>CM034152.1:697505018-698767709 GCA_019776745.2 Taxus chinensis
GGTGGCAGTTTTGGTGGATGAAGCTTCATGTATGTGAAGGTGAAGTGGTGACAATCACCGCAGACCATCTGACATGGCACTAGGGACATAATTCGCTCTATCAGAAAAGATAAAAGATCAGAAGGGGCCGCTTTGTACCACCCGCCCCAATCCACACGCACCCCCCCCTATGTTTACCTCCGCGTTTCCATCCCCCCACCACGCACTACCTATTTCCCTATCATTTCTCAACTTCCACAACTTCCCGCATCGCACATCGTACCCTCGCGCCAATAAATACATAAGCTCTAGGCCTACGAGCGAACCCCGAAGGAGACTACCTCTCGCCTGATCCGCTCGCTGCCATAACAGCTTCTGCCGCAGCTACCTCTCATCCCTCCGCCCCGAATGTCCGGGCACAACCGTTAAAATTTTAATCACTGCCAGGCTGACCCTAGCCACGCCACACCCGAGGAAGAACTCTCGGCCGGTGCCTTGCACAACGGCAGCTCCATCTCTTCGGCACCTATCCTTCAAGTCGCCACAGGACTACTTCCAGACATCTTAATCTACCCCCGCTCGCCCGCAGCCCACAACACGGAACGTCCCGCGGGCCCTGACACAGCTTCAGCGGCAGGCTATTCCGAACTCACAACCGCCAGGTGTTTCCCCGAGGCCCAGCGCCGGAAGGGTCCCTATGCAACAACCTAAAACTAATATAGGCCCTTTCGAAACCACGAACATCCCTCTCCCCCAAAACAACTTAGTGAAAGACAACTACAGAAGACTAAGGGTCTAGCAACTCCAGCCCTGTCTGCCCCTCCTATTACCACAACTCCCCTCAACCCTACTGTTCAGAACGCTCCACCGGGACATGCCATCTTCGGGCCGACGCCAGAAATCCCCAACCCACGGTATCTCAGAACTTTCCATTCCTCAGCTCAACCCCCGCCTACCCTAGGGAGAGCGAATTAGAAGAAATCCGGAGCAGCTAGTGTACCTCTAGAAGAAAAAGAACTCACAAAGATAACATAAGCGCTTCCCACTAACTCGCATGGAGATTGAGGACTCCCCCTCCTCCCCCCCCACGCCCCACTCCCACCCCACTCCCCCCCTGTCCAATATCCGTACTTCCAACATGCCCGCCCAATCCCGCCGACCCTCCCCCCACGTTGCACACCCGCTGGATCCCATACACCCTAACCCCTCCATTCACCTCACACTGGAACTTTGAGCTAGGGACCTCATCAGTTCCCATCTCCCCACGCCCCAGATTACACCCGAAAAACTTAACCCACCAGGCACCCATTCTATCCGTCTCTGTGCCCCCCAGATTGTTTGCTCCTCCTACGCACCCCAATCCAGTGGACGGCCAGTATTTTCATGACACCCTTCACCAAATGTATCCCCCCACGCCGGACTAAACCCAAGTCGGCGCAAGAGCTACCACGTGTAGATCTGGCCGCCACGTCCAGGAGGCGCTCGAGGCCTCCACGCTCCCACCCTCAGCGAAGAACCAATCAGTAAACTACCCCACCAACGCCACCCCTTCTCCAACCCCATACAAGAACTCCCCACACCCCTTACCCCCACCCACCCAACATGCCGCTACACCTGGCTTATAAAGGAAGCATAAATCCCCCCATACCATTCTTATCTCTACTTACGCTAGCTTCGCATTGGCCCTGATGTTACGGAAAGCCCGGTACGAAGACCTCGGGCCCTGGCTGGATGGGATGCACTACACAGCCCTGCCCTAAGTCCCGCTCGAGTGTGAGAACATATCGGCAACACACTCACTATTATTGCGGCTCCCCTCCACCACCACTGGTCCGACCGGCTCATGCATTAGCGCTCACTACCTTTCCCTCACCGTCAAACGAGCCGGCGGAGGGCGCAAGCCGCAGACTAGATAGGACCAAAACCATTACGAGGCCTCCCCCGAGTCCCTTTCGTTAAAGGGATGATAGGGTCGAGCTGCTCCAATCTCCCAGGGTGGTATTATTGCATTGATGAAGGAGACGGAGAGGAACACAATTCCAAGACCAGGCATCGGATGGCACCAAACACACAACCCCCAAAACAACCACGGTCAGGACTGGTCCACTCCGGACCCCTGCGAGGGAGCAATGTCGTCATCTAAAAAGATGAGGCAGCCACTTGGCGCATCTAGGTGGAGGTTGGAGAGGAAGGTGAGACTATTGAGAGAGGCTACGTGGTGAGGGGTAATGTGAAGGCTATGGGTGTGGGTGTGGGTCCATTGTAACGACTTTAATAGTTGCACCTTACGGACTTACATAGGTCTTGCGATATGATGATGAGGTTTGGATGTGAGTCATATAAAGGACATTTTGAGGGGGGGAAGTGGTTTTGTTGATAGTGTTTTAGCATTGTTGTGATGTGTGACCCCATCAAATAGATATAGCATGAACTAAATGATGATTTGGGGTATGGGTGGCGGATGGGGATGTTGGGGATATGGGTAGTAATGGGCCAGTTACTTTTTCCTGCCGTGTTTGTATTTCTAGGTGTGGGTGGTAAGATTGATCCATGTGATCTAAGGGAGAAGGGGGTAAATGGGGAAGGTGGTTGGTATGGGTGGTTCATAACGCAACATGACAGGTAGAACCCTACCGTGGGGGAGAGAAAAGCTTGTCAAGTAGGCTGGGCGCAACCAAAATTTAGGGTGATTGATTGGCTAAGTTCTCTAATACAGACCATGTTGATCTAAAATCTCGAAGGGGGGTAAAGAGTGCAGGTGGGTAGAGATATTGGTTCCTTTGAGTAGTATGGAAGAAGATCTATGAAATTGGTGAGGTGAGGATGGGGTCTCCTCAAGAAGACGTCGTTGCCAAAAGTTTCCTCGAGAGTAAAAATAATTGATAACCGGCAGCAAGTTTTTAAATCCTATAGTTCTTAAAATCGGTCCTAACACACGATGGTAGCACAAATTTGGTTTCGTCAAAACCTTTTTGTTTGTTGAGTGGGTCATAATAAGGGTAAAGAGGCGATAACGTTAATTGTTTTATGACAAAATTTTCGAGGAGATGGTTAAGATAAATGGCATGGCGATCCTAGTGGATCAAAATGGGAGGTTGAATGTGGGTTTGGGTACAAGAAAATGATTTTTAGAGGAAGAGGCCTTACAGGAGAGGGGGGAATGGTTAGTTCACTGTTTGGTGTGTCCGGGTGGGACTTCATTCTTGGTTGCATTTACTTGGGTCCGGGTTGTGGTTGCCTCTGAAGATTTGGGGACTGGTTTAACTACACTTATTAGAGGGTAAGCAGATTTTTTAGCTTTTAAGTTGCATATTTTTGGGACATGATGACACAAAGTGTATGATTTGTGGAGGGAAATTTGGTGGTTTCAAAGAGTGATAGGTTCCCGACGGGAGTAAATGAGGTGTTTGAGGTAGGTAGTGAAAGGTTGGGTAGAAGCAGCATGAGTGGCGCGCCGTCCAATGTATGTGTCGTGATATGAGATGGTGGGTCTCTCGTGGTTTCTGGTGGATACGAAGGTTATGTATAGGTGAGTGCAGAGAGGTTACATGGGTCACTGTGGGTAATCTTAGAGACTTTTGATGAGGAGGGAAACGGGTGTCAAAGTTCTTGGATTTCCCCGTGGATTAGAGGTTACTGGCCGGGTCGAGGTGGTGACGGGTCCTCGGGGATGCAGGGGTGGAAGGGGATAGTGGGGTGGTTGTGGTGGTGAGGTGGTTTGTATGCTGCCACTAGTAGATTTGGACTTCTTTTTAGGGGGTCAGGGTAAAGTTTATTGTTAGTTTTGGCGGGATGTGCTAAATTAATGATGGTATGGGTGAGTACGGCTAGTGTCGGTGATGACCCCAAGGTAGGATGTAGGTTTAGGTAAGGGAGGATGACTTTACGTGAGGGTAGGTGTTGGGGTGTTAACTGTAGGTGGGTTTATGGAAGGGTGTTGGAGTTGGGCCAAGGGTGGTGACATGGAAGGTTGTTACAATATTCATTGATTTTGTTGGTTTGGGTTCTACGGCAAACGTTCTGATAGATAGCTGGATTGGTTGTCAGCGGAAGTGATAGCTGATTTGTGTTTACAACAGGAAGTAGAAAGTTGTCCCAAAGTAAGGCTCTCTCGACCATCGTTAGGAAAACGTGCAAGTGTGCGATGGTACGAGTAGTTGCGGCCAATGTGATTGAGTGGAAATCCAGTAAAGGGGTTTGAATACAGGGAAATGGCTAGCCTCAAAATTCTAGGGGTAAGAGAGACGAAACGCATCACTAGCGGCTATTGAAATGTCTGATGGTTGAATGGTCATCTAAAAGGAATCGGTATTCCTATAGGAGACTTAGGGGTAGAGGATGGATGTGGCCTACGACAAGGTCGAATTCCTGTGATGGTTGCTTTTGAAACATGGTATCTCTTATGAGTAGGAGATGTGCATTGACAACTTGCTCAACCAATTTGAGGTCAAAGGTGGCATGCTGACGTCTAGGCTCTTCCACAATGAGAAGAAAATGAGGGGCTACTTGTGAGTGCGAGGGTAGATGCAATCTATTCTGGCCTAATTGTGGCGCTCGGGCAAGATTTCCTCTATGGAAGGGACATGAGGCATGGGAAATTAATAGTATGTCATCGAAAATAGCATGGACCTCACAAACATGCCTATCACTATTTGAAGTTTCACCAGCTTTTTTGGAAGATGGGCCATGCTTAGGAATGCTTCTAAAGATGGGTAGGTTTTTGGTTAGTAGGTACATTCAGGCTATCCAAAGACTAGATCGTATTGTCGTAACATTCTTGCATGATATCGTGAAGGTGATTATGTAGTTATTATTCGCTATGGACCTTTGAACAAGTGCTAGATGCAAAAGTCATTTTCCTCTCTACCATGAGGGCATGGGTTGCTCAGGTTCAAAAACTAGTATGTGGTTTTATAGGGGGGAGGGTAATGGCACTAGCCAACAAGATTTTCCAAAAACATAAAGTAAGAATTTCATATGAAGTGTTACTTTCGGATCTTCTCGTCTAAAATAGAAGTTGGATAGGAGAGAGATTGGAAGGGGTGTGGGTGGTTTTTTGAGGCGGGGGACACACGCTTGAGAAACATACAGCATGGCAGATCTTTTGGGTTTTGAATAGGTTTTTTGGGTGTTCAAGTTATACAGAAGGCATCATAGATTTGAACACGGTGGTCTTGTACAATAGTGAATCTTCTTTTCTTCGATAGCATGATTTCCCAAAATTCCGTGCCATTGTGAATGCCTCTAAAAATGTGAAGGTTGCACATTATAGGGTTGGTGAGATGTGTCTAGCCCAAGCCCGATTAAATGCTCTAAAGCTCAATTTAGGTAGCTAGCATGTTGTTGATTAATTTAACTGCACCAACGAGTTGACAAACGGTCAGCGATTCAAAATCGTGCGTACTATCGAGTAGAATTGTAGAATAACGCTCATTAATGGTAACCTTCTCGACAATATTAATCGAGGGAAAGTGGTCTAAGAAGCTCGAGCTACTTGATTGATGAGTAGATGGGAGGTTTGGTAGCCCACGACGAGTAGGCTAATGTAGGGGGTCCTGTCAGGGACATGGGACAGTCTCAGAAGTAAAGGGTCATTTCATGACGATCAGGTAACAACCATTTGTAAAGGACTGTAAATGTTGTGGTGGGTCCTCTTGCGATTGAAGCAGTGGAATTGTGACCTTTTCCCAGTGTACCGGGGTCGGTATGGCCGAAATAGGAATGGATGGGTGAATAATAGGCTAGTTACGAATCAGTAATCATAGGTGATGGAATTGTTGTATTGTAGGGTGTGGTGGAAAAGGGCTTCTCTGTGGCATAAGGGGTTGTTATGGCTGTGAGTGGTGCCGCCATGCGTTATTCCATGTATGGTGATGCCGAAATAGGGAGTTTGAGAATAGGGGATCGACATGAGGGATGTATCTAGAATGGGGGACCGACAGATAGGGGGCTATTGATTAGTATGTGTATATAGGTGGAAGTTCGTTGTGACTTGAGTGAGCATGGGGACAATGTTTCTGGGATGGAGAGGACACGATCTGCATGGAGTTAGGGTCACGACACCACGAGAGATTGTGTTGTTGTTATGGGGTATTGGAGAAATTGGTGTGGGCTTGGGCTATGGTTCCGGTGGTCATGAGGGACAACAGATATGATCGGACACAAGTGATACTGTGAGCAGAGGTCATGGCATGAAACTGTTTTCATTGGTGAGTGCCAAATGTTTCAATTCTTTCATTTTCAGATGACGAACAAATAAGGGTCTGAGAGGCGCCAAGGAGGAAGGAATTCCTATTTATGTTTGGTACTCGTGGTGTTGCGCCATTTGATGACTTTCTCCTCCAAACTAAATGTGAGGAGACCTTCCTTTTGCTAGGGGGAGGGAACACTATAGCTGGAACTAGCAACCCCACGCCCACCCCCCGGGGGGACTTACTGTCATCTTTGCCAGTGGCGTGCTCGACGTCTGGCTGGCTCGGTCCGTGTGCTCCTTCCTAGCTGGTATCCCTCCTTGTTTCCCTGATTTCATTGCCAGAAATCCAGGCAATCTGCTGTGATGATATGCATTTAGGTTTTCCGTTCACACTTCCATCCGACACTCTTAACCCCTCTGTTAGGGACTCTGGGTCCTATCCCCCACAAACGGTAGGTCTTTTCAGGGTGTTGGAACTAGCTCAGGGTCTTGTTCGGGTTGTTTAGGTTACTTGGTGAGATGATTGGTCGGTTTGCAACTGGTTAAGGTATAAAACAAAAAGCTCGACGTCGGTTGGGCTATGACCGATGCCGTTAGGTAGATAATGTTATGGTTGTGGATAAGGTTGTCGGTAGGTCGATGGTCAAAGCCAATCTAATAGCATCAAATGGTAGCGGGTTTTTTTTTTCGGGCTTATCCGCGGTCCCTGCGGTTAGGAGAGTGGATGGGCAGGTCTGTGGAGCCCTCCACGTCTCTCCCAGGCTCTTCGGTCACCCTGCGTGATTTGTGGTGTGGGTAGGGATCCTGGTTTGCATGATAAGAAATAAGCAAATGGAGGGATATGAACATGCAAAGTAAAACTAAGCTAGATGACTGCAACCGTTCACTCTGCCGAAAGAGACCATGTAGTCGGATGTACTTACTGTGATGCATGTTTTGCGGCTAAATGGATTCGTTGGTATTCATCAGAAGAATCGTTGGATCTCATAGCACTAATTCCCAAATGATTCCTTGAGAGCACTGCGTCAATTCTCTGATCTGAGTGGAGGGGGGGGCGCTAGATGTCGGGCTAAGTCGGAAAGGTGTCGGTTCTGCTTGGAGTATCTTTTCTTGTCTCTTTCTCTTCCGCATGGGGCAACCCCCCAACAGTGGTTGTTTGTTGAATCAATGGTAACGATGATGGTCACAGTTGACGGCATCAGTTTAGCGGGTGACCGCAGTGTCACTAAGGTGGGATCCTGAGGTTTCCTAATAAATGGGTAGCTCTTATACGTTCTCGGCCCCCAGTTCGTTTTTGTTCTTGCGGATTCGACACCGCAACCTTCCTTTCTGGGTGGGACTGTGGCTCGCGAATATTTTTTAGCGGATTATTAGTGGTTTAAACCAAAATCTTAGCTATGAAGGCACGTAAACTTCGTTATCTTCGTTGGGACACTCCAGAAGGCAGGTGAGGGGTGGTGGTTGGATGAGTGTCAAGGTGAGGGGGAACTTCGGTCATTCCTGTCATCTAAAGTATGCATATTGTGCGGTTGGGTGTTACTTTAACTTAAGATGACCTACTACATCTATTCTGTGGTGTGGAGGGGTGTTGTTAGGTTCGTCCTTGGGTTAAAGTTCAATGTGGCACCAACGGGAAGCAGAGCCAATTTTGGTGTCTATAAATAGGTTATACTAGAACTCCCCTTTAGGACATAGAAAAGTCGGGCATAGCAGGAGACCCACGCGGACATGGGAACACTGACTCCCCAGGGAAGAGGTCATGGATCATTGAAGGAGAACAGATAACTGGGTTACCAGGCCTGGATTGGTAGGTTCCAAATTTGGCCATATGCATGCAGGCAGCTTTATGTTAATTGCTGACCACAATAACTCATAACCTGTGTATGTGGTGGTATTCCAGATTTAATCTCCATCACCAATTAGAACAAATCAGGACTTGACATAGGAACTTAAGGATAGATAAATGGTTGTATGTTGTGGTAGCCAGGGAGAACACCTAGCTACGTGTTGTATTCAAGATCTTTGGGGCGTGATAGCACCTTCTAAGGCTTTTGATCTAAACCTCACTATTTTAGGTTTTGCCTATCATCAGGTAGTAGAACCTATGTTGCAGCCCCATATAGGTCAGGAGATGAAGATATCCTTTGTGTTTTGATATGATGGGGACGAGGCTGTGTTGAGCAAATGATAAATTCATTATAAACTCAACGGCGTCCCCCTGCTAAAATGATGGAAATTTTCTCCCCCCAAAACAAAATGGTTAAAAGCTATAACAGACTGATAAAACCTCTACTCAACTTGGCATTTGTGCCAGATTGAATGATTTGGTGGACCCCCAGCCCGATGTAGGGGTCTGGCGGTGGATGGTTCGTTTACAGTGCCTTGCTGCGTGAGAGAGTTGGGACAAGAGTAGTTAGGCGTCCACCTTCTTTGAGAGGAAAAACCTTGCAATAAGCCTTCACACCTCCACAACAGCGATATTTCATTGAATTATTTGGCAGGCTCTTTCATACCAGGATGGTGCACAAATGGATGCCCAATTACACTATTGTTCCATACAAAATTGATTAGCTACCCCCAAAGGCTTTGAATAAAATATCCAATTACAGCACTTAAGAAAGACTTGTTAGATCATGTCCTAAGGGCCCCCAAAGTTTCACCAATTCCCCTAGTTTACAAGGCACGGAAGGTTAGCCTGATTTAAATTCTATTATCTCCACTAAATGCATGCCATCTTCTGAATGCGAGATGGCCGATGCCTTCAAACATAAGAAATGCGCCCCATGCATGATCATAAAGATCCCAAAACCAAGATGCCACATGAGATGACAACAAATTGAAAACATACTAAAATACAAGTCGTGTTGCAAAGGCCCTTTGCCAGCGAGCATAAAACCAGTAATCGCCAGAATCTGAGCAAATATATTAGCAAGAGGAATGTATATTTAGGACAATTCAAAACTTTTTTCTGGCTTTCGCTGAAATCCCTCACATGCTGAACATTTGCTGCAAATAGAATAAAACCTGGCTCCAGGCGGTTCTCAAAAGGAAGGAACTGGACGTTTGCCAATTTCCTCTGGAAATTCTAGCTATCTTTTTCCCAAATTGACAATGACTCTAATGTTTCCATAGTTACACCAAACCCGCTTCCCCCTTGGATCCTTACTTCCCCGCAAAGCATAGACAAAGGGATCAAATTTGATTACAAAACCCCTATCCATTGATGAAAATGACAAAAACTGTGAAACAACTTGCCAGAATACAGAGATTGAAAAAATATATTAACATATTACATGAAATCGATCCTTATCATCCCCAGGGTACGGTTTGAGTCCCCCATTGCTAGCATGGCATTTTCAATATTTTGTCACTTTGTCCGTACCATTTTAATCTGCAACTTTTCATTTACCTTTCACGTGTTTCAGGGGCTGAGAAAAAAATCTATCTGCAACCACTATAGGGCAAAATTAGCTCAAGCTATGATGCCATTGCATTCAAGGCCGAAGGATCGCAAATTCATTATCAAATTATGTGTTTTGGTTGCAAAAACATGACAATTCCACACGTTGGAGCCAATGGCGCCAAAAACCAAAACCAAACAAAAGTAAACGAAAATCCACAGCTGTCGTTGATTAAACTAAACTTTTAACTGCCAGCCCTCCAGTGGACGATTCAAAAACCTTCTCTAAAAGGCAAAAATCACCTTTGTACCTTACACAGTTGGGACATTTGGCCCAAAACCATGATGGGGTGGGCCCCCAATCCCTAAATGCCCTTTTGAACTTTTTTGCCCTGCGGAAAATTTAAAAAAATTTCCCCTGTGAGCCCCTGGATGCCCTGTGTCCCTTCTATGGGCCATCACAAAAAACCGCAGGCCGATTTGATGTATTCCACCCACTATTCACAAAAGGAAAATGTTCTCAAATTCCCCACGGGCCCGAAAACAACTCCTTAACTTTGATTCTTTTTCAACCCGCTAGCCTTTTACTCTGCCACGTGTCCAATCTCCCATTGGAGGTGGAGGAACACCCTCCAAATTTCCCATGGGATTATTTTCACCTTGAAATTTTTCATAAAATTTAGCAAAATTTTGAGCTTTCTCTCACGTGCTCAACCTCCACCAAATTTAGGACATGTGTCCTGTTTTCATTGGACAAGGGCCTATTCTTATTTTTTTACCTTTTACCAACCAAGGGTAAAAAAGTCTCAAAGTTTCTTCGGCCCCTATTCACATTTCATCGGACACGTGTCGCTACATCATGAGGCCTTCGGGTAAACAAATTGATTTGAGCATCTTAAAGGCAAATAATTCAAAAATCCTCCAAGTCCCCCACTTTTTGGTCGACCTTCTGGACACGTGTATTTCACAAAATTTTCCCTGACACCGAGACAAAAAAACACCAAAAAATTTCTAGTCTTGACCCTCCACCCTAGGCCCTCCTGGACAGTTGTCATCAGCCATTTGTTGCGGGCCTTCGGGAAAAAAATTAATTTTGAGAATTTTTCCAACATGGGAAGAAAATTTCCTAAGTATTCGCACACCAATCCTCACCATCACATGCAGGCACGTAAGCCCATTAGGCAAATGTGGGGCCGTGGAGGAAAATTCTTCCTTGCCCAAAGATTGAAAAATTTGGCACAAGTTATAAATTTTTTCCAACCGCACCAGCGACATGAGAGCCTGCCAATGTCAGCATTATAAACGTTGCAGATGATACCTTGACGGGTAGCTCGATTGCCGTGCGTCAACCTGAGAGACCCGCGGGGAGGCCGCCGAACTCCAACTTTTTCCACAAGGAAGGCGATTTTCACTTTAACCTCAACGAATCTGTTTCACAATGAGTTAGGCCTGGGGACTAGGATTTAGCAACAAAATACTCAGCTCCCTCCCATTTCGAGTTTTGCATGAAGTTAAACCAACGGACATAATGGCTATCCCGAACCCTGCCGAAGTTAGGGCACAAAACAACGGGAAAACTGGAGATTTGTTTTTGAAAAATGGGGCAGACTAACTCAATTTTAGGTAGCTAGAATGTTAGTTGATTAATTTAACTGCACCAACGAGTGACAAAGTCAGCGATAAAATCGTCGTACTATCGAGTAGAATAAAGATCATTCATGGTAACCTTCTCGACAATATTAATCGAGACGTGGTCTAAGAAGCTCTGAGCTACTTGATTGAATGAGTAGATGGAATGTCTTGGTAGCCCACGATACTAGTCTAATGTAGGTCCTGTCAGGGACATTGGGAAAGTCCTCAGAAGTAAAGTGTCATCATGTACGATCAGGTAACACCCATTTTTAAAGGACTGTAAATGTTGTTGTGGGTCCTCTTTGCTATTGAAGCAGTTGAATTTTGACATTTCCCAGTGTACGGGGTATGGTCGAATAGGAATGGATGGGTGAATAGGCTCGTTACGAATCTCATCATAGGTGATGGAATTGTGTCATTGGTAGGTTGTGGTGGAAGGGCTTCTCCTGTGGCATAAGGGGGTTGTTATTGAGCCTGTGACGTGGGCGGTATTCCATTGTATGGTGATGCCGAATAGGGAGTTTGAGAATAGGGGATCAACATAGAGGGTATGTATCTAGAATGGGTGACAGACGAGATAGGTGGCTATTGATAGTATGTGTATATAGGTGGGAAGTTCGTTGTGACTCTAGTAGCGATTGGGGACAATGTTTATGGGATGGAGAGGACAAGATTCTGGAATGGAGTAGGGGTCACCGACACCACGAGAGATTGTGTTGTAATGGGTATTTGTGAGAAAATTGGTGTGGATTGGGCTATGGTCTAGGTGGTCGATGAGGGGACAACAGATATGATAGGCACAAGTGATACTGTAGATGCAGAGGTCATGGCATGGAAAAATGTTTCATTGGGCGTGCCAAAATGTTTCACTATTTTCTTTACATTTTCGAATGACGAAACAAATAAGGGTAAGGGCCAAGGAGGAATTCCTATTTATGTTGGTCACTAGATGGTTGTTGCGCATGTACTGACTTCTCTATCCACAACTAAATGTGAGACCTTCCTTTTGGCTAGGGGGAACTATCTGAAATAGAAAACAAGACCACAAAAGGGGACTTAAATGATATATGACAGTGGATTGCATAGCAAGTGCTAGCTCCGGGAAGTGTGATACTTCCTAGATGGCTATCAATCCATTGTTTAAAATGATTTAATGCCAGAAATAAAGGAAATCCTGCTGTAGATGATATGATTTAGGTTTCTCGTTCAATTACAATAAGAAAATATTAACATAATATGTTAGGCTATGGTCATATCAAAAAGGTAGGTATTTATCAGGGTGTTGGAACTAGCCAGGGTCTGATTCTGGGTTGTTTAGGTTAATTGGTGAGATGATTGTTGGGTTTGAACTTGGTTAAGGTATAAAACAAAAAGATCGACGTCGGTTGGGTATGACCGATGCCAGTTTAGGTAGAAATAATGATGGTTGTGGATAACCGGTGTCGGTATGGTCGAGGTAAAAGAAAATCTAATAGATCAAATGGTAGGGGCTTATCAGAGGTCAAATGAGGTTAGGAGAGTGGATGAGAAGGTCTGTGGAGATCTCACGTATCCTCAAAAATGGATATTAGGTCAAAATGGTGATTTGGTGGTGTGGGTAAGGGAAATGGTTGAATTATAAGATAATAAGCAATGGAGGAATGAACATGCAAAGTATAAACTAATGATAGGAATGAAAAACGTTAACTATGCAGAAATAGACAATGCTAGTAGAGATGTACTTACTGTGATGCATGTTTTGATGGCTAAATGGAGGTGGTTATTAATCAGAAGAATAGTGTTGGATATCATAGCACTAGATTCCAAAATGATTCCTTGAGAGCAATGCTTCAATATCTGTCTTGATGATGGCTCTAGATGTCTGGATACGTGAAAGGATGTTGGTTCTGCTTGGATGTATCTTTTTTCTTGTCCTCTTTCTCTTAGAATGTGCCAACCCCCCAAACAAGGTTGTTTAGTTGAATAAATGGTAACCGATGATGGTTCTAAGTTGACCGGCATCAGTTTAGGGGTGACCAGTGTCAATTAAGGTGGGATTCCCTAGGTTTCCTAAAATGGGTAGATCTTTCTAAGTTCTTAGGCCCAGTTAGTTTTTGTTCTTGCGGATTAGAAAGAAAAATTCCCTTCTAATGGGTGGGAATGTGGCTAGAGATATTTTAGGGATTTATTTTAGGGTTTAAACCAAATCTTAGCTCATTAAGGCAAGTAATACTTAGTTATTATTAGTTATGGAAACATGCCAAGAATAGGTCTAGGGTGAGGTGGTTGGATGAGATGTCAAGGTGAGGGGGAAATTAGGTCATTTAATGTAATTAAATGATGAAATATTGTGAGGTTGGGTGTTACTTTAATTAAATGAACTAAATTAATATTAATGTGGTGTGGAGGGGGTGTGGTTAGGTGAGTATATTCGGGTTAATTATTCAATGTGGCACCAAAGGGAGCATGAGCCAATTTTGGTGTCTATAACTAGTTATACTAGAAATCCCCTTCTAGGACATAGAAAAGTTCTGGAATAGCCAGGGACCCACGCGGACATGGAGAACAATGATACCCAGGGAAGAGGTCATGGCATCATTGAAGGAGCACAATATAACTGGGTTACCATGCATGGAATTGGTAGGTATCCAAATTTGGTCATATGCATGCAAGGAGATTATGTTAATGCTAGCACCACAATAAATCATAACATGTCGTATGTGTTGGTATCCAGATTTAATCTCCATCACAACTTGAACAACATCATGACTTTGCACAAGACACTTAAGGATAGATAAAATGTTTTGTATGTTGTTGGTAGCCAGGGAGAACACCTATCTACTTGTTTGTATTCAAGATTTTGGGGAGTGTATAGCACCTTCATAAGGGTTTTGATCTAACCCTCACTATTTTAGGTTTTGCCTATCATCCAAGGTAGTAGAACCTATGTTGCAGCCCCTATATGGTAAGGAGATGAAGATATCCTTGTGTTTTGTATATGATGTGGAAGAGGCTTTTGTGAGAACATGATCAAATATCCATTATCTAAACTCAAAGGATCTACCACTGCTAAATGATGGAAATTTTCTCAAAACAAAGCTAAAGCTACTAAAGACATGATAAAACCCTAATCAACTTTGTGCATTTTTGTGAAAGGATTGAATTATTTTGTGGACACACAATGCAGATGTAGGGGTCTTGTAGGTAGGATGAGTTAGTTTAAAGTGAAATTATGATGAGAGATGTTGGGACAAGAGTAGTTAGGAGTCATCACCTTCTTTGGGAAACCTTGCAATAGAATTACAACACCTAAACAACAGAGATATTTCATTGAATTTGCAGTGCTCTTTCAACCAGGATGTGTGCACAATGGATGCCCAAATCTACACTATTCCATACAAAATTTGATAGCCTACCACAAAGGCTTGAATAAAAATATCAATAAAGCATTAAGAAACCCTTGTTAGATCATGTCCTAAGGTGCACCCAAAGGTTTACAAATACCCTTAGTTTACAAGGAAGGTAAGATGAATTTAAATCTATTTATCTCCACTCAAATGAATGCTCTTCTGAATGGAAGATGGCAGATGCCTTCAAACCCTCTATAAGAAATGAGACCATGCATGATCAATAAAGATCCCAAACACAAGATTGCACATGAGCATGAAACACAAATTGAAAACATACTAAAATACAAGTGTGTGCAAGCTTTGCCAAGAGATAAAACCAGTTAATCCAAGAATCTGATCAAATATATTAGCAAGGGAATGTTATTTAGACAATCTCAAAACTTTTTTATGGCTTTACAGCTGAAACCAACTCAACATGATGAACATTTGATGCAAACTAGAATAAAAAATGGCTCTCAGGCAGTTTCTCAAAAAGGAAATGGACTTTTTCCAATTTTTCCTCTGAAATTTCTTCTCTCTTTTTCCAAATTCTCAATAGACCTCTAAAATGTTTCCATAATTACACCATATACCCTCTTCCAACTTGGATCCTTACATCCCAAGCAAAGAATATGCCAAAGGGATCAAATTTGTTACAAAACCCTATCCATTTGATGAAAAATGATCTAAAACTGTGAAACAACTTGCCAAATACCAGAGATGCAAAAATATATTAAAATATTACATGAAATCAGATCCTTATCCATCCCAGGGTCACGTGTTTGGTAGTCCACCATGCTAGCATGCATTTTCAATCATTTTTCACTTTTTTCCCTTACCATTTTTAACTCTGCAACTTTTCATTTTTACCTTTCACGTGTTTTTCATGGGCTGAGAAAAATATATCATGAAAACACTATAGGGCACCAAATTAGCTCAAATAAATGATGCCATTGCATTCAAAAGGCCGAAGGGATGCAAATTCATATAAAATTTCATGTGTTTTGGTGCAAAAATGACAATTCCACACTTCTTGGAGCTCCAATGGCGCCCAAAAAACGAAAATCCACAGCTGTCGTTGATTAAAATAAACTTTAAATGCCAGCCCTCCACGTGGAAGATTCAAACCTTCTCTAAAAGTGCCCAAATCACCTTTTTACCTTTACACAAGGTGGGACATGTGTCCAAACATGATTGGGGTGGGCCCCCAATCCCTAAAAATGCATTTTGAACTTTTTCTGCCCTTGGGAAAATTTTAAAAAATTTCCCCGTGAGCCCCTGGATGCACCATGTGTCCTTCTATGGGCCATCACAAAACCGCAGGCCGATTTGATGTATTTCACCACTTTTTCACAAAAAGGAAAATTTTCTCAAAATTCCCCACGGGCCCGAACACCCGCTGTTTCTCTGCCACGTGTCAATCTCCCATTGGAGGTGGAGGAACACCTCCAAATTTTCCCATGGGATTATTTTTCACCTTGAAATTTTTCACTAAAATTTTGCAAAATTTTTAGCTTTCTCTCCGTGCTCCAAACCTCCACCAAATTTAGGACATGTGTCCTGTTTTCATTGGACACGGGCCTATTCTTCATTTTTTACCTTTTACACCAAGGGTAAAAAGTCTCAAAAGTTTTCTTTGGCCCCTATTCCCATTTCTCCTCCCGGACACGTGTCGTCTACCTACTCATTGCAGGCCTTCGGGTAAAAAAAATTGATTTTAGCATCTTAAAGGCAAATAATTCAAACTCCTCCAAGTCCCCACTTTTTTGGTCGACCTCTCTGGACACGTGTCATTTTCCCAAATTTTTCCCCTGACACCCCGAGACAAAAAACACCAAAATTTTCTAAGTCTTTGACCATCCACCTAGCCCTCCTGGACACGTGTCATCATGCCATTTGTTGCGGGCCTTCGGGAAAAAAATTAATTTTGAGAACTTTTTCCAAAATGGAAGAAAAATTTCCTAAGTTACTTCCGCCACCCACCAATCCTCAACCAATCACATCAGGCCACGTAAGCACATTAGGCAAATGTGGGGCCGTGGAGAAAATTCTCCCTTTGCCAAAAATTGAAAATTTGACAAGTTATAACATTTTTTCCAACCGCACCCAGCGAATGAGAGCCTGCCATGTCAGCATAAACGTTGCAATGATAAATTTGACGGGTAGAAGATGCCCGTATGCCCGTCAAAATGCAGAAACGCAGGGGAGGCCTCCGAAATCAAATTTTTTCCACAAGGAAGGCAGATTTTTCACTTTAAATCAACTGAATCATGTTTTCACAATGATTTAGGCCTGGGGACTAGGATTTTAGCAACAAATAACTCAGATTCCCTCCATTTCGAGTTTTTGCATGAACTTAACAAAGGAAATAATGGCTCATCCCGAAAAATGAAGAAGTTAGGGCACAACAAAGGGGAAAACTGGAGATTTGTTTTAAAAATGGGGCAGAATAACAACAATGAGGGCAATTGAAAGCATCTAACTAAAAAAATGAGTTACAGATCTTTAGCTCGAGCCACAAGGACGTTTTGGAGTAAAAATGGAACATGGAGAATTAGAGTAAAGTGTGCAAACCCATAAATTACACCAACATTGGATCTTTCCTGGGGATGGGCACTCCCAATGAGTGCCACAAGAACAAGACATAGACCAAGTGCCAAAGATCCATTGGGCAAGGAGTCAAAACATGCATAGCAGCCCTAAAAACTAGAATTTCCACCAAAAACAGGCCGAGAAAACCCCACCACCAATGGTTGCCAAGGACAAAAGGGAAAACCACAAGCCAACAACAACAAAAACAAGGGAAAGAAAAAACAACAAAAAGGGCTATACAAAATGTACAACTTGTGCGTACCTCCTTTGGGGATTTAATCCAAAAAGTGTTTTAAATGTCTACCATTAACAGGAAGCTCCAGTAAATCCCCATCTAAATCCTTGAGAAAAAATATATTTTCTCTAATCCTGATATCAATGGCATAAGGGCCCATCCATAGAGCATCAAATTTTCCATGCTTGCCCTTGTCTTCATGCCTACTATCCCACAGAAAAACCAGATCTCCAACACTGAAAGCTCTAGGGGTGACCTTCTTATCAAACAAGTTCTTCAATTTATCCCTAAGCCTAATATTCCTTTGATGAGAAGCCCTCCTTTCTTCATCCAACTCAATGATCTGATTTATTCTTGATTCATATGGGCCATGTTCTTGATCTTCCAACTGCTAGGCAAACTGAAAAGTGGATAATTGCAAGTGTAATGGCAGCAAAGCTTGAGTTCCATACACCAGTTCAAATGGGATTTTACTAGTTGCTCTTTTTGGAGTTATCCTATCAGCCCAGACTACAAATTTCAACTGTTCTCCCCACTTCTTCTTGTTGATTTATAAGGTTCTTATAATGATCTTGAGCAAGTTTTTGTTACTTGATTCATCTTGCCCATTCCCTTGTGGGTTGTAGTTTGAAGAATAGGCCAGATTTATCCCATATTCATTGCACATTGCCATTAAAGGCTTGGCTCTAAAACACATAGCATTATCAGACACAATCTTAAATGGAACCCTAAATCTACATATAATGTGATTCAACAAGAAATCCATTACCACTTGGTGTGTTGCCTTTCTAGATGGAATTTCCTCAACCCATTTTGTAAAATAATCAGTTGCTACAAGGATCCATTTGTAACCAGCACTGGAAGGATCTAAAATCTCACCAATAAAATCCATTCCCCATTGTTTGAAAGGAGATTCAATGGATACAGGCTACAGAGGAAGGGAGCCTGAAGCCTTCAATCTTCCTGAAAAATGTTGGCAACTATCACACCTTCTAACCAGCCGGTTTGCATCTTTGAAAAGAGTTGGCCACCAATAACCAACTCTTAAAATCTTATGTGCTGTCACTCTCCCAGCAAAATTTCCTCCAAAAACTCCCCCGTGGAAATCAGCAATCAACTTGGGAGCTTCATCTTCAGTTATGCATTTCAAGAGGACACCTTCAGGGTTCTTCCAAGCGAGCCCAAGGTCTGTTATGAAATATTTCTGAGAAGCCAGCTTGAGGGCTCTTTTCTGATTTTTACTTAAGTGACTGGGACAACATAAGTGCTTGAGGTAATAGACCACATCCTTGTACCACTCAGCAATCATCAATTTGTCGAGGAGATATACCCTTTCTTCCCCTAGTTTATTCACTTCTACATTCTGCAAATTACTCTCATCCATGAGTTTGGCAAGACCTAAACCTCTTACCATCTTTGTTGTTTGGATATCCATATCATACTCTTGTAATTTGTTAACCCATCTACATCTCTTTCTTAATATCTCCATGTTAGATAAGATGTCCTTAACCATGGTGTGGGGAACATAAGCAACAACCTTTGAACTCAAAATGTAGGGCCTGAAAATCTTTTTTGCTTTTACTAATGCAAATGCTGTTTTCTCCATAATTGTGTACCTCAATTCAGCTGCTTGTAAATCCTTGCTAAAGAAATCAATAGGCCTCTCAGATCCATTTTCATCCTTTTGTAACAAAACTGAAGCAATAGTAAATTCAGAAGCAAAAGAGAAGATTTGGAAAGGCATCTTATAGTTTGGAGCTGCCAAAACAGGTGCATGCTTGAGTGCATCCTTTATTCCTTCAAAATATTAGATGACAGCCTCCTCCCACTTAATAATTTGATCCTTCCTTAGCATGCTTGTGATTGGAAGAGTCAACTCAACAAAATTAGAGACAAATTTTCTAATGAAATTGATTTGGTCAAAGAAAGACTGAATACCCTTCTTGGTTCTTGGCACAGGCACCTTGCTGATTGCTTCCACTCTCTCAGGATCCATCATAACACCTTATTTAGATACAATATGCCCCAACATCTTGGATTTTGGCACACCAAAATGACACTTCTTTGGATTAAGTGAAATTCCATACTCCCTATATCTGATCAGCATCTTTTCTAGGTGTTGCAAATGGTCTGCTCATTGTCTTGAGAAAACAGTCACATCATCTTAGTAAACTACAATAAACTCATTGATATAACTAGCAACAGCAACATCCATTGCCCTTTGAAAATTAGCACTAGCATTCATCAATCCAAAAGGCATCCTTACAAAAACATAAGTTCCCCTAGGAGTAGTGAAGGCTGTCTTAAGTCTTTCTGATTCTTTAACAACTACTTGATTGTATCTGGAGAAACCATCCAAAGTAGAAAGTATTTCTGACCCTGTCACAAGTTGCAGCATATTCTCCATATTTGGCAAAGGATAGTTGTCCTTCATAGATGCTTTGTTTAGATTCCTAAAATCCACACAAAGTCTGATATCTCCGTTCTTCTTCCTAACTATCACAAGGTTGGCAACCCAAGAAGAGTATCTAGTAGGCTGAATGATGCCACCATCTCTCAATTGCTTCAACTCTTCTTGCATTTTCATGGAAAGTAGTGGGTTAATAGGCCTTTGTTTTTGTCTAAATGGTTTGGCTTTAGCCTCAAGAGGGATCTCATGCTGAAACAAATATTCTCTATATGCCTTCAGCTCTGAATAAGAGCAAGCGAGACAGTCTTGATATTTCTTTAAAAGTTGGGCATAGGACTATTTTTCTTCTTTGCTAAAATGACTACCCAACCAAATCTTCCTGGGTTTTCTTTAGTTCCCAAATTATGCTCTTCCACATCCCTTGAAGCAGACATATTTCTATTAATGATCTAATCAGCATTGCTAAAATTGAATTCAAGTGCAACAAGACCCTTAGGAATGGTATTTGTTTTCAGTTGTATAATATCCTTGTCAAACAAAGTTTCTCTACCTTCATTCATGCACACCATTGGTTCCCAATCAATATTCTGACCAGAAAACTCTCCTTGGCATTGTAATAATCTTGACACCTGCGCATCTTCTCTTCTCTTCTCTTCTCTTCTCTTCTCTTCTCTTCTCTTCTCTCCCCCCCCCGCTCTCTCTCCCCAGGACCTTCATGAACCGGGTGAACCAGGGCCCGACCTACTCTATAGCGAGGCCAGGGTTTCTGTCTGGTCTGGTCTGTCTATGTCACCTATGGTTATGGCTCATGCCCGAGCGCCGTTACTCGATCACAGTCGTTCGATCGGGGATCCCACGAATCCATGGGGTCATGTTCATGTTCATGAAGTAGTAACATTCCACCCTTCCCATTCCACCTGGTGAACATGAAATGAATCCAGTCACACACCTACATCTTGGCCCTATCTATATATGGGAATCCGGTGATCATGCCGATAAGGAACACTTCATTCATGTTCCTCAGATATATCTTTGTCGCCTCCCTCCCCCCGATGGGATGGTCTATATGCCCAGAGAAATATAGAGGGGTTTGGGCGATAGAGAAACCTCAAGATTAGGCATAAACCCAGATATAGATACAGGGGCTCTGCTCAGAAGGCCATATATCTATAGATTTCTATAGATATATATAGATGTAGATGTCCTCGCGCCGACCATCTAGAGTTTATAGGCCCCTATCTAGAATTCTCTATATGGAGGGGGGGGGGGCCCAGATAGAGTTCAGTATAGGGCCCTATCTCTCTATAGGCCCTTTCAATTCATAGGGGGCCAGAGCTATCTGGAATGGCCACTAGGATATTTCCATTCCGTGGAGTGGGGCCCTCCCTATAGTTCTGTTCTATACCTATAGAATCTAGATATGGGGAATGGGGTGAGGAACTCCCCCGACGGCCCGACCCACTTTTGCGCTGCTCGACCCCCCCATATATAGAGTAGGGCCCATATATAGAGAGGGGGGGGGGGCGCCAGGGCCCGCTGCTTGACCGCGGGGGCTCCGGTGGTTCGCGAGCTTTATCCGGGAAAAAGGCGACTCTTTTATTGCACTTGGCACGAGATGCCGAAGAGAGAGCCGAACAGCGGCCCCTATCTATATATGGCGGAGCTGTTGGCATTGCTCTGTTTTCCCCTCTTTCCCCATCGGCGAGTTCCAATCCTTTTGTTCGGAATTCATTCGTTCGTACTGAATCGCCTGCAGAATAAAATCCCGTTCCGCAAGATCCCGTATTAGCTATACACCCCTCATTCCATTGGCACCTCTAGTGCAACAAGACCTTTGGATGGTATTTGTCTTCAATTGTATAATATCCTTGTCAAAAAAAGTTTCTCTACCTTCATTCATGCACACCATTGGTTACCAATAAATATTATGACCAGAAAAATCTCCTTGGCATTGTAATAATCTCAACACTTGTGCATCATCATCAAAAATCTGCCAATGTTTCACATTATCCGGGATAGCTAGCCTTGTTAGCACTTCAACATCATATTCACAAAAAGGTGAAATGATGCAATTATCAAAACTCTAGAACCAATAACAGCCAGCTGATCAGCAACAGCATTAAGACTTCTATCATGGTAAACAATGTTAAAAGGAATCAAGCATTTCAATCAAGTCCCAAACCACATGCTTATATTGCTTCATACACTGATTTTTTGTGGCATATAACTTTCTTACTTGCTTGACAACTAGCTCTGAATCTCCTTTAGCAACAATATCCTTTACTCCATACTTCCATGCAATCCTTAATCCGCAATAATAATGCCTCATACTCAGTAATGTTGTTAGTACATTCAAAATTGAGCTTAAAGGAAAAAGGAAACTCCTCTAAACTAAGGGGAAACCAAGACTATACCAGCACCATCATCCAGCTTTGGAGCAAGATCCATCAAACAATAATTGTCCATCGGAAGAACCTACCATACCCAATACACTCTGATTTGTACATCTTATTTTCTTTTCCATCAGCAAAACCAATGAAATTGTCAACATCTACATCAGCAAACAACACTTCATAAGAAGCATTGTTGGGATCCTCAATCAAGTGTAACATCTTCTTTTCACCATGAGAGTTTGACAAGGCTACCCCTCAATGGGGAATGGTGGCATAGGACATGTCCATTTTGAACACTACCCACCAACACTTGCAGCCCACTTTCTTGACAAAAAGCATACCCCCATTTGGTAGGGTAGTCAACAATTACAACATCAAGTTTTAAATTCTTACCTAGATAGGTTGCAAGTTGCACCACTAAACCCTTCACACATCCAAAAACCCGGAACTATCCACCCTTGAATCCATGGTTGTACACTTTCCATATGCTGCTATCACCCTTGATATCCAATTCATTCATAAACTTCTAGAGGCATAACATTACATGATGCCCCAGAATTAAACATGCAATTATGAAGCAACCTACCTTTGATAAGAAAAGTTGTGAAGAATGGATCAACATTCAATTGGGAATCAACCAAGGGATGTCCCCAAATATACTTCAGGTGCCTCTCCAAGATCTTCCATTAGTGGTGTTGTTTCAGGGCCAACAACAATTTAAAGAGGACTCTCAACAACATTGACATTTCTGCTTGGTATAATCTTTTCTTCTTTTAATCCCAAGTATTCAAAAGCTATTTTCTTGTGCTCAGGTATTTTGAGAAATTCAATAATGGGAACACTCACTTTGATTTTGCTCAATACCTGGGCTATTATCATATGGAACATTCTTTGGCAAAACAGCATTGGAAGGGAAACAAGAAGGTTCATCAGATGGAGAAGTATTCTTAGTAGCCTGGGTATGGAGAGGACTGAGATTTTTACATGGGACAACAGGGTTCTTAGCAATTGTTTCTCTTCTAGGGTTATCTTTGGGAATTCTTGTGAGCAAGGGCGTCTTTGGCTCGGCTCGAGGACCAGCTCCTCTAAAAAATTTACTTCTAGTATTGTACTCCTTTTCTTGACCAACCCACAACATTCATTAATAATTGTATATCTTCCTCCGAAGGAATACCACCATCATACTTCTTGATCATTAAATCCCTTAGGTATTCAAAGTCATTATTAGGAATTTCAAAGGCCTGAACTACATCTACATCATGAGTTTTGAGGAAGAGAAAGAAATGGGTACCCTCTTTATGCAATCCTAAAAGGTTGCCAGCCAGTCCTTGCACTTATCACATCTATTGATGTTGTTACTTGCTGTGAGCCTGAAGAGCTGCCCATCATACAAATGTCATCATCCATTTCATTCTCATTATCCTCATCAATATCTTTTTGGTCCATTTCACATGGTGGATGAGGAAGAAAACATCTGTCACACCAATCCATATCAGCAACTTCTTGAACAACAGCAACTCTTATAGTCAGCAGGGGTCAGGGACCACTCTATTTTCACTGTGCTTGGGGGTTGTCTATTTATAGATCCAATAAGCCCTTTACCTCTATCATCTTGTCTTTGATCACCCTCTAGGATGATTGCCAAATATATTATGGTTTTGAGTTCTTTGTTGTCCTTGTGAAATTTTTCCAATTCCTTTCTCAGCCCAGGCTAATTTGTAGTAAATTGCTTTCACAGCCCCATGCCAAAGTCTTGAAAAAATCTTCCAAATCAACATCCTTGCTATTTTGAGGCTTCTCAGGGTTTATCAACTTCACACCGTCCCTCTTAAGTGGTTTACCAACAACTTTAATATTATTTTCAATTTGAAGTGCCATGGTGAAGAGCTTGCCTCAAGTTTGTAGGTATTTTTGTCTCACAAGTAATAGGCTACCTTTTTTTCAAATGCATCTGCATATTTGATCAAGCAAGATTCATCACAAGGCCTCAAAATTACAGGCAGCCCTTCTCAATGTCTTATTAAACCTTGTATTCGAAATCATGAATGGTCTCATTATGGTTCTTCTTGATGTTCTCAAAATCGGATAAAAGGAACCTTAGATCTGTTTTGTCTTCATATTGTAGTTTGAATCCATTACTCATCTCATTCCATGAATCATTAGAGTTATTAGGCAGAGCTTTATACCAATCTCTTGCATCTTCCTCAAGTGTATGGATAAAAAAACTTGATATACACATCCTCAAATTCTATTTCAAAGTCTTCCATCATGTTAACAAAGAGTTTGAGATGTTGATCTCCAGTTATGGCATTGTTATCTTGGAATTTCGGTAACCTCTTTCTCACATCCTGTGGGACCAGCATTTGGATAACCATCCATTCCTCCAAAATTTATAGGACCAAAGGTGTTTACAACAAATGGAGGTCTAGGTTGAGCCATATTGTTTGGTGGGGGCGATCTCAGAGGTGAAACAAGTTGATGAGGAGTAGTAATGAGTCTAATTGGAATAGGTGAATGATCTCTAAAATGAAAACCCCCCAAAGGTTCTCTCTCTCGATAAAATTTAGCAAACTTAGAAACCACAGGAGAAGATTTAGGAGCAATTTTTTTAAATACACAAGAAGGTCCCTTACCTGATGGAGAATGAAAATCAGCAAGAAGATTGCCTGAATCAGATCTACTTGAAGAGGAATTATAATCTGCAATGACAAGGATGCTCTCCTTCAAATTCAACTATGGGGATTCCTTTCCTTGGTATCCGAATCACCAACAACCTTCCACACTCTCCTTCCTTCTATTTCTAAGCTTCTTGATTCAGTGAGCAACTTCTTAGAAGAGTCCTTGATGAAGAGGGATCTCCTTCTCCTTCAGTTTGAAAGATTTAGAAAACATGTTTCAAATGATAAAAATGTGTTAGAAAATTGGTATTTTCAAGATACCAACAGCATGGAGTCGCTACCAAGGATTTTCACCTTAGTTGTGCAAGAAAGCACTAAAAATATTCTGTCAAATGCATGTTATACTGAAAACTTGTAGGGATTCACGAACTCAGATTTTCTTCTTCTTAATTTAACCAAAAACAGTGCATCCAAATCACATAAATTATTGGTAGATGAGGAGAGTAGGCTGAGTTTGAAGTCCTTCTTACCCAAAACATTTAGATATAAAGTATGAAAATGATATCTCAAGAATATAACCAGCTCAAATACTTGATCACACAAAATTCTCAAAACCTTTCAAGTACTTCAAAACCACCAAGAAATTGTAAGAACTCCTCGGCAGACAACGGCACCACTCGCGGTGTTAGTATCCATATTTAATCTCCTTCACAACTTGAACAACATCATGAATCTGCACAAGAAATTCAAGGATAGACAGATGTTTTGTATGTAATTTGTAGCCAGGGGATCACACCTATCTGCTTGTTTGTACATTCAATAATTGGAGGGAGTGGAATAGCACTTTCATAAGGATTTTGATCTAACCCTCACTATTTTAGGTTGTGCCTATTAACCAAGGCAAGGAGAACCTATGTACTGCCGCCCCATATATGGTAAGGAGATGAAGATATAATTGTGTTTTGCATATTGATGTGGAGGAGGCTTTGTTGAGAACATGATCAAACATTCATTATCCAAACTCAAAAGAGTTGTCACTGCTAAATGATGGAAATGTTCTCAAAAAAAATCTAGAGCTTGCTAAAGGCATGATAAAATCTTGATCAACCTTCTGAATTTTTGTGAAAGGATTGAATTATTTTGTGGACACATAATGTAAATGTAGGGGTATTTTAGGTAGGATAAGTTATTTTAGAAATGAAATTTTAATGACATACCTTGGCACAAGAATAGCTAGGAAGTCATCACCTTCTTTGGGAAACCTTACAATAGAATTACAACACCTAAACAATAGAGATATTTCAATGAATTTGCGGGTGTGGGGTCATTTGGTAAGACTTCAATAGATTGAACAACACCTCCATGAGGGCTTGATGACGTGACTCTAAGGTTTAGATGAGGTCATATAAAGACATTTGTAGGGGGGATTGGTTTATTTGTTTTGGCATTGTGCGATGTGTGACCCCATCGGAAATAGGATATGAAGGACCTTGAATGGTGACTTTGGGTATGGGTGTGGATAGTATGTTGGGTACAAGGGTGGTTGATGGGCCAGTTGCTTTTTCCTTGCCATTGTCTTTTTGAGCATGGGTGGCAATTTTGATCATGTTAATTTGAGGGGAGGTGGATGAAGAGGATGTGTCATGGAAGGTATAATAGCATGAGGGACAAAACCCTAGTGGGGGATACAATCCTTTTGAAATGAGTTGGGTGCATTGGCATCTTGGTGGTGGTTTGGCCAACTCTTTGATGCAAACCATGTTAATATTAAATCTCAGGGGTGGATCAAAGAGTTGTGGGGTGGATATTCTAGTCGTTGAGTAGGTAATGAGAGAAAATCTATGGAAATTGGTGAAGGTGAAATGGTGTCCTCATCAAGAAGATCATCGTCGTCAAAATTTTATTTAGGAGGACACAATTGGACAAGAGTATTTTTTAAAGCCTTACAATTCTCTACATTGTGTCCTAACACATGATGGTAGGCAAAAATTTTGGTTTCGTCAAACCCTTTTGGTTTGGGTTTGAGTGGGTCGTAAGATATAAGAGGCGGTAATGTGATGACAAAAGTTTCGAGGAGATTGGTTAAGATTTTTTTCGGTGTAGGAATCCTCCTAGTGGATCAACAATCTCACGCGCACATGTGGGTTTGGAGTGAGATCAACTACACACGCTGAATTGTGAGGAAGAGGCTTACAGGAGGAGAGGGTGGCGTTGGTTTACTAGATTTGGTATGCGAAGTGGTGCTTACGGTCTTGGTTGCATCTATTGGGACCAAGAATGGATGAAGAGCTAGTAGCGGAAGGTATAATAGGTTGAGCTATTAACTACCTTCATTAGGAGGGTAAAGAGCATTTATTTTTTATGCTTTAGTTCCGTCTTTTTGGGAAACAAATGAACATGGGTGTATGAGAATGTGGAGGGAAATAGTTGATGATTGAAGAGGAAGGTTACACATAGGGGTAACCTAAAATGTTGTGAGTGGTGGTGCCGGAGCATGAGTGAAGAGAAGTGAGTGTTGCATGGGGTACGAAGAAGTTTCGGACGGTAGTGGGAGGTATGGGTTGGTAAGAATGTTACGGGTGAGTGTGGAATTTGTGAGGGTCACTTGGGTATATTAGAGGCCTGTGATGATCAAATGAGTTGTTGGGTTCTTTGTCCACCAGTGACAGGGGTTGGTTTGACCACGGTCGACGGGGTGAGGTCCTATGCATGGATGGAAGGGGTGAAGGTGATACATTGGCGTGGTAAGGCGTAAGGTTGGTAATTTGAGGGCTAGAAATTGGATCTTCCTTTGTAGGTTTTGAGGTTTAAGTTTACACATTAGTTTTGGAAGATGTGTCCCTAAAATCTAATTTGATGGGTGGGTGAGTAAAGGCTAGCTATCGTATGACCCCAAGGTAGGGATACGGTTTAGGTAAGGGAGATGATATAGGTGAGGGTGAGGTGTTTTGCAGCTCGTAGAATGTCTGTTGGGTTGAGGGTAGAGTTGTGGGTTGGGCCAAATGGGTGGTGACGTGGAAGATGTTGTAATAGTTGTCAGTTGTGGTTGGTTTGGTCGCTTGAAACACTTTTTTTGGATAGATAGTGGAGGTGTCAGTGAGGGGACAACTGCAATTTGTATTTGAAAACCAGGGAAACAAAAAAAAGTAGAAGGTGTCCCCAAGTAAGGATCTATGGACATAGTCCAGAAAATCACTAAGTGTGGAAAATGGCTGTTGTTCATAAGCAGGGACAACATGGTTGAGTTTAATTCCCAATAAAATGTGTTGTGAGACAGTTAGGGAAATGGCTAGCCTCGTAATCTATGGGTACGAGAGTTGAAAGTAAGATTTTATCGGGCTCTTGAAGGTCCTGATGCGTGAATGCTCAATCTAAAGGATAATGGTTATTTTCCCCAATTTCCTAAATCCCCAATTTGAAGAAATTGAGCTTTTCCCAATTTTAGAGCAGCCATGACACCTTCTTGTTCCCTACTTCAACCAAAATCTTATGCAAGACACCTAATGCTGCATCACTTTCAACACAATTCCTGGACAAAGGAACACAATTCAATGATACTTCTGTGGTCACAAATTTCACAGATGGGGTCTTTGATCCCATCCTCAACAAGAAACTGAAGGCTCTTAGAGAGGTTGCCCATACCAAACTCCTAAATTTAGGTGATTTTGAGTCTTTTGGCACCAGAATTTAGACCTCCACACTCATTGAATACATGGTTCCTCTCGTGTACCCATAGCCGGAGCTCGTGTAAATGTGTGCATGTTGTTTTGACCTTGATTCCAATACCATCAAGGGAAAAAAAATATAGGTTTTGATTACACCACGGTCCATCAGGGATATGTTTTCCCTGTTCTATGAAAAATTGGATAGTTTCTATGACATGGCCAAACTCCAAAGTGTCTAGGCTTAAATGCAGAAAAAATCCATATTCATCAACAAGGAGTTGCAACAATTAGATTAAACCAGTTATGGAACATTGGGATTCCCAATCCCACTGAAAGTGTTCATGGTAGATTATCAGGATGCCTACTCCATGTTGGCCTTCTTTTTTAGTAAAAATTTAGACAAAAATGTCCATGTCTAGCAAGTTGTGGCCTTGTTCGGAATGAGATCAGTGAAGACGGACCAAACATATCATTTTGACTTCACTAAGGCGCTAACAAGCTCTATTTGCAAGTAGCTGGCCCTATTATCTATTAACACCACATTCACGTACTCTTCTTATTTTTTCCAGCTAATTTTATACCAGAACACCTAGTTCCTTAGCCAATTTATGACCCTGAAGATATAAGACATGGAGGTGGACCCTCAAAAGGTCATCCTGGTATCCGCATGGACTCATGTGTTGTCACGCTCTTCAGATGCATATGAATTTGCCAACTATTTTGTCACACCTCTTCTACATGAATTTGAACCAAAATGGGTCAGTAATAGAATGAATGATTTAGTCCAAACCATCCTTTAAGACCCCCTGAATCCTTACAACTATTTCTTTGGGGTAGCATATTCAATGATCTGGTTGCATGGATTTTGAGAGGATTCCTTCATACTCCCAAGGATCCTCACGTTGCGGGTGGTAGGTTTAGAGATAACCAAGAAGTTGGTCCCCTCGACATAGAATATGGCTTCAACCATAAAAATAAGGCATTTTTTACCTCCCCTTGAGTAGGGGAGGAATTATTATAGTTAAACACAAGGTGGAGCAAATTCTCATGTAGAATTTGGCTTCCTATAGCTTCTCCTTGATCCAAGATACATAGAGGTATGATCTGGACTGGTCAATGGCTGTCACCCTATCCCAAAATAGGGTCTCAGACTCCTGTCAGCATGAGAATAGAATTTTTTAAAAACAAGAGGTCTCCCCAAGTAGAAGCTCCTAACATTTATGTTGAGTTGAGTGACATCCTGATTCCACTATGGGAGTCATTTCATCTGGTCCTATATAAATATGACCCCACCATAACAATGACCAAGGGCTTGAGGGAAGCCCTACATAACAAGGACTGGAGCACATAGAAAATAGAAGCCTATTGTAAATATAGGAATAAAATTAGAAAAAAAAATTCTCAATTTCAAGTAGAATGTGCCCACTGAAAATTTAGTGGGAAGAATCCATAAAATGGCTATAACATGTGCAAAATAAGTCAATCGATCTTGAAAATTTGGAGAGAAATTTACTTGACTGATTTATCCATTTCAATTAAAAAATTGTAGAAAAATTACCCACTATTTTGGCAGATATAGCTCAAATCTTCTAAACAGCATAGCACCATTTTGACCTAGTTCCATGGCCTCAGTCGAACACTTTAGGATACATACCACATGGTCTAATGAAATTACTTGGGCCATGAGGGTTTGAATATCAATAGCAATGCAACTAGTGCCAAACCTAGCATAGGTACTCGCCTCAACACAACCATTAGTCACACCCTACGTGACTGTTAGTGAAGGCACCAGCCCTGAGATTCATCTGAAGAAGAAGTTAAAATTAGTGGAGATCTCTTCTTCCTCTACCACTTCACCTCCTCACGTTCATCCATCTCCTTCTTCTTTTCCTTTCACTTCCCCAGCCGGGGTGCTCCCATTTTTATCACCCCAACCCAAACTCTTCCTCCTCCCAAATAATCTCTTCTTTCTCCACCACCCACAATGATTCCCACATTCTCTCCCTGATTTATGAGTGACCCTTCTTCATCTCTCTTGACTTATCAAGCCCCTAAAACTTGTTACAGTCCCCTACGGCTTGTCACCATGTTCCCATTTGCAAGCAGGATAGTCCCTTCCCCCTCTAAGTTGTTGAATCAAGTAGAGATAGCGAAAGTGGCCCGAGATAAAAGGAGGTAGAAGAAGAAGAAGAATAAAATGATAGTGAGAGTAATGAGGATGATGTGGTCATTGTATGACCATCAATAGTGCTCCCTGACCATCACCTAGATGGTCCCCTATGTCCCAAATCCCGTGGATATATTACAACCGGATGATTATTCCATCAGTGTTGTTGTGGTGGACCTGACCTAGTTTTGGCCTTAGGATAAGGTCAAATTAATGAGAAAAACATTTTTCACGGTCACCACAGAATATCTCAAGCTCATCAATAAATTGAAGAAAATGGAGTCTATCCTTCTATAGATGCAAAATATTGTGGCCCGCTTAAATTCCTAAATCAAAGGAAAAGGAAAAGAAATAGAACAAATCCACAAGGAGTTAAAAGAGGTGGGTGTCACAATAATATCTTACAGCTTCTCAAGTGAGGACCAAAATGTTAGAAGTGGAGCTAGCAACATCAAAACTATAGCTAGTTCAATTGATTAGGAGAGGAATCTCCTTCAGCAAGAGGTCAATTCCAAGAAATCAGAGGTCACTTCACTCCAAGTGAATTTACATACCTTAGAGGTAGAGAAAGGTAGCTTGTAAATGAAATGAAATCCTACAGAGGACACAATCAATGTTTTTATGTAGAAGCTAGCTTAATAACCCCATAAAGGGGTAATTGTTACATTGGTGCAGGGATTATACACCTGATAACAAAATAATTTCAACTAAGGTAACAGACCTAGGGGCTGCACTTAGATTCATATTTGATGCACAAATCCTATGGGCCAACGTGGAATCCTCAACCTTTACCACCAGTAGCACCATATCCACCAAGGTCCCTAATTCATAGATGATGGTTTAAAAACTAAATGACTCCTGCCCTACAAAAAGCTAGTATTACAATCATGTGGATGGTCACAACCAAGATCAGTGAGATTATGAGTTATAACAAGGTAGCCATCAAGTGCCATAATATCCTGACCCAACCTCAAGTAGGGATAAAAGAGAGGAAGTAGTGCATAGAATAACTAGTGGTCAATTGGGATTTCCCTCTCCCTTTTCTAATGACTCCACCATCCTATTAGAGGAACAAATCTAACAGATACTGACAGCCAAAAAATAAGATGGTACTATCTTTGAGTCTTTACAAGATGACTCTAGTGTCACTGAGGTGGAGGCCATTTTGACACCAATTGTAACATTGGATTTTCATCTACACACAATGGTGCAAGATCTCTAGACATTCTCTCATAAGGAGATAATTGAGCTAGATAGATCCTTTAAAGCTCTGTAATGAAGGACTTACCATGACATAGGCTGAATGGGTTGGGTACAAATATGATTTAAATTAGTGCTGAGTGGTATCTATTTGAGCCATATTTTGAAAAAAAATGATTAGGGAAGGATTTCAAGATTCTTCCATGACTGGGACAGAGTCCCTTGGTGAGTCATTATAAATGTACAATGAATTCTACATTGTTTTGGGGCTCTTCCATTTTTCCTACCTTTTGTCACCCCGGGACCTTTTTCCTTTCAGTATTATTTTGTATTTTGTCGGGACTTAATTTTCCTAAGTATGGAACTGTCATCACCAATCCGGCACTATGATAATTCTTCACCGGGAACTCCTCATGCTATGATTATTTACTAATGCACAACCTTTAGTTTGGTGGATGTAATATGGAAACACAACAACAAACATAACACAAGAATACCATCGACTATGATAAGAAGGAATGATGATAAATCTGAAATATCATAGTAAATTATAATATTAACATGAAATTTTTACAATCTCACCCATGAGGTACTTCAAGTGTTATTGACTTCACTTGCCTTTCACCAATACTATGGGAGAAACTTTACAATTACACCTCTTAATGGCTTCTTCAACACACCTTTAAACTGATGGCTTCCTTTACACACTTACTCATACAATATTTCTCACTACTTCCTTCTATGATAAATGAGGGGGGTGGCCTCTTTATTTATAGAACTTATAGGCTTATCCATCTTATCTCTAAGATAGGATAAAAAATTCACTTTGACGAATCATATTCCATACCTTAACTCTTATCTGTACATGTAAGCTTATCTTTTAAGATAAGATAAACCTTATCATTTCACATGGGTTCCACATTTTTAGACTTTTTACAAATAAAATACACAAAATATTTATGACCTCACTCTTTGTCCTTATTACCAATATAATATTTCTAATTCCTAATCATGTAGACCCTATTTCTCTACTTACCCCAACTTTGACATTTTAACATTACCAAACCACTTACGAAAAATATTTACTTTTTACCACAACATTCCTATTGTACTTTTGACTATTACCGTACTATACATTATTGGCAGCATCGTACTGGCAGCGCCGTTATCTTCTATCAGATGCTACTACTAATTATACTTAACAACATCCTATTCCTAATACATACATTAATGAAATAGAAATTACGGAGGAAAATTTTAGTGTCGACATCTTCCCCCTTCCTAGCTTCTACTCCGTCCTCCGAGTAGACTATTCTGGTGCTTGGAATATCTTCAACTTGTCGTGGTTGACCCATTTTCGTAATGGGAGTGCCATCCAATTCCTCCAGTTGGTACGTACCATTTTCATACACAACTGCTATTTTGTAGGTCCCCATCCATTTTGGAAGAAATTTTCTCTATCTTCTTTTTTTGTATCTGGAATCATATACTATAACCAAGTCATTCACATGAAATGGAGACCAATGGATCTTTTGATCAAAGTATTCCTTCTACTTCATTTTCTTCTTATAGCTTGTATCCTTAGCTATTTCCCTCATTTCCTCTAGCAAATGAAGATGTACCAACCTTTCTTTTACTGAATCACTTTCATCCATCCTTTCATTTTCCATAACTCTAACCACGGAAATATCAAACTCAATAGGAAGAACTGGATCAATGCCATAAGCCAACTGAAATGGGGAGTATCCTATTGCTAACTTTGATGTTGCCCTATATGCCCACAATGCTGCATGAATCCTCTTATCCCATTTATGTACCTGCAAGGCTACATCTTTTGCTAGAATTTGACACAACACAAAATTTGGTCATTCCACCTGTCCATTTGTGCTTGGCTTGTATGTTGTTTCCTTCCTGTGCTTAATAGAAAAATTATTGACTAGGGCCTCCACCACCTTGTTAATGAAGTGGCTTCCTTGATCTGTTACAATTTCTAATGGACAACCAAATTTGGTGACAATACGTTCATATATGAACCTTGCCACTTCATCCATGGAAGTTGTTTTCAATGGCCTAGCTTCAGCCTACTTGGTTAAATAATCTGTCGCAACTACAATATACTTATTTTAGCGTGAGGTAGTTGGAAGTGGACCTAAAATATCTATTCCCCACTTTTCAAAGGGACCAAGTGGAAGAATAGGGCATAATGGAGCTGATGAAGTCTTACGGTTACCATGTGTTTGACAAATATCACATGTCTTACAATAATTATAACAATCTTTAAAAAGAGTGGGCCAGTGATAACCTGCATCCAAGATCCTTCTTGTTGTAAGTTGTCTAGAGAAGTGCCCTCCACATGTACCATTGTAGAATTCTTCTAGCATCTCCTTTCCTTGATCATGTCCAACTACCCTCTTTTACTATCCATCAGGTCCTATTCAAAATAATACTCCATGCAGAATAGAATATGGAAAACTGGCTTGAGTAATCTTTCTCTTAGTCTTTACATTGGCACCATCAGGAAACTTGAATTCATTCAGATAATTCCAAATATCTATGTATTCACTAGGGATTGTGTCAAGGGATAACAATGATGCATCGGGGAAATCATCATCATCACAAGATAATCCTAAACCATCATAGGCTCGAGAGAGTGCATCTGCATTGACATGCTTCTTTCCTAGCCTATCTATAATATCAAATTCAAATTCTTGTAGCAAAATTATCCATCTTGTTATCCTCCTTGATGGGTTAGGCTTATTGACAATATATTTTAGAGCCTAATGAACTGTTACAACTATAAATTTCTGCCCTAGCAAGTAATTTCTAAACTTCTTTACAGAAAAAATGATAGCTAGAGCCTCTTTTTCAGTTACAGTATAATTTACCTCAGCACTGCTCATTTGTCTGCTCCCAAAGTAAACTGGATGTTCATTCCCATTTTCATCCTTTTGGCTCAAAGTACTTCCTAGTGCTGCATCTGAGGCATCAGTGTACACAATGAATGGCTTGCTCCAATCTGGATTCTTTAAAACAGGTGAAGACACTAGGGCTTCCTTCAGTTGTCCAAAAGCTTCATGCGCCTTATTTCCTGGTTCATAAGTAACATCCTTCTTCAAGAACTGGGTTAGTGGCTGTGTAATCTTTGAGAAATTCTTGATGAACCTTCTATAGTAACCCACATGGCCTAAAAATGATCTCAACTTACTTCTATTCATAGGAAATGGTAAATCTTTGATTTTTGAAACTTTATTAGGATCAGTACCAATACCATCTTTGGATACAACATGTCCTAACAAAACACCTTTAGAACATCCAAAGACACACTTTGTAGGGTTTAGTGAGGCTTGTGCTTCATCTAACCTTTGAAATGTTGTCTCCATCTAGTGCAGGTGGTCCATCTTGCTCCCATAGATGCAAAAATCATCCATAAATACTCTAATGAAGTTTCCAATGTAGGGTTTGAACACCCTACCCATCAAACGTTGGAATGTTGCTGGAGCATTACACAACCCAAAAGGCATAACTCTATAAGCAAATGTTCCCCAAGGAGTGGTGAACGTGGTCTTCAACTGATCTTTCTCCGCTATACAGACTTGGTTATATCCACTATATCTATCAGCAAAACTATAACACTCCTAGCCAGCTACTTCATCCAAGATCTGATCTGAGAATGGAAGAGGGTAATGATCATTCTTTGTTGCCTTATTGAGCTTCCTGTAATCAACACAAATGCGTAGCTTCCCATTATTTTTTATTGAGATCACAATGGGAGAAACCCATTCTGAATTCTCCACAGCAAATATGAATCCTGCATCAAGCAACTTATCTATTTCTTCTTTTACGATCTTGGAAAAATTAGGATTCATTCTATATGGCATTTACTTTATAGGCTTAGCACCATCTACTAGCTCAATAGAATTTTCTACCCAACTTACTTGATGGAGCTCCTTGTAATCAAAAGTGAATATGTGTATGTACCTTCGAAAGAGCTAGAGGTAGGATTCCTTCTCACTCTCCATCACAACATCACCAATCTTTATTTGTTAGAGACGATCATCAACTTCTTATTCAGATAATTTTATGGGGTCATGATTCGGTGTGACTGGAAGGATATCCATGACTGAAACATCAACCTCACTTTCTTCATCTTCAGTGTCCACTTCACTAGTACTAGAGTAATCAAAGGATATCCAATCATCAGTTTCATCACTTGAATCCAAAGGTTCTGCCTTATGATGCTGAGGGATCGCATTTATCTTCACCCTCTCTCTACCATGTCCAAGTGTTATGAAGCCTTCATTCCAGTAGTTTCTTGCATGAAATCTCCTTAGCCATGGTCTTCCCAGCAACATTGGGTACGCAACAGTACCATTTTTCATCACTTGAAAGTCTACCACACATACAACACCCATAACAGATATTTCCACATTTGAAATTGCACCTTCTGGTTTAGTTTTTTTCCTTAGTTAATGACCTTAACAGAAGTGTTGAAGGGGGATCAATTTTTAAACCCAACATATTCATTACAGACTCGGTCATTATATTAACTGCAGCACCTCCATCAACTAAGACATCATGAATTGAAATACCATTACATAATACCTTAGCTTGTGGAGCATAGGGATTCACCTCCACCTCCAAAACAGGGACCTCAACCTCCTTCCTTCGTCGAGCATTGAGTCCAGTTTGCAGCTCCCGCCTCTTCTCAGAAGACATATCCAACAGTTGACCATATGTAATATTTGTAGGCCTTTTGGACAGATCTTCCAAGATGGAGTATGGTCCTTGCCCCTGTGAAATCAGAAAATCCTGCACACCCAACTTTCTTCTCCTATGTTTCTTACTAGTTTCTCCTTTCATCTTCTTAGGATCATTTCCATCTTGATTATATTTTTCTTTCTTTCTTTTTGTTACAAACACATCTACTTCATTATTTATGCTCTTATCTACTACATCAAAAGAATTCACAGGTGCTTTTCCTTTATCATCATCTCCTTTACCAGATGTAGAAGCTCTATCTAGACAACTATACTTATAATGACCCTTTTTATAACAACCATAACATACAACTTCAAAAATATTTCTTTTTGGACCTCTATCTCCTCCCTGAGAACTAAATTCTTTTCCTTGGAGAAGATTAATAGTTAACTAACCCATCTTCTTGAGTAGATCTTCATACTCAGTAGATGTACTAGGAGAAAGATTTGTGCTCACCGAGAGTGGTTGTGGATTCTAGACCAAAGGTGCTGGTGTAGGCTCTACTTTAGCAACAATTTCTTTGGGCTCCTCTTCCATGCTTTCTTCTTGCCTTCTTGCAATCTCCTTTGCTTGTTCAATGGTAGCTGGGTGGTCATAATTCACTCATTGTCTGATCTTTGGCTTCATCCCAAGAATGAAGTGCTTACATAGGAGATTATCCATGCCATTCATCAACCCATCCGCTAATCCTTCCTTCTGGGTCTAGGCATCAAGCTTCCTCCTTAGCACTAGAACATGAGCATGATAATCCCTTATCTTCTCCTTCTCTCCTTGGGATAGCTTTGTGATATCGATCATGAGATCTACATATCTCTGTTGTTCACCAAATTCTTCAAGAAAATTTTTTAGTTAATAAATCCCATGATTTTTTCACATTACCACCTAGTGTTTCAAACCACCTAAGGGCTGAACCATCCAAAAAGGTAGGAAAAAATTCAGTCCATTGTTCCCTTCTTATAAGGCCATTACAAATACAAGATCGTTTAAACTCTTGAATGGAAGAGGAAGCATCTTCATTAGATTGGGCTGAAAAAATAGGAATCTTCCCCATTTCAAAAGTAACCACAGTGAAATACCAACCCACAAGTACAATCAACAAGAATTATGTGCACAAATAATTGAAATCACTATAATAGAAAATAGAAATGACCACGTTAATCTATGGTAAAACTTGCATTACTGCGGTAAAAACTGACTTTACTGTGGTAAACACTATTCACAATAAAAAGTGAAGTTACTGTGGTAAATACTATTCACGATAAAAAGTGACTTTACTGTGGTAAATACTATTCATGGAAAAAATGAATTTACCATGGTAACTACTATGCACAGTAAAACAAGGTTACCCTCCAAATGATTTTTGACTAAGTGGGAATATCTCTCCAGAAAATCCACCAACAAGGAATGGTCCCGGCAACGGAACCAAAATGTCATCACCAATCCGGCACTATGATAATTCTTCACTGAGAACTCCTCGTGCTATGATTATTTACTAATGCACAACCTTTAGTTTGGTGGATGTAATCTAGAAACACAACAACAAACATAACACAAGAATACCATCGACTATGATAAGAAGGAATGATGATAAATCTGAAATATCAGAGTAAATTATAATATTAACGTGAAATTGTTACAATCTTACCCATGAGGCACTTCAAGTGTTATTGGCTTCACTTGCCTTTCACCAATACTATGGGAGGAAATTTACAATTACACCTCTTAATGGCTTCTTCAACACACCTTTAAACTGATGGCTTCCTTTACACACTTACTCATACAATATTTCTCACTACTTCCTTCTATGCTAAATGAGGGGGGTGGCCTCTTTATTTATAGAACTTCTAGGCTTATCCATCTTATCTCTAAGATAGGATAAGAAATTCACTCTGACGAATCATATTCCATACCTTAACTCTTATATGTACATGTAAGTTTATCTTTTAAGATAAGATAAACCTTATCATTTCACATGGGTTCCACATTTTTAGACTTTTTACAAATAAAATACACAAAATATTTATGACCTTACTCCTTGTCCTTATTACCAATATAATATTTCTAATTCCTAATCATGTAGACCCTACTTCTCTACTTACCCCAACTTTGACATTTTAACATTACTGGACCACTTACGACAAATATTTACTTTTTACCACAACATTCATATTGTACTTTTGACTATTACCGTACTATACATTATTGGCGGTGTCATACTAGCAGCGCCGTTATCTTCTATCAGACGCTACTACTAATTATACTTAACAACATCCTATTCCTAATACATACATTAATGAAATAGAAATTACGGAGGAAAATATTAGTGTCGACAGAGCTGAGTTTGGAGGGTATCCATGTGTCCCTTTGAAGTATTTAGGAGAAGCCCCAAAACTACATGAGGCCTCCACGTGTCATACAGGGAAGATACCACCATCGAAAGCACCAAAAAGAAGTGGAGGGCTCAAGGTTCAGTGGATTGAATGCAATCTCAGGTCCAAAAGCATGGAATTGAGATTTACTCCCAAGGAAGAATATTGTGAAGGTAGAAACCAAATGCGGATAGTGGAATTATTGATTAAGGGAACATTGGAGAAAGAGCCATGGGGTCTATAAAAAAAGGTTCTTGAGATAGAATAAAGAGGGTGGAAAATAAGTTCCAGGACATCACAGAGGAGGATTTTAGGTCCATTCTATTATGCCAATTGGCCTTAGCAAATCTCTGTTGCAAATGAATACTGTGATATTTTTCATTCTGGCCTTATGTACTATTTTCTATATTAATAAGAATTCTTGTTCTATGCACTAAAAGTTCACCAATATTTTGTGTCCTTTATCTCTTCTTGTTTTTCTTTAATGTAGTTCTTGATGAATGTTTAAATATTTATTAGGTTGCATACCCTTAGATCTTTTACATAAATCAATTCATTATGCAAGCGATTATATCTTAGTTTCATTCCTCCTTTGATAGTTTGAGATATCTCTGGAATAGTTGATCATGCTCAATGCTCTTTAACTGATCTAGCAGATATTTCATTAATGATCTATGTTCCTTTTAATAAAGATTTGGTGCATCACCTTAGATAGGATTTACATATTATTTTATTTTCTCTCTAATCCTTATCTCAATCCAAATCAAAGAAGAGCTAGCTTCTATAAAATGTGGAGGTTATCTTAGGGGTTAAGTCCGACATCTCTAAGATTTCCCACAACTTTGGTGATTCATTTGCAAAGATAATCATCAACAGATTCTACCCAAAGGTCAATCCTCATCATTCTGATTGTCTCCCATTTTTGAAAGTTGTTCTAGTTCTAAATAAGATGATGTAGATTGTTTAGATTTTCTTCTAGACGTTGTATTAGATTCAGTGTTCCCTACTTGTGATATTTTTGGAGAGATTATTTGAATATCACGAGGTATAAATAACCCTTGAACATCTTGTGGTATATGCATCAATGTTGGTCATGTAAAAAATTCCTAGGACTTCTACTGGTTGCATAGATTAACTTCACTAAAACCCATGAATATAATGGTGTGTTATGCTTATGGTGTCCCCAGAAATGATGCCAAAAATGATGGGTTGTTATATTCTTTAATTGTTTAACCAACAGGTTCAACTGTCAGTGTCATTAAAAAAACAGGGTTGGGTGTCCTATCCTATATACAATGAAGTCTTATACAACTTAGTTAATTTAGTGGTTCATTTTGGGGGGTTTTGGTTAGTACGGTTCCCATTTTTTTCTTCTAATCTATAGAAAGGAAATGCAATGCTAAAATACTGAAATGAAATACATGTAAGCTACTGAAACAATGTTGTTGTAATAGAAATGATTTTAAAGGAAATAATTTAACTGAATTTAAAATGTACATACCGAATTGAAATAGCAGTAGGAAATATAGTAAGGAAATAAACAAATACATTCAAATAAGCATTCAAATCAAAGCATTGAAACTTGGACTTATAAGAAATAACAAGAATGCATGAAGCATTAAATCCTCCAATCACCTTGGTCAGAGAGGTCCCTTTCTCTTCCTTGGGATTGAGGTACTCTTAAAACCAAAATATATTCAAAACAACATTGACTATATTGATTCAAATGAGTTCCAAAACATATTCTAGTATGAGATTGAAAGTAAACACTAACTGATATAAAATTGTTCTGTGAATTACTATCATCAACTACTACTAAATTGTCTTCAAGAAGGTGTCTTTATAGACACATTTAGTTATAAAACGTTTTATGATTATAGGCACAAAATTCAACCAATAACAGCCTCATTAAATCTCTTTAAAATCCTATGATAGAGCTAAAAACAAGATTCATGTTTGTAGGATTGTTATGGAAAAATCCTCTATGATGGCATGATGTCTACAAAATTGGCCTTCTTGATTACAACTTCCCAGAAATGGCAGAAAATGCTCATTATTATCCTGCACATGTCATCACATTACTCACAGAATCAATTACTAGGAATTTCTATGGTTAAGCATTCACATGAAACAAAAAGAAGAGAAATGCATGATCCTTACTTAGGATTATAACTATATAGAACATCCGCCATGCACTAATTAACATTTTTAGGAATAAATCAATGGATATAATGGGTCAATCAATACACTCATCACCCTGGTGCCTCGTATCTCATCACCTTTATCCCCATCACACTTATCCTCACATGTTTCTCCTCTACCACCTTTATCCCCACTACCTCATGCTCTTCCAAGGGTCATCACACATCACCATACTCACGTGTCTTATGGATATTACTCACAAGAACCCCATCCATGATTTCCATCTCCATAGGTATTATTCATCAGATCCTAATCCATCTTATGACATCACTCCTCCTATCTCACCAAGGGATACCCTCAATAAGCCTACCATATTAGGCCTCCCCATTACTACCCCATTTTCATCATTACATTATGATACCACTCATCACCATACTCCTGCATCCTCCCTAGCCACCCCATCTTCATCATATGACATCTTTAGGAAGCCATTTCCCAATCCTCCACCATCGATTTTATCTAGTACATCATAGCAGTTTAACCCATTCTCAATCAAGACCATACATTAAACACCTCTTTCCACATCAGTCTCACCCATTTCCTCATCTACTTCCATCCTAAATATTGTTCCCTAAACCCCTTCTACTATTATTCCTACATCTATCACATCTACAACCACCTTTGCTACCTCCCTCACTTGTACTACTTCTCTTACAACCACATCCAGTCCCACTCTCACTACATTTGCATCATCCTTAGCCGTACCTTCCTCTACAGTTGCACTTGTCAGCACCCTTACATTGACATCATTATCACACATTTCTTTGCCTATTCTTACATCATCTGGCATCTTATCTACTCTGCTATCCCTACCACCTATCTCTTCGATTATGACCTCCTCACTTATCTCACTCACACTTAGTGTCTTGACATTTGTTATTTTCACATCCACATCTTTGTTTATCACATCTCCTCAACCCACCTATATGCCTCTCAAAACATTGTAAATAATCATGGTTAGCACTCATCCTTCCTCCATCCCTATCTATCTGCCATCTACACCATCTGACATAGACATTATGAACAACATGATCCAAACACCCTTATTTTTATTCACACCTACTCCTAATATTTATTCCACAAATGAACCTACTCAATCCACTACATCAGACCATGTTCCCCCATCCACATATCTTCCACCCTTTCCTCTTATTCCATCCTTGTATTCTATAATAGTTCCCCTTTTTTGCTTTTACCCACACCTACCACATTAACTATCGTGACCACATCTGCATTATCTCCTTTTTTTGTTATGCCACCTTCATCATTCACACAATATTGGAGAGCCCTTTAGCTGACAGCCACTATAGGTGACCCTCCTATTTCATCCATTTAGCTAGACATACCCCAATCTAGCCAATATTTATCCTCATAATCCATCTTGAAGAATCTACTTCTACATCCATCCACCACACCATCACTAGATCTCCCAGTAGAGATTATTGTCATCTCTGCAAAAGGCACTCCTCAAAAATACAAATCTAAAGAATTTGGAATCGTCCCACAATAGTCCCTTGAGCGTCCTCACAAGGAGATCAACATCCCTCCAATTAAAACTAAGTTCTCATCCTCCATCTTGGGATCACATCCATCTATCTTTGGCCCCTGTTCTTTATAGCGATCCAAAAAATCTGATTCTCTCCTAGGACCAGCTCCTTCCTCTAGAGTACCTTCATCTACCTAGCCATCTAAGCCTAAATTCTCCACCACCACTTGTTCTTATAGACCACCTAGACCTCGACGTAATTCACCTTCATCTTCGAAATATCTATCATCTCGTAGGACCCCTCCTAGTGTATACATTGAATCTTATTTTGAGGTCCTCCACCATTTACTATGGACTTCCATCATTACACTTCCTCCCATAAGAGTCTTTGATCTGAGCCAACCAAATCCATCATGTTTCAATTTACATCACATGTGCACCTTCCATCGTACTCTATGTCATGACATAGAGAAATGTAAGGATATTCAATATATCATTCACAATCTTATCGAGTAAGAGGGCCTCCTTGATAAGTCTCCTTCTCCATCTATCGCTTCATACGTAGCACATCTGATCCCTTTTACCACATATCCTTCCAATTAGCCTCTTGACGATGTTCCTCCCTTGTTTATTGATGTCATTCACCTTGATACACCATCTTCCTGACATCTATATCCTTTGACATCCACTTCCTTATTTGTATCCCTTTTGATGGGGGATCATCTTCCCCTCCTTGTGCATCTTATTTATTTGTATTCTTATCTTCATTAATTTATCCTCCTACGCTAGGGGTACTTCTTTTTAGGACTTGTCTATTCATAGACTAGTCCCTCTCCATATTTGACATCATCCTATCTCATCCACCTTGATTCATCTGATCATGCCTTCTATCTTCATTATACTGACCACCTTTGTGGCCATATCTTTGATTCCCCTTGGAAGCACCATGGCTTTGAATTCTCCATTGCAGTTCCTATTACACAAATATTCATTTACCTTATTCCATCCAATCCCAATTTATCTTGTTTCCCTCGGGGACCATTTGTTCATCTTAAACACATCCCACTCACTTTCCTAAAAATTTTCACTTGCTTTTGTTCTTCATTCCTTCATCCAGTCTCATTTTCTATACATGGAATTAATATAGGTGATCTCGTAACTAAATCAGAGCATCACTACTTTAGAAAGGAGCCAACATGGAAATTTTTTTCCCAACTAGATTAGACCATACACTGTTACACATAATTATGGATTGGGAGCCTATCACCTAGCCTCCCTTGGTGATAAAGTGGAAGTGGAACCGATTATGCATTGAACTTGTGACCACTCTATTACTAGCACATTTACCAATGTACCCTTAGTCATGTCTTTAGATCATTCCTACATCTTATCCATTTCCATTTCTCATCGTGGTGATTTAGAACTATGTGGTCTTCTGTCACTTCCTAGATGTGACCTTAAATACGGGAACCATGGATTTGCATGCAACATATTCCTTATGGATAGGTTCTCCCATTTGGTGGGAACTCTACAATCATCACATCCATCTTCCTCTTATTCACCTAGTAGAATCATGTAAAAAATTCCAGGGGTGTCTCTTGTACACTCTGTATCCCCTCCAAAGTGGTCTACTTAGCTCTTCCTAGCTCTCCCCCATGAAAAATAAAAAATCATGGATTCTTAAATCAAAATCAAAGTTATCAAAAAAAGACTAATCCCTCAAAGGATAGGTGTTCATGTAAAAAAAAGAAAACAAAATAAAATCTGAAATCAATATAGAAAATCAAATAAATAGACCGATCCCTCAAATGATAGGTATCATTTATTCTTCTCATCTATATATTATAAAAATTAGACCATACCCTTGAAGGATGGCTACTCCTTATGGCCTTTGAAGGCTTCCTACATTGATTAGCCTTCCATTTTATCAACATCCTAAGAAATTTTCCCTCTTTGATTAACTTTGTTACATATCAAACCTATCATGTCAAAATTATTTCTATGAAGTCATCTCATCCATTTTCTCCTTATGAAAATAGGAATGACTAACTATCGTTGGTTATTTGCTAACATCTACTTTGGTTACATGTGCCTTATGTTACTTGGATCCCCCTCTTGTTTACCTCCAATGTAGTTGGAGGCATATTTTCCTCACACATTCCTTAATATAGCATGTGAAATTTCATTCACACCTATGGGTCACCACTGTTGCGAATTAATCTTCATCCTATCCTCATCACATCTATTCTTTAGCGCTTCTCTCTTCATTTCATCTAATAACACATTTATTCTTAATCACATCCACTTTTAATTTTCTAAAATGGAGCATCTAGTCCTAACATCACACATTTGTATCTATATTCACATTTTAATCTAAAGTAATCCTCTAATCATACATGCATTTCACCATCATGATTAAATAAATACAAAACATGTAATCCTATTCACCACATCACACATCCATATCATTATCCACACATTTCACCATCATAATCAAATATGAACCAAACATGAATTTTAAAGAAACCAAAATCATCACATCACATCCAATCTAAAATCATCACATCACATATAAAATCATCATATCATCATAATCTAAAATCATCATCCCATCTAATCTAAAATCATCACATCATATAAAAATTAAAATCATTACATCATACAATGGACACATGGGGAAATATAACACATAATGATCCACGAATCAAAATCATATATCATGTATCAAAAATGAGTGTCAATACATCATGGCCCTCTAAAGGGATCCCTCAAAGTAAAAATACTATCAAAATTAGTAAAATATATGTCTGATACTCTAAAAACCCTCTCCTCCAAGGGAAGGAATGACACTTGAGACATGCATGCTCATCACCTCCCTCCTAGCCTCCTTCCTCCCACTTCGACTGAGCCACACTCACTGTACTCCTCAACGGCCTAACTCCATCTACCGCCTACCCTTGAATATGCTCCCAATAATGAAACATCTTCAGAAACCTATGGAACACAATATCCTCATAATATTTGGCCTTGACAGTCAAGGCTAGATATCTATCCATCCTAATCATATCAGAGGGGCACCATCTTTCCTAACACCTTTGACATCGCTTCCTGAATGCCACTAGCTGACTCAGTTTCTATAATGGTAGCCAGATCTCTAAAGTGGGCCTTGTAGACATTCATATTCCTATGATAGCAGTCTCTCTCTTGAATCACCCGGTCTCTCTCACATGTGACAGTAGCCTGTTGTTATAGAGTTGCTATGTCTCTCTTTACCCTCATCTGATCTAGCTTGGCATGCAAGTCGTGCTACCTCTATAGACTCTCCAGGATCCACCTCCTCTAGGAGCCACCTCAAAATCTGCCTCCATATCCTTAATCTCATCCTATCCTCCCTCCTCAACTTCATGAGATGCCCATGTTTTTATATGCCAATCAGAGTACCCAAATCAGACCCGAATGTTCAATGGGTCTTTCATGATAGGGCTCGACAACTCCCTATCCTAATCCTCCCTCTTATACAAAATGGGATCACTCATGGTACTAGCTGAATGACTAGAAAATTTCATCTCACAAAATGAAAATTAATCATCGCAATCATCTTAGGCCTCCATTTTTCTATGGACACCTGCTAGTGTCCATGGGATACCCTGGATTCTCCCCAGGTCTAGACCAATCCATAACAGGGAAATCACCATGGCATGATCAAATAAATCAATAAACTCTGATGGCAACCCCAACCTCGTACCTTAAATCATATGAAAAATACCCTGAAGATAATACCCATGTGGGGTACATCGGTCTCCGAATATCCATGATCAATATTGCAAGTCAGGAATGTTACCTGCTATTGAATGGGGACAATCTACTGTGACCCTTAATAGGTAAGCCCTAGGATGCGCCTACATCATCCTCCAAGGTGATCGTCATCATCAGGCCCAATCCTGTAACCAGAAGCCTGCCAGTGTAATCATGACCTCCTACCCACCCTATCTCTAACCACCTGTAATCATCAACCTAAGCCACATCATGTGGGATCCTATAATGAATACATTGTGCAATCCTCAACAATGTCAACCACATCCGCTAAGTGATCCACTCAGCGTTGGCCACTGAGTCCCCTCCTGAGTCTGATCAAATAATAGTTAGGAAACTTCCATCATCACCATGAAGATATCAATTGGTCATCTGCCACCCCAGCGTCAGATCTTTACTCATAATCAAATTCCCATGATAGAAAATATAGATAAGGGGTTCATCTACTCCAAACAGTCATCTCAAAATCTACCAATCATATAATCACTAGTAACCAATCTAGAACTAGTTGATGCTCGACCCTTATGTTGGGTTGATGCGTCCAGGGGCTGATACGATATCCTTACAAGGCTGAGTCGATGGTGATCTCCTGCTGGGTTGCCTACCGACCGCCCCTGATGTCACCCATTTTTCTTAAAAAATCTATAAGAAAAAACATATAACCCCAAATTAAAAATAAGTGTGGGTTTTTTTACTCACCATCTAAATGCACCTAATCTGGCAATTCTTGATAGATAGCTCCTCTAGCCTCAGCATCTCTCACGTATCATTTTATATTCTCTTTCCTAGTCAATCACTCAATTGCAAGTGTCAGAAATAAGCATCTGTCGGTCGACTATTGGGATTATATAGCAAACCGATACACATATGAGACTCATTGATCCAAAAACTCGGTTCAAAATGGCTATCAATTGGCCTTAGGCATCGTTGACTCACCTTGACTGACCCTTAATTTTGGCTTAGATCCTACCTCCAATCAATGTTGTCCTATTTCTAGGTCAATGCATCTATGGTCAAATCCATGTGCTGTAGGGCTCAATCGACGTCGACACCTTTTTGGCCACCACCATACTTCTCCCTTGGGGAATCATTTATTTTACATCGAAAATACAAAAAAACTAAATAAAACCTTTTTTTCCATAAAAAATGAGCGTTCCCTTTGTTGGGGCACCATCCTCCATACCCTCTGGCCTATCCTTGTCGTACTGCTAGAATGCATACCTTTGTCATCTCGATTCCTCTAGGTATGAAGGATTTCTCATTATTCTCTTGCTTGTTAAGTTCGCGCATTATTTTAATGTAGCATCGTTGGATGATCCTATTGGTACCCATATACTTACACCCATTTGAGTCAGGTTGCGATCATTTTTAAGAGTTCACTAAACATCCCTGGAAATGTCTTTCAGTGTAGAAGATCAAGCCCGTTGAGCATCCCTAACAACTGTGACCTTTGTTTCATACGGACATCGTGAGCTCCTAGATATGTTTGGTCATATTTTTCATTTTGTTGATTCAAGATCCTTGTCAACAATGGGGAATATCCCCTGGTCCTTATCATTTTACCCATATTTCTTCTACGACCCACCCTGGCAAAAGGCCATCTTCAGTTGTTTGTAACCTTGTAATTAATTCCCCTTTACATTCGATTGATCCCTAAAAATTATGCGTGGGAGTAAGAGGCTCATCATATATAACTTTAGGGGAGCATCCGACTTACTCGTGTGGATCTCTCATCATTTTTGTCATCACCGACGTGCTGGGTGCACAAGCCACTCAAAAAAGTTCGATCAAATGTAATCGTAACTTGAAAATTTGGGGCCATGTACCCTTGTTTCCCGTGTTTTCTTCTATCATCAAATGGTATTATCTAGACCTCTATTCATTTTAATGGGACCACGTCATAATTTTTCCTAGTCTATTAGACTTATCAAATTTACCAATTTAAGCATGCACGTGAAGTGGTTTACACCCCCAGCCTTACCCATTAATGTGACTCATCTCATTAGCCATAATTAGCCTCGTACCACCCATGCAATTATTTTTGGAGTGGTGGAGGTTGCTTATTATCCCTAACTACCTAGTTCCACATCCACGTGAATGAAGGGGTTTCTAATCTTTTAAAAAATCTATCTTTATCAAAACCAAACACTACCAAATGTGGGATTCACTTCCCTCTAAGAAACTTGAATATTGCTACAATTTGGGATGTTAAAACACCCATCTTACTCCATAAATGCCGCCATATCATTGAATAAAACACTCTTCCATAACTCAAAAGGCTATGCGTTCCAGGGTAATATTGGCGGAAGGACCCACTTGGGTCATTGTCGAGCCCTATATAAGGGGTCCTAGTTTGGGTATAAATCAGGGGACCCATTCTATTGTAATAAGTTCACTGGTGCAACACACAACTGAAGTTTATAAATTGTTAAGCTTGTAGTGCAGACAGATCATCTCGAGCTTATTATTTGTTAATGACTTATTGAGAACGCGACAAACAGACATCGGGAGCTCTAGATATGTTCGGTCAAGCTTGTTCAGATAGCGGGACACAGTCAACTCTGGTCGAGCTAGTCAATATTGGAGCTGAATTGCACTGTGACATGTGGCTTGCAAACACTCGTCGAATTCACTTGATTTACCTATTATTTGTTAGGAAATAATAAATGAGATATTTGTGGCTAGGAGTAAATTATAAACTACCTAGTTGGCCCATAGCGCCACACCAATTACTTGCAAATCCTGGATTGTCGACTAGAGTGCTAGCATCACATTGATAGCATCGGGAAGGCCGATCATAGCCAAAGGAGATTATATGCCAGGAAGGTGGGAGTTGGGTGCTATTTTTCACCCTTGTCGTCTGAAGTTCTGGTGTATTCTTCTAAGCAAGTTAAATAGTTTCCATTAGGTTTTCTTGTGAAAGTACTATTGTAACTTACAAGTTTTTACTAGTGGAACGGTTCGACCATGAACCCGGAGATGTAGGCAATTACCAAACTCTGTAATCAATCTGTGTGCAATTGTCATTATTGTCTTGCATTATTTTAAATTGATTACTTAAAAGGAGTAAATTATCAGCAAATAATTAAAGCCTACAAGGGTCTGAGATCAAGTAGTAATAATCTGATTATTTTCAGATCATGTTTGGTATCAGAGCTGGTAAATCGATTAACAGAGTGATTGCTTCAAGTTGGCAAAATTAGTTCAATTTGTGTGAACAGGGTACAAGTGCACTATGGGCAAGATGTCTAAACAGGAAAAGCTCAAAGTAGATTGAATCTTATAATCACCAGATCCAAGAAGAGAATTCTCTCCTATGATCAATGTATTCCTCCTTGGAAGAGGAGAATACTCGTTTGAAATCAGAACTGCAAACCAAGGATGAGCTCTTAGCAAGGTTGCAGTGTGGTGATTAGAGGAAGGAAATACCTTCAACTTCAGATGTAGAGGCCATGGTAGATGATTGCACTGTAAGTTTTTCACCATGGGAATCTAATTCTTCCTCCCATTCAGTTTCGAATTCAGGTAATGAAGTCTTTGGTTTGTTTAAAAAGCATACTAGAGGCATTGGATCCAAGTTACCTAGATAAAATGGGATTTGATGGAAGAGGCCTTGGGAAAAATGGCCAAGGTATTTCTAACCCAATACAGGCCGAGGAGCGTCCTCGTTTTGCGGGTTTGGGTTATCCTAGTGTGGGAATGGAAATTGGAGAATGCTCCAAGAACGCTGACGGGAGACAAGCCTCCGAAAGCACATTAGTGAATACCCCACTAGTCCTGCAAGAAGATTCTGAGAAGGCAAGTTGTGCTTTGTCGTCACAGGCAAGATGTGGTAAGAGAAATCAGCGAAGAGGTAATGAGATTCCACCTCCAGTTTCTTAGGGCATAATCATAAGCACAATAAAACTTCTGATCCACTTTTTCAGCTTAAGAAGTATGGTTATGATTTTTGAGAAGATGTGGAATTCTTTTCCATGTACTTTTTGTGGATTGTATAATCATTCAGTGGCCAGATGCTAGAAGAGAAGGATACTGATGAAGAAGTTGATTCCGTTCATCATTGAACAAGGCAAATGGAGATAGACCAATCTCGTCATGCAGAGTCGAGAAATGGCAGAAAGAGTTCGTCATCCTAGAAAGAAGGAGATTCAAGAGGAATTTTTGTGCTCATTTCCAGAGGAATGGGCATCAGGATGGAATATTGCTAGAAAATACATCCATCTGGCCATCAGAGTAATGACAAGCCAAAGATGGAATGGAGGCCTATTGCAAAGGCAGAAGAAGTTTCTACTCCACCACCAGTTGACAATTCAACCCAGGACCAGGTAATACTTGAAAGTGAAAGTCCTTTCAAATGGGTAAGTCAACAGTTTTTCAATTATATATTACATAATTCAGATTGATGCATCATATGAAGTATTAAGTTTGGAGATCATATTCTATGAGAAAATGCTGAGAGAAAGGTTTACAATACTCAGTGGATTTTCTTACTTAGAGAATTTGATTAATGCTCCTAACATATCTCCTAATCAGCGTTGTGGAGTACCTGTTACAGCTTGGATACATGATTTGACTCATATAAAGCTCAGAGATTAATCTTCCATTTGTGCAGACAATAGATTTCGTAGAGATCAGCTCAGAACTTCATTCTGTGTAGAGGCATTGTGACCATGCAACAGAATGGTAGATGACTCATCATTGACATTGACGTCGGGTCAAAATTTCATTCTGTGTAGAGGCATTGCAACTGTGTAGCAGAATGGTACCTGATATTAGTATGTCAACAAGTAGGATCTCTTAAAGGATCATCTCAGAATGTCATTCGGTGTCAAGGATTTGCGACCACATAATTGAATGGTAGCTGATCAACAAACTTAGCATCGTGCATCGGAGGCTCGAAGTCTTGAAATAGACTTAGCATCATGCATCGGAGGCGTTGAGGTCTGTAATAGACTTAGCTTCGTGCATCGGAGGCTCGAGGTCTTGAAAAAGGCTTAGCATCATGTATCGGAGGCGTTGAGGTCTACAGAGACTTAGCACCGTGCATCGGAGGCTCGAGGTCTTGAAAGAGGCTTAGCATCATGCATCAGAGGCGTTGGGGTCTACAGAGACTTAGCATCATGCATTGGAGGCGTTGAGGTCTTAAAAGAGGCTTAGCATCATGCATTGGAGGCGTTGAGGTCTGTAACAGACTTAGCATCGTGCATCGGAGGCTCGAGGTCTTGAAAAAGGCTTAGCATCATGCATCGGAGGCATTGAGGTCTACAGAGACTTAACATCGTACATCGGAGGCTCGAGGTCTTGAAAGAGGCTTAGCATCATGCATTGGAGGAGTTGAGGTCTACAGAGACTTAACCTCATTCATTTGGAAGGCTCGAGTCTTAACAGAGTCTTCAATCATGCATCGGAGGTGTTGAGGTCTTAACAGACTTACTCAATGCTTGTAGGCTCAAGGTCTTAAAAGAAGCTTAACATCATGCTCTGAGGCGATCCATGTCTGTAACGTGACCGGCAGGTCCTCATTGACATCGATCCATCAAAGTCTCTATGTACATGGAGTTTTCGCTTCAAAACATTCAAATTCTCTAATCACTCATAGCCAGGAGTTGTTATATGAGTAAGCAGATCCTTGTTTGTCAGATATAATAGCTTGCACCTGCATAGAAGGAGGCATCATTTAGGTTTTCCATTCAAAAACTAGCACTAACAAATAGTGAGGACGTGTAGGTCTTCTTCGGATATCAGAATGGCATAGCGGAATGCATCGTGGATCCATACCCAAAGTCCCAAGGATCGAAGCAGAGTTGGTCGAAGTGAGAAGGTTGGTAGGAAGAAGACCCAAGGGTCAACTTCAGTAGCAATTTCCAGGTGGCAGCAGAGTTGTCATATTCAAACAATATGGCATCTTTTTGGGAACCAAAGCTTTTCTCAAGTGTGAGTGTGGATTAGGGGATCATTTTTTAAAAAGTTCCCTAAACATCGCTAAGGTGTCAGTGCAAAATATCATCTCAAGAGATTTCCAACTTACGACTATGAGAATGCGATAAAACGACATCGGTAGCTCTATATATGGTCGGTCAAATTCTAATCAACAAGAAGTCAACTATTGTCAACGTCAACATGTACCATTGCACTGCGACACGTGGTCAAGTCCCAATGGAGTTGTTGTTGGTTTTTTAGCACCGGTCTTCCGCTGTCATAAATTATGCGTGGGAGTAAAGAGGCTCACTTTTTATACCAATAACGGAGGGGAGCCCCGGCCGCCGTGTGGGACCTAATTTGTCATCACTGATGTTGTGGTTCCACAAGCCACCATGAGTTGGATCTTCTAATCACAACTCTACAAGTGGGGTCATGTCGTTTGAATTACACATATCGAATTGGATCAAATTCTAATTCCTTTGAGTTGACCACTGATAAACAAGCGGAGGCAATAGAACCGCAGTTATCCAATTCAAGATGCACTTGAACGTCAACACCCCCCGCCTTACCCCTTTTGTGACCCACTTATTATCCAAACGAACGCACGCGACCATGCAATCAAATTTTGGAGCGTGTAGGGCCTAAGCCCATGCGTGATAATAAGGGGTTGCTAGGTTTTAAAAAAAAAACCTTTTAAAAAATCCAAAAAAACCAAACATGCCAAATGTGTGGGATTTATTCCTCTTTTAAACAACTACTCAATTTGGATGTTATACCATCAATTTTATTGCCCCTACATGGGAATACATATCCATCCAGAGGTCTAAGTGGGTCAGGCTAATTTAGCCGACGGATATTTTTTTTAAAGCAGTAATTAAGGGGGCCTATGTTGGGGTATCAATAGTGAACCCATTTCTATTGTAATAAAACACCGTGACACACACAAATTAAGTCTTATTATTTGTAAGCTTTTGTGGGACCACACCCGACTTATTATTTGTTAAGCTTATTGTGGGGGACAGCAACAACTCAAGCTTATTTTTTTGTTAAGCTTGTTGTGGGGACACACACCTGAGTTATTTATTTCAGCTATTTTGGGATGTGGTTGTAACACTCTGAACTCTTTGACTTCCGCGGAGGCATATCAGTGTTATTATGGATTTCTTCTGTAAAAGGACGTGTTTCCTTTGATTGTGAAGTCATGCTTGATAGGGAATTGTATCTTCTTGCTCTTGAATTTTTGACTGAGCCAAGATAGCTTGACTCTTTATATCTTCTTTTTGTCACTAAGTTATCTGATTTTGGAATAATTGGTTTTTGGGGGATTTACACCTCTATATGACTCAACCTTGATCATGCATTGACCCAAGAGATTTTTTAAGTATCTTCCCTGGATTAAACGAAAATTTTAATAACCTTACGAAGGTTTGCAAGGTCGCGAATGTGTGGAATAAGTAATCTGAGTTAACTCAAGGCTGATCTTGTAAATTAATTGGTTCCCAATCTCGTAAAATCAGGAAGGACTTATCTTGAGCCAGTAATAATTCAGATACATTTATTCAACTAGCTTATTATCAGTGCTGGAATGAACCTGTTCGTGAATGTTATATTTTTTTGGTTCTTATAACTGAATGATTTAATAACAATTGTAAGACCCATCTATATTTATAAGGTTAATACCCTAAACTCTAAACTATAACTATGGTTTAGATTAGTGCTAATGCTAACGCTAGCCTAACTATAAACTAAAATGTTTCTAAGGTTATGACCTACCTAAAAGGAGGTTAGACAGTATCGACCTAAATTCTAACCTATTTTTCTAAACTAACTAATGAACCTGGAGGAAAGGTACCTATTACTGGGTGGAAACCTGGGCGTTGTTCTTCTATGGGCATTAATGGGATGGGATAAGTATTAGGTATGAGGATTGTGTAATTTTCAAACGGCTAGCCTGAAATCCCACATGCAATAAGCTTCCGCCAAATCTAGAAATGGTCTTTTTGATTTGTTTTATCCATCCGCAACTCATTGCGTCGGTGGATGAGATTGGAGCGTGATTTTGGAGTTTAGTGCACATTAATACTCGTTCCTCGAGCTCAGATTTCTCGGAAGATCATGCAAATGGAAAACTTGTAGTTTTGTTTGGTTTTTCATGCCTCCGGTTTTCTCTCTGTTTTGATCGATTGGTTCTTCAACAAGCTACTTGGTGTTTGCATGGAAAAATAATGAGAATAACTACCTTTTCTCTGTCGAGGAAAGTTTATAAGGCTGGAAAATAAACAATTATTTGTTTTTTGAATCTAACTTGGAAAAAGAGGAGAAGGCTCGAGCTCTTTTCAGTGGTCCTTCCTTCGGATTTTAAGCAACATTACAGCCTGTTAGGCCCTACTTTTAAAATCTTTTCTTTCCTGTCAAATGCTTTCATTAGAAAAAACTCCTGTTGCAGATGATTTTTGGTTCAATTGTTTTTTATGGTAGCTTTGGTATGAATTATTTGTTGTATCTTTCTATACTGCTCGATTTTACCAAAGTGAACCCTGAGGGTTACATTGTGGTTTCGAATGGTTGTACTATCTTCTGTGTGTGCATTTTGATTAGATTTTGTTAGAAATTCTTGCAAGGGTAATGTTTGAAACAACACGTTGGAGTCCATGAAAGTTTTTTGTAGATATCGACTTCTGTAGAAGCCTTGTGTTATACTCTTAAATGATGTATATTTGGGATTAACTGTAGAAAATTTGTCGTGACTACTGGTAATGTTATTGGATATTGGTTGGAATCCTAGAATAGAGTAGTATTTTTAACTGTTGTATGAAGTTTAATTGAGAATACTATATGGTTCGATTCCTTTTTGATTCCTGAAAAGGTAACATACATTTCGACTTCTGTAGAGTTCATCGTGAATACTGTTGTTATTGGGATATTATGAATGTTATTAATATTTATCTTGTATCTCTTTCTACTTCTGTAGAAGTTTTTATTTGGGAATACTGCTGTGTTCGACTCCTTTTTGATCCTTGAATCGTATATTAGGATTTTTCCCTTCGGTAATTAAGCCTTTCAGTTGTAGATATTTGCTTTTGACTCAGTTGGAGATCTGGATTTACCGGTGTTTAGACTTTTGGTAAAATTTAGTTTTGTGAAACTGCTGGTGGTTGATTAAGTTTGAAAACCTGAATATTTTCGTAGGAATTTGGCGTACTGATCTTGTCCCCGCTGTGTTTTCTTTTTAAACTCGACTCTGTATTAGTTCCTTGCTATATTGCACTATCTGGTCTTGGATGAAACGTTTGTTGAAAATAATGATTTGATGATGACGCTTTATGAAGATCTTGTTAGGTTATGATTTCCCTAAGTGCCTTCTAATTTCAACAACCATGATGTATAATGTAGGGATTTGTTTTTATTTGAATAATCTGTGCAAGTTTTGTGTTTAGATTTCAGTGTGAATGTCACTAGTATGCAATCTGGAAACGTCATGTTGTTTTAAAAGGCTATCTAGCCTCTTGTTTGACTGTGATAAAGAGGTTATTGCATGTGATTTCAGCTTTTTGATTTAAAGTCTTGCTGTGGTTTTTGTAGGGGTAGATTGAGATGTTGTTGATGAGTGTTTCGACTCATTGGATTGTTCGGTGTTTGAGCATGATTACGTCTCTTGTTATCGTGATCTCTAGTCGTGTGCCTGACTGAAGTAAAGAGCTATTAACTACCTTACACGCGATGGGTTGGATATTTTCTCTTTTGTTTGAATAATATGGAAGGTTATGTGGATCTATTTGATGGATTATTCATCACTGCCTTGTCAGCGAGAGCTACTGTGTTTTCAGTAAGTTACGGTAATTTTTATATTTGTATTTTGACGGACTGTAAATTCTCCTGTGGTCTTGACTGGCTTAGTCAAGGCGTATAATGGTGAATGGTATACTCTTGAGCGACGGTAACAGTCATGAGCATAATTTGGAGGGACTTCTGATGTCTCATTTTCTTTTCTCTTCTTCGCTAAAAAGTTATGTTATATAAATTATATTTAATTGGTTGGAATTGTTAGATTACATACGATGATTCCATAATTGTTAGTGATATTCATCCATTTTTTGTTGATGTAATGGTCTGTCTGAGTGTTTTCTGCCTTGGGATTTTGCAAGGATAGTTGTTTTGGGATACATTTGTTCTTCTTGTCAGTAGTTTATGAAGAAAAATCTGAAAGTATCTAGGACTATTTAGTAACTTATAATATGAGTTTTACACGTTTATAGTCATGTTTGATTACAAAAGAGCATAGTCTGAATAGTTTACATGTTTGGTGGAAATGATTTCATTTAACCGGTTGTTTAATGAAAACAATTGGTGGATTGCAATTGTTTTAAGAATTAGTGCTTATCATGCTCATTTCCCCGAACTGCCCATGTTGACATTTTGCAGATGATGCTGTAAGTGGTAAAGGCACCGTCGATCTGATATATGTGTCAAATGTTTTAATTTGTCTTATGAATGATTAACAACTGATTCTCTAATGTACTACTGAAGAAAGATGTCTTTTTTCTGTTGAGTATAGTATCACATCTGCTGAATGCATAAAATGTATTTGATTAGCTTGAAGGAATGACAAAGAGGTATTTGTTACTTATGTGTTTGCATTTCGTATCTGATGTTTGAATCTTCTTGGTCGAATGATCTTAAGAGTCATTGTTATTAGTTTACAATTTGGGAAGACTTCTGTGATTATCTAAGTAGCTTGCAGGTTATGTGAACTGAATACTTATGATGTTTTGTCGTTCTATTATGTTTCTACTATCAAAGCTAAAAACATTGGAATTCTAGATCACTGTCTTTTGGAAAGTTTTGCTAAGGGTACAATAAACCTGAGCAGATCTAAACGAGCGAATAATCATTCTTTCCTAGTCTTATCGAAGTCAGCAACGTTAATTGGATTCTTATCACTATATCTCAATACTAATAGTAGATTAAATGCAGTTATGAGAACTGAATATAAAAACCTAAAAAAAGGGTTTGGTTAGCATCTCAGTGTGAAGATGAGGTTAGTGTCCAGTTCTTGATTTAGAATTAGTGTGTTCTATGAACTCCTTATGTGACCTTAGTCTTAAAACCTCTCTTGTGGAATGGGTTTTTTCATTAGGAAGGTAATTTTCTACGGTGAGGAACCCAGGGATTGGGAGACGACTAACCTTACGGGGCGTCTTTATAGTATAATTTTACTCACGTATGTAACCTTATTAATAAGTAGACTTTTCAAGGTGGATTTAAAGTTGACGACACAAGTCAACTGGGTCAGGTTTTACCTTTGTTGAGAAGATTGGATCTTCTCTAAGATACAACAATGCAGGTGACTTATGACGCACCTCTTTGCATTGATCGTTAATATTTACACCTAAACTCGAACAAGTTACTTCTGGGATGATTAGGAATGTGGTCACGTGATAAGCTTGCCCTAAGGCTACTCGGGGTATCTTACACACTGGATTAACTAGGGTTGACCCAGATGTCAGCGTATCCCTTAGTCCTCGGGAGCATCCTATAAAACGTTGTCATCTTATCTACTCCGTTTCTGAGTGAATAACTTGGGACAGGAGAGTCTGAGAAGTCAGTATAAGACAATTCTACATAACATAGGAATGGGTGAAGGACGTATTCTAGATTGACGCTTCATGCCGTCAGGACTACGAAGACATAATCAGTATGGTCAATCTTTGGCCAAAGTATCGCAAGCGCTGATTGCGTTGTCCTAAGTCACCTAGCCTAAGGATGAGATGCCGATGAATATGTAACAATTATTCAGACTAGGTCCTTTGACCCTAGCTTTCTGAATCCTAGATTAGGGAGGAGAACCTCAAGATTGAGTGTTAAATAAAACGCCAACTCTTAATACTCTAATAATCGGTAGATTACCTGAGTCATGGAATGAATAGTCGGTAGGTACTCCCGAGTCATTACAGGCTCTATGGTTATCTATTATGAAATGGTTGTTATTGTTTGTGAGTTCTAAATTATGTAATTTAGACAGAGCATTATAAAAAAATAAAAATTACTCTCTAATGTATAAAAAATGAGGATGTCCTATTTGGTATAAATAGGGAACCCATTCTCTTATCATAACCACACACACACCGGGCAACACACCAAATGAAGCTGAGCTTATTTATTTGGTATCTTGTTGTGGGGACACACACCCACTATTATTTTTAAGCTTATTGTGGGGACACACACTCAAGCTTATTATTTTGTTTTGGCTTGTTTGTGGGGACATACCACAACCGAGCTTATATTTAAGCTTATTTGTGGGATGGGTGTCAACTGGTATTTCTTTGGCCTATTATTTAGGCATATTAGTGAAATATTTGTGATTGGGATAAATTATAACTAATACCCAATAGGCCCCCATGTGAGCCCCCATTACTTGCAAATCCTGGATTGTCGACCGGTGCTAGCTTTTGCATTGATTACGTCATGAAGGCCATCATAGCCAAAGGAGATTGTCGCAGGAAGGGTGGCAGTCAGTGCTATTTTCACGCCTTGTCATCCACAGAATGGTGTCTGATATGCAAGTAATTCCATTAGGTTTTCTTGTGAAAGTACTAATTTTAACTCCCAAGTTTTTGACTAGTGGAATGGTTAGACCACGACCCGGAGACGTAGGCAATTTCTGAACTCTGTACTCAATCTGTGTGGGCAATTGTCCATTATTTTCTTACATTATTTTAAATTGATTACTTAAAAGGAGTAAATTATCAGCAAAGAAATTAAATTCCGATAAAGGGGTCCGAGATCAGGTCGTAATATCTGCAAACCATTGATCCCCCTTGGGTCACCATCGATGGCCACAATCATCATTGCCTGGCTTTATAATTCTAATTTTGGGCTTTTTCCCTCACCGCTTGCACTCTTCCCTTTTTGGGAATTAGTCATAAAATTTCCACTATTGTGGCCATATTATTTCCCTTATGAGCAGTCTAATCCAATCTCAAAGTCCATGGTTGGGCATAGTTATCTTACCTTTCTTAGGGCTATTTTAAGTCTTCCAAGTCCACCATTGTGGCCATTTACCGTCCCTTCTCTTGCACATAATTCATTTTTTTAAGTCCCTACTTTGGGCATATTTTTCTTTCCCTTTGGGCATTACATTCAATTATATCAACTCTACTCTTGTGGCCATAATTGTGCTTTCATACAGGCACCATTATTTTTCATCGATCCACCGTGTGGTCTCCCCATCTCACGACATGCTTTTTTAAATTTAACCTTTTTTCATTTTCCTTTGTGGCCATAAATTTTCCACACTTGGCATATTTTTATTTTTCCCTTTTTTGTTTTTTCTGGCCATGCTTCCCCATTTGGGGCTTAAAAATTATCTCCTTCAACCATCTTTTTTGACTCTACCTTTTGGCCTTTCATTTCCCATTGAGCACCATCACTTTTCATAAAATAATCATCCCTATAGAATGAATACCCTTTTCATTTGATTCCTAATGTATTAAAGGATTTCATATAAAGTTTTCACATTTGGTTGCACATATTTTTTGATGACTTTCCCATGACTAGTTGGTCCATCCTGGACTGCATCCATTACTTCATGATCTCACCTACTCACTGATCCATACAAAATTAATATTTCCATATCCCTTGAGACCACAAATTTTCCCCTACCTACCGATGTGATTTAGAGTCACCGTCATGTTTATTTCATCATTATTACAATCCTTTTTCCTGGGCACAATCTTCTTTGGTTATGCTTTCACCATCTTTTATCACCCACCCACCTTTCATCATCTATTTTTCCAAACATTCTCCTCCCTCCTCCTTTGGGCTAGTGCTTTTATGAGTCGTCTACTCTTGTGGGTGTGTCTTCAGTCCCCATTTGAGGTGGGGCTTATTACCACACTCCTTGATCCTCATACCAAACCCTTTTTCATTTCTATCTGTGTGGCTTTCGAATCTCAAACCATTCAATAAAAGGGAAAAAATGTAGACACCTAAAATTGGTATCTATACCCTCATTCACTTTGTGCACATATTTTTAATTCAATCACCCCCCTTGTTCAATACTCCCATACAATCCTTATTAATTAATAAGCTACATTAATTAATTAATAAGTTAATATTTTACATTCCCAATTATCCCATCCACAATTGATCTTAATTAATTAATGAATTAATTCCAGTTAATGGTTATAGCCTTTATTTCCCTAACCAACTTATTAGTTACAATGTTTTTATCCTAACTCATCCCCTTACTTTTATAAGCTTTCATCCCATCTTTTTATGCCCTAACTACCTTGATGGATTCTCCCCAATTCCGTCTAATCCCCCAATATATTGAAACATCATTTGGCCAATCCTTTAAAATCATCAATCCCACCTTACTCAAAAAAAATACGCATGTAAGGGAAACTTTTACCCATAGCAATGGTGACCCAGCTGGTGGCCTGTCCCACCCATAAGTAGATGATTTATTTCCATTCCATAAGCAATCATGGGCAATCAATTAGATAGCAACCAATCTTGTTCACAGAATTCCAAAGCCTCCTAGAATAATAGTTCCCATCCACAGTCTTCCTCCCTCCTCAACTGTGTTTTGTATCGATCACGGGATCTCTTCATTTATTTTCCTATTTTTAGAATCAGGTAATTTATCAATTTTTCTATCATATTATTGTTTCTTATTGTAGATTAACTTTTTTTGGTCTAGATCACCAACTTCATCCATCACTCAACAACCTTTAGTTCCATCCTACACTTGGAAGTGCAATATGCACTATTTCTTCTCAACCTTATCCCAATCCACTATAGTTTCTTTGACCTGTTAGACATTTTTCATTTTTCATATATGTTTTCATGATGATGTCCAGTTGCATGATTGGTAAAAGTAAGTGAATGTCAAGCACAATTGATGGCAAATGGATCAATTGGTAAGTGAGAAAAATGGAAAGATGAAATTTTTATGGTATATCAACTCACAATGTGCTTCAGGATCGTCAAGATAAGTCTGACGGGAATTAATAAGCTTTTACGATTCAAGTGGTGGACATAAGAAAGTAACCACCAAATCTACGGTGTCCCGCATAACTTTTAAAGGAGCCACAGAGCGTAGTTAAGGCCCGAATCTAAAGGAAGGAGTGCCAAAGTCGATGGGGCTAGACTCGTACAATCCAGGGTGAGAAAGGTGAACAGCCATAGATATCAAGAACAGAACTAGACAAGAAATTTTGATAAGAAGGAAGAATCAATGGAATAAAGGGAAGTCTTGAGAGAAATCCACACATAAGGAAAAGTTTTGAAAGGAATTGAGAGAGCTTTGAAAACTAATAAGCCCCAATAAATAAAATAGCCCACAGGACATGGGACAAACTCACGAGAAGGCAACAAAAAAAGAGAAAGATCATAACATTGTAAAAAGCACAGGAAGAAAATAAAATCCATGGTGACTAAAATCCACCAAGAGAGGAGAAAAGCGACAGATCAAAGAAAAATGCAACGATACAAGAAAGATTTCAAAGAAGCTTATATAGGCGTGGTTGAGAAAATATAGACTGGATATGTTTCAAGGACATCAATGGATTTTAAACACTTGACAAGTGAGATTTTTTTTCTCACAAATCGTGGTATTTGTAGAAAAATTCAGAACCCCCTGTTTTTCCTACGGTTGTGACGCAATCAGGTAATTTTGGAAACATGGGTCCAGATCTCAAGTTGTGAGACTTTGAACCTTATGTTTAACCTCAGAGAAGGCTAGCTCCTCTACCCTACCTCTACTAACAACTCCTAGAAGGGAAAATACAACTCAATAATCCAACTCACCATGCAAGTGCACTAAGGATGATCAAGAGGGTTAGAAAGGTGCAAAATGGTGAATCTATCTAATGTTGGTGATAGCACCAAGAAAGGGGACAGATATTTTACTGGAGGAGGAAGAATAATGAAAATATGGTTAAGAGAAACAAGAAATGTGATACAGACCCAATCTTATCGTCATTTACAAACTCCATGAAGCACAACCCTCTTAAACTTGCATTTGAGAAATGATGCATACTAGAATGGACATAAGTGGAGAGGAAAAAAGATACAATAAAAAATGAGAAAGGGTTAAATACCTAAATACATAATTTTTATTGCCTATAATATGTACATACCATTTACATTGATACAAAGGCCATCATTTACAACATTATAAGGCCCACGAGGTGGCTCATTACTCAAAGGGAGTTGAGGGAAAATTTTGTAAGAGTTTCCCCAACTCCCAATATCTCTCTAAAAATGAGGGTTCGAATACAGTATATACATATTTTTTCCACCACCCTCATTAATCCCTGATAGAGATTTGACCAACATCAACTAACCCACCATTAAACTAGTGTTGACTATATTTTTCCCACCTAACCCCTCATCTACCCGACCCTGAACATCCAATAGTTAACCCATCTATGCCTGGTGCCCTCTACACCACCCAATGTCCACCTCATGCCCTCTAATCATGTTCACTTGACTTTTGACCATCCACGCCGGGGTGTTGGAAATCAGCCAACTATACAAGTCATAGTTCATGGTTGTTGACCAACCTGGGTTTCATCTTCCAATGTCGATTGTTGAACCTTCATACCATGTTGAATCAACCAACCTGGCGTTTCACCCCCAAACGCATCCAACCTGAGAGATTTGTACTCATTTGAATTCTATACATTCTACTCGAGCTCTTCAGCTGGGATGTCGTTTCATAATGGTCAAGCCGACCCACCCATCCACCTAACATGTTTGGTCACCCGACTAGCCATCCACCACCGAGTACCCTGCTGACCAATCCCTATCCAACTAACCCAGCCACCAACTCAGCTACCCAACCAAGCGACCAACCTATTTTTTAACCTCTCACCTAGCTCTGTGATGAACTCTCCATCTCACTTTTAGCTCTACCATCAATCATCTCAATTCCACTCTCTATACAACCCGTTAGCTTGTTTCATTCCATTGTGGAAGATCAATTTGTCAGCCATCCCCCCCCCACCCGTGAGTTGTATTTCTTTTGATCTCTAGGACTGAATTTATGGTCATTGGAGCTTCCCATATTTGGATGGATGAGTTCCATTTTTTTTTTTAATTTGGAATGATTATCCAATCTAACTGGGGGTAATTTTTGGATAACAATTTGGAGACCTCTTAGACACTTCCTACTAGAATGAAAGCGTTCATAGCCTTGAGCATACTGGTAGGAGTCAAGCCCACGACTAGAAGAAACTAATTTCTTTTGAAAACATTCCCCCTTATTTTAAGAAAGATCATCTAGACCTGAAATCTCCCTTGGCTACTCTTAAGCGGTTTTGGATTTTTGGATAAACTTGTACATTTTCTTCCAAAAGGAAAGTGACCAAGGTAAGGGCAATAGGAATCCTGACCTGTACTCACATCTGTTGGGGACGAATATATGCATTGTTTAAAAGCTCCCCAACTATGATTTCCTTGCCATTAACACGCCCACACAGAACTTCCCCTATCTAATTTGCGATATAAGAAGAAGGCCATAGGAGCTCAATATGACAATCTTAGAGATACTCAAGATGAAACATTAAATTTTCCCTCAATCTGATTTCGTTGTCTTATGTGGATTTACTTAAAATAAAAAAATCTCTCTTGTAACATTGATCCTTTCTAACTACTCATTTCTCTCCTGGTAACCTGATGATCTACTAATGCAAGAGAAACCCACAACACAAAATTATGTACAAAGATAAAATCTACATGATCAATGGGGTCTGAATCCCATCGCCAAGCTCTCATGGAGGTCTTCATCTATTGAGGTTTTACCCAATGACCCTACACCTGTAGCCTCCATTATTACACCTCATCATGTAGCCTCTCTTACCAAATTACCATCTTCTTCTACACCTCCACCCACTCACCAGGTAGTCATCCTCATCTTTTCAGATGAAGAGATCGCACCACACCAAACCGATGACCTAGATCCAGCCCTTTTCATCTCCTTCCACAATGATGATATATATGTACGACATGTTATGATTGATGGGGGCGCTAGCATTAACATCTTCTCCTCCCATGTGTTCGAGCCAAATGTGCATACCCGACAATTGTATGCACAAACATCCTGTCATGTTACGTTCATTTAATGACGCTATCATCTCTACACTTCACACCGTCATCCTCCATGTTTGCATGGGCCCCGCACTGTTCCAGAGTTATTTTACGTCTTGGAGGGGGAATTTCAATACAACATGTTGCTTGGTAGACCCTGGATTCATGTTATGGGTTGCATTCCTTCCACTTTGCATCGTTGTGTGAAGTTTGAGCATGAAGGGCACACTTATACCATTTTTGGCTGACCCGCCATCACCTTTCAAAACCTGCAACATGCTTTACCGACCCAATGACATGCTCATACCCATTAAAGTGTCTTCATCCATGACCACTTCCTCTTCACCTACACCTCTGCTCATGAATGTCGCCACTACATCAACTGCACCTAACTCCTTCATCCCTACCACCACCACAACTTCCACAGTCGAACCCATCAGCCTCTCCTAATCAGCTAGCTCCACCTCCGATCCAATCTCTAACACATCATCTATCCCAGCTACCCACATATCGACCACCGATCCCTTGGAAGGCATTTTTCAATGCCACACTCTGGGGGAGTATCACCTATATAATGTCAACACATTCCTTACTCCACAAGAGTATGGAAGCCTTCACTAACACCCTCATTATGATCACCACATAGGAGAGCGTCTCCTTTATGGTCCTCCCCACCTTCACACCAATCTCACCTATGGGGGACTTGATACTACCACTTATACACCTGAACCACCATCACAAACCCACCCATTTTCTACAGACCTCCAGTCACTCACCAATCACTGTTTCACCCACACCTTCCTGCACCGATGTGCATGGAAGGGTTTTGGTTTTGGATTTTATGAGCAAGTCCGTCACAATGTTATTCCATGTACTACCCACAAACATAACAACCGTAGTGGTATCGACTTTGCTAAAATACCTACCAAGAAGGCTCGCTTTGAACTCATTGAGGACATCGACCCTTCTCCACCTTCTTCACCCGCTCCACCTTCTTCACCACCTTCACCGACAGAGTCGATGGATCCAGAATCCATCCCTCCTAACTTTTTTTTTCATAAACACCATTTCCTTAGGGCCTTTGACTTATCAATGCGAGGGCGAGGCTCCCTCTTCTCTTCCCTTCTTGTATCATGAAATGATCGATGATGACGATACACCTTCTATTAATGTCGTTCAATGTCAGGATGATGAATCTATACTCACCTACCTTGGTGTAGAAGACTCATATATTCATTGGTCGTTACCATCTGAGACACAAACCGATGTTGAATGAATCGACTATAGAAATCAACATCCATACTCAGGATGACCCGCACATTCTAAAGATTGGCCAATCTTTAGATATTGCTGAATAGGAAGCCATCACTTCTTTTCTCAAAAATCATAACCATGATTTTTCTTGGTCTTACACAGACATGCCTGGTATTGACCCAACCATAGTGGTCCACAATATTGTAACCATTCCTGATGCCAAACCCGTAAAACAAAAGCTGAGGAAAATGCACCCTCACATTTCTCTTCTGGTCAAAGAGGAACTTCAACGCCTTCTTTCCGTTTCCTTCATCTTACCCATTTATTATCCTCGATGGATTTCTAACATTGTCCTTGTCACTAAGGTGACAGGGGGACTCCGCATTTGCACAGATTCTGTGACCTCAACCTAGCTTGCCCGAAAGATGACTTTCCTCTACCCAATATTGACCAACTGGTTGACCTTACCACTGGTCACGAGATGCTATCACTCATGGATGGTTTCTCGGGTTATAACCAAATCTTGCTTGCCCCAGAGGATCAACACAAAACTACATTCATCACCCCTTGGGGGACCTTCTACTATCAGGTCATGCCTTTTGGCCTTAAAAACGTTGGTGCCACATATCAGCGGGCTATGACTTACATCTTCCATGACATCATGCATCGTATATTGGAAGATTATGTGGATGATCTCCTGGCCAAATCTAAACACCCGCTCCGAGCACCTCACTGTCCTAAAAACCATCTTTGACCACCTCATTAAGTATTGTGTTCACCTTCAGCCCAAGAAGTGTGTCATTTTTATGGTTCTCTCGGGCAAGCTCCTGGGATTTATTGTCTCCTTACGTGGTATAGAGGTTGACCCTACTAAAGTCAAGGCCATTCTTGAAATGCCTCCACCCACTAACCTTGTGGCAGCTCCGTAGCCTACAAGGTAAGTTGCAGTCTATTCACCGTTTCATTTCGCAACTGTCCAATCGGTGTCAACCATTTCATCACCTTCTCAAAAAGGATGTTTCTCCTTTAAATGGGATGATGACTGCCACAAAGCTTTTGAGGCCTTAAAACAATACCTTCTCCAACCACTGGTACTCATTCCACCTAAAGACGATCAACCCTTCTACCTATACATCTCAAGTACTACCGATCACTCCTTGGGGGCCATGCTCGCTCATCGCAATGAACAACACAGGGAGCAGGTGGTTTATTACATAAGCCATACTCTTTTGGACTATGAAACCTGATACACCCATGCCAAAAAACTTTTCTTAGCCTTAGGTTTTTGTTGCCACCAAACTCCTCCATTATCTACTTAACCACAAAACCTATGTTGTGACCAACACCGACCCCTTACACTTCATGTATGCCAAACCTTACCAAAATCAATGGGCTGCACGCTAGCTTATGCTTCTGGCTGACCTCGACCTCAAATTCATCCATCAAAATTCCATCAAGGGCCAAGCTATCGCTGACCAATTGGCTGACGCACCTATTTCCGGGGATCAACCCTCTAATTTTGACTTTCCAGATGAGTCAATTGCTACCCTTTCCTTAGACGAACCCTACTTACCAAATGAAACTCTTCTTTGATGGTTCCAAGTGTCAGCATGGGGGTGGGGCTGGTGTTATCCTCATTCCGCTTGATGGTGAACCCATGCCTTTGTCTTTCAAACTTGATTTTGATTGTACAAATAATATTGGTGAATACGAAGCACTCGTATTGGGTCTCCAGGCTATTTATGCCTTAGATGTCAAGTCAATCAACATCTTTGGTGATTCTCAATTGGTCATAAACCAAGTCAATGGTATATACCAGTGTCGTAATGAGATACTTCAAAAGTATAAGCATCATGTGGACATACTTTTGACCACCTTCGACTGTTACGCCCTTCAAACTGTCCCACGTTCTACCAAAAAATTTGTAGATACCATGGCCTACTTAGCTTCTCAAATACCCGCTTTGCCCGCCGACTCTAAAATCTTTGTCACCGTACAAAGACTCCAATCACCCTCTTATTTACCTTGTGAAGTTTACTCTATCGGAACCACTGCTCCTGACCTGAGTGACCTTTGGTATAAAACAATACTCAGACTATCTTTCCCTCTCCATCTTACCTCCCGACCTCACTTGTAATGGACAACATGCCTTTCTTAAAAGGGTCTCTCATTACATCATCATGTGTGGCCTCCTGTATAAGCACAACTTTGATGGTATTCTTTTACGGTGCCTTACAAGTTCTGAAATTCCTTATACCATTAAGGAAGTTCATGATGGCATATGTGGAGGTCACTTCAGTGGCCTTGCTGTTGCTAAGCGTATTCTTCACCTAGGCTATTATCATAGTTGACCCTTAACCATGATTGTTGCAACTACGTTAAGAGTTGTGTAAAATACCAATAACATGCCAATCTTCATCATACACCCAGTCATGCCTTACAGGTCGCCCATGACCTTTGGCCCTTCTCTTAATGGGGTTTGGATCTTGTCAGAGAGATCAATCCCCATTCTTCCCAGTGACATCAATGGATAATCACCGCTACCGAATATTACACCAAATGGGTTGAAACCATACCTCTCATCTCCATGAAAGCTGAGAAAATATGTGAGTTCATCAATCATCACATCATTTGTCACTTTGGTGTCCCACATCGCCTCATCACCGATAACGGAAAACAATTCAAAAATAAAACCTTGTGGAAACTTTGCGATGCCTTCAGCATTCAGCTAAGTTTCTTGTCACCATATTACCCATAAACCAACGGCCTAGACTGAATCCACTAATAAAACCTTGAACAAAATTCTCATAAAAGTGGTTAACGATATTTGGAAAGGACTGACATACGCACATTCCTTTCACCCTATGGGCATACTGCACTAGTATTCACACTTCCACTGCTACCACACCTTTTTCTCTGGTCTACAGTACAGAGGCTATTTTGCCTCTCAAAGTCCAGATTCCCTCACTCCGTATTTCTCTCCATGACATGTTCAATGATGATGAACTTTCACCAGGACCGTTTAGCACAACTTGAGTTATTAGACAAACATCGTCTTAATGCTCTTGACCATATTCAAGTTTACCAAAAACGTATCAAGCGTGCCTATGACAAACGTGTCCATGAATGAACCTTCCAAGTCGGTGACCTTGTCCTGAAATAAAATCAACATGTAACAAAAGTGGAAAAAAGTAAACGGGGAAAATTTACTCCTAATTGGCTTGGAACCATGCATCGTGACTCATACTTATGGATCAGGTGCTTATCGTTTATCTTCACTAGATGGTAAACCTAAACCTGAGCCCCTTAATGCCTTGCATCTTTGACCATTCTACTATTGACTTTTTAGTCCTACCTCATCTTCTTCCTCTTTTCATGTTTGTCCCTTGAGTGGCTTTTCATTTCCCTCCTTTCAGTATGCCATCCCCAACAATTAAACAAGAATCATGTGCGTACCCGTCACTCTTTATGCCTCCTATATTTGGCCTCGACGTCAGATAGATATCTATCTCCATCTAATCATATCATGGGGCAACCATCTTTCCTAACACCTTTGGTGCTTCCCTGAATGCCACTAGCTGACTCATTTTTTGTATATGGTATCCAGATATCTTAAAGTGGGCCTTGTAGACATTCCATATTCCTATGATATCGGTCTCTCTCTTGATCACTCTATCCTACTCGGTCTCTCTCACACGTGAAACCGACCCTATTGTTATAGAGTTGTGTCTCTCTTACCCTCATCTGATCTATGATTGGCATTCAAGTGTGCTACTCTATAGCCCTCCAGGATCCACCTCCTCTAGTAGCCAACCTCAAAATATGCCTCCATATCCTTAATCTCATCCTATCTCCTCCCTCCTCAACTCACGAGATCCATTCTTTTTATATGCCAATCAAGTACCCAAATAAGACCCATGTTCAATGGGTCGTTCATGATAGGGCTCGACAACCCCTATCGAAATCCTCTCTCTTATACAAAATTGGGATCCACTTGAACCTAACTGATGACACAAAAATTTCATATCCTCGCTCTTAATCAAAATTAATGACCGTGATCATCTCAAGCCTCATCGCTTGGACCCATAGTGTCCATCTCATACCCTGGAACTCTACATCTACACCAAGCCATGGCAGGGAAATCTTGGCACGGTCCTCCATTTAACCCTGATCAACATCAAGCTCTGTTCAAATCTATCAACATACCATATTCCATCTCTCCCCCTATCTCAAACGCCTGATCAACCCTCCACCTCAGGAATCTACCTCCTGTTGAATGTGGTCTCTTGTGACCCATGGAACCCTGGTGGCCTAATCATGATATAATGCTCTTAGCCAAATATGTAGCAAGAAGCCTACATATAATCATGACCTCCTACCACCCTATTACTCTAACTACCTTATGATAAACCTAAGCCAATATGTGGTCCAATGAAACACAATTGTGTATGGTCAACAATTTCACCACTACACTAGTTAACAATTACAACCCATAGAAACTGAGTTCCTCCTAGATTTGACAAAGCATAGAATGTAACTTCCATCATCACCATTTAAATCAATTGTCATGTGCCACCCCAAGCCTCAATATCTTTTCTCATAGAAATTCCCATGAAGAAAATATAATAAGGGTACATCTACTCTACAGAGTCATTCAGAACTAACCAATCTATCAATCCACTAGTCATGGGAACTTATGCCTCCCCTTATATTGGCACCTAAGGAATCCTGTACACAATCCTATAATATGGTATTCATCTCCCCTATCCTAAAAAAAGTCCTCGTTTGTCATATCCATATCTCTAAACATAGTAATCATAGATCATAAACCCCACTTTCATGGTCCTTGATGGTGTCTAAAAATCCACCTAATCCGGATTGTGGATTAGATAGTCCCACTCAGCATCATCACTCCCAATCTAATATTCTCATAAATAGTCACACTCAATCTATGAGATATAATGCTCTCTCGGATACATCACAATCAAACCATACAATATGAGACTCATGATCAAAAAATTCATTCAAAATGCATTTAACTTGAATCCTAATCAATCTAACACTTAATTTGTTAGATCCTACCCCAATCCAAATTTCAGACCTAGGTACGGGTGGCTGGGATGCATCCATGTCAATCGGTGTGCGCCTGGCCCAATTGACTGATCGGCCTCCTAGGTCACCGACCAACTGGAACTCCCCTAGCTTCATCTCATTTATTTTACAAAGAAAATACAAAACTAAATAAACATTAAAATCAATAAAAAATGACAGGGGTTTTTGTTAGCCCATCCTCATACCCTCTGGCCTTTCCTTTTACTCTAGAAGACTTTGTATCTCAATTCTCTTTTCTTTTTCTCGCTTTTCTCTTGCTTATCAAGTTTGTGCATAAAAATGAGCATCGTTGATTGAACCTTGGGCTTTATATCCCACCGAGTATCAGGGGATCATTTTTAAAAAGTTCCCTAAACATCCCTAAATGGTGTCAGTGCAAAATATCATCTCGAGAGCTTTCCCAACGACTATGAGAATGCGACAAACGGACATCGGGAGCTCTAGATATGTTCGGTCAAAGTTCTGGCACAGAAAGTCAACTATGGTCAACTGGTCAACATTGGACCAATTGCACTGCGACACGTGGTAAAAGGCAAGGGGAGTTGTGTTGGTTTTTTTATCACCGGTCTTCGATGGTCGTAAAAATTATGCCTGGGAGTAAGAGGCTCAACTTTTATAACGGAGGGGGGAGCCCGGCCGCCGTGTGGACTAATTTGGATCATCACCAACGTGGTGGGGTCCACAAGCCACCATGAGTTTGATCTTCTAAATCACACTCGACAAGTGGTGTCATGTCGTGCGAGATACACATCAATCGAATGGATCAATTCTGTTCATTGAGTGGGACCACGTATAAATAGCGGAGTCAATAGACCGCATTTAACCAATTCAAGCATGCACGTGAAGCGGTCAACACCCCCAGACTTACCCATTTATGCGACCCACTTATAGCCAAAGCACAGCCACGTACCACCCATGCAATCAAATGGGGAGCGGTGGAGGGGGCCTAAGCCCTGTGTGGAGATCCACGTGAATGAAGGGGTGGCTAAGGTTTTTTTAAAAAAACCTTATCAAAACCAAACCATGCCAAATGTGGGATTTATTCCCTCTTTTAAACAATGCTACTCAATTTGGGATGTTTCCCATCAAATATGTATGCCACCCTACATGGTATAAATATCCGATCCAAAAGGCTAAGCGGTCAAGCTAATATTAGCCTAAAGGATATTTTTTAAAGCATTATTTAGGGGGTCCTATTTGGGTATAAATAGGGAACCCATTCTATTGTAATAAACACACACCGATGCAACACACAAATGAAGCTTATTATTGTTAAGCTTGTTGTGGGGACACACACCCCGAGCTATTATTGTTAAGCTTATTGTGGGGACACACAACTCAAGCTTATTATTTGTTAAGCTTGTTGGGGGACACACAACCCAAGCTTATTATTTAGCTTATTTGTGGGATGTGTCACATGTATTGTCTATTGGCCTATTATTTTAGGAAATATTAGATGAAATATTTGTGATTGGGAGTAAATTATAAACTACCCAATAGGCCCATTGAGCCACACCAATTACTTGCAAATCCTGGATTGTCGACCGGAGTGCTAGCTTCGCATTGATTGCGTTGTGAAGGCCGATCACAGCCGAAGGAGATTTACGCCAGGAAGGTGGAATTCAGGTGCTATTTTTCACCCTTTGTCATCCGCGAAGACTGGTGTACTGATAGGCAAGTAAAATTCCATTAGGTTTCTTGTGAAAGTACTATTGTAACTTACAAGTTTGACTAGTGAAATGGTTTAACACCGAACTCGAAGACGTAGGCAATTGCCGAACTCTGTAATCAATCTATGTGTAATTGTCATTATTGTCTTGCATTATTTTAAATTGATTACTTAAAAGGAGTAAATTATCGGCAAATAATTAAAGCCTATAAGGGTTCGAGATCAGGTAGTAATAATCTGGTTATTTTTCGGATCAAGTTTGGTATTAGAGCTGGTAATCGACACCATGCAACTTACTAATCTCCGAAGCAAGTTGGTAATCAAGTAGGTATAATCAGTATAGGTTTCTTTGACAAGGATGGCATTGGCTTGTACTTCTCGATTTCCATATTGGTGGGATAGACTGAGAGGCAGGTTTACATACTCAATAGTTTCCTCACATTTCTATTTGGATGAATCCATTATATCTCATATGCAGATAAAACCTAAAACTATTGTGTTCGGTAGAATGTATTGGTAAGAACCCTTTGAGGGCAACGTTGTGTATACATCTCACCTAACATTGCACATTAGTAAAGACCCAATTTCTGGGAATGTTTGGGGGGTACTCCTTTTATACTTGCATTAGTAATAGACCCCCAGAGGCAATTATTTGGTGATTTTGCTAACACCCTAAATGGTAGTAATATTTCCTTGTTTAGTCCTGTTCTAGGTAGAGGGGAACAAATGAACAACCCCACATTGCAATGCAGTGGAGAAAGACCAATCTGTCATGCAGAGTCATACATGAGAAAGAGTTCTCATCCCAAAAGAAGACGATTAATAGGAATTTTTTTTGCTCATTGCCAGCGGAATGGGCATAGGGTGGCAAATTGCTTGGAAATGCATCCTCTCACCATCAGATTAATGCAAGCCAAATAGGAATGGAGGCCTATTACAAAGTCAAAGAAGTTTCTTCTACCCACCCACCAATTGAAATTCAACCCCGGCCATATTCAAAGAGTAATACCTGAAAGTGAAAGTTCTATGAAATGGTAAGTCAAGCAATTTTCAATTATTATTGCATAATTCAAATTGATTGGATCGTATTCAGTATTCGTTTGGAGATTAAATTAGTGAGAGAATTCTTGAGAGAAATGCCTTTCAATACTCAGTGTGTCTTTACTTAGAAAATTTATTATTCCTCCAAACATATCTCCAAATCAAAAAGCTTGTGAGTAACCTGTTACAGCTTGGATACAAGACATAACTCATATAAAGCTTTGAGATTGATCTGCCTTTGTGCATACAATAGAGTTCACAGAGCTCAGCTCAGAACTTCATTTTTGTTTAGAGGCATTGTGACGTCGCACAGAATGGTAGCTTGAAATCACATTGGCATTAATGTCAGGCTCAGAACTTCATTCGTGTAGAGGCATTGCAACCGTGAGCGAATGGTACCTTATAAGAAGATGTCAACAAGTAGAGCTCCAACGTATCTCTCGGAACTCTTTCATTCGGTGTCCCAAGGTTTGGTGACCCCACATACGAATGTAGCTTGATCAACAAACTTAGCATCATGCATCGGAGGGCTCGAGGTCTTGAAAAAGGATTAGCATCATGTATCAGAGGCGTTGAGGTCTACAGAGACTTAGCATCATGCATCAGAGGCTCGAGGTCTTGAAAGAGGCTTAGCATCATGCATCGGAGGCGTTGAGGTCTACAGAGACTTAGCATCGTGCATCGGAGGCTCGAGGTCTTGAAAGAGGCTTAGCATCATGCATTGGAGGCATTGAGGTCTACAGAGACTTAACATCATTCATTGGAGGCTCGAGGTCTTAAAAGAGGCTTAGCATCATGCATCGGAGGTGTTGAGGTCTTAACAGACTTAACATCATGCATTGGAGGCTCAAGGTCTTTAAAGAGGCTTAACATCATGCATCGGAGGCGTCAAGGTCTGTAAAGGGACAAGGCATTGTCCATCATTGACATCGGATCAATCAAAGCTCTATGTAACATGGAGTTCCTTCAAACCAGTTCAAATTCTACGGAATCAACTCAGAGCCAGGAGCTGTGTTATAGAGTCAAAGAAGATCCTTGTTGTCAGATATCAAGAAGCTTAGCACCGCATAGAAGGAGCATTGAGGTTTCATTCAGAAACTTAGCACTAAAAAGTGAAGGCGTGGAGGTCTTCTTCGGATATCAGAATGGCATAGCGGAAGCATCGTGGATCCATAACCCACAAGTCCCAGGATCGAAGCAGAGTTGTCGAAGTGAGAAGGTTGGAGGAGAAGACCCAAGGGTCTACTTCAGTAGCACTTCCGAGGTGGCAGCAGAGTTTTCAGATTCAAGACAGTATGGAAGCTTTTTGGGACAAAAAGCTTTTCTCAGTGGGGAGGTGTGATTAGGGGATCATTTTTAAAAGTTCCCTAAACATCCCTAAATGGTGTCAGTGCAAAATATCATCTCAAGAGATTTCCAACGACTATGAGAATGCGATAAACGAACATCGGGAGCTTCTAGATATGTTCGGTCAAAAGTTCTATCACAAGAAAGTCCAACTATGGTCAAACTGGTCAACATTGGACCAATTGCACTGCGACACGTGGCAAAAGGCAAAGGGGAGTTGTTTGTTGGTTTTTTATCACCGGTCTTCGATGGTCATAAAAATTATGCGTGGGAGTAAGAGGCTCACCTTTATAACGGAGGGGAGCCCGGCCGCCGTGTGGACTCATTGGTCATCACTGATGTGGTGGGTCCACAAGCCACCATGAGTTTGATCTTCTAATCACAACTCGACAAGTGGGGTCATGTCGTTTGAATTACACATCATCGAATGGATCAAATTCTATTCATTGAGTGGGACCACGTATAAACAAGCGGAGTCAATAGACCGCATTTACCAATTCAAGCATGCACGTGAAGCGGTCAACACCCCCAGCCTTACCCATTTATGTGACCCACTTATTAGCCAAAGAAGCCACGTACCACCCATGCAATCAAATTTGGAGCGGTGGAGGGGCCTAAGCCCATGCGTGGATGAATGAAGGGGTGGCTAAGGTTTTAAAAAAAAAACCTTATCAAAACCAAACAATGCCAAATGTGGGATTTATTCCCTCTTTTAAACAATGCTACTCAATTTGGGATGTTATACCATCAAATATGTATGCCACCCTACATGGGATAAATATCCAATCCAAAAGGCTAAGTGGTCAGGCTAATATTAGCCGAAGGATATTTTTTTAAAGCATTATTTAAGGGGTCCTATTTGGGTATAAATAGGGAACCCATTCTATTGTAATAAAACACACCGGTGCAACACACACAAATGAAGCTTATTATTTGTTAAGCTTGTTGTGGGGACACACACCCGAGCTTATTATTTGTTAAGCTTATTGTGGGGACACACAACTCAAGCTTATTATTTGTTAAGCTTGTTGTGGGGACACACAACCTGAGCTTATTATTTAAGCTTATTTGTGGGATGTGTTGTAACACTCTGAACTCTTGTTACTTCCTCCTGAGCATTCAAGTGTTGATATATGATTTCTTCTGTAAAAAGGGACGTGTTCCTTTGATTGTGAAGTCATGCTTGATAGGGATTGTATCTTCTTTGCTCTTGAAGATTTTTGACTGAGCCAAGATATGCTTGGACTCTTTTATATCTTTCATTTTTGCACCTAAGTTTAATCTGATTTTGGAATAAATTGTGGATTTACCCGTCTATATGACTCAACCTTGGATCAGTGGCATTGACCCAAGAGATGTTTTAAGTTTATTCTGGATTAACGAAAATTATAGACCTTACGAAGGTTGCAAGGTCCGAATGTGTGGAATAAGTAATTCTGGAGTTAACTCAGGCTGATCTTGTTAAATGAATTGGTTCCCAATATCGTAAAATCAGGAAGGACTTGATCTTGAGCCAGGTAATAAATTCAGATACATTTATTCAACTAGCTTATTAGCAGTGCTGGAATGAATCCTTTTCGTGAATGTATATTTTTTGGTTCTTATACTGAATGATTTTAATTGTTAAGACCCAGCTAGATTTATAAGGTTAATAACCCTAAACCTAAACTATAACCTATGGGTTAGATTAGTGCTAATCTAACCTAGGCCTAAACTATAAACTAAAATGTTCTAAGGTTAGTGACCTAGCGCTAAGGAGGTTAGACTAAGTATCACCTTAAATTCTAACCTATGTTTCTAAACCTAACTAATGAACATGGAGGAAAGGGACCTATGAAGGGTGGCGAACCATGGGCGGTAGGTTTCTATGGCATTAAATGGGATGGATAAGTATGAAGGATGAGGGATTTGGTGGAATTTTCAAACGGCTAGTGAAATCCAACATGGCAGAGTCGCCAAATCTAGAAATGGTCTTTGATTTGTTTTTATCCATCGCCAACTATGGCGGTCGGTGGCAATGGAGATTGAGCGGGAATTTTGGAGTTAATGCAATTAATGAACTCGGTCTCCGAGCTCAGATTTCTCGGGAAGACATGCAAAATGGAAAACTGGTAGTTTGTTTGGTTTTTCATGCACTCCGGTTTTCTCTCTGTTTGATCATTGGTTCTTCGAACCAATCTACTTGGTGTTGCATGGAAAATATGAGAATAACTAGCTCTTTTCTCTGTCGAGGAAAGTTTATAAGGCATGGAAATAACAAATTATTGTTGTTGAATCTAACGTGGAAAAAGAGGAGAAGGCTCGAGCTCTTTCAGTGGTCTTCTTCGTATTTTTAAGCAACATTACCAGCCATGTTAGGCCCTAACTTTTAAAATCTTTCTTTCCTTCAAATGATTTCATTAGAAAAACTCTGTTCAGATGATTTTTGGGTTCAGTTGGTTTTTATGGTAGCTTTGTATGAATTAGTTTGTTGTATCTTCTTACTGGCTCGATTTTACAAGTGAACCCTAGATGGGTGTACATTGTGTTTCGAATGGTTGTACTATCTTGCTGTGTTTTGCATTTTGATTAGATTTTGTAGAAATTCTTGCAAGGGTAATGTTTGAAACAGACACTGTTGGAGTCCATGAAAAGTTTTCTTGGTAGATATCGACTTCTATAGAAGCCTTGTTGTTTATACTTCTTGAAATGATAGTATGTTTTGGATTCTGTAGAAAATTTGTCGTGAATACTGTATGTTATTGGATATTGTTGGAATCCTAGAATAGATAGTATTTTTAACTGTTGTAGAAGTTTAATTGAGATACTATATGGGTTCGATTCCTTTTTGAGTCCTGAAAAGGGTAACATACATTTCGACTTCTGTAGAGTTCAGTCGTGAATACTGTATGTTATTGGTATAGTTAGAATTCTTAAATTTAATATTTATCTTGTATCTTTTCTACTTCTGTAGAAGTTTATTTGTGAATACTCTGCATGTGTTCGACTCCTTTTGATCCTGAATCGTATATTAGGATTTTCCCTTCGTATTAAGCTCAGTTGTGAATATTGTGCTTATTGACTCAGTTGGAGATCTGGATATGTAACCGGTGTTTAGACTTTTGTAGAAATTTAGTTGTGAAGACTGCTGGTGTTGAATTAGTTGAAAACCTTGAATATTTTCGTAGGAATTTGGCTACTGATCTTGTCCACGCTGTGTTTTCTTTCTTTAAACTCGACTCTGTATGAGTCCTTGCTATATTCGCACTATCTCGCTTGGATGAAACTTTGTTGAAAATAATGATTTGATGATGACCTTTATGAAGATCTTGTTGAGGTATTATTTCCTGAAAGTGGACTTCTATTTACACCCATGATGTATAATGTAGGGATTGTTTTAGTTGAATGAATCTGTGCAAGTTTGTGTTAGATTCAGTGTGAATGTCACTAGTATGCATATGGAAACGTCATTTGTTTTAATGCTATCTAGCCTCTTGTTTGACTGTGATAAAGAGGTTATTCATTTGATTTCAGCTTTTGATTAAGTCCTTGCTGTGTTTTGTAGGGATTAGATTGAGATGTATGTTGATGAGTGTTTCGACTCAGTGGGATTGTTCTTGTGTTTGAGCATGATTACGTCTCTGTTATCGTGAATATCTAGTCGTGTGCGTGGACTGAAGTAAAGAGCTAGTAACTATACTTGACAAGCGATGGCGTTGGCATATTTCCCCTCGTTTGTTGATAATATGAATGTTATGTGGATCTATTGATTATGTTCATCACTGCCTTGTCACGAGAGCTACTGTGTATTCAGTAAGTTACCAAAACAAACACCAATAAAAGGTGTTTTTTAATATTTGTATTTTGAGCGACTGTATTCTCCTGGGGTCTTGACTGGCTTAGTCACAGCGTAGAATGTGAATTGTATTCTTGAGCAGAACGGTACAGTCATGCGCATCCGATTGGAGGATTCTGACTGTCTCAAGTTTCTTTCCTTCTTCTATAACGTATATTTTGATATATATTTTATATTTAAAATTGTTTGGAATTGTTAATACAATACTCTGAATTGATTTCATGATTGTTAGGATATTCATTTTTTTTGAATGTAGTGTCTGTCGGATGTTTTCTGTCCTTGGTATTCAGATTATATTGTTTTGGATACATTTGTTCTTCTTAGGTCATTAATATTTATGAAGAAATATCTGAAAAGTATCTAGGACTATTTAGTAACTATAATATGAGTTACACGTTTATAGTCATGTTTGAATTACAAAAGAGCATAGTCTGAAATATGTTTACATGTTTGGTGAAATGATTTCATTTAAACAGGTTGTTTAATGAAAACATTGGTGGATTGCAATTGTTTTAAGAATTAGTGCTTATCATGCTCAGTTCACCGACTGACCCATGTTGACAATTTTTGCAGATGATTGCTGTAAGTGTAAGGCACGTAGATCTGATATGATGTTCAAATTGTTTAATTTGGTCTTATGATGAATTACAACTTGATTCTCTAAATGTACTACTTGAAGAAAGATGTTCTTTTCTGTTGAGTATAGTATCACATATTCTGAATGCATAAAATGTATTTGATTAGCTTTGAAAGGAATGAAAAGAGGGTATTTGTTACTTATGTGTTTGCATTCGTATCTTGATGGTTTGATCTTCTTCGGTTCGAATGATCTTAAGAGCATTGTTATTATTTTAACAATTTGGAGACTTCTGTGATTATCTAAGTAAGCTGCAAGGTTATGTGACTGATACTTATGATTGTTTAGTAGTTCTATTATGTTCTATCTAAAGCTAAATTGGAATTCTAGATCACTGTCTTTTGGAAAGCTAAGGGTAAAATAAACCTGAGCAGGAGCTAAACGAGCTAAATAAATCATTACTTCCTAGTCTTGATCTAAGTCAAGACAACGTTTAATTGGATTCTTAATCACTATATCTCAATACTAATAAGTAGGATATAAATTCAGTTATGAGAACTGATATAAACCTAAAAAAAAGGGTTTGGTTAGCAATCTCATGTGAAGATTGAGGGTTAGTGTCCAGTTTCGTTGATTTAGAATTATGTGTGTTCTATGAACTCCTTGATGGGACCTCTAGTCTTAATAACCTCTCTTGTGTAATGGGTTTTATTAAGGAAGGTAATTCTAAGGTGAGGAACCCAGGGATTGGGAAAGACTAACCTTAAGGGAGCGTCTTATAGTATAATTTTAACTCAACGTATGTAACACTTATTAATAAGTAGACCTTTTCAAGGTGGATTTAAAGGTTGACGCACAAGTCACTGCAGGGTTGTACCTTTGAGAAGATTAGGATCTTCTCGAAGATACAACAATGCAGGTGACTTATGACGACACCCTTTGCATTGATCGTTAAGATTTACACCTTAAACTCGAACAAGTTACTCTGGACTGCTTAGGAATGTGGTCACGTTAATAAGGCTGCCCTAGGAGACTCGGGGTATCTTGACACACATGGATTAACTAGGGTTGACCCAGTATGTCAGCGTATCCCTAGTCCTCGGGAGCATCCCTATAAACGTTGTCATCTTACTAATCCGTTTCTGAGTGAATACTTGGGACAGGAGCGTCTGACAGAAGTCGTATAAGACATTCTACATAACATAGAATGGGGTGAAGGACGTATTCTAGATTGACGAGTATGCCGTCAATGAATACGAGACATAAGCAGTTATGTTTCAAATCTTTGGCCAAAGTATCGCAAGCTGCTGATTGCGTTGTCCTAAGTCACCTAGCCTAAGGGATGAGATGCCGATGAATAATGGTCAAATTATTCAGATATGTTCCTTGGACATAGCTTTCTGAATCCTAGATTAGGGAGGAGAACCGCAAGAGTGATGTGTTTAAATAAAACGCCAACTCTTAATACTCATGAATAGATCGGTAGATACCGAGTCATGAATGAATAGATCGGAGGTACTCCGAGTCATTTACAGCTGCATATGGTTATCTATTGTAGAATGGTTGTTTTGATTTGTGAGTTCTAATATGTATTAGTAACCAGGAATGCATTTAAAAAAAAATAAAAAATACTTCTTCTAATGTATAAAAAATGAGGATGTCCTATGTGGGTATAAATAGGGAACCCATTCTATTGTAATAAACACACCGGTGCAACACACAACTGAAGCTTATTATTTGTTAAGCTTGTTGTGGGGACACACACCCGAGCTTATTATTTGTTAAGGTTATTGTGGGGACACACAACTCAAGCTTATTATTTGTTAAGCTTGTTGTGGGGACACACAACCCAAGCTTATTATTTAAGCTTATTTGTGGGATGTGTCAACAGGTATTGTCTATTGGCCTATTATTTTAGGCAATATTAGATGAAATATTTGTGATTGGGAGTAAATTATAAACTACCGAATAGGCCCATTGAGCCACACCAATTACTTGCAAATCCTGGATTGTCGACCAGAGTGCTAGCTTCGCATTTATTGCATCGGGAAGGCCGATAACAACTGAAGGAGATTGTATGCTAGGAAGGTTGAAGTCGGGTGCTATTTTTCACCCTTGTCATCCGAAGAACTGGTGTAGTGCTAGGCAAGTAAAATTCCATTAGGTTTTCTTGTGAAAGTACTATTGTAACTTACAAGTTTTGACTAGTGGAACGGTTCGACCACGAACCCGGAGACGTAGGCAATTTCCGAACTCCGTAATCAATCTGTGTGCAATTGTCATTATTGTCTTGCATTATTGTAAATTGATTACTTAAAAGAAGTAAATTATCGGCAAATAATTAAAGCCTATAAGGGTCCGAGATCAGGTAGTAATAATCTGGTTATTTTCAGATCACCGATTGGATCACCATTGACCCCTTTGGGTCACCATCGATTGGCCACAATCGTCATTGGTTGGCCTTTATAATTCTAATTTTGGGGCTTTTTCCCTCATCCTTGCACTCTTCCCTTTGGGAATTATTCAAAAAGTCCACTATTGTGGTCATAATTATTTCCCTTATGAGAAGTCTAATCCAATCTCAAAGTCCATTTTTGTGGCCATATTTATCTACCTTTCCTTAGGGCATATTTATTCTTCCAAATTCCACCATTGTGGCCATTTACCTGTCCCTCTCTCAGGCATACATTCATTTTTTTAAGTCCCCCTTTGAGCCCATATTTTTCTTTCCCTTTGGGCATTACATTCATTATATCAACTCTACTCTTGTGGCCATATTTGTGCCTTTCATACAGGCACCATTATTTTTCATCGAAGTCCACCTTTGTGGCCTCCCCATATCAAGATATGCTTTTACCTTTTTTCACTTTGCCTTTACGGCCATAAATTTTCCACACTTGGGGCATATTTTACTTTTTCCCTTTTTCCTTTGTGGCCATACTTTCCCTGTTTGGGGCATATTATCTCATCAACCATCTTTTTTTGACTCTACCTTTTTGGACTTTTTCATGTCCCATTGAGCACCATACTTTTCATAATCATCCCCTATGGATGAATACATTTTCATTCGATTCCTAATGTATAAAGGATTTCATATACTTTTTCACATATTGTTGCACATATTTTTGATGACTTTCCCATGACTAGTTGGTCATCCTGGACTGCATCCATACTGCAGTGATCTTCACCTACTCACTGATCCATACAAAATTATTTTCCATCTCCATTGAGACCACAATTTTCCCCTACCGATGTGATATTAGAGTCACCATCATGTTTTTTCATCATTATTACAATCCTTTTTCCTGGGGCATCTTTCCTTGGTTATGCTTTCACCCATCTTTTATCACCCACCCACCTTTCATCATCTAAATTTTTCAAATGTGCCACTGATTTCCATTGGTTTCATTCATTCCCCATTTGAGGGGGGGCTTACCATCAATCCTTTATCCTCATCCAACCCTTTTCATTTCTATCTTGTGGCTTTCTATCTCAAACCATTCAATAAAAAGGGGAAAAATGTAGACACCTAAAATTGGTATCTATACTCTCATTCATTTGTGTGCACATATTTTAATTCAATCACCCCCTTGTTCAATCAAACTCCCATACAATCCTTATTAATTAATTAAGCTACATTAATTAATTAATCATTTAATATTTTACATTCCCAATTAGCCCATCCACATTGATCTTAATTAATTAATTAATTCCATTTAATTAGTTAATATCCTTTATTTTTCCCTAACCAACTTATTATTTAGGATGTTTTTATCCTAAACTCATCCCTTTACTTTTATAAGCTTTCATCCCATCTTTTTTTATGCCCTAACTACCTTGGATTCATCCCCAAGTCGTCTAATCCCACCAATATACTTTAAAGAATTTGGCCAATCCTTTAAAATCATCAAATCCCACCTTAACTCAAAATATAAGCATGTAAGGGAAACTTTACCCATTATCAGTGGTGACCCAGCGTGGTATCTATCAACCCTATAAGTATGATGATTTATTTCCATTCCATAAGCAATCATGGGCAATCAATCAGATAGCAACCAAATCTTGTTCATGAATTCCAAAGCCTCCTATAATAGTCACAGACATCTCATCCATCATCAAATGTGTTTTGCATCGATCACGGGATCTCTTCATGAGATTTTCCTATTTTATAGTACTTTATCAATTTTTCTATCATATTATTGTTTCTTTATTGTAGATTAACATTTTTTAGGTCTAGATCAACATTCATCCATCACTCAACAACCTTTAGTTCCATTCCTAGAGCTTGGAAGTTGTCATATGCAAGTATTTCTTCTCAACCTTATCCCAATCCTACTATAGTTTCCGTTGATCCTATTGGACATTTTTCATTTTTTTTATATGTTGTCATTGATGTCAAGTTGCACTGATGGTAAAAGTATTTGATGTCAAGCAGAATTGATGGCAAACGGATCAATTGGTAAAGTGAGAAAGATGAAATTTTATTGGTAGCGTCAACTCACAACGGCTTCAGGATTGTCAAGGATAAGTTCTAAGGGAATTAATAAGCTTTTGTGCAAGTGGTGGACATAAGAAAGTAACCACCAAAGTCTGCATGATGTCACATAACTTTAAAAGGAGCCACATAAGCTTAGTGAAGGCCACGAATAAAGGAATGGAGTTGCTAAAGTAGATGGGGCTAAAGGACAATCCATGGGTGAGAAAGGTGAATCCATAGATATGAAGAAAGAACTAGACAAGAAAGGATTGATAGAAGGAAGAATCATGGAATAAAGGGAAGTCTAGAGAAATCCACACATAAAGGGAAAAGTTGTGAAGGAATGGAGAGAGCTGTGGAAAAATATATAAGCCCCAAATAAAATAAAATAGCCACGGACATGGGACAAAGTCATGAGAAGGCAAAAAAAAAAAGAGGAAAGATGCATAACATTGTAAAAATCACAAGAAGCAAAGAAAATACACGGATGACTAAAAAGCCACCAAGAGAGGAGAAAAGCTGCAGATCAAAGAAATATGCTGTGATACAAAGAAAAATTTCAAAGAAGCTTATAATAGTCGTGGATTGAGAAAATATGAACTGGACAATGTTCAAGGACAATCAAATGGAGTTAAACATGGACAAGTGATATTTTTTTCTCACAAATCGATGGTGATGTCGTAGAAAAATTACATAACCCCTTGATTTTTCCTACGAATGTGGAGAATCGGTGTAATTTTGGAAACATGGTTCCAGATCTCAAGTTGTGAGACTTATGAACCTTAGGTGGACCTCCAGAGAAGGCTAGCTCCTCTACCTAATCCTACTACTAACAATACTCCTAGAAGGGAAAATACAACTAACTAATCCTAAACTAACCATGCGAAGGGACTAAGGAGAGAGCAAGAGGGTTAGAAAGGTGCAAAATGGGAAATCCTAAGCTAAAGGTGGTGATAGCACCAAGAAAGGGGATGAGATATTCTACTGAGGGAGGAAGAAGAAGGAAAATATGGTTAAGAGAAAACAAGAAAATGTGATACAGACCCAAATCCTTCAGTTGTCATTTACACTCCATGAAGCACAACCTCTTAAACTTGCAAGTGAGAAATACATACATAGAATGGAACAATAATAATGGAGAGGAAAAAATATACAATAAAAAATGAGAAAGGGTTAGAATACCATAAATACATAATTTTATTGCTCTATAATATGTACATACCATTTACATTGATGAAAAAGGCATAATTACATTATAAGGCCCAAGAGGTGGCTCATGACTCAAATGGAGTTGAGGGAAAATTTTGTAAGAGTTTCCCCAACTCCAAAAATGTCTCTCTAAAAATGAGGGGTTTGAATACATTATATACATATTTTTCCACTAACCCTCATTAAATCCCTGGTAGAGAGTTGAACAACCTCAACTACCACCATTAAACTAGTGGTTGAACTATATTTTTCACACACCTACCACCTTCATCTACCTCGGACTCCTGAAACATCCAATATGTAACCCATCTAACCTTTCATACAACCACCCAAGCATCCAACCTCATGACCCATCTAAGCATGTGTCACTTGACTTTGACCATCCAACCCTGGGGTGTTGGAAATCATCCAACTATGCAAGTCATATGTTCAGTGGTTGTTGACCAACCTGATGGTTGTCATCTTCAATGTCGATTATTGAACCTCTTCATACAATTTTGAATCAACCAACCTTGGGGTTTCACCCCATACCATCCAACCTGAGAGATTTGTACGTCATTTGACTTGTATACGTTCTAACTCGAGCTCATCACTATGCTTTCATAATGGTCAGCCGTCCAACCCATCGACCTAACATGTTGTGTCACCTGAGTAGCCATCTTGAACCACCGAGTAACCCTGCTAACCAACCTAGCCAACTAACCCAGCCAACCAACTCAGCTAACAAACCAATCTGACCAACCTATTTTTTAACCTTCTCACCCCAGCTCTGTGATGAACTCATCCATCTCACTTTGTAGCTCGACCATCATCCATCTCGATTCCAACTCGCTAGACAACCCATGTTAGCTTGTTTCACCGTGGAAAGATCAACTTGGTCAAGCCATCCCGAGTTATATTTCTCTTTGATCTCTAGGACTGAATTTTATGGTCATTTGAGCTTCCCATAATTTGGATGGATGAGTCCATTGATGATGAGTTCCAAATCTAACTGGGGGTAAATTTGGGATAACAATTTGATGACCTCTCAGGGATATGATTCCTGCTAGATGAAGAGATCAGTAGCCTTGAAGCATCCATTGGGTATGGAGTCAAGCCCACTCTAGAAGAAACTAATATTTCTTTGGGGGCAAAACATGTCCCCTATATTCGCAAGAAATTTTCATCTAGACTGAAATCTCCTTGGCCTACTCTTAAAGCTGATTTTGGGATTTTGGATAAAACATTATACATTTCTTCCAAAATTAGAAATTTGACCAAGGTAAGGGCATAGAGAATCCTGGACATGTAATCAATCTGTTGGGGATGAATATATGCATTGTGAAAGCTGCCCCAAAATATGATTTCCTTCATTAACACTACCTTGACAGAAATTTCCCCTACTTCTAATTTTTCGATATAAGAAGAGGCATAGGAGCTCAAATATGACTGATCTTAGAGATACATGAGAGATGAAAACATTAAAATTTTCCCTCAATCTGATTTAGTTGCTCTTTATTTGGATTTACTTAAAATTTCTAAAAAATCTCTCTTCTAACATTGGAACTCCTTTCTATGACTCATTTCTCTCCTGGTAACATGATGATCTGTGCAAGAGAAACCACAACACAAAAATTATGTACAAAGGATAAAATCATACATGATCCAAGTGGGGTATGGAGAGTGTGCACAAGCACTGATTCTACTGAAAAAAAACCTACCTACTCTATGTTAACCAGAGAAATGGGAAACTTCACACAAACCCCAACACTGGTAAGGAAAAGTAGATGCCCTTCCTCAACATTTTAGACCATGCAACTAATTTGAAAATGGGCATGTACATGGATGAGAGACTGACATAGAGACAATCCTCCACCCAAATTTCCAAGGTATTAAAAAACAAAGAAAATACCTCCTTCAGTTGATCTGTATTCGGTTGTAGGTGTTTTTGCTAACCCTTGGTGCTTTGAAAATCATCTCCATACTCAGGATTGAACATGGCTAGTGGTAACTTTTACCCTTACTCCAATTAAGCTAGGTATTTGATTGGGCAAGGCCTGATTCTTGTGATTTTATTGCTCATTTGTTACTCAGACCCATAACTAGGGCTCTCATGCAGACCTTCTTCCTGAATATGGTTGTTTACAGGTTGGTCCATGATTTGTTATGCCTCCAAAAACAACTCTATTTCCACCTTGATAGCCATTGGCATTCCTTGGGTCTCCTCACTCCTTACTCCATCTTGCTCTTCTAAAAAAATGTAACCAGTTCCATACAAGAAGAATAATAAGGATCATTACATTCCGTAGGGATATCCTACTCATCTTGTAATTTCTCCTCCTTGAGGCCTTGAGTGTCAATAGTGTTTAAAAACACTTCCTCTTCCCCAACCTTTCCAATATGAGATTCCCTAAAATCTTCCTGCTCTATTTTGACATGTAGCTCCTTATGAACAATTTGGACCGATTCATCCTCCCAATATGAATCAGACCAGTCACCTATATATACAAAATTTTCATCCTTGTTGTGAGACTAAAAAGAGGTTGAGGGAGAGGTGTAAGAAAGAGGATCCTAGGGACATTGGTGTATGGATTAGGGAAGTTGGGTAGTGCCCTAGGTGGATATGGGAAGGATATTTATGTAGCTTGGGGAATACTATGCTTTGGGCATGAATAAACTTGTGAAACATCAAACGAAGGATAAGGAAGCAAAAGGGATTCCTTATTTTTGCAAGGAATGATGAATTTTTCAATATTCTCTTACATGCGGAATGGAAGAACTTGAGATGGTGAGGGAGGGACTGCAGACAATATGGATGGATTTTATTTTACTAACCTGAATCAACATCTTATCGGCTTGTGGTGCCATTGTGAAATCCTAAGGAAGACCACTACCCCCTAGAGACTGAATCAATATAGCAAAGTCAATATTAAAGGACCTTAAATAATACAAGAATGCCATATCTTATGAGGGGTTTGTATTCTTGTGGGATTTGGTGTTAGGTCCTTATGAATTTGAGGTTTAAATATGTGATGAACTCCATTAGAGCCTGTTGTATTTTGTTGAGGTGTTCCACAAGGAAAATCACGTTCGCATCCTCCTTGAATTGGTTGTGAAATTTCTCTCCCAGCTCATTCCATATGGGAATGGATTGTGGTGCCTAATTGTTTTACCAATCTTTTACTTTTCCTTTAAGAGATGCAACTAGAATTCTGAGGAAAACATTATCCTCTGTGATGATGTGGATGGCACAATGGTTAGATGACATCTTGAATGTGATCAATTAGAGGACTGATCTACATTTCCATGAAAGAGAGGCATATTTTTTAGGGCCACCTTGGGGATGACATCCCATTGCTGCAAGTGAACAGGACTGGAACTAAAATGAGGGAATGGAAAGTCTCCTTGGAGAGCCATGACTGGAGTGGAAACATCAAAAAAACCAGTCTATAATAAGAGATGATGGGATGCTTGAATCAATGGAGTCGTCAGATATGCTTGAGAGTGCCTCCAAAGGCTGAAACCTTCACCCAGATCACATCAAATTGATGAAGTGAAGTGGTAAGGTGATTCAAACCTGTCCCACCAAGGGCATGCCTAATACTAATTGTAGAAAAATTAAATCACCCCTGGATTTTTCCTGCGTATGTGGTGCTAATCGGTGTAATTTTGACAACATGGGTCCACCTCTCAAGTTATGGGACTTACGAACCTGAGATGGACCTCCAGAGGATGTTGGATCCTCTACCTTATCCTACTACTAACACTACTCCTAGAAGGGAAAATGACAGCTAACTAATCTTAAAATAACCATGCCAAGGGACCAGGAGAGAGAGAAAGAGGATTAGCAAGGTGCAAAAGGGGAAATCCTAAGCTAAGGGTGGTGACAGCACCAAGAAAGGGGGTGAGATATTATGCTAAGGGAGGAAGAAGAAGGAAAAATGGATTTTTGAGAGGTTAGATGAATGTGACATAGATCCTAAGATCCATTCAGTCTTCATTTGCATCCCCATGAAGCACACCCTCATAAACCTGTAAGTGAAAGAAACATGCACATAATGTACAACAACACCAGTGGAAGAGGCAAGAAGAAACATGATAAAACATGAGATAGAGTTGAAGAAACACCACAAAAACATGATTTTTATTTGCTCTAAAAACATGCATAAACCATTTACATATGATGCACAAAGGCATAATTACATTATCAGGCCCAACAGGAGGCTCACAACTCAAATGGAGTTGAGGGAAAATGTTGCAAGAGTTTCCCCAGCTCCCAGAATGTCTCCATAAAAATGAGGGGTTCGAGTACTATTATATACGTAATTCTACCACCAACCCTCATTAAATCCCTGACAGGTAGTTGAAAAACCTCAACTACCACCATTATACTGGTGGTTAAACTATCTTTTTCACCCACCTACCACCTTCATCTACTCTGTGACACATGAGTCGTCCATTATGTGACCTGTCCAAACTGGTTGTACCACCACCCAAGTGTCTAACCTCATGACCCATCTAACCATGTGTTGCCTGACTTTGACCGTTCAAACCTAGGGGGTTGGATGCCATCTAACCATGTGGGCCATACATTTAGTAGTCGATAACCAACTTGATGGTCATCATCTTCACTATGGGTCATCTAACCTTATCGCATAACACTAACGTGACCAACCTTTGCATCTCATCCTATGTCGTCCAGCCTAAGAGGGTTGGATACTATCTAACTTCCATATGGTCTAACCTGATCTTGTCACCGTGCTTCCACAATGGTTAGTTTACCAACTGAGCTAGCCAACCCATCCGTCCAACCTAACCAACCAATCTGCTGTGTCACTTGACTAGTTGTCTAACTACTGACCAACCCAACCAACCAACCAAACTAACCAACCCATCTAACCAACCTTGTCCAACCATCTTTTTTTTTTACCTACTCACCCCATCTCTATGACACACTCATCCATCTCGCTCTACAACTCGGCCATCATCTAGCTCAATTCCAACTCACCATATAACTCAACTAGCTTGTTTCATTGTGGCTTGTCATCTCACCATGCATGAAGATCAACTCTTTCAAGCCATCCTGAGATGTCTTTCTCTTTGATCTCTAGGGCCAAATTTGATGGTCATCCAGACATCCCATAATTTGGATGGCTATGTCCATTTATGATGAGTTATCTAAATTAACCAAGGGGTAAATTTGGGGATAACAAGTCATTTGATTGATTTTGGTTGAGCATAATACTTGAGATCTATGAAGAATGATGAAATCTTTAGTTCCAGCTATATACATTTAATTGTCATTGAATTTGTGAAAATATAGTTTTAGTTCTCTATGGGATTCCTGATTTCAAGGAAAAAATAAATATCAAAGAAGAAAAATGGCTCACTCATCTTGATCACATTGGAAATCATAGAAAGATGAGAAATATATTTTAAGTTATTGAATAATAAATATTTTCTTTAAAGTGCATAAAAAAAGGTGAAATCAAGCTAAAAATAGAAGAAGAAAATATGACGATAGGTGAATTCATTTAATAAACCAAATCCTCAGGCGACGAAGCAAGAAAGTTTCATGACACACAAATCGAAGTAATGAAATGGATCAAATGACTATATAGAAAAAGTGTGAAGTATATTTTAAGTTTCTTAGAAATGAAATAATGAACAAGAGCTAAAAGAGTGATAGAAGGAAGTTTCTCAAGTGAGAAGATGATGCAATTAAGCTAAGAAAGAGCAATAGAAAGGAAAGAGAAAGGAAAGAGGAGAGAAGATAGATGAATTATTGAATGTTAGGTTAATTATTATTATTTACCTATATTAATTATGCATTGCATATTAATTAATGTATTTATTGTTTATATGGTTATATTTAATTATAAACCATATTATTGTTTGTATTCAAACAATACGGGTGTTGTTATATTGTTTTAACAATATTATTGTTATTATTCATTTGTGCTTCCCCTGATGTAATTTGGAAGCTACTGTATTTTAAATTAGTTGTTGCATTGTTGCAACTCCTCATTTGTTTGTATCCAGGCTATCCAATATGTATAAATATTGTAGCCTGCACTATTGTACCTAGTTGATTGAGTTTAATATAATTTATCAGGCTTCCGCCCCTGTTTCTCAATCTACATTTGGTACCAGAGTGAATTGAAGCTCCTGACAAGGTTGGAGAAGTTTGCAAGGGAAGGAGAATCCCTGGAGAAGAAATTTGCATCATCAAAGAGCAGTGCTGTCCTCCTGAAGCTTCCCAGAACCCCCTACATACTCACAACCTTCTATGCATTCTCTAGGTAAACATAAAGCATTTTTTCCCTTGGTGCCCTCTGCACTAGGAAAATTTGATATCTTGAAGCTAATCATTTTCAATATATATATATGCAATACTATTTTTCCCCATTAGGGGTTTTTTCATTAAATTTGGTGTGAGTATTAGCTTCAGCTAATACTACCAGGCAGTTATAACTAGAGGAATATGTGCTATTTTTTTGGAGGACCAAGCCTCAAGGTGACCAGGTGATATGAGAAGATAAGGAAAACGAGCTGGCTCATACCAAGCATACTACATAGATTACACAACAGGTTGGTTTCTTGATTCAAATGACTAGCGAGTTGTTTTGAAGGAGTCAAGCTCCTACCATTGCAGATCCTGGTGTGTTACACTATCTATGGCTGAGTTACAAGGGAGGAGTCTCATTTCACATTGAATCCGAAGTAACCCCTATTTGAGCTCCATGTAAATAACCTATAATGTGCAAAGCGATCTAATGGTTTAGTTGCCAAACGAAACACCACACTTAGACCGAGTTGATTCCATTGTGTGGGTGAGCTGTAAGTGCATAGAATTTCTCTACTTCTGAGTCAAAAAATAAAAAGCTGAGCCATTCAAACTACAGATCCAAGTTAAAACCATAGACCTTGATCATGTTAGAGCAAGACAATTGCAAGCTGGCCAAGCTATCGTCCTACAAAACCTTGTGACCTGGTAACAAACACCTCCTCATGAACCAAGAAAACAATGTGAGCAAAACAAAATAATAATAAAAATAGCGAACAAGAAACATGCATGCAAGCGACCGTAGACATAGAAAACAAAACAATCAAGGAGATAAAGCGGTGGCCAAAGGAAAATAAAACAAAGAACAAAGATATAAAGGTCCATTTCAGATCCACTTCTCATGCACACGAAGCCCTAAATCTGCTTCATTCCTTAGCCACATGGAATCCAACTCAGCTAGGTCACATTTTATAAAGGTGAGTCGAATTTCCCTTTATTTAAATACAAGTTTGTTCATTTCATATCCCAAGCACATAAGGTGCCTATGTGGATAAAGGAAAAACTTGGAGTGTGTGAGGTACATGGTTCAAACCCCACCCCCAACAAACAATTTTGAAATTTGGAGGAAAATTTAGAAAAACCACCACAGTTGGAGGTGAATTTGGTAAAAAAACCACCTCTAAACAGCCTAGTTACTGCCAAAGAGGTCTACCAAATTTTTAGTGAGAAAAACCCTAATTTAGGGAAAAAGTTTTTTCTCCTACTAGGCCTATTTTTTGATTTCACGCAACATCTACAAAAGGAAGATTATCCAAAAACTTCATTTTTGGCCATTTTTTAATGGATTTTTGCATTAAGGGTCATATTGGGCTCTAGAGGCCACCAGGGCCCGCAAAACAATTTTTTTTTCCTATCATTCAATTTTTTTCTAAATTTTTGAATGTAATTACATGATTCAATATATTTTACTAATTTATAGGTTGCTATAGTCAACTGTAAATATTGTAACTGCTCCGAAACTGGTAAAAATTTGTAATAAAAAAATAGTGAAAAATTGGTTCTAAAACAATCACAAGATCCTAGATCTCATTTGCAGCGTTTGGTATATATGGTGCCTTTGGGAAGTGCTTGCGGGTAAATTTGTCATGAATACTACTGCACTTAACACCTAATATAGTTGCAACAACATCATCTAGGCATCGACCCTTTAAATCGACAGGGAGTAATAAGGTCACAGTGCACACACTATGAGCCATCCCATCCATCTGTGAATGATTGCATGACATAAATCTAGAATGAGAAATTATCCAAGTATATAGCAAAGTTACGCGTGCGTATGAGGATATTTCTTTGATTCGGTGTCAATAATCACATAGACCCCTTTCAGTACTATCTTGGAACCACATATTGAATTTTTTCATGTATGTTAACGCCTCTTTCACGTACCCTGGGTATATAGAAAGGGTGAGCTTCTTCCACGTACCACCGGGTATATAGGAAGGGGCATATATAGAAAGGTTCGGTATATCGGACTGATGATATATAGATTGGGAGACCTTATACCTGGAGTGATAAGATCCAAACCCTATCAGTGTTTTCTACAAAATGGGCACCAATGCCCCCAAATTTTTTCTTCTAGATTCACAACTACTCAAAGGAAACAACTATGCTGCATGGAAGACTAAAAATCAAGACACAACTTGAGTTTGAAGAGATCTGGCTTGTTGTGACTGGTACTCTGACCATCAACAACTGATACAACACAACAACAATAGTTTGATAAAGAAGATCATAAGGCCAAACTCATCATCTTGTTTGGAGTGTTTGATGATGTGTAACCCCACATTCGAGATGCCAAAACAACCAAAAAAACATGGGATAAGTTAAGCACGATATATGAGGCCAAAAACAAGAATGTTATACTGAATTTGCAGAGTCAGTTACACACATTGAAGCTCAAGTAGAATGAGAAAATTGAAGCTTTCTTAAGAAGATTTGTAGATTTGAGGGCTTCACTTCTAGCCCTGGGAGAAGTGGTCACAAGATGATGCTCTCATTCCCATTGTTCTGAGAGCACTCCCCTCTTCTTACCACATTTTTGTCACAACATTAAACATGTCAGATAATATAGTTAGTTTTGATAAGATGGTAAACCTACTGTAACAAGAGGAAGCCATGCACAATAAGGATGATGAAGAGAGAGCAGACACTTTTTTCACATAAAAAATGGAAAGGAAAAGGTAAAGGAAAACCTAACTCTTATCAAAAGTCCCAACATCAGAATTAGTATCACGTGGACAAACAATAGAAGAAATAATGTCCAATTTGTAAAAGAGGACATGACTTAAAATATTTGGGTATAATACTTACAAGAAAGTTTCATCCAGCAACTCTGGACCTCCACAACAACAATCTTACAAGGGACATTCTAACCAAAATCAAGGGTAGAAAAAGGGGAGATGGAAAAGAAGACCCCATTAGAAAGGAAATATTGTTGAGCAAGAAGAAAATTCAAATAATGAAGACTTCTTATATACTACTTGATCAAGTGAACCATCCACACGTCATCTAGTGATGTCTAGTATGTTGATTCAGGATCCACCTGACACATGACCAGCCAGAGAGACTGGTTTACCCCAATAAAGGACACACCTTTGAAAACCAATGTTTTGTTGGGTGATGATTCTTCATATATAGTTTAGGGGATTGGAAACATTTCTCTACCCCTTGGTTCATGCAACTATAGACTATCAGATGTCTTATATGTCCCTGGGTTAACAAATAATCTATTTTTAGTCAGTCAAATCCTAGATCACAACCTAAAAATTGACTTTGATACTCTTTCCGGAAAGAAAATGTGTTTGATTCGAGATAAATCACGAGGCTCAAAAATAGTTGCAAAAGCCTCTAATGTGGGACACATGTTCCAGATTTCTTTTATCCACAGAGATGATCAGGCACTTTTGGATAAGAAATCTACCTCAACACAGTTATGGCATCAGAAACTTGGTCATGTTAGTTTGAAGTATCTCGAGACACAACTTTGGTGTAATATGGTACATGGGCTACCATCTCTTCAGAAGGATATAGAAAAGTATCCTCACTACCTAACAGGAAAACAAGACATAGAGCATCATTCCAGAAGAGTACGTATCGAACTCATGGTCAGCTTGATCTGGTTCATACCGGTCTTTGTGGTCCGATGCAACCAATTCATTCTAGATTTCAGTACTTCATGTTATGTGTTGATGATTATTCAAGGAAAATGTGGATTTTTTGTCTTCACAAGAAAAGTGAAGCTTTTGAAACTTTCAAGAAGTTCAAAGTAGCAGTTGAGAATGAAACTGGTCATCACATCAGAACTCTCCACTCAGATCGAGTGGGGAAATTCACCAGTAATGAGTTCAAATACTACCTACAAACTCATGGGATTCGTTGAAAAATGCCTCCTCCACACACACTGTAATGGAATGGTGTTGTTGAGAGAAGAAATCGTACTAGCATGGAAATGGTGCGATGCATGATCGATGACTCTAGACTTGTAAAGACATTATGGGAAGAAGAAGTAAAGACAATAGTGTATTTTTTTGAACAGAGTGCCCACAATTTGCTCTTGAAGGAGTAACACCACAAGAACCATGGTCAAAGCAGAAACCATCTATTGCACACCTTAGAGTATTCGGGTGCAAAGCAAGTATGCACATACCCAAGCAGAGAATAGAAAGAAATTGGACATGAAATTCACAGAAACTCATCTTCATTGGGTACAATGAAGAGACTCTTGGGTAAAAATTGATGGATCCAAAGACAAGAAAAGTCTACACCAGTAGAGATGTTGAGTTTTTTGAGAAGAAGGAAGCAGAGTCTCCTCCTCTAGACTCACCAGATGTAGATTTTTCACCAGTTGTAAAAATTGAAGCTGATGTTCCCACAGATGATGAAAGTGATGATGGGGATGATGGGATGATGGTGTTGATATGATAGAACCATGACCCACCATGAACAGTTTAGCATATGCCCAAGTGGTGTACTAGCACATTACGAGATGTAAGAATGGATGCTCCACCAGATACATCCACCCTTGGACCACAGACTCACAGTAAAGAAAGAGAAGAAGTTAACTTTGCTTTGATGAGTAGAGTAATTGAATCTGATGAGCCCTCTACAGTCTAGGAAGCCATATAGTCAAAATATTGGAAAGATGCCATGGATTCTAAATATCAGTCAGTGATGAAAAATAACACTTGGCAGCTTGTCGATCTTCCACTAGGGAAGAAACCCATTGGATGCAGATGGATATTCAAAACAAAGTATAAAGCAGATGGGATAGTGGAAAAGTATAAAGCAAGGCTTGTAGCAAAGGGGTATGCACAAAAAGAAGGCATTGACTACGAGGAGAAATTTTCTCCCATAGCTAAGATCAAAACGATCAGGATGATCTTTTCTCTAGGTGCACAGTTTGGATGGAAATTCCATTAGATGGACGTAAAAATTGCCTTCCTTGAACAAATATTTACAAGAAGAAGTCTACATGACTCAACCTGAGGGATATGTAGTACCTGGTCAAGAAGTAAAGGTATGCAGACTCAAGAAATCTCTGTATGGCCTTAAACAGACACCCCGAGCATGGTACATCAAGATTGATGAGCATCTCATAAAACATGGATTTGTTAGAAATCCATACGACCCCAATCTCTACCTCAAAAAGCAAGGGGGGGAGATTGTGATTATCATTGTCTATGTTGATGATCTAGTCATCACTGGTAGTTTAGTGAGGATGATCGATGCAATGAAGAAAGATCTTAATCGATCATTTGACATGACCGATCTTGGGCTGATGCATTATTGTCTTGGATTGGAAGTATGGAAGAAAGAGAATCACATATTTGTTTCTCAGATGAAATATACCAAGACAACGCTTGAGAAATTTAGGATGATGGATTACACACTAATTTCTACACCTATGGAGAATAGATTACAGTTATCTCGTTCAGATCCATCTCCTAAGGTAAGTGCCACTCTCTATTGGTAGTTGATTGGGAGTCTCATTTACCTGACCTACACTAGACTAGATATTAGCTTTGCAGTAAGCTATCTATCCAGGTTCATGTAGGAACCCAAAGTTTTTCATTGGAAGGAAACAAGGTGCATCTTGGAGATATCTCAAAGGATTAGTGGATGTTGGTCTAGAATATAAGAAGAATGAAAACTTCTTCTTGTCAGGATATTCAGATTCAAATCATGCAGGTAACATTGATGACAGAAAATCCACTTCAAGATTTGTATTCTTTATGGGATCTGGACCAATATCATGGGGAAGAAGTAAGAAACAACACTTTGTTTCTCGTTCTTCCACAGAAGCTCAAGTATCGTTCTGCATAGGAGAAGCTGTCTCTGAAGTGATTTGGCTACGTCACATACTAGAAGGACTTGGAATACCATAGGACAAACCGACCACCATGTATGTTGACAATGAAGGTGTTCTCAAACTTGTTCAAAATCTCAGTGTTTCACAGAAAGAACAAAGCACATCGAGGTATAGGTTCATTTTATATGTGAGCATGTGTTGAAGCACAACATCACAATCTTCAATTTTGTCCAACAGCTAAACAATGAGTAGATATCTTCACAAAGTCACTTGCACGTGACAAGTTCGAGTTGTTCAGAGAATTCCTCTCCTCATCCCTTGAGATAATGCACAATTAAGGGAGGTAAATGTTAGGTTAATTATTATTATTTACATATATTAATTATACATTGCATATTAATTAATATATTTATTGTTTATATGGTTATATTTAATTATAAACCATATTATTATTTTTATTCAAACAATACGGGTGTTGTTATATTATTTTAACAATATTATTATTATTATTCATTTGTGCTTCCATGGATGTAATTTGGAAGCTTGCTGTATTTTAAATTGGTTGTTGCATTGTTGCAACTCCTCATTTTGTTTGTATCTAGGTTATCCAATATGTATAAATATTGTAGCCTACACTCACTGTGTAAATTAGTTGATTAAGTTTAATACAATTTATCAGGCTTCCGCCCCTATTGCTCAATCTGCAGGCCACATTTCAAAAGGGCTGGAATTTTTAACTTTTCCCCTCCCTTGTCTTCTTGTCTGTGATAGATTTTTTTGGAGTTCAAACCTCCAAGTGAAGTTGCAATGCAATTTATGCCTCTTGGCTCTTGTAGATGATTAAATTATGTGTTGGTACTCCTTGCAAGTGGGTGCTTGCTAAAATTCAATCAATTTATCTTCAGGCGGTTTCTTGAAGATTCTGAAGTGGATGCTTCAAGGGTTGAGTGGGTACTCAACCAAAATCATTGTAATCCTTTGGAATTGGTGTTCCTAATAAAGTGTTGGTTTCAATGGGTTTTTCTCCTGTAAGGGTTTTCCCACATTAAACTCTGTGTTCGACTATGCTATTTTTCTTTACATCTGTTTGCTTGAATGCTCATGATATATTGCTATAAATTCTAAATTGGCATCATTAAAGTGAAATTTTAATTTGCACTGATTCACCCCCCTCTCAATGTTTGTGATCTCTAACAATTGGTATAAGAGATATTCCTTCTAGCATAAGCTTAACATCTTCAAGGAGATCCTCTTTTCACAAGCATGGTTAAAAAATCAGGCATACGATGGTTTGTCAATGTCAAGATCACCTCTATTCACTGGAATGAATTATGCATTCTAGAGAATAAGAATGAAGACATATATGATGTCACTTGATTTTGATATCTAGGAATGTGTTGAAAAATGATACAATCATCTAACCACACCAATTAATTCTTCAGCAGATAAAGTAGAATATGAATGCAACTCAAGAGCCATGAATGCCATCCTATGTGGCATGACCAAAATATAATTTGTTAAAGTTATGTACTACACAACAACAAAGGAGATATGGACCAAACTTTAGAGTATTTATGAAGGAGATGAAAAATTCAAGATAGCAAAGTTGCAACCTATAGAGCTTAGTTTGAGAATCTAAAAATGAAAGTTGACGAGACTATAAAAAACCTACATATAGGGAATAAATGAATGTTATTAATATGATCAGAGGCTTAGGTGAGAAACTAGAAGAATCTCTCATAGTCCAGAAAGATTATGAGATCCCTGACTAGACTAAGTATGATGCAAAGGTTTCAACTATAGAAGAAACCAAATATATGAATACTCTCACCATGGATTAATTATAACACACTCTTTCAACATACGAGATGAGGACTATTGGATCAGATACGAACAAAAAATAAGTGGCATTCAAGGTCAAGAAATAAACCCAACCCAAGAAAGAAGAAGAAGAAGAAAAAGACTCAGAGGATGAGTTGGATGATGAAAATATCAAAGCAATGTTCATGAGAAGACTAAAAAGAGGTTCAGGTAATTATAAAGGAAAACTCCCTTTCAAATGCTTTACATGTGGACAAGTAGGTCATTTTTTTGTCAAATGTCTAAAAAAATAAATAAGCTCAATCTAAACATGAGGAGGATAATCACAAAAATAAGTAAGAGAGAAATTGGATATAAAAAGAGAATTAGCAAGAAAAAGTTCTTAAAGAACAAAAATAACTTCTATTCCAAAGAAGAGTCAAGTGAATATGCTTCAAGTAACTCTGAGATCTCTGAAAATGAAAATCATGATGAAGATCAGTCTGAATGTTTGTTTATGGCCATAGATGCAGTATGAAGAATGCAGTTCAAGAGGGAAGAACACCATCAACTATGAAGACTCTGATGAAGAAGAAGTTGAAGTAAATTTTGAAGCTGAATTAATATGTTCTCTTGAAGAATTGAGACTATGTAGGAAAAAGAATAAAAAAATGAGAAGCACCTTAAAATACTATGAAGAGAAAATATGTGTCTTTGAGAAAAGACATACTCTAAGAGAAGAAGAAGAGGCCAATGAACTCAAGGAACTTGAAAATAGCTGGAAAAGATCTCAATCTCTTACAATTCAGAGGATGAATGCAAAAAATGAATTCATAACTGGAAAGACTAGAAGTTGATATGAAACAAATGAATAACAAGTTGATTTTGTATGAAAATCTAGAGAAGAGTTAAAATATTTTGACTAGTATACTGAGCAACCAACGTGATATAAATGACAAGTCTGAGATTGGTTTCAAAGAAGAAAGTAAGGAAAAGGAACATGCAAAGAATGAAGGAAATAATACCACATCAATTCCAAGATCCTCTTCTGCTATAAATCAAGAGTCTAATAAATCTACCAAAAGAAGGACTACTGCCCCCAGAACCACCTATGTTATGAGGTACACACATTCATTCTATGGTTATTATTATTCATGCAATTAGTTTGGACAAAAGGCTACTGCTAATGTAGAAAATTATCTAAAGGCTATATAAGAAACTTTGGACCATCTTACACCAGACTGAAATATAATAATGTTCATCACAACTATTAAAAGAAAGGAAATGAAGCATCAACAAGTAAACAAGAACCTCCTAAATAAAAGAAATGGGTGTATGTTGTTAAGAAAGATGAGAACAAGAGAAAAGAGTCTTGCTCAATAGTGTAAACTACATTTCATGTGAAAAATGAAGACAAAATATGGTATATGGATAGTGGATGCTCCAGCCATATGATAGGTGAAAAAATCAAATTCATTTCTCTGTCAAACAATGCATCAGGTGCTGTTAGATTTAGTGATAACAACTCAACAAACATAGTTGGAAAAGGAACTCTGAGTCTAGATAATGGAAAAACCATAACTGGAATGTTATACATGTTGAAGGTATTAAGCATAATCTACTAAGTGTAAGTCAAATGTGCAAAAGAGGATATAATGTGATCATTCCATGATAAAGGACGTGACATCTTCAATGGAAAAATAGGAAAGAAAGTAGAAAAATCCAAAAGGACAAAGAACAACATGTATACTCTAAATGAAATAAACAATGAAAAATGTTTCACAAGTAAGGTTTATCACAGTTGGCTATGACACAGAAGGTTGGGACATGTGAGCTTTGAGATTCTGGTAAAGCTAAATGATAAAGGGTGTGTAAATCATATGCCAAAGATTGTAAAACCAATAAATACACTTTGCAAAGCATGCTTGAATGGTAAAAAAATAAGGAGATCATTCAAATCTAAGGAATAATCTATAACCAGACCTCTAGAGTTGATTCAAACAGATATCTGCTGTCCTACTAGAAATGAAAGTATACAAGGTGAGGTGTATTTCATGTTTCTAATATATTATTACACCAGAATGACGTGGTTAGTGTATTTAAAGAAAAATTCAGAAGCCTTAGACAGATTCAAGAAATTCAAGGCACTGGTGGAGAATGAAAACAACAAAAAGATCAAATGCTTAAGATCAGACAGAGGCAAAGAATTCTGGTCCAATGAGTTCAATGAATTTTGTGAAGAAAATGGAATTAGAAGACAATTATCAGTCAACCAGAACACCTCAGCAAAATGGAGTTGAGAGAAAGAACAAGACTGTGTAAGAAATGGTGAGAACAATGCTGAATGAATCCAAATTTCTAGATAGATACTGGAGTGAAGTAGTATATACAATAGTGTACATTTTGAAAAGAGTTCAATTAAGAGTAAATAGTGACAAGAAACCTTATGAACTATGGAAGAAAAGGCCAGAAAGTGTGAAACACATAAGAGTATTTAGAAGTAAAAGATACATCAAAAGAGATAAAGAGAACTTGGGTAATTTGACTCCAGGTGTGATGAAGGCATATTCTTGGGTTATTCAACAATTAGCATGACTTACAGGTGTTATAACAAAAGGTTTCAAAAAGTTGTTGAAAGCACAAATGTTAAGGTAAATGAGTCTCCCAATTCTAATACTCAGCATTGAGAAAATCATGAAGAACAAGAAGATGAAGAAATGGATAATCCACATGAAGAAGCATATGAAGAAGAAGAAATACCAAACACTAAGGAACCCTCCAAGAAAGTCAAAAGAGATCATCCAACAAATCAAATTGTTGGAAACAAAGAAGACGACATTCTCACAAGAAGAAGACTAAGGGAGCTGAAAATTCATGAAGACATAGCACTCATGTCCATGGTAGACCCAAAAATGTTGTAGAAGTAATTAAAGATCAACATTGGGTAGACATGATGAATGAGGAACTGGATCAGATTGAAAAGAATGAAACCTGGGAGTTGGTACCAAGATTGTGGGACAAGAATGTAATTGTAACTAAATGGGTTTTCAAAAATAAGTTGAATGAGAAAGGAGAAGTAACTAGAAACAAGGCCAAACTTGTATGCAAAGGATACACATAAATGGTAGGAATAAACTTTGATGAAACATTTTCACCTGTGGCAAAGATGGAAGGTATGAAACTGTTTCTGTCTTACACAACATACAAAATGATCAGAGTGTTCCAAATGGATGTGAAATCAGATTTCCTAAATGGTTTTATGAATGAAGAGGTATTTATTGAAGAACCTGATGGTTTATATCCAACTAAAGACAAACATTATGTGTGCAGGTTGAAGAAGGCATTGTATGGACTCAAACAAGCTCCTAGAGCTTGGTATAATAGACTTGGATTCATACCTCATTGAGCAAGGTTTTAGAAAAGGTGTTGTTGATAGTAATATCTATAACAAGGAAGAAGGATATCATCTTCTCATTGTCATTTTGTATGTATATGATATCACTTTTGGAGGATATTATGATAAAATGACATATGAATTTACTCATATAATGAAATAAGAATTTAAAATGTCAATGATGGGAGATCTTTCATTCTTTCTGGGTTTACAATTAATCAATCAGAACAAGGTATCTTCATATCCCAAATAAAGTATATCAAAGAGATGCTAAAAATATTAAGGATGGAAGATTGCAGACCTATAAGAACACTAATGGAAGTTGGATACAAGTTAAACATAGATGATGACACACCACAAGTAGACAAAACATTATACAAATCCATGATAGGAAATCTACTCTACTCCACAACATCAAGACAAGATATCATGAAGGCGGTAGGCCTTGTTAAAATATTTCAAGAAGATATAAGGAAAACACACCTCAAGGCAGTCAAGAGAATTCTAAGATACCTCATGGGAACACTTGATTATGGACTCTGGTACCCCAAAAACAATGAATTCAACATCAAAGAATATACAAATGTAGATTATGTAGGAAGTGTTGATGATAGGAAGAGTACTAAGCAAAGGAACATTTTTTGTTGGAAATTTTTTAGTATCCTGGTTAAGCAAGAAGTAATCCTCAGTGGAACTCTCATCATGTGAAGCATAATATATAGCAGTTGCAATGTGATATACTAAAGTTGTTTGGATGAAGCAGACAATGAAAGATTACAAGGTAAAATCTGATAGTCCAATTCCCCTATTATGTGATAGTACAAGTGCAATAAGCATCTCCAAGAATCCAGTGTTCCACTCAAAGAACAAACATATTCCAATAAGATATCATTTCTTGAGGGAAAAAGTGAATGAGAGGAAAATCATTCTAGAATATGTGAGCACTAAAGAAGAAATTGTAGATATAATGACCAAGCTGCTACCAAAAGCAACATTTGAGAACTTAAGGAATGAATTGGGGGTCATTCCTGATCCCACCAATAACTAGAAAGTGTGAAGAAAAGAAGAGGGAGAATTCTCATGAATTATCAGTTCCTAATCAGTGAAAACCAATATTTGTGCAAAGGGAGAGTCAATATGCTAGCTTATCTTAACAATTGGTATAATCATCTCAGGGGGAGCATTTCCATGGACACACTAGGTCATATGTATTGGAAGCATGAGCCTAAGGGGATCTTATTGAGGTAAGAACAAGAAGTATCCAGTTTACCAATAGTTTTAAGCTTTATGTGACATAGTTGGCCCTTTGTCATTGTTGTCAAAGGGGGAGAGAAATGTTATATAAAAAAGGGGGAGTAATGCTCAACTTGTCACATTGAAAGAGGGAGAGATGCATAGGAGTGAAATTGAAAAAACAAAAATCTACCAAGGGAGAGCTACATAGTGTTTTCAAAAACTAGGTATGCAAACAAGTATTATTTTGCCATCAAAAGGGTGTAGATTTATGTGGTATTAAAGTGTTTAGGTGTTTCCATCAATGAAAAAGGGGGAGATTGTTGGACCTTTGTCATTTGTCATATATGTTGTCATTGATGTCAAGTTGCATTAATGGTAAAAGTATTTGATGTCAAGCAGAACTGATGGCAAGAGGAACAATTGGTAAAGTGAGAAAGTTAGAAAGTGAGAAAGATGAAGGTTGATTGGTATTGTCAAATCATAGAGGCTTCAAGATGGTTAAGGATAATTTTTAAGTGACTTAATCATCTTTTGTGTAATCTGTGAACATAAGAAAGTAGCCACTAAAGTCTCCAGGATGCCACAGAGCTTCAGAAGGAGCCACGAAATCTTAGTGAAGGTTGCAGATAAAGGAATGGCGTCGCCAAAGAAGATGGAGCTAAATGAAAATCCATAGGTGAGAAAGCTGAAGCCACAAATGTGAAGAAATAACCATGGAAGAAAGGATGGATTGAAGGAAAAACTGTGAAATAAAGGGAAGTCAAGAGAAATTCACGCATAAAGGGAAAATTTGTGAAGGACTAGAGATATCCGCGTAAAACTATAGAAGCTACACATAAATTAAAATAGCCGCATACATGGGACAAATATGTGGGAAGGCGGCGGACAAGGAGAAATTTTTTATAACATTGTAAAAGCCGCAAGAAGAAAAGAAAATCCACAAATGACTAAAAAGCCACCAAGAGAGGAGAAAATCTATAGATCAAAGAGAAATTCTACGATACAAAGGAAAATATCAAAGAAGCTTATAAATCTATGGATTGAGAAAATATGAATTTGATAGGGCTCGAGGACAATCAAAAGGAGTTAAACATGGAAAAGTGAGATTTTTTTTCTCCAAAATTGATGGTGATTTGATTGATTGTGGCTGAGCATATGACTTGAGATCCACAAAGAATGATGAAATCTACAGTTCTAGTTGTCTACATTTAATTTTCATTGACTTTGTGAAAATACAATTGCAATTCTCTATGGGATTCCTGATTTCAAGGTAGAATTAAATATCAAAGAATAAAAATGGCTCACTCATCGTGATCATGTTGGAAATCACAGAAAGATGAGAAATATATTTTTAGGTATTAGATAATAAATATTTTTTGGTGAGTGCATAGAAAAAGGTGAAATAAAGATAAAAATAGAAGAAGAAAATTTGGAGATAGGTGCATGCATTTAATAAACCAAATCCTTAGCCAAAGAAGTAGGAAATTTACATGACACATAAATTGAAGTAATGAAAGCAGTCAAATTTCTATATAGAAAAAGTGTGAATGATATTTTGAATTTTCTCATAAATAAAATAATGCACAAGAGATAAAAGAGAGATATAAGGAATCTAGTCAGGTGAGAAGAGGGTGCAATCGAGCTGAGAAAGAGTGATAGAAAGAAAAGAGAAAGGAAAGACGAGAGAAGACAAATGAATTATTGAAGAATCGAATGAGAAGAACATCAGAGAGGAAATTTTAATTAGTAAGAGAGATATAATTAAATGAGAAAAAGAGAGTGACATAAAGAACACAAACAGATACATAAAAGTGATCATAGTCCATTGTGTAAGTAATTTTTATAACAAGATGATAAAAAATTATATGTAAATCAAGTCTAAGTTGTAGCTTAGCATTTTCAAGGGGTTACAGCCTCCATGTTGGTGGTTGCCTACAAAATATCAGTTAAATTTGATTAAATTAGGGGTTTGTTCTCCTTTTAAGTTAGGGCTTGCTAAAATTCGATCAGTGGGTGCTCAAAAAATTTTTGAGTGGGTGTTTGAAGTGGTGAAGTGGGTGCCTCACAGGTTGAGTGGGTGCTCAACTAAAACCAATATAAGATTTGGAATTGGTGTTCCTAATAAAGTCATGGTTTCAAGTGGTTTTTTATCCCCAAAGGGTTTCCCAGTTAAAATTTTGTGTTCAGTGTTCTTCTATCTTGCATGAGCATCTTTGAATGCTTATGATATATTGCTGCACTTATTAAGAAATTCTAAATCACCATTATTAAAGTGAAAATTTTAATATACAATTATTCACCCCCCATTTCAATTCTTGTGAATCTCTAACAGATCCTCCCTGGTCGTCGTCAACCAGGGCCTTGTCATCCAAAAATCTACCTAAATCATCCTTTTTTATCCCTTTTCCCTACTTTATGTCTTTGATCCTCTTCTGCAAATCCATGTATAGTAGTTGTAGGTCCTCATCAGCTTCTAGATTTCTCCCAGACATTAGAGGTCTGCATATTTCATCTTCAAGTCCAAATTCATCTTTCCAGGTCACCGTCAACCTACCTTTATAGAGTCTTGGTCACCACCGACCTAGACCAAGTAACCTTTATTTTGTAATTGTTGTCATCTAATTAGTCTTAGATCAACTTCTGCCATTTCTAGATTCAATGATAGTTTTGTTTTTGCATGATTTTTCTCTTACATACTTTCATCTAACATATGGGGATTGACATCTGCCAAGGAAGTCAAAATTTTATTGGAACCACTCAGTCAGGAAACCCTTGCATTTATCTATCTAATCCAATATGGTTCAGTTTTGTAGATCTTTTTGTACTAGAGATCCATAATTAAACACTTGTATTCAATATCAAACATTTGAGGCAACATAAACACTTTATTCTTATGATTTTCTATTTTCTTTAGTAGCTAGTTCATTCATTTACATTAAGAACGAGAAACTTGGACAAAAAATGGACTTATACCTGTGAAATTTACAAAGGGATTTGGTGGTCCTTGTGGTTGTTTTTTATGTGCCATCCTAATTGGTTTAAGAACCCTGGTTGATTGGAGAAAGGGCCAGCCAGGTGGAGGTGTATACAAAGCTCTGTTTGGTTGAGATGGATAACTTTGGGCTCTTCTACCTCTTCTTCCTCTTCTTGGAGAGAGCTGCAAGTATTAAAAAATACCATCTTCTCTTGTTCATGACCTTGTTTAAATTCTTCTCATAAACTGAGACACTTATTGCTGAAACTAATAGATCTTATTGCTTGGGGTCGCTAGACGTGTTGTGGGTTTTTCAGCTAAAATTACTTAAGTCTTGAAATCATCTCAACTTGAAGTAATTGTCTCACCTGGAGGAATCATCTTTACTTAAATTAATGGAAAAATTTACAACAACACAACTCACTTCTTATTATTTCTTTAATCGGAGTTCTAAACCTGCTTTACTTCCCTTTGTTCATCGGTATTTTGAACCTGCATTACTTCCTATTTGTATTGGTGTTTAGAAACCTAATTACTTCACCTTTTTGTCTTCTCTTATCAATGTTTTGAACCTACTTTACTTCAAATCTGATCATACTTTGGAAGAGAGCTTACTTCTCCTTCTTGTCAGTGTTTTGAACTTGCTTTACTTAAGTATTTTTACTTGGAGTAATAAGATTACTTGAATTAATAGCACCTTGGAATAACACAACTTGAAGTAACTGCACAACTCAAAGTATTGGAGTTTGGAAGTACAATTACTTAAGTATTTCACTTAGATTAATGCAACAACTTAAAGTAGTGTAACTTGAAGGTGCAACTACTTAGGTATTATAACTTGAGTGAAGTAAAATATTTTCTTTTTTACAACTTAAAATAAGTCTTTCCTTTTGACTTGACTTAAAGTAATGCAACTCAATAGTGTAATTAATTAAGACTTCCACTTTGAATTAATTGACTTACTCCCTTGCACAACTTGGAATCAATTACTTATCCTTATTTTTTATCATTTTTTGATGATGCAATTACTTCAATAAAGCCAAGTGAAATGACCAATTGCTTCTTCCTTTCTCCTTTGCTGCAGAGCTTCCAAAACCACAACTTATTTCCAAGAACACATCAACTTAGAAAAAATGGAGATCCTTGACTTCCTAAGGTACCACGGGGCATTCCAGAAATTTTTATCACCAAATCACAACACCCTTTAATTTCTTATCGTCCGAGTGTGTTAAGGAAAGTAGTGTGATTGGGTAGCATGGAATTTCTTCAAGGTGTGGGACCTTACAATTGAATAAATTCTCTATATAAGGTTGGTTCCTCTTCCTAAAATAGTGCAATAGCTAACTCTAATGGAAATAAATATATTGACTACCTCTAGCCTATGAATTCTAAGGGACCAGGGAGAGAGAAACAACATGAAAATGAAAGAAATATACTCTACATGAAGTGATGCACCAAGAAAAGGGGTGTATGGAATCTCTTAAATTTATGGAAATGTTAGAAAATGAAGTGCAAAGAGGGAGGAACAATCACCACAGTAAAAAAAAAACATCAAACTAACATCTCCATGAAATCACAATAATAATGAAACTTGCAAGATCATTATAATTGGCACAATACAACTTCAAGTAAAATGAAGAGGTAAGTGGAAACAATAGACACCAGAAAAGGGAATAAAATATCCACATGACTCAAATCCATTACTTCATGATATACATAGTTCATTTAATTATAAGAGAAAGGCCAGGATCATCATGTAAGATGTCTAGAATGAAGGCTTACAACACATTAGATTGTTCCTAGAAAAATTTTGGCACAATTTTGGTAAGATGAGAATCCCCCTAAAAATGAATGGAGCTTTACAATTTATAGGAGAAATTAGAGAAGAGATAGAAAATGGAAGCTCTCAAATATATGCATTCATCCACATACCAAATGCAATAACTAATTTATAACATCATGGGATGCCTACAAATCCCATCACTGTTGTATTGTTTCTTATGGGAGAAGGAATTGCCCCTCATGCTTCATTAATGGTGGTAGATAGTTGTACACTTCATTAGAGTGCAGAAGTTGTAACACAATTGTTTCCACCTTACCATTACCAAAAATGAAACTTGAAGCTTTAGAAATGTAGATGGCTCCAAAACCTTTTTGAAAAGTCCAAGAATGCATGGAAAAGAGCTCCCAATTGAAATTTATGGTCATTTGAAGTTTTGTAGTTCTGTGGGAAAACCAGAGGTCATTACTGTTATTTTTCCTTACCTATGGGAAACTGACCCCCAATTACTACCTTTACCATTGGCCTTCTAAAACAACTTTACTTTTTCTATTTTTGGGGAATTAAAGTATTTTTTATTCATGGCATCGTTTTACTTAATTTCACCCCCCAGTTTGGTGGCTTTCCCACAGTGCTTTACTTGGCTTATTTCTATGAAGTAAAGTAACTTGCATTCTCCTTATTACTTTAGTTTTATTATCTATAGGTAAGTAAAGTAGGTTCATGTTCACCGCATGAATCTCTTTTTTATTTGTCCTTCACTGTGGGGATTAGGAGGTGAAGTACTTGGTTACATGGGGTGGCAAGCCAACTCACCCCTAACTCACCTTTTGAATCCCTTCATGACTCAACATATGCATTTATTTTTACTTTCCAAGAATTGATTTGTTATAATGCTACTTTGTTTTTGGCTCACCAAGCCCTTCATTGTGGTGATTTACATTTTCTTCGCTAAATTTTCATTAAACACATTATCTGTTTCCTTTCTAACCCAATGCGCCAACATGAGACTTAGCTCATCGAATCATTGATTTACATTTCTTTCAACTCAACACCTTTTCATTATGGTGATTGCATTACTTTTGTTTATCTTGTAGCTTGCTTTTGGAATTCTTTGTAACTGCATTCACCGCACTAATTTCCAAATGGCACACTCATTCATGAGACTTCTCTTCGATATTCACCATTTCACACTGCTAACTTGCCTTCCTTCCATCAACTTTTTCCATTTTCTTTTCTTCTCATTTTCATTGCGAAGAAAAAGTTTTATAATTTTCCACTTAACTCTATGTTCCCCAACCCATTCATTTTAGTGAATGACTCAGTCTTTACTTAATTTGCGTCGAAATATTATTGGAAATATTCCACCCTCCAATCACCGTAATACACCTTTGCACCCTCTACCGAGATCCATGGGTGAGTTAATCGATATCTCAGCCCTAAATTTTCTCCTCCACCCTAGTTTGACTACATTCAACTCTATTGTGACCTAGTTGAGTTCATCCCCACAACCTTCACACTACCAATATTGCAAAGCTTGGCCCCTTCGTCAAGCTACCTATTCATTCTACCATACTTCTACCTTGATCTAATCCCTTCAGCACACCATGTCACTTCACCATTTCCTCTATGCCGCCCTGAACTTCCATGTAGGATCATTTTTTTCTCCAAGCTCAAAGATCTCAGATGTTCATTATCTCTACATGGTTTTTGTTTGGATAGTTTGTGATCTATCCAATGGTTTAGCTGACTTAGCCTTGTTGAATCACCTATGAAATTAAGCCAAATCCATTTCACACCCTGATGAGCTCGCTTCCAGCACCACCCGTGATGTCCCACGGATGATTTCGAGTGAGCTTAGTCCCTCCACTGAGCTACCTCTTCATTCCCATGGGCTCCATTTATTTTTCACCTAAGATATACACCTTCTATGAGCCACTCACTTAATGTGGTCCACATACCTGAAAACAATACACTTTGGCTTAGCGAGTTAACTCACCGAGCCCTCCACTGATCTCACTACCTATACATAGAAAGCTCCGCTTTAACCAACTTGGAAGCCTCACCACTACAACTCAGATGATCCCACCCCCCTAAACTTTACTTACTCGCCAAGCAACTCAATAAGTTTTTTTTTAGCTCGATTACCCTCCTTTAGGCCCTTTTACAAATTTTTACATTTCTAGAATTTTTAATGAGTTTTCCTAGAACTAGAAGGCTAATGAAGTGTAATGGGGTATTCAGGAGCCATTTTTCCACTATTTCACCTTTCACCCATTTTGGCCGAATGTGGGCCCATGGGGCCCACATTTCTTTGTTTTTAAGTTAAACCTTATGGGTCAAAACCCAAAAGAGGAAAAAATCCTCTTATGATTCAAATACTCCCAAAAACACTAAGATTACCCTCAAAATCCCTGAATACTCCATTCAACCTCAAATTCACCTTTTAGGTCCCCTATCTGGTGCTCGAATCTGGTCACATCTTGTTGTCCATTTTTCCTAGGGGGGAATGGATAACATTTTTGGTGACTCAGGGGGGAATCTTCCTGCTAGATATGGTCAACCAGTTGCTTAAATGCATCCATTGGGCATGACCTCTCGTGTAATAGCTTGAAACTGATTTGAAACCTGAAACGTGTACCCTAGAGTTTACTTGAAACACTGCAAAGAATTGAAACAAATTTTTGTTTTCTTGAATTTTCTAACTTTAATAAGAAGATCTTAAATTTCACATGAGTGGAAAATTGTTTTGATCTAAAAAATTTCTTCTTTCCCCTGTACAATCCTGATCCACGGGACTGAAAATGCACTTCTGAACCTGTCCTAAAACCTAATTTTTCTAAGTAGAAAACACACTGAAACTAATGATTTCCTAGCATGTATAGGACATTTTAGAGTTTTGAGTAAGACATTTGTTGAGTTAGAAAATCATGGAACTCTATTAAATTTTGAAAAACAATCTTCTGAATGGTTGTTCGGAGCACTGTTGGATGTGAAACTTCTCTGAAACTTGCATAATGTTATGGAATTTCCATCCACACACTATAACTTGCTCCTTAAAATTGATTTTTTTATTTTGTAAGAGGCATGACAAGCTCAGTTGCTGACCTAAAGGAGCAATGAGATGAAAATATTAAAATTGGATCCTTATCCTGAATTTAGTTGCTCTGCATTTGAATTTTCTTGAGGATGGAAACTATTATTGGAACCTATTGAAGCATGGTGAACTGTGGAAGAAAATACTAAAATAAATATAACATGTTCCCAAGGCACCTACGGAAATTGAAACCCACTCTAATGGCAAGACAATGTGCATGAGCACTTGAAGAAATGAAATTTCTAAACTAATATGTACAAGGGATGAGACTTTACTCTAGTAAAAGTGCTTAAGATAAATTCCATTGACTGGAAAGTATAACTCTTCTCCATCCAACTTTTCCAATTGGAAATAATTTCTACTCTTGCACTTAATTATCATGTAGGGACAACTCCATATGGCACCAAACTTAGAATGCTTTTTTGGCTTTTCCCAATCAACATCCCACTTTAGCACCAAATATCCTTCTTAAAATGTTCTTGCTTTATCTTTCTTTTCAAATCTCCTCTTGATTAGTGCTTGATATTTCTCCATGGTTTGCATTGCATGATCTCTAAGTTCTTCCAACTCCATGATTTTTACATACCTGACCTCCATAGGTTTAAAATCAGCTAGTTAAAACTGCTTGAGGAGTTCTAATGTGGGAAAATCGAGTGAGGTAGGTAGTCTTTCCTCCCTTCCATATACCAGTTTATATGGAGAGCTTCCTGTTGACCTCTTTGGTGTAATCCTATCAGCCCACAAGGCTTATTTGAGATTTGTATGCCATGTCCTTTGATTTTCATCGAGATTCCTTATGATCATCAACAAGTTCTTGTTCATGGACTCAGCTTACCCATTACCTTGGGGGTAGTAATTAGATGAAGTGATAACATATATTTCATTCCTAACAGCCCACTCAGTGATCTTTGTGCCAAGAAATGATAGATAATTATCTAATATGATAGTGGCAGGTACACCAAACCTTGTTACTATCCCTTCATAGAAGTCCAGTATGTTAGACTCATTTTCCTCCTTGAGTGCTACTACTTCGATCCACTTGGTGAAATATTATGTAGCTATTAGAATCCACTTGTGGCCTTGGCTTGAGTTCAGATTGATGAATCTAATGAAGTTCAACCCCCATTGCATGAATGGTTGATCCACTGAGATTGGATGAAGTGGTAGTGCTGCTATTTTCTCCTTACCTATGAAGAATGCACACTTCTTGCACTTTTTAATCCATGTGTAATAGTCACTAAACTATGTAGGCCAATAGTAACCAACTTTCATGATCTGAGAGTTGTTACTCATGGAGAAAAGTGACCTCTTACCTCTCCATCATGGAACTCCTATAGCATTTTCTCAATCTGATTTTTTGGGACACACCTTAGGATAACTCCATTTGTGTCTTTCTTGAACAAAACACCATCAATGAGAGCATACAAAATGGATTGGAGTCTAAAATTTCTTCTCTTCATTCTTATTAACTCAAGAAAACACCTGTTTTAAGATAATGCATCATATCCTGGGTCCAATAAGGTGTTGGTATGTCATTAGTTGGTTGTTCTTGACTATCTCGCAGTGCTAGGACAACTTCTTCATTACTTATCTCATCATGTTGATAGGAAGTTAGCTGCTCACATAAGCCTTTTCCATGGACCAGATTGGTCACCTTGATTTCAATATCATACTCCATCACATGGGTGATGCAACCTGCTCTTTCCTCATTCAAATATTTGTTTAGGAGGAAGTATTTTAGTCTGTCATGAGACACTAATAATTGAATCTTATTATTTGAGACCAAGTGTCTAAACTTCTTCAATCCTCTTACAAAAGCGAGGACATGTTTCTCAATGAAGGAGTACCTCACTTCATAGTCTTCCAAGATCTAACTAAAGAAAGCTATGGTCTGTTTGGATCCTTCCTTTTTTGGCTTCACTAAGATAGATGAGATTGTATCTGAACCCCCAAAGGCATATAGGATGAATTCCCTGTAGACATCCAGGTTGATGAGAGTCGGAGCTTGAGATATAGCATGTTTAATAGATTCAAAAATCTCCTTACCCTCTGATGTCCACTTGAATTCAAGGTTATTTTTCTACATCATTGTTAATGGTTTAACAAGAGTGGAAAAATATAGCACAAATTTTTTGATGAAATTGATTCTCCCCAAGAATATTTAGAGAGTCTTCTTATGACTTGGAAATGGTAGTGCACAGACAGCTTCAACCCTTTCCAGATCAATACTCAATCCCTCTTTAGACACGATGTTGCCTAAGATTTTTCCTTCATGACCTAAAAATATACACTTGTTCATATTTAAAGACACTTTGAATCTCCTACATCTTTGGAACACTTTCCTGAGGTGGAATAGGTGGTCAGCTATGTTCTTGGCTTATACTATGATATCATCTAAGTACACAAGAACTATCTTATTTATCAACCCCTTGAACATCATATCCATTTCTCTTTGGAAAGTATCTCCAACATTTGATAGCCCAAATGGCATTTTATTGTAAGAATATGTATCCCATTTTTTGTTGAAGGCTATCTTATACCAATCATCCTCTTTCACCATAATCTGATTATAACCTGAGTAGCCATCCAGAAATGAGAACCTTTCTGAATCAGCTACTACTAGAATGATTTGCTCCAGTGAAGGAAGTAGATAATGATCTGTGAGAGAAGCTCTATTCAAGTCTCACAAATCCAGACACAATTTGATTTCTTCATTTCTTTTCCGCACTGCCACAAGATTAGTAACCCAACTTGAGTGTTTGATCGAAAAATAATTCTTACCTCAATGAGCTTGTTCAATTCCTTCTTCATGAGAGGCTCAATGTGAGGATTGAATGGTCTTTGTTTCTATCTAATAGGCTTGGATTCTGGATCTATCTCAATAGTGTGTTGTGCCAATTTGGGATTAAATCCTTTCAAGTCCTCGTAGATCCAAGCAAAGACATCTAGGAATTCTTGGAAAAGTTGTATGAAGTCATATTTTTCCTGTTGATTGCTCACCTTACCAATTTGAAGTGTTTTACCCTCTCCCACTAAAATAGGCTATGAATCTTCATCTTTGAATTGAATATTGTCCTTCTCTTTCTGGAACTGATCATTAGGATTGAAGATTGACTCAAGTGTTACTAATCCCTTTGGCAGCTTGTTAGTCTTTAGCTGAAGTACTTGCTCTCCATATTGTTGCTCCATCTTGCCTTAATTCCTAGCTAAGAGCTCAACTTCTTCTTGAAGAAAATTTATGATCTGCTAATCAATTTCAAATACTTACCAGATTGTATTATTATCTGGAAAAAATGGCCTTACAATCAATTTGATATGAGGTTGAGTTTGATCTCTCTTGATATTTTCAACAACATAAAATACGGCCCCAACTGTTACAAGTTTGTTTGCAGCCTCATTTTTCTTCCTTGGTATGGCCTCAATGTTGAATTCTTCAAATCCTTCAATAATATCCCATACCCTATTCTTATATCCCTTTAGGAGATCATTCTTAGGAGCATTTAACCCTCTTACTTGGTTTACAATCAACTCACTATCTCCAAATACTTGCAAGTTCTTAATGCCTCTCTTTCTTTCCCAATAAAATCTGGCAACTAATGTTTCATACTCAACTTTGTTATTTAAACAAGAAAACTGAAAATGGAAAGTTGATTAGTATTTTATACCTTATGGTGAAACAAGCATTTCTCCTCCTCTATCACCTTTCCTACTCCTTGAACCATCAAATAATAGCTACCATGCTTCATTTTCATCTTTATCATCTGATTTAGTGATACTAGGGAGAGGTGGATGTTCTTCATGCAAGAAATATATACCTATCTCAACTTCCTCCATCTCCTTGTATGGATCAAAAGCATGCCTCTTGTTCACCCATTCATTAAGAGTCAAGTCTGGAATGTTTCCAACTGTGGTAACTTCTTCCTGAGTGCCTGGAAAATCTTCTTGGTCAAAGGTTGGGTAATTAACATTGATTGGACTTAGAACATTAGGCTCAATATGGAAGTTTGTAATTGGTTTTGATATGGTTGTAGATTTATCCCCATACCTTGTGCTGAAGATCATGTGTGACCATTATGCTGACACGTATCCACCAATCTTAGCCATGAAGTATCTTGATAAACACAATGCAAAGAGTGGTTGCAAGTCAATAATTGATACATCTTGTAATATTATGACATTAGGGCATGCATGCAGTGTAAGGCTTAATTCTTTAATTACTCCAACTGTTCTGACTATTGTCCCATCTAATTAAACTACACATTTTGACATTAGCTCATACTTTAGGCCTAGCTAATCCGATATTTTATTCAGCATCACTGAGCTACTTGTTCTCGATTCAATCATGAAATTGTGTACAAGTTTGTTTCCAATGAATTGAGATATATAAAATGGAGGAGGTTTCATATTTTTACCTTTTCTAACTCCTTGTGAAGTTACATTACTTAGAACCTTCTCTTGATCCTTGGATGGCTCATTTGAGATGCACCAATTTGTCATGGTTGCTTACAACAAGTCCCGTTGGCCTAGAATTGCCAATTATTCCCACATGGAAATTATTATATTGGTCTTATTAATTTAATCAATAATATTAAAAGGAGGTGGGATTTCTTTATGTTTCCCCTTACTTGGCACAAATCTCTTGCACATGAGTTGTTGTAACAGGTGCCTGAGTTGGCCTAGAAGGTGGTTTGGGCTAATTTTGAACTTTGTAGGTTGCACCTGGATTTTTTACACCCCAAAGTGTGATAGAAGGCTGAGAAGTGATTGGATTAGATTACTACCCTTCCTCTATGTTCCTCTTTTTGGACCTCATATTAGCTGCCACTTCTTGGAAAGGATACTGATGAATCCCATATAAGTCCTCTACTTTCTAATTAGCTAATGTAGTCTCATTTGGAGGTGCTTCTTGTGCACTTGGTTGTTGTTGGTTTTCTTCTTCACTTGCTTCTTAGGGCACACCAATTATTTGCACTATCAATGCTTGATCCAGTGCACCATTGAAGCATATTACATGATTGTGTGGTTAATTACAAGGAAAACACCACTCATACTCATGTACCATATTTATTTGGACCAGAACTAAAGTTGTAGATGAAGATGTTGATTAGGATTATAAGGTTGGAAAGGTCTAGCAGTGGGAGGTTGTCCTTGATTCTGGTTAGCAGCTTGAGTGGGACATTTTTTTAGATAATATGGTTTCCTATTTGTCTTGTACTGATGTTGATAGGGTCTAAAATTTTGGGATTTTTATTTCTTGATGGTCACCACTTCATTCCCTAAAGCTTGTTACCCCTTTAACACTTGCTGTAACTTATTCATGACATCCTAAAACTCCTTACAATTTAGAGAAGTGGAGCATCACTGGAGATTTGATTCCTAAGGGCTGGAATGGGATTCAACTCAGGTGTTTGAATGGTTGTAGGGTTACCCATTTCTAGATAGAGAGGCATAGGTGGTCTGGGTGCTAGTTTTCTAACTTGGATTAGGCAATTCTCATCTCTAATAACTATGACATAAGCTCTGGGAAAGGTTGTCCCTCCCATAAACTATATCATTACTGCTATGTTTAAATTTAGAGCTTTCAAGAAGTAGACAAATGCACCTTCAGAAGTGGGTTTTACAGAAATTAGAATCCTATCCCACGTTCTTTGGAATCTGAAATTTAAATCAGCCATTTGCTCATTTGGATCTCTCTTGATTGTGTTCAATTGCTCTAATAGAGATAAATTGTCTCCCTTTTCTCTAAAATGACCAAAGAGAGATGTACACAAATGATCCCAATTTTGAATTGACCATGCTCCTATGCTTTTGAACCACTACAAAGGTTTTCCTTTGAAGGAAAAAGCTAAGAGTTTCACTTCCACATCCATCTTAGCAATTTCATGTATGGCATAAACATTTGCAATGTCTTGAATGTGGTCAATTGGTTTCGTGTGATTTTTTCCATTAAAGAATGGGATGTTCTTTAAAGTTACCACTAAAATTGGATTCTGTGCATTGAGGTAAAGTGGACTGCTACCCATGAAATTTATAGAGGGATTTGGTGGTTGTTGATGTTCCATCCTAATTTTTCTAAGAACCTTGGTTAATTAGAGAAAGGTCCTACCAGGTGGAGGTGTAGACAAAGCTATATTTTGTGGAGATTGAGACCTCTGAGATCTTCACCCTCTTCTCTTGTTCTTGACCTTGTTTTAATTCTTCTCATAGACTGAGACACTTACTGCTGAAACCAGTAGATCTTATTGATTCAAGTCACCAAATGTGTTGTGGGTTTTACAGCTCAGATTACTTAAGTCTTGAACTCATCTCATCTTGAAGTAAGTCTCTCACTTGGAGGAATCGACTTTACTTGAAGTAATGGAACATCTTGCAGCATCACAACTCACTTCTTATTTCTTTTATTAGAGTTCTCAATGTGATTTACTTCCCTTAGTTCATCAGTACTTTGAACTTGCATTACTTCCTCTTTGTATAGGTGTTTAGAAACCTGATTACTTCACCTTTGTATCTTCTCTTATCGGTGTTTCTAACTTTCTTTACTTCAACTCTTATTGGACTTTGGAAGAGCACTTACTTCTCCTTCTTGTTGGTGTTTTGAACTTGCTTTAATTAAGTATTTTGACTTGGAGTAATAACATTACTTGAAGTAATAGCACCTTGGAATAACACAACTTGAAGTAATTGCACGACTTGAAGTAGTGGAGTTTATAAGTGTAATTACTAAAGTATTTCACTTGGAGTAATGCAACAACTTAAATTAGTGCAACTACTTAAGTCTTATAACTTGAGTGAAGTAAAGTCTTTTCTTTTTTACAACTTAAAGTAATTTCCTTTTGACTTGACTTAAAGTAATGCAACTCATAAGTGAAATTACTTAAGACTTCCACTTTGAGGTAGTTGACTTACTCCCTCACACAACTTGAAGTAAAGACTTTTAATCTCGAATTAATGCAAAAACTTGGAATCAATTACTTATTTTTCTTTCTTATCGGTGTTTGAGGATGTAATTACTTTAGTAAAGCCAAGTGTAAACACCGATTACTTCTTCCTTTCTCCTTTGTTGTAGAGCTTCCAAAACTACAACTTCTTTCCAATAACACATCAACTTAACAAAAATTGAGATCCTTGACTTCCTCGGGTCCCACCAAGCATGCTAGAATTGTTATCACCAAATCACAACACCCTTGTATTATTTAACAAGTGTGTGTTTTAAGGAAATTGGTGTGATTGGGTAGCATGTAATTTCTTCAAGGTGTGGGACCTTGCAATTGAAATAATTCTCTAGAGAAGGTTGGTTCCTTTTTCCTAAATTAGTGCAACAGCTAACTCCAATGGAAAGAAATCTAATGAATACCTCTAACCTATGACTTCCAAAGGACTAAGGAGAGAAAAAAAACATGAAAATTAAAGAATTCTACTCTATAGGAGGTGATGCACCAAGAAAAGGGGTGTAGTGAATCTCTTAAATGTGTGGAAATGATATTAAATGAAGTACAGAGAGAGCGGAACAATCACCACAGTCAACAACAACATAAAACCAACATATCCATGAAATCAAAACAATAATGAAACCTACAAGATGATTAAAATTGGCACAATACAGCAGTAAGTAAAATGAAGAGGTAAGTGGAAACAATAGACACTAGAAAAGGGAAGAAAATATCCACAATACTCAAATCCACTGCTTCATGATATACACAATTCACTTAATTACAAGATAAAGGCCAAGATCATCATGCAATATGTCCAGAATGAAGGCATGCAAAAAAATAGCTTGTTCCTAGAAAAATTTAAGTAGAGTTTCGAAAAATAGAGAATCCCCCTACAAATGAAAGTAGCTTTACGAAATATAGGAGAAATTTGAGAAGAGGGAGAAAATGGAAGCTCTCAAATAGAGGCATTCATCCACATACCAAATGCAATAATTAATTTAGAACATCATAGGACACCTGAATAACCCATCACTGTTGTAATCTTTCTTATGGGAGAAATAATTTCCCCCATGCTCCATTAATGGTGTAGATAGTTACAAAGTGCATCGGAGTGCAGCATAAGTAGCACCATTTTTAGCCACCTTCCCATCACAAAAATTGAAACCTGATTTTTTTTTTCATGGAAGAGGATCTAAGAATTTTCTGGAAAGTCCAAGAATGTGCAAAATGGAGGTCCCAACTGAAACTTATGGCCATTTGAAGTTTTGTAGTTTTTTGGGAAAACTAGAGGCCATTACTACTAATTTTCCTTACCTACAGGAAATAAACCCCCAGTTACTGCCTTTACCATCAGCCTTCTCCAACTATTTTACTTTTCATATTTTTGGGGAATAAAAGAAGTTTATATTTACCACATCTCTTTACTTCATTTTTGCCCCAAGTCCTGCAGCTTTCCCACAATGATTTATTTGGATTATTTTTATGAAGTAAAGTAATTTGCATTCTCCACATTACTTTACTTTGATTATCTTCAGGGAAATAAATTATTTCATGTTCACCACATGACTCTCTTTTGTATTGGTCCTTTGTTGTGGGGTTTAAGAGGTGAATTACTTGGTTACATGGGGTGGCGAGCCAACTCACCCCCCAACTCACCTTTTGAATCACTTCACGACCTAGCATATACATTTACTTCTACTTTCCAAGCATTGAGTTGTTAGAATGTCACATTGTATATGCTCACCCAACCCTTCATTTTGGTGATTTACATTTACTTTTCTAACTTTGTATTGAATGCATCATCTCTTTATTTTCTAACCTGGCACTCCAATGTGAGACTTAGCTCATTGAACCATTGATTTACATTACTTTCAACTCAAACCCTTGGCATTGTGGTGATTGCATTACTTTTTCTAATCTTGTAGATCACTTTGGAATTATTTGCATCTGTGTTAACTACACTACTTTTCAAACAGATCTCTCATTCATGAGACTTCTCTTCCCTATTCACAACTTCACACAGCTAACTCACCTTCCTTTCATCAACTTTTTCCATTTTCTTTGCTTCGCATTTTCATTGTGAAGCAAAATATTTATAATTTACTGATTAACTCTATGTTCCACATCCCATTCATTTTGGTGAATGACTCAACATTTACTTGATTTACATTGAAATATTATTGGAAGTATTTCACCCTCCAATCATTTTAATACACCATTGTACTCTCCACCAAGCTTTATGGGAAAGTTACTCGCCAAGTTCATCCTAACAGCTCCGTTACGACCTGTCCAAGTTCATCCCCATAGCCTTCACACTCCCAAACTTGCAAAGATCAACCCCATCCTTAAGCTACCTCTAAATTCTACCATGATTCCGCCTCGAACTAAACCCTTTGGTCCACCATGCGTCTTCACCATTTCCTAAATGTCACCCCGAACTTCCCTGTGGGCTCGTTATTTTTCACCGAGCTTGAAGAGCTTGGCCCTTCATTATCTCTACACACTTTTTGTTTGGCTCATCCACAAGCTATCCAATAGCTCAACCAACTTGACCTTATTGACTCACACGTGAACTTCAGCTGACTCCATTTCACACCGTAATGAGCTCACACTCAATCTCTCTTCCTACACCACCCGAAATGTCCCACCGATGAGTTCAATGAGCTCAGTCCCTCCACTGAGCTAGTTCTTCATTTTTACGGGCTCTGTTTATTTTATTCCTGAGCTCTATACCTTCCACAAGCCACTTGCTAGACCATGGTCCACATACCCAACTGCAATACACTTTTTCTCAATGAGTTAACTCACTGACCCTTCCATTGATCTCACCACCTATACACAACCCACTCTACTTCAACTAACTCAGCAACCTCATTACTACAACTCGATGCTCCCAACCCCCTCAACTTACCTTATTGACCAACCATCTCACCAAGTAACTCAGTGAGCATTTTTTTTAGCTTGGTTACCCTCCTTTAGGCCCTTTTAAAAAAATTTACATTAAGGGATTTTTAATGAATTTTTTTTGGAACCATGATGATGAGGGAGTGTAATGGGGTATCTGGGAGCCATTTTTCCACTTTTTCACCTGTCACCTATTTTAGCTGGATGTGGTCCCACAATGACCTCATTTATTTCTTTCTAATTCAAACCTTGAGGGTCAAAAATTAGAAAAGGAAAAAATTCTCTTATGATTCCAAGACTCCCAAAACACTTAGATTGCTCCTGAAATCCTTGAATATTGCATGTAACCTCAAATTCACCTTTTAGGTTCCTTGTTTGGTGCTTGGATCTAGTAACACCCTATTTTCCAATTTTCCCAAGGGAAAAAAATGGATAACAGTATCCTCATCATCATAATATGTATCCTGTAAGTCCTGATCATGATGTTTTGTATTCCATCAACCCCCACATGTAAAACTTTTGAAATCACATGTTACAATCATTTTCTTCCTTTCCCATTAGATAAAGTATGTCTTACTTTCACTTTCTTTAAGGTTTTTGCAACAATCAATTGTTTATGACACACTCTCTCTCTCTCTGCCATTTAATATACTACTTATTATGAAAGTGAATAAGCTAGACCCCATTTATATGTAGTTGAGTGTAGTTCTGAATGGATAAACTGGTCCCTCCGCAAATATCACATCTTTGGAGAGTAAATCCACATATGCTCCGTCTTCAAATACATATTTCATTTTCAACTGTATCCACACATAAAAAGATAAAATAAGTAGCATGGACACTTAAATATTAAGCCTATGGATAATTTGAAAATGATAAATATCAATAACAATTCCAAGGTTAAAACAAATCCTTGAAATCACAATGAGTAAATAAAAATAAACATCTTATATGAACATATCGAAAACCTCCTTCCAGGGGTTAAATTCGACAGCCACATATCTGTCCATTAATTTTTGGGTTAAAATCATGAAAAATATATAAAAATTTATCAAATTTAACCCCTGTAGGCTCCTTCAATATAAATCTTGAACATCTGTAGAATTTGGTTAGCATTCAAGACATCACATAAGTTATTGTTGTCATTTATTCCACATATCAATTTTACTGTCATCATACATATATGACTATTTATGCATATTACCTTACTGAAATCAATAAATGTTGACCTTGAAAATCCTATCCAAATTATAATATCAGATAGATGTCATCTATTATAGAGCTTTACATCCTTGACAAAAACACTTGGAAAATATTACCTCAGTCTCTATATAGGGATTTATGTTATTAGATGACTATTTTCATACTAAATAAAGTTACTAATGATTCCTCAAAAAACCAGATCTATTTTGATCATAAATTTTCCTCCTACATTATATATTGTGTAGGTAATTAGCGCTCTTCTTTGAGCAAATAAAACATTGTATTAGACTCTTAGATTTTTCCAATGTGTGTATCATTTTATCCATAAAACACAAATTGTATGGCTTTCAAAATTTGTCTAGCCTAGTGGCTGTTGGGACTTAAATTTTTCTCGTACATGGACTTATATAGATATTTACTAGAATGGAAGGTCAAAATTTGAGTAATCAAACTTAGAAGTGTGAGTCCTGACTCACACTTCTAAGTGTGATTAATCACGTTTCAACATGCATTCAGTCACAATTGAATATTGAGGAATAAACCTATATAAGGTATTATTTTACCTAGAGCCTAATAGCAATGGTCATTTCAAGATTCTTCCTTTATAATATATATAGTCAAAATTTGAGTAATCAAACTTAGAAGTGTGAGTCCTGACTCACACTTCTAAGTGCGATTAATCACGTTTCAACATGCATTCAGTCACAATTGAATATTGAGGATTAAACCTATATAAGGTATTATTTTACCTAGAGCCTAATAGCAATGGTCATTTCAAGATTCTTCCTTTATAATATATATATATATATATATATATATATATATATATATATATATATATATATATATATATATATATATATATATATAACTAAATACATTTAATATCACTAACATTCAAACCTTTGACCTCTACCTCACCATGCCTCATGTGTATTTGGTTATTACTCCATGTTGGACTAAAACCAAAACTTTTATATGAAATAAAGCTACTATAAATTTTGATGTACTCATTAAGGATTTCTCATAAAACCAATTCTATTTTGATCATAAATCCTCCTCCTACATTATATATTACATATGTAATTAGTGCTCTTATTTGACCATATAACACATTGTATTAGACTCCTATATCCCACTATTTGTATATTTTTATCCATAAAACACATAGTGTATGGATTTAAAAAGTTGTCTAGCCTAGCCACCATAGGAATTTAATTTTTTCCGTACTATCGAGTCTAACTGTCAAAAATTCATACAATTAAAAAATTATATTATAAAATTATTACATTAATTTTTTACAATACTAATTACTTTATTAACGAAGACCATTTTGTAAGGTAAAATGTTAATTAATGTTTTGGTTGCCTTAAAATTAATTAGCCATTAAATATTATGTAAAATGTGTCATTTGAAAGTACATGCACCATTTGAAAGTACTTATGCCATTGGAAATATGTGCATCATTTGGAGTATTTTACCTTTTATCAGCCATTAATTATCCATTTAATTTGAAGAAATATAATGTCTCACACTTTCCTTTTGAAACTCGCATGCCAAATAAAGTTGTAGATGGATTTTTCAGTTACATATCACTATAGATAGACAGTTTTTTAGTATATTTTTTGAAAATTTTCCTTTCTATTCTCTTCATCTAAGCATAATCACGACACTCCATTCATCTATTGAAAAATCTGAGAAGGGAAAATGTCAAAAAAATTGTTAATTTTTTCTAGAGACTTTTTTATTTCCTTTAGGTGCCAAAAATTAGTTTGCATTCTCACCATCATCCCTTCCAAAGTTATGAAATTTTGTAAATTTATAATTTTCCATAGCCTTTCAATGAAACCCAATTTTTGCACTTTCAGTAATCAACATTTTCCATGATACCGTATTCTTTCAAACGTCTTAGCAAATAGTTCTCAATAGACAGGGTTTGACATTGTTTTATCATTCAAGTTACTTTTCCATCAATTATTTGTAAAATATGTGTGATTTAACAAAAATATAAGTTTTAAAACCCTAATTTTAGAGTCACATATGATAATAAATGCTAAAATATAAATTTTATACAATCAAGAAGCTAATAAATATGAAACCCTAAGTGTAAAATAGAGAGTAATTGACTTAGAAAATTTACGCATTGTTTGGGACTGGTCTAAGCTGGGAAAACATGTGAACATGAGGTGATATGTGTCATCAATTCTCAGAATAAATTTTGTAGGTCACAAAATAAGCTAGACACAGCCTCCCATAGCTGGACAAGGGCACTGACAATCTCTACTATGTTCCTATGAATATAAAAATGGTCAAAACATGATCTTCACTGTGTCGCACAAGTGTCACAAATAGTATTTTTTGATCACCTATGTGTCATAATACAATCATTGAGGTTCCTATAACCTACAAAACCCCCAAAACCACATCAAATCCAAAAAACGAAATATGCAATATAGGGATTCAAATAAATCCCAGAGGTTACCCGATAGAGTGAACTTACAACTAAGTGTTGCACTACATATCAGACTCCATGTAATTTTGGTGTGTTTGTGTAAGAATCGTTCCCTAGGATGCCCTTGTGCGAGTGCACTTGATAGTGGATTGTAGTTATATGTAACAATGTAGATAGATGTGTGGATGGAAAAATGAACTTCCCCTTCCTATGTACTGTATGCAAAAAAATGTAGTCTCTTGTCCCTTGATTGAATACAAATAGATGCTTTTAAGTGCTTTAGGAGTCCTTTGAGTGTAAGCTTAGGTGATAGTAATGATGCTTAGAGCTTGGTCCTTGATTTTGGTCACATAACTTTGTATTTATATGATTCCTTTGTTTGAATTTCATAATTAACAATTGGAATGTCAACCTGTAAGTGGAAAATAATCCCAAAAAATAAAATAGACACAAAATAAGAGAGTAAGGTGGAAAAGGGTTGGGGGTGATAATGTCATGGCTAGGTACTAGTTTACGAAGTCATAAAAGATACACAAGTATAGTACCAACTGGGTTCCAGGGTGTCAAAAACCAAATAGACAATAATAAACAAAGACAAAAGGCCAAAGACAGTCATCAATTACTAGTTTTCTTTCTTAGGAATCATATGAATTCCAGTATGTGTTTAAGGACCTAGAAATATACCCAAGTGTATAATTGTGTGTCTACATTTGCCCCCACTTTATGTTGTTGAGTGAATAATCGACAACGTAAATTTGTTATAAGTTGCGTACCTTTAATCCTTGTAGATCATGATGGTGATAACATGTCGAGTGGACAAGTGAAGTGTGGAATGACACAAAGAAAATGAGGGTGGAAAATAGGAAATAAAAGTGACCCTAGGGGTGAAGTGTATGCAATATACCATGTTGTACCTATTTTTTTGTAGCTTTTTAAAGGCTACTTTTTGTTTTGTATTAAGGATGGACCTACAAAAAAAGAGTGAAGAAGTAGTCAAAGATGTGTATATGAAATTTTTTTCATAAGTATGTAAAGCATGTGAACGTATGTAAAAGTAGTACATGTTAAGTGTGCACCTAATTTGCGAAGAGTGAAAAGGATATAAAATGTCTTGAAATGTTGTAGAAGAGCATGTTTTTTGGGCAATCTCACACCAAGAATAATTATTTTTGGTGATCTCATGCCAAGTGGGAGTTTTTTGGGTGATCTCACACCAAGTGCGAGTTTTTTGAGAAATCTCACACTAAGGAGATAGTTTTGGAGAGAGAGGTCTAGTATTTCTCTCCTTTTATTAATATGCCCTATTATGCACCATTGTAGATGGTGTGATTATGTTTTCTCCATGTTGTCCATGATTTGTTCCAAATGTAATGATTGTTCTGATTGAAATGGAGATATAACACATTCTGATTGCAAGTGGACAGTGCCTATATTGTGAAACTACTCTATAAACTATTGTGAACTATGTTGATTTGAGAAGATTAATATGTCTTTCCTAGGACATTAGCACTAAGGGGAGGACATAGGAACTCAAGAACTCCTATCTGAGCCTAAGTGTTTATGCCTATACTTTTCTAAGGACCCTATTCAGGTTATGGGTCATTCTGTAGCTATATGAGTGCTCTATTCCTGTAATTTATAAGCATGTACTATATCTCTAAGTAGTTTTATATGGTGATTGATTCCTCTAATGTATTCCCCCCTTGTTTGGGGTGCATGCAATGTCGACAGGAGTGTGCAGCACAAAAGATAGACTTTGATGTTAATCTAAACTATATCCCTACATGGGAGAGAGAATGTACATGGTAGATACCAAGGCACATGCAAAAAAATTGGCTAGATACATGTGTTAGTAGAAAAAGTAGCAAACATGTCATGGAAAAGTAGTGTAACAAGAAAATGTGCATATAAAATGGACCGTAAAAAATAGGTTTCAAACATGGTACATCACTCAAAATGTCACAATACAATCATGTCTGAAGTGGATAAAAGCATATAAGCAGTGATCAACCAATACATAGGGAAAATCCTAAAACAATGACATACAGTAGTAAACAATGGAAAGCAAAGTGTAACAAACAACCTAGGTGACAAATAGTTCTATAAAAAAAATTCTACACATGAAGCATCCATTAGCATGTTAGAAAGATAAAAAGTATGTAAAATCATGTATGTACCAATAAAATAAGTAGTGTGCTAGAAATTAGGAGTAGTAAATAATTAAATAATAACACCTATAGTGTGTGAGAGTGTAGATACTCCCAGCAGCCACAGTGGGACTGGTAAGAGGTACAATATGAAAAATCATTACAGCGTGTAAGGATCTGTAAAAATTTTGCATTAACAACTAGAGATTAAGTGAACACACATGTGTATATAGAAAATATATTGACATACTAAGTATTCATATAGCATGGGAATCAAAGTGTACATGTAAGTATGAGCAAGGAAGAGTAAGTGCAACCAAGATATGAAATATGTTGTGTATGAAAGTAATGGAATGGTATGCAACATGAATGTGATAGGAACTATGTGCCCCCCAATGGATGTGTATGAAATGTGTATGAGGTGAGGTTAATTTATAAAATACCCCTCAACAATCAAGAATGAGCCATAGAACAAGAGTGTGTCATCAATAAATGTTTTGATAGTGTGCTCTAGAATAATAGATCATGAAGCATAGAGCATGAAAAGTGAATGATGGTGAGGTTCATTTTAGATTTAGACCCTCAGTAGTCAAGTATGAACCATGGGACTAGAGTGTATCATAGGATAGTGATAATCTTAAATGTGTGTCAATATGTATAAGAGAGATAAGAAAGACTAAAGGTCAAGCGCAGAGCATAATGTGTATGTGTAGAGACTAGAAATAAGTGGTAATTATTGAAGGGGGAAAGTGCAATTCCCTTCAAATGTGTGAAGAATAAGAATCAAGTAAATTTTTCTATAAGATCCTCATTATCAAGATCATAGCCAATGGGACTTGGATTAGATAATTGGTAAGCAATAGTGTGACATTGATCATATACAGAGCCCTTACGACATAGATTATACATGCCCATTCCATATTCTTCATCAGTGAAAGGTGGTTTTGGAAAACCATGTGCATACCATCAAGTGAGATTTTGAGAATATCCCAAGGAGTCATTGTAAATAGAAATGCAATATCATTATGATTTTTATCAAGTGTTCCACCAATGTAATCAAGATAATATTTCCCAAGGTGGGTGAATAATAATGACGAGTGTTTTTAAGGAGGACATTAAAATGGAAGAGGCAGAGGCCATAAGAAATAGTAATGAAAATACATCCATGATAGAGGAAATGAGAGTAAGGTGGAGGAAGGAGATCAAAAAATGTGAATCCTAACTGATCTAAGCCATCATGTGTGCAAATAGTGTCAGAGAAAATGGGATCAAATGGAATGTGAGGCCAATAAGAGTCATGTATGAAAAGAGTGCATGTGAGAGGAGGAGGTGCAGAAAACAAATTGTTCTTGGAGAGATGAATTAGATGACATGATGTACAATACACAAATATATCCTTAGAGATGAAGCATGTCAGTGTTAGGGGAAGGAAATTCTGTGATTTGATAATCATCAATGAGATATGTAGGAGGATTATGAGGATGACCAACATTATGATATAGAAGTGGATTAGGTGGACCAGTGAGTGGGTCTAGGTAACAATATTTGATTGGGTTGCATTCAATAAGAATAGTGTTTCCATGGCCATTATGTAGGTATTTAACACATTGATGAACTGTAGAAGGAAATTCTTTCATAGCATGAATCTATGGCCTACCAAGTAATAAATTGTACTGGATTTTGGCATTGATGAAAAAGAATATTGTATAAATGATTTTAGGCTCAACTGTGAGGGGAAAGGTGATAATACCCATGCACAAAATCTAAATGGATGAGGGACTAACATGAGATGAGGAATGGCCAAGTTTTTGAATAAATGTGATATTGCAAAGATTAAGCTTAGATCCATTATCGACTAGTACTTTCCTAATGCCTATAATATAAATAAAAACATGGATATAAAGAGGGTAATTGTCATAAATAGAAAGAGAGGTAGCCATATTAGATGGGAAAGTAATTTGTGTAGAAAATGTGGCTACAAAATTATGATATACATGATCTGGAGGAGTACTGGGAGAAATTCCAACATTTTCTAAGAAAGAGTTAATTTTAGCCTTACAATTAGGATGATCTTGTAAGAAGGCATGGATGGAGATATCCATGGTGGGAAAAAAAGGAATCCAAGAGTTCTTGGATGATGGGTTCACCAAATGATTTAACAAAAATAGAGTTTTGGAAAACCCTAATTGTAGAGTCACATATAATAATAAATTTTAAGATACATATTTGATATAAGCAATAAGATAATAAATATGAAACCCTATGTGAAAGAGAGAGAGGAATAGACTTAGCTGATTTATGAACTATTTGATATTGGTATGAGCTAGGAAAATGTTGAAAAGAAGGTGATTTGTGCCATTAATTATCAGAATAAATTATTTAGGTTACAAAAAAATATGGACATAGGTGCCCATGGCTAGACAAGGGTGCCTAGTCGCTGACAACCTCTACTGGGTGCCTATGACTGTGAAAGTGGTCAGAACTTGATATTCAATATGTTGCATAAGTTTCACAAATAGTATCTATATATTGTTTGTGTGTTGCAATAAGATCTTTGAGGTACCTACAACATGCAAGAAAAAGATTCACCTGCAAAAGTCCCAAAACCACATCAAATCCAATAAAAGAAAGATGTAATATGGGGAGTTAGACTAACCCTGAAAGTCACCCAACAGAGTGAACTTACAACTGAGCACTACAGTACATCTCATACTCCATTTAGTTATGGTGTGTGTGTGTGTGTAATAATCATGCCCTAAGATTCCCTTGTGCAAGTACACTCGATAACGGGTTGTAGCTAGATGTAATAATGTAGATAGATGTGTGGATGGAAAACTAAACTTCCCCTTCCTATACAGAAAATGAATTCCCTTATCCCTTGATGAATGCCAAATGGATGCTTTGAAGTAGTTTAGGTTCTTTTTGAGTATAAGCTTAGGTGATAGTAATGATGCTTAGAGCTTGATCCTTGATTTTCGTCACATAACTTTGTATTTATATGATTCCACTGTTTGAATTTTGTAATTGACAACTAGAAGTTTGACCCATAAGTGGAAAATAAGCCCAAAATATTAAAGAGACCCAAAATAAGTGATTAAGGTGGAAAAGGGTCGGGGTGCTAAGAGGGGATGAGGGAGCCTGGGCGTTGGTGTCCAAAGTCATAAAAGATAAACATATAAAGTACCGACTGGGTTGTATGGTATGAAAAACCATACAAACAACAATAAATAAATACGAAAGTTCAAAAACAGTTTTCAATTACTAGTTTTCTTTCTTAGGAATCATATAAATGCTAGTATGTGTTTATGTACCGAGAAATATACCCAAGTGCATAATTTTGTGTCTACAATGCGTATACCATCCTTGCATGAAATACACAAACATGTTATGGGGAGTTTTTAATCAACAGGTTGTGGTATAGAATGTATATTTTTTATCAAATAAATTATTTTGTAAGAGATTTAAATGTATGAAGAGCAATGAAAGAGGACGAAAGGGACTTACGTATTTAGGATACTTCTTCAGACACTAGGTTTAAATTTCATTTTAATGGAGCTCATCTGAACAGATAAATAACACATTAATTTGTAATAACATCAGAGGAAGATTTTTTTACTTTTGAAAAAACCATAACACCTACTAAGAACTTTATTTATTGTGTTTTGAAAAATAATTCGGGTGGTAGGGATGGTGGATCAATATACACAATACAAAATTTGAATATTAGAATTGATGTTTGGTCAAGGTGGTGCGCAGGAATCGATGAGTAGATGAAGTTGATATTATTTTGTTGACCTTAATTCTGTCCACAAATAGTCCTTCGCTACACATAATTAGTAAAATTCAATGGGTATCTCGTCATTTACATTGTTGATGACTATATTTTAGAATATATTCATGTTACGAATGAGTTTTCAGTCAATAGGTTGGTATTGGATTACAGTGAGGTATTTGTGAAATTTTTTTTACTTCGAGAGTGGGAGAACCAAACAAATTTTGGAGAACAAAAGAACGAATAAGGATTTGTGGAAGGATATTTAAATGAACAAGGAAACTCTAAGATATTACTTATTATCTGTAAGACATTTTTGACTATTTTTAATGGTTTATCTTATCCACCATTTCCTTTTCCTGGGATCAAAACCACCTTCTCTACTCAGTATCAATATCACTTGCTCTTCTCCTCTCCTTCCAGCATTGCTTTTTCCTAGGATCAATACGATAGTTATAAGGTAAGCTTCTATTATACTAAATTTGTGTTATGTACATACAAGAAAATTTTGATCGAAATAGTTTACTTCCTTATTTTTTGGGAGGCGGAAGTGTAAGGAAATTATGATATTTACTACCTTGGAAATACATATGTACAAATACCAAGGATATTATTAAAAGGATTATACATTGTGTTATCCCCATATATGTTCATACTCATACCAACTCTACAAAGAGGAGGGTCATTTTATTTAAAGTTTTTATACCATGTTTTATTTGGATAAGGTCATTTTACCATGTTTTATATGGATAAAATGATAAAAAGAGGTTTTCTCTTCTTAACAATTTATGTAGTTATAAAATTGTAATGGTAAAATAGGAGTCAAAATTCAATATCTCCTTCACTGCCAAGTGAGAGATGTATGCATACATAATAAATACCTTCACAATATCTAATGCAGTAGAAATCATTAAGATTGAAATGGCCACTATATTATTGAAGAGGAATTTATCTAGTTTAAAGCAGTCTTATGTAATGATGATGAATTGAAAATATTTGAATAAAAATGTTATTTTCTAATGATAAGATCTAATGCTTAGAGGATCATGGCCGCAATGCCTTAAAAAAAGTTGGTTGTTAACAAAACATTCTACCATTCAGAGACTAATGAACACTAAGATATATTAATGTATTACTAAAGTAGATAAAATGACACAGAGAATAGTAGGATCAAAGAGGGTTTCTTTGCTTGATTGTTTCTCTATCTTAAAATTGTAATTGTCTAATAGGATTTATAATTCAATATCACCTTCACTACCAAGAAAGAGATGCATGTATAAAAAATAAATCTCTTCAAAATATGCTAAGAAGAGCTCTGCGTAGACAAGAAAATGATGTTATGATTGACAAAGTTCCTAGGGTACTCATACACATAATGATGTTGTAAGAGTAGTCTTGGAGTTTTGGCAATAATTAACATTTTTACTGACTAAGCGGAGACCTCCATGGCCTTAGAGACTTCATTTATCCATGGATATAGATATGGTGCCGTAGGCTAAACTTACGCTTACAGAAGTAAAATCCTTATTTATATATTCTCTAGTTGTGGAATGGAAAATGTCTACAACACACATATTTTACATCGGATTGTATATTAGAAAATGAATAACAACCACTAATATCCTCTACTATGACTGGTTATTTGAGTGTTATATTCAAATTATGCAAATAAGATCTAAATAAATTGTTTATGTTTTTTAGATAATACATCTAAGCAATATAATCGTGTGGGCTTATAAATTTTTGTTACATAGATAGCTCACTTTGTTTCTTAATTTTAAAAAAAATGTTGAATAACAAATCATATTAATTAATCTTAGTGACCTCTAAGACATTCCTTTTAATAACTAATAATATATATTATGATAACTACATAAGGATTGATCCATATCGAGTGTATATAGTGTAACACTTGGCTTCACCAGGGATAGTCTATCCAATATGATACAATTATGAATAATTAAAGAGAATTATAAACATCTTGGAAAAAATTACTTAGAGTTAACTATGTATTGACTCCTTAAGGAAACATGTTGAAATAATAGTTGTCTTGTGAAGGATGCATATCGACCACTAAGATCTAACTATTTTGTTGTGGCTGACCTTAGTGACTGATAGGATCAGAACTATGTATATCTTGACCCCTCAATAGTGCATGTATTGACACACTTTACTCATTTCTTTAATAATTTTCTTGTTACTGATACCTAGCCATGGCTATGCTCTAAATATTTCTTTGTGGCTAACCTTAGCAACCATGAGGAACAAAACTACGTTCATCCATTAGAAAACATGATCATGGTTTGATTTCAAAGCATGGTCTAATTTTATTTAGCTATCAAAATTTATTATGCATTCTCACCAACATCCCTTCCAGAGTTTTGGAAATTTGTAAATGTAGAATTTCGTAGCCTATTCAACAAAATCCATTTTGTGTGGTTCCATTATTCAATTGTGTCCATGAAATCACTTTCTTTCAGGAATTTTGACAAACAATTCTCAATTCAAAGGGTTTGACATCGTTTTTTCATTCAATATGTTTATCCATAAATGATTTTTTGAAATATGTGTATAACGTGCTTGCAAGAAATACACAACTAGGTTATGGGCATTTTCGTCATAGGAGAACTGAGAGCTATTTCCTAAATTACCTAACAATGTTTGTTGGATGAAAAAAAAATGGTTGTTGTTGAAAAGGATGTGGAAAATAGCTTTTGTTTAGTTAGGGCTATTATTTATTTAGTGATTTTGTATACAATTAAACTAAAGTGAACTTTAAGACCATTATCAGCAGGTTTCTCTAGACATTTCGTTATGAATTGAATATTTATATATGTATTGAATTTCTAATTTCATTATTCAATACTTTTTTCAGATCAAAAATACATTATCAGGGATTTTTTTTGAGAAAATATGCATTATTGTGAAATTTTATGGGTCTTTGTGGTATTAAATGTATATTTTTTTATCAAATAAATGATTTCGTAATAGACTTCATTACGTTGATATTTCTCAATTCACGTAACTTAGATGTTAAGAACATATCAACACGAATAGGTGATTATTTATGATCACTAAATTAAGGAATAGTGCACATTATCAAAGTATTAGTAGTTGATTCTAAAATAAGGAATAATCTATGGACAAGAAGAGTAATTTGGTATGTATTCCATTTGTATTATGTATACAAAATAATTCACTTTACAATAAGCCAAGAACAACTCTGCAGAGATGGACAAATAATGTTATGATTCACGAATTTTCGTTCGTACTCATACACATCATGACTCCATCATCATGATGTTGTAAGAGTACATTAGGAGCTTTGGCAATATTTAAATTTTTTTTTTACTAATAAAATACCTCTGTGGCCATTAAGACCATTAAGACTTCATTTATCCAAAGACATAGATACGATGCTACTAAGATGCAACACTTGGCTCCACTAGGGATATTCTAGCCAATATGATACAATTGTAAATAATTAAAGAGAGGCTTAAACATCCATGCAACAAACCAATCAAATGTCTGAAAAGCTTGACCCCTTAAGAAAATATGTATTCTAGCACTTTTCTCAATTCAATAATAGTTCTCTAGCTAAAACTAAACTCTAAATATTTTATGGGTGTTGATCTTAACGAATGATAAGCTCTAAATTTTTCATGGTGGCTGACCTTAGTGACCACTAGGATCAAAACTACATATGTATTGACCCCTCAAGAGTGTATGTATTGCTACACTTTACTCATTACATCCATAGTTTTCCTATGATTGATACCTAGGGATCGCTAAGTTGCAAGTATTTCATTATGGCTGGCCTTACCGACCACTAGGTATAGAAGTAGGTATGTCTTGACCCCTCAATGTTGCATGTATTATTTCACTTTCCTCAATTCATTCATAGTTTTCCTATGAATAATGTCTAACGATAGCTAAGCTGATAATATTTAGTTGTGGCTGACCTTAGCGACTTCTTGGATCATTACTATGTATGTCTTAACCCCTCAATATGCTTGTATTTTCTCACTTTTCTCATTACATTAATAGTTTTCCTGTGAATGATTCCTATCAACACTTCTTACATTGATTTTTCAACTCGATTTTTAATCTAACCAAATCTTTAGAATAAGAGACACAAGAGTGTTGATGTAAATTCAAGTATGTCTTTTTCACTCATTATCTATTTTTGTTAGTGATATATGCAACGTTCGTTGACCTGTAATCCTTAAACATGGTGAGAGAACCGGAAATGTCAAATGTAGATGGTTTTTTATATTCCTATGTGGACACCAGAATAATAATAGATGAAGTGTTTGATCAATCTACCTTAAATCATAAATTTCAGCATTACTCAGCTATTTTTTCCACGGTCCAAAATGAAAGTCTTGATGTAGATCTCATAGATGAAAAGGGTATCTCAACAGATCAAGCCCTAAGGTCCCAAGACATAAGGGAAATAAAAAGAGTTGGTCTACATTTAATTTCTTCTAAACTAGAGGTGCTTTCATTTCTGGAACTGATCATTTCCTATCTAATTTTTAACAATGCCAAGAAGTGGACCTTATTCTCTAAATCATGGAAAAATAGAATAGGTTTTTATGTTGGGCATGCATATAGACGTTATTACAAACTTACATAGCCAGACACCCTATACAATAAATATATAGTTTATTCTTGGATGACCACAAGGAAAATAAGGGATTTTTTATAGAGTTAGGTCATGGAACCAATAGATAATGTGGATGATTTTGATTTGAGTGAAATTCTTATTAAAACTTTTAGACCATGAGTATGTATTGGTATGTCCCTCATAAGCAGGCTATATGGAAAACCTTCTAGCTCTAAGTTTTATGTATCCTGGATCACTTTACTTTGTATGATTACTGATGAAGGAAAGATTCCATCCTTATGGAAAGTGTTATGTTTCAATTTGGTGAGCCAAAGAAAGAATTGTGTGGAAAATGGGAAATCATTTTATATGGATTCCTATATTTTAGATGTAGTTTGTGGTATTTTCAATTGTTCAGAATTCTATCAAAAATGGTTACCTTCGTGCCCTTTGCAGCTAAATGAACTATATTCAGAATTGTAATCCCATCATCTCATATCTCATATTTCAATATATATGTAATTATTTGTATCCTTCTCTCTACCAAAAAATACACAAAACAATGACACCCAGAATATCTGCTCGCATCCTCACATCTATAAGGAAAATGGGAGTTGTATTCTTCTATCCATAATATAATGTTATCATGATTGAGGGGCTCTTTACACCTCTTTTTCAGCTTCCATACTACATGTCTAAAAAATTGGTAGAAAAAGAGGTGGCATATCATATTTACAATGGTATTGCTAGAAAGTGCAAAGAAAAGAATCTTAAAACACATCCTTCCATCTCATTCATTGTGAGATGCAAGAAATTTAATAGGTAGCCTGATATGAAAGATGCATTGGCCCATGGAAATTCATTCCATATTCCGCACCACCCTCTAAGTCAATATGACTACATAAAATGGGCTACCAAACACCTTTAGTCACTTAGATGACACATAAATATATCCTTCGCACATGAGGATGATGTTAATTAATGGGTATGGATTACCCAAATAGATGATAACCTTGTTAATAAAATTATGAAGATGATAGGGGTATTTTCCCCTCTGAGATGAAATTTTAAAAATGATGCTACAAAGAGAAAGGAAGCACTCTATTCAGATATTTCATAAAATTCCCATGATCCCCATTCTCCTGGTCCTCTAATGTTTCATGCATTAATTAAATTTCTATATGAGTTTCAAGAATTCAATCATGCACCACATGAAGCTCCAAATTTGGTGGCATATTCTCTTAGTCACTGTGGGATGTAGGAAATTTAATAGGTGGTCTGATCTAAAAGTTACATTGGCCCATGGAAATTCATTCTATATTCCCCACCACCCTCTAAGTCAATATGACTGCATAAAAAGGACTACCAAACACCTTGAGTCGCTTAGAGGACAGATAAATATATCCTATGCACATGAGGATGATGTTAATTAATGGGTATGGATTATCCAAACAGATGATAACCTTGTTGATAAAATTATGAAGATGAAAGGGGCATTTTCCCCTCTGATATGAAATTTTAAAAAGGATGCTACAAAGAGAAAGGAAACACTCTATTCAGATCCTTCATAAAATCCCCACGATCCCGATTCTCTCGGTCCTCTAATGTTTCATGCATTAATTAAAGTTCTATATGAGGTTCAAGAATTCAATCCCGCACCACTTGAAGCTCCAAATTTTTTGGCATATTCCTTATCTTCTTTAGATGAATAAGAGACAATTCAAACTTAAATCTTAGCTAACACAGCCCTAGTGTAACCTTCTCAATATTTTCCCTCTAGTTCATATAAAGTGAGACAAGATTGGGTTGAGAAATTCGTAATTGCTCACAAAGAGCAACCAAATTGGGAGGCACAAAAAAGAGCTATTAGTAAACATTGAATTCAATCCAAGAATGGGAACCTTGAAAAGGATAACCAAAAAGAAGATGGAAACACAACAAGCCATTATTTGGCATGAAACTTCATAATACCTCTTATCTCTTACCACAAAAGGAAATCCAAAGGCTCCTAATTGGTGCAATACAAGAAATATCTTGAGTCCTTGATAAGGGCTACAATTGAAGTTGTTACAAATATATTGTGACATTATTAATAAATTTTAATATTATTAATAGTGAGTTAATACAACTCATATTAATAATATAGTTAATAGTTGTGTGTGAGTGAAGATGTTGAATAAATAACTCACGTAGCTATTTTGGTGTGAGAGATATCCTAGGGATAAGTTTAAGAGATTCATGGAGAGAGATACAAGGGATTTAAGATGAATTTTGAATCCAAATTTGTAGGAGATCAAACACTATAAATTGTATGCTCCATCTATGTAAAGATATCTTGGATGATTTCTAAATTCAATACAATTATATTCGGTGTTTGTTTTTTTATATTATAGTGTAGTGTTTAAAAGTGGTATCAGAGCAACTTTTGATCCATATAATGGAGAAATAACAACTCAGTAGATCTCTCACTTCCTGAACGTAACAGCATTGTAATCTCATTCCCATCATGGATTCATGGGCATCCATTCAATTCTGCATGTTTTATCAATCAAACTACTACAGTTGCATTGTGTCAAATATTCAGATCTAAGTGTATTGTTTTGGGGATTAGCTATGTTTTGATCAATTTTTTCATTGCATCTTTTGTCTAATATTATAGAATAATTTCCTCATACAAGCATTGTCCAGTTCTTCCATATATATCTGAATGCAATAATTGGTTATTAATTACCTCAAATTTGACTATTTTATATTTTCCTAAGTTTTTGTAAATGATTATATTTGATATTTGTGAAATCTTCAGGGAGTTAGAATTATTTTTTATAACAAAACTATGTAGTTATCTCAACAGTCAAATCTGATAGTTATGGGAGAGAAGCCCATTCTATAGTGAGGTTCTCATATGGTAGCAGTGATTTTATCTGAGTTGCCTAATGGAAGTGTGTGTAGTCTCTAGTTGTGCATCTACATATTTGTTTTTGTTTTTGGTATATTGGATGGAGATCATGAACATCTTGCTGCAGACTTTCTCCACCTTGAATTGAACCTTGGATGCATTTCAACAAAGATAGATGCCAAAAGTCTTGTCATTTGGTCAAAATGTTACCAGTTAAAGCATTACATTTTTTAGACACGTCTTATATTAAAAATTCAACCTGAGGACTGTTAGAAATTGTATGCATTGAATTACCTCCATTTTGATCTTGCCTTAAATCACTCTATAAGAAATTTTTTAGAGGACTGTTAGAAACTGTCAGAGCTGTTCGAAGAATCGAATGTGACGTATTAAAATCCCAAGATCTCTCGCTCGAAGTTTTTCTCTCTGAACAGTTGGAAAATTCTTGTACTCTTCTTGCCAAACACATGTATACAACTGAATGGTCAGATAAAATTTGTATTCCATTTTTTATTTTTTATCAAAGTCAATAAATAGTCCCTTTAGTCTATATGTTATCATTTCTATATTGCAAGTCTATAGTGGTCGATGCACATATTTATTCTTGTTTAATCTTAGTATAAACGTGCATACATGTTTAGGTACTAAGTAATATTTTTTTTCCTATTTTGTTATGTAAAATTATTTATTATTGACAAGAATTTTTAAGTTGTTGGTATATCTGGTCATAGTCAAAATTCAAAAGTTGTCGATGTAATTTTGTTTGAATGTATAGAGTCATCTCCTCACTTTTAAAAGTTTTGTTATTGTTAAATAAAAAAATCATTTTAATAGTCAATAATATTTTCAGTTTTTCATGTTTTAATATAGTTGGTTATAAAGTGATATTTTTTATTATCATTTTAGGTCATTAAAATTATCACTATTGTCTTATGGTATAAGTTAGAAAGTAATTAAATATTACTTTCTAGATAAAAGGGATTTTTAGGTCTAGGGTGTTCAAAGTTAAGAGTCTTATGTCAATAATTTTTTCATAAAAGATTCAAAATTCATCTAGGTGATTTTAGGTTGTCATCATGAGTCAAGAGTCAAAAATTGTAAAAGTTTGTAAAATAAAAAAAAATTGCCTTACGGACGCATTCTTGGTGGAATTTGACACTTGTTCAAGGTATGTATTTGAGCCTCAAATTCCAAATTTGCTAAGCCAAGAAGCATATTATATATGGAGGATGGAGGCAACGGAGGTTGGAGGTTATTCAATGACCTCTCATTAGTCACCAATGACGAGGCCAAACGAAGCTGTGGTGGCAGTGTGTGTGTGTATGTTTTTTTTCTTTTATTTTAGATTTGCAGTATGATTTCAAAGTTCCTATTTAAATAAGTGAAATGTTCACATTAAGGGGGAACTAGAACATGGTCTCAATGTTCAAATTTCTCCCTATTCATTTTGTATTCAGTGGGCAGTGGTTGCTACATATTCCCTGAAGGGAAGACATAGTGGATAGATAAAAGCACAAAGGAAAAGAAGCAGCATAATATTTGGGTTGTTGGTCATCTTGTAAAACCATCCTTTGTTTTAGGTTGTTGCTTGTCCTACAAAACTATCCAAATCACGAGCATGCATAGGTGACAAACTGCAAAAGGATGTGTGATTGTTGTTTCTATAATGTCAACATTAGGGGAGTGTATATTAGGAATTAATAATGTTATCAATAGGGGAGTGAATGTTACAAATATATTGTGACATTATTAATAAATTTTAATATTATTAATAACGAGTTAATACAACTCATATTAATGATATAGTTAATAGTTGTGTGTGAATGAAGTTGTTGAATAAACAACTCACGTACCTATTTTGGTGTGAGAGATTTCCTAGGGATAAGTCTGAGAGATTCATGGAGAGAGATATGAGGAATTGAAGATGAATTTTGACTCCACCTTTGTAAGAGATCAAACACTATAAATTGTATGCTCCATCTATGTAAATATATCCTCAATGATTTCTAAATTTAATACAATTATATTTGAAGTTTGTTTTTTTATTATAGTGCAATGTTTAATAGAAGTAGCCTTAGAAGTAGTTGTCAGAGGAATGATGAAGATCTAGAAGGAATCCATGAGCATCAAAATGTTACACTCGACCACAAAAATATGTAGCTTCAAGATCAAAGCAAGAAATCACCCATGAGAGAAATGTGCATGCATTAAGGGAAAAATGGCTCAAATCCCATACTCTATTCCATTTTCATTGCTTAAGATGATAGGTGTACATATAGTAGTGGGGTGTGTAACTCCCCCACAAATTTATTCCTCAAGAGGTGGGAGTTACATTCCCAAAATAGCTGATCTAATGTAACTCCTATGATGCTCTATGATGCGTGTAATCCCATAATGACACCATGGGACACCTAAGCATGGTGAATCACCTATGTGGAGGAATCCCATGTACTTAAAATATGTGCATGGTAAATATCCTACACCAACACCCCCCTGAAGCATAGCTTAGGTGGACACATAGATTAAAACAAGGAGAAGTGGGTCCTGTAACAAGCCTGATGAGGTACCCACGTATAATAAACTTTTGAAAAGTGTAGTAAAAGGAGAAAACCCAATGGGAAAAACTCCCCTCCAAAAGAGAGACAAGTCCACTTTCTAATCTAAGAAAGATGCCAAGGATGGTTCCCGGCCACAGATGGGCCTGTAAAGGTACCCATGTATAAAGAGGCAATCTCTCAAAAAGAAGAAGAAGAGAGAAGAAGAGGGAGATGAGAGGAATGCAGAAGATGCCATTGATGGATATGAACTCTACTGATCTAGGAGGTCTCCTAGAAGAATTTCGATGATGAGATCTTGTGCATCTAGACTGAAGAAAAGCCACCCGCACCAAGCTATGTTCCTTTCCTTAGGATGGATTAGAAATTGATGTGCTGGAATTATGCCCACTCCATGAAGGAAACTGAAGGCAACAACACAAAGAACTCTGAGTCTAGTCCACGAAAGTGTGACATAGGTCTAGCAAGTGAGTGCAAAGGAGCCAAAGGTAGTGTCCAAAAGTGCAGAACTATCAGAGTATGAATGGTAAACACATATAGAAAGCATTCCAACTGATGTGAAGGTAACGAAACATCCCCCATAATAGAAAAAGGATACATAAGCAACGGTGGATCAATGAAGGTCTCTGGAAAAGTGGAAGTGATAAGAGTCCCAGAAGGAGGAACTAACAATAAAGGATATGAAGGACTCCTCCAAAAAACTTGTAGAAGGATGAGAAAATACCTGCAATACATCAAAAGTAGGCACTACTATAAAGAGACAACTAAGGTCTGGTAGATACTCATCCCAATGAGGGTGGCTCAAAAAACAAAAGACTGATGTCTAGACATGTATGAATCATCAACATGATGGTAGGAGGAGTGGAAAGGTGCCTCATCACATTGGAAGGGTGGAAAATAGGTGGATATAATGACTAGTATGCATACTGAGAATAGGATACTTCTCAATGATGTATGATGAGAAGGGAGGATGTATCAACATTCTATGAAATAGTTTCTGAGAGAAGTAGGAGAGAACTCCTCTAGTAGTACTCTCGCCATTAGAACTAGAAGAATAATCCTCTTCATTCAGAAGTTAGAAATAGGAGCGAGTCAATGTGTAACAATGGAACTGTCATCACATGAGGAAGTGAGAGGAGAAAACTAAGTGTCATTAATGGGAGAAGTAGTAGTAGAAATATTTGAAGGTTCTCTAAATAGATGGAATGAAGGATGCTCCAAACATGGTGCGAGGTGGACTCTGAGTATGCACCACATGATGGGGGAGAGGTATAGAAATTTATGCATCAACAAATGACTAATGACCATGCTCACGAGTGTCAATCCAGTCTTCAAGCAGATGACGAAAATCAATGGGTGTAGGTACTTGAACTATAGTAAAATAGAGATGAAAGGTACCCTTGTGAATGAGAGTAAAATTCCATGCTCGAATGCCACACCTGTATAGTTATCCCTCTCCAAGAATAATAAATGGTAGAGTTGTAATGAAGGGGATAGTCCTATTAAGTTCTCAGGTTTGGGAAAGATCAATATCTCATTGTGTAAATGCAAAAGAAATCAAGAAGAGTAGAATGCAAGGTTAAAAGACATCGGGTTCAGCCGAGAATACAGACTAAGTTTGAAATCCCAAGAGTACGTCATGAGTCAGCCGAGAATATGATTGCACTGTAATAAAACACCTAAGAGCAATTGAAAACCCTATGTTTATGACATCATTTATAAGTAGTGCATTGATTATGATAAGGTTTGTTCATAACGACATGTTCTCAATTAACCAACTCACCTTGTAGTAAATGCGATGAATCAAGACAATGAGTTCCCGTAGCTGATGGAAAAAGTCACTTAGCCTTGACAAGTAGAGGAACTTAACAGTGCCTGAAATGGTTGCAAAGGGTAGTCAAGTGGCGTAAGTCAAAGAACAAGTGGCATTAGAAAAGTTTTGGTGTGAGAATTGTTTTTCTTGGGAGGGGGGATTAGCAGCAAAAAAACCCCTGACCTCGTCCTCCGTCTTCGACATACATAGGAAGGACATACTAGTCTACAAGAAAAATTAGAGCTTTAAAAGTGATTACAATGCCATAAAATGAATGTTTTGCCTCAAAACATTAAATCAACTAAGAGGAAAAAGAAACTTGCAGGTTCAACAAATGCAATGTCTAAACAAAAAAATCGCCCAGCTGCGGTCTCAAACCATGGATGCAACTTAGCTCCACGTGGGTAAAAAACTCAAACAAAAATGCAAATGTAGTGCATAATAGCCAGACGATCTCAATGAATAACCCAACTCACCTAGGATTAGAGCACTAGCTCACTGAGAAGCTCGATGCAGTGGCTCAGGTGGATGAGAAAAAGTTTTTGAGATGGAGTGGTCAAAATTGCAATGTCAGGGGTGAAGGAGTCAAGGTAATGACATAGCAAGGAGTGATAACTGTCGAGAGAAGGGAAACTAGATGTTGAACAGGTCTAAAAACGAGTTGGATTTTTTTTCTAAGAGGAAGTAGATCTGGTTCGTTGATAAATACCTCACAAACCAAGAGGATTTCTACCAAGCAATGCATGTCAAGTTATAATGAAGGCCACTTTAGAAAGGAACTCAAAATAGTCATGACCAGGACGAGCTTTCATAGGAGTCTGACAGAGTACCAGAGGATCCAGATGGAGTCACTCATACATAAAACAATGTAGGTTCAGAGGAGGCAATAGAGACCTGAGTTGTAGAAGTTTAATGCCGATCCAACAAATGAGCCGGCGATCCAAATTCGATGGTGAGGAGTAATGCAAACTAGGCAGACACCAACCGGGGTGAGCAAGGGCATGGTGGGTAAAAACATCCAAACATAGGTAGACCCGAGCTAGCAGTTGGTGAGTTGTCTGAAGAGGCCAATACCAGATCAGTCACGTGAAACTCAGTGCAAAATGTCCACAAAGGTGTAAAACCTGAGCCAAGAAAGGATAGCCAGTCGAAAAACAAGCCCAATGTCAATGTAAATTTTAGGAGGTTGGGTAGAAAATTTAGCAAGGTCTCAGGCTCTGTGAAATATAGAGAAGCCCAGAATAACAACCTTCGTAAAGCCAAAACCATGAAAACAAAACACCAACACATGTAGCATGAGTAGGAAGCCGATGTAGAACCCCAAGCAGTGAACCAAGAAGAGCAGAGGGCTATGGACACGCATAGACCAGCCTAATCACATAGGGCTAAGCTGGGATAAGAGTTCACAGAGTTGAGCTCGAGCAAAGGGTGTGAGTCTGAGGATCTAAGGCAGATGCACAGGCATAGAGAGCTGCACTGAACGATTGAAGACTAATAACCACTAAACTCGAAAACATGAACAAGCCACCATCACACATGTTCAAACTAGAAATAAATCCCTGAGCCAAGGCAAAAAACCAAGAATGAGAGCCAAACGACCAAACCACCGTGTCAAACCAAGAAGGAGTTAAATGATCCAAGTTGGATGGATGGAGTGCATGTAGGAACTATGCACAAGTTGGTGAATGTAGTGAATGTAACGATCGAGTAATAAACTCAAGATAATATAGAAGCAATCACGACCTCAGCAACTAATAGTGCAAATCAACCAAATACCCTTTTAAAAAATGCAAGTAGAGCACATGCAAAGGAGAGCTTGCACAAGAAACTATGAGATGGAGAGTAGTAAGCAACTATTACGAGCAACATGATTCTGATCCCCAAGCTTTGATACCATTTCAGAGGAATGACAAAGATCTTTAAGTCAATTTTTTTTTATTAAATTGTTGCATCTTAATCATCAAATAAGGATACTATCATGTGTACCAGATGGGAGCAAGAAATCACCCATGAGAGCAATGTGCATGCATTAAGGGAAAAATGACTCAAATCCCATACTCAATTCCATTTTTCATTGCTTAAGATTAATGGTGTACATATAGTAGTGAGGTGTGTAACTCCCCCACAAATGTAGCCATCAAGAGGTGGGAGTTACATTCCTAGAATAGCCGGTCAAATGTAACTCCTATGACGCGTGTAAGCCCATAATGACACCCTAGGACACCTAAGCATGGTGAATCACCTATGTGGAGGAATCCAATGTAATTAATATATGTGCATGGTAAATATCCTACACCAACAATAGTGAGAGGCATATGTGCTAGAAATAAAGAACTTGAAACTCAATTAAAGGTCATAGTTTCAGCAGGTACATTTTATGATGTAGAAGAGGCATTACGTGGATTATACAATGCTATAAAGGAATTTACCAAGGAAAATATGAAGTAACAAGCCTACCTAAAGAATACTGGAAATATCATTTAAACAATGGGATCAATGTAGAAAACACTAATATATGTGAGATAGGCTATTAAGGAAGTTATTTGTGAAGACCTTTTAATTATAACCATGGACAATATTGGTATATGCCAGACATATGCTAATTATACAAAGAAAAGACTAAGAGAATTGAATGATCAAGTAAACAAACTATCTCTCCAGTTTGATGACATAATTTTAAGAGGAATTTAGATTTTTCATAGAATCCTTAGTTATGGAAGTATTTAAGAAAAACCATTAGTTGGTTTCTAGTGAAGAGTTTGCTATATCACTTACAAAATTATTGATTAATTTTCAAAGGAGAATAACAGAGGAAAATGAAGGAGAAAATTTGTAGGTCACTGAGATTGTCTCCAAAACTAGGGTAAAATACATAAAATAGATATGCTAAAGGAAATCACAATAAATGTAAATGTTACTCAGTAGGTTTTGTTTCACAAGGCTAGTGTGCTCTTTAGAAAGCATATTGTGGACATAGGAAAGATAGATAGAGATTACAAGATTTGTAAAGTAGTCTTTCTTGTGGTACAAAAGCAATGGGATACAACAGGCCCCACACAAGAGCAAAAAACTCAAAAATTAACTTTACATACAAACACAAATCAACACCATCCCATAATTAAGTAATATCTACAATGAATCATGAGTCACAGTATTTGAGCATAGCAAGAAAAAAAATTAAATATGTATATAATGTAAATAGCTTAATATTTATAATTTATTGAATGTTTTTTTATATATTCCAAATGGTATACTTATCTAAACATGCACATGGTAGTTTTACATCCAATATGTTGTTGTGGCATAACCTAGCGGACGTTAAGCTCAAAATATCTTACTTTATTTTGTTAATTCTTAGAGATCGTTAATATCAAATAAATATGTCATGCCATAACCTAATGGATGTTGTTGAGCAGACATAATATTGTTCTAACGAGAAGACACAAAAATAATACATGTGTTGGAACAAAGCACATTTGAAGGCACATAATAATAGGAAAGGAAACACACGCCATAACAGTGTGTTCAAGACTTAGTTGTTTTTATGGATAAGGGCTATTTTTAGAGATAGCGTGCAGAGCACACATTGGGATGGAGACTTGCATGACACACAAATGGTATTTTGGAAATGAGTGGTTGATAAGCTCCATGCATGGTTATAGTTAATAATAGGATTACTTCTTCAATTTAACTATAGGACATCTATTAATAGCACACTTACATGTGTGCATGTTATTGTAAAGGCACATGGCTATTATCAGCATGTGACCTATTTTGAGAAGTGCGTAGGCGGTGAATGGAAATTCCCCACCCCTATAAATATGTATTGAGCTATGTAGTTTAGTGGGTGTGTTTGAATTATTGTAGAGTTATGGTTGTTGGATCTGATGTGTGCATGACTTATGGATATACTTTATAATGTAAGAAACTTCTATGTTTTACAATGTTTAATGTAATGGATGATATTAGTTGGATAATTGTGTTAGACATAACTGAAACTAGTTCATGTATGGTTAATCTTATTACAATTATTTTTTAATTCATGATTCTCTAAGATCTAGATTTGAATTATGCGTATTTTGTGGAATGTATATGTTTAATTATGGATCTGAATTTGTATTATCTTCATCACACTAACATATTGGAGAAGAAAATCTAAATAGGGTTTTGGTACCTTTGCGTGCTTTGGGTGAGTGCTCAACTCAGGTTGGGTGATGTGTCAGTGCCCTTGGGTTATTCACAATAGATTCTAGGTTGTTGTTTCACCTCTTTCTTAGATTGTTTCTTTGAATTGTTAACAAAACAAATAGGGTAACGGGCATAGAAGGAATACTTATTCAAATTTCGATTGTTGGGCTTGTTGTGCACCGTATGGCTTCCAAATCCAAGGCTAACCATGAGAGCTTCCTTTTGGCTAGGAGGAACTACCTGTAATGAAAGCAAGACCACCAAAAAGAATTAAATAATATGGCCAGTAAAATGCCTAGCGTGAGCTAGCTTCAGGAAGCATGGTACTTCCTAGATGGCTTTCAATCCACTATTTTAAAAAAATTAGTGCTGAAAAAAAGGTAAATCCTATTGTTATTTTAAAATTATTTAGGTATCTCACTTAAAAACACAATAAGAAATAGATCTTAATCTAACAAACTAAGCTAGAATAGAATCCAAGGTCAAGTGATAGGTTTTGGATCTCTGCAGGTTTGATAAAGGTCTCGGGTAGGTCATAGGTGAGTGAGGGTGAGGTAAAATTAGGTGGGTAGGTCTCTGTTTAAGACTGTGTGGGCAAACACAGAGACCGGCATCAGTCAAGGGTGACAGACTGCGGTTAGGTATAACCGACGCTGGTTACTGTGAGATCTAGAAATGTCACAGGACGGGGTTTTGGTATCCTTTTTTATCGCACAAAGGATTTTGGTTGGTTGGGACGAGGTAATGGGTGACTAGAGTAGGATTTTGCGAGGTTTTTATGGGTCTATGGAGGTGAAAATGTTGGAGAACATCAATAGGGAGCAAGATAAACAAAGGATGATAAAATAATGATCAAATGAAATAACTAGGAAAGTGTGATGTTGTACTTACTTGGATTTCATTCTTGAAGGTCTATGTGTGAAGGATTGAGGTGCTGATGATGGGTTTGAAGGCTGAAAGTGATCACCAACTAAAGAAAAGCTTCTGCATGGGCTGCATGCACACTCCTCTTTGCTTAGATAGATCAGAATGTGGCTGGGTTGGTTGTGCAGGAGAAGATGCCCAATCTCCTTCCTTGGATGTGAGTTCTTGCTGGAATTTGCTCTCTGAAGATGCATTATCTCTCTAAGATTTGTTCTTTTTCGTCAACTTTCTTGCTTCCAAATTCCAAGTTCCAAGTTCCAACCTTGATAATAAGGTTGTTTTGGGTTAAAAGGGCTAACCGACGGTGGTCTGGCTTAACCGGCAATGCTTAGGGCTAACCGACGTCAGTTAAGGAGGGATTTCCTAGGTTTACTAAACTTAGGAAGATTCTCCTGATTTCCTCGGATCTCATATCATTATCCTGAGGATTAGACTCGGAGACTCTTGTGAGCATTTGGGAATGTGGTTAGAGGGAATGTAGGCATTGATTTTTAGGGTTTGGGTAAGTCTTAGTTAGTTATAGTAACTTGTTAAGAATAGGTCTTAGGTTGAGTTAGCTGGGTGAGGTGTCTAAGTGAACTATATGTGTAGCTATTATTTAAATCAGATATTTAAATAATAAATATAATGAGGGTAAAGCATTAATTTAATTAAATTAATTAAATTAATATTAGTGGGGTAAAGAGGGTCATGGCTAGGTAAATGTAATAAAGGGGGGCTTATATGTCAAGGGACGAAGGGGGAGTGTGACCTAATTTTAGTGTCTACATTTTGCCCCTTTTTTTTGTGTAGCTTGTATTGGTAAGCGATGCTAACAAAAATTAGATGTGGTTACCCCATGTGAGGGTGAAGGTGATCCCCCTCAAACCAAGAACTGACGAGGCAACAGGCTAAAGTGGTGAGTGGTTTGATAAAAAGTAAATGTGAGGGAAAAGCAAGTGGGTGCAGGGGAAAAGGGTGAAAGGTCTACTTGGGAAATCTAGGTAATAGACCAGGGTCATAGGTAACAAAATTCAAATGCACACACATGTATAAACTACAACATGCTACCGGGTTGAAGAGCAGGAAAACTCTACATCCTCTAAGGTTGATAGGTTTATCCAAACAAGGGTGAAGTGAATCCGGTATCCAAGGTATAGGATAAGGTCAGGAAACACAATGTAGGTTAGGTGCAGGAATGTTTAGGTATGTTCCAATACACCAAAGGTAGGGTTAGGATAGACAGCATGGTAAGGGCACGAGGTCAAACAACACGGGTAACGGTGTCACAAGGTATAGTGAGCACATTGGTTCAAAGGTCACAAACAGTTTTCCAGGACCAGGTAGATAGGTCACAGCACGGGTAAGGCCGAGGTAAGTCAGCTTGGTTTAGGCATGGATTGAGTCAGGTTGATGGGTTGGTTTAGGCATGGAATAAGTCAGGTTGGTTTAGGCATGGATTTGTATTTCGATATTTTGGTAAGACATGTTAATGCAAATGAATGTAATGGTGTTCAATGTTTAAAAATGGGTTATAAATGAATATGGGAAATAATGGTAGTGGTAAAAGAGTATGTGAAACATGAGGAGTGTATGTAGGTCGAATGATGTGGATATGGGATAGATTTCTAGGTTTTTGATATGAACAAAAAATTAGGTAAAGGTGGGGGAAATGGTTAGGGTAAAGAGTGGCCGAGCTAACCTTCTAGGGCCCCATGCCCTGGAAGTGCTACCTACATAGTCCTGGAAAAAAGGGACCTTAGGCCGATGTAGTTCTCCCATGAGCTAGGGAAAAATATGAGAATGAGTAGGTAGGTTTTGTGGGCATGTAGTGGGTTTAGGTTTAATAGGTGTGGGTAGATGATAGTTAAAATGTTGCAGGTGAGGGCGATTATGGCGAAAGGGGAGGATGACCCCTAAAGGTAAGTGTCAAAGACCAAGTCCTATATAAGGTAATCAAAATGTAAACAAATATGGTTACAAGATAAGAGGGGGGAAATAAAGCCATGTGATTGGGTAGAATCATACCAAGTAGATCATACCTTGAAAAGGGGTGATAAATACAATACCCGAAAGGCATTGCATGATTAATTGTTTTAGGGTGAAAGTAGTCATAGGATCACCAAATGTCAAAATTCCAAGATGTCCCTTGAGGAAATTTAGAAAATGAGAGTGGAAATGGTAAGTTGGGTGAAAGGTAGTTAATTGTATATGTTTTGAGTGATAGGTCTTTTGGGCAAGAGGTCCGAGGTCACAATAGGCAAGTCCATGACTAAAAAGTTTTTTTGTTTTGACAGACTGATCGATGTAGGAAATCTATATGGGATAAATAATATGATACTCCTTGAGGTCTTTGTGAAGATGATTGATGTGGGAAGCTTCGGTTTCTCTCATTTTTATTTTTTTAAAGCTTCACATAGTTGTCCTTCGAGGGAGCAGTCTATTTATAGTAGCAATTGGGTCGAGAGGAAGATTTCATTTTGAGGAAATCATCTTATTTATTAGAAGTTTGACTCAAGGAGTTTGGTCACATGATAAGACCAAGCTGAAGGATAGGACTCTTGTACAAAAGGTGAGGTGAAAAGACCATGGGATCTCATCTAAAGGTAGATGAAAAGTATCCATGAGAATCATGCTATGTGTAGTGCCATGGTACACATATTCAAAAGAAGATAACAAGTGATGAGTACTCACATCATTCTTGTTTAATCGTTAGGGAGGTGGATGGAGTGGATAGCACTCAAGGGATGAGCATGGAGAGAGAAAAAGGGTGAGGTGGGACAACGAGTCAATAATAGAATGGTCAAAGATGCAATGTGTTAAGGGGCTCAGGTTCAGGTTTACCCTTAAGCGAGGACAAATGATAGGCACCCGATCCATAGGTATGAGTTATGATGTATGATCCAAGCCAATTAGGAGTGAATTTTCCCCGTTTACCTTTTTTCTGCTTTAGTTACATGTTGATTTTCTTTCAAGACAAGGTCATCGACTTGGAAGGTTCTTTCATGAACACATTTGTCATAAGAATGTTTGATACGTTGTTGGTAAACTTGAAGGTGGTCCAGACCATTAAGATGATGTTTGTCTAATAACTCTAGTTGTGCTAAGCATTCTTGATGAAAGTCATCATCAGTAAGCATTTCATGGAGAGAAATGTGGAGTGAGGGGATATGTACTTCGAGAGGCAAAATAGCCTCTGTACCATAGACCAGTGAAAAGGGTGTAGCTGCAATGGAAGTGTGAATTCTAGTGCGGTAGGCCCATAGGGAAAAAGGAATGTGCGTATGCCAATCCCTCCCAGTATCATCAACCACTTTCATGAGAATTTTATTGAGGGTTTTGATAGTGGATTCAGCTTGGCCATTGGTTTGTGGGTAATAAGGTGATGAGAAACTAAGTTGAATGCCAAAGGCATCGCAAAATTTTTGCAGTGTTTTGTTTTTGAATTGCTTTCCATTGTCAGTGATGAGGCGATGAGGGACACCAAAGTGACAAATGATGTGATGGTTAATGAACTCACATATTTTCTTGGATTTCATGGAAATGAGTGGTATGGATTCCACCCATTTTGTGTAGTATTCAATAGCAGTTATGATCCATTGATGATGTTGGGAAGAATGAGGATTGATTTCTCTGACAAGATCCAAACCCCATTAAGAGAAGGGTCAAAGGTCACGAACGACCTGTAAGGCATGACTAGGTGTATGATGAAGGTTGGAATATTGTTGAAATTTCATGCAGCATTTGACATAGTTACAACAATCATGGTTAAGGGTTGGCTAGTAATAGCCTAGGTGAAGAATACACTTAGCAACAACAAGGCCACTAAAGCGACCTCCAGATATGCCATCATGAACCTCCTTAATGGTATAAGTAATTTCAGAACTTTTGAGGCATCGTAAGAGAATACCATCAAATTCATACTTATAGAGGAGTCCTCCCAGGATAATGAAATGGGAGACCCTTTTAAGGAAGGTGTGTTGTTCGTTACGAGTGAGATCAGGAGGTAAGATGGAGAGGGAAAGGTAGTCAAAGTATTGTTTACACCAAAGGTCACTCAGGTCAGGGATTTCATTTCCGATTGAGTAAACATGATGAGTTAAATAAGAAGGTGAATGGAGGCATTGTATAGTGACAAATATTTTGGAATCGGTAGGGGAAGCAGGTATTTGGGAAGCTAAGCAGGCCATGGTATCTACAAATATGTTGGTTGAACATGGGATGGTTTGAAGGGTGTGTTGGTACCCCAAACTTAATCTCCTTCACAACTCAAGCAGCATCATGGATTTTTAAAAGACACTCAAAGGTAGATAAATGATTTGTATGCCGTTTGTAGCCGGGGAGACATCTATCTAACTTGTTAGCGCTCAATATTTGAAGGAGTGGGTAGCACCTCAGAAGGATTTTGATATGATCCTCACTATTTTAGGTTGTGCCTATCAACCAAGGCAAGAGAACCTATATTGCAGCCTTTGTTTTGTGAAGGAGGTGGAGATATCCTTGTATTTTGCATGTTGTATAGAAGGGGCCTTGGGAAAACATGATCAATTCTCCATTATTCAAACTTAAAAGATTTGTCACTACTAAATGATGGAAATGTTTTCAAAACAAGGCAGAGGCTGTTAGAGACATAGTATTATCCTGATTTGCTTCATGTATTTTTGTAAATGGATTGTATTCTCTTGTTAACACACAATGCAATGCAGGGGTAGTATAGGGTAGGGTTAATTATTTTGAATGAAATTTTGTTGGGAGATGTTTAGACAAGACCAACCAGAGATTACCAAACTCTTTGAGGACCTTTGTAAGAAATTTGCAACACTTAAATAGTAGGAATGCTTTAAAAAGGTTTAAAATACCCCTTTAACCAAGATATGTGCACAAATGGAGGCCTAGATATACAATCTTCCACATAATATTTGACAACCTACTACAAAATCTTGAAGAAAATATACCAAAAAAAATCCAGAAATCCCTTTTTGATCATGACCTAAGGTACCCCCAAAGGTTTACAAGTAATCTCAAGATTCAAGGACAGTAAAATGATTTTAAATTTGTTTATCCTCTATCAGATGAAGGCTCTTCCGGATATAAGATTGCAGATGTCATCAAACCATCAACAATAAATGAGACCATGTATGATCAAAGAGATCCTAAACACAAGATTGCAACATGAGTAAGAAACACAAATTGAAAACATTCTGAAACATAAGTGTATGTAAACTTTTCCAAGAGAATAAACTAGATAATCCAAAAAATGATCAAATATATCAGCAGGGGAATGTCATGAGAACAATCTCAGAGCTTGTTGATGGCTTTACAACTTGAAACAAACTCAACATGATCAAATCTGATGCAAAATAAAATTGAAAGTGGCTCCCAAACGGTTCCTTAGAGAAATGGGCTTCTTCTATTTTTTCTGTGAAATTGTAAATTCTCTCTCACCTCCAATTTCTCCAAAATTCATAATATACCTTATTCCATCATGGAGTCTTCCTTCCCAAGCAAAGAATATGCTCATGGGATCAAAATTTGTTACAACAACTCCTCATTATTTGTAGAAAGGGACAACAAACATTATCCATCCCAGGGTCACGTTTTTATCATTCAGGCATGCCAACATGTTTTATCAATCATTTCTCACCCTTCTACCTTTTCAATTTTACCTCTGCAACTTTTGATTTTCATTTTTCATGTTTTATATCAAGCCCGAGAAAAAATGTATCAAGAACATCAAAGATCACTGAATTAGGTCATGAAAATAGTGCCATTGCACTCAGAAGGCCGAGATGATGCAAAATCATATAAGGTTTGAAGAAAATTGATGAAGAAATGTGATTTCCAAACTTCTTGGAGCTCCCATGGCAGCCAAAAGGGTGAATGCATAGTTGCTGTCGATTTCATATCAACTTTAAGTATCAGCCCTCCACGTGGAAGATGAGATCCATGAATATCCTCAAAAATACACTTTTTTTACTCTAGATAAGGTGGGACATGTGTCAAAACACGATTGGATCAGACTCCCATCCTTTAAAATGCATGTGTGACCATTTTTAATTTTGAAAATTTTTGCAAAATTTCCCCACTTCTCCCCTTGATCTACCACGCGTCCATATGTGGGCCCCATTGAAAATGCAGGCCAATTCTATCAATTTTGACACCTTTTGAAAAAAGGAAATTTTGCTCAAAATTCTCCGCAGGCCCAAACACCCACTCTCATCCTTGCCACGTGTCACTCTCCCATTCACTATGGGTCTAGGCCTCTAATTCTTCCTCCAAACCTCCCTACCAAATTTGTAAAATTTCAAAGTTCTCCCCAGCCCGCACCCCCCTTTTGACTGCTTAGGACGTGCCACATGTCCTCCATAGATTGGTCATCAGACCATCTTTCATTTTTTACCTTACAGACACAAAAGCAAAAATTTAGAAAACTTTCCTTCAGCCCCCTTTTCCACCTTTTTGTATTTCTAGACACGTGTCCTTGTCTTATTGGTCCTGGAGCTACAACCCAAAATTTGACATTAAATTTTTGAAGCTACAAAACTTCAAATTTATTAAAACCTCCACCCTCCCATGTTGAATTTTCCTGGACACGTGTCCACCTACTATTGGATAAGGGCCTTCGGGTCAAAAATTTCCCTTGACACTTTGAATCAAAAAACACAAAAATTCACCAACTTTTTCCACCACCCACATGTCCCCCGAGCCACATGTCCTCTTCCCATTCACTGTGGACTTTCAGGCCAAGAATTGACTTTGAAATTTTTGTAAAATGAAAGCCAAATTTCTTAAGGTAAACTTGCCACCCCTCGACCAATCAGAATGTGCCATGTAGGCACCCTTTACAGAAAGCGGAGCGATGGGTCAAAATGTGCCATATTGCTAAAAGTTTCAAAATAATAAGTTAAAAACATTTCCCGACCATCCTCGGCCAATAGGAACCCACCACATTGCCCTTGTATGCAGAGGATGAATTTGACGGGTAGAAAATGCCCATCTGCCTATCAAAATGTGGAAAATACAGAGGATGCCCTAGAATTTGAAATTTTTGACAAGGGAGGCATATTTCTTGATTTCAAACCAACTGAATCATTTTTTGACATTATTTTCAATCTTGGGATTGGGGAAACACTTACACATAATCGGGATTTGATCAATTTCAAAATTTTACATGATTTGATAAAAGAAAGATGACACAGCCCTAAAAATTTGAAGAAACTAGGGCACAAAAAGGGGGCAGCTTAGAATATTGTTTCAGAATAGGGGAAAAAATAAAATTATGGGCATTTTCGAGGCATTCAACTAGGAGAAACAAATTATAGATCACCAAATCGAACAATAAAACGTTTTGAGCAAAATTGGACATAAAAAATTAGGGCACATTATGAAAACTCAATAATGGGACCAACATTGGCTCCTGCTTGGGGATGGGCACTTCCAGTGAGTGCCACAAGATCAAAATGTAGACCAAGTGTCAAAAACCATTGGACAAAGGAGTCAAAATACAAGGCAACTCAAAAAACTAGAATTACCACAAAAAAAAGAACCGAGAAAACAGCCAAAAGTGGTTGCCAAGGACAAAAGGGCAAACCACACACCAACCAACACTAAAAAAAAACAAAACACAGACTATACAAATGTACAATTTGTACATACCTAAATTTGGGGATTTAATCTAAGAAATATTTTAAATGTATGCCATTAACAAGCAACTCCAACAATTCCCCATCTATATCTTTGAGAAAAAAGGTATGTTCACCAATTCTGATGTCAATGGCATAAGGGCCCATCCATAAAGCATCAAACTTGCCATGTTTTCCCTTTTCTTCATTTCTACTATCCCACAGAAAAACCATATCTCCAATGTTGAAGGCTCTAGGATTTATTTTCTTATCAAACAACTTCTTTAATTTCTCTCTAGATCTGATATGCCTCTGATGGGATGCTCTTCTTTCCTCATCAAGCTCAATAATTTGATTGATTCTTGATTCATATGGGCAATGCTCTTGATCCTCCAATTGCTGGGAAAACTGAAATGAGGATAATTGCATGTGTAAGGGCAGGAAAGCCTGAGTTCAATACACTAATTCAAACGGGCTTTTACCAATTACTCTTTTAGGAGTTATTCTATCAGCCCAAACTACAAACTTCAATTGTTCTCCCCCACTTCTTGTTCATTTCCAAGGTCCTCCTAATGATCTTGAGCAAGTTCTTGTTACTGGACTTAGCTTGTCCATTCCCTTATGGATTGTAGTTTGAAGAATAAGTCAAATTTATCCCATATTCATTACACATTGCCATTAAAGGCTTGGCTCTAAAGCACATGGCATTATCAGATACAATCTTAACTAGAACTCCAAATCTGCATATGATATGATTCAACAAGAAATCCATTACCACTTGGTGTGTTGCCCTTCTTAGATGGAATTGCCTCAACCCACTTTGTAAAATAATCAGTGGCTACAAGAATCCACTTATGACCAGCACTAGAAGGGTCTAAAATCTCACCAATAAAGTTCATTCCCCATTGTTTAAAAGGGGCTTCAATTGATACAAGCTGCAAAGGGAAAGGAACCTGAAGCTTTTAGTCTTCTAGAGAAATGTTGGCAACTATCACACTTTCTAACCAGCTGGATTACATCTTTAAAAAGAGTAGGCCACCAATAACCAGCTCTCAAAATCTTATGTGATGTTACTCTCCCAGCAAAGTGTCCCCCACAAACTCCCTCATTAGAAATCAGCAATTATCTTGGGAGCTTCATCTTCAGTTATGCATTTCAAGATGACACCTTCAGGGTTCTTCTAAGCCAGCCCAAGGTCTGTTATGATATACTTTTGAGAGGCTTGAGGGCTCTTTTCTGATTTTTATTTAACTGACTAGGATAGCATAAGTTCCTGAGGTAGAAGATCACATCTTTGTACCACTCAAAACTCATCAATTTCTCAATAAGATCTACCCTTTCTTCCTCTAGTTGATTCACCTCTACATTTTGCAAATTACTCTCAGCCATGAGCCTGGCAAGACCCAAATCTCTTACTAACTTTTTGGTTTGGATACCCATATCATACTCCTGTAGTTTGTTGACCCACCTAAATATTTTGCTTAAGATCTCCATTTCTGATAAGATATCTTTCACCATGGTGTGGGGGAACATAAGCAACAAATTTTGAACTCAATATATAAGGCCTGAAAACTTTTTTTGCTTTCACCAAGGAAAAATTCTTGTTTCTCCATGATTGTATACTTCAATTCAGCTTCTTGTAAAGCCTTACTAAAGAATGCAATAGGCCTCTTAGCCTCATTTTCATCCTTTTGTAACAAAACTGAAGCAATGGTAAATTCAGAAGCAAAGGAAAAGATTTGGAAAGGCCTCTTATAGTTTGGAGCTACTAAAATAGATGCATGCTTAAGTGCATCCTTTATTCCTTCAAAAGCTTGAATGGTAGCCTTCTCCCACATGATAACTTGATCCTTTTTTAACATGCTTGTGATTGGAAGATTTAGCTTAGCAAAATTGGAAATAAACCTTCTAATAAAATTTATTTGGCCAAAGAAAGATTAGATGCCTTTCTTGGTTCTTGGGATAGGTATTTTTGTTGATTGCTTCCACTCTCTCAGGGTCTATCATAACACCATCTTTAGATACAATAAGTCCCAGCAACCTGACATTTTGCATGCCAAAATGAAACTTCTTTGGATTAAGAGAAATGCCATACTCCCTACATCTGATCAGCATCTTTTCCAAGTGTTGCAAATGATCACTCGCTGCCTTGAAAATACATTCACATCATCTTGGTAAACTGCAATAAACTCATTGATGTAACTAGAAAAAGCAACATCCATTTCTCTTTGAAAAGTAGCACCAGCCTTCATCAAACAAAGGGCATTCTAACAAAAACATATATTCCCCAAGGAGTAGTGAAGGCTGTCTTAAGTCTTTCTAATTCTTTGATAACCACTTAATTATATTCAGAGAAACCATCCAATGTAAAAAGTAATTCAGATCTTGTCGCAAGCTGCAACATATTTTTCATATTTGGCAAGGGATAGTTATCCTTCATGGAGGCTTTACTTAGATTCCTAAAATCCACACAAAGTATGATATCTCTGTTCTTCTTTCTAACTAGTACAAGGTTTGCAACCTAAGATGAATATCTAGTGGGCTGAATAATACATCCATCTCTCAACTTCTTTAACTCTTCTTGCATTTTCATGGAGAGAAGTGGATTAATAGGTCATTTCATCTATCTAAATGGTTTGGAATTTGCTTCAAGAGAGATCTCATGCTGAAATAAATCTTCTCTATATGCTTTCAACTCTAAGTAGGACCAAGCAAGGAAGTCTTGATATTTCTTCAAGAGTTGGGCATAGGACTATTTTTCTTCCTTAAACTGCTGCCCAACCAAACCTTCCTTGGTTTTTCCTTTGTTCCCGAGTCATGCTCTTCCACATCCCTTGAAGTAGACATCTTTCTATTTACATTGCAATCAACATTGTTAAAATTTGCCTCAAGTGCCATAAGACCTCTAAGAATGGTGTTTGTTTTCAATTAGATGATATATTTTCCAAAAAAAGTTTCTTTTCCTTCAGTCATGCATACCATTGGCTCCCAATCACTATTCTAATTTCCAAATTCACTTTAGTTTTGTAGGAACCTGAGCACTTGAGCATCATTGTCAAAGACTTGCCAATGTTTCACATTATCAGGGACAACTAGCCTAGTCAGGACTCCAATGTTATATTCACAATAAGGTGAAATGGTGTGATTTTCAAATTTAGAACCAAGCACTACTAACTTATCAGCACTAGCATTAAGACCTCTATAATGGTAAACAATGTTAAAGGAATCAAACATTTCAATTAGATCCCAAACTGCATGCTTATACTATTTCATACGCTGATTTTTTGTAGCATATAACTTTCTTATTTGTTTGACAACCAGCTCTAAGTCTCCTTTTGTAACAATATCTCTTACTCCATAGTTCCATGCAATCCTTAACCCTAACAGCAATGCCTCATACTTAGCAACATCGTTAGTGCATTCAAAATTAAGTTTGAAGGAAAAAGCATACTCTTCTAAACTAGGAGAAAGCAGAACTATACCAGCACCATTTCCAAATTTGGAGCAAGCTCCATAAAATAGAAAGGTCCAAGGAGAACCTACCATATCAAGTCACTTTGATCTGTCCATCTTGTCTTCTTTTCCGTCAGCAAATCCAATGAAATTTTCAGCATCTACATCAGCAAATAGCACTTCATAGGAAGCATTGTTGGGATCTTCAATCAAGTGCAACATTTTCTATTCACCATAGAGTTTGACAAGGCTTCCCTCAATAGGAATAGTAGTAAAAGACATGTCCATTTGAACACTGCCACCAACACTTGCAGCCCACTTTCTTGACAAAATCATACCCCATTTGGTAGGGCAGTCAACAATTACAACATCAAGTTTCAAATTCTTACCCGGATAGGCTGCAAGTTGCAATACTAAACCCTTCACACAACCAAGAACTGACACTTCCCTTGAATCCATGGTAGTACACTTCCCATAGGCAGTTGTCACTTTGATATCCAACTCATTCATGACTTCTACTTTTAAGAAGAGCAACAGTCAGGGGACAAGAAGTACCTCCTCTTTAATGGGAGAGGTTCCCTTATTCAGAAACGAACTTATTTACAAATGTACAAAACATGATTTTCTGGTTAAACTTGGATATTACGAAAGTGTTTTCTATGAAGATCATCAATTACAAAAGGACAGAGGAAATGAGAAGTATGGGAAAGAGCAGAAAGGCAACATGCAGAATTATAGATATCAGAGTAATTCTTTATGTATGCGAAGTCACAGTGAATTGAAACAAGATCATTTGTATCGGATAAATAAGATGGAATTCAAAGACACAAAGTTCTGTAAATAACATCTGCTAGAACACAAAGTTTCTTAACATAACACAGACTCATTAATCAAGGACACAAAGTTCCTTCTTGGTTATACAAGATCACCGTGCTTGCAAAGTCGAAGAGTATGCAATCGGCAAGACTAATGAACTTGAGACAAATGATCTTCACAAAGAAAATAAATGGAAGCTTAGGAGTAACAGAGATCAGATAGACAAAGAATGGAAAGTCCTTCTGTATTGATTTCTTTATGATCTATTTACACTTTCAGAAAATATGCCAAATTCTTCCTCCTTTTCAGAATGGCGTAAGGAAGGCCATTATATAGCTTACAAATCAGTTACTCTTCGTAACCACTTCTTTAACCAAGAACAGTTAAGGACCGCCAATCGCAATACCTTAACTTCTTACAAAGAAAACGGAAAAAGAAAGGGAAGAAGAGAAAAGAACAAGGAGAAGAAGACAGGTGGCCAGTCACTGAGAGGGACCCACCGACTTCAGAATCCGCTGCTTGAATTTCTTTAACGCCTCAGCTATGTCTCTGCCACGAGGGACTGACGTGTTGGCCGTTGACTGAGTCCAGAATCCAAGACATTTCTCCATCTCTTTATCAAACTCGACATGAGTATGATAATCTTTATTTGCTTCTCCAACGGCAGATTGAAGAGAGCAGATTTCCTTCATTTTCTCTTTGGAGATTGAGCTTTCCTTGAACAGATTATCTTTGACATAAGCTCTGAATTGAGCTTTAATTTCTTGCAAGGAACGGGACACACCAGAAGTTTCATCTTGAAGATGACAATGAATATCCTTGAAAACTGATATAACCAGCGTCTTGAAAGCTTCGCCTTTCTGCCAACTGTTCTTTAGTTCTCCCAAAGCCTACTCCAAAACTTTGATCTTCCATATTGATAGCAACTAGGAGGACAGAACCGCAAACCAGGCTCGGAAAGGAATTTCAGAGGGAGGGGACACGCGCAGGTTTTCAAATTGCAAGGGTTCGAGCAAGGGTAGCATGGAAACAATGTAAGAATTGCAAAGGTGGCTTGCTCGTTACATAGCCGTTGAGGAGAGAGAAGGGTGATCAATGCGCATTTAATGCATACCCACCAATTTGAATAAGCAGGATATTCGGGTAGAGCGGCAAAAACTGGTACGAATGACACTTGGTTCACTTGGGACATGTGAGACGTGAATGCGCGAAACACGCGGCTCGGCCGATTCGGGCGAAACAGGGAGAAGACGCACAAATGCATTTTGGGACATTTGGGACGAAAACGCGCGAAGTACGCGGTTCGGGTGTTTCGACCGAAAATGGAACAAAAGGCCCGTTTGAACTTGGGACATTTGGGACATGAAAGAGTGAAGTACGCGGTTTGGGTGTTTCGGCCGAAAATGGAACAAAAGGCCCGTTTGAACTTGGGACATTTGGGACAAAAAGTTCCGAAGTACGCGGTTCGGGTGTTTCGGCCGAAAATGGAACAACTTGCACTTTTTGACTTGGGACATTTGGGACATGAAAGTTCCGAAGTACGCGACTCGGGTGGTTCGGGTGAAAATGGAACAACTCGCACGAAAAGTTTGGGACACTTGGAACATGAAAGAGCGAAGTACGTGGTTCGGGGATTTCGGCCGATCGGGGAATAGAGCGCAATTTTGAACTTGGGACAGTTGGGACGAAAAGCTCCGACGGGCCCGAAAATGGAACAACTTCGGGGATTTCGGCCGATCGGGGAACAGAGCGCACTTCGGAACTTGGGACACGCGGGACAAAAATGTCCGACAGGCCCGAAATACATACAAAATGACCCAAAACTGCAGACTTTTCTCAATTTCACGACTTCGGTACATTAGAGAAAACACTTAAACTCAAAATTTTGAAATTTTTTTACTTTCATCAGAGCAGGGAATTTTGAGTGGACAACAGCTGGCTCCTTCTGGGGATGACTTGGCATAAATTCAAGGAATGAGACAAGGCAAGAACTTAGACAAACTCGGGGAAGCAGACCAGTACCTTATCCATTGGGCAACGGAGTCAAAAACAGACCAATACAGAGGGCAACACACCAAAACAAAAAGGAAAGAAAAGCAAAAACGCTGTACAGAATATACAAGGGACTCCCTAATCACCTAGGACTTGAACAACTTGAGATACTACCCACTATAAGGAAGTGGGAGAGAAGAACCATCCATGTAATCAAGATAAAAGGAATTCTCACCAGCAAAGTGTCTGATCTTGAAAGGTCCGAGCCACAGGGAATCAAACTTTCCATGGCTGCCACGAGGTTCATGTCTTTTGTCCCATAACAGCACGGTGTCTCCAACTTGGAAATCTCTGAACCTAGCTTTCTTGTCAAACAGGACCTTTACCTTCTACTGGTGAACAGATATCCTATCAGCAACCATCAATCTGTCCTCATTCAGTTTGTGCAGGTACATAATTCTCTTGTCCAAAGCATCTCTGAAACTAGTATCTTCAATGGCCTTCATTAGGTGCAAGGCTGGCAGTTCCACTGTCACTGGCAATTGAGCTTCTACTCCATATACCACTTGAAAAGGAGACATTCCAATAGCTCTCTTTGGTGTAATCCTGTCTGCCCAAAGAGCATCATAGAGCTTCTTGTGCCAGTTTCGTTGAGACTCATTGACCAACTTCCTTATGATAGTCACCAGATTTTTGTTAGTGGATTCTGCTTGCCCATTTCCCTGGGGGTAATAATCTGAAGAATGAGCCAGGGAGATGCCATACCCGTAGCAGAAATCCATTATCTCAGTTGAAGAGAAATTCGAAGCATTATCTGTTACAATCTTATTAGGTACACCATACCTTACCAAGATGTTCTCTTTAATGAAGCTGCACACCACTTCAGAAGTAGTACTCTTGACTGGAATAGCTTCCACCCATTTGGTGAAATAGTCAGTGGCAGTTAGCACATGAGTGTGACCAGCACTAGAAGCAGGATTAAGTGTACCAATGAAGTCCAAACCCCACTGTTGAAATGGTTCCTCAATCACAACTGGCTTGAGAGGCAAAGAAGCCAATTTAGGTCTTCCCACAAAAGTCTGACAAGCCTCACATTTATCAACCCACTTGGATGCATCTCTGAACAAGGAAGGCCAGTAGTATCCTCCACGGAGTATCTTATGAGCTGTAACCGTTGATGAATAGTGCCCTCCACATGCCTGATCATGAAAAGCTGAGAGCAACTTTCTCTGTTGTTCCTTGTCCACACACTTCAAAAATCTCCCATCTAACCCACGCTTGAACAAAGCATTTTCCCACAATACATATTGCACTGACCTCAATTTAACAGTCCTCTTTTCTTTGGCAGTTAAATGAGAGGGGCATTCCCCATAGGTGAGAAAATGGGTGATGTCAGCATACCATTCATCAACTGAGCTAAGGAACAGAACGGTAGGAATGTCAGCTTTCTCCTCCAGCAACTCATGTTTAGCTCCTTCAGCAATGAGCTCACAAAGGCCTTTTCCACGAACCAGCTTGGTCGGTTTGATGTCAATGTCATACTCTTGGACCTTAGCAACCCAGTTCCCTCTCTTGGATCCAAATTCTTGTTGTGTGAGAATTGACTTAACAGTTGTATCTGGAACCAGCACCATGGAGTGAGAGTTGAGGATATAAAAACGAAACTGCTTAACAGCTTTGACCACTGCAAAAGCATGCTTCTCCATCATGGTGTATTTCAACTCATGATCTTTCAGAATATAGCTCATGAACGCAATTGGGAGTTCATGCTCATTAGAGTCTTCTTGAGTTAAGACAGCAGCCAAGGTATTATCTGTAGCATAGCAATAGATGATGAAATCTTTGCTGAAATCAGGACAGGCTAAAACAGGAGTTTTAGCAATAGCTCTCTTGATACCTTCAAAGGATTCCTTTCCTTCAGAAGACCAACCAAATGTTTGCTTCCCTTTCATCATCTGAGAAATATTCAAAGTTAACTCTGCAAAATCAGGGATGAATCTTCTCAAGAAATTTATCTTACCAAAGAAGGAGTGCACGCCCTTTTTGCTGGTTGGGAGAGGAATTTGTTGGATGGCTTGAACTCGTTCAGGATCAATCTTAATACCATCCTTGGAAACGATGTGCCCTAATAACTTTCCCTCAGTGACACAAAAGACAGATTTTTTAGGGTTCAGAGAGATCCCATGCTCTCTGCATCTCAGCAGAACTGTCTCTAGGTGATCAAAATGATCCGCTCTTGTCTTGGAAAACACTGTCAGGTCATCAAGATATATGACAATACACTTCCCTTTCAAGCTTCCAAAAGCCAGATCCATGGCTCTCTGAAAAGTGGCACCAGCATTAATGAGCCCAAAAGGCATCCTCTTGTAAGCAAAGGTACCCCAAGGAGTAGTGAAAGTTGTCTTGTGTTGATCTGCAGTATCAACCTCTACCTGATTGTATCCCGAGAATCCATCGAGCATGGATAACATTTCAGACCCTGTAACTGCTTGCAAGACCTGATCCATCATAGGCAAAGGATAATTATCTTTCAAAGACGCCTGATTCAGGTTCCTGAAATCAACACAGATGCGGATCTCACCATTTTTCTTCCTAACAGGCACAATATTTGCAATCCATGTTGAATGGTGAATGGGAAAAATGATTTTAGCCTTCAACAACTTCTGAATTTCCTGAAAGATGGTGTCAGCTATTTTGGGATTATACTGCCTCTGTTTCTGCTTAAAAGGTTTAATTCCTGGTTTGAGAGGAATCGAGTGCTGCATATCTTTTGGTTTGAAAGCTTTCAAATCTTCATAAGAATAAGCAAGAACATCCTTATACCTCCTTAGAAGATCAATTGCTTTTCTCCTCTCATCTGCTGTGCAACATTTTCCAATATTCACTAGCTTAGGGTCATTAGAACTCCCAATATTGATTTTGTCATACTCAGCTGATTGCTGAGGTCCGGTAGAAGCTCTAGACTTCACATACCTGTCATGTTTATCAAACAGTTCCTCTAAGCTTACCAATCCTTTAGGAATCTTATTCCCCTTGAGTTTAATGCACCCTTCCTGACCTGTTTCTTCCCCTTGGGTGACTGCTTTGTCAAAGGGCACACTCTCACGAGGTAGGTTGTCACTTCCCTCAAAATACAGCTGTTCGAAATTACCCTTGAGTTCCAGGAAGGAAAGCAAATGTTGATCATCATTGAAAACTTGCCAGTTATTGGTGTTATCAGGTACACTGGGTCGATGGATCATCTCAATGGTGAACTTGTCTTGAGAGAAATCAGGATGAGGAATCAGTAGCGACCCTGAGACAGCTAGTGAATCAGCCCTGCTGTTCTTTTCCCTAGGTACTGCTTCGATAGAGAAAGCATCAAGGAATTCAATGGAATCCCAAACCTGATTCCGGTAATGTTTCAGCCTTCCATTTTTTACTTGAAAAAGGTTTCTGACCTGCTTTACAATCAATTCTGCATCACCACGAGCCAGAAGATTCTTTACACCTTGTTCTTTGGCCACTTGCAATCCGAGAATGAGAGCCTCGTATTCTGCTGTGTTATTAGTATTCTCGAACTGCAACTTAAATGAAAAGGGGTGTAGGCTTCCTTCAGGTGACACCAGCAGGACACCGGCTCCGGAACCAGCTGAGGAACAACTTCCATCAAACTCTAAAATCCAAACCCCATTAGGATCTTTAGGAGACACTTTGGGGGGTCAGATTTCATCAGGGGACATAATCATGTAGTTACCATGCCCCATATCCTCGTAGAGTATTTGTGCTCTAGGATCATCCGTTTTCTGCACAATATACTCAGACTGCTTCTCAGGCAGCAACTTCTTCATTTGTCCATTGACAGGCACGAGTGCATGTGACCAGTCCATTTGGATTTCCCCACCCACGTCCTTACAGAAGTTCCTACTTAGCAACATCCCGTATGAAGGGGGAATATCTGCCACTAAGATGGTAGCCAACACTTTCTTCTCGGGCAAAGCAGCAAAAGCTACTTGTGCATCTTTAATTCTCCCGACCAGGGGCACTTCTTTACTCTCCATGGAGTAACAAGATCCATAAGTGCGTGTGAGGGTCAGGCCTAAAGCATGAGCTACTTTAGCAGGCATCACATTATCTGAGGCTCCTGAATCTATGACACAATTACTGAGCCTATGACCAGCTATAAGAAGTGTTACATAAAAAGGCTTGATTTTGTCATTAGGCGAGGTGACAGCGGCTACCAGACTAGGCTGTGGTGCAGAAGGAGGAGTGGGCAAAAGGCCTTTAGAGGTGGTCTTAGAGTGGGAATTGACAAAGTGGATCATTTTGGCAAAAGCTTTGGGATGGGTTTGATAGTACTCAGCTTCTGAGATTTGGACCTTGGTCTTTTTCAGGTGATCAACAATATCAAAAGATCCAGAAGTGGACGGGCCATCATCATTCGGTACTCTAGGCTTATCAACTTTAGGAGAAAAAGAAGAAGCAACTTTGGTAGCAGGATTGATAGGACTCACCTTTGGTGTAGACGAAGTAGGGATAGGAGATCCTCTTTTTGCAATCACGGGAATAGTTGTCGACTGCTCCTTAGATTTCTTGATAGGCTGTGTCACTTTCTCCCTCTGATTTGTCTGCTCTCGAGTCATGACAGTGAATGATTCGCTATTCATGTCTGCTACTACTTCATCATAATCATCTCCATCATCAATGCCCTCAGTGGTGAAGAAATTTACTCGAGATCCCTCAAGTTCGTCTGCTTCGTCATCAACTTCTCTCGCAAACTCTTCGCAAGCTTCGTTATCTTCATCGTCATCTGGTTCTTCCACCTCGCAGGTCGCATTGACAGGGACTTTAACAGGAGGTCCTTCAAGTGCTAATCTTGTTTGAGAAGCAGGCAAACGATTTCTGGGCTGAAAATTTCTCCTTGGAACGTCTGCATAAGGAGCGTGCTGAGCCAATTGTTTCTTTATAGCAATAAGATCATTTGCAAGTTTCTGAACTAATGGATCAGTATTAGGTCCAGGGGTGGAAGAGGAAGAAGCAACAGACTTAGATTTGGGAGGGTCTCTTCTCAACTTCCCTGACATGATCAAGTCATCCTCGATACTAACAGCGAGAGTTTGATCCTCGACCAATGTTGCGAGATTAGCCCTTCTTAGTGCATAACTAACTTTGGGCGATTGAGCATTTAGGAAGAAACATTTTTGAATTTGATCAACAGGTCGGGTAGGCTGCGGAATTTTATTGATCAATTTGTTGAACCGGGCCACAAATTCTCTCATGGGCTCTTGTGAATCTTTCTTTATCTGAGAGATTTGGGCTAGCAAGGCATGTACATCTTCTGCCGGCTTGAAACGGTTTTCGAACTGAGTTCTCATTGTGTCCCAGTCGGTGATAGCGCCAGCCGGAAGGTGGTAGAACCAATCAGCAGCATTATCTTGTAATGTCTCGACGAACAGCCTTACGGAGACGTCTTCATATTCGACTCCCAGAACTCCACATGCAACAACGAAGGCTGCGATGTGTTCATCAGGATGCACTTTGCCATCGCCTTTGAATTTAGGAAAGTTCTTCTGGTTACCTCTGGGTAACTCATGCAAAGGCTGAGTAAGGGCCAGGGGCCCGACACGATGACCCCATGGTAATGGCGCCGCCATTCTTGGAAAAACGGCTTGGAGAGGGACTGCAACACCAGCAAGAATCAAAGCTTGAAGATTAGGGCTAGCTGGCTCTGAAGGAATACCACCCGTAGGAATTCTGTCTTGAACAGGTGGAGTGCTTGTCGAACGAGTCCTTCTATTTCTTGTTGAAGGGAAAGGAAAACCCTGCTGCTCCAAAAGCTGAAACTGAGAATCTTCAATACCAAGGGCCCTCCTCCCTCGAGTAAAACGCGGAGTCGCCAGATCAAAGGATGATCGAAAAATTACAGAACTGGAATATGATTTTCCCCAGCGGAGTCGCCAAAAACTGTTGGTCGTCAAATAGGACTTTTAAGAAGAGCAACAGTCAGGGGACAAGAAGTCCCTCCTCTTTAATGGGAGAGGTTCCCTTATTCAGAAACGAACTTATTTACAAATGTACAAGACATGATTTGTCTGGTTAAACTTGGATATTACGAAAGTGTTTTCTATGAAGATCATCAATTACAAAAGGACTGAGGAAATGAGAGTACGAGAAAGAGCAGAAAGGCAACATGCAGAATTATAGATATCAGAGTAATTCTTTATGTATGCGAAGTCACAGTGAATTGAAACAAGATCATTTGTATCGGATAAATAAGATGGAATTCAAAGACACAAAGTTCTGTAAATAACATCTGCTAGAACACAAAGTTTCTTAACATAACACAGACTCATTAATCAAGGACACAAAGTTCCTTCTTGGTTATACAAGATCACCGTGCTTGCAAAGTCGAAGAGTATGCAATCGGCAAGACTAATGAACTTGAGACAAATGATCTTCACAAAGAAAATAAATGAAAGCTTAGGAGTAACAGAGATCAGATAGACAAAGAATGGAAAGTCCTTCTGTATTGATTTCTTTATGATCTATTTACACTTTCAGAAAATATGCCAAATTCTTCCTCCTTCAGAATGGCGTAAGGAAGGCCATTATATAGCTTACAAATCAGTTACTCTTCGTAACCGCTTCTTTAACCAAGAACAGTTAAGGACCGCCAATCGCAATACCTTAACTTCTTACAAAGAAAACGGAAAAAGAAAGGGAAGAAGAGAAAAGAACAAGGAGAAGAAGACAGGTGGCCAGTCACTGAGAGGGACCCACCGACTTCAGAATCCGCTGCTTGAATTTCCTTAACGCCTCAGCTATGTCTCTGCCATGAGGGACTGACGTGTTGGCCGTTGACTGAGTCCAGAATCCAAGACATTTCTCCATCTCTTTATCAAACTCGACATGAGTATGATAATCTTTATTTGCTTCTCCAACGGCAGATTGAAGAGAGCAGATTTCCTTCATTTTCTCTTTGGAGATTGAGCTTTCCTTGAACAGATTATCTTTGACATAAGCTCTGAATTGAGCTTTAATTTCTTGCAAGGAACGGGACACACCAGAAGTTTCATCTTGAAGATGACAATGAATATCCTTGAAAACTGATATAACCAGCGTCTTGAAAGCTTCGCCTTTCTGCCAACTGTTCTTTAGTTCTCCCAAAGCCTACTCCAAAACTTTGATCTTCCATATTGATAGCAACTAGGAGGACAGAACCGCAAACCAGGCTCGGAAAGGAATTTCAGAGGGAGGGGACACGCGCAGGTTTTCAAATTGCAAGGGTTCGAGCAAGGGTAGCATGGAAACAATGTAAGAATTGCAAAGGTGGCTTGCTCATTACATAGCCGTTGAGGAGAGAGAAGGGTGATCAATGCGCATTTAATGCATACCCACCAATTTGAATAAGCAGGATATTCGGGTAGAGCGGCAAAAACTGGTACGAATGACACTTGGTTCACTTGGGACATGTGAGACGCGAATGCGCGAAACACGCGGCTCGGCCGATTCGGGTGAAACAGGGAGAAGACGCACAAATGCATTTTGGGACATTTGGGACGAAAACGCGCGAAGTACGCGGTTCGGGTGTTTCGACCGAAAATGGAACAAAAGGCCCGTTTGAACTTGGGACATTTGGGACATGAAAGAGCGAAGTACGCGGTTCGGGTGTTTCGGCCGAAAATGGAACAAAAGGCCCGTTTGAACTTGGGACATTTGGGACATGAAAGAGCGAAGTACGCGGTTCGGGTGTTTCGGCCGAAAATGGAACAACTTGCACTTTTTGACTTGGGACATTTGGGACAAAAGTTCCAAAGTACGCGACTCGGGCGATTTCGGGCGAAAATGGAACAACTCGCATGAAAAGTTTGGGACACTTGGAACATGAAAGAGCGGAACGGGGATTTCGGCCGATCGGGGAACAGAGCGCAATTTTGAACTTGGGACAGTTGGGACGAAAAGCTCCGACGGGCCCGAAAATGGAACAACTTCGGGGATTTCGGCCGATCGGGGAACAGAGCACACTTCGGAACTTGGGACACGCGGGACAAAAATGTCCGACAGGCCCGAAATACATACAAAATGACCCAAAACTGCAGACTTTTCTCAATTTCACGACTTCGGTACATTAGAGAAAACACTTAAACTCAAAATTTTGAAATTTTTTACTTTCATCAGAGCAGGGAATTTTGAGTGGACAACACCCCTTAACAAATTTTCTTCTAGTGTTATAGTCCTTTTCTTGAGCTACAATAGCATTCATCAACAATTGTCTATCTTCCTCCAAAGGGATACCACCATCATACTTCTTGATCATCAAAGCTCTTAGATATTCAAAGTTATTATTAGGAATTTCAAAGGCTTGAACTACATCTACATCATGAGCATGAGGGGGGAGAAAGACTTGTACCCACCTGATGCAATCCCAAAAGGTAGCAGTAGTCCTAGAACTTATTACTTTAGTAGATGTTATTCCTCCTTGTGAGCTTGAAGAATAGCCCACCATGTAAATATCATCATCAGTTCCATCCTTATTATCAGCTTCATCAAATTTTTGGTCCACTTCACGTGGAGGTTGAGGAAGAAAACATCTATCACACCAATCCATATCATCCACTTCATCAATATCAACAACTTTTTCATTTAGAGGGTCAGGAACCAATCTATTTTTATGTGTTTGGGGTTGTCTACTTGTATATCCAACAGGCCCTTTACCCTTGTCATCAAACCTCTAATCATTCCTATGGTGATTTCCAAATCTATCTTGTGCCTACTTCCTAGGATGACCTTGTGAAGTCTGCCCAATTCCCTTCTCAGCTCTTGCCAACTTGTATGAGATTTCTTTGACAACCCCTGCCAAAGTCTTCACAACCTCTTCTAAATCAGCACTTGCTAGCTTGAGGTTTTTAGGGTTTATCAATTTTACACCATCTCTCTTAAGAGGTTTCCCAACATACTTGATATTGTTCTCAATTTGAAGTGCCATGGTGAAAGCTTGTCTTATATTGGTTGGGTTCTTGTCTCTTAGGTAATAGGCTACCTTTTTATCAAATGCATCTGCATATTTGATTAAACATGATTCATCACAAGGCCTCAAACCAACATGAAGCCTTATCAAAGTTTTGTTAAAACTTGTGTTGAAGTCATGGAATGATTCATTAGGGTTCTTCTTGATATTCTCAAACTCAGACAAAAGAAATCTAGGATCAGTCATGTCACCATATTGCAACCTAAATGCATTTTTCATTTCATTCCATGAATCAATAGAGTTATCAGGTAGAGCCATGTACCAATCCCTAGCATCTTCCTCTAGTGTGTAAATAAACAACTTAATATACACATCTTCAAGTTCTATCTCAAAATATTCCATCATATTATCAAAAATTTTGAGATGCTAATCACCAGTAATAGCATTATTACCTTGGAATTTTGGCAACCTATTTCTGACATCTTGTGGGATAACATTTGGGTAACCATCCATTCCTCTAAAATTTATAGGACCAAAGGTGTTAACAACAAATGGAGGTCTAGGCTGAGCCATATTGTTTGGTGAGGGAGATCTTGGAGGTGTGCCAAGCTGATGAGGAGTGCTATGTCTTTGGGGCTCAAGAATGTGGTTTGCAAGACTGGTATCCTCTAAGTGCTGATTTTCTTGGAAAGTTTGATTTGAATTAAAAAATAAAGGTGCGGATTGGAAAAGGAACCTACCAGGTACAATAGAAGGATCTTCACCATCTGAGGAAAAAAAAATTATGAGAGGATTGATTGATTCAGAATCACTTGAAGAAGAATGATAGTCTCTACCAAAGGTTGATCTCTCTCACCAATGGCTATATCTTTGCCTGATGTCTGACTTTTAACCACTTTCCAAACTCTTATCCCTTCCAATTATGATTTTCTTAAATCTGAGAACAATTTCTTAGCAGAGTCTTTAAGGAAGAGAGATCTTCTTCCCTCCAGTTTTGCAGATATCAACAGCACAAAAATAAATGATAGAAATCTCAAGACACTGGTATTTCTAAATTCAAATCAGCATGGAGTCGCCACTAAGGAATTTCACCTCGGTTGTGCAAGAATGCACTCAAATAATTCTATCAAATGCTTGCTAATATTGATAACTTTGCAATGTTTTATAAACCAAAACTTCTTCTTCTTAAATCAACCAAACATAATGCAACAAAGTGTCTAAAATTCTAAGAAATGAAAAATGGCAGGCTGACCTTGAAACCTTTACTTTAAAAATTATAGATCTGAAAAATAGGGGGACCTCTTGACAATACAATAGCTCAAAAATTTGAATACACTAACACTCAAACCCTTAAAATACTTCAAAACAACCAAGAAATCCCAAGAATTCCATGGCAACGGCGCCACTCCAGTGTTGTTACCCAAACTTAATTTCCTTCACAACTCAAGCAGCATCATGGATTTGCACAAGACACTCAAAGGGTGATAAATTATTTTTATGCCATTTGTAGTCGGGGAGACATCTATCTAACTTGTTAGCACTCAAGATTTAAAGGAGTGGGTAGCACCTCAGAAGGATTTTGATCTGATCCTCACTATTTTAGGTTGTGCCTATCAACCAAGGCAAGAGAACCTATATTGTAGCCTTTGTTTGGTGAAGGAGGTGGAGATATCCTTGTATTTTGCATGTTCTATGGAAGGGGCCTTGGGAAAACATGATCAATTCTCCATTATTCAAACTCAAAAGAGTTGTCACTACTAAATGATGGAAATGTTTTCAAAACAAGGCAGAGGCTGCTAGAGACACTGATTTTCTTTGTGTATTTTTGTAAATGGATTGTATTCTCTTGTTAACACACAATGCAATGTAGGGGTAATATAGGGTAGGGTTAATTATTTTGAATGAAATTTCATTGGGAGATGTTTAGACAAGACCAACCAAAGATTACCAAACTCTTTGAGGACCTTTGTAAGAAATTTGCAACTCTTAAATAGTAGGAATGCTTCAAAAAAAATTTAAATACCCCTTCAACCAGGATATGCGCACAAATGGAGGCCCAGATTTGCACTCTTCCACACAATATTTGACAACCTGCTACGAAAGCTTGAAGAAAATACACCAACAAAATATCCAAAAATCCCTATTTGATCATGACCTAAGGTACCCCCAAAGGTTTACAAGTAATCTCAAGATTCAAGGACAGTAAAATGATTTTAAATCTATTTATCCTGTTATCCCGTAAAATTGACAAGGGCAATTTTACCGATAACCATACCGAAAATTTTGTTTCGATCCCTCGTTAGGGATCCCTTGCGTTCAGAACGTTGCAAAATTCCTTTCCAGGAAATCTGGTTTTCTGAACTTAGTCTTTTTGGTCTTTTTTGGCTGGGCGCATGGAATTACTATGTAACACCAACTTTTGGTGCACCCCCCTTTAAAGCCTTTAGCGCATATTTTCTGGTGTCAACACACCTTTCGGTGTGCCTTGTATGTTGAGTCTTCCCTACGTGCGCCAAGGCGCATGCGCCTTCATGTTGGCAAAACTTTTGTTGCACCACCTTTTGGTGCACCAAAGGCGCACATAATCTCATGGCGACACAACTTTTGGTGTGCCAAAGGCACGCTTAGTTCCATGTTGGCAAATGCTTTGGTGCGCCAAAGGGCGCATGCTTTCCCATGTCGATAGCAATTTTCATGTGCCCTTTAAAAAGTTGGTGGCGCATTTATGGCTAGCTCACCTATATATATATATGCATTTGCATGCCAACAAATGTCATTATCACCAGACGTAAAACACGTGATTTCTATTCTCTGAGACTGTCAGCCCCTGCCTCGTCGTTTTCAACGCATTGTGGACCCGTCGCACGTTTCTCACTATTTGTCCAAGTAAGAGGTTCTTATCTCTTTCATGTGTTTTACGTTTTTGGTTCTTTGTGTGCTTGGTGGTCTAGTTGGTTTGGAAATATTGAAATATCGATCTAGCCCCTCCCTTTTTGCTGTCTTTCCTTTTTCCTCCCCCTCTTTCCAGAGCTGCTGGTAGGGGAAGTTCTTCTAAAAGCATGGTCTGAATCCCTTTGGATTAACCATTTTCCCAAACAATCTTTGAAAGGATAAAGGAGAGGCTAAACCATGTAAAAAACTCTGTTTTTCCCTTTGGCACATCTGTCCCCCTCGCAGCATGAATAAAATCCGCACCAATAGCGCACCCATCATGCTTGTTGCATCAAATGCGTTGTGCCCACCTTGGCGCACCAACCTTCCTTGCTGCATCGCATTAACATGCGTCCCTCAAGGTGCACCCCGAAACTATGCAACACCGGCTTAATCTGCGCCAAGTATGAAGTTATAAAGGCGAAGGCACTTTCCTCGTCGCAAAAACATTCATGTTGTGCAAACCCTCTGTGCGCCATGCCATATTCCCTTTGGCGCACGAAAAGTTCTTGTTACACAAACCATACATGTGCCAAAAGGCGCACCAAATCCCAATGCAACATGAAAAATCCATGCGACTTTGGTGCATCTTGTCTCTATGTAACACAATGTTTTCATGCGCCCTTTACAAAATGCACCCTACAGCTTTCATGTGTCATGCGCCTCTGGCACTAGTTTAACCCTTGCAACACCCTTTTCCTGTGCGCCTTACCTATTTAGCCCTGTAAGCTGCAGCTTTCATGCGCCATGTGCCCTGAGCCTCAAAATAACTAACTCTTTCTTCTGTTAACACTTCAATGGAAAATCAAATGGCTAATACAACCTTTTTGGATTGGGTCTCGCTTCTTCTTCATGCAAATCAGCAAATAAACTTGGAAGAACATATGTCAACATCCAGCAAGAGACCTACCAAATCCAAAGGAAAGGCCAAACTTACAGAAGAAGAGATGAAATATAAATATCAGAGGGTCAGAATGCCCGAGTCCCAGGCCGAGTGTAGCCTGGACGTCAGAGACTCAGAATTGGGGCATATTGATATGGAGGAATTTTGGGCCAGAACTCATAAAGTCACAAGGAGTCCATGGATGGAAAAACTGATAGGCAGTGCCATGCACTTCGCCGGTGGAATCCTAGTCAGCACTGTCAACAATGAATTCTTGATGGTGATTGCCCAATGTTACAACAAAGACACAAGGTGTGTCGTAAATAGCAAGGGCGAGGTAGTCATTAACCTCACTACCCATCACTTTGAGATAATACTTGTCATACCTCACCACCGGCACTTTGTGGCCGTCAGTCAAGTAGATTGCATTAAGGCCTGGGATGACAATGCGGATCAGTGTATGCAACTGATGAATGAGGTTTACTTGAAAAACAAAAAGGTAGTAACCCAGTGGCCCCAAATCATCCACCGCAGTGTCTTCTCAGAGGAGCTCAGTGACACCATTACATTCCTGAGTAGGGTCTTCGAGCTTTCTGACGCCCATTATTTCCATAAATGGATGTTGCGGTACTTAGAGACCATGAACAAGAATATGCCTGATCAGCGCTTTTGCTGGGGAGAAATTATAAGCAGCACAATCTCTGAGTAGCTACAACAATTTAGCATAACGGGGACATTCCATATGAACTCCTACGTGGTCTATGCTGCAGCATCAGAGAGGGACTATCCAGGCCTGACGCGGAGTGGATTTTGGCCTCAGGTCAAGATATACGAGTACTACCCGGAATTGAGGCTGGAGAATAGCATCTCCCAATTCACAAAAATTAATGATGTGTTTTTCTATCACATCATCTACCTATTGAGGTCGAATATGACTTATGGTCGGACGACCAAAAGCATAGTAACAGCCACTGAGAAATGGGGGGCCCTATTCACCCAGTTTCCCACATTCACCTATCTAAGGGCTGCCAACTTTTTAGGAGAGCCAACCAGGCTACCGAGGTATGCTGGACCTAAACTGATTCTGCTGGAGCTGTCAAGGCAGCTGATCACATACCACGAGAAATGCTTGAAAAGAAAGAAGGGTGGAACTCCTTTCCCCCTCACAGTGGGCCGATATACATGCTCTACCCACCACAAGGTGAAGGAAATGTTCGCAGAGCTAGATTTACTTAATTTAAAACATGATTTCCCAGCCAGGGCTACCTTTGACCCAAGGAGCTGTCTGCCCAGGGCGAAACTTGATCCAATCCACGTCCCTCAGATCGAGGACATTTACATTGACATCATCCATGAGGTGGAGCTCAGGGGAAAGGATCATTCTCGCCTAGCCTTGGCAGAAATCATCCAATATGGGATAGCCATTGTCCCCAAAGGCTTCCAAACTACGGAAGATGAAATAGACAAGGTATATACTGACACAAATGGGGACAATTGGCCCTTTCCAGCCATTGATAGAACTAAGGCCCCTCAGACAATTGAGGGGAGGGTCAAGGAGACTCTGCGTAGGACAGAGCATTGGTGCCGGATGAACAGACTAATCTACCTTGGGGTTGATTTCACAACCTCCCCATTGGGTAACGCACCTCCACGATCCAAACAACAACCTAAAGGCAAGGGCAAAGGCGTAGAAGGTGAATCCAGCACCATTCAGGAAGAAGCCCCTGAGAGCCCTCCTTCCGTGGCACCCAAGCAGGTAATAACTCTGGTCACACCAGAGAAAGAAGCAGAAGAGGATATTCCCATTGGCCAATCCACTCAGGATGTCGGCATTGCTACAACAACTGAGGTCCCTTCTATCCCTTCTTCTTCTCTTCCTTCCCCTCCTCGAGTGACTCAGGTGACCATCCCTTTGGTCGTGTCCTCTCCCCCTTCTTCTTCTACTGTTCCCCTCGCCTCTTCGTCTATCTTCTCTTCCCTCGCTGATCTGTCCTCCTCCATTTCTTCCCTCATCTCCGAGCTCCCTTCCCTTCCTATGTCTTCCGCAGCTGCAGTTTCCCTTCCTTCCGTGGGCACTTCTTCGGCTATTCTCTCAATGCCGCCGCCACGTGTCTCCACGTTTTTCCCCTCTACTACTGCAGCTGTCCCCTCCTCTGTTTCTGGTCCTTCTACCATAGGTCCAGCCTGGATCTCTCAGCAGCTAAGTCAGCAAAAAAGGAAAGTTCCCATCGCTCCGATGGACTTTTCCGTGATCCCATCTAAGGGGGCGAAGAAGCAGAAGCCTGTCACATGCTTCTCTAAAAGTGTTGTAGGAGAGAGAGTTATGGAAATCACATACCCCAATCCCCTCAAAGAGAAAAAGGATCTGTCTCCGACAGATTTTACTGTGACCCAAGTCACAATGGGGACATCTTCTGAAAGTCTTCAGGGGGAGGCTCTTTCTGTAGTTGACACCCTCTGCAAGAAGCTTAAAGAGATAAAGGAAGAGAAAAGGCAACTGAAGGAGCAAAACAAATATCTGCTCCAAGCCTTACAGAAGATGGGTAGTGCGCCTCCCACAACTACCGCCAAAACTTCTGAGCTTCTCAGCCAGGAGAAAATTAATGAGTATGCCAAGATCGGTGAGTAGGGTATGGCCGTTTCCGCTTGGAGGAGCCAAATCCTCAAAGACAGTGAAAAAGTGATCGCCGAGTTCTCCGACTTGTACCTGAACATTGGTAAGGTGAATAAAGAGCTCCAAGCGTTAGCAGGGCCCATATCAGAAGAGCTAGAACATGCTAGACTACAGCACGAGACCTTCCAACAAATGTTTGACTGTTCAGTCGAAGATCTGGTCAAGTTCGGCGTCTTCGGCCATCCAAGGGCCCTCAACAAAATCATGTCCACTCTGGACTACCGGGTGGATCAGCTAGAATTTATTCTAGAAAAGATTGACAAAGTCAAGGAAGAAGCCCTGGATGCGATGCACCAAATGGAACGGATTTTTCTTAATATGTCACCAGGGTTACTTACTCCTTCCTTCACTTTAAGGAAAGCTGATGAAACCACCCGGATCTTCAAGGAGATCGCTTCTCAAGGAACGGGGCCAGAGGTCACATTTGACACAGAGTCTATCAACAACCTGCTGGCCTGTAGGGACTTCATCGGGTTCCTCATTGAGGCAGAAAAGGACTATTCCAAACTCCCAGAGAAGCTCATAGATGAGCAGGAGACTTGTGAGGCGATCAGTGAGTGGCACAAGGATCCTTCCCAGGATCAACTAGGGCCAATAATCAACAAGTTCATGGAATACCGCTCTCAGTTCCATATCTCATCACCTGAGCAGCAACAAAAGTAGTCCACCCCCTTTTAGCCGCAAGATGAAGATGATGAATAGCTGCTTCTTCTTCTTCTTCTTCTTCTTCTCTTTCTCTTCTTCGTCTTTCTTTTTGGAAATATCTGGAGTATGTTGATACAAATGATGATGTCATCCATGTTGCATCATGGGATGATGTCATCCATCAAGTTGTAAAAAGTCAACATGACTTTTAGATATTTTGTAAATATCTTTGTAAATAGTTGTTGGCTCCTTTTTGCCTTCTTTTCTCTTCTTCTTCTATAAATACTCCAATACTTGTTGTATTGTGGGATGGATGAATATCTTTCAGATGAAAAATAGAAGTGAAGGAAAAAAGACTTTGAGCTTTTTGTAACAGAAGAAAATATTAATACAATATTTAGACTTTGTGTTGAATACGTGTGTTATTTGCATCAGATCTTTCTTATGTTAGATCTATGTGTTTATTCTGTTGGATCTGCTTCTGTTTTATTGTCATTTATTCATCATCAGTATTGCTTTGCTCGTTTATGCAAGTAGGTTTGGCTCTGTTTACTACCAATCCCAAAACATAAACCTTTTGACCTTTCTACTTTGGAATTCATTTCTTTTCTTCCTTCGGACCTGCTCTCTTTCTTCATCCCCTCTTCCTTTCCTTTCTTTTCACAGTCGGAAACACCCCTACTGGGATGAGATCCCAAACCCTTGAAGGCAGAATCTGTGAGACTTGCATAGATTCCTGCTAGTAGAATAGCAATAAACCAGTTTCGCTTTGCTGACTCAAAGAGGGGCTATGCCCTGCACACTGTTGGCTCGTCTATCCATAGATCTGTCCAAGCGACAGATTTTCAGACAAACAGTTTTTGGCGACCAACAGATCTATTTTTGGTGACTCTGCTGGGGATCGAACTCCGCAGAACAAACAGATCTATCAGATCTATGATGGTGGTAGGATAGAAAAATAAGAAAAAATGCATATTTTGTCAAAAAAAAATCACCGAGCCCTGTTTGGGGAACGAATAATCTATCAGAATGATTTTAGAAAATTAAGAAAATTGCTGCATGTTTGCAAAAATATTTTGCAAAAGTGCTCCAAATTGAAAATTTTCTTCTAAGATCCATAGATCTGGCCTAGTTACAAATCTTTAGTTCACTGAGTTTTTATAAAAATCAGTATTTTGCCGTAGATCTGAATTTTTGACTGTTTACCAAAAGTTTGAAACTCTTTGAAAAAAGTCAAAACCAGATCCGAAAATCAGCTTGCTAATCTTCTCTGTCATTTTATCCTCGTTGTTATTTGTCATTAACCGCAATCAGTTTTCTGAAAAGGATAGTTTTTAAATATTTAGAAAAGTACATGCTGCTGGTTTTTGACAGAAAAACCAGAAAATCAGCAAGTACAGCCAAAAAGAAATTTTAAATCTGCATCATAACGTTGTAGATCTGGAAGGTACACTGGCGGGTGAACCTTTTACGCGCAGCAGGAGAGCCCGTGGAGAAGCTGATCCTACTTTCGATCTGCTTCAAAGGCATAATTTCAGCATAACACCGGCACGCTTTTCAGTGCTAAGCTCAGCTGACCGGTCATCCAGGAGTGCCTCGCCTTCACGAAGGAAGAATCTTTCGCAAGGGGCATCCACATCCCTTTGTAGTGCCTTGCTACTCAGCGGAACCACCTTTCCAGCCTGCGTTCTTTTTCCATCCTTTCAAATGGCGGTACCATGGGGAAATGCTATGGGTCCCTTGGCTTTACCACATCCAGTTCACGCGCTCCCTCACGGAAACTGAAAGAATTTTCCCAAATTTGACGGGAGTGGAAATCAAAGTACGGATTCCCACATATCTACATTCATCATGTCATGCAGTATTTTGGATGTAACTCATGAAGATGTGTCGGTTCACCTTTTTCTGGAAACCCTACAAGGACCTGCAGCTGAATGGTTTCAGCATTTACCAGCCGGATCTATTACCAGTTGGGCCACCTTGCGGGATGCTTTTGAAGACAGGTACAAACCTTCAGAGGATGCGTTTGCATTATTATCACGGATCACTCACCTAAAGAAGGAGGCCAATGAGACCATGCACGATTTTATCACCCAGTTCAATGCACTAATCAACCGTGTCCCTGTTGCCATGCTTCCAACACCGGAAAATCAAAATGTTTCTTCGTAAACGCTATGATCTCGAAAGTTAGTTTCTTGCTCCTTCAAGAACGAGTGGCCACCTTGATTCTCACCCAAGCCGCTGCCATTCGCATAGAAGATAATTTGATAATATCTAGCGAATTGAAAAAGGAATCAGCCAAGCCTAAATCTTTGAGCCCTTCGCCCACTACTTTGTCTGATCCAACCTTTCAAAAGATGGCAAATGACTTGCTTGCATTAAAGAAGAAGTTGGCCCAGGCCTCCCCCAGTTCCTCATACCGGGATATTCCGTGGAGGAATTTCGTTCCTAACAATGTTTCACAAAGGCCACACTTACCTGCAACCACTCCACGGTTGGCACTTGAGGCTCCTCCGGTCAACGCTCTGGCCGAAATCGAAGAAGAAGAGCAGTATTATGAAGAACCTTCGTCTCAGGGTGAAGATGATCAAGATGTCGGTGAACCGACTGGCGACTCTACTATCGGGTATATGGAATTTGATGAGGAAGAATCTGATGAAGAAGAGGGTACCCAGGGATATGCAAGCGGACAGTCATACGTTGTTTTTACTCACTCGCAAGGAAAAGAAGTGGAAGGTGCTGCCCATGTCCAGCAGGAGAAGGCCGTGTCAAACGCACCTCCGATCATTGCTAAAAGAGGTAATCCTCTTCCTACTCAACTCCCTGGCAAATCTTTTACAAGGAAATCCTTTCCCCCCATCTCTCCTCCAAATCAGTCCTCTCACGTTCCTACCAAGACCAGTAATCCTATTCCATCATCGCGAAGTGAGGGACTCATTCCTTCACCAACGCAACCCTTGGCCACGTTTGATATCATAGATCATGCAAAAAAGACCAAGATCCAAATGTCTGAAGTTGAGTACCTTCAGTCAAATCCCGAACAGCTTGTAAGATTGACCAAATATATTCAGAGTCAAGCTGTTATATCTAATCAGGTTTCCCCAAAAGGAATCCTTTCCACTCCCCCTGAATCCCACATAAATGTTGCTTCAACATCTGCATCAAGCAAGATAGAGCCTTTCTATCTCTCCCTCCTAATCAATGGTCACAAGCTGAGTAACTGCATAATTGATTCCGGGGCTTCTGATAACGTCATGCCAGAAAAAGTCTCCCATGCTTTGGGCCTCACTCTTACCAAGCCTTTTGGCAGATGTTATTCCTTGGAAACCAAGCAAGTTCCATTGATTGGCCAAATCAAAGACGCGCAATTTGCATTTGTGGCATTCCCAGATAAAAGAGTAAAGATGACCGTCCTCGTTGCTGACATTCCAGCAGCCTATGGAATTTTGCTGGGAAGAAGCTTTTGCAGCGAAGTTGGTGGAGAAATTCATATGGACTGGTCTAAAGCTAGAATTCCCGTCAAAGGCGTAATGCAGACTTTGGAGCCAGAATCACAAAAAAAGTACTTGGTTACTAGCTCTGAGGACCCCAAAGCTCAAATCCTTTTTGAATCATCAGGGATGGGGAACTATTTCTTGTCTACCGAGTCTGATAAAATGGTTGTTCTTGTTCAAGAAGGAGATCTTAACAAGATCTGGACCTTACAGTTCGATGGCAGCTGTGTAACCAGCGGATGTGGCACCGGAGCCGTGCTAATATCTCTCGAGGAAGAAGTCATTCCTCTCTCTTTCAAGTTGCAGTTTTTTAACACAAATAATACTGCTGAGTATGAATCTTTGTTACTTGGCATGCAAGCCGCAAAAGAAAGAGGGATTAAAAATCTGAAAGTACAAGGTGATGCGGAGCTAGTTGTGAATCAAGTTAAAAGGATTTACCAAGTGAAGAATGAAAGGCTCAGGCATTACCGTAATGCGGTGTGGGACAGCATTGAAGAGTTTGATGCTTTTTCAATTGAATCCATTCCAAGAGCCCAAAATGACATGGCTGATTCATTGGCTGTTTCAGCATCCCTCATGCTTCCTCACCCAGGTTTGAGAACAAACAAATACACCATTGAGGTGGTTTTCCGCCCGAGCATGCCAGATAATTCTCAGCATTGGCAGGTGTTCAACGATGATAATCAACTCATTTCCTTTCTAGAGAAGGCTGAAAATTTTAAAGAATTACACTTTGAAGGATCTACTTCCACTTGCCGTGAATCAGTCACCGATCAAGGCGATGAATCTAAAGGGAACGATGGCATATGTCAGCTCAAAGGAAATAAAATCCCAAAGGGCCTGGTTTCTCTGGAGCGGTTGTTCGACAGGCATGACCGTTTTGTGAAAAAGAAGAGGCGAGATGACCCTGACTCATCCCCAGAAACCGAACCGGTCAATATAGGTTCGATAGAGCACCCACAATTTGTGAACATTGGCAAATGTTGCACGCCTGAGGAGAAACGGAAATTTGTCAAGTTGCTGAAAAAATATATGGATGTGTTGGCATGGTCCTATGCTGATCTAAAGTCTTTTAAGTCAAAGGACGTTCAGCATGACATCCCGTTGAAAGAAGATGTCAAAGCCTTTCACCAAAAGCAGAGGCACTATAATCCTAAGATCTCGGGTACTATCCAGGCTGAAATTCAGAAGATGCTGGATGCGAGAATCATCTTTCCTATCCATCACAGTACTTGGGTAGCAAATATTGTGCCAGTGCGCAAGAAAAATGGTGAGATACGCATATGCGTAGACTTTCGCAATTTGAATCAGGCTTCCTTGAAAGACAACTACCCACTTCCGATAATGGATCAAGTTCTGCAAGTAGTAACTGGATCAGAGATGTTGTCCATGCTTGATGGTTTTTCAGGCTATAATCAGATTGAAGTTTCACCTGAAGATCAATTTAAAACAGCATTCACTACTCCCTGGGGTACATTTGCCTACAGCAGGATGCCTTTTGGCCTAACTAATGCTGGCGCCACTTTTCAGCGGGCCATGGATTTTGCATTCAAAGGTATGATGGGGAAAGTCATTGTGGTTTATCTAGATGACTTAACCATGTTCTCTAAACAACGAAATGATCATTGTGATCATTTGGAGCAAGTATTGGCCAGGTGCCGAGAACATGGGATTTCCCTAAATCCAAAAAAGTCTATTTTTGGAGTCACGGAAGGAAAGTTGCTAGGGCATGTGGTTAGCAAAGAAGGAACAAAGATAGATACCGAAAGAGTTAAGGCTATTCAAAGCCTTACTCTGCCTACAAGCAAGACTGGTGTTTATTCTTTCTTCGGAAAGGTGAACTTTCTCAGGTGTTTTGTTCCTGACTTTGCTGAGAAGACTCGTCACATATTGAACATGATGAAGGGGTCACCAACTTTCAGATGGAGCGAAGAGGGGAAAAGGTCATTTGAAGAAATAAAAGCTTTCGTTGCTCATGCACCAGTCCTGGTATGTCCCGATTTCTCCAAGGACTTCATCATGTATAGTTACGCATCTGACCCATACTGTGTCCGCAATCTTGATGCAAAAGAACTCGGAGGATGTTGAATCTCTGATTGCGTTCATGAGTTCTCCCCTCAAGCCTCACGAACTAAAAATGTTCCAACTGGAAAAGCATGCCTTCGCCGTTGTCAAAGCAGTGAATAATTTCAGGTATTACATTCTAAACTCACATACGGTGGTGCTGGTCCCTGACACGGCGGTGAAATCAATTCTAACTCAGCAGGAGTTAGGAAGCTTGCGAGGAAATTGGATCGCAAAGGTCCAGGAGTATGACCTGGATATTAAACCAACCAAGCTGGTAAGGGGCAAGGGCCTGTGTTCAGCTTATGGCTGAAAACAAAGATTCAGAAAACCCTGATGAAAGGGGTGACTACACCGATGAAGCACAGGACCGGCTGGAAAAACCCGATTCGCTGCCTCTGGTCCTATTTGTTGCGACTAGTGATGAATGGTATTCCAATATCACTTTCTTCCTCACCTACGGTGAATGCCCAGTGCACCTAACTGCAAAGGAGAAACGCACTATAAATCTCAGAGCAGCTAAATATGTCATCTGGGATGATGGTTTATATAAACGTGGGATAGATGGCATCTTTTTGCGATGTGTTGACAAACCCCAGTAGGTAAAAACTACTGGAAAGTTTTCACAATTCAGCCTATGGGGGGCATTTCTCTTCCTCCGTGACTGCACACAAGATCATTCAAGCCAGGTACTATTGGCCGACGCTCTTCCAAGATACAGCCACCTGGGTGGCAAAGTGTGAACCTTGCCAGCAATTCGTCGGCAAGCCCAAGTTGGTTGCTTTTCCCCTTAGGCCTGTCATTATCAACGAACCATTCAGGAAATGGGGAATTGATTTTATTGGTGCACTTAATCCTTAATCGAGTGCCAGACATAGCTATGTCCTTACAGCAACGGATTACTTCACCAAGTGGGTGGAAGCCATACCTGTCAAGCATGCCACTTCTGAGGTGGTTTGCAATTTCATTAAAGAAAATATCATTGTCAGGTTCGGCGTGCCCAACAAAATCATTGCTGATAATGCTTCTAACTTCTCCTCACGGGAAGTTATTGGATTTTGCTATGAATATGGGATAACTTTGGCTCATGCCTCAGATTATTACCCTCAGGGAAATGGTCAGGCGGAATCCAGTAACAAGAACTTGGTGACCATCATACGGAAGTTAGTGGATGAGAATCAGCGAATGTGGCACAAGTCTTTGTACGACGCTTTGTGGGCCAATCGTATTACTCCCAAGAGGTCTCTTGGCATGTCACCTTTTCAAGTGTTATATGGCACTGATGCCGAGCTTCCCATTTCTTGTGGAACTTCCTGCTCTGCGCTTGGCACGAGCCATTGAAGATGAAACTTTCCAAAATTCTCTTGAAAAGAGAATCATGTATCTGACAGAGCTCGAAGAAAAGAGAGTAAGAGTGATCGACAGGATCACCGAACATCAGAATCAAGTCAAGAGATTATTCGATAAGAAAGCTAAGCAGAGGGATTTTCAAGTGGGAGATCTCGTCCTTTTGTGGGACAAGCGAAGAGAGCCAAAGGGCATGCACGGAAAGTTGGATTCCCTGTGGAGAGGGCCCTTCAAGATCAAGCAGCTCAATGGAGAGAATAGCTTCTATCTCTCATATCTGGATGGAACCGAGCTCCCCGCTTCCTTATAGCGGGCAACATCTGAAAATTTTCAAGAAGTAGAGCTTGCTCTCTTCTTTGTACAGTTTTCTTTCGTTGTGTGTTTGTTTTCGTTGTGTGGTTGCTTTCGGTTTGTTGTGTGTTTCTTTTGCTCTCCCTTCGGTCACCCTTGTTTTTGACTCTGTTACCCAATGGATAGGCACATGAGATCTGGGATTCTCTACCCCCGAGTTTGCTCAGGGATAGTCCCCAGAAAGAGCCAGCTGTTATCCCGTAAAATTGACAAGGGAAATTTTACCGATAACCATACTGAAAATTTTGTTTCGATCCCTCGTTAGGGATCCCTTGCGTTCGGAACGTTGCAAAATCCCTTTCCGGGAAATCTGGTTTTCCGAACTTAGTCTTTTTGGTCTTTTTTGGCTGGGCGCATGGAATTACTATGTAACACCAACTTTTGGTGCGCCCCCTTTAAAGCCTTTGGCGCATATTTTCTTGTGTCAACACACCTTTTGGTGCACCTTGTATGTTGAGTCTTCCCTGCGTGCGCCAAGGCGCATGCGCCTTCATGTTGGCAAAACTTTTGTTGCGCCACTTTTTGGTGCGCCAAAGGCGCACATAATCTCATGGCGACACAACTTTTGGTGTGCCAAAGGCGCGCTTAGTTCCATGCTGGAGAATGCTTTGGTGCGCCAAAGGGCGCATGCTTTCCTATGTCGACAGTAATTTTCATGCGCCCTTTACAAAGTTGGTGGCGCATTTATGACTAGCTCACCTATATATATGCATTTGCATGCCCACAAATGTCATTTTCACCAGACGCAATCACGTGATTTTTATTCTCTGAGCCTGTCAGCCCCTGCCTCGTCGTTTTCAATGCGTTGTGGACCCGTTTGCAAGTTTTCACTATTTATCCAGGTAAGAGGTTCTTATCTCTTTCGTGCGTTTTACGTTTTTGGTTCTTTGTGTGCTTGGTGGTCTGGTTGTGGTTTGGAAGTATTGAAATGTGTTGATCTAGCCTCCCCCTTTGTTGTCTTTCCATTTCCTCCCCCTCTTTCTAGATCTGCTGGTAGAGGAAGTTCTTCTAAAAGCATGGTCTGAAACCCTTTGGTTTAAACCATTTTATTTCCCAAAACAAATCTTTCAAAAGAGGAAAGAGAGGCTAAACTATGCAAAAAACTCTGAACCTGTGGCGCAAAGACTGTCCCCCTGCAGCATGAAAAACTGTTTTACTTCGGCGCATCTGTCACGCCAATGGGCACCCATCATGCATTCCCCTGCTACATCATAATAAAATGCACCCTCAAGGCGCACCTCCTTCACATTGCTGCAAGCGCTAGCCTTGCGCCCACCTTGGCGCACCAACCTTCCTTGCTGCATCACATAAACATGTGCCCCTCAAGGCGCACCCAGCAACTGCGTAACACCGGCTTTAATATGTGCCAAGTATGAAGTTATAAAGGCGCAGGTGCATTCCTCGTCGCAACAACATTCATGTTGTGCAGACCCTCTATGCGCCGCGCCATGTTCCCTTTGGCGCATGAAAAGTTCTTGTTACACAAACCATACATGCCAAAGGGTGCACCAAATCCCAATGCAACATGAAAAATCCATGCGCCTTTGGTGCATCCTGTCTCCATGTAACACAATGTTTTCATGCGCCCTTTACAAAATGCACCCTGCAGCTTTCATGCGCCATGCGCCTTTGGCACCAGTTTAACCCTTGCAACACCCTTTTCCTGTGCGCCTTACCTATTTAGCCCTGTAAGCTGTAGCTTTCATGCGCCATGCACCCTGAGCCTCAAAATAACTAACTCTTTCTTCTGTTAACACTTCAATGGAAAATCAAATGGCTAATACAACCTTTTTGGATTGGGTCTCGCTTCTTCTTCATGTAGATCAGCAAATAAACTTGGAAGAACATATGTCAACATCTAGCAAGAGACCTACCAAATCCAAAGGAAAGGCCAAACTTACAGAAGAAGAGATGAAATATAAATATCAGAGGGTCAGAATGCCCGAGTCCCAGGCCGAGTGTAGCCTGGACGTCAGAGACTCAGAATTGGGTCATATTGATATGGAGGAATTCTGGGCCAGAACTCAGAAAGTCACAAGGAGTCCATGGATGGACAAACTGATAGGCAGTGCCCTGCACTTCACTGGAGGAATCCCAGTCAGCGCCGTCAACAATGAATTCATGATGGTGATTTCCCACTGGTTACAACAAAGACACAAGGTGTGTCGTAAACAGCAAGGGCGAGGTAGTCATTAACCTCACTTCCCGTCACTTTGAAGTAATACTCGGCATACCTCACCACTGACACTTTGTGGCCGTCAGTCAAGTAGATTGCATTAAGGCCTGGGATGACAATGTAGATCAGTGTATGCAACTGATGAATGAGGTTTACTTGAAAAACAAAAAGGTAGTAACCCGGTGGCCCCAAATCATCCACCGCAGCGACTTCTCGGAGGAGCTCAGTGACACCATTACATTCCTGAGCTAGGGTCTTTGGGCTTTCTGACGCCCATTATTTCCATAAATGGATGTTGCGGTACTTAGAGACCATGAACAAGAATATGCCTGATCAACACTTTTGCTGGGGAGAAATTATAAGTAGCACAATCTCTGAGTAGCTACAACAATTTAGCACAACGGGGACATTCCATATGAACTCCTATGTGGTCTATGCTGTAGCATCAGAGAGGGACTATCCAAGCCTGATGCGGAGTGAAGTTTGGCCTCAGGTCAAGATATACGAGTACTACCTGGAATTGAGGCTGGAGAATAGCATCTCCCAATTCACAAAAATTAACGATGTGTTTTTCTATCACATCATCTGCCTATTGAGGCCGAATATGACTTATGGTCACACAACCAAAAGCATAGTAGCAGCCACTGAGAAATGGGGGGCCCTGTTCACCCAGTTTCCCACATTCACCTATCTAAGGGCTGCCAACTTTTTAGGAGAGCCAACCAGGCTACCAAGGTATGCAGGACCTAAACTGATTCTGCTAGAGCTGTCAAGGCAGTTGATCACATACCACGAGAAATGCCTAAAAAGAAAGAAGGGTGGAACTCCTTTCCCCCTCACAGTGGGCCGATATACATGCTCTACCCACCACAAGGTGAAGGAAATGTTCGCAGAGCTGGAGCTACTCAATTTGAAACATGATTTCCCAGCCAGGCCTACCTTCGACCCAAGGAGCTGTCTGCCAAGGGTGAAACTTGATCCAATCCACATCCCTCAGATCGAGGACATTTACATTGACGTCATCCATGAGGTGGAGCTCAGGAGAAAGGATCATTCTCGCCTAGCCTTGGCAGAAATCATCCAATATGGGATAGCCATTGTCCCCAAAGGCATCCAAACTACGGAAGATGAAATAGACAAGGTATATACTGACACAGATGGGGACGATTGGCCTTTTCCGGCCATTGATAGAACTAAGGCCCCTCAGAACAATTGAGGAGAGGGTCAAGGAGACTCTACGTAGGACAGAGCATTAGTGCCGGATGAACGGACTAATCTACCTTGGGGTTGATTTCACAACCTCCCCATTGGGTAACACACCTCCACGATCCAAACAGCAGCCTAAAGGCAAGAGCAAAGGCGTAAAAGGTGAATCCAACACCATTCAGGAAGAAGCCCCTGAGAGCCCTCCTTCCGTGGCACCCGAGCAGGTAATAACTCTGGTCACACCAGAGAAAGAAGTAGAAGAGGATATTCCCATTGGCCCATCCACTCAGGATGTCGGCATTGCTACACCAACTGAGGTCCCTTCTATCCCTTCTTCTTCTCTTCTTTCCCCTCCTCGAGCGACTCAGGTGACCATCCCTTTGGTCGTGTCCTCTCCCCCTTCTTCTTCTACTATTCCCCTCGCCTCTTTGTCTATCTTCTCTTCCCTCGCGGATCTGTCCTCCTCCATTTTTTCCCTCATCTCTAAGCTCCCTTCCCTTCCTATGTCTTCCGCTGCTGCAGTTTCCCTTCCTTCCGTGGGCACTTCTTCGGCTATTCTCTCAATGCCGCCGCCACGTGTCTCCACGTTTTTCCCCTCTACTACTGCAGTTGTCCCCTCCTCTATTTCCGGTCCTTCTACCATAGGTCCAGCCTGGATCTCTCAATAGTTAAGTCAGCAAAAAAGGAAAGTTACCATCGCTCCGATGGACTTTTCCATGATCCCATCTAAGGGGGCAAAGAAGCAAAAGCCTGTCACATGCTTCTCTCAAAGTGTTGTAGGAGAGAGAGTTATGGAAATCGCATACCCCAATCCCCTCAAAGAGAAAAAGGATTTGTCTCCGAAAGATTTTACTATGACCCAAGTCACAATGGGGACATCTTCTGAAAGTCTTCAGGGGGAGGCTCTTTCTGCAGTTGATGCCCTCTGCAAGAAGCTTAAAGAGATAAAGGAAGAGAAATGGCAACTGAAGGAGCAAAACAAATATCTGCTCCAAGCCTTACAGAAGATAGGCAGTGCGCCTCCCGCAACTGCTGTCGAGACTCCTGAGCCTCTGAGCCAGGATAAAATTAACGAATATGCAAAGATTGGCGGGCAGGGCATGGCAGTTTCTGCTTGGAGGAGCCAAATCCTCAAGGACAGTGAATGAGTAATCGCCAAGTTCTCTGATTTGTATCTGAATATTAAAAAGGTGAATCAAGAGATCCAAGCATTAGCAGGACCCATATTAGAAGAGCTGGGCCATGCTAGGCTACAGCACGAGGCCTTTCAACAAATTGTTCGACTGTTCAGTCAAAGATCTAGTCAAGTTCGGCGTCTTCGGCCATCCAAGGGCCCTCAATAAAGTCATTTCCACTCTGGATTACCGGATGGATCAACTGGAATTCATCTCTTGAAAAGATCGATAAGGTAAAGGCAGAAGCCCTGGACGCGATGCACCAAATAGAATGAATCATTCTCAACATGTCACCAGGGTTGCTTACTCCTTCCTTCACCTTGAGAAAAGTCTGATGAAACCATTCGAATATTCAAGGAGATCATTTCCCGAGGAACTGGGCTAAAGGTCACTTTTGACGCAGAATCCATCAACGACCTGTTGGCTTGTCAGGGAATTCGTCGGGTTCCTCATAGAAGCGGAGAAAGGAATTTTCCAAAATCCTAGAGAAGCTCATAGATGAGCGGGAGACTTGCGAGGCGATAAATGAGTAGACACAAGTACCCTTCCCAGGATCAACTAGGGCCCATGATCAGCAAGTTCATGGAATACCGCGCTCAATTCCACATCTCGTCACCTGAGGAGCAACAAAAGCAGGCTACCCCCTTTCGGCCGCAGGATGATGACGACGAGTAACTGCTGCTGCTTTCTTCTTCTTCTTCTTCTTCTTCTTCGACTTTCTCTTCTCTGTCTTTCTTTTTGGAAATATCTGGAGTGTGTTGGCACAAATGATGACATCATCCATGTTGCACCATAGGATGATGACATCCATCAAGTTTTAAAAAGTCAAGATGACTTTTAGATATTTTGTAAATATCTTTGTAAATAGGTGGTTGGTTCCTTTTTGCCTTCTTTTCTCTCCTTCTTCTATAAATACTCCATATACTTGTAGTATTGTGGCATGATGGATGAATATCTTTCAGATGAAAAATAGAAGTGAAGAAAATAGACTTTGAGCTTTCTTGTAACAGAAATAATTAGTAATACAAATATTGAGACTTTATGCTCAATAGCATGTGTTATTTACATTGGACCTTTCTTATGTTAGATCTGTATGTGTTTGCTCTGTTGAATTCACTATCTACCTTTATTATCATTTATTCATCATCAGTATTGCTTTGTTCATATATGCAAGTAGGCTTGGCTCTGTTTACTACCAATCCCAAAACATAAATCCTTCTGACCTTTCTACTTTGGAATTCTTTTCTTTTCTCCCTTCGAACCTGCTCTTTCTTCATCCCTCTCTTTCATTCCTTTCTTTTCCCAGTCGAAAACACCCCTAATGGGATGAGATCCCAAACCCCCGAAGGTGGAATATTGTGAGACTTACACAGATTCCTGCTGGTAGAATAGCAATAAACCAATTTCGCTTTACTGACTCAAAGAGGGGCTATGCCCTACACACTGCTGGCTCGTTTATCCATAAATCTGCCCTAAGCGACAGATTTTCGAACCAACAAGGACCTTAACAGCGAAAAGGACCTCAGATGAATGAATGTAGAGGTCTCCCATAAGCTAGGGAAATCATATAGCCATCGTGCGGTGCATTGATTTTGAGAATGGGTTAGCGTACATGAAGTGTATAGGGTCGGTGATTGGTCACATCATAGGTATTTTAGGTTGAATAGGTTGATAGCGGAGTATAGGTGGCAACAAAAAATATGGGTAAGAAAAGCTTTCCCTGGTAAGTTGTATTGTGGTTTCATAGTCCAAAAGAGTACGACTTATTTCCCAAAGGTACCTGCGTCCGAGGGTCTAGTCCTGTATAAGCATATGAGCAATCATGGCTATGAATGAAGTGTATCAGTAGCTAGATAAGTAGGAGGTAAGAGAAGCACCTGATTGTCTGATGATCAGTGAAATGAGTATGGGTCATACCTTAGGTAGAAGTTGATGAACGTAAGACCCTAAAGAAGTTTTTTGACAATGATTGATCCCTTCTAAAGGTGAAGAGTAGTCACATGATCACCAAATGTAGATGAGTTCCAATAGGTTGACACTGATTTGAGGCGGTAATTGTGAAATGAAAGGGTGAATGATGAGAAGGTGACAAGTGGTTCCTTTATATGGCGTGAGGGAGCATGCCTTAAGGTAAGGTTCGATGGGCAAGAGGACATTTCCAAAATGGTCCATGACGATTTAGCAAGGTCAACCTGTGTTACCACTTATATTTGAGATAGACTGATCGATCCCGGGAAGTCTATATGGGGTGAGAGAACCGTGTAGACTCACTTTTGAGGTCTTAAAGGCGAAACATAATATTTAATGCGGCGAAGTTTCAAATTCTGGTTTCTCTCTCTAGCGAGGTGCTTGAAAAGCAGACGGTGTTTAGATTTAGCCTATCCTTCAAGGGAGCACGTCTATCTTCATAATATGTGATACATGATATCAGAGAAAGATATCCTAATTGAGGGAGTCACGCTTTTATGTAGCACCAACTTTTTTAAGGCTCAAGGAGTCATGGATCCCATAGCAAAGGGATTCCCCAAGGGGTCATGGAACAGCAATCTTACGGTGATCTTCTGGGGCAATCAAATTATTGGTTAGAAACCTGAGGTGAAATGATCCATGAGATAAAGCATCTGAAAGTAACCTGTGGTAAGGTATCCATGAGAATTGATGCCAATGTGCAACGCCATGGAAAGTCGTCATATTTAAGAGAAGAAGTGAGGAGTGACGGGTACACAGAATGATTCATTGTTTATGTGGAGTCCCCCTGGGGATGGCGAGGTGAATAGGAGACGAAGTGAGAAAGTCCATTAAGGGTAATCAATGAGTAAGATGAAGGAAGAGGCAGAAGGTGAGGTAGGACTGAAATTCTTTTTAGACGAGAATGAGTCGAAGATGCGAGGGCGCATTTTCCTCAGCTTTTAGGTTTGATAGGTTTGGCATCAGGAACGGTTATGATATTGTGGAAGACTATGGTGGGGTCAATAAGCGAGAATGATCCACGTGAGAGTAGCTGAGTCAGCGATGGTTATGGTCTCACAGCCAATTAGAAGAAAGTGATGCCTCGTTTACTTTTTTCAGCAGTTGGTTACATGATTGATCTAATCTTTCAGGACAAGTGGGTCATCCTGAGTATGAATGTTGATCTTGACAGTTCATTCATTCAGACACGATTTGTCATCTTAGAGGGTAATGACCACTTGAATACATGAGTATTCTGGTACCAATGTAGGTGAAGTATGGATTCATCATCCTGAGCATCGAATGACGTTAATGGTAGGTGTGTCGTCATCAATAACTCTCAGTTGTGCTATAACGAATCTTGAGAGTGGAAGGGGCCTCGCCTTCATCGTTGAGCATGTCAATGGAGAGAAATAAAATGGTGTTGATGGAATCTAGAGTTAGAGAGGCATAGAACAAGGGTCTGTACCATAGACCATCAGAAAAAGGAGTGGTGATGCAGTGTGGAGCAATTGAATACTAGTGCGGTACGCCCATCAAGGTGAAAGGAATGTGCATAATGCCAGTCCTTCCCAGTGATCGTTAATGTGGGCCTATTTGGTAGGAGATTTTGGGGAAACCAATACCATTAGTGGTCATTATGGCATGGCCAATTGGTCCATGTGGGTAACAGTATGGTGGCGAGAAACTTGAGTTGAATACCGAAGGCGTCACAAATTTTCTAAAAGGTTTTATTTTTGACATTGTTTTCTGTTATCAGTGGATGCAGGCAATGTGGGACACGAAAGTGACAAATACTGTGATGATTGGTAAGTGAATTCACATATTTTCTCAGCGGAAAATGTGCAAGGATGAGATGGTGGTTATGGCTGTGTAACCCATTTGGTAGTAATCAATTCCCCTATAGCGTGTGACTATGTACATTGATGTCACTGAACCATAGAAGGAGGGATTGATCTCTCCATACGGTGATCCATACCCCGAGGGTGTTGTTGAAGGATTCCATAATCGTCACGGGTGACCTGTAAGGCATGACTGGGTGACACTATGATGAAGGCATTACTCCCCCATGTTGTGGCATGATGAAACACACCTGCTCTAACGTAGATCATAACAATCATGGTTAAGGGTCAACCAGTGGGTAGCCTAAGTATAGAATGACGCTGTAGTAACAATAAGGTTGACTGTAGATGTGGTGTCCACATGATGCCATTGGGAAGCTTCCTGGAAGGGATATGAGGTAATTGAGATGCGAACACGTAAGGCTTCGTTAAAGATTGCATGACCATTCATGGGTATGGGTGCTCATGAGTGGATGTCTCACCAGTTTGATTGGATGTAACGGGAGACCCTTTTGGGAAATGGTGCATTGTCCATTACGAGTGAGATCGTGAGGTAAGATTTTAGTTGGGAAAGGAAGTCTGAATATGGGATTATACCACAGTGTCACTCGAGTCGGGAGCGGTGGTTCTGATAGAGTAAACATTTGCTTGGAAAATATTCTTGAAAGTGATTGCAGTTGCCATCACTGGTGACAAAGATTCACTAGAGTGATAGTTATAGAAGTCTTGTATCCTGATACCATGCGGAAGTAGACAAGCAAGGTATCTACAAACCAGTTTTGTGGAACATGGAAGGGTTTGAAGGGTGGAAGGGTCAATGGTGGTCAAAACTTTGATCCACATGTTGCTTATAAAATAGAAGAGTAAGTCATTCCCCACACTGGGGTATATACCATTCACTACTGGTTGTCTGACCAATTGAGAATCAGCCAAAGTATGGGTGATAGATTAGATGAGGGTGTAGCCTGATCTAGATGGCGTAAGCTGGGATAGCCTTGGAGTACCACCACGTTAGTGAGTACCTTTAGCCTTTGAGTAATATTATTTGTACAATAGAAGAAGAGGAGGTTTCATTCGACTTGAATGAATGAATTCACCATTTCGTAAGCGGGATGAGACTAACTCTTCGATGGCCCGAATCTCTAACATTCGTGACAATAGTGAATGCCTCATTGAATGTTCTGAGAGTTTGGACCTACAAGGTCGGCGGAGATATCGTCTAGTGCAAGCTTAGGTGAAGAGCTAGATAGATTTCAGTTCTGTGGTAAGTGAAAGGTAGAGGGTTGATCCCTGGAAATCAGGCTGCGCCAGTCGAATTGACAAAATCTAGTGATAGATTCATCCTCGTACTAACATGTGTAATATAGATAAGTCATGTTAACTTTTTTGGTCGAGGTCAGATAGAAAGCATATGCCATCCGTGCAGCCCATTGAATCTGGTAAGGCTACCTGGCATACATGAAGTGAAAGGGGTGGAGTGTTTGCATAACCCACTATACCAGTTTAATGCAGGTCCAATTGAGGGACATGGGAGGAATTTGGTGGCAACAAACAGTAAGGCTAAGAATCATGATATTTTTAGCATGATAACATCCATGTTTAAATGTAGTCTAGAAGATGTGTGACTTGTGTAATAAACCACCTGCTCCCTATGTCTGTTGATTGTGATGAGTTGAGCATTTAGGCATTTCCCTAATGCACAGGGTTTGTAGCAGATGGGAATGGATGGGTGAATAGGTCTCATTGCAAATCTTGTCATAGGTGAGAGTGAGTGCACGGGTGGCTGCAGAAGGTATTGTTTTAAGGCCTCCAAAAGTCTTTGTGGTACCCATCATCCAATTTAATTAGGAAACATCCTGGTGGGTTGTGAAGGTGATTGAAATGCCTCTTATATCGATTGAGGAGGTTGGTTGTGGGTATGATAATGACGTATAGCATCCTAGTGTACCTTGTAAGCTATGAAGTTTCCGTAAGGTTGGTGGAGAGGAAGGTATTTCAAGAATAGCCTTGACTTTAGTAGGGTCAACCTCCATACCAATGAAGTAATAGATGAAATCCGAAAAGCTTACCCGAGAGTAGTATATATATGGGGGTGGAAGGGCTAATGGCAACCACTAGTACTTAATGAGGTGGCTCAATGATGGTTTGTAGGAATGAAACGAGGTGCTCAGAGGAGTGTTTGAAATGTGGAAAGGCATCACCATCCACTGGAGGTGGTAATGTAGCTACAAGTATACGATGCATGATGTGAGGGATGGGTGTAGGTCATAGCCCGTTTGGGGTAATCATGTGGCACCAAAATGGTGGATGTAATGGGTGCTATAGAGGTAACATGACGTCGATAGTCATAATAGATATAGGACCTAATTGGGTGATGAATGCAGTTTTGTGTTGATCCTCTGGGGCAAGCAAGATTAAACTAGTTATGGAGCTAATGCAGAAGTGGGTGCCATGAGTGAAGAAAAATCTCGTGACCAGCGGTAAGGTCAACTATTTAAGGGTCATGTAGATAAACAGAGAGACCGTCGTGGGTCGGGCAAGCTGACCGACCGCGGTTGAGGTCATAACTGGTGCCGATTGTTGTGAGATCTTGAAATTTCACAGAACATGGTTTTGGTTAGAAATACAACAAGGATAATCAATGGGTAAGATGAAGGAAACAAAAAGAAGGCATTGAAGTTCTTCTTTGACGAGAAGAGCAATGTGAGGGTGCATTTTTCTCAGCTTTTGTTTGATAGGTTGGTCATCGGGAATGGTTACGATATTGTGGACCAATATGGTGGGTTCAATACCGGGCATGTCTGCGTAAGACCAAGCAAAAGCATGGTTATGATCTATGAGAAAATAAGTGATGGCTTCCTGTTCAACAGCATCTAAAGATTGTCTGATCTTTAGGATGTGCGGCTCGTCCTAAGTATGATGTTGATCTCGATAGTCGATTCATTCAACATGGTTTACATCTCAGAGGGTAACGACCGATGAATATATGAGTTTTCTACACCAAGGTAGGTGAGTATGGATTCATCATCCTGACATTGAACGGCGTTAATGGTAGGTGTGTTGTCGTCGATCATCTCAAGATATAGGAATGGGAGAGTGGAAGGGGCCTCGCCTTTGCATGTTGATTAGTCAAAGGCCCCAAGGAAATGGTGTTTATGAAAAAAAAAAAGTTAGGAGGGATCGATCCAAGGTCTATTAACCCCATCAGTGAGGGTGGTGTTGAAGGTGGAGCAATTGAAAGTAGTGATGAAGAAGAAGGTGGAGGAGGGATAATATCTTTAATGAGTTTGATGTGTGCCTATTTGGTAGGAGGTTTGGGGAAACCGATACCACTATGGTCATTATGTTTATAGGTGGTACATGGAATAACGGTATGGTGGCCTTGCACGAAAAATCCAAAACAAAAACCCTTCCATGCACAATGGTGCATGAAGGTGTGGGTGAAATGGTGATTGGTAAGTGATTAGAAGTCTGCGGAAAATGGGTAGGAATGTGATGGTGGTTTAGGTGTGTAAGTGGTAGTATCAAGTCCCACATAGGTGAGACTTAGTACAAAGATGAGGAGAACCATTAAGTAGGCATTTCTCCTATACGGTGATCATAGCGAGGGTGTTGTTGAAGGATTCCATACTCGTGCAGAGCAAGGAAGGTGTTGACACTATATAGGCATTACTCCCCCAGAGTGAGGCGTTGAAAAACACCTTCTAAGGGATCAGTGGTTGGTATGTGGGTAACTGGTATAGATGATGTGTTGAAGGTCGATGTGGAGGTGGTGTTAATGAGATTGGGAAGCTATTGGGTCAGCTGTGGAGGTTATAGCAGTGGTAGGCATGCAGGAGGTATGTACGGTAAAAGTAGCAGCTGGTACTGGTAGGTGTGGGTGTAGGTGTAGGTGAAGTGGTATTGGATGTGGAAGTAGATATCTTGACTGGTATGAGTACATCATTGGGTCAGTAAAGCATGTTACATGTTTTGAAAGGGGATGGGTCAGCTGGAATTTTATAAGTGTGTCCTTCATGTTCAAACTTTACACAATGATGCAAAGTGGAGGGAACACAACCCATGACATTGATCCAAGGTCTACCAAGTAACAAGTTATATTGGAATTACCACTCTAACACATAAAATAATTTTGAAACGAGTGCGGAGGCCCACACGTGAACATGTAGGATGACAATGCCTAGTTTAGAGGTAATAGCGTCGTTGAATGAACGCAACATGAGCGGATGTTTGTGCATGCAATTGTCAGGTATGTGCATTTGAGCAAATGCTTGGGATGAAATGATGTTAATTCTAGCTGCCTCCATAAATCATCACATGACATACCTGTATGTCATCAATGTGTACAGAGATGAAAAGGGCTGGGTTTAAGTCCTCATTTTGGTATGGTAGCAATTTCTATCCTTTAAGAAGCTAAGGGAGGCCACTTGGTGAATAAGAAGAGGTGAGGATGAAGGTGGTCATTTGGTGAGAGAGGCTACATGATGGGGTGTGATAATCAAGGCTATGGGTGTAGGGTTATTGGGTAAAACCTCGATAAATTAAAGAACCTCCATGAGGGCTTAACCTTGGGATTCTGAGGTTTGGATGAGGTCGTATAAGAACATTTTGAGGGGAGATTGGTATAATTGTTTAAGCATCGTGCAATGTGTGACACCAATAGAAATGGGGTATGTGGGGCCGTGGATAGTCATTTTAGGTATGGGGTGCAGATGGTATGCTGGGTATAGGATTGGTTGGTAGGTCAATTGTTTTTTATTTACCCTTCTACACACGTGTAGTGACGTATACCATGTTGACCTGAGGGAAATTGGAAAATTGGAGAGGGTGTAGGGTAAGTGATATAACGACATGAAGGGAAAAAACCTACTGGAGGAGAAAATCTCTGTGAGGTTAGTTGGGCACAACGACATTTGGGTGGTGGCGATGGAAAATTCCCTAATGCGAACCATATTAATTTCAAATTTTGTGTTTGGTTCTAGGAGTTGTGAGGGTGGATGTTGTGGTTGTTGTGTGGGCAGTGTGGGAATGGGTGTAGGTGAAGCAAGATCCTCGTCAAGAAGGTCGTCATCGTCAAAGTTGGTTTCTAGTGGACACAATTGGATAAGGATGGTTTTTAAGGCCTTACAGTTCTCCACATCATGCCTTGGCACATGATGGTATGCGTAAATTTTAGTATCATCAAACCCTTTGGGCTTGGGTTTGAGGGGGTCGTAAGGTTGGAGTGGAGGTAATGTGATAACAGAATTCTTGAGGAGGTTGGCTAAAATTTTGACATAAGACCCTACTAGTGGATCACAATGGGAAGTGAATGTGGGTTTGGGTGTAGATGTGCTTGGTTATCGGGGAATTGTGTTTGGAAGTGTAGGAATAGGTCGAGCTATGGGTTTAGGCACCAGTTTGGTTTGAGGTATCGATCGGGTTCGTTTGGGTAGGGGTATAGTAGATGGACGGGTAGGAGGGTGTGGGGTTGTTTTGACTACCTTGTTGTGGGGTAGTCAGGTTTTATTTCTGGGTTGCACCTTCTTAGGTAAAGTTGATGTGGGTGTATGAGGTCTAGAAGGAAAAGCAGATGGAGGAAGAGGGTGAGTTACCCACAAGGATAACGGGCGTGCTATGAAGGTAGATGATGTGGGTCGTGCTTGGGGTGTGAGGGACAATAACTTAAGTGTAGTGGGTAGTGAAGTAATGGCTGAAGGTATCGAAGGTATTGGTGGTAAAGAGACTGCAAGTGTGGGTATGAGTCGTATTGTGTGCCTGGGTAGGTTAGAGATTTGTGAGGAAGGAATGGGTGGTTGTGTTATTGGTTTATGGATGGGTGAAGGGTGTTTAACCATGTTGGGTAGCTAAGGTCTTAAGGTAAATGGGAAAAATGCAGGTGTGATTGGTGTAGTCGGGGTATGAAGCCAATGAGTTTGTTTCTTTGGTTTGGGTGTTGGGGTATGTGTGGTATTGATGTTGGAGGAAGTAGCTAAATTCAGTTTAATATGTGGATGAGTAAGGCTAGTGATCAGGGTGACCCCTAAAGTGGTAATAAGTTTGGTGGAGGCAAATGTTGTGGGTATGGGTTTGGGTTTAGATATAGGTCAGGTTATGGGTTTGGGTGTGGTGTGAGTGTTAACAAATATCATGGAAGGGGTTGTGACAATAGTGGTTGTATGTGGTTTGATGGGTGGAAATGTGTTTGGGTAAATAGTGGAGGTGTCATCAAGGGATCTCTGCATCTGTGTTGAGATAGGGAGTAAGAGGTGCCCGATACTAAATCCCTATCCACATAATCCAAGTGATCGGCCAAACATGAGAATGACACATTTGCGGGTGGAGTTGGTGAAGACCTAATGGGAATTCCCATAAAATGCATCTTAGAGATGGGGAATCTGCCAGCTTTAGCTTCTGTGGGTAAGAGAGCTGAAAGTAGGTCTATTGGATGTTGGGTAGCTGATGGAGAATGCTCACCAAGAGGCAAAGGTATCTCCACCAGGTCTATGATGGGTGGAAGAGATTATGGGAGTTCCTCAACAAGTGGAGGAATAGATACGTGCTCCTCTGTGGGTGGAGGAGGTGATGGGTGCTCCTCTATGGGGAGAGAAGATAATAGGTGCTCCTCTATGGGTGGAAGAGGTAATGGGTGCTCCTCTATGGGTGGAGGAGGTAATGGGAGATCATTTATGGGTTGAGGAGGTATGGTAGGTAAAGGTTCTCTAAGTTAAGAAGCCAGGGGTGAGATGGTCTCAATGTTATCAGAAGACTCCTCTGTAGGTGATGAAGGAGATGAAAGGTGTTCTTCTATTGGTGAAGGAATGGTGGAGGTTGGTTCTAATGTGGAAGGAGGATTTCGGGCTAGAATTTCCTCTATGCAAGGGATGTGAGGAAATTGAGAGGCGACAGGTACCTCATTAAAGATTGTGTGAACCTCACGGGTACAGGTATCGTGAGTGGATGTCTCGCCGGTTTGATTAGATGAAGGGGCATGATTGGGAAATGGTTTTTTGAAGATTTGTAGATTTTAGTTGGGAATGGCATTGGGATTATCCACAACTAACTCACCTTTCTCTAGCATTTCTTGGATAATATTCTTGAAAGTGATGCAGTTGCCATCACTATGACCCTTCACTCGGTGATAGTTATATAAATCATGCTCTTTATACCATGCAGGCATGGGTGCTGAGTAGGGTCAAAACCAGTGTGTGGTTTTATGGGTGGAAGGGTGATGGCAGCCAGCTTTTATAAGCTTTTCTAAAATAAAAGAGTAAGGTTCCCCTAATTAGGGTATACTTTCGCTGCACTTTTCTGAAATCGAAAAAGCCTGGTATAGGTGATAGATTAGATGAGGGTGTAGCATGATTGGACTGGATGAGTTGGGCCTAGCCTTAAGTACCACTGCATTAGCGGTTCCTTTATCCTTTGAGTAATTAGTTGGAGGTTTGGAAGAAGAAGAGGTTTCATTCGACTTGAATGCTGATTTTTTATTTCTTAATTGGATTTTCTTCTCTTCAATAGCCTGAATCTCTAACTTTTCATGCCATAGTGAATGCCTCATCGAATGTTCTGGAAAGTTTGCACCTACAAGGTCAGGGAGATATGTCTGGCACAAGCTCATGTGAAAGAGCTCTGATGATTTTAATATTGTGGTAGTTGGAAGGTAAGTTGATTGATCAGGCTTGCGCCAGCGAGTGAAAAAAATCTAGTGATAGATTCAGTCCTCATACTGACGTGTGGAATATAGATCGGTCATGGTAACCTTCTTGGCTGACATTAATGGATAAATGATCCAAGAAAGCTTGGGCTACCTGATTGAATGAAAATATAGAGTGTTTGGGTAACCCACTATACCTAGTCTAATACAATTCTAGTGAGGGACATGGGAAAAGGTTCTCAAAAGTAAGGCATCATCATGAGCAATCAAATAACACCCTGAGTTTGAACAAGAGCAAATGTTGTGATGTGGGTCTTCCTTACTATTGAATGCTGATTGAATTTAGGCATTTCCCAATGTGCAATGGTATGAACAGAGTTAGAAATGGATGGGTGAATAGGCTCGTTGCAAATCTCATCGATAGGTGAGAGTGTTACTGGGAGCTAGAAACCAATGCCTCCCAATGTTCTGCATCTTAGTCCAACATCAATTTAATTAGGTCATTGGTGGGGTTGTGATGATTGAATGCCTCTTATGGCGTGAGGAGGTTGGTTTTGGGCATGATAATGGGGGTGTCATTCCAGTCGTATGGGGCTACCATGTAAAGTGGTGGAGAAGAAAGCAATGAAATAGGGGGTACAGTATCTGGAATGAATAATAGATGGAATAGGCAATTGTTGGTAGTATGTATATGGGGGTGGAAGGGTCATGGTAACCCTAGTGGTAATAGGGGCTCATGATTGTGGAATGGAAAGGAACCACATTCTGAAATGGGGTAGGAGTCATCGACATTGGAGGTGGGAATGTAGCTACAGGTATGTAAGAGACATTACGGGATGGATGAGGTTGTGTTTGGGGTAGTCATCGAGGGTATGGTGGATTAATGGGTGCCACCGAAATAAAAGACATGGCAGTAGTCATGGCAGGTATAAAACCTAACTGCGAAACAATTAGGGGTAAGGTGGCTGTGCAGGTAGCATAGAGCTAGATGGGGCTGATGTGGAAGTGAGTGTGAGAGTCAGGGGGATAGATACAGGCATGTCATATATCAACTGACCCAAGGCAGCTTGAGTGGACGAGAGGGAGAGGTAAAACTACAAGGCAACAGGGTTTTGGTCAAGGCGTCGTGTAAACTCCTCGCCTTCGGTAGCGATATTAGTAGGTTGGATAGGATCCATGGCTGGTGATAAAATAGAAGGTGGTTGAAGGACTAGGTAGGAGCGGTTGGCAACTGGCATGGAATACAAGGGCGTTCACTTGTCTTCGAGTCAGCACCATGTGAACCAATATTGATCAGGTAGGGTTGATTCTCTGTAAATGATACAGAGAATAACAAGAATGGGTGAATCTAGTGATAAAAAATGGATGAAGTAACAAATGGTGGGTGGAATGTGAAATAGGCTAACTGATGACAGTTAGGGAAAACTAACATTGATCAGGGGTAACCACTTCCGTCAGTCACTATAGAAAATGGACAGTGAGTAAACAGCGAGGGCAGAAGGCAAGATCTGGCAAGTATGCCAAATCTGGGGATGTGTAAAATGTCAATGGGAAAAAAGTGACAGTGATAAAGACTATGTGGAAAGTGGAAGAAAGTGAAGTGAAAATGTCCTTTTGAGTAGGTTAGCAAAATGACCTGGAACTGACGATCGGTAGGGTCTAATTGATGCCAGTCAAAGGATAACTGATGATGGTTACTGTGAAATTGAAATAGTGATGAGAAGAAAGTGGTTGTGAATTAAAATCTGCTGTAAAATCAGACCCCAGAATTCTAGAAATGATGGTGATATGGCCTAGGCACACTCAGGTGAAGCCGGAATACACCAGCTATGATGAGGAGTGTGCAAGGATGAACAAAAAAAGTGATGAATGTGACCTTTCACCTCAAAACACAAGCCAAGCAGAAACACTAAGAAAATGTGATCTTAGGAGTGCCCTTTTCTATTATGTTTGTTTAGCTTATGCTATTTAGGGACTGACACATGAATTGTGAAATAGAGTTTTTGGTGAGGATGGCTTCCTATAAAAGAAGGAGATCTAAAGGGTGAGGTTTCTAGGTATGTTTATGGTGGGGGCGCGCCTTCGCTCTGAAGTATGACTTGACAACAGTAGCAGCAAGCTGGGTGCCCATTGTGTCGTGATCGTGTGATCGCCTATAGCTTCTTCTAGGTAAGATGTTGTTTAAGAATGTATGTATTTGAATTTTTGTGTGGTTTGGTAAGATTCGAGAGAAAGAGAAAAGGATAGAAGTGCTTTTCTACTATTTGTTTGTCAACCATCAGTTAGTCATGACCTCCAACATATAGGTTGCCCTCATTTAATGCGAGCTAATGAAATAAATCAGAATGGAATGCGATTGTTTTTAAACCCAAATCAAAAATATGAAATTTGATGACACAATAATATGAAGAGGAAGAGGGATGCTCTTTCACGACAATGCAAAAAAACATCAAGAAATGATTCCTTTTAATTACACCAAAAGGAAACTTTCCTTTAGAGAAAAATAGAAAGGAGACGTGGATTACCAGGGAAGAAAATTAGTGTGTACACTTTTCTTTTTTAGAAAGGGAAACAACATGCACAATTTTTTCCTAGGAATGAATGAAATGCAAGGAACCCTCGGATGGGTCCCACCGAGCATGCCAAAATGTTTCACCTTTTTCTTAGATTGTTTCTTTGAATTGTTGACAAAACAAATAAGGTAACGGGTGTAGGAGGAATACTTGTTCAAATGTCGGTTGATGGATTGTTGCACGCATATGACTTCCAAATCCACAGCTGACCATGAGAGCTTCCTTTTGGCTCGGAAGAACTACCTGTAATGAAAACAAGACCACCAGAAGGAATTAAACAATATGGGCAATGAACTGCCTAGCGTGAGCTAGATCCGGGAAGTATGATACTTCCTAGATGGCTGTCAGTCCACTGTTTTAAACAAATTAATGTCGTAAACTAAGGTAAATCCTATTGTTATTTTAAAATGATTTAGGTATCTCACTTAAAAACACAATAAGAAAATAGATCTAATCTAACAGGCTAAGCTAGAATAGAATCCACAGGTTAAATGGTCGGTTCTGGGTCTCTGCAGGTCTGATAAAGGTCTCGAGGTAGGTCACAGGTGAGTGAGGGTGAGGTAAAATCTAGGTGGGTAGGTCTCTTGTTTAAGGCTGCGTGGGCAAACACAGAGACCGGCGTCGGTCTAGGGAGTGACCGACAGCGGTTAGGTATAACCGGGTGCCGATTACTATGAGATCTGGAAATGTCACAGAACAGAGGTTTTGGTCTCCTTTATGATTGCATAAAGGATTTTGGTTGGTCGGGACGAGGTATTGGGTGACTGGAATAGGTTTTTTGCGAGGTTTTAATGGGTCTATGGAGGTGAAAATCTTGAAGAAGCTCAATAGGGAGCAAGATAAACAATGGGTGATAAAATAATGATGTATTTAAATAAACCAGAGAAAGTATGACATGTATACTTACTTGGATTTTGTTCCTGAAGGTCTGTGTGTGAAGGATGGAGGTGTTGATGATGGGTTTGAAGGCTGAAAATGATCAACAACTGAAGAAAAGCTTCTACATGGGCTGCATGCACACACATATTTACTTGGATAGATCAGATCGTGGTTGGGCTGGATGACTACTGTAGGATTTCCTTAGATGCTCAATCTCGTTATCCCTTGGATTAGACTCAGAGCCTCTTGTGAGCATGCTGGAATTTGGCTCTAGAGGGAATGTATGCGTTGATATCTTTGAGGGATTTGGGTAAGTCTTAGCTCGTCATGGTAACTTTCTCCCAATAGGTCTTAGGCCAACTTCCAAATGGGTCCAGGTGTCTAAATGAACTGTATGTGTAGATATGAGGTAAATAAGATATTTGGGTAATAAATATAATGAGGGTAACCGATTAATTTATCCAGCTTAATTAAATTACGGTTAGTGGGGTGAAGGGGATCATGGCTTGGTAATCGTAATAAAGGGGGGGCTTATATGTCGAGGGTCAAAGGCGGGAGTGTGACCTAGGTTTATTGTCTACAACTGCATCATTGGTTTTGTTGCCAGATCCTCTTTTTGAGTTGTTCTCAAGATTTTCTGTCGATGAAGATATCCCGGTGGACCCTAGCAAGTGTTGAAGAGTGGATAAAATATCTGGATGAGCAGTACACTCGGAGCTTTAGCATTGGATCTGAGTTTGATGCACGTGCATGGGTAATGTAGGCATTTGTATGATTGTTTATATGAGAGCTTATGGGTAAGTCTTTATTGTAGAATTGTACTAGATTCTAGACTGCAGCTAAGACTTTTAGGCCCTCTATAATGCTGATATGATTTAGACACACATTGTGGATACTTGGTTTGATGCTGTTTTGAATAGCTATATTTTGGAGTACTCAATTAACACTTATTCTTTCTCGGAGGTAGTTGGGATCCATTATTTACATTATCCCAAAGAAATTTATCTACATAGGAATATCCAGTGAGCGATAAAACTGCATTAATGGTCAACCTTGAACATGGAAGAAAAACTGATGGCTAGCTAAACCCTACCACATGCGAGGGTGAAGAGAGAGTTTGGTGAAGGATGGTAGACCTAGTAGTAGAGATGTAATAAGAGAAGAAATGTGGCTTATATGTACAATGAGGTGATAAAAGAGGGAGATAGTGAAGTAACATGATATTATAGAGTGGATGACATTGAGGAGAGAGATGGATCATGAAGGATTTGGAGCTCACACAGGAAAGCATGGAACTAGAGCATCTAGAACTCCCCCATTTGGGCAAGCATGACAGAGAACCCTCCTTGGCCTCACATGGGAGCGCGCTAGTAGAGATGACTTGGCTCGTGGACACGCATTTGAATCTACCTGGCAACCTAGCCCTTGCGCTTGGTTTTCCAATATCTAGTACAACCAATAGTCAATAAGCTAATTTGGGGAGTAGTAGAAAAGGAGTAAATCAAGTAGAAAGTGCATCTATGTCTAGTAAAACGTCATATTTGTTATTTAGAGGTACCTTTTCAGGCGCATCTTTGGCAACATAGAACTCAAGCGCGTAGAATTTTCAACTCACTTCTGGGAGTAATACCACCTCGTAGACTGTAGGAGTTTAGTTTAGTACCACTGTTGGGACACATGGCAATACATCCACTAGTTCACTTCTAGCTATAGGTTGAGGATCAGGGGGCATAGGTGGCTCTAGTTCTGGTGGATCTGGTGGGTCTAAAGGCAGAGGTAATATAAGAGGGTCTAGATCAGGTGGGCATGGTCCTCACCAACCCCATTTTATATACATGGAGATATCACTTCATCTTCCAGAGTATAGGGGAATAGAATATCTGTTGTTGAGCACGTGCATATGTGTGATATATTGTGGCATGCAAAAGTAATCATGGATTTTGAGCGTAAGGCAAGTCCGTTTGCAACTACATTGTAAGGAATGCACTCACAGTAGGTACAAGTAACTTTGACCTTGATCAGACTTGACATAGATTATGCAGCATTATGAGAAGCTTTACTTAAGGAGTTGCATATCCCTGAGTTCGAGCAAAAGAGTATAAGCGCGCTCAAGGATATTAAGTAGGGCACTACTGAGAGTGTTCAAGAATATGATGCCCATTTCAAAACACTTTTGTCTAATATTTGGTATGATAATCATGTAAGTCAACATGCAAAGTGGTTCATTTGGGCTTTAATCACACCATTTAGAGGGTGTTGTCACATAAGACATATACAGACCTACGCAAAGCACTTGAAGTAGTGTTGCACATTGAGGAAGTCAGAAGTATAGATGTTGGAGTGAGCCCATTCCTAGAAGCGTAGATTGCAGCTATGACAAAGTAGTTGAGAAACTACCAGAAAAATTCAGCATATAAGACACACACTGGGATTTTGTGTAAAAATTATGAAGTGGAAGGGCACACTAAAGATAGTTATCCTCGCATGTCAGTACGTTCATTGTTGCTAGACTACGAGATATGTCATTTAGACCATGATGTCATCTGTTGTCCATTATTACAACACACGATAAAAAAGAATGTATCTTGATATTGTAAGATTTTTCGGTCCATGACTCATAATACAGAAGATTGTAGGTTGATTGGTCAGATCTATGATGCCATAGATATTGGTGTGTGACAAACAAGAGTATCAGATAACTCAAAAATTAAAAGTGAGTACCATGACCGTGATCACACTCAAGTGCGCTATGATCGAAATAAAGGGCATTTTGAAGGAGGTCATGGTAGAGGTCGAGGATACCATGGTGGATTCAGGGGGCCAAGGCCGGTAGTGGTGGAAAATTAAAGTTTCCTCATGGAATGTGTTTTACATGCGGATCTCCTGACCACTACAGGCATGAATCTCCTCAGAATATTACTTTTTTTTGGAAGAATCATAACTATGAGGAATGCCCAGACTTATATGAGCATCTTAGCAAGTAGCATAAAAAGGAAAACAAGGGCATAGGTATGGTTAGGATACAATGCGTCATAGAAAATCAGTGGATTCCAAAGTTGGCACCGAAACCTGAGGTAGTACCTATGAAGATTACTACAAGTACTGAAGTTGTGCGCGTGAAAGAGATGTTAAAACAAAAGCCTACCATCACTAAGGAGGAAATTTTACATGCAAGGTACCTAGATCCTACACATCAGAAGGAGGTTTATCAAGAGACCATAGAGGTACTCAGAAATATTTAGGCTGAAATACATTGTTTAAAGGAACAGTCAAGGAAGTTGGAGTAAAAGAAGGCAACATAGAGGGTCCAGACGGATTTTGATGATTTGAAAGAGGTATGCAAGATGTTGCACCAAGAGAATATCATTCCATTACTAGGGAATTAGCTAAAGGGAAACACTCTAGCAGATCCTGCATGCTAATATTCCCCCTTAATTCATGGATTATGACAACGAGATCACTCTAAATGTTTTTGTGGATGGATGGATTTTGAGAAATATATTGATTGACATAGGCGCAGAAGTGAATGTGTTTACTTCAGATGCATGGGTACAGATGGGAAAACCTCCATTACAAGCATATTTGAATGTATTTTTTATGGCTAATCAAACTAAGGCCACTCCTATTGGGGTTTTAAAGGATGCATACATTACTATACAAGGGGCAAAGTTCACTGGGGACTTTGAGGTTTTAGAACTTGCAGAAGAAGAAAGCTTCCTAGCTCTACTTGGGCACCCTTGGTGTTATGCAAATAATTTTGATCTATGGTTTAAAAAGGGGTATATAAGTTTTGAAAACAAGGAAGAAGGACTTATTATCCCTTTGACAGATGGGAAGTCTGCACCTTATGTTGAACCATTGAGTAAGGGATACCTGAATAAAATTTATGTGCACGTTATTCAGGATCTATAAGTACTCGAGCCATCTAAGGAAGGATTCCTCTAGTGGGAAAATGCACACTCTATTAGTCATACTACAAGTATTTCTTGTTATAATTAGGTGCATGACACCTATGAGATGGTTGGGTGTGAAGTAAGAAGCAAATTTGTGTGGAGAATAAACCCTCATTATATTAGGATAATAGGTAATAACTTTATACCTCGGTATATTGGAGAAGGAGATCCTACGGTATTCTTGCATGCCATGGAGGAGAAGTGGAAAAATCAAGTTAAAAGAAGTCATATGTTAGTGTATACCCTATGTGGAACAACAACGTGCTAGTGGATGGTTCACAGGGATAATCTCATAGAATGGAATGAAGTAAGAATTACTCTAACAACCCTGTTTCTCAGGAGCAATGCACCTACTCAAAGCTGCACATATCATGGTAATCAACCTATTCAACACCACATTCAGTAGTGTGAGAGACTCTGGATAGAGGGGCAAGAAGCTTTACCACCTTCACTTTGGGTGCACAAACTTTATTCCACTTTGTAAGGATGCACATGCATTTGGTATGTTTATGTGGAATTGCATAGGGAGACTAGAAATTGGCAAGATTTGATTGCAAGAATGAGCCAAAATTTTAAAATATTCTCTACTAAACCTCTGGTGAGAGATGCATTATGGGTTATGGAGCCCTTAACTATGGGAGACAGTGCCAAGGCTGAAGAACTCATTCAGGAGTTATTTGGTGAGGAAGAACGAGGAGCGTGTTTTGATGAAGTACATGATACAGATGTCGATCTATTTACGTGCGCTTGCTTTGAGAAGGAGAAAGGAAAGATGGTCTACATAGTGGATGATAAAGAAATATAAAATATGGATATAGATCATTCAATAGGTACGTGTGAAGTGTTAGACAGTTTGGATAAAAATGTGCATGCCTATCATGAACCTATGAAGACCAAGAAAGTGAACATTGGCATGGATGCCATAATTAGAGATTATTTGTATGATTCTAAAGTACCAAAGATAAGTGAGTTAATATGTGATTTTGAGGACTTATTCCTTAGGGAATACCATGAGTTAAAGGGGATTACATGAGTCATTAGGCAAGATGAAGATTAAGCTAAAGGAAGGGGTGTTCCCAGTCAGGAAGAGACTATACAGGATGAACTTGAACCTACGCGTAAAAGTTAAATAAGAAATTGACAAAATGCTTAAATATGGCATCATTAAGCCCCTAGAAGAATAAAAGTGGGTTAGCCCCATGGTAATCAGTATAAATAAAGATGGTAAAATTAGGATTTTTGTGGATTATAGGGAGTTGAATACTACATGTATGATTGATCCTTTTCGTATGCCTTTCACCGAGGAAATATTAGATGGTGTTGCAGGGTGCAGAGTTTACTTTTTCACAAATGGATTCTTGGGGTATCTCCAAGTTAGAGTTACATAAGAGAATTAAGAGAAAATGACTTTCACCCCTGAATGGGGAAGTTTTGCATATATAGTGATGCCCTTGTGTTTGAAGAACACGCGTATTGTATTTTCGTGCATAGTTGTTCAAGCATTCTAGGATTTTATTCACAAATTATTGCATGTTTACTTAGATTATTGGATGGTATATGTGCTTATTAAGGATCATTGTGACAATTTGCACTTAATATTTAAAATATGTTCATAGTTAAGCATCTCTTTAAACATCAAGAAGTGTGTGTTTACTACACCTTTTGGAACTCTGTTAGGGAAGATCATCTATAAGGAAGGTTTGTTAGTAGATCCAGCTAAGGTTGCAGTTATTGTAGGCCTGGAGGAGCCTACCAATCAGAGTGAGGTGTGTGGATTCTTTGGCCATACAAGGCATTATAGAAAATTTATCAAAGGGTATGTGAAGATTATCGTACCCTTGAAAGAGTTACTCAAAGGAAAAGGGACATTATATTGGAGAGAACCGCAACAACACGAATTTGAGACATTGAAGGAGAGACTTACTATAGCACCTATTCTACGTTTTACCTCATGCAACAAACCATTTCACATACATGTGGAAGCCTCTGGCATGGCCATTAGTGCAGTGTTAGCTCATCCTGGATAAGGTATTATAGATCATCCTATCTATTTTCCTAGTAGAATGTTGACTCATGTAGAACATAATTATATAACTACAGAGCACAAAGCCTTGTCAATGATCTACGTGCTGCATAAATTCAAACAATACTTGCTAGAAACATCTTTTGTATTTTATACAGATCAAATGGCATTAAAATACTTGATAAATAAGCCCGTTTTATAGAGGCGCATATGTCGATGGGTGATCTTATTCCAAGAATTTGACTTTACAGTCATGGTAAAACCATGTAAAAGTAATTTTGGCCTGCACCACTTGTCAAGAATTCAATCATGAGAAGATGTGCAGACAATTGAAGATACCATGTTGGATGTACAGTTATATAGGTTCCATCACGTGCCTTTAGAATTAGAGGATATTGTTGTCTTTTTATACACAGGTATGGCGCCAAAAGGAATGAAAGCCTTAGAGAGGAAACAACTTACAATTCACGCAGAACCATTCATGTTGATCATTGGTGACTTATACAAACTAGGTTGAGATGAAGTATTGCACCAGTGTGTACTTGAACATGATCACATGGATATCATGGAAGAGGCTCATGGAGATATTATAGGTGGGTATTATGCAAGTGACGCCACCTGCGTACAAGATTATACTCGTTGGATTATGGTGAGAGACCCTTTACAAAAATTGTATAGAGTATTGTAAGGTATGTGATCACTGTCAACATCTTGGAAAACCTGGTCAAAGAGATAAAATGCCTTTGATGCCTATTACTAGTGCAGAGCCATTTGAAAAATGGGTTATAGATTTTGCGGTTCCTATTTCCCCAGCCACGAGTAGAACCAAATCACACTACATTATCACTTACACAAATTATCTTACAAGGTGGGTAGAAGCAACTCCCACAAAGGATTTTACAACAACTACAACAATAAGGTTCTTATGGGAAAATATTCTCACTAGATATGGATTTTCATTGAGTTTGACAAGTGATAGGGGCACACACGTTTTGAATGAGATAATCAAGATATTGTTGGATAATTTTATGGTCGTGCACCACAAGACTACACCTTATCACCCTTAAGAAAATGGGACTACTGAGGCTTTCAATAAGATATCGAGCAAAACCTTGACAAAAATTTGTGATGTTGGAAGAAAAGATTGCGATGATAAAGTTTCTATTGTACTTTGGGCATATAGAAAAACTTACAAGAGGTTGAATAAGGCCACACCCTTTTAGTTGGTGTTTGGTGCAGAAGCAGTTATTCTAATGGAATTCATGTTACCATTATTGTGTATTACATGCACTAAATGTCTAGCTAATGAACAGGAATTAGAAGAAAGAATTGAAAATTTACTATAGTTGGATGAGAGGTGCAACATAACACGTTGGAGTCAGAAGTAGGAAAAGGCTAGGCAGAAGGCATGGCATGATAGACACATCAGGGATAAGAAACTTGAGCTTAGATAGATGGTACTTCTTTATGATTCCAAGTTTCTGCACCATCCAGGAAAACTTAAGGTGCATTGGTTGGGACTGTATGTTATCACTCACATCCTTGAAACAGGTGTTTGTCAGTTAGAGGCATTTGATGGAACACATTAACCCTGTTACTTTAATGGGATTAAGTTGAAGCCCTACTATAAATAAGTCTTCTTGGTGTTTGTAATAAGGTAGTATTGTCATTTAGTATAGATTTCTCTTCCTGTATTTCTTTTAATGTATTTCCTTCTTCATCGCTATGCTTTGTCAATTTAGTTTGGTTTTTTTCGTAATAAGCGCATTTGCACGTTGGAAGCTAATTACAATCTAAAGTATTTTTATACTCATAGGAATTCATATACCATTGGTTTTGTTAGTTGTTATTTGTTGTTCAAAAAAGGGAATACATGAGAACATACTGTTATATGTGTTATTCAAGAATGGAAAGGAGATGCTAGAAAGAAGATTGATCCTAGAGAAGACCATAGTTGGAAATAAATGAATGAACAATATAACGTGAGGTAAGCCTGTACAAACTACTAGGGGAAGGCGTAGTGGCGAGGTACTTTGGTGCATGGAAGCACACAGAAGAGAAGTATGCCGCTATAAGGTAGGAAGGCACACTAGAAGGTTATAACTGGGATGTAAATGTGTACCGCGCAGAAGTTGGGAAAATGGTCAATTAATGAGAGGATTTATGGTAGGTGAAGGATCAATAAATGCAATAAATTTTTGAAAATATATATAAGGACGTGATGTGGGTTCATTTTTTCCTTTGTGATCACAAGTATTCGAGTGAGCTAAGTGAAATCGAGCCAAGCAGAATGTGTTGAGGTGTGGAGAGCTGAGAAACTAGACGTGGAGAGAATATATTTGTATGGAAGTGGCTTGCATCCCCATTGGTGAAAAGTTTGAGTGCAGCAAAAGCATTGAGAAGGAGCTAGGGAACGCGATTTCAAGCTAGGGTTTGATATTACTCGATATAGAAGAAAAAATGTGGGATTTTTATAATAGCACCGAAGAAAGCACCTATAGCAGGTACAAAGGAGAATAAAAAGGTGGAAGTTGAGGTCAAAGTTTATCCTGAGAGATATTTTTCATAGATGTAGTATCCAAAAGGAGTCATAGCTAGACGGGATTGGGATCCCCACATCCGTAGATGTAAAATAAGTGATTACAACCACCGCACCACTGACAACAAGGGAGATTTGGATGCTTTACTGAATAAGTAGACCAACAAGCACATAATGGATAATATGCCAGTGTATGACAATGTTGGGGAGAAGTTTATCAAGAAGGTGGGGGTTTATCAACTGTATGAACTCCCATATTTTGGAAAACCAAAAGTTTTATACCAATGGCTTATGACAAGATTCCATGATGACTTTTTCTATTTTGTTGGACGGAGGGTAAGGATCACAGCAGCCCTGATTACTACATTGACAGGATTGAAGGGCATAAGGACAAATATTATTACTGATCTATCTAATAAAATAGTTGTTGTAGCCACTAGCAAGGAGTTGAGATACTCTAAGGGTCCATGCAGAATGGACATATATAAATTAAGGAAGTATCATGTGGTGCAGGAAACCGCACACCTTATCACTAAGTTGAATGATCAAGAGAGATGGTCATAGGTAAATACCATGTGGCTACATATCACGAAGAAAATGTCGGAAGGATAAATCTACAACTTGGTTGGATAAATTGTAGAAACTATTACTGAGGAAGCACGCACAAGTGAGAAAATAAGTTCTGGCACTATTTTATTATCTCTTGTCTTTGTAGAAATTGGAATTCCCGATGGGCCAAAGAATAAAATTTAGGAATACCCCATAGATAAAAATTCCCTTGTGGAGAGGTTTGAGAAGTACTTAGGTGAAGGAATAATGAGTGGCCCATTCAAGAAAAGGGAAAAACTGTGGTATGAACGAATTCACATGACATTTGAGGAGGAATGGTGCATTCCAAAGGATTTACCTTTAGTAGTGGATATGGTAGTACAATGTTGGAACATAATGATTAAGTGGTCTAGCCAACCCTTAATGTATATGGGTCCATCACAAATATATATAGGTTAATATTTAATAATATGAAATATTAATATTTATATTATTAAATATGCTAACATAAGTATATACATTAGGTTAAATATTTAATATCATGAAATGATTATATTTCTAATATTAAATATTATAAACATAGGTGTATGTGTCAACCATTTTAGGTTGAAAAGGTGGTTCGGGAGACATACCCGATCACCTTATATAAAAAGGACTTTAGGTCCTCATTTGATATATTTTAGGAAATATATCAAAGCTGTGCAAATCAAGTGATTTGGTTTTACCCTTGGTAAATAGGGTTTCAAAGGAGGCAGGTGATCTTACTAGATGTAAAATAAGTTCTCTGAAGTAAAAGGTTATTTTCAAAGTGGTTTTTACCCTATTGGGGTTTTCCACTATAAATAGTGTGTCACCTGTGTTATTTATTTCCTGTAAGTATTTCTTTATTTACTTATGTTATGATGTAATGTTTATTTAAATATTTATTGTAACATTATATAATATGTAAGTTGATTAAATCCGTATTTATTAGAATCCTCAAATTCTAACATGGTAACAGAGCGAAGTAAATTAAATAAATTAAGATCAAATGTTTTTTATTTTATTTATTTAATTTGTATGGGTTTTTTCAACCAACCCGAAAGGGTATTTAAAAATATCTGGTCCCCTTTTTTTTTCCCAATTTATTTTGGCATTACATTTGTGCAATTAAACTCTCGGTAAAATTTTTAAGGTTTTTCAATTTTAAATCTCTAATTTTTTGGGGGGGGGAGATGTAATATGATATGATTCTTACTTTCATTTACATTTTGTAAATTATATGGAATTAATGTTTGTTTGGAGATTGATGTGTACACATGTGAAAGGGGCTTCAAATATTTACCTGTATGAAAATAACATATAGAAAAAGAAATAATTTATTACTATATGAAATAATTTTCATGTTTTCTATAATTTCAAATGTTTGCAGGTTAAATATTTCGGAAGGTAAATTCATACCCATGTTCTTTGGTCCCCTCTAAAAGGATTCGATTTGAAAAACTATAGTTTATAGTTAATCTATAACTATATCCTATATAATTTGAAAACTATATTATTATTTTTAAATAAAAATATATATAATATAGAATAAGGTTTATATAATAATTTATATAAACATCATATTAAAATTTATATAGTTTTGAAAAAAAAACTATATATTAAAAGCCTTAAATCATATTAAAATTACATGGGATTGAGGGAAGAGTCAACAGACCATATTCTAAGCCTAAGTTTAAATCATATTTAAACTTAACTTATAAATCTAGGCCATATATAGTTTTTTTTTTTAAAAGAAACAAACCTAAGTTTGAATCATATTTTATAAATGGTTATTTTAAACCGTTTAAAATATAAATTTTATTAGATTTGGTTTATATATGTTAAAAAAACCAAAGTGCTTATTTTTTTTAGTAAGGGGGCCCATGTTTATTGCTTGGCCATGAAGGAGATTACTTTTTAAATCTTAATACTTATTAAATAAAACCTAACATGTCATCCCTAACCATTTATATTATCCATGTAAGGGGGCGGCCCCATTCATTTATATCTTATAGTTTATAAAAACTATATAAATAAACCTATTTAAAGGGTTTCTTTTATATAAGAGTGGGAGTGGAGAATAAAATGAGATAATATCTAAGGTATAAATGTGGAATTCTCAAGTATAAATGGAGAATTAAAAAAGGGGGGCTAGTTTATTGGTGGCCTACGTGAAGTGTGGTAAATATTTATTAAAATATTGGTAGTTATAGCCACATAAAAGTTTTAAAGTTTTTAGGTTGAGGAATTATATAAAATATTTTGTAATATTTCCATAGTTTTAAATGTGTGCGGGGTAAAATTAAGAGTAAATGAAGGGAGGAGACAAGGTTCATGAAAATAGAGGATTTCAATTTATTTCATTGGTCGGGTGAAATAACTTGTCCCCTCTGTAAAATATGTAGGTTAATCTATACTCTCATAAATCTACTTGCACCTGGTAAAATTCTTTTAACCTAGTCTATGTCCTTTAAACCCCTTTAATAAGGGTTATGTGTTTTTTATATAAAAATAATATACTATAGTTTATAATTTTTATGAACTATATGTTGTTTTTTTATTTTACATTCTATAAATTATTATTTTCTTATAAAAAAATGTATATATTTTTACATTTTTATTATTAATTGGTAAATATTTTTACTATACCCTTATATACAAAGATTATAGCCAGAATAGGAATGAAAAACATTACAAGAAGGCTTCATCAAATCTAGATAATGGTATAAAATATAACCAGTTCCCTAAGTTCGAAAATTCAGAAGAGAAGCCAAAAAATACAGTAAGAAGAATTATTCTTGGAATTTCATTCATTCTTACAAGAGGTGAAATACACATATGAGTAGGGTCAGTAATATCCAGTTTTTGGGTTTTCTTCCATTAAAGAGTTGCTGGTATTCCACTGAGATTAGAGACACAGCGGACATGCTACTCAATAAATAATGTATAAACATAATGACATTATAAATTATAATAAGTTATTATAATGTGTCATTATACAAAAGAAGAAATTTTGGAATTTCACATTCTGGAAATACACAACAAGTTTTGGATTCATTAAATTTGACATTCAAATGACCATCACGGTAGACCAAACATAAGATAAAATGACGATCATTTAGACGTCAAATTAAGCTAGCTGGATTTTTGTCTACATTAATTTTTTTTCAGAAATTTGAAGTTGTTATGCATTCTTAGGGGTCTCTTCTTCACTTCTATATGGTCGAAAATATTTTTTATATAAATCTAGGGTATAATGCAGAGCCCTTTATATTGCGGGTTATTATTTTGATCATGGGAGGTTAATTAGTATGCAATGTAATGACAAAATTAGTTATGATCAAATAGTTTCTTTAGATCTATAAAATTTAGATCTGATTCTATTAAAAGTGTTTTTTTATCGATAAATATGTATCTAACTCTGTGGTACATTGTATATTATAATGGGGTGTGTTTTACAGGTTTAGGAAAACAATGACGTCCAACTATTTCTGTCTTGACAAAACCCAGATCCTGAATGAAACCAACTACAATATTTCGGTCAAAATAGAATTTATGGCGAGGAAACTCTAGACAATTGTTTCTAGGATCTGAGGTTGCTCCCATCGGTCGTCAAGTCAACTGTAGATAACATGAATGCATTCTTGCAACGAATGCAGAGGATCTTTCTATGATTATGGGAAATGTGAATGATGAGTACCTTCTCGACATTGGTAATATCAAACATCTGAAAGAGGTATGGAAACAAATAGAATCCATGCATGAAGGATACTTGGTATATCAAAGATAGTAATGAGAGTATAATACTTGAAGGAATTTAAAGAAAATGATCTATATATTTTTTATGATTTCTCTTCTACATCTTATTTTATATCTCAGAGTTTGAATAATTCAAAACTATGGCATGAAAGGTTAGGACATGTTAGTTATCGAAGCTTATATGAAATGTATATATATAATCTAGTGAAAGGTTTACATGTGTTGTCTTCTTCTCTTGAAGTTACTTCATTAAATACTTCTAAATGATGGTTTTGATTCTGATTTAGTAAATGGTCATGATGATGTTTTGATGCTATAGATGTTTTTGAAACTCTTATCTTCCTAGATAAGAAATTAAATTGGGCTCAATCTATGTTAGAAAGTTCAAATCCTATTAACCTTAGGAAAATGACCAGAATCCATCATATGTACCATGCATTAATTACCTTGTATGAACCTGAGACCGTGAAGTATTATAGGGTCTAGGTGGATATACAAAGTAAAATATAATGTTGATGGTAGTATTAACAAACATAAAGCTAGACTTGTTGCTAGAGGTTTCACTCAAAAATCTGGTATTGATTATCTTGAGACATTTCTTAGCTAAAATGAGTATTGTTAGGGCCTTATTTGCAATTACTGCTCAATTTGGGTGGGAAATCTACCAAATGGATAAGAAAAATGATTTTTTGAATTGCGATTTAAAAGAAAAACTTTACATGTTTCAACCTAAAAGATTTGAAGAAACTGGTAAAGAAAACTATGTTTGTAAGTTGAGAAATCTTTGTATAATTTAAAACAAGCTCTTAGAGCTTGGTATGCGAAAATTGTTTCCTTATTTAAACTGTTAGGTTTTGTTAATTGTTCTTATAACAATGATATATTCATTAAGCAATAAGGCTCACATATTATCATTATATGTATATATGTTGATGATTTGCTTATGTCTAGTGACAATTCTGATTTAATTCATAGGATTAAAGAGAAATTGAAGCAGTACTTTGAAATGAATGAGTTAGGTCTCTCACATCATGTTATTTGTATGATTGTATTTCATTCTATTGTTATTTTTCAAAACACAATATGCAACCATTGTATTGAAAAAGTTTTTTATGATTGATTGTAAACCATTTTCTACTTCAATGGAAGTTGGAATAAATATTGATCCTAAATCTACATATGAAAAAGGTTGATCATATTTTATATACGTTGTTAGTTGATAGTTTGATTTATCTAACTATAACTAGATCAGATATTTCCTATACAGTAGGAATTAATTCAAGGTTTATGCAGGAACCTTTTTTAGAGATCATTGGAATCTTGTAAAAAGATTTTTTAGATATTTGAAAGGAATAATCAATTATAGGTTACATTATAATAAGAATGAAAATGTTATCTTATATGGATTTTGTGATTCTAACCATACTGATGTTGTGTTATAAAATATATTGGATATTTGTTCATTTTTTTTTGGTGTAGGAACCATTACTTGGAACAATAAATACAATCAATGGTCTTCATTTCTTCTACTGAGGTAGAGAAGTACAATGGAAGAATTAAAGAAGCCATGTGTCTGCAATGGCTGTTGGTAGAGATACACATGGAAGCTAAAGGAAGTATTTCTCTTCTATGTGGTGGTCAGAGTTGTATTACTCTTGATTAAGAATCAGTTCAACATCAGAGGACAAAGAACATTGAGATACATATATGCTTCACCCATGAGAAGGTGCAAAGTGATGAGATAAATCTCAAGTTTATGTTGACTGAAGAGCAGGTTGTTGACATCTTCACAAAGTCCCTGAGTGCTACAAAGTTTTGTCACTTTTGTGAAAATCTTGGATTGTCAGAGTTGCCATTGAAGGGGAGTGTGCATGATAATGTCACCTCCTAATGGAACTTAGTTTTTGTAAAAATACCTTTGGGAATTTGTAAAATACCTTTGGGAAAGTTTTAAAAAGACCTTAGGGCAAGCGTAAAGAAGACCTTCAGGAATGTATACCTCATTGGCTTCTCTTTTATAAAGAAGTGTAGAAAGATCTTAAAGGTGGTCTTTAGTAAAATATTTAGTGCTATTGAGTTTACTGGTAAACATCCAGTACAAACATATTGTTAAGGAGGTCCTTGGTTGTAAAAGGCTCCTATATGCTTGTGTTCAATAACCTTTTATGAGAACTTGTGAGAACATGTAAAACTCACAAATCATGGGAAAATCTTTGAGATTACAAATCCTTTTGTACCAAAAGGTAAATTGAGTATGATGAAGGTGTTATAATTCCTTCAACCAATATGTTATCCTAAGACCTTTATGGTTTACGGATTATAAATCATGTAGTGTACCACGGGCAGGTAATCTATTGGCATATTTTATGTTATCTAACTTAACATTAAGGGGAGTGTTGGAACATAATGATTAAGTGGTCTGGCCAACCCTTAATGTATATGGGTCCATCACTAATATATAGGTTAATATTTAATAATATGAAATATTAATATTTCTATTATTAAATATGCTAACCTAGGTATATACTTTAGGTTAAATATTTAATATCATGAAATGATTATATTTCTAATATTAAATATTATAAACCTAGGTGTATGTGTCAACCATTTTAGGTTGAAAAGGTGGGTCGAGAGACATACCCGATCACCTTATATAAAAATTACTTTAGGTCCTCATTTGATATATTTCCAGAAATATATCAAAGGTCTACAAATCAAGTGATTTGGTTTTACCCTTGGTAAATAGGGTTTCAAAAGAGGCAGTGATCTTACTGGATGTAAAATAAGTTCTCTAAAGTAAAAGGTTATTTTCAAAGTTGGTTTTTACCCTATTAGGGTTTTCCACTATAAATAGTGTGTCCCTATGTTATTTATTTCCTATAAGTATTTCTTTATTTACTTATGTTATGATGTAATGTTTACTTAAATATTTATTGTAACATTATATAATATGTAATTTGATTTAATTCATATTTATTAGGATCCTCAAATTCTAACATATAATTCATAGTGTATCACCACTTTTACATTGCACATTTTGCAATGAAGGATGGGACATGGAGTCCATGGTGAAAACTGCCATACGCCTTCATAATGTGATATTTCTAAGCCTTAGTACATAATTTTATTGATGCATGTCGGTTGAGCTTTTAATGCAGACAAGGTAAATTTTGACTACCATACTCTCATAAAAACATATGTTTATTTAGGTCAGTTTTCCTACATTGAGAGGCTCCTTTCAGATGTTATAAACATAAATCCAATAAGTTTGGCTATTGGGGATGGTGGAGTTGCACTCATCTATCTTCATCTCAAGCCTAGGCTAAAGAATAACAAGTATGTGGAGATTGAATTTATGCTCCGAGGGCTACCTAAGGGCAAACACACTGTTGACAATGTGGAAGCTCCAAAGCCTACCTTGACCATAGAGATAGAGGAAGAAGAAGAACAAGAGGATAGTGGAGGCTTGGACCATAGAGGCCGGAGGTAGCTTGTAGATAGAGTGAAAAGGGAGTTTAAAAATACTCCACCACATGGGAAAGAAGGAACGAAGGACTTGGACATGGATGTAGTCCCTGAAGAGCACTAGTTTAAGAGGGTATTCAGAAGAACCAGGACTTAAGGCATAGGAACATCACAACATGTATGAAGATCACCTCTACTCTCCCCTAAAAAAGAAGCACCTAAAAAGAAAATAAGAAATTTACATCTTAACGAGGAGGAAGAGGATTCCGAAGAGAGCATGCCTGGAACCCTAGTTCAATAGAATGATGTGGAGGATCATCGGGATGAAGAAATGAGATATGAAGAAGAAGGGTTGAAAAAAATAGAAGAAATTGTGAGCAAGTAGACAAGCGCACCTATTATGAATCAAGCACGAGAAGAGCCAACTCTAGACCTTAGCACTAATGTTTATAAGGGGCTAAGGAAAAAGAGAAGTGAAGAGTATGTTGCACCTAATTTGGGTTATGTTGAGGACACAAGAAAAATATTCCATGCCTATTTTCAAAGCACTATGGACCTTAAGGAGATATATGGATGGGAGCTAATGGATTCAAATATGTCCACTAAGTGGGTAAGGAAAAAACTATCCTTGTTCATGCATACCCATATGGATGAACTGTATTTTGATGTATGTGAGGATTCCTATGTTTCAAGAAGATTAAAAAAGACACCACATAGTAGGCACACGACTATAAAGCCCACTCTTGTGTCTAATAAATAGGTTAGCAATGCCTTAATCAAGGTATCTACTAAGGTGATTTGGAGAAATATTGATAAGGCCGCCACCATTAGAGCGTTAATGGAGGATAACAAGCAAAAAATCACAGAGATAGAGCGCTTAAAGGCAGAGAAGGAACAAGAACGTGTAAATAATGATGCCTTTATTGACATGGCTAAAGAAATTGGTCATTACATTCTGAAGGCAAGGCCACAACTTGAACCAAAGGTACCTAAAAATTTTCCTTCTGTTATGCATTATGTGTGCACTTTAGTTGATTTGGTGTTAGAAGATGGATCAATTTGAATGCCTGCAGCAAAACATGTTGAACAAGAAGTAGAGAGAGCAAGGGCCTTTGAGATCAAGAAAATTTCAACTTACAAGGCATTGCTCCAAACTTTAAAGGATGAGATGAAGAAAGAAGACCAAGCTCTTAACTTGCGTGCAGTACCAGGAGGTAGTAATAAGCATTAGAACTCTAGCTGAAGATTATGTAGTTCTGGAATCAATAAAAGATGAGACTTTAGGGTGCAGAGAAATATTGGCACTAGTAAAAAAATCACGAAGCCCTTGCAGCAGCCCAAGATCCACACAACGAGAGGATAAATGAGATTATGAAGCTCATAGCACAGAAGATGGATGTTCTAGAAGGAATGATCTCTGTTATGGCCAATGTTGTTCGGGTACTATAGAATGATAAGGAAAATATTACTCAGGATGAACTAGATGTCATAGCCAACACATATTCTAGAAAAAGACAAGGACAACACTAATAGACTAGCAGACATTGGAGGCTGAGATAAAAATTGAATATCCAAAGTTGATCCTCCCAGTTGAAGAAGAGGATGTTGTAGAGTAAAGATTCATTCTTTTGTATAGTGATTTTAGAATTCTTACAATTCTTATTAAATATTTTTTGGGAACATCAAAATTAATTCCCTTTGTCGGGATTGTAATGTACTTTAGTTTGGGGTAAAGTTGAGCAGACATAATATTGTTTTAAGGAGAAGACATACAAATAATATGAACATAGGAACAAGGCAAATTCGAAGGCATAGAATAATAGGAAAGGAAATGCACACCATAACAGTTGTCTTGGGACTTAGCCATTTTTAGAGATAAGGGCTATATTGTGATATAACATGTGGAGCACACATCAGGATGGATACTTATGCAACATGTAAATAGTATTTTGCGAATGAGTGGCTAATAAGTGTCATGCATGGTTGTAGTTAATAATAAGATTAATTCTTCCAGTGAACTATAAGACATCTATTATCAGTGCACTTGCATGTGTTTATGTTATTGTAAAGGCACATGGCTATTATCTCCATGTGACCTATTTTGAGAAGTTCATAGGTGGTGAAGGGAAAGTCGCCACCCCTATAAATATGTATTGAACTATGTAGTTTAGTGGGTGTGTGTGAATTATTATAGAGTTATGTTGTTGGATATAATGCGTGCATGACTTATGGATATGCTTTATAATGTAATAAGCTTATGTGTTTTACAGTGTTTAATGTAATGAATGATATTGGCTAGATAATGGTGTTATACATAACTAAAAATGGTTCATGTATGGTTATTCTTATTACAATTATTGTTTAATTCATTATTCTCTAATATCTATATCCGGATTATGCTTTTGTGGAATGTTTATGTTTAATTATGGATCGGAATTTGTCTTATCTTCATCACACTAATATCATACATAAACAACTCTAAATAGGGACATGGTACCTTTGTGTGTTTTAGGTGAGTGCTCAGCTCAGGCTGTGTGATGTGCTAGTGTGCCTAGGTTATTTATAGTAGATTCTCCACTACATCAGATGCCAAGATAAAAATATTATTATTTGACTTAATAAAATCTAACGACCCATAAGCTCAAAATATTATATTGTGGAAGTACTACCTTAACTTACTGGCCGCTAAGATAAAAAATCTTACTATAATTTGTTAAAATCTAGCAACTTCAAATATTTCAATAGAATTTATTAGGTTATGTCGAGGCATAACCTAACAGACACTAAGCTCAAAGTATCTTTCTCTAATTTTTAAAATTTTATTGACCTTTAAGATCAAAATATCATATTTTTTAAGTACCTAACGGCTACTAAGATCAAACTATGTTAATTTAATTTATTAAATTCTACTAACTATTAAGATCCTTATTATGTTTTGGCATATTCTAGTTGTGACTAAGCCCATAATATCTTAATTTAATTTCTTAAATCCTGACAATCTCTATGCTCCAGATATTATGTTGTGGCATAACCTAGTAGCCACTAAGCTCACAACATCTTACTTTATTTTGTTAAATTATTGTGACGGCTAAGCTCCAAATATTATGTTGTGGCATAACCTAATGTTGGCTAAGCTCAAAATATCATTCTATAACTTGTAATTTATTAAATTCTAGCGACTTTAAGATCAAAATATTATGTCATGGACTAACCTAGTGGCCAATAAGCTCAAAATATCTTCCTTTAATTGTTTATATCATGTCGATGCATTATTATGTCGTGGCCTACCATAGTGTGGACTCTAATCTAATATTATCTTAATTGAAATAGTTAAATCCTAGCGACTTCAAGATCCAAATAATATGTTGTGGCATAACCTAGTGGCTACTAAGCTTATAATATCTTAATTTAATTTTTTATATTCTAACCACCACTATGATCCAAATACTATGTGGTGGCATAGCATAGTGGCAACTAATCTAAAAATATCCTACTTTAAATTCTTAAATCCAAAGAAATTTTTTTACTAATGTATGCACATCTTGTTTTTCATAAAACAAGATTCATCTGTTTTATTTACTAGAGGCTTTACCTAGTGAACACTAAGTTCTAAATGTTAAACTTTAATGTGTTATATATTTCTCCAAATTTATTTATTTTGTTTAACACAGCGCTCACTGAGCTCAAAACATCTTACTTTAATTTGTTAAAATCTAGTGACCTCTAAGTTTACAATATAATGTTAGGTTATGTTGAGGCATAACCTAGCGGATACTAAGCTCAAATGTATTTTTTTATTTTTTTAAATTCTAGTGCCCCTTTAGCTTGAAATAGTATATTGTTTAAGTACCTAGCGGTTGCTAAGCTCAAAATATGTTAATTTAATTTTTTTAATCCTATTGACCGTAAGCTCCAAATATTATTTCGTGGCCTAGCCTAGTGTCCACTAAGCTCAAAATATCTTTCAATAAATTTTTAAATCATTTCGATGCATAATATGTAGTGGAATAACATAGTGCCCGCTAATCTCATAATATCTTAATTGAAATTGTTAAATCCTATCGATTACAAGCTCCAAATAATATGTTGTAGCATAACCTAGCATCCGCTAAGCTCATAATATCTTAATTTCATATTTTATATCCTAACCACTGCTAGGATAAATTACTATGTTGTGGCATAACCTAGTGGCCTCTAAGCTCAAAATATCTGGCTTTAAATTTTTAAATCCAAACAATAAATTTCACAAATGTATACAGATCTTGTTTTCATAAAATAAGATTTGTCTACTTTATTTACTAGAGGATTTATCTAGAGACCACAAAGTTATAAACATCAACCTTTTGTTATATTATATATATATATTATATATATATATATATATATATATATATATATATATATATATATATATATATATATATATATATATATATCTTATGAGATTTAGGCATATTTTCTTTACTTTTATGACAATTTAAGAAACTTGGACTAGAGGTTGAGAAGCTATTCAACAAGTTTTTAGATACGACGTGATCTACTCGTTGCATTCTAGCGGCCGCTAAACTATTCCTAGTGGTAAATATATCATGTTTATAATGGTGTGGTGTTATAAATCTAAATCATTAATCTTTGTGTATAAAACATGATATAAATAAACTAATCATGCGGCTGCTAAGATAAACAAATGTTTTCTACCAAGAATAATTATAGATGGGGGTACCCCCTAGGCTAGACAACGTTTTTCATGGTTGAGTGTATTTCTATATGAGAAATTATATTATAAATTTATATACGCTAACAAATAAATCTAGATTTTATGCAATAGATACATAAATATACATGTAGAATCATCTATTAATGTGTATAGCAACACTCTATCTCTTGTCAATAATACGTAGCATATTAAGAAACATATCTCAAATAAAATATATCATCTATGCTTTCACCTTTGATTCAAAATAAATTTCGGGTTTAGAAAATTGGTTGTCAAAATAAAGAATTATATCATGGAGGCCACAAAATTATGTGAATTTTTGGCTTAGCTTAGCAGGCACAAAAGAAAATATATATTTAAATATATGGTGATAACAAATTATATTTAATAATATTTAAGCGTATATATACTATGTTTACCTTCCATCGTACAAAATTTAAATTGATGAAGACATTACATTTGACTATATATACACGGGAAAACATATAGAATTGAAAATATTTATCATACAATTAAGTGTTTAATATGGCTCTATAGTTTTAAAGTAATTTGTTAACCGCGTATATTTTCCTAAAATATCTAAGTAGAAATCATGTAAAAAATGTACAATGAAATAATTATCCATGTTTATTTGTATCATCTTAATAAACAACATTAAAATATTTTTGGCTCTCGCAACCCATTAATATTTTTAAAATAAACTATGCAACAGGTCATCATTATCGGGAAAAAAAAAACAAGAATGAGAACAAAAAAATCAAAAAGAAAATACCTGGAGAGAGACATAGAAGGGTAGAAATGGTAAAGTGTTCAACATAGAGAATTACTAGACCTAAAAAATGGATTCCATTTTCTTTCGTTAGGGCACAAAAAAATTATGCTTTCATGGAGAACAAGGTGTTCAAAAGTAACTAGAAAGTAAGGCTAGATTGTGGAGTGCAATTCAATGGGGCAAAGAAAGGTTGAACTGTCGTATAAAACACAAGAACTAGTTGGCTACAGAGTGACTAATAGAGCCCATGATAAAAAAAGGCACACTCTTACTATAATAGATTCTTCTGATAAATACCTGATTTAGTAATATCTGAGATTATTTCATGCTTAATGATATATGTGAAACCTCCGTCTACTACCTCAAACAAACTATATGTTTGATTCTATTTGCAACCTCTTTTTCTTTCCTCCTTTATGTCCATCCTTTTTGTGCCTAATTTGTGTGCATTCTTTGTGTGACTTCTCTGCAAAAAAATTATAATCCCTTGAAAAAAAGAGTCGAGATTCATAGACTTCACCCTATAATCTACGTATTTTGCATATTGTTTTAAAATTTCAAGAGTTGCTTTTCTACGAGGCCAAAAAAACTAGAAACCCCAATAAATATTTCTCTAAGGTATTTATTAATTTGTTTCACACATCTCACGATATAAATTTAGAAAATAGAATTAAGTGTGGGATCTAAAAAATTTAAAATTTGACTTTCCCCCTCATAAAGTAAAAGTTTGGAATATTGAAATTTCAAATATTGGTAAATGTGGGGGAATTCACAATTTGAAATTTGAAATTTTCCTCAGTAAGAAATAAAAAATAACATAAATTAAAAATAATGCAATTTTTTATTAACTATAGCATATAATAATTGTACACACAAAATCACAAACTTGGGTATATTTATAGGTCCTAAACACATACTAGCTTTCATATGATTCCTAAGCAAGAAAAGTAGTAATTAATGACTATCTTTGGTCTTTTTTCTTTGTTTATTCATTTCTATTTAGTCTTACACGCCATACTGTAGACACCAAATTCATGTCTCACGACCCCTTGTGACTCGCATCCCATTTCGCAACCTAACCTCATTACCTAAACTTTACACAATTATTTATTAATTACCTTGTAATTGATAAATCCACATCACCTTACCCGCCACCTCACTTTGCCACCTCATCATGACCTAGCCCTAACCCTAAACTAACCTAACTAAGACCCATGACTTGGTCTAGACTCACATCCATAACTAATGCCTCCTTACTCGCACCAAAAGCCGACCTTCTAGCCACTTGACCAAGCCCGCAACTGATCTCTCGGGAGAAAAGCAGGGAAGGTGAGCTATTTTACTAAAAATAGCCTACTTTTTCCTTACCGATGCCGGTTCCTACTCGACCGCCGTCGGTTACGTAACCGCCATCGGTTCCCTGTAAATGGGCTCCCCAAACCAAAACAACGGATCGGAATTTCATTTTAGGGATCAGTCAAAGGATTTCTGGATCAACAGAGAGCATTGCGAGCGAGGAACAAAGTCCAGATCTTCACTTGACAGAGCAGAGACGAGTAAAGAAACCAGAAGTGTTTGCAACCAAGGAGATCAACTTGCATCTCGGTCAAAACCAGTAAGTCAGATCTTACATGTCCTTTTGTCATAACATTTCTTATGTTTCTTGAATCTCAGTCCTCCTAAATCCGTTTCTGAATCCACTACCCAACGTGCCATTGCATCTAACTGTCATTCTTTCACTTCTAATCATCCCATTTCCTAATACCATCCAAAAAAGCCGGCTATTACAAACACCATCTGCACCAAGAAGATCCTATAACCCACCGGTATCGGTTATCAGTAACCGACGTCGGTCATCAATAACCGTCATCGGTTCCTCTGATCAAAACCAGAAAACCAGCCTTTCCCCCTACCCAGTTTAACAAAATAATTTAATTGATATTTTGCAGTCTTTTGTGTTAATTCATATTAGCAGGGGAACTGACCACCTTCGAAGGGAAGTTTTATATTTCCTGGGCCCAAGGCAGTTTCCTCATTTATTGTTTAATCAAAATCTTGTGGTCTTGTGTTCTTATTTGCAGGTAGTCCTTCCAAGACAAAAAGGAGTTCTCCGCAGTCAGCCTGATCTTTCCCTACGGTACGCGCACACCATCTCCACATTCAACAGGTATTCCTCCTAACCCTAACCTCATCTGTTTCTAAAAGGAATGAAAGGATAGAAGCAACTCTATTCCCAGAGGCTGAAACATTCCGAGCGAAACATTTTGGCACGCCCGGTGGGAGGCATTTTGGGTTTCTTTCTCTTGCTTATATTCATTTTAGGAAGCATATTTGCTGTTGTTGTTTTTGGTATATATTTAGTAAAGAATTTGTCTTGCTTTCCTGGTTTCGCATTAGTGAAAGTCATCTCTCTTACTTCATCGAATATAATTTTCGATTTGGGTTTAAAACACGTGCATTGCATTCCTGTTTGTTGTTCTCCAATTCTAGTGAACATAGATTAAGTAACAGGTCGTACACGTGGGGGTGATATCCACGGTATTGACAGGAAATTAACCTTAGTTTCACTGCACAACACATACCGAATCACTTCACAAATAACACAACAGCTCAAACATCCCCCCTTTTTCCGCGGTATTCCTCCGCCCGATTGAGGTAACCTTATAAGCCAAAACAAACTTGACATTTCCCCTAGGTCTTGTTGTTTAGGATTCTGACATCATCTTACGTCTAAAGGCATAAGCCCACGATAACTAAAATTAACCCTAGGGTTAGTCTCTAGATTTGTGTGTGCCTCTTGCTTGTTTTCAAATCCTGTTTTCTCTGTCATACTTTGTCTTCTGTGATCAATGAGTTGATAAACATACTCAACATTGCTAAAATCAAATTAGCAGCCTTTTATATCTTCTTATCCTAGACTTTTGACACCGGCATCGGTTAAGGGACCGACGTCGTTTTCTCTGTGACCGACACCGGTTACTAAACCGATATCGGTTACTGTCCTCATCAGCCCCTGACAAAACAGCAACTTGCCAAATTCACCATTCTGAGGTTGTTTTTGTTCTTGATAGATTGAAACTTTCCTGTGTGTTCTAGTCTATGGTTGTCATCACTCGGAAGCAAGCCGCCGCCATGGTTTCACATGCCTGCTCTGTGTCTTTGCCTGAATCACCCCCTTCACATTCTATAGGGAACCCTACGGACACCAGTGAGATCCCCCAAATTCCTGCAGGAGACAAGGACTTTGCCAAATTTCTGGATGCTAATCCCAGCGCTGTACAATACTATTTGTCTCATACCCCTGACCGTACGCCTGATGGTCAGCTCCTTATTGGCATGCCTATTAGTATAGCTGCTCATTTAGTCCCACTCCTCCTGATAACAATACCTTACTTCCTGCATCACTAGCCCCGTCTCCCAATCCGACAGCTTCAGAGGTTCATACGACCCCGATTAGCTTTCCTTTGGTTAACCTTGGACCTCACGTATCATTACCACCAACTGCCCCTATCTCATCTCTCTTTCAGACCACTCCATTCATGACTTACTCTCTGCCACCTATTCACACGAGCTTTCTTTCTCAAGCTCCGCCTACCTTTTCATTCCCATACACGTATCCAGTAACCTCAACACCTTATATGGGACATCCCTATTCTGTGGCACCATCACCTCATCCAACCACAGATTTCATCAAACAAGTGATGGACAAAATGCAAAACCTGGAGGCTTCCGTTTCAGGAAGTCGTAGCGCCTTGACATACGAGCAAGTTTGTCGGGAGCCCATTCACCCTTCTGTCCCCCTTCATTCATATCCTCCTCAATGGGAGTTGCCAAAGTTTACTCGTTTTAACAGTAAAGAGGATCCTCAACAACACTTGCGATCATTTAGACATGCTTGTTATTTGATTGCCCATGATGATGCCTTGTTACTCCGCACCTTTCCCATGTCCTTATCAGGACCTGCCTTGGAGTGGTTACAGTGCTTTAACCCAGCACTCAATCTTCTCTTTTAACCAACTAGCCCAATCTTTCTTGGATCATTTCTCCATTAACATTGCCAAGAAAGTATCTATCACTGACCTCTATGCCATCCGACAATTTGAAGACGAATCTATCGCAGATTTCGTTGGACGATGGCGGGGCCTTATCAACCAACTTACGTATGCCTTGCCTCAAACCAAACTCATCGAACTATTTACGCGGGCCTGCGCTAAGCATATCTCCCCTACCCTCCAAATTCAAACTTTCCGCACATTCGACGAGGCCTTTACCATGGCTCGGAAGCTAGAAATTCGAGCCTTAGAAGAAGAGAAATTACGGTTGCGTAACAAAAACCCCAATTTCCGAACTCCTGATTCTACCAACAAGTCAAACACCACCACTCCTCACGCGTCCACTTCTTCTAAATCAAAAGGAGCTGTCCACGCGGTAATGGTCAAATCTCAAACACCGTCCAATACTCCGCCGAAAACCACTTATAAGTACAAAGCCGAGCCCACCAATTACACTCCCTTGGGAGAAACTTATGGCGTCATCCTGGAGAAATTGCTCAAAGCTGGGGCTATCACCTTGCCCCCTGTTAAACGTCACTCTAGGTTTGACTCCACCCACGCAATACCTTCCTGGTACAAAGAAAATGACTTTTGTAACTTTCACCGTGTAAAAGGACATAGTCATGAAAACTGCAAGATGTTGAAAAATATAGTGCAGGAAATGGTTGACGCAGGGGATATAACTCTCGATAATCCTAACGCCCCTGCTAACCGAAATCTGAAAATTTTCAACAAGCTATTCCTGAATCACTCGTCCAGCAGTAACGTGAACCAAGATATCTTAGCCGAGGAGAGTGTTCATGAGATCCATGCAGTCTTCGGTTCTCAGCCAAAAGCCTCTATTGAAAAAATTTTAAATCAAGCCTCTCCACTAACACAGGAGTTTGAACCTCCTTCACCACCATCAAGCCAAAGTGAAATCATTCCTTTACCCATAGAAGAGTTAACTGCCCGGACTTCTCTTCTCATCAACGAGTCTTCTTACACCACATCCCTACAAGACTGTGAGCGGATGCTATCTAATTTATCTATTTCCCAAACGTCCCCTTCTACCACTCTTGCTACACAAGAGGAAGGCTCACCACTCCTTTTGACATCCTTAGACGAGAAATCTCTTACACTAACATCACCACATTCTTTAAACGTGACAGATCCCCTCGAAACACGCCCTCCTACCTATTAGTCCCTCATCGCCTAAATCTTTTCAACGACCGGTTGACCTCTTAACATCTATTGATACAGTGCCTCATCTACCTCCTGTGTCACACCCGCAATGGACTGGAATTACAACCGACCTTTCTTCCGTACCAAAATTACAAATCACACCTGGAGACTGTCATTCCACAGAAGATAGACAGGCCCTATGGGAACGTTTGAGTACCCCTTTTTCTACTCAAATGCAAATGACTGATCCTGATGTCTCCACCATATACCCGAAGTGCTTACAGAAGCTTAAAATGCCCCTGTTCTCGCCTTCACCCCCGTCACCTCTACCAAATGCCCCGTCCACTTCTATCAACTTAGCCAGATCTTCCCATACGCTTGGGACCTCACCAATGCCTAGTCTAACGCACCCGCCTAAGCGACTCGATCTATCCAAAAATAAATCCGCTCCGCCGCCTAGGAGACAAACTCAATCCCTACCCCTATCACAATCAAAACCATCATCGTCATACCTACCTTCCATATTGGGACCCCATCCCTCTACCTTACATCAATATATCATACCTCCTGCGTTTTCTTCAGAACAACTTACGCCTTCCGCACCTATACAGAAATTCCAGGGTATAGCAACACCGTCCACTCCGCGTATCCTGTCCACCTATCAACCCTAAATAAATACCATCATCAAAAGATTTGTTTTCAGTTACTCCTATTTCCCCGTGGTTGTTTTCTGATACCACGTCATCTGCGGCCTCATCATCCAACATAGCTTCTGCGCCAAAGAAATCACGTTTAGTAAAAACCATGTATCAACACCCCTCGGCTAAACCGCCACCCATACGAACTAACCACGCCCAAACATTACCAAAACCCACACAATCAATACCCTCATCCTCTTCCGATTTTGACCCACTCAAAGGATCTTACGCCAAAATCCTTGCTATGTTGGTGGAGAATGCGACCATTTCCCTACCTCCACTTAGACCTTATAACCCGTCTAAGCCCCGACCTATGGATTACGATGAGTCTAAAATCTGCGCTTATCACCGCACACCAGGACATGATGTGGAGGGATGCAAAACTCTAAAAACCATCCTTCGCCAGTCACCTCTCCCAGATAGAAAGATTAAGAAAAACAACTTACGAAGGGAGAGAACTTTAGTTTCCATTCCCTCTCCTATACCATCTGTCCCCGCCTCACCAAGATCTATCATTATTACAACCCCACCTCTTGAAGACCATGAGTTATCCCCACCATCTTCCTCATCTCAGGTCTATGAGATTAATATGATTAGTGTCGCTACTCGAGGGCAGAAAAACAATGGGAAAGCAAAAGAAAACACACCTGCGGCATCTCTTTCTCCGTCAAACATCCCGATTACACCACCCCCTAAAGTGGTCATTCGCGGACCCGCCTATCCCGTCTCTAATGGCATTGCCCACCGAAATATGATTAAACAGCTTCACCAATCGCCCGTAAAAATGACATTGTATGACCTCATTCAGACTTTTGAATCTCATAGATAAGCTCTCGTTGAGATCCTTCAAGGGATAGAGGTTTTACCTAATGAAACCCTGCCTGTTGCCTCCATTCTAACACCCAATCACGTTGCTTCTCTCACCAAACAACCCACTGCCCCAACTACTTCTGTCTCTATACAACAAGCTGCTGCAGTCAGTTTCTCCGAAGATGAAATTGTTGACTTTGGTACAGAAGATCCCGACCCTGCCCTTTTCATCTCCGCTTACGTCCGGGACATTCGAGTACGTCGGGTTATGATTGACGGGGGTGCTAGCCTAAACATCATCTCTTCAAAAGCCTTCCAACAGATGAACATCCCTTCTAGTTGCATGTGTACCAACCCCATCATGTTACAGTCATTCAATGACACTATTACTTCTACCTTAGGCACCGTGATCCTCAACATTCGCGTAGGACCACGTACTTTACCCGAACTCTTCTATGTCCTTGAGGGAGAGTTCCAATATAATATATTGCTGGGTCGTCCTTGGATCCGAGCCATGGGATGCGTTCCCTCAACATTACATAGATGTATAAAATTTGAGTACGAGGGGAAGTCTTACACCGTAAAAGCTGACCCTCCCCCCTTTAAAACCTGCAATATGTTATACCGCCCTAACGATGTGCTTATACCAATCAAGACACCCATACATTCAACTCAACTGTCCTCCTCAAATGTACCTCAACCATCCACCCCAACCGCGCCTACGCCTTCAATTGATGAAACCACCATCGCGAAAACCACTTCCCTTCCCGCAGCTAACATTCCAACCTCTGACCCCTTAGTAGATGTTTTTCAGTGCCTTACGCTGGGGGAGTACCGCCTATATAACGTTAGTTCTTTCCCTACCCCGCAGGAGTACGGACAATTACATGCACATCCCACCTACGACCATCGCGTGGGGGAGATAATCTCTTACGGACCACCCTATTGCCGCACTAACCTAACGTATGGGGGTGTTGACGCATCCTCCATTACCCCTGAACCTCCTCTTGGTGTGGTTCCTTCCAATCTGATTTTCAATACTTGACAAATCGTCGTTTCGCCCTCACCTTCTTGACTCGCTGTGCGTGGAAAGGCTTTGGTTTGGCCTTTACGAACAAGGCCGACATACACTCATTCCCGTGACTACCCGTAAACATAATGATCGCAGTGGTCTCAGTTTTCCCGAAACACCTACATAGGAGACACCTTCGGTCAGCTGTATCCTGGAAGAAGAAGACGTAGCCCCTACCAAACCATCATCACCCACTTTGCCATCATCACCCACAGAATCTATAGACCCTGAATCCATCCCCCCTAACTTTTTTTTTTCATAAATGCTATCTTCATAGGTCCTCTCACTTATCAACGCGATAACGAGGACCCATCTTCTCTTCCCCTTCTGTATCCAGACATGATCAAAGAGGATTCGCCTTTGATTAATGTTGTTGAATGCCAGGATGACGACTCCATCCTCACTTACCTTGGCGCGGATGATTCTTATATTCAACGAGCCTTACCATCTGAAACTCAAACTATGCTGAACGAATCTACCATAGAAATCAATATCCACACGGAGGAGGATCCTCACATTGTGAAGATTGGACAATCCCTTAACACATCAGAACAAGCCGCCTTTACTACCTTTCTCCGTGCTCGCAACCAAGCTTTCGCATGGTCTTACGCTGACATGCCAGGAATTGATCCTACTATCGCCGTCCATAACATCACCCTAAACCCCGATTCCAAACCAGTCAAACAGAAATTGAGAAAAAAGCATCCACGCATTGCTCTCTTGGTCAAAGAGGAGCTCCAACGACTCCTTTCTGTTTCCTTCATCTTTCCTATTGACTATCCTCAATGGATTTCTAACATCGTACCTGTCACTAAAGCGACAGGGGGACTTCGGATATGCACAGATTTCCGGGATCTTAACCTCGCTTGCCCCAAGGATGACTTCCCCCTCCCAAGTATTGATCAACTTGTTGATCTCACTGCGGGCCATGAAATGCTTTCTCTCATGGATGGCTTTCAGGATACAACCAAATTTTGGTTGCCCCTGCCGATCAACACAAAACTGCCTTCATAACTCCTTGGGGAACCTTCTGTTATCGTGTCATGCCATTTGGCCTTAAGAATGCTGGTGCTACCTATCAGCGGGCTATGACCTACATTTTTCATGACATTATGCACACTATCCTTGAAGACTATGTCGACGATCTTCTCGGCAAGTCTAAACATCATAGTGAACATCTCGATGTTTTAACCATTATTTTTGATCGCCTGTTACAATATTTTGTCCGCCTTCAACCGAAGAAATGTGTCTTTGGTGTTCTTTCGGGAAAACTTCTTGGCTTTATCGCCTCTTTGCGTGGCATTGAGGTCGATCCATCTAAAGTCAAAGCTATCCTAGAAATGCCCCCACCCAAAAATCTCAAACAATTGCATAGTTTACAAGGTAAGCTCCAATCTATCCGACGTTTCATCTCCCAACTCTCGGATCGATGTCAACCTTTCCATCACCTCCTTAAAAGGATATTGGATTCCAATGGAGCGAAGAATGTCACCAAGCCTTCGAAGCTCTCAAATCCTATCTCTTGCAGCCACCCGTGCTTATCCCACCCCAAGACGACCACCCCTTCTACCTTTACCTTTCCGCCACCGACCACGTTGTAGGAGCCATGCTTGCACATCGTGACTCTGAGAATCACGAACAAGCCGTTTATTATATAAGTCGTACTTTGGTGGACTATGAGACTAGGTACACACATGTAGAAAAATTGTGCCTTGCCCTATCATTCGTGGCCACCAAACTCCGACACTACCTTCTAAATCACAAGACTTTCGTCATCACCAATACAGACCCCATCCATTACATGTATGCCAAACCTCATCTGAACCAACGCATTGCTAGATGGCTCATGCTTCTCGCCGACCTCAACCTTGAGTTTATCCACCAGAAATCAATCAAAGGACAAACCATCACAGACCAACTTGCGGATGCCCCTTTACCGGGGGAACAATTTACCAATTTCACATTTCCCGACGAACTCATCGCTACTCTTTCCCTCACAGAGGAGTCGTACCCAATGACCCTCTTCTTCGATGGATCTAAATGCCAGCGCGGCAGAGGAGCCGGCGTTGTTCTCATTCCTCTCAACGCTGAACCTATGCCTCTTTCATTCCGACTTGATTTCCCTTGCACTAATAATACAGCGGAATACGAGGCCCTTGTTCTGGGTCTCCAAGTTGCGTTACACTTAGGTATCAAATCTATCAACATTTTTGGCGACTCTCAATTGGTAGTCAATCAAGTTATGGGCGTCTACCAATGCAAAAACGAGGAACTTCAAAAATACAAACACTACGTGGATTCACTTCTAGCTTTATTTACCCACTATTCTATACAAACCATTCCCCGCTCCACTAACAAATTTGCGGATACTATGGCTTGCTTAGCCTCGCAAATTCCCGCCGCGCCAACTGACTCTGAATTATTTGTCATGGTCCAACAACTTTTTGCCCCATCCTATTCAACCCCAGTAGTTTGTATGATAAATACTATGTCCACTAATTCACAGGATACCTGGTACCACCAATTCCACGACTACCTTACAATATCTGTCCTCCCACCTGACCTTACTAGTAACGGCAAACGTGCTTTTCTTAAAAGTGTTTCACGTTATGTTGTCATGGGGGGACTCCTCTATAAACGTGGCTTTGATGGTATCCTCCTTCGCTGTCTAACGGGCGCGGAGGCCACTCATACCATCCAACAGGTCCATGACGGTATTTGTGGTGGACATTTTAGCGGCCTTGCCGTGGCCAAACGAATCCTTCGCCTTGGTTATTATTGGCCTACTCTCAATAACGACTACTACGAATATGTTAAACGTTGTGTTATGTGTCAGCAACATGCCAACCTTCAACATACTCCTAGCCACCCGCTCCAGATCGCTCGAGATCTTTGGCCCTTCTCACAATGGGGTTTAGACCTTATTGGTGAGATTCACCCAACCTCTTCACAACGTCACCGTTGGATACTCACAGCGACCGAATATTACAAAAAATGGGTGGAGGCTATTCCACTCATTTCAATCAAAAAAGAAAAATTGTCGAGTTCATTAACCACCACATTATCTGTCGTTTTGGTGTTCCTCATCGCCTGATAACAGATAATGGAAAATCTTTCAAAAACAAGTTGTTGCAAGACCTTTGTGACAACTTTGGTATCAAACTTAGTTTCTCATCACCTTACTATCCACAAGCCAATGGGCAAGCCAAGTCCTCTAATAAAACACTAACAAAAATCTTCATGAAAGTTGTCAATGAATCCGGAAGAAATTGGCACGATCACATTCCCTTTGCCCTTTGGGCTTATCGTACTAGCATTCGTACCTCTACTAATGCCACACCTTTTTCTTTGGTATACGGTACTGAGGCTGTTTTGCCTCTCGAAATACAAATACCCTCCCTTAGAATATATCTTCAGGATATTCTCACCAACGATGATTTCCGCCAAGAGCGGTTAGCCCAATTAGAGCTTCTTGACGAACGCCGTCTTACAGCTCTTGATCACCTTCAAATCTATCAAAAACGCATTAAACGTGCTTATGATAAGCGACTTCATGAGCGTACCTTTAAGGTTGGTGATCTTGTTCTTAAAGAGAATCAACATGTAACCAAACTAGAAAAGAGCAAACGTGGAAAATTTGCTCCCAATTGGATTGGGCCTTATATAATCACTCATACCTATGGATCTGGTACTTATCATTTAGCTTCGCTTAATGGTAAACCTGAGCCTGAACCCCTTAATGCCTTGCATCTTCGACCATTCTACTATTGAAATTAGTGTTATATCACTTCTTATCTACCTGCCCGCTCGTCCCTTGAGCTCACTTACCACTACATACACTCTGTTTCCTACACTTCATAATAACAATCAAGCTCACATAGTTTGATCCTCACCTCCCCTTGATGATGCCTTCCCCTTTTTAGTCTAGTCCATGACTTCAAAAGTATTAAAATAAGCCGTATTCTTATGGGATTTTCTTGAGTCAAACTTCCTACTCACTAGATGCTTCACGCCAAATGAACATCTAGTCATTTAAATTAAATATAGACTGCTCCCTCGAAGGACAGCTATATGCCAAACTATTGCTGCTATTATATATAGACTGCTCCCCCGAAGGACAACTATGCATTACAATCATATCTGCTACTATAAATAGACTGCTCCCTCGAAGGACAGCTATACATAGTCAGCCTTTATCAGAAGCTTCTCGCATTGATCAGCTTCGTGAAGACCTCAAGAATAATACAATCAATATCCCCTGTAGACTTCCCGCATCGATCAGTCTACATTCAATAAAAGAAAAGCCTCATTCAAAAGGACTTTTGAGTCATGGACTTGTCTATTTAGGGTAGGTTCTCTTTTGTCAGAGCACTCACTTTGTAATAAGTTCTGCGTACCTCAGTTATATCATCCACCTCACCTCACCACTTGTTTCAACTCAAGGAATGTGACGTATATCTGATATATTGTGATTATACAACTCTTTTCACTATCGACTTCTCGCCTATGCAAGGGTACCTAGGGATTCAAGCTCATCCTATGTTAATATGTGGTTTGTTTAGCTCTTCTCAACTACGGGACACTCTTTCCTCTTTGCCTCGCATCTAGGATTGTGTGTTGATCTTAATCAGGACATGGTTCCCTTCTATTTGGGTAAGCTAACTTTCGCTTTACCTATACCTACATCAACATCGCCCATACCTTACCAACACCAACAACATTACCCTATCAACATCAAATTCTTATCAACCAACAAATTTCCTAACCATACCCAAATTGCCTGAATTCACCTCTCCCTGGTCCTAAGGGAGAACTACATCGGTCTGAGGCCCCTCCTTGCTTTGAGCAATGGGCTATGTAGGCAACCACTTTGGAGACATGGGGTCTCCCAAGGTTAGCTCGACCATCCCCTACCATAACCTATCCTGTGTGGTGAATATAAATATTTTTGTGTATTTCTATTTAATCACAGTCCTCTTTATCCTTTTTCAAAACACCGAAAATCAAAACACAAAACAATCTTATTATTATCGTAACCCAAATCAACATACATATTCAGTTTTATTTAGATGTTAAACAAATACATCTTCTCTATCATCGACACGCAGGTCGGCATCCTTATTTATTCTTATACCTTGTTAACATTTACTCAGACCCTCACGCCTCATCCCGAACTAGGTGATGATCGTGATCGTCGACCCCTCTCGCCGGGCCTCTCTGTCCTCAAGGGTACCATGGCTATTGGTACCGCCCACTGATTTGCCAATCTCTCCTGTAACATATGAATACGCCCTCTCGCATGGAGGACTCCAGCCTCTAGTCTCCTCGTCCGTGACTCCGTAACCACTAACAATCCTCTTGTCTCATTCACCTGCGTTTGGAGCTGCTGAACCAAACGCTGCAGACGATCCCTCTCTGCTGTAATCACCGCTATGTCAGGGCGCTCACGTACACCTCGCAGTTCTGCTACCCACCATAATCTATAGGCATCTGTCGTTCCCGCATCCATTACCCTGCGATCGGATGCTACCTCTTCAGGCCCTTCTGGAGGTGTTGGCCGGGGAGGTGAGAATGCTGGCCTCGGCGTCGATCCTCATATATGGTCTATAAGCCAGGGGTATATCCTGCACAAATCCAAATTGTCACTGCACGCGATCTATAGGAATCCTCTCATACTCACCCGACCTGTGCCCTACGATCCACCTCAATCGCTCAACACCCCTCAACTCCTCAGCTATGTTCTCGGTTACCATATAGTTTCCGTATGGCCTCCAACAGATATCCGCAACCGTCACTCTCTCCCATACCTGCCTGTAATACTCAATATCACCTGTCACGGCCTGGGATCTGGCCTCTTGTTCTGTCTGGACCCATCGTCTGAATCCCAACCTCTGTACTCTGGTCTCTCCTGCCTGGAGGGATTGGCCTATTGGTCGCACACAAAGCGTGTGCTCATAGGCCCAACAGTGTAATAAGTATGAACAATCCAGCGTCGTCCTGTGATTTCGCCTACAAGCCCATAAACCCCTGTATAGCTCCGCCAAATATGCAGGTGCCCATGCAAACGTAACGTTCCTTTCTACCATCTCCCAGATAACACACATCAATGCCTTTGGAAATCTTCCTCCTTCTACCCTCGGTAATGCATAATACCCTACCGCTATCATTAATATCACTGCTAACCTTGTCTCCTCAGGGTGTGCTGCATACATTACCCCATATGTAAAGGATAAACCTCGCTGTGTCAAATCTCATGCGTATGGACCAAATACTGCGGTTATCGCTCCCCGTGCCGCGCTAGGTAGTGCCTGATATACTGGTTCTCCTGTAATAGGGAGTCTCAAAATCCGAAACACATCTTCCAATGTTACTGTCATTTCACCTGTTGGCAGATAGAAGGTATTTGTCTCAGGATTCCATCTTTCAATCAACGCCTGTAACATACCATGGTTACGTGCGATTCGTGAATAATAACGGATTCACTTAACCCCAAACGATTTATCAACGTCCATTCTGCTGGTGTTACATCCGCTCGGATTCGTGACAACAGCGCTGGCACACTATCATTCATCCTCAATCCTGCCTCTGCCTGCATACACCAAAACAACAAACAACCATTCAATCGTCAGGGTTTTTTTCAAACATTCTGGAAATTCCTCCAGTAACCGGTACCGGTTATACATAACCGATATCGGTCGAGCAACCGATACCGGTTCTCCCTAACCGCTACCGGTCACTGTCAATTATATACACCTTCCCGAAAAAAACAACCACCTACGACAATAATTTGCTCGTTTATTCGTTTTTATACATACAAACATACCTGAAACCCCTGATTGCCTACCCTGTAACACTTACCTCACCTGCAACCCTTGTTATCAGTTTTCTTTCTCATATCTACCCACCTACTCTCCCCCATCTTATTCACGAAACATGCAGAGTAGTTAAATCACAAACAAAATGATACCTCTTGGGTTGCAGTAGCTTGATGTGGCCCTTGTCTTCCCTCATGTCCTTGCCTGCTGGATGCTTCTCCTCGTTCTGCCATGATCACCACCCTTTTCAACTTTGTCTTTCTACCTTCTGAACAGCGGAGCACATTCACTTTCCTTGTCTCTTTTCTCCTTCTCTCACCCAATCTCTCATGCAAATACCTGTCTCAGTCGTCAAAAAAGCGTCGCGTTTGCGTATTTAACCTCTTGCATGGCTCTAAAATTAAAACTCAAGTTGCCACCCTAGCTTTTCTATTTTTAGAAAAACTCATACCTAAATAACCGGCTACCGACATCGGTTACCTAACCGATACCGGTTACACACCTGCCTTTTTGAAACAAGGTTCTTTTCTTCATTTCTCATCTAAATTTTTGTCGCACCCGCCTCTTTGCCTGCATAAACAACACAATTTACCCACATTTGTTCATCCACCACACATAGCCTTATAACTTCATTAACATCATTTATTTTATACAAATACACAACCATCAACTACGAATTTCAAGACACTACCAATCTCTACATCATTTGGATCCAACTCATCAGTTACATATATCACAATGTCACAAAACCAACAATTCATCACATCACATATCATTCATACATATGTACAACAAACACAAAAACATCAACATCATCTATCTATCAACATATCAACTAAAACTTATCATACATTACATATTACCAACCATTAACAAAATATTTAAACACATTTTGAACACTGCACAAGGATCAAAACATCGTCTCTCTCTCTCTCTCTATATATATATATATACCAGTTTTCACAAATACAATGTGCCCTACATTGGGGCCTCTGTGATCTCATAATATACCAAAGCCGGCACGCAGGCCGCAATACCTACCAAAAATCTCGACTCGGGTCGCAGGCCGGTCTCTCATATCAAAAATATACTCGGCTCGCAGGCCGGTTATCAAATGTACAACCTGTACTCGGCTCGCAGGCCGGGTATATAATAAATAAATGAATCAATGCAATGAATAAGTGTCGGCACGCAGGCCTCTATCAATACAACCGGTTCGCAGACCGGTTGCCCACGTCCCTATTACAAAAACAGTCTGGGATATATCAGCTCTCCCCAACCGCCCTCGGCACCTCCCAGCTGGGGTCACCTTGTGGTGCCTCTCGCCTCCTAAACAGACACGGACACCGCCAGCTGTGGCTGACCCTCCCTGAGATCTCTGGCTGTGCGACGGTCTTGCCCTCTGCGAGAATACGGCCTGATAACTCGACTCGGTATATCAAAGAATATCCTGCGATAATAGCGGGACTCTGCTTAACTCCCATATAGCGATCTCGCGCACGAAGGAGATGGGGATGGTCCTCCTAGCACAACACCCAATACCCCCTAGCCTGTACCTACACCGTGGCCGCGGTGGTTACTGCCTGTTGCTTATGCTGCTTACCTGCCCTTTGTGGCTGTGGTGATAGACCTGGTGGAGCTGCCTGTGCCTTGTAATGCACCTGTGGCTTGTGTGCTGGTGGGGTGGTGGTGCTGTGCAGTGTGCTTGTAAGAACCTGTGGGCTGTGGTGCTGGTGGGTGGTGCTACCTGTGCCTGTGCCTAAGCCTGGGCTAGCTACCCCTGTAAGGCCCCTATCTGTGCCTACGTAGCAGCTAGCTGCCCCTGGTAAGAGCTGCACCTGACCTCTGAGCTGATCCACTCTCTCCTATAACGGCAGCCAGTCTGGCTGCGCAGGCGGTACTATCCTCGCTGCCTCTCTGCGCAGCCCACCACACCCTGTATGCTCCCGTGCACCGGCATCATCCACACCCTCACCTGCTGGTCTCTCTGCTACCCAGTCTGGATCAAAAGGTTGTGGCGCTGGCAGTGGGGGCCTCTACATCATCCCTCCTGTCTGAGGGAGGGGAGGTGGCTCGTCCTGTCGTAGCCCCATCTGCCTGCGTACGCTCTCTAGGGGTATCCGCTCGTACTCTCCCGGCCTCCGTCCTGCTTATCCAGAATGTATACTGGATCAGGCGCAGCTGTACGCGGGCTCCTCTACTAGGCTGGTGACCTCTGTAGGGTCTCCATACAATGTCTACTGCTGTAAGGCCCTCTAGCAAGTGTCTATAATAGACCACATCCCGACCTGCAACAACTGCTCGTGGCTGGCCCACGACCCCCAAACCACCTCTGAAAGCCATATCGGTATACGACCTGTGGCCCTGCCTGCTGAGGTAGCCCTACTGGCCTGATGCATACGATGTGCTCGTATGCCCAACAGTGCAAACAAAAATGTAGAACAAATACCAAATCGCCTCCTCCGGCGATAGCCCCATAACTCCCTGTATATTTGCACCAGATATACTGGTGCCCAGGCATAACAGGTGTGCTCCTCCACCATCTCCACAGTACCCCCATCAATGCTCGTGGGAAGCGGCCTCCCTCTGAGTCCGGGAGGGCGAAGCAGGTGATCCCAACCATCATCAACACCGCCAGTCGTGTCTCGTGACGATGCGCACGGTACATGTCACCGTACCCGATACTCGTGCTATGGTAAGTCAGTAGCGCGGCTGCATCCCCAAAAACCTGCAGTATATTGTCCATCGCAGTCTCTGAATCTACCTGGAAGACTGCCTCTCCCTCGATCGGTAGCCGCAGGATGCGATACACATCCTCTAATGTGACGGTCATCTCTCCGGTCGGCAGATGGAACACATTGGCCGCCGGATCCCATCTCTCGATGAGGGCGACCATCAGGCTGTGATCCCTCTCTATCGCTCTGTACCTCTGGACCCCACCGAGTCCCACCTCGCGCATGATGGCCCAATGCGCCGTAGATACGTGTGGCCTCATCTGACTCAATAGTGGAGGCATCCTATCACGCATCATCAACTGCTGACATGCCTGCAAAACCAACCCACATTCTTAGACCTACTCTTTATTATAACATCTACTTTACCATCTAAACCCCCTTTTGTAACACCCAAAACCACCACTCCCACTCCAACCCAACACCCCAAAAAACAATCAACCCACCCCCACACCTACCCCACCCTACCCCTTCTCCACCCCTAACCCACCCCCCACTCCCAACCCAAACCAACCACCCAAAAAACAATGCACCCAAACCCCACGACCACGCCAACCAATACACCCAAAAAACAAGGCAAACCCACCCCACACCGACCCACCCGACCCCGCGCCACCCAGAACCAACCCCCCAGCCCAACCAAACCCACAACACAAAAAAACAGGCAAGCACGCCCACTACCACTCCACCCACAACCCAAAAACCAAGCCACCCAACCAAAACAATCCACCAACCCCCAACCACACACCAACAAGCCCCCAACCCCACCTTTCAAACATAAACCCTAAAAACTAAACCCCATCCCAAACCCAAACACCTAACACCCCACTCAACCCACAACACCCAACAAGCCACCCAACCCCACCTTCAAAACCTAAACCATAAACCAAGTGAATATTTTAATTTTTTATCTTTTATGGCCCCATACACCAGTGCCCATCAAGGGCAAGAATGCCCAAGAACCATTATCCCCTTTGGGCTCTCCTAACCTTTTTCCACCTTACTCGCTTATTTTGGGTCTCTTTTATCTTTTGGTCACCTTTTTCACTTATGGTTCAACCTTCCATTTGTCAATTAAGAAATTCAAACAGAGGAATCAAATAAATTCATAGTTATGTGTTCAAAATAGAGGACCAAGAACTAAGCATATAATATCATCACCTAAACATGCATCCAAAGGCACCTAAAGAACTTCAAAGCATCCATCTAGCACTCATTCAAGGTACACATGACTTTATTTTCTGCATACAAATCATAGGAAGGGGAAGTTATTTATTCTATCCAAACATTCTATTACATTGTTAAATTTATCTGCATACCACTATCAAGTGCACTTGCACAAGGGCGTCGTAGGGCACGAATCTCACACACACTCACTAGAACTACATGGAGTATGAGATGTAGTGCAATGCTCGTGGTTGTATGTTCACTCTCGAGGTGATCTTCACTAGGTGTTGGGGTGTGGACTCCCCATACTACATATTGGTTTTCTAGAATTTGTATGTGAAGTGTCTGGGTGTTTCGTACGGTGAATATTTGGAAACTTGCAGGTTAGCAAGTACCTGCAGACAATCTAAATATTTGACATGTTATGACATGGCTGATCAACAGTTGAATATGTTGTGACACTTGGCTATGAACGCCATAAAAATTATTTCCATGACATGGGATTTTCACAGTCGTGGTGTACTAGTCAGAGGTCTCTATGGTTGGCTTTAGCGACCTCTTGTCCAGCCGATGGGTAATCCCATGTCTAGCCCTGTTCGTGGGTTTCATGAAAGTATTTTCCTGAGAAATAACGACAGATGTTCACTTGAGTCTTCAGTAGTTCTCCTAGTGATCAGAGCACTGATCTAGATCTGACGTAAATTAAGCTAAGTCAATTCTGATCTTATACCTCTTGATTAGGGTCTTTGCACTTTCTTATTTGCTTGTGTTCATATTGTACTTAGGAGATGTACTATGAGAGTAGTTTTACATCTAGTTGACTAATTGTAATCTGAGTAGGTTCTTACATGGATGTAGTCTATTTTGGTTAAATCAATCACCTATAAATCTTGATACTTGCCTTCTTTTGTATATTATAAATAAATGTCTAAATTAAAATAATGCAAGTATCATTTTTTTGAAGAGACATATCCAACTGCTGGGATTTGAGGAAATGTTTCTGCATATTTTTTCATGTAATACACAAAAAAGATGCAACTAAAATAGCCATTATGTGTCCTTTGTTTACTCTATTAGTGAAGTAGCTTAGAGGGAATGGATATAATCTTTTGTGGGATTTAGTAATGTATAAGGGCATGATCAAGGGTTCAGAAATTCAATGGGTAGAAAGGCCCTTTTATTTTGTAGGAAGGTACAAATGGAGGATCACATTGTATCAGAAGGATTATGACATGCTACTTTAGGTGGAAAATCATATAAATCTACAGGACCATAGTCGGATGAGGAATAGGAGTTACTTTAATTACAAAGGAACTTAGAGGCATTGTACGATTACTCCTTGCAAATTATAATCCATTTTAAAAAAATAAATCGCTTTATAATAACTCATGGTAGGTCAACATGCAATGAAGTTGAACAAGTTATATGACATAGTAACGATATTTTCTTTATTTATCCATACGGGATGGTTGAACATCTTTATAGGTTAATATGAAGATCTCTGATATAATAGTTCTGTTTCTGATCATTTGAATGACATACAATATAGACGAGTTGTTAAAAATACTCATAAGACTATGGTAAAATCTAATTTTGATTACGACCTCACTAATTTTTTAATAACCTAAGTGCTCCTTGACCAAAACGTATTTCCTAACATTCCCCTCCTTATTGATGCGAAGTGATGGGGAAAACATAATCTTTGTACTTGCTACATGCTTTCACGATGTAATAAGTGTGATTTTTACTACAGGAAATGGTGAAGGAACACCCACCGTATGGTTCTTCAAAATGGTTAACCACGAACCGAAAAATGACGGTGGAGAGCAAACTGGAGATACCAAAAATAAAAATCAGTAAGGTTTTCAACCGTGGGTTAGTCTACAACCACATCATGGATGTGTCCAAGTACTATTAGAAAGTCCTCATCAATATCTCACTGCAAGGAATAACATAGGAAAATATGCTCATGCATATTACAAATATTGTTGGTCTATTCAGGATAACGAAGAACAAGGAGGATCACTGTTGCCACCCTTAATGTGGCAATTTTTAACTGTATTGAAACAGGAACACTGCCAAAATAGGAACTTTACGATAATATTTTAGAGTCTTGGTGAAAAATACAGCGGTCTTCTGAAAAGAATAAACCATAGTAATAGATATTACTTCTATTGATTATTCCATATGAGATTGTTTACATTTTTATGTTTATTCTAGGGGATGCTACAACACACACATACAATAGTAGGGAAAGGTTGTGTTTAGGTGAACAACTCGTAAGACATTAAAAGACATTCTGTTGCAACCTCACAGGACCACTCAGGCATGTGCCCAAATTGAGCATTAGAACTTGATATCAGTGGGTCAGCTAACAATAACTCATGTTTGTACGGCCTCTTTTATCAGTGTATTCTTGGAAGGTTACCAAGGGAGCTCTTATGGTTGCATGACATTAGAAAACAGGTACTTTGTATTTCCCCACAGGTTTTGATTATTGTAATCACTTAGTTGTGGTTAGATGAAGATTAAGCCTAATTATAAGCAATAGAGACTAAGGTCATATAAGTCCATAAAAGGAATGCATGTTAATATGTAGGTGGCGTTCTTTCTAATATGGTTGACTCTCATATTCCTTTGGGAGTGGTAAATCCCCCTGTACTTCCCCACTGTGCACCTCCAAATCTGTCTTCCTCTTCCTCCTCTAGTCGCTGAGTCGACTGCCTTTCCACTCTGGTTCTTCCCATTCTAAGAAGGAGGCTTACTCACCATGGATTTTAGTGCATCCACCCAGATCATTATTTTCTCCCACTTAAGTTTGCAACAACTCTATTGAATGTTCGACATGTTAATATGTCAGCTTCCACTTGATGATGCAAATTGATACTCTTCCCACCGGTGTATATTTAATGTAGAAATAAATCTGATTGGCTCTGAAATGCTTCGTCATCCGATGGAAAGACATCACTCGAGCAATGAAATCAGGTCTTCCATGTTGAATACTGTATGCGAAGAATAAACAAGGGGAGTAATGTGCATTTTGTATAATGAATTTCTCTGATTACTTTTTATTTAAATGGAATCCGTAGGTACCTGAATAGTTGCAAAGACTCCATGTATTGAATCCATCTCTAGAGTATCAGACACCACACTGAACCCTACAATCATGGGGCGGATGCTAGGTGCCATGAGGTTAGATGTAGGGCTACCACTCATACTTAGGGCGTAGAAGCGCTAAGCACAAATGCGCTTATTTTATTAATAGATTTTTATTATTTATGGCTTTGGATTAGAAGGTTTAACTAAGGTAAATTGGTCTGGTAAGATAATAGTAATTACTCAACCCTTTTACTGAGTATTATTATAAAGTAAGATATTTTTTCACACATTGCATAATAAATGATAGGTACTATAATATTTTTGCTAAATAAAAATAAATATGCCATATTTGTTTTATCTCATGAGATATTGACTTGGTGTTATTACTCGTGTTCTCTAATCTTAAGTTCTAGATAATATTTCGGTGTAGTAGATATTTTCTCTTAACGAAAATTTCATGTATAAAGATCAATTATAGGAACAAAAAGAGGAATCAAAGAAAGAATACACCATGTTAGAGGAAACTACAAATGGCAAGGTGTCTAAGGGGCTGGTTCATGTGCAACATGTTCCGGCACAGCCAGTTCAGGAACCTACACATCAGGAACCCCGAACTCCTGAGGTGATAAGGTCTTCTAGGGTAAGAAGGGAACTTGAACAATTTACTCTACCTTTGAATTATTTATTTCTCACTGATAGTGGATATCCAAAGTGTTTTGAGGAAGAAATGCAGGTGGATGCCATGAAGAATTGGTAGTAGGCCATGGATGAAGAGCATAGATCTCTTATGGAGAACCAGACTGGGGATCTGGTGGAGCTACCTGAGGGCAAGAGGCATTGACAAAGGGGGTGGAAGACTCAAAGAGGAATATGTAGGCAGGAAAATCTACAAGGCTCATTTGGTGGTCAAGGGATTTTGCACAAAAGAAAGGTATAAAATTGATGAATTTTTTTTCTCCTATTGTTAAAATGGACTTCTATTAGGATTGTTCTTGGTTTAGTAATAAATATAAGACTTGCACTTAGATAATTTGGAGGTGTAGATTCCTTTCTGGTGAGTAGTTAGAGGAGGAATTGATAGGCAACAACCCATAGGGTATGAGGGTCCAAAGGAAGGAAGGTTAGTGTGTTAAATGAAGACGAGATTGTATGGGCCTGAAATAAGCTCCATGGCAGTAGACAAGAAGTTTGACAATGTTATTTAGGAGAAGGGTTATACTCTAGGTGTAACATCAAAACCATTGCATGTACCATCAAGACTTTTCTTGATGGTAATTCATATTATTTATGTGTGTATGGGATGATAGATGATATTGCGTGTTGTGAATGAAAGGAAGAAGAACATGTAGGAAATAAAGGTCCTCGAGACCGAAGCAGTAGGTGACTTCCTTTTCTATGAAGGTTCTATGAGGGCAATAAAAGAAAAATCCTGGTATGAGAAGAACTCAGAATAGGAAGGATAGGAAAGGTGCGTATTATCTCAAGAAGAGTACATAAATAAGGTCTTGGAGAGTTTTAGTAGAGGATGTAAATTGGCTTGGGTCTCCCTTGGCAGGTCACTTTAAATTATCAAAGGAGAAGAAGTCAAAGACTAAGCGAGGATAAGATCCAGATGTTCCATGGTACCGTCCTCATCAGTGGTTGGTAGCTGGAGTATTCTATGGTATTGCACTACGGGCCTAAAGTTCCCATGCAAGTGGGAGAAATTGAGGAAGAAATGAGAAGTTTATGGGTTGTATCCAGGTAGAGAGCACTGAAGGAAATGAATGGATCCTTCGGTATTTGAGAAGGGACCATGGGAGCAGCATTGATTTTGGTGGATCAGACAGCTACATTGAGTGGCCTATGTAGATTCTTACATGCGTGAGATTAGATAGTAGGAGGAGCCATGATAGGTTACTTATGTATTTACGGTTGGGTATAGCGGTTGAGTTGGATTTTCTGTTACAAAAGTTTTTGGCTTGTCAACCACAGAGGCTGAGTATGTTGCTTACCACAGAGGCTAGCAAGGAAGATGATTTATCTACAGAAATTGTTTGATGACTTGGTTCATAAGCCAGGGAAGTTGGGGAGACTACAAAGTGATAGTCAAAGCACTATTCATTCAGTGAAGAACTCCGCTTTCCACTCTAGGATGAAGCACATTCACCTAAGATATCATTTCAGCGGGGAGGAAAGGACGATTGGGAAGAAGATAAGTTAAGTGGAAAAGATTACTACTACTCAGAATCTTCAAATATGATGGACCAGGCAGGTCACAAGGGGAGAGAGAAGAATTTGAGTTTTGGTTAAACTTTGATTTTCATCATGGTTGATAATGAAGGTTTTTGAGAACTTTCTTTATGGAAATGTCTACAAGTGGACATTGTTGGGGTTGTTGTGGAGCCTATTTTCGGTTCTTCTAGAATCAGTAGTATTGACGTGTTGAGGTGATTTAACGGTTAAGTTTGGAACGTTAGGCGGCATTCTGCCTTGTTAATTGTTATTTTTCATGTGTGTGTGACATGGGTGTCAAGTTGTTGTTTGTTGGTTGTCAATGCCATGACAGTTTTTCTAGCTGTGCGGAAGTTGAAAGCTTCTAATTAAAGTTCTAGGGCTGGCTTTAGGACTTCTTTAAAGGATGGTAATCCTATAAGAGGGGTTTGGCGTACCTTGAACGTATTATCTTGAGTGCGTGTCAAAGAGTCAGGACGTCTTAGTGTCAAGAGTGTCAAGAGTGATCAAAGGTTGGTTGAGCAATTGAGATATAAATTGTGGTTTAGTGTGGGTTGCATCTTGGAATTTGTTGGAGTTCATACTGAGAGAACAATGGGTTGTGGATTTTTTTACCTCTTGTTGATATAACATCTAAAACAAGTGCTTGGTGGACATATCCAATTGGGTGAACACGTTAATTTGTTCTTGTATCTTTGGTGGCATTTTTATTTGTTGTATAATATCTGCAATTATAATTCTACTAAATAGTCCTACTACATATGAGTTTGAAAGTATTTTTAACATATTGGTTCAATAATTCCTAAAACTAGTATCAGAGCTTGGTGTTTGTTCTGAAGGGGAATCACAAGAGGAAAGTTATCTTGAGTAGGAGCTATGGCGATGAGGGAATATAAGAGCGTTGAGAAGTTCAAGGGAAGAACTTAGTTGGGAAGATGTACTGGAGGATTACTTGTTATGCACTGTGCTTTGACTAGTAGGCTCCCCTAATCCCAATAACAATAACTAAACTTTAGTGGGATCTACTAGTAAGCCTTCTTTGCATATAATGTGTCCTAACAGGGTTCCAAATGGAGTAGCAAAGACACATTTCTTAATGTTGAGGGATATCCTCAATTTTCGACATCTCTCAAACATCAGCCTTAAGTTGTCACAACAATGGTCTTTCACCAATCCATATACATAGTCCAGTCATCCAGGTAAACTTGAAGAAACTTATGGATGAAGTCCTGAAATGCTTCTTGTACCACAATGCGTGAGAACACAACAGGTGCATTCTTTAATCCAAAAGGCATAACCATGTAGGAAAAACTTCCCCATTCAGTGGTGAAAGTTTTCTTTTTTTCTCTGGTCTTCCTTTGCAATCCTGACTTGGTGGTACCCTGAGAACCCATCTGTGAAAGAGTAGACTTTCGCCCGGCTACTCCCTCCAAATTTCTTCAGTAAAGGGGGTTGGGAAAGGATCGATGACACATACTACATTCATATCCATGTAGTCAACCAAATTCTTATCCACAGATCCCTTATAACCATTGGGCTTATCCATTCTGATTCTTCTTGATACTATGATGATGATTTCTTCCTTAACTCGTACAAATTGGGCTTATCCATTCTGATTCTTCACTTCAATGATACCAGATGCTATCATTTTGTCTATTTCTTCCTTAACCCGTACGCGTAAATTTGGATTCATCTGATAAGGCCTCTTCGAATCAGGTGTGCACCTTCCTTCAACTTGATCTTCATCTCCCCAAGGAATGGTGAACACCTTTGAGTTCATGGTACCCGTGAGGGAAAAATATTGGAACTCGCAACAGATCAATGATCTTTTAAAACTTCCTTTTCTGACCAATAGTCACCGATGATAGCTTCCTTAGTTTTTATCTATGTCCCAATGTTAACCTTCTTTGTTTTTAAGGGCTCATGGTAGGTGTGCTGCTCACTCATCAATGTTGTCTATGACTTCATCGCGTACCCTCTAAATGGTTAACATCCAAAGTCTCCATCTCTTCTCTCTTCATCTATTACATAGACCATTTTTCCTTTTTCTTTTTCCATGCATGCGCGCTCAATTTGTACCTCCTCTGATTCTTCTTCATTGAGGTGCATCTCCAAATAAGGCTCACCTAGAAATTCTAGTAGCCTATCCTCTGCCATAGCACTATCCCCCATCGTAAGGTGCTTGATCACTTGTAAATGCCTTATCCACTGATGGTTTGGTACTCCTATACTTGAAAGCTTGAATGAGATCAGCCACCAACTCTTGCCAATTACCTTGTTTGACGACGCATCTCTGAATGAACATACCAAGCATGTGCATAACCTTGTGTAAGGTGGAATACAACTTATGCACCCATAATGAAGGTGGAAACACTTCTGTGCTTCCCATCCAGGCCTTCTCACATGCTTGGATATGAAATGAAGTGGTCTCTTTACCATGGTAGTCTTGTATGACCATGGGCGCGTTGCTCCTGGAAAACCTTACAAAAATGTGATCCTTACCTCATGCCACTCCAGGAGGTTCTCCCTGATGTGTAGCCCACCAGCGTGTTGCAGTTCGAAGTAGGTTGTAACTGAGCATTCCTCTTCTTCATCCTCATTTTTCCACTGAGCTTCCATTTCCCGTAAGAAAATTTTAGGATATGCCCCTCCAGAGTAACTTGGCAACTTCTTTCCTCCTAGGTGCTTGACTGAGTGTGCCTTTTTCACCCTTGTTACAGATCCTCTTAACTGTCATCACCCAATTAACTCATAAGTCCCATGCACCCAATTGTCACATGCCACACTAGTGGTATCACTCAAGGACTGAGCATCTTCAAATTGGATAACTCCCTCCTGTGGGGTGAATGAATTATCTCAGGATCTCTGATGGAGCGCACATAGATTCTATCAAGGAATTCTTCTCCTAAGGGCTCAGTATAGGGTGTTGACTTCCCATGTCAAAGGAATGACCACCCTTTCCTCCTTGTTCTCAAAACTGATATACCCTTTGTTAAATGTAGGTCAACATTGTTCTTGTAACACCATGGGCACCCAAGCAATGCTGGAAAGTTTTTGCCTCGGTGAGTGCCAAGACTTCAAAGTCTCCAGTGAACTTGGCTCCTTGAATGGTGATAACTACATCTTTAGGACTCCAATGGGAATTTCCTTAGTCTTGTTTTCCATATACAACACATTCAAAGATGGCTTAAATGCGGGCCTTCCCATTTGATGTCAGACATCTAAGGTAAGAACATTGACCTCTGCTCCTGTGTCGATGAGGATATTACTCAGATGTTGGTAAAGACTCCCAGGGCAAAATGAGGTATCAGAGAGATGACAGACAATCAATAGATCAATAGCTAGGGTGCTGAGCGTTACATGCACGGGCTACCACTCATGTTTGGTGGAAGAGGCTAAGCCCAGATTTTTTTATTATTACAAGGACCCCTAATGGCACATGGATAGAGGTATCCTAGGTGGCTTTTGGTCTTTTAGAAAATTATTATCAATCATTCTTAGAGTATTTAGATGGGTGAGGTCTGTTTTTTTTCAATTGAATAAAAATGATGGACCAAGTTTAGAGGCTCAGTCTAATATGCACCTTTTGTTGGAATGTGCAACAAACGTGAAAAATCCAGACCAATTACAATGGTTCTCAAGTATTTAATAATACAACTCAGCGAACCAAACTCTTAAGACAAGAAAAATTTTTTTGTCTAGAGATACATTGTCTTATTAACAAAAATTTCATGTATACATATCAATTATCGGAACAGAGATAGGAATCGACAGAAAGAATACCACACAGTTAGCGGAAACTACAGATTGGCAAGGTTTCTAATTGGCTGGTTTCCTTCAACACTGTTCTGGCCAACATCCAGTATATACCTACACATCCCTCAGACCCTCCACCGGTCCCCCCCCCCCCCCCTCCCACTCTTGAGGTGAAAGGTCCTTCTGGGGAAGAAGGTGAACTTGAACATTACTCATAACCTTTGAATTATTTATTTTTCTCACGATAGTGGAGATCTACGATTGTTTTGATGAAGAAATGCAAGTTGGAATGCCATGAATAAATTGGGAGTTGTTCCTGGATGAAGATAGATCTCTTATGGAGAACCAGACTTGGGATCTGGTGGAGCTACCTGAGCGCAAGAGAGCATTGTAAAACAAGTGGGTGTATAGAATCAAAGAGGAAGATGTAGGCAGGAAAATTTACAAGGTTCATTTGGTGGTCAAGGGATTTTCACAAAATAAAGGTATAAAATTTGATGAATTTTTTTCTCCTGTTGTTAAAATGACTTCTATTAGGATTGTTCTTGGTTTAGTAATAATATAAGACTTGCACTTAGAGAATTTGGATGTGTAGACTTCCTTCATGATGAGTTAGAGGAGGAATTGTATATGCAACAACCATAGGGTTATGAGGTCAAAGGGAAGGAGAGGTTAGTGTGCAAATTAAAGAAGAGCTTTTATGGCCTGAAACAGGCTCCATAGCAGTGGTACATAAAGTTTGACAATTTTATGTAGGAGTGGGGCTACTCTAGGTGTCACTCAGACCATTACATGTACATCAATAAGTTTCTTGATGGTAGTTTTATTATTCTGTGCCTGTATGTGGATGATATTCTTGTTGCAGGGAAGAACATGTAGGAAATAAAGGTACTCAAGAAGGTAGCTAGGTGACTCCTTTGCTATGAAGGATTTGGCAGTAGAAAAAAAAATCCTTGCTATGAGAATAACTCAGAACAGGAAGGAGAGGAAACTGGTATTGTCTCAAGAAGAGTACATAAAGAAGGTCTTGGAGAGGTTTAGTATGCAGCATACTAAACTGGTTGGTACTCCTTTGGCAGGTCACTTTAAATTATCAAAGGAGTAGAGTCCCAAGACTGAGGAGGATAGAATCAAGATGTCCAAGGTACCATACTCATCAACAGTTGAGAGCTTGATGATATGCACTAGGCCTAACATTTCCCATGCAGTGGGAGTAGTGAGTAGGTTTATGAGTGATCCAGGTAGAGAGCACTAACATGCATTAAAGTGGATCCTTCGGTATTTGAGAGGGGCCATGGGATAAGCATTATGTTTCGGTGGATCGGACACTACATTATGTGGCTATGTAGATTCATACATGGCAAGAGATTTGGACAACAGGAGGAGCATGAAAGGTTATGTATTTACAGTTAGTGATACAACGATGAGTTGGATTTCACGGTTACAAAAGGTTATGGCTTTATCAACCATTGAGGTTGAGTATGTTGCTGCCACAGAGGCAAGCAAGGATATGATTTGGCTACAACAGTTGCTTGATGAGTTAGGTCATAAGCAAGAAGTTGGGAGACTACATAGTGATAGTTAAAGCACTATTCATTTGGCAAAGAAATCCGCTTTCCACTCTAGGACAAAGCACATTCAACTGAGATATCATTTCATCAGGGCAACTTTGGAAGAAGATAAGTTGAAGCTGGAAAAGATTCATGCCAGTCAGAATCCTATGGATATGATGACCAAGGTGGTCAGAAGGGAGAAGTTTAAGTTGTGTTTAACTTTGATTGGCCTTCATGGTTGATAATGAAGGGTTAAGAACTTTTCTCGTTGGAAACAATATCCAAGTGGGAGATTTTTGGGGTGTGCAACCTATTTTTGGTCTTCTCGAATTAGTGTTAAAGTGTTGGAGCTTGAATGGTTAAGTTTGGATACTTTAGGAGCATTCTATAGTCATTTTATATGACGTTGTTATTCTGTCACTATGTCGTCGCTGTTAATATGTTGTTAATGTCGTGATTGTTTTTCCATCCATGCGAAGTTGAAAGGTCGTGACTTTCAAAATTCTAGGGTCAGCTTTAGGACTTCTTAAAAGGATTGTAATCTTATAAATAGAGGTGTTAGGGTATCTTGAAGATATCTTGAGTGTTCAAGAGGTCTTGAGTCTTAGTGATCAAGAGGTGATCAAGAGTGATCAAGGTGAAGCAATTGGGTGTCAATTGTGGTTTAGATGTGGTTTAGCATCTTTGGAATTCTATTGTGAGTTCATGACTGAGAGAAGACTGTGAAATTTTTTTTACTCTTGTTCATAATAAAATCTAAGCAAGTTATTGGTGGATGTAGCCCACATTGGGTGAACCATGTTAAATCTTGTCTTGTCTTCTTTTGTGCATTATTTATTTATGTTGTTATAATTCTGCAAGTATAATTTTGCTATATAGTTTCCTACTGTTGTGGTCTGAGGAATTTTTTCTGCATATTTTTTCTCTAATTCCTAACAAATATTGCTTGAAAAAATACAAAATAAAATCCATCCCAAGATAGAAAAAAAAATCTAACTATTCGGATAATGGAAAAAAGAACAAGATTTGGTCATCCAAATCGCGGGAAAACAAACTACAATCTTATAGGTTTTTTAAAAACAAAACCAATTCATAGAATTGTGATTGTTTAATATAGCTAAACTTGTCTATTTTTAGAAAAAATTAGTAGTTTAGAAACTAGATTCTAGATGCTACGATTCATATTTATATAATTTTTTCTATATTTGAGTGCGTGTAGAAGACCTAATAATCCCTACAAGTTGATAGTGTTTTTCTATTTTTTGCAATATGATATCCACTTATGACCCCTTTTTAGTCCACCAATTTATTTCACTTACCTAGTATTCTTTATCCTTCTTATCCTCTAAGCTAACTCTTATGGTAGCTCCCTTGTTTGAATTCCTAAGTGCCACCTTAACTGCCAGGTTTTTTTCAATGCATTTCTTTCATGTTCTTCCATAAGCTCTATGAGGTTGATTTTTGTAAGGAATTTTCCCATATCCTTCTTCATTTTCATCCTTGCGTATACATCATTATTGATCTCAAATTTGGGATCCTCTAGATGTTTTTACATGCTCCATGACAAAATCTTCCTTGTGTGCATCTTCACACCCTCCGGATCAATCAGTTCTCAACCAAATATTTCCTTACTCATAATTTTTCTTTGAAACCTTTCCCACAACACCTTTATCTAATCACCAATATAATCCATATGGGGTGGTAACAGAATCATCCGCCTTCTTCCTCCTTTCAATGTTGCATCTTCCCTTGGGCACCTCCTCAATGTTCAACAATGCACTGCTCACATCTCCACATGTAACATCTAAGGCATCCCTAGTATGTTGTTCCTCATTATTTCCCTACTCTTCTTCCTCAACTCCCTCACTACATCCATCATGTGAGTTTTGTATCCACACATCATGTTACACATTCACATCCTCGTCACCATGGGTCGAATCTTAATTGCACATAACCTCTTTCATGTTTCATAGCTTTCCTCCATGGAAACCAACCATCACCTTCTATTTTTCAAAGGAATTGTCTTATTTTCTAGGCTTGGCTTGGTTGGGATGACCTTAGATGACTTCTTAGTCACCTCAAAAGTTCATGTGCCATGAATTTTTCCTTTACGCTATCTCTCTAATTTCCTTTTGTGATTGTGGTCTAGTGTAGTGTATTCTTCCTCTAGCTCCTCCTCATCATCATCCTTCTCCTTATTTTCATCATCATCTTCTTATTCTTTTCGAGGTTGGGTGTGTTGTGGAAAAATCACAGCACCCATGAATTATTGCAAGTGATTAACTGGGTAGTCAGTGTGATTTGTCAAAAATGGAATTATTCTAAAGTTTGGGAATTTGCAAATGGGATAGCTCTCTGGAGAAGGCCAAATTCCTTTCATAACCTAGCACAAAACTACTCCAAATTGTAGAGAATGGATAATTTAACCCTACTCTAATGCTTTCTAAGGGGACAAGGATATAAGTATTACATTAAAAAATGAATCTAATCTAAGGGAAGGCAATGCACCAAGAAGGAACGTTGGACAACCTACATTGTATGAGAATGAAAAAAAGTAAATTGGGGAGGGTGGTCAAGCACCATAGATCCAAACACCTACTACAAACCCACTTACCAATAAACACAAAACTACTAAAACCTTGTAATGAAAATACAACAATGCACAATAACCTTTGCATGCAATGAAAAGACTAGAAAAGATGCAATAAAACACAAAATAGGGTTTCAAACATCCAAAGATATGATTTTATTGCTCCAATGAGTTGATATAATCCATTACATTTGCGGGCCAAATGCACAAATTTGCATTACAATGTTTCAATGGGGAGGTTTGAAGCTCCACAAATTTCTTATAGACAGGAAAGAAGGGAGGGGAAATTACAAAGTGTCCAACCTTTTGAAATGAGACCCTTCTTACAATTTATAGGATAATTTGAAAAGAGGAGAGAGAGAAGAGAAATCCAAAATTGTTTCAATTAGGCACAAAAAATCATTATTTTTCCTCTAATGAGTATGGGAAGATCTACAAAATCCATGCTTGATTAATGAAACTGCCTTGTGCAAGAAGAAATGGGCTCCATGATTACACCTAGGTATACCCTCTAGCTTCTACAACATCATCATAAAATTTCTCTCACCTACCCCCTTGATATCTAATATTTAATCCTTCTATTGGATAGTAGTCTGAATCTCCTTTCCAAAAAGCTTAATTTCATTAAATTTTGTGAAGGAATCTCAAGATATGATAACTCTCAGGCTGCCATTTGAGCTTCTCACCCACCAACTGAGCTCTCTATTAAATTCAAATCACCACTCCATATGTCACAGACTCTCCCCTAGCTCATTGTGAGATTTCCACACAATGCAATCACCTACCTAGCACATCACCCAAAATGGCTTGGTGCCCAATGAAACACAACCCCGAAAATGGCTCGGTGGTTAAAAAGTTTTGGGGTTTGGGTTTTTTTTAGCGTAGGATCAAAATTCAAACTTTATTGCTTTGGAATTTTAAGTTTTTAAAGCTCCCCAAATTGGTGTCTACCTCAAAATTCCCACTCCAAAATATACTTCTCCAAAATCCCACCTCACCACTTATTGTGACCTCTTCACTCCACTATGAGCCGGCTGTTTCAGGTTTCAAAGTCCAAACCCATCAAAAATACCACTTTGGACTTTGTGAGCTCGTTGTTTTAGAATCTTCTCCAACCAAGCTACAAAAATGGTCTTCCCTGATCTCTAAAAAGAACCCCTTTTTTTACCCCAAAAAGGAAGTTAACTCCCTCCCAATCCCATTAGACTTTAGGCTTGCGGGGTTTAAGTGTTTTTTTACTCACTGATTATACTTTCTCCGATCGAGTCCCTAAAGCTACATACCTCCAAAGTCTGAAAAATTTGGACTTCATACTTTGCCAACACCAAAGTTTCTCTCCTTAACGAGCCTTGTGTTGATTTCCACCAAACTCCCTCTGATCTCGATCCACTGACACTGAGCCATAATTTTTCTGACATTCCCCATGTTTTTGTAATGATTCCCAAGCATAAATTATTGATGCCATGATCCTCCATGACCTCCTCCACATGGTGAGATCGCCACAAACTCCATGCTCACCGTGAAAACTATCTTTAATTTCAAGCCAACTAATGGGGATTTATTCTACCATACCCCGACCTTTGTGATTCCTATGAGCCACTCAGCTATGAACCAAGTTGAGCCCTCTTGTCACGGGATTGCCCCATCAAATCCTCAACTCGATTTTCATCGCTAGCCCTCCTCACATGGCCCCGAGCTTAGAATTCCCATATTCCCATGAACTGACCTAGTTTATATTTGAGCTTGTTTGAGCTCTACGAACTCCTTGTCCATTTTTCTCATGCCAAGATCCTGTGATGGGCTCTTCCTTGACTCGGCTCATCGAGCCACATCCTTTCATCTCACTCACCATGTGAGGTGAGTCCTTCGTGCTCCCACCTTCAACCCAACTAAATCATCATTCAATCCCTACAAAAAAAATCAGATCACTCATATCTTAAGGTTCCCTCGTGAGCCTACACCTTTTCGCTTGACTCTTCCACTGATCTGAGCCATAATAGATAATCTACTGTAACCTGTTTAGCTCACTATGGTGAGCTATGTTTTTGACCCCATGACTCCAAGATCTAATCTCACCATTCCACCATGCATGAGCCACTCTCTTGATCTATTAGCTCAACCAAGCTATATTTGGTTTGCTACATAATGCAGGACCTCAGCTTGGCAAGAAGCTCCATGAGAATCTTGACAATGCTAGTTTTAGCTCGATGCCTCTATGTTGCCCCTTTTGCAAACATTTTTATCTCAAGCCTAGATTTTTAGAATTCCTTCAAATTTTCTCAATCTAGGAGGCCTATGGAGGCTGAGTAAATATCTTAGATCCCATTGTGTGTATTGATCATTTTTTTAATTTATGGACCAAAGGTGGGCCTGCAGGGGCCCATTTTTATTCCTTTTTAAGTTGAACCTAACAAGTCAAAACCTAGAAGAGGAAAAGATTCCTCAAATGATTTCAACCCCTTCAAAAATGTTGAACATGTCCCCAAAATCACTTAATGATGCATGTAACCCCAAATTCACTGTTAGGTTCCCTTGTCTGGTGCTTAAGTATAGTCATACCCTGTTGTCCATTTTTCCCCGGGGGAAAAATGGATAACAATTTGGTAACTCGTGGGGACATCTTCCTGTTATGTTCATAGATAACTAGCCATTAAGCTTCCATTGGGCATGGAGTCACAATCTATAGCTTGCAACTGATCCAACCTTCCAAATTTCACCCCCAAAACTACTTAGCGCATTGCTAATCCTAGATCTATCCCTCTGCTTGCACTCCCAATGTTTATAAGAAAAATTTTAAGTTAATATTTTGAGAGTGGAAAATCATTTTAAATCAATAATTTAAACATAATAACAAATATAGTATAAGAAAAAAAATCCTAAACATAGTTTTAAAGTTTAATATAATAATATATGCACAATTTATTATCAAAATCATTATTTACATTGTTAAATATAGTGTGCGCTATAGTCATAAAATCATGCCCTGTAGACATTATTTATCCTGGTTTCATACTACTATATAGAATGTTCTTGACTAAAGAAAGTACTAATTAACCCTCGTCTTTTGGCCATCTTGTTTTATTTTATTTCTTCATTATTGTCCTTTTACATCCACATGCCCAGTTATCTTCTATCATCCCACCCTATTTTATCCTTGACTGTGGTGCTCATGGGTGCCTCGGTCCCTTTTACACTTTCCCGAATTCTTTTGTTCTCTTTCTAGATGTTTATCCTGCTTATCTTTTTGGTGGTCATCCATTTCAGGGCTAATTATGAAATTATATCAAGAGAACCCTATAAATATAAAGTTATGAGACCATAATGAGGGACCTAGCATCACTTACTACTATCACTCATCTAGGGCTGCATCCATTTATTGCATTAGAGATCACTTACATCCATATAGCTCCATCATCAAGGCATAAGGCTAGGACATCTACATCACACTTCATAGGGGGTGTATTCTATTCTATTTCATGCACACATTCTATTACATTTTCTACACATAGTTATTTCTTGCTACTTCAAAAAGTTTGGATGGCATAAGAGAAACTTAGGGCATGTTCACACACATTTGCACATAGAACTACATCGGGTCTGAGATTTAGTGAATTGCTCAGTTAGAAAGTACGACATTGTGGAAATTGAGGTTATTCTAACCCCTTCATATGTATTTTTATTTTTTGTGGGTTTGATGCTTGTTTTGGGGTCTTGCATGTATTTCTTTCATCTTGGATTATTGGTGACATTTAGCATGGGACAACGAATCTAATGCTATAGATAGAAAAGGTTTCAAACCATCTGCCAAACCAGTGAAGATAAGTATCAGAGATTTTACATAAACTAGGGAGCCTAGATTATAGAATAGAGTGCCTGTAGATGCTCTAGTCCCTCTCCAGGAGTTCTAGTCCAACTAGATCCTCCATATCCATCCATTTTGGGACTTCTACACATTTGTTCCTAATTCTGTATTTTCTAGTCATCACTGCAACATTGTCTTGTGCAAATCTATTATTTATCTAAGTTCTTTTCTCTTCTCTTTGCACATTAGGGTTAGCATTTCCTTTTGCATATTTTTTTATCTTACTTACATGATTCTTTACTGCATTTATTTACTTTTTTGTAGTTTTTCATAGCTTAGATTAATTATCCCCATACTACATAGTTAGTTAGTTTTAGTTAATAATTTTAGTGAACCCCACTCAATCATCCACGCTTCTAGGTCCTCTTCATTCATTTCTTTATTTCATCCATGTTCCTAGCTTTGTCTCATCATGAACATCTCTATTCACACTTATCTACAAAATCACCCTGATTGTATCAATAACCTTAAGAAGTACTTTTCTATCACTTACACCCCCCCTCATACTTCACATGACTATGTATACCATAAGTTCCCTTTGGCTCTGTCCCTTAATGAGGATAAAATAACTTTCACAATAGATGACCTACCTCCTCAGGAGATACTACAACATGATCCTCCCTTGTATATCTAAGTTTTTATTAACACGGTTAGAGTCAAGAGTTCTTTAGTCGATAATGGATCTGGCCTTCACATTTGTAACATCACTTTCCTTCAACATATAGGCATTTCAGAATCCTCTTTATCCCCTTCGTCCATCTCTATTTGTGGCTTTGATAACATCCCCAAGCGTGTTTTAGGTATTGTTAATTTACCGGTCACTATTGGTCCATGTATAATTGATATTTTTTTCATGTCATTCCTAATGACCTTAATTATAATATCCTCCTTAGGAGACATTGGATCCATGTTATGCATGAGGTCCCATCTACACTACATGCACGACTTAAATTCTGGTATCAAGGCACTATTTATGATGTACCGGTTGATCCATCACCTTTTGAGTATTGCAATTATGTTGAGAAAGATACTAATATCCCTACTTCCTCTGATATTAATCACTAATTTTCTAAGTATGTCTTAGGGTATGAATATCTCCATCAATTTTTATTCTCTCATACATAGGTAAATCAACAAGAACATAAGATCATAGAGCTTTGGGACCTCCCCCTATGGTCACACAAGTTTGGGTTAGGGTACCAACCTCCTCCGCCTCTCATGGATTCTTATACCTCATTTCATGTTCCTTCACTTCCCTTTCTACATCTGAAACTCATTAGTGATGATACATCTACTCTTTGGATACCCTTGATATTTTTGCTACTAATAGCACACTACTTGATTACCTAGGTTCCTATGATCATCTTCCCTCTTTCCATCATAATTAGCATCATCCTTTGTCCCTTAATAATACAGTTTACTTTGGGGAATCTAATATCACCATTTATAACGCTAATCTACCTGACACTATTCCTACTGATCCATATATCGAGAATTGTTCAGCCCTTCCAAATGAAGAAACTATACAATATAACTTAGGCACATTTGAAAATCCATGAATAGTTTTGCTAGTTGCTTCTCTCACTCCTGCTAAACAAAAGGATATCAAGCAAGTCCTTCATGATTTCTCAAATATTTTCATATGGGATTATAGTGATATGCTTGGTAGTGATACAGTCGTGAAAATGTATAATATTGTTCTTAATCTAGGTGATAAACCTGTCTAATAGAAAAATTCATAAAATGCACCCTAAGGTAGCCCTCTTAGTCAAAGAAGAAATTAAAAAGCTTCTAGATGCAAGTTTTATTTGCAATGTTTCGACTACCCTAAATGGGTATCCAATATTGTACCAGTGATGAAACCTGATGGTCAGATTCATTTTTGAACTAACTTTAGTGACTTAAACAAATCTTTCCCTAAGGATAGTTTTCCTTTTCCACACATCGACACTATTGTTTATTCTATAGCCGGATATGATATCCTTTCTTTCATGGATGGCTTTGCGGGTTATAACCAAATCAAGATCAATCTAGCTGACTAAGAAAAAACTTCCTTCTCTACACCATGGGGTACTTTTGTTACACAGTCATGTCATTCATCCTAAAAACACTGGAGATACTTACCAACAGTAAATGACACATATATTCCATGACAAAATTCACAATTTCATCGAAGTTTATGTAGACGACATCTTAGAAAAATCTCGGCGATGGTCCTCCCATGTGAATGATCTTTGAGTATTATTTGAATGATTATGGCAATATTATGTTTGTTTAAATCCTAAAAAGTGCATTTTTGGAGTCACAATAAGAAAAATACTTGGATATATTATCTCGCAACATGGTATTGAGATTTATCCTAGTACAATATAAATTACATTATCGATAATACCTCCACCAAAAAACCTGCACTAGTTATGATTCACTATAGGGTAAAATTTAAGCTATTCGGCGATTCATTGCACAACTTGCTAATAATACTCAACTGTTCACACGACTCATGAAGAAAGATACCAATTTTGTTTGAGATGAGAAAATGTCAACAAACATTCAATGAAATTATATCTTACTTGCTAAATATTCCTTTCCTGGTTCCACCCTTAACTGATCTGAACTTTCTTGTTGTATATATTCTACTATATTTCACGCTTTAGGAGATTTATTGGTACAACATGATGATTCTAAACGTGAAAGAGCCATTTATTATATTAGTTGTACTCTACTTTTTTATGAATGTGACTATAACGACATTGAACAACTTGTGCCTTGGTCTTTTCTTAGTTGTATAAAAACTGTGACAACATTATCTTCTTAACAATGAGGTACATATTATAACCAAAATTGACCCATTAAATTACCTCCTCTCTTATAAACATCTATCAGGACATTTAGCATGTTGGGTCATGCTCCTCACAGAATTTTATTTTAATTTCCTACCACAATAAGCTAATAAAAGAGAAAATTTATTGCCAATGAGCTACCTACATAGTCACCCCTCTTTGATGAATCACCCATTTCTGACTCCTTTCATGATTATTTCACTGACTTATGCCATCGATCTACATATGTGGACAATTTACTTTCATGGTTCTCATTGTCAATATGGCACTACGGATCAGGATAGTTTTCATTACCCCATAAGGTGACCCTCTCCCCTTCTGCATTATTGGTTAGGGTTTTCTTGTAAAAACAACATAGCTAAATACAAAGCTCTCATCTTAGGCTTTCTTATCGCTCATAAGATTCTCATTCGTAACTTATGCATACACAAAGACTCTCAATTAGTTATTAATTATATTAATGACATATACAATACAAAGGAGGATCATCTCACTCCATATAACTCCCTTGTAAAGGATATTTTAGCTACTTTTGTTTCTTACTCCATTACTATTTTTCCTCGTAAATACAATATGTCATGACAGATGCTATGGCTAGTGCCATCATCGTTCATTCCACAAGACATCACCAATGAACAATTAAACTTTCATAATTATTCATTTACAACATCCCTCTATCACTACACTCGCCTCTTGTAGTCTTGTGCCATCATGCACGCAGTTAAGACAACGTTGAATGGATTCACGCCTATTTATAATTAATTATAAAAGTAAACCATCTGTGACACCCTATAGCCTCATGAAGCTATATGGTTATGTCGTGAGACCAATCACTATGTTATCGTTGGGACCAAATTATTCAAACGATGATATTAGAAGGTTGTCTTCTTTCATTTCCTTTCACTTACAAACATCCCCACATTCATATTGCAAATTCATGACATCATATGTGATGGTCACTTCTCGGGTAAAGCCATGTTGCAAATTTTTTAACGCCAAGTGTCTTATTGGCCTACAATGGAACAATAATTACCTTGAATATGTTACTTGTTGTGAAAAATGTTCAAAAACACAATAATCTCCATCATGTACCTGTGTATGATTTCTAACCCACTGCACCTACTTGGTCCTTTCTCCTTTTGGGGATTTGACCTTATTGGTATGATTAATATATGAATCTACTAACAAACATAAATTCATTATCACCGCTACTGAGTACTTTATTAAGTGGGTTAAAGAGTCTCCTATACGAATAGTCACTATTACATATATTTGAAACTTTCTCATCAACTCATATTATCACACATTTTGGTGTTCCTTCTACTATAATCACTGATAACTGACCTTTCTTAAAAAATAAGGACATCAAAAAAAATGTGTTAGATTCTAAATAATACAATCATTCTCCACACCTTATTATCTACAAGGCAATGGTCAACTTGAAGGCCACTAAACAAAACCATTTGTCAAAATCTTACGAAAGAATGTTGATTCCAATGGTACTAATTGACACAACAAACTATTCTAAAATATATTGCTCTTATCACACTAGAAATTGTACACCTACTAATGCCACACCTTTTTCATTAGTTTATGTCATGTTGAGGCCCTTATTCCACTTGAGCTTGAAATACCTCCCTTACGGGTTTGTCTCAAAGGAATCCTTAAAGACAATGAATATCATGAGAACTACCTACATGAACTAATAAATGTTAGACTCCCACGTCGTGTTCAAACTTTAAAACATCTTCACACGGATATAAATATCACATCGCTCATTCATAAAATTGTCAAAAATCCCCTCTTGATATTTCAACATTTGATGACCTTGTCTTGAAAGAAAATCAAAAGAATGTAAATGTTGAGGCACCAAAAAAAGGTAAATTCAAACCCAAATGGCTTAGTCCATACATTATCACTGATAATATTAGTGGTGGGGTATATAAACTCACCACCCTTTTAGGTAAACTAGTCAAAACTCCACTCCACATAATGTATCTTAAGAAATACTATGCTGATATTACCACTACATGACCATTGCCTGATGACACACTCTTGTGCTTTGGTTCACACTTCAATATTGAGGTCTTACTACACATGAAGCCCCACACATTGCACTAAAGGCATTACAGCATTGTCCTTTCATCACATGTCATGTGTCATACACCATACAATCTACATTTATGGCTACAAAATTTTGACATTGTATTCATCGTACATCATACTAGTTACCATTATATCTACATCATTGGCTACATGCCTTACATGCTATATTACTTATCTTACATACTACATCATTTGTTTATCTGCATAGTATTCATTTTACACCATGCACTTTCACACATAATACACATAATATACTAGTATTCATCCTATATGAGTCTAGCATAGCATCATCTTACATACTACATTACTAGTCCATCTACATACATGCCATGTCACACATTTTACACCTCTAGAATTCACATTCTACATATCATGTATTCACACGGTCTATTCACCTTTAATTTTAAATGTTCTACACATCTTGTATTTTCATTCTACACATAGTTTATTTACACATTCTACTCATCACATGGTCATGGCCTATACTATATCATCTTCTACACATTGTACTCACTACCTAATGATCCAGTTTAGTTCCTCGGGCCATACTCAACTACCGAGGGTTTACAAATCAAATGGAACTTACATTCATCATGTGTTTATGATTCGACCTTTCATTATGCGACAATCCTAGGCTAGTGACATATGGTTTAGGATAAATCATCACCTAATCTGTCATTTTGTAGTGTTATACACCTTAGGTTACATCACCACTCCCTCTTTTTCATTTTTTTAGTGATATACATTTAGGGATAAATCATCATCTCATCCATTCATTTTATAGTGATATATTATTATGCTACAGTCATAACTTATACATTCATATGGTCTTTATATACATGCTTTGGATATAGGGGTCACATGACACATTATCGTTACTAGGTTACATCTCATCACTATGCATATGACACATCCATCATAGCACGCATTAGACACAAAACACACTACACAACCATTTCCCAATGACGCACTCTCATTTACGGTTCATTCTTGAATGTATGAAGGGGAAAATGAAATGAACCTCACGGCATACACTCTCCATCCCCTTAGGGGACATGTACAAGTCATATCACTCCATTTTGTATTTCATTCCATCTATCCACAACATAATGTATATTCTTGGTTGCTTTTATTATTGCTTACTAGTGACTTCTTACATGATCACTTTATTACACATGCTAGTATAGATTACTTATATGTCATTTATCTATATCATCCACACATGTGCATGTTCAATGTCTTTATTCTTGCTGTGATCACAGACACAATTCTCTTTACATGCAACACAGATGCTCACCTTCTACCCTTCCTATACTGGTTGACTGGCGAGCATCCATATTCATGTCTCTATTAGAGGTGTTATCATTTCATTTCATACTTAGCACTTTACATTACTTGTGTTATACATGCTTTTGACATACTAGTTATCTTCTTTAAAATGCTAACAGGTGCTTCCATGTACAACACTTGTGTCATGCAGGGATTACATGGTTTCCATGAGTACTTTGTTTGTGTACATTATATGTCTATTATTTTCTCTTGTCTATGCAAGCCTTTCCCTTTGTTTGGTGTGCACACTTATTTTTTGTTTGTGGCCGATGATGGCCTTGCATTTCTTGTGACATCATGAGTGATGTCCCATGTTTACAACCTGACTTTATGCAACGTAATTTTTCTTCTTGCGTGTTTACTACAAATTTACTTGGTAGAGTTCTACACTAATCTGCATAGATTACACATTGTTTTCTATATACATGCATGTTTGATTGACACCAAAACTTGTCATTGGCTAGTGACCTTCTTTTTTGTGTGTGCTCTTAGTTTCTACCAAGAGCAATCCTTTTCCCCTGGAGGTTACAGGTCACACAGTTCATGAGGTTGGTCCTCTTTTGGGGACTGTATTCTCCTATCATTGATGTCACATGTGACCTAAAAGAGGGAGACATCATTTGGGAGGTTTTTATATACTAACACAAAGATTCTACACCGGTTTGGTTTAATTATATATACAGTGAGTGGGTTAAGACTAGTATATGAACCCCATATACACTACAGATTTTACAGGACATGGTGTCCTTAGCATTCTAGGAAGCAGGTTACAAGGCTTGGAGGTTATAGTTCCTGTGCCTCTCTACACTACTTCGGCCATAGTGGCATCGGAGTGCACCTAAAAAACCAAGGACGTATATAGAGATCTCTTCACACACAGTTCAGGGAAATCAGTTAAAGGTTGGAGGACATAGATCATTTTCTTCCCTATATTTCTTCAGCTTATGGCCTATGACACGAGATCACCCCAAAAACTCGAAGTAAAGGATATTCTTATACACTCTCTTTCTTGACATGGATCAGGTACACATGTTCCACTTACATTTTCCATTTACATTTGTGTATTTTACATTTCATGATTTCATATACATGCATCCTTTACATTAAATTTTTACACATACATATATACATATTTGAAAACTTGATCATATTCTCCTTGTAGGTCCGATCATACGAGAAAAAAATAGTCAAGTGAGGGCAACAACAATAACACTCCATGACAGAAAACACTTTACTAACCATGTAGATACATTATGCACTGCAAAAGCTACACACATGTTCCACCCTAGGTTCACTTTCATCACTTTTTACACATTTTCATCTTAGTTTCCACGCCTCTCCATATTTTTGTCATTCCAAATTTGTCTAGTCCTTCGGCACATTTCAACAACACTCTTCAAGGACATCAGGTACGCATATCTATCTACTTTATGTTTCTGATCTTTCCACTTACCAACATAAAGTGGGGGAAAAATGTAGTTACAAAATAATGCACTTTAGACATTATTTATGTCAGTTTCATACTACTATTTAGAAGGCTCTTGAGTGAAGAAACTTCTAATTAACCCTCATATTTTTGCCATCTTGTTTTATTTTATTTCGTCATTACCAACCTTTTACATCCACATGCCCAGTCAGCTTTTATCATCCCACACTATTTTAGCCTCAACCGGGGTGCCCAGATGAGTACTAGGGCGCCCATGGGTGCCCTAGTCCCTTTTGCACTTTCCCACCATCTTTTGGGCTATTTATAGCCATTTATCTTTTTGGTGGTTGGCCATTTCGGGGTTAATTATGAAATTTAATCAAGAGAACCCTGTAAATATAAAGTTGTGAGACCATAATGAGGTACCTAGCATCATTCACTACTATAATCCATCTAGAGTTACATCCATCTATTACATTAGAGATCACTTGCATCCACATAGCTCCATCATCAAGGCACGAGGCTAGGACATCTATGTCACACTTTATAGGGGGAGTGATTCTATTTTATTTCATGCACACATTCTATTAAATTTTCTAAACATAGTTATTACTCGATACTTCACAAAGTGTGACTGACACAAGAGTAACCTAGGTCATGTTCACACACACATACACATAATACTACATCAGGTTTGAGATGTAGTGCAAGAATTAGTTAGTAAGTCCAGCATTGTGGTAGGTGAGGTCATTCCAACCCCTTCATATGTATTTTTATTTTTTTAGGGTTTGATGCTTGTTTTGGGGTCTTACAAGTATTTCTTTCATCTTGGATTATTGGAAAAAATTTGCACGAGACAGTGAATCTAATGCGATAGACAACAAAGGTTTCAGGACATCTACCAAATAAGTGAAGATCAATTTCAAGGTTTTCACATAGACTACAACACCCATATTGTAGACCAAAGCACCCGCAGGTGCTCTAGTCTAGCTAGATCCTCCATATCCATCCTTTTCAAAACTTTTTCACAGTCGTTCTTGCTTCTGTATTTTTCAATTATCACTTAGACACTATCCTATGAGCATTTTTTATTCAATTGAGTTATTTCCTCTTCTCTTTTGCACATTAGGGTTATAATTTCCTTTTACATAGTTTTTTAGCTTACTTGCATGCTTCTTTATTGAATTTATTGTAGTTTTTCACAGCTTAGATTAACAATCCCCATACTACATAGTTAATTTTAGTTAATCATGTATTAATTTAATATAGTTCTCCAATTAAAATGTGCCACATGGCAAGTTTTAATTAGATAGTTAGGAAATAATATAATTGATACATATTTCACATCAGCTTATATATAGGAAAACACTTAGCGACCGCTAAACTCCATTGCTATGATTTATTATTCCAACACCAGATATAAAATAATAAAGTATTAGGTCATAGTGGCCATTATGTTATTCCTTTTAATAAGTGTTAATGAAAAACCATGCATGTTTTACGTTGGCCATTTATTTTTTGAGGAGAATCCTAGCGGCCGCTAGCCTCTATATATTCTACGATTCCTTTATAGAAACATATGAAACCTAGCAGCCTCTAGATTATATTTTAATGAGAACTACATAAGGCTTGATCCCTCTCAAGGGTATGTTGTGACACAATTGGCTCCGTCATGGATAATCTAGCCAATATGATACAACTATAATCAATGAAAAATACTAACGACCCAAAAATATACAAATAATGTTTAAAATGATAGAAGGTAATGGTATGAGCCTAGCGGCCACTAAGCTAGACCGTGATTTATTATTTTATCACTTTATAAAAAGAAGAAAGTGTTCAACCTAGCCACCTCTTCGCCAATCCCTTCTATAATTAATGAATGATGCCTAGTGGCCGCTAAACTCTAAATATTTCTTTGTCACTAACCTTCGTGAACACTAATATCTTAATATTTCATTATGGATGATCTTAGCTACGACTAGGATTAGAACTGCATATGTCTTCACCCCCCAGAGTGCATGTAGAGTCGAAGTTTTCTTAGTTTAATCATAGTTTTACATTGAATGATGCCTAGTTACTACTAAGATCTTAATATTTTGTTGTGGATGACCTTAATCACCGCTCAAATCATAAATACGTATGACCTAACTCCTCATGAGTATAGGTATTACCACACGTTGCTCAGTTTAATAATAGTTTTCCTATGAATATTGCCTAACAACTAGTAAGCTCGTAATATTTCATTTTGGTTGAGCTTAGTGACTGTTGGGCTGAGACCTGCGTATGTCTCGACCCCTAAAGAGTGCATGTATTATCACACTTTTATCATTGCATTAATAGTTTTCCTCTAAATGATGTCTAGCTATTACAAATCTCTAAATATTTTTTGGATGACCTTAGCGACTGTTAGGATCAAAACTACATATTTTTTTACCCTTAAAGAGTGCATGTAGTGTCACACTTTGCTTATTTCATTAATAATTTTCTTGTGAATGATGCCTAGTGACCACTAAGCTCTAAATATTTCATTGTGGCTGACCTTAGCGACTACTAGGCTCTTAATATTTCATTTTGGTAGTGTGCTAATCCTACTAGGATCATAATTATGTATGTCTTAACCACTCTAGAGTGAATGTAGAGCCACACTTTTCTGATTTTAGTATCAGTTGTATTGTGAATTATACCTTGTGATAGGTAAGCACTAAATATTTTTTTGATCTTTAATTTAATGAACGCTAAGATCATTACATGTTACATTGATATTAGCAAAAATAATTAGCATAATTTTGAACCCTGGTCAATTGTGTTTTTATTAATGCCAACTGGAATTTATGGAAAAGGAGTGAGTTCTGAAATAAGGCTCTATAAGGGACATGAATGTTGATTGGTAGTGAATTCTAATGATGGTTGAAGCTCACAAAAAGGTTTGAGGTTGATTTCATGATAGGTTTAGGATGTTACAAGCTTGGTTTGTGATGCAGTAGTCCACTAGAAGCATGGAGGTGGTTATCATTCTTGGATTAGGTATTATAAATGTCATATATGATGATTCCAGTAGGTGCAAGATCTTTTGGAGTAACTAACAGGTCAAATGTTTAGAGTCATAGTTGTAACTAGCTCATTTAGGCCTAGTTCTAGAGCCTAATGAGGTGTAAGAGCCCATTTTAGGGCATGGAAAGAGTAGGAAAGCATCAGAGTATATTAGGGACATTATCTTAGGTGTTTATAAGCAATCAAAAGGCTCAATTTAGCTTTTGGAGGAAAAATTTAAAATTTCACCAAATTTGACTTTGAGGACTAATAGTGTATGTTGAGGTAAATGAGATAGGTTTGAGTTGTAAATGAAACTATATGGCTAACCAGCCTATAGAGAGTGTATAGGGGTTTCTTTTATTGCTTCATACCAAATTTCATCAAGTTTTGAAGATTTATGTGGAAGATATGAAAGTTTTCCTAAAATTAGTTTCTTAAGGAATACAAATTGAGCACCCTAGATTGTTAGCATCCAAAAAAATTATCAATCCTTCTTTAGATAAATCATAGAAGGAATTTTTTAAGAGAACTCCAAGCCTAAAAATTTTCAAAAAAATTGAGGGACATTAATTGAAAAACAAAGAAGTTATGAGCCATTTTCTAATAGTTTTTTTTCTCTCTCCAAGACTCATTATTGAAGCGATAGGCATCAAATGACTTATTTGACCTCAAAATGGATTATTATTGTCATAAAAACTCTTAAGAGGTGTATTAGACTCCTTCTAATTCAAAATGGTGATATATTTACTCTTCAAGTTGACTTTCTCAGTACAATATTGTCCTTGGTTAGCAAAATTTTGATCATATTTGCACAAATTAAAGACTCCAGAAGGTTCTCCCTATTGTAGAAGGTGATGTGTATTGTATGCTTATAATTCATGAATTTATCAAGGTTAATTTAGTGATTATTTAGTGTGTAATATGTCTTCTCTTCTTCTCACCTCCAAAAGTATCTTTAAGTTAGGCCCAACCTGGTGCCTTATAGATAATGTATGTAGATCAACATGGTTTTGAGACAAGAAATGAATGCAAACCTTATATACATACCTGAGATTAAAAAAAAATCCCTTTTTAGCTTTGGTGAATTATTTAAAATTTAAAATCCCATAAATTTTAAATTGTTGAGTTAGATAAACTAAGGAGCTTGCAAGACAGGGTGGTTCTGGTTAATCCTTCTTCAAAACTAGTGCAAACAGGTGGTTGATGATATTGTATAGACCACATCTTGAATACTTCATCTAGTAATTGGTCAGGTCCCTTGAATTTATATTGGTTTCAATATGGTAAGTGATATAAGGAATGTATTTTTCTCAAATTATATTTCCAAGTGACTGAGTCAGTGAACCACACTTACAAATTGTGTCAATTTTCCTTCAACTAGGTTTTTACCTTTGCAACAATCAGTATCCCAAACATGTAGCATGATGTAAGAGTGGGATATTTATGTTTCCATATAAAGAAAGGATTGTAGAATGAAGGAAGTGTAAACTAGTGATGTGTCCATATAAGAGGCTTCACTCATTTCTTGAAGACCAAGTGAGTTCCCTGTAACAGTCATGGAAGTCTAAGTCTTTATCTGTAAGTCTTAAGTCTATTATCTTGTGTCATGAAGTTAAATTCTTATATTTTGGAAAAAATTCATCTATTACAATGTTACATAGTTGTGTTGATGCACAAATGAATTACGAATAAGCTACAATTTGAAATCAGAGAACGATGGTTTAGCTCTCAAAACCCTAGTAGTTCACAGTTCTAAAAAATGAGCTAGTCAAACTAGGTTTGGAAGAACATCATGTATTTTATGATTTTGGGAACTATGAAATCATCTTCCTCTACCTCTTATGGATGCTCTTACATTCATAGTTGGTTGAGACTACATGAGAATCATTCAATTTCCCCATTATTACGGTCAGAGTGTGTTCTATTTTGAAGCTTGTGGCTTGAAGAATTTTCTTGGTGTACTGAGCTCCTAAACATAATGAGTTAGACCATGCTTCCAAATAATATTCTTCATGTTAGATTTATCAGGGGAAATATAATCCATAGATCATAGATCCACTATTAAATTCGAAGACTATAGATTATGGCATGCATTCGATTAATACAAAAAACATAACTTGAAATAGATAGTGAATAACAGAGTTAAATGAGAAAGAGTTGAAAGTAAATAATGAATAAGAACAAGAGGCAGTAACACCAGATTTAAGTGGAGAAACCCAAATTAAAAAAACTCTAATGTAAAATCATTATCTGTATTAATACTTTAAACAATTTTTAACCCAACACTTCCACTTCACTCCTCAGTATTTCACAACATTGAAAAGCTATGTCTCTTGATCAGTTAATACAATACTCATGATCATCTTACTCATTTTTTATTTTTCTAGTGTCTTACATAGTATACTATGCTAGCATATCTTATAGTTTTATATTTTTTCTTTAATACTGAACTGTACAAATCTAAACGTTGTAAAAGCCAATCGCATGAGAGATCACCCACATCAATGTGGGTTGGTGAATCGGTCAGGTCATTTCACTCTTAGTTTTGAAAGACCTATTTTAATATAGTTTGATTAGAAAAAATTAAATAATGTTGGGTCATAGTGAAGTGGTTAATCCCACTTGAAATTATCACACCAACACTCCCCCTTAATGTTAATTGGAAATAAAAAAATTGTCATGCTTATTTTACCTGATGGAGGCTAGCATGCAAACAAGGGAAATCTACAAATATTCCCATACAAAAATTCTTAAGACCAGTGCTTTACATATGAAGACTTACATCATATTATGGAGCCTTTTATAAACTAATTCATACCCATAACTAAAGCTTTGCTGGGATTTACAAGTAACTTCACGTAGAATGATACATTTACTTATTACAAAGTGGAAGAAGTACTGGAAGTTTACAATGAACTACCTTAGTCATTTGCTCATTAGATTTATAGTTCACATAAAATGTTACAACCATATATAACCAATCCCTAACATATCACTTTGATACATACAAATAAAGTGGTCATGATCCACTCTTAAAATTTGACCTGAGTATTTTATAATAATCCATCAAGAGTTGGCATTCCTGTACACACTCCCCCTCAAGGGAAACTCTGATAGGATGAACAAGGCATAAAACTTGCAAGAATTCACAGCATGCAATGGACCTCTTTATCAAGATCAATCTGGCCTTCACATAGAGGAGGAATACTTGCTTTAGCTCCTATGTGTATCACTACTAGAAACCTCTTTAGCCACATGGCTCTTTGCTACTTCAAGTGATGGTAACTTGTTAGCTCGAACACGACTATGGAACTTTTGGGTCTCATAGATCCGTCAATAAAATTAAATTTTCTTTGCTCTTTCAAGTTGAAATGCTTCTAGATCGATCATGTACATGCACAATCACCTAGCTCTGATACCATGTTATATTTAGCAGGGGAACTATAATCCACATATCATATATCCACTAATAAATCCGAATATTATAGATTATAGCATGTAGTCGATTGAGACAAATACATGACTTAAAATAAATAGTGAATAATAGAGTTAAATGAGCAAGAGTTGAAAGAAAATAATGAACAAGAATAAGAGATAGACAACACCATATTTAAGTGGAGAAACCCAAAGGAAAAAATCCACTATAAAAGCATTGTTTGTATTAAGAATTTACACAAGTTTTAACCCAGCACTTCCACTTCACTCCTCAGTCTTTCACAACACTACAAAGCTATGTCTCTTGATCAGTTAATACAATACTCACGATCATCTCACTCATCTTGTATTTTTCTAGTGTCTTACATAGTATGCTCTGCTAGCGTATCTTACAGTATGATATTTTGTCTTTAATACTAGACTGTACAAATCTAAACATTGTTAAATCCACTTCTGAGAGGGAACACCCACATCAATGAGGGTTAGTGAATCAGTTAGGACAATTCACTCTTAGTTGTGAAAGGCCTATTTTAATACAATTTTATTATAGAAACTTTAATAATGTTAGGGCATAGTGAAGTGGGTGATTCGACTTGACATTATCACGCCAACACATGCTAGGAGATAAATGGAGTGTGAGTTCCTTATGCTTTGGCAAGACTGTGTCAGCTATATCAAGTCACACCATGACTATGAATGTCCATGTTAGAACCTTACATATTAATTTTCTTTGTGATTATTTGATATTTTGAGTGTAGCTAGTGATGAAATGCTTCTTTAATATCATGATTATGTTGTTAAGATGCAAATGATTTTTTCCTCTATGAAGTGTTATGTGTTTAGTGACTAAGACAATATGGCTCATGAAATAAGTTCCAAGTTCTTTTTCCTTTTGAAGATGATCTTAAAGCTATATATGTCTAAGAAGTACACAGATCAAACCCTAAAGATACCCTCAGCATGCTCAAGATGAATATCATCAGAAGAACCACAAATTGTAAGAGTTGAAATGAGATTTCATGAGTTGTCTTAAGGTGCCTATAATGTTTGTACTTTATAATGGCCCTTAGCAAAGTGGAATTGACACTAGAAGACAAAAGGTTACTCATTATAATATAAGACACCACGATATAACTAACAATCCTAATGGTTGACATATTCTAATATTCATGATGTTGTAACCGACCAATAGAGTGTAACTAACTAATATTTTTTTCACTTATACATGCATAAGAGTTCATCAAGACAATGGAAAATGAATAGAACTTAAACTGAAAAGGCACGGACTTTTATCACTCACTATGATAGTTATAGTTTGAATTCTTTTCATATTATTTGTATGTATGACCAAGAAAAGAAAAATATGAGCAATATTTGTTATGGAAGTTGAAAAGTTAAATACAGTCCAAAAAATAAATCTTTGAGAACTTGGAGGAATGTGTGTGTGTGTGTGTGTGTGTGTGTGTGTGTGTGTGTGTGTGTGTGTGTGTGTGTGTGTGTGTGTGTGTGTGTGTGTGTGTGTGTGTGTTGAAGCATTATGTATAGAAGCTAAAGCAAGGAAAGACTTGTTGGTGCAAAGTGTATGTACTTGAAGATATAGTAAAGATAGGTGCTTTGAGATTAAAGATAGTGAGATGATGTACTTGAAGATATTGTTGAGATAGAGACTTTGAGGATTAATGTACAAATGAATGCATTGTCATTTTTGAAACCTAAATATTAGACTTATGCATAAAGGTAAGCTAATTTTTACCATAGTTTGAAGGGATTCCAGAGTAGAATTTGCATAGATTGGTTGTTGTTTAGAGGTTTTAGAAGAAGGTGTATTAGAAACATAATTGAGAATAAATAAGAGAGAACATGATATGAATGAAATAAGAATGATGAAATTGTGCCTAGCATTTGATTTGGTGATCAGGACAAAGAAAAATTAGAGTCAGAATTGAGAAATAGAATTGAGTAGAAGAATGTGTTGATCTACTATCACTATCATTTGTATGAGACAACAATATTTGTGTGACAAAATTTTTTTGAAAAAGTATAAGTTGTAGTTTAGCGTGTGGGGATTTTTTCTTCAATGTGAGTTGAAGCTCACTAAAGGTCAATTGTTGCTTAACCAAACTTGGGAGTTGAAGCTTCTAGACAAGTTGAATTTTGTCAAATATTTAGTGGATGTTTGGTCAAATTTTTGGAGTTGCAACTCCAAGTTGAGTTGAAGCTAAACCATGAAATCAATGTAACATTTGAAGGACATTCTTGTCCAAAGCTAGTTCTTGGTTTCAGTGAGTTTTTCCCAATTTGGGTTTCCCATATTAAAATTTATGTCTCTGTGTATATTATCCTATTATTTTATTTTGTATGGTTTTTTAAAAAATTGTAAAAGTTTGACGAGACACTTATTCACCCCCCTTAAGTGTCTTAGTCTCCAAAAATTGGTAACAAATCCTGGTACTCTTGAAAGAAGTCTAATAGCTTGGATTAGGTCCTTCTTAAATCACAAGCATGGTTATTGAAGTAATTTCTAGCAATATCTTAAGAGATAAATATGTTAGTGAGGATGAAATCTTAGATGAAGAGGAATCAAAAGTAAATCTTGAATCAGAACTGATAATTGCCTTGGATGAATTGAAATATCAAATGAAAAAGAACCAAATATTGAAGATAAAAATGAAAGAGTATGAAGAGCATATCAAAAAATTTGAAGAAAGGAAGAATCGGAGAGATGCAGATGAAATTAAATAACTTGAAGCCCAATTGGAGCTGATCTCCACCTCCCTTAAAGTCAAATAAGAAGAGCACCTGTAACTCAATATTGATTTGTAGACTCAAGTAGACTGTCTTATGACACCCTGTGCCCCACATCTCATTTCACAACCTAACCTCACCACCTAAACCTTACACAATTATTTATTAATTACCTTATAATTAATAAATCCACATCTCCAAACCTGCCACCTCATTTCACCACCTCATCATGACCTAGCCCTAACCCTAAAATAACCTAATTAAGACCTATAACTTGGTCTACATCCACACCCATGACTAATTACTCCTCACCCGCACCAAAACCAACCTAATAATGACTTGACCAAGCCCACAACTAATCCCTCGGGAGAAAAGGAGGGAAAGTTGGCTATTTTACTAAAAATAGCCCACTTTGACTTAACCGACATCGGTTCCTACTCGACCGCCATCGGTTACGTAACCACCATCGGTTCCCTGTAAATGACCTCCCCCAACCAAAAACAAAGGATCTGGAATTCATTGGAAGGATCTGAAATTCACTTGGCAGAGCAGAGACAAGTGAAGAAAAGAGAAGAGCATCGAGCTGAAGACTGCAACTGAGCCACTGGATTGCTGTCACCCCCGTTCAAGCATTGGAAAAGACTGAGGATAGCTTCATCAGCTCATTTTCCAATACCAGATCATCCCAACTGAGCCTTACTGTCACTACCACATTCCTTGGACCTGAATCTTCATCAAGAATGAGTAAGTAGTGTCTTGTATGTTTCTAAGCACCATTTTCCTGAGTCTTTTGATTGATAGTAATTATAAGCTCACTCCTAGATCTACCACCTGCCAGCACCCTACACTTAACCTTCATCCATACATCCTTGTATTTCCCAGAAGATAGTTTTATCACACTCTGAGTCTTCCCCGTCATCTCACTATTCCCCTCAGCCATCCACCAGTCTTAAAAACCCCACAATCACCCTGCCACTAACCTCCATCCAGAAGCACCTATATTACTGACCCCACCGGTGTCGGTTATCCCCTACCGGCAGCGGTTCTCTAACCACGGTCGGTTATCCAGTGACCGGCATCGGTCACTGTGACTTATACCCAAAACCTTCCTCTCACCTATTTGTCTCCTAACAACCTCAGATCCAGTCTGGTTTATCCCTGTAACTCGAGCTAAACGTATCAATGACCATTGACCAAACAAACAACGTGACATTTTATTATTGGTAGTTTAGTCTCTATTGCTTTGTAACGAGGTACCTAAATTGTGATTTCACAATAGCTTCTTTATTATCATTAGTGTTAATTCATATTAAAAGGGGAACTGACCACCTTCGAAAGGAAGTCTAATATTTCCTTGGCCCAAGGTAGTTCCCTCATTTATTGTCTAACTAAAATCTGGTGGTCTTGTATTCTTACTTGCAGGTAGTCCTTCCCAGACAAAAAGGAGTTCTTCGCAATCGATCTGATCTCTCTCTACGGTACGCGCACACCCTCTCAACATTCAACAGGTATTCCTCCTAGCCCTAACCCTTATCTGTTTCTCAAAAGAATGAAAGGATAGAAGCAACTCTATTCAGGAATGGAAACATTCTGTGTGAAACATTTTGGCACACCCGGTGGGACCCATTTTGGGTTTCTTTCTTTCTTGCTTGCTTTCATATAGGGAGCACACTTGCTATTTTCTTCTTCTAAAGTATTCACAAGATATCTTGTTATTTTGGTAAAAGAATTTGTCTTGCTTTCACATCTTTGCATTAGTGAAAGTCATCTTCTTTGCTTCATTGAATATCATTTTCGATTTGGGTTTAAAACACGTGCATCACATCCTTGCTTGTTGTTTTCAATTCTAGTGAACGTAGATTAAGTAACAGGTCGTACACGTGGGGGTGATATCCATGGTATTGACAAGAAATTAATCTTACTTTCACTACACAACACATGCCAAATCACATCATAATTAACACAACAGCTCAAACATCCCCCTTTTCCGTGGTATTCCTCCGCCCGATTGAGGTAACCTTATAAGCCAAAACAAACTTGACATTTCCCCTAGGTCTTTTGTTTAGGATTGACATCATCTTACGTCTAAGGCATAAGCCCACAATAATTAAAACTAATCCTAGGGTTAGTCTCTTGATTTACTTGTGCATCTTGCTTGTTTTTAGTTCTGTTTCTCTGTCATACACTGTTTCTGTGATCACTTCAGAACAGTTTGGTAGGTATACTAAGCATCGTTAACCCCAAATCAGCAACTTCTTACAGCTTCTTACACCGGTCCTATTCTACCGACATCGGTTAACTTACCGACGCCGGCTACAGTCTGACCGACATCGGTTACCTGACCGATATCGGTTACTGTCTTTCACAGTTCCCAAAACCAGCAACCTACCAATTCCAACATTTTGTTGCTGCTTCTATTCCTGATAGATTGCATCCCTACTGTGTACCCTTGTCCATGGTTGTTATCACTTGGAAACAAGTTGCAACCATGGTTTCACATGCCTGCTCCGTGCCTTTGCCTGAATCACCCCCTTCACATCCTGTGGGGAATCCTACGGACACCAGCGAGGTTCCCAAAATCCCTGTAGGAGATAAGGAATTTGTGAAATTTTTGGATGCTAATCCTAGCGCTGTACAGTACTATTTGTCTCATGCCCCTGACCGTACACCCGACGGTCAACTCCTTGTTGGCATGCCTATTAGTATAGCTGCTCACTTAGCTCCTTCCCCACCTGATAACTCCGCCTTGCCTTCTTCATCCTTAGCCCCGTCTCCCAACTCAGTGGCTTCAGGGGTTCATACGGCACAGATTGGCTTTCCTTTGGTTAACTTGGGGCCCCACATATCATTACCACCGACTGCTCCTACCTCGTCTCTCTCGCAGACTGCTCCTTTCATAACTTGCTCTCTACCACCTATCCACACAAGCTTTCCTTCTCAAGCTCCGCCCACCTTTTCATTTCCACACACGTATCCGGTGACTTCAACATCTTATATAGGACATCCCTATTCGGTTGCCTCAACATATTCATCCTCAATACCTTATCAACATTTAACCCCACCATTGTCTAGTGGTGGCCCTTGGCCCAATCCTCCTCCGTTTACGGCAACCGCACTATCATCTCATCCAACCACTGATTTAATCAAACAAATGATGGACAAGATGCAAAATATAGAGGCTTCTGTTTCAGGAAGCCGTAGCACCCTGACATACGAGCAAGTTTTTCGGGAGCCTATTCATCCTTCTGTCCCCCTTCATTCATATCCTCCTCAATGGGAATTACCAAAATTTACTCATTTTAATAGTAAGGAGGATCCTCAACAACACTTGTGATCATTTAGACATGCCTGCTATCTGATTGCTCATGACGATGCCTTACTACTCCGCACCTTTCCCATGTCCTTATCAGGACCCACCTTGGAGTGGTACAGTGCTTTAACCCAGCACTCAATCTTCTCTTTTAACCAATTAGCCCAATCTTTCTTGGATCATTTCTCCATTAACATTGCCAAGAAAGTATCTATCACCGACCTCTATGCCATCCGACAATTTGAAGATGAATCTATCACAGATTTCGTTGGACGATGGCGGGGCCTTATCAACCAACTTACTTATGCCTTGCCTCAGGATGAACTTATCGAACTCTTTACACGGGCCTGCGCTAAGCACATTTCTCCTACCCTCCAAATTCAAACTTTCCACACCTTTGATGAGGCCTTTACTATGGCTCGAAAACTAGAGATTCGAGCCTTAGAGGAAGAGAAATTGCGGTTGCGCAACAAAAACCCTAATTTATGAACCCAAGACTCCACCAACAAACCCAACACCACCAATTCTCATGCATCGACTGCTTCGAAATCAAAAGGAGTTGTACATGCGGTGATGGTCAAATCCCAAGCACCATCTAATACCCCACCAAAAACCACCTATAAGTATAAAGTCGAGCCCATCAATTACACTCCCTTGGGAGAAACTTATGGTGTCATTTTGGAAAAATTGCTCAAAGTGGGAGCTATCACCTTACCTCCTGTTAAACCTCACTCCGGGTTTGATTCCACCCGCGCTATACCTTCTTGGTACAAAGAAAATGACTTCTGTAACTTCCACCACGTGAAGGGACACAGTCACGAAAACTGCAAGATGTTGAAAAACATAGTGTAGGAAATGGTTGATGCAGGGGATATAACCCTCGATAATCCTAACGCCCCTGCTAACTGAAATTTGAAAATCTTCAACAAACCATTCCCAAACCACTCATCTAACAGTAACATAAACCAAGATATCTTAGCCGAGGAGAGTGTTCATGAAATCCATGCAGTCTTCGACTCCCAACCAAAAGCTTCTATCGAGGAAATTCTGAATCAAGCCTCTTCACTAACGCAGGGACCCAAACCCCCTTCACCACCATCAAGACAAGATGAAATCCTTACCATTCCTTTACCCATAAAGGAATTAACCACCCAGAGTTCTCTTCTCACAGATGAGCCTTCTTACACCACATCTCTGCAAGACTGTGAGCGGATGTTATCTAACTTATCTATTTCCCAAACATCTCCTTCTACCACTCTTGCTGTACAAGAGGAAGGCTCGCCACTTTTTCTATCATCCTTAGATGAGAAACCCCTTGAACCAACATCACCAAAATTCTTTAATCATGACGGATCCTCTCAAACATGCCCTCCTACCTATTAGTTCTTCATCGCCTAAATCTTTTCAGCAACCGGTTGACCTCTTAACGCCCATTGATACAGTGCCTCATTTACCCCCTGTATCACACCCACAGTGGACCGGAATCACAACCCACCTCTCTTCCATACAAAATTTCCTATTCACACGTGAAGATTGTCATCCCCTCAGAAGATAGATGAGTCCTATGGGAGCGTTTGAGTACACCATACTCTACTCAAATGCAGATGACCGATCCAGACACCTCTACCATATACCTGAAGTGTTTACAAAAGCTCAAAATGCCTATGTCCTCATCTTCACCCTCCTCATCTCTACCAAATACCTCATCCACCTCTATTAACCTAACCAAACCTTTCCCTATGCTTGGGACTTTACCAATACCCAGCCTGACACACCCACCTAAACGGTTAGATTTATCCAAAAATAAAGCCGTCCATCCACCTAAGAGACAAACCCAATCCCCTAAAGCCCAAGTCCAATCTATGCCTCTGTCACAACTAAAACCCTCGCCATCACACCTACCTTCTATATTAGGACCTCACCCCTCCACCTTGCCTCAATACATCATACCTCCTGCGTTTTCTTTAAAATGACCTGCATCTTCTACACCCATACAGAGATCCATGGGTGTATCAACACCGTCACCCCAAGTATCCTGTCCACCTATCAACCCTAAACAAACTCCATCATCAAAGGATTTGTTTCTGTCACTCCTCTTTCTCCGTGGTTGTTTTCTGCCTACGTCATCTGTGGCCTCATCATCTGACCAGCTAAACATAACTTCTGCACCGAAGAAGCCACGTTTAGTTAAATCCAATTATCAAAACCCCTTGTCTAAGCCACCACCCATATGAACCAACCATACCCAAACATTACCAAAACTCACCCAATCAATAGCCTCATCTTCCTCTGACTTTGACCCGCTCAAAGGATCTTACGCCAAGATCCTTGATATGTTGGTGGAGAATGCGACCATTTCCCTACCCCCACTTAGACCCTATGATCCATCTAAACCTCGACCTATAGGTTATGATGAGTCTAAAATCTGCGCTTACCACTGCACACCAGGACATGATGTAGAGGGATGCAAAGCTTTGAAAGCCATACTTCGTCAGTCACCTCTCTCAGATAGAAAGGTTAAGAAAGACAACTTACGAAGGGAGAAACCTTTAGCTTCAATCCCCTCTCCTGTACCACCTGTCCCCGCCTCACCAAGATCTATCATTATTACAACCCCACCTCTCGAAGACAATGACTTATCCCTACCGTCTTCCTCTTCTCATGTTCACGAGATTAACATGATTTGTGTTGCTACTCGAGGGCAGAAAAACAATGGGAAAGCTAAAGAAAGCACACCTGCGGCCTCTCTTTCTCCGTCCACCATCCCGATCGCACCACCACCTAAAGTGGTTATTTGTGGACCTGCCTACCCCGTCTCTGATGGAGTTTCCCACCGAACCATGATCAAACAACTTCACCAATCACCTATAAAAATGACACTGTATGATCTCATTCAAACCTCTGAATCTCATCGCCAAGCTCTTGTTGAAATCCTTCAAGGGATAGAGGTCTTACCTAACGAAACCTTGCCTGTTACCTCCATCTTAACACCCAACCACGTTGCTTCTCTCACCAAACAATCTACCACTTCTGTCCCTGTACAGCAAACCGCTGCTGTCAGTTTCTCTGAAGATGAAATTGTTGACTTTGGTGCAGAAGATCCTGACCCCACTCTTTTCATCTCAGCTTACGTCTGGGACATCCGAGTACGTCGTGTTATGATTGATGGGGGCACCAGCCTAAATATCATCTCTTCCAAATCCTTCCAACAAATGAATATCCCTTCTAGCTGCATGTGTGCCAACCCCACCATGTTGCGTTCATTCAACGATGCTATTACTTCTACCTTAGGCACCGTGATCCTTAACATTCGTGTAGGGCCACGGACCTTACCTAAACTCTTCTATGTCCTTGAGGGAGAATTCCAATACAACATGTTGTTAGGCCGCCCTTGGATCCGGGCTATGGGATGTGTTCCCTCCACCTTACATAGATGCATAAAATTCGAGTATGAGGGGAAGTCCTACACCGTAAAAGCTGACGCTCCCCCCTTCAAAACCTGCAATATGTTATATCGCCCTAATGATGTGCTTGTACCAGTCAAGACACCCATTCATCCAACCCAACCATCTATTTCGACCACACCTCAACCATCCACCTCAACCGCACCTACACCTTCAACCAATGAAACTGCCGCCACAAATACCACTTCCTTTCCCGCGGACAACATCCCAACCTCAGATCCCTTAGTAGATGTTTTTCAATGCCTTACGCTGGGGGAGTATCGCCTATATAACGTTAGCACTTTCCATACCCCACAGGAGTACGGACAGTTACATGCGCATCCTACCTACGACTGTCGTGTGGGGGAAGTAATCTCCTACGGACCACCTAATTGCCGCACCAACCTAACGTATGGGGGTGTCGATACATCCTCTGTCACCCCTGAACCTCCCCTTGGTGTGGTTCCCTTCCAATCTGATTTTCAATATCTAACTAATCATTCGTTTTTCCCTCACCTTCCTGACGCGCTGTGCTTGGAAGGGCTTTGGTTTTGGTCTTTATGAACAAGGCCGACATACAATCATTCCCGTAACTACACGCAAACACAAAGATCATAGTGGTCTTGGATTCTCTGAACACCTACACCAAAAACACCGCATATCCGTTGTATCTAGGAAGACGACGAAGTCACCCCTTCTGAACCATCATCATCCATTTTTCCATCATCACCCACAGAGTCGATAGACCCTGAATCTATCCCTCCTAACTTTTTTTTTTCATAAACGCTATCTTCCTGGGTCCTCTCACTTATCAACGTGATAATGAAGACCCATCTTCTCTTCCCCTTCTGTATCCAGACATGATCGAAGAAGACTCACCTTCAATTAATGTTGTTGAGTGCCAGGATGACGACTCCATCCTCACTTACCTTGGTGCGGATGACTCTTATATTCAACGCGCTTTACCATTTGACACTCAAACCATGTTGAATGAGTCGACTATAGAAATCAACATCCACACAGAGGACGATCCTCACATTGTGAAGATCGGACAATCTCTTAACACATCAGAACAAACTACCTTTACTACCTTCCTCCTGTGCCCGCAATCAAGCTTTCGCTTGGTCCTACGCTGACATGCCAGGAATTGATCCTGACATTGCTGTCCATAACATTACCCTGAAACCTGATTCCAAACCAGTTAAACAGAAACTGAGAAAAATGCATCCACGCATTGCCCTCTTGGTCAAAGAAGAGCTTCAACGACTCCTTTCTGTTTCATTCATCTTACCTATTGACTATCCTCAATGGATTTCTAACATCGTACCTGTTATTAAAGCAACGGGGGGACTTCGGATATGTACGGATTTCTGGGACCTTAACCTCGCTTGCCCAAAGGATGACTTCCCCCTCCCAAGTATCGATCAACTTGTTGATCTCACTGCGGGCCATGAGATGCTTTCTCTCATGGATGGCTTCTCAGGATACAATCAAATTTTGGTAGCCCCGGCCGATCAACATAAAACCACCTTCATAACTCCTTGGGGAACCTTCTGCTATCGTGTCATGCCGTTCGGCCTTAAGAATGCTGGTGCGACCTATCAGCGGGCTATGACTTACATTTTTCATGACATTATGCACACTATCCTTGAGGATTATGTCGATGATCTTCTTGGCAAATCTAAACATCGCAGTGAACATCTCGATGTTTTAACCATTATTTTCGATCGCCTGTTACAATATTGTGTTCATCTTCAACCAAAGAAATGTGTCTTTGGTGTCCTTTCGGGAAAACTCCTTGGTTTTATTGTCTCTTTGCGTGGCATTGAGGTTGATCCAGCTAAAGTCAAAGCTATCCTAGAAATGCCCCCACCTACTAACCTCAAACAATTACGTAGTTTGCAGGGAAAACTCCAATCTATCCGGCATTTCATCTCACAACTCTCGGATCGATGTCAACCTTTCCATCATCTCCTTAAAAAGGACATTGTCTTTCAATGGAGCGAAGAGTGCCACCAAGCCTTTGAGGCTCTTAAAGCCTATCTCTTGCAGCCACCCGTGCTTATCCCACCTCAAGACGATCACCCTTTCTACCTTTACCTTTCTGCCACCGACCATGTTGTAGGAGCCATGCTCGCACATCGTGACTCCGAGCATCGAGAACAAGCTGTTTATTACATAAGCCGTACTCTTGTGGATTACGAGACTAGGTATACACATGTAGAAAAGTTGTGCTTAGCCCTATCATTCGTGGCCACCAAACTCCGACATTACCTCCTGAATCACAAAACTTTTGTCATCACCAACGCGGACCCCATCCATTATATGTACGCCAAACCTCATCTAAACCAATGCATCGCCCGATGGCTTATGCTCCTTGCTGACCTCGACCTTGAATTTGTACACCAGAAATCAATCAAAGGACAAACTATCGCAGACCAACTCACGGAAGCCCCTTTACCTGGGGAACAATTTACCAATTTTACTTTCCCTGACGAACTCATTGCCACTCTTTCACTCAGTGATGAGTCGTATCCAATGACCCTCTTCTTCGATGGATCCAAATGCCAGCGTGGTGGAGGGGCCGGCATTGTTCTCATTCCTCTAGATGCTGAACCTATGCCTCTTTCATTCCGGCTCGATTTCCCCTGCACTAATAATACAGCGGAATACGAGGCCCTTGTTTTGGGTCTCCAGGTTGCGTTACACTTAGGTGTAAAATCTATTAACATTTTCGGTGACTCTCAACTAGTTGTCAATCAAGTTATGGGCATCTACCAATGTAAAAATGAGGAACTTCAAAAGTATAAACATTACGTGGATTCACTTTTGACCTTATTTACTCATTATTCTATCCAAACCATTCCCCGCTCTACTAATAAATTTGTGGATACTATGGCTTGCTTAGCCTCGCAAATTCCTGCCTCACCAACCGACTCTGACATATTTGTCTTGTTCCAACAACTCTTTGCCCCATCTTACTCAGCCCCGGATGTTTGTATGGTAAATAATGTGTCTGCTGACTCGCAGGATACTTGGTATCACCAATTTCACGACTACCTTACAACCTCTGTTCTCCCACCTGACCTTACTCGTAATGGCAAACGTGCTTTTATTAAAAGTGTTTCTCGTTATGTAGTCATGGGGGGACTCCTCTATAAACGTGGCTTTGATGGCATCCTCCTTCGATGTCTAACTGGCGCGGAGGTTACCTATACCATCCAACAAGTCCATGACGGTATTTGTGGTGGACATTTTAGTGGCCTTGCCGTGGCCAAACGGATCCTTCACCTAGGATATTATTGGCCTACGCTTAATAACGACTGCTACGAATATGTTAAGCATTGTGTTATGTGTCAACAACATGCCAACCTTCAACATACTCCTAGCCATCCACTACAGGTCGCACGAGATCTTTGGCCTTTCTCACAATGGGGTTTAGACCTTATTGGTGAGATTCACCCACCCTCTTCGCAACGTCACCGTTGGATAATCACAGCAACTGAATATTATACTAAATGGGTGGAGGCCATTCCACTCATTTCAACCAAAAAAGAAAAAATTGTAGAATTCATTAACCATCACATTATCTGTCGTTTTGGTGTTCCTCATCGCCTAATAACAGATAATGGAAAATCTTTCAAAAACAAGTTATTACAAGACCTTTGTGACAACTTTGGTATCAAACTTAGCTTCTCATCACCTTACTATCCACAAGAAAATGGTCAAGCCGAATCTTCTAACAAAACCCTGACCAAAATTCTCATGAAATTTGTTAACGATTCTGGAAAAAATTGGCCTGATCACATCCCCTTTGCCCTTTGGGCTTATCATACCAGCATTCGTACCTCCACTAATGCCACCCCATTTTCTTTGGTATATGGTACCGAGGCTGTCTTGCCTCTCAAAATACAAATACCCTCCCTAAGAATATCTCTTCATGATATTCTCACCAATGATGATTTCCGCCAAGAGCGGTTAGCCCAATTGGAGCTTCTTGACGAGCGTCGTCTTACAGCTCTTGACCACCTTCAAATCTATCAAAAGCGCATCAAGCGTGCTTATGATAAGTGACTTCATGAGCGTACCTTTAAGGTTGGTGATCTTGTCCTCAAAGAGAATCAACATGTAACCAAACTAGAAAAGAGCAAATCGTGGAAAATTTGCTCCAAATTGGATTGGGCCTTACATTATCACTCACACTTATGGATCAGGCACTTATCGTTTAGCTTCGCTTAATGGTAAACCTGAGCCTGAACCCCTTAATGCCTTGCATCTTTGACCATTCTACTGTTGAATTTAGTGTTATATCACTTCTTATCTACCTTGCGCTCATCCCTTGAGCTCGTTTACCACCTCATACACTTTGTTTCATACATCTCAAAATAGAATCAAGCTCACGTAGCTTGGTCATCACCTCCTCTTAAAGATGCCTTCCCCGTTTTAGTCGGGTCCATGACTTAAAAGTATCAAAATAACACGTTCTCAATTATACGCTTATGGGATATTCTTGAGTCAAAATTTCTACAAAACTAGATGCTTCATGCCAAACGGATATCTAGACCTCTAAGTTATACATAGACTGCTCCCTTGAAGGATGGCTATGTGCAAAGCCACTTCTACTATTATAAATAGACTGCTCCCTCGAAGGACAGCTATACACAAAAACCGCATCTGCTACTATAAATAGACTACTCCCTTGAAGGACAGCTATACAAAGTCAGCCTTTATCAGAAGCTTCTCACATTGATCAGCTTCATGAAGACCTCAAGAACAACAAAATATATATCCCATGTAGACTTCCCGCATCGATCAGTCTATATCCAGAAAAAGTAAAAAGCAGTATTCCAAAGCACTTTTGAGTCATGGACTTGTCTATTTAGGTTTGGTTCTCTTTCATCAGAATAATCACCTTATAACAAGTTCTCTGCACCCCAACTATATCAACCACCTCACCTCACCATTCGTCAAAGAAAACAAAACTCAAGGGACGTGACGTATATCCGATATATTGTGATTATACAACTCTTTTCACCTATCGACTTCTCGCATATGCAAGGTACCTAGGGATTCAAGCTTATCCTATGTTAATATGTGGTTTGTTTAGCTCTTCTCAACTACGGGACACTTTTTTTCCTCTTTTACTCGAATCTAGGATTATGTGTTGACCTTAATCAGGACATGGGTTTCCTACTACTGGGGTAAGCTAACTTTTGCTCCACCTATACCCGCACCACCACCAACAACATTACCCTACCAATATCAACATTTTTACTAATCACAACCAAATTGCCCGAATCCACCTCTCCCTGGTCCTAAGGGAGAACTACATTGGTCTGAGGGCCCTCCTTGCATTGTGCAATGGGCTATATAGGCAGCACTTAGGAGACATGGGGTCTCCCAAGGTTAGCTCGACCATCCCCTACCATAACCTATCATGTGTTGTAAATACAAATATTTTTGTGTATTTCTATTTGATAACATTCCTCATTTATCCTTTTTTTTCTAAACAAACATTCAAAACACAACCATTCTTATTATTATCATAACTCAAATCAACATACATATTCAGTTTTATTTAGATGTTAAACAAATACATCTTCTCTATCATCGACGTGCAGGTCGGCATCCTTATTTATTCTTATACCCCTATGAAATTCACTTAGACCCTTGCGCCTCCTCCTGAATCAGGTGGTGATCGCGATCGTCGACGCCACTCATCTGGCCTCTTCATCCTCAAACCTACCTCTACCTGCATACTCAAATCAACAAACAAACCATTCAATAAATCAAATCTCACATTCTGGAATTTCATACAGTAACCAATATCGGTTATAGATAACCGATACCGGTTATCTCTAAACGATACCAGTCACTATCAAACATATACAACCTGCTTAAAAACAACCCCTACGATAATTATTTTACTCGTTTACCTCCTCTCTACACCTACAAACATATGTGAAACCCCTACTTACCTACCCCATAACACTCACCCCATCCCAAACTCTTACCTATCACCTTTTCTTTCTAGTCTCTATCCACTTCCCTTCTCTCATCCTATTCATAAAACATGCAAGGATTAAATTACAACCAAATAGTTTACCTCTTGGGATGCAGCAGCTTGCGGTGGAACCTGTCTTCCCTCTCGTCTCTGCCTGCTGGATGCTTCTCCTTATTCAGCCATGTTCAAACCACCCTCTTAAATATAACTTTCACTTTCTGCCTTCTTAATCTCATCCCACAATCACTTTAGCCTATCTCTTTCTTCCTTATCACGATGAATTCTTCCATGCACTCCAATTACCTGTATCAGTCGTCAAACAGTGTCGTATTCTCGTATTTAACTGTATTGCATGCCTCTAAAAATAAGAACTCAAGTTGTCTCCCAAGCTTTTCTATTTTTAGAAAATCTTGTTTTAATATAACCGATATCCTGTTATCTAACCAGTATCGGTCATATATCTACCGGCATCGGTTAGCTAACCGACATCGAAATCATATGACACTCCCTTTTGGAAATCTTCCCCCAACCTAGACTCTTTTCTTCATTTTTCCCCAATTTTTTTGTGGCGCCCACCTCTTTTTCCTGCATAACGACATCATTACATTTGTCATCAATTAATCCAATATGTACCATCAAAAATGTAAACATATATATATATATATATCATCACAATTTCATCAACACCATCTATCTACATTAAATTTCAAAAATCATCGACAAAATACATGCGACATTTTAACATCAAACCCATCAGTATACACACCATGTGGATCAACCTCATCAATTGGGATATACATTAAATTTCAAAAACCATCGACAAAACACATAAGACATTTACACACCATGTGGATCAAATAGAATCATCATCTCTATGGATATCAATCTTCTCAAAATATACAATTTGCCCTAGTATGGGGACCTTTGTGATCTAAAAATAATACAAAGCTAGCACACAGGCTGCTATCCCTGCCAAAATCTCGACTCGGCTCACAGGGTGGTCTATCATGACTCACAACATATACTCGGCTCGCAGGCCGATATCAACTATACAACATGTACTCGACTCGCAGTCTGCCGGTATACATACAACAAAAATGATTCAAATAACTAAATCAAGTATTATGGGCACACAGGCCTCAATATACATACCTGGTACACAGACCGGTGTCTATATCTAATATCAAAAAAAAACCCATCACCGCTGCCCGGATGTAAATCATCTCTCTCCACCACCCTTAGCCTACTTAAAAACATCCCTGCTGGTCCCTATGCTGGCTCTCACCTCCTACCCTATAACAATACCGAAACACCGGCTGCTTGGCTGCACCTAACCTTGGGATCATCTGGTTCCGGGATGTCTCGGCTCTGTGCACCGCATACGGCTGATAATCAACCTCGGTACCATCAAGGACGTCCTGATTAATATCGGGCCTCCGCTCTCACCTCCATATAGTGGGCCCGTGACCACCATGGCTACTGGGGCTGGTCCCCCAACTCCTAATAGTAGTGGCCCCTATCCTGCCAGTACACCCGGTGCCTGTCCAGCGGTACCTGTACCTGCGCCTGTGCCTGTGGTGGTGCCTGTGCCTGTGGATGTAGTGGAGCACTATACCTATGGCGGTGTCTGTGCCTGTGGCGGTGCCTGTGGCTATACCGGTGCCTGCGGCTGTGCCTGGGCTAACTGCCCCTATAGCACCCCAATCTGTGCATGTGCAGTAGCAAGCTGCCCGTATGTAACAATTGCACCTATAAATACGAGCCGAGTCCCTCTTTGCATATAACAGCCACCAAATCGGTTCTGGCTATGTGGGCTGTGCTATCCTAGCTACTCTCTCCCTTGCCCACCAAATCCAAAAAGGCCCTTGTCACTCCAGCCTTCATCCACTGTATCGTCCGCCGGCCTCTCTACTACCCAATCTGGGTCAATTTTCCTGCGATGCAGGCAGTGGCGCCTCTACATCCCATCAACTCCGGTACTGTGGGAAGGGAGGTGGCTCATCTTGTCACAAGCCCAACTTCCATCGACAAAACCCTCTCTAGGGGTATCTGCTCATACTCTCATGGGCCTCCGTCTAGCTATCCAGAAACTATACTGGATCCAGCGCATCTGTGCTCGGGCTCCTCCTCGGGGCTGATGGCCTCTATAGGGCCTCCATATAATGTCCAGGGATGGTCAAGCCCTCTAGCATATGATGGTACAAGTAGGCCACATCCCGTCCTGCGAGCACCGCTCGTGGCTGGCCCACGACCCCCCAACCACCTCTAGCAAATCCATATCTGTCCAGACAATTTGTGGCCCTGGCTGCTGGGGCAGCCCTATCATGGTCGTATACAGATGACTGTGCTCATACGCCCAGCAGTATAACAAAAAATGTCGAGCAAATACCAAATCGCCTCATCCAGCGATAGCCCCACAACTCTCTGTATAGCTGCACCAGATACACTGGTGCCTCAAGGCATAGCATGTATGCTCCTCTACCATCTCGTGCAACACTCCCATCAAATCCCGTGGGAAGTGGCCTCCCTCTGAGTCCCGGAGGGCGAAGCAGGTGATACCTATCATCATCAACACGGCAAGCCGTGTCTCCTGTTGGTGTGCGCGATACATACTCGCCATAGGCAATGCTCGCACCGTGATAGGTCAACATTGCGGCTGCATCCCCAAATACATGCAGGATGTTGTCCATCGCCGTCTCCGCATCCACTTGGAACAGTTACCTCCCCTACCATTGGCAGTATCAGGATGTAAATTACATCCTCTAGCCTGTAATCATCATCTCTCCAGTAGGGAGATGGAAAGCATTGGTTGTCGTGATCCCATCTCTCGATGAGGGCAACCATCAGGCTGTGGTCCCTATCCAACATCCCTATACCACTAAAGGACTCCGCCGAGTCCCACCTCTCGCATAATGGCCCAATGCGCTGTGGCCACATCCGTCTCAATAAAGGGGGCATATGATCCCGCATCATAAGTTAAACTTAGCGTGCCTGCAAAAACAACCCACTTCATCAGGCCTACCCTTTACAATAACAACTACTTTAACTACTCTCTACCCACTCAACCTACCAACCACCCCGATCTACTCTAGTCATCTAACTATACAAAGGAACCGTCCAATTTAAACACATCCTACTTCATACCTAACACCTAATTTATCTCCCCGACCAACCACACAACCACCCCCATTTCCCCCCCCCCCACCCCAATCACCTGGGATTCGATGCAACTCTACCCCCCTCCCCCTTCACCCCCAAACACAAAAACAAACAAACAATACAACCTCTATTAAAAAAATGGGGTACCGACGTCGGTCTCTCCTAAACAAATTATCCCAAACTCTTTTGTGACCGATGTCGGTCGCTTAGTGACCGATCATTGGTCACTATCCCAATTCGGGGCCAAACCCACAAACGGCCAGTAAAATCTTTTTTCACCTATTTCTCCCCTTTTACCCACAAGAAAACCCTAAAAACCTACCCACCCTGCCACTTTGACCTAACTAGCCTACCTACCTACTTCCATTTTACAAATTCCTTCCATTCATTCATTATTTTATTAAATTTAAAAATTCCTACCCAAACCCCACATCTAAGTTAAACTCAATAAATTCACATAGGTAGGAGTTCATAGCCTACAGGTACGACTACACGTCGTCGTCACCACAATAGGTGGCGGTGGTCCAGCTGGTCCAGAAAACCTCTTGCTCCTCCTATCAGGCTGAGCCATGGCTCCAAAACTCAAGATCAGCTGGGTCTTCAACCAATCAAACTCTGCCTCCTGCTCACTGGGGTCTACCAATCACTCACTCCTCCACTCAAATAATACCACTCTCAGCCCACCCAAACTCCACAAAATCACTTCACACCTCAGACAGCCAAATTTGGGTGCTCAAATTCCAAAGTGACAATGACAAGGCCGTATTTTTCTCTTTATAGGTTTTGACCTATAACCTCCATACCGGTTAGTTTGTACCCTAGAAAACTGGTATCAGTCTTCTAATTGATATCGGTTACACATAACCGATATTGGTTATCTACTTCATTCACCTAACTCCAACCCTTACCCACCAATCTCAACTTTTTCCCCATCACCTACCCCTGGCTTTGCTGACTAGCCTAGTACTTTGACTTCAATCGGCCCGACCCAAGGCCGCAACCAACCAATCAGGCCGACCCAAGGCCGCACCCAACCAATCAGGCCCAACCCAAGGATACAACCACTCAATCAAGCCTGACCCAAGGCCGCACCCAACCAATCAGGGCCAACCCAAGGCCGCAACCACTCAATCAGGCCTGACCCAAGGCCTCACCCAACCAATCAAGCCCGACCAATTAGGCCCGACCCACGGCCCTCACTCACCAATCAGGCCCGACCCAAGGCTACAACCAACCAATCAGGCCCAACCCAAGGCCGCACCCAACCAATCAGGCCCAACCCATGGCCCTCACTAATCAATCGGCCTGACCCAAATCTGCACCAATTAAAATACCTCACCCAAAACTCACAAATTACAATTTTATCCACCCATCATGTAGCTCTTTGTTCAATCGAGCTCACATGTTTGTGTTTTAGCATGATTAGGGTACTTGACTTGATCAGTCGACCAACTTTATCCTAGACCAAGACCGTGACGTTTATCTCAATCAAACCAACCATTTGGTACAAGGCCTTCGAACATGCCTAAACGTTCATGTACCTTACCCGTTATATCCCCTGGAGCTACTTCCTATGTCTTAGATACCAACGGATTATATCACCCTTGTTTGGATAAACTATTGTACCTTTGCCTATGAATTGCTTGTTTGCTCTTCAAATCATGTACCCTGGTCGCACTACTGCATTTCAACATGCGTCTGCTTCCTTGAACTTACCCCACCATCTTCCCATCATATCCACACCATTCACCCTTTATCAACCCTATCCCTGATTTCACGTCACCTCAATCTGTGATAGATTTGAGGGGGATTACCTATACCCTTAACATATGGAGTAACCACTTCTTATTATTGTCAATGAAGATTTACAAGAGAAGCTACACGACAACAAGGGGCTAATGTAGACACCAAATTTGTGTCTTACGACACCCTGTGCCCCACATCTCATTTCGCAACCTAACCTCACCACCTAAACCTTACACAATTATTTATTAATTACCTTATAATTAATAAATCCACATCTCCAAACCTGCCACCTCATTTTGCCACCTCATCATGACCTAGCCCTAACCCTAAACTAACCTAATTAAAACCTATAACTTGGTCTACATCCACACCCATGACTAATTACTCCTTACCCGCACCAAAACCAACCTAATAATGACTTGACCAAGCCCACAACTAATCCCTCGGGAGAAAAGGAGGGAAAGTTGGCTATTTTACTAAAAATAGCCCACTTTGACTTAATCGACATCGGTTCCTACTCGACCGCCGTCGGTTACGTAACCTCCATCGGTTCCCTGTAAATGACCTCCCCCAACCAAAAACAAGGGGGGATCTGGAACTCATTTTGAAAAAGGATCCAAAAATTCACTTGGCAGAGCAGAGACAAGTGAAGAAAAGAGAAGAGCATCGAGCCGAAGACTGCAACTGAGCCACTGGATTGCTGTCACCCCCATTCAAAGCATTGGAAAAGACTGAGGATAGCTTCATCAGTTCATTTTCTAATACCAGATCATCCCAACTGAGCCTTACTGTCACTACCACATTCCTTGGACCTGAATCTTCATCAAGAACGAGTAAGTAGTGTCTTGTACGTTCTTTAAATACCATTTCTTGAACTTTTGATTCATAGTAATTATAAGCTCACTCCTAGATCTACTACCGGTAGCACCCTACATCTAACTTTCATTCCTCTACCCTTACATTGCCCCAAGAACAACCCCCATCACTCTCTGAGTCTTCTCCGTCACCCCTATTGCCTAGCCCCTAATCATTTAACAACCTTAAAAACACCATAACCTACCTTATAACCAACCTTCATTAAAAGCCCCTAAATCACCTGCCCCTACCGATATCCAGTTATCAGACTTATACCCAAAACTCAGTACCGGTGTTATAACCGATCCAGTCTGGTTTATCACTTGTGACTCGACCTGATCGGTCATTGTGACTCAAACAAAAAAACCATTAGTCCTTTCTCTCTATTGCTTTTTAACGAGGTAACTAAATCGTAATTTCACAATAACTTCTTTGTTATAATTTGTGTTAATTCGTATTAAAAGGGGAACTGACCACCTTCGAAAGGAAGTCTAATATTTCCTGGGCCCAAGGCAGTTCCCTCATTTATTGTCTAACTACAATCTGGTGGTCTTGCATTCTTATTTCGCAGGTAGTCCTTCCCAGACAAAAAGGAGTTCTTCGCAATCGATCTGATCTCTCTCTACGGTACGCGCACACCCTCTCAACATTCAATAGGTATTCCTCCTAGCCCTAACCCTTATCTGTTTCTCAAAAGAATGAAAGGATAGAAGCAACTCTATTCTAAGAACCGAAACATTCTGTGCAAAACACTTAATGGCAAAGAGGATTTTTTTATGATACATGAATAAGAATTTATATCTGTGAGAACTGAACTAGAAGAAGAAAAATAAAAGTTACAAATATATGGAAAGTTAGAAAATATTTCTAATGATCTAAATGAAATGTTGGACAAACAAAAGGCAACATGTGAAAAAACTGGACTAGGCTTCATTGAATAACCTATAAGTAAGAGTGAAGATAAAAAAATATGGTTCAAATAGATAGATAAACATGAAGACAACTAAGGGGACATATTCAAAAATTTCTAAACTAATTAGGAAACCCAATGCTTTCAAGTATGATATAATCTTTAGTGGATATTATTTTTCATGCCATGTCTTTAGGAATAGAGCTAGGGATTGCATAAACAAATTTGAAAAAGAGTACCCATGGAGAGACTATAGAACTGAATATGAGAATAATATAGTGTGTTTCAGCTATCAAGAAAAAGGTCATATTGCAAAGTACTTCTTAGAGGAACCATTAAGTTAGTATTGGAGAGAAGAAGAATCAAGAGGCAAAAACTATGTCATGTGTTTCAATTGTCACGGAAAAGGACATTTTGCAAGGCACTATTATGAGTGTCCTAGATATAACAAAAAGTTACATCATTTCAAAATATAAGGAAAAGAGATATTCAATATGAAGACACATCCTAAAAGTGAGACTAAGTCAGCCATGTGTGAGAAAAGCAATTGAAAAAAGATCATGAGGTGTGTATATAAGGTCAAGGAAAAATGTTCTAGAGCTAAGGAAGAAAATAATGATAAGAGAGAAGTGTGGGCATATGATGCAAGAGTCGATGATCCAAGAAAGAATAATGAGATAAAACCAAGAACCAATCATGAAGGATATACACTCATTGTTAAGAGAAAACAAGAAAATGAAACTCATCATGTATGTCTATTAGGAATTCAATCAGCAAGTGAAGACTTACGATATAATTTTTTCATACCACAAAGTGTATCTAAGAAGATTGAGAAGGTTTCAAAATTAGAAAGAGAAAAGAGAAAGTCATCAAGTTTCTTTGATGAATTTATACTATTTTGAGTGATCCCTCAAGTAAATTTTATCTCCTCTAGGCTTTTAGGAGACATAAACTAGCTGAAAGAAGAATCGGTGTGTACCTGAGAAGAATCATCATTGATAGGTGGTAAAAAATATTTTTTTTTACAAATATGCTTGGTGAAAAAGGTGTATTTTTCCTATCTTCTTTTTAGATGTTTGTGCATAGTGTGTTCAAAATAAGATGGTTGAAGGCCTCAATTGTTCTTAGTGAAGAAAAGGGTGTCCACTAACCCCCAAGGTTGTATTTTCACCATGAGTGAGTGTTGCCAATTTTTCATCTTGGGTTATGTACATAGGTGTCCTTAGGAAAAATTAAAATTGTTAAGAGTATGTCTTGATGGTCAAGAGATCTCAAATTCTATAGTGTTTTCTTGCATGTTGTCATGATTGAGTCATGTTTGAGTCATCCTTCCAAGTTTTTTTTATACAAGATGATCTCAGTTAGCTATCAAAAGTATGCCATGATAGAAGATATTATAGACACCAAAATTAGGTCACACTCCCCTTAGTGCCCCATCGAATAACCAACCCAAACATACTCACTTAACCACACCCCCCTCCACACCACATTAATATTAATTTAATTTAATTAATACCCATCCTCACAATATTCATTATTTAATTACATTAATTGACCTAATTTTCACCTCTCCTAGACATCTCATCCAACCACCTCACCCTAGACCTATTCTTGGGATGTTTCCATAACTAACAATAACTAAGTCTTACTTGCCTTAATGAGCTAAGATTTTGTCTTAATCGTAAAATCAATCCCTAAAATCTGTCTAAACACATTCCCACCTATTAGAAGGGAATTTTCCATTCTAATCCGTGAGAACAAACTAACTGGGCCCAAGAAATTAGAAATATCTACCCATTTTAGTAAACCTAGGGAATCTTGCCTTAACTGACATCGGTCACCCCTAAATCGCCGCCAGTTAATCAGGAACTATCATTGGTTACCATTTATTCACGTAAGCAACCTTGTTTTTGGTTGGCACATTTTGAGAGTAAGAAGGACGAGAGGAGAGTTGTATGCAAGTAGAACCAGAGTCTTTTCATGCACCAAGACATCCATAGCCAGTACCAGGATAGATCCAGAAGCATTGGCACTCATGGTAACATTCTGGGAAGCATCACTACTGCACCAAGCTCCATTATATCAACCGATAATCACCAGCACCCAACCATTGGACTTGCAAAATTCGTAAGTGTTTTTATCATTAATCATTTCCATTGTTATTATATTTATAGAGTTTTTTATCATTCCTATCATTATTCTTCTATTAACACTCCCATCCTTCCATAGCCTTCTTTCTTGAAAACCCAAAAATCTCACCCACTCGTTTATCAGATCACATATCCTGGCCCTTCCACCTCTCTGAGTGTTCTCAATATCCCCAAAGACCTCACCATCTCCTTCTTTATCCCCATCCAACCTCACCTAGCCTCTAGAATAAGGTTTTCACTAAATTACTATCACCCTATTGTACCGACACCGGTTACCCATAATAATTGTTGGTCTCTCTTAATCATCATCAGTTATACCCAACTGACATCAGTCTCTATATTTTATACCCTACCCAAGAACAGAGCCAAACAACCTCCTACTAGTTGACCTAAACAACCTAGAATTAGACCCTGAACAGTCCCAGTACCTTAATAGACACCTCATCTTTTAGATCTAACTATAGCCTAGCCTGTTGTGATTGGATTTTCTTATTGTACTTGAATGAGATACCTAAATCATATCAACTACATTAGGAATTTACTTATTTCTCACATTAGTTTGTTTTAAATAGTGGATTGACAGCCTCTCTAGGAAGTATCACACTTCTCGAAACTAGCATACGCTAGGCAGTCCACTTTCATATATCATTTGACTTCTCTTTTGAGGTCTTGTTTTCTATAACAGGTAGTTCCTCCTTTCCAAAAGGAAGCTCTCACAATCGTCATTGGGTCAAGAAGTATGAATGCACACATCAACCTCCAACCAACCTATTTAATAGGTATTCCTTCTAGCCCTCACCCTTATTTGTTTCATCATTAAAAAAAAAGTAAAAGAAAATGGTGAAACATTTTGGCATGCCCGATGGGACCCATCAGGGGTTCTATTGCATTTTTTTCATTTCTAGGTGAAAGTTGTATGTTTGTTTCCATTTAAAAATCTTACATAGTAATTTTCTTCCCTACTAATTCTCTCTTCTTTCTAATTTCTCCAAAGGAAACACTTCTCTTGGTGCATTTAAAAAGAATCATTCTTCTTTCTTATTTCCCACATTTATTTAAAAGACCATACCCTATTCTATCCACCATTTGATTCATCGAACATAATATTTTCGATTTGGGCTTAAAATTGATTACGTTACATTCTTATTTGTTGCATTTATCTCACACTAAAATGAGGGCAACCTATATGCTTGAAGTCATACCCAGCTGATGGTTGACACAAAGATCTATAGAAAGCACATTCTCTCTCTCTCCCTTTGTCTTACCAAACTTGCACAAAATTTAAATATACACATCTTTCTTAAACAACATCTTACCTGCAAACACTTGTCTACAATCACACAATCAGATTGGCAGGTACTCTCTAGCTCCTTGCTTCTGTCGAGTTATTATCTTAGAAAAACGGACCGCCCTCACCATAACAGAAACCTCTCATTTTAGATATCCTTCTTTGTAGGAAACCTTTCTCACTAGAAAATCTATTTTAAAGTTCATGAGTCAGTCCTAAATAGCATAAGATGAACACATATAAAGAAAAAACACTCCGAGGATCGTATTTTTCTTAGCGTTCTTCTAGCTTTGCATTTTGAGGTGTGAGGACATGATTCCACATTTTTGTTTTTTCCTTAGATAGTCCCCATCATAGTTGGAGTATTCCAACTTTATATGAGTGTGGCAGGGTCCTCATCTTCTAATTCTCAAATTCCTGAGTTTTATTCTTCACTTGATTTAAATCACAACCTACCTTTCTTCATTTATGTCTCAATTTCATAGTAACCAGTGTTGGTCTTGCGAGCATCATTGGTTTTCATTTGACCGTCATTATTTCAACGTAACCAATGTTGGCTCCTGAATTTCTAGGTACTTTTTCCTAGGAAAGTCTTCATTTGTCAGTTTGTGCTCAGTTTTGGCCCTTTGGGCACTAACATATTTTATTGATACTCTATTCTAATCTTCTGATTTTACCATCATACAAAAGACATCTCCTTATACTGTCTATCAACCTTGTTTTTTTTTTCTAAAACTAGTGATTTTCCGTAGTAACCGGCATCGGTTTGTGTGACCAACATCATTTTTCCTATAACCATCACTGGTCAAGGTGACCATTTTCAATGTCTGTATTTGGTTTTCAGATTGAAACCTTGACAAAATTCACTATCCCAGCCTCATTATTTTCTGTCCTACTGGTTTTTGTGTCATCTACAGAATACAAACTTACTAGGTCAACACTTGTTCACATGGTGCTAACTTACAGCTAGACTAATGCCCTTTGTCCTATCACCTATGGATCCAATCCTACCTACCACCATTTCCCCAGGTGATGAGGAATTTGCACGACTCCTTGACCAGAATCCTACGGCCTTATAGTTCTACCTCTCCCATTCTTCTACCCAAGATTATTTATGGAAGTTGATATATGGAATGCATATATCTATCTCTCCTTCCCTTATTCCCACTTCTACATCAGCCCCTAATAATGTGGGCTTACCATCACATGGTTTACCCCCAGTGGTTTCACATCTATGACCCATACCTGCTAGGACTGTTATGTCTATAGTATCACTTGCACACGTAGTATCTGTTGTCCTCTCACTGACCACTCAGACAACAACCCCGTCTGCACCTATTGTCTCATAAATACTCATTACAACCCAACCACCTGTGGTGTTGTTGACCCCTACTTCATTCCATAATATTTTCCTCTCCATCCCACAAACCCTACCCCTAATCACTACTACAGTCACTATGACCGTCCCACCTACATACACACATTATCAACCACCCCCTATCTGGTCTGTCACCCATTCTAGATATTTTCCCTCTATGTCGGCTCCCTATTCTCAACCTCCCTATCAGGTTCAATACCCACCACCTTATGTCACAAGAGGTGTCCCTCCATCACAACCTACCAATGACATCATCAAGTTGATGATGGAAAAGATGTAGACACAGGAAGCATCAGTTTCTGGCTCACACAATAGCCTCAGCTATGATGAAATTTGTAATGAGCCTACTCACCCATCCAATCCTATTCGACCATACCCCGTACATTGAAAAATGCCAAAATTCAACCTCTTTAATAGCAAAGAGGACCCATAACAACATTTGTGGTCCTTTAAACATGGGTGTTACCTGATCATCCACGATGACGCTTTACTCCTACAGACCTTCTTAATGTCCCTGACAGGATCTGCATTAGACTGGTATAGTGGGCTACCAAGACATTCCATCTAATCAATTAATCAATTATCCCAAGCCTTCCTAGATAACTTATCCATCAATATTGTTAAGAAGGTTACCATGACTGATCTTTATTCCACACGACATTATGACGATGAGTCTAGCTCAAACTTTTTCGCTCACTGGTGCAGTCTGATTAACAAACTCACATTTCAATAACCTCAAATAGAAATCATAGAGATATTTACTCAAGCCTGTGAAAGACACATCTCACTAACCCTACAAGTGTAGACCTTTCATACTTTTGATGAGGCATTCACTATGGCATGGAAATAGGAAATTCGTGTTATCAAAGAAAACAAGATTCAACTTCATAACAAGAACATAACGTTCCAATCAAATGATGCCTCTTCATCTTTGAAACCGCAGAACAACTATTCAAAACTCAAAGGTTCTTCCGATGCCATAGTTCCCAAGGCTGGCCCCCCTCATCAATCAAGCCTAGCCAGACCTCCTTCTAATCTCTTTCCCATCCAAGATTTCCAGTTTAGATGAGAACAACAAAAGTATACTTCGATAGGATAATCTTATTCTTCTATTTTGGAAATGCTTATTAAGGATGGTGCCATTACCCTCCCACCTATAAAACCACATAATGGTTTTGACCCTGAGTGACCCATACCCTCTTGGTATAAGGAACATGACTTTTGCAACTATCATCATGTCAAAGGTCATAGCGATAATAACTGCATCACCTTCAAGAATGTCGTTCAAGAAATGTTAGACAATGGAGATATAGTCTTGGATAGCCCGAATGCACCCGCTAACCAAAACCTACACATCTTTAAGAAGCCATTCCCTAATCATGCCCCATCTTCCAACCAGGTTGGTGATACCTCAAACAATGATAGTAATGTCTACTAGGTCCATGCTATTTTTTATGACATACCAGTTGCTTCCCAATTACCTCATGTTCCTTCCATAGATGAAATCTTACCCCGAGAGCTTCCCTACCTGCACAAGAGCCTATTTCGTCTACTCCTTCATCCATAGAGGAACCCTCTTCATTTTCTCCTTCACCCCTGGAAGAGCCTATAATTAGCACGCCACCTTTGACCCCTCAAATTTCCAAATAATTGTCAGTGGCACCTCTCCTACTCATAAAAAATGTAGGTCCACCACCTACACCAACACAAGGAGAGTCCAGTTTGTATAGCCCATCCTCTCCTCTACCAATGGAGGATTCTATAGAAGTACTAGTGTCTTTTGATGACCCTTCACCATCAGACCTTCAAGATCCTAGCTGGTCTACTTTTGGCTCTCTTACCCACAGTGTATGAGGCTATCCATTTCCCTGTATCTCAAACACATTTTATGGGGATTGCCACTCAATCCATGTTGACCCCACCTACGTCAGTAGCATTCTCATGCTTGGTCGATCACCTGGACTATGTGGATAGAGCCTTACTTTGGGGATGCCTTCTACTACCTCATTTAACACAAATACAGCTGTCACTCGTTGACACCTCCACTATCTATCCAAAAGTGTTTTAGAGAAACCAAACCAAACACAACCATGATTATCACAACATCTTCCACATCACCGCCCCATGGCCAAACTCACACCTCTACTCATAACCCAAAATACATCTACACCAAAACACCTACCCACACCTATATCATCTCCCTTACCTAAACCTATCACTGGCTTAGGGGTCATACCGACATCTAGCCTCACTCACCCACCCATCAAATTAGATTTATCCACATCTTCCAAAACTAATGCTAAACTTACCCGGCCCCTAAAAATAAGATTCAATCTCCATAGGCCTCATACACCAACCTCGCCTACCACACCACTATCACCTTCACCCCTTCCATCCATTCTAGGACCTCACCCCTCAACCCTTGGCCAAGCAACCCCCATCCACTGGTAAACCGTGAACACAACAACCCACCTCCTCATCACAAGTCTCTAATATACCAAAGAGACCCACACAACCTCCATCGTCACCTGTAACCTTCTTACCACCCATACCACCACTACCGTCCATAACTGCTTCACTACCCATAACATTTTCTTCTCTTCCACTCAACCCCTTCTTCCCAACCTACTACCAACCACCTCCACAACCACTCAGTTACCCCCATGGGTAACATCATTCTCTTCCACCATCTATTTTCCCTCTACATCTCATACACATGTGTCATATTTCCCAAAAAGACGTGCAACCTAAAGCTAGGAATGTGCTACCTTCCAATAAAGAAGTTAAACCAACCAAGCCTTCCATCGCCAGCTCTTCTACCACACTCGTACCTAAGTAAATGTGTACCAAGACTTGAAAACCATTCCACACACCAAACTAGTGGACCCAACCCATTCCCCCTCCTGTAAAGCCTCTTCCTCCACAATCATCCACACATGTACCCAAACCCACATTCACCTCCCATTGTGATCCACTTGTGGGATCCTACACCAAAATCTTAACCAATCTCCTCAAAACTTCTGTCATCACATTACCACCTCTTAGACCTTACGACCCACTCAAACCTAAACCAAAAGGGTTTGATGAAACCAAAATTTATGCTTACCATCATGTGTCAGGACATGATGTAGAGAACTGTAAGGCTTTAAAAACCACTCTTGTCTAATTATGTCCTCCTAAAGAAAATTTTGATGATGATGATCTTCTTGATGAGGACCTCATTTCTCCTTCACAAATTTCCTAAATCTCCTTCCATTACCTACTCAGCAACCAAGGTCTCCACCCCCAACATTCCATTTGATCCACCCCTGAGATTCGAGATCAACATGGTTTCGTATAAGAGAGTTGGCCAAACCACCACCAAAATTCCAATGTGCCCTTACTAATTTCACAAGGATCATATCCCCCATTAGGGTTTTGTCCCTTGTGCCACTATACCTTTCATGACACAACTTCTTCATCCACCTCCCCTCAAATTAATATGGTTCACATTACCACCTGTGCCCAGAAAGACAAGGGCAAAGGAAAAAGCAACTGACCCATCAACCAACCCTGTACCCAACATACCATGTTAGAGCACCCATACCCAAAGTCATCATTCACCTAGGTCCTACATATCCTATTTCTGACGGGGTCACACATCACACAATGCTAAAACAACTACACCAATCCCCCCTCAAAATGTATTTATATGACCTCATTCCAAACCTCGGAGTCACATCGTCAAGCCCTCATGGAGGTCCTTCAATCTATTGAAGTCTTACCAAATGACCCCACACCTTTCCTCCATCATTACCCCTCACCATGTAGCCTCTCTCACTAGGTTCTTCACCTTCCTCTACACCTCCACCTACTCACCAAGTGGCCATTCTCAACTTTTCAGATGAAGAGATTTCTCCCTTCCAGTATAAAGACCCCGATTGCTCTTTTCATCTCCATCTTTATCGATAATATCTGGTGACATACAACATGTTATGATCGATGGTGGTGCTAGCATTAATATCATCTCCTCCCATGCATATGACCAAATGTGGATACATGCCAATTACATGCATGGTAACCTAGTTATGTTGTGCTCCTTCAATGATGCCATGACCTCTACCCTAGGTAACATTATTCTCCATGTCCACAATGGGCCCCCGCACTGTCCCAGAACTTTTCTATGTTCTAGAAGGAGAGTTCCAATATAACTTACTACTCGGCCGACCTTGGATCCGTGCCATGGGTTGTGTCCCTTCAACTTTACATCGATGCCTCAAATTTGAAACATGAAGGACATAATTACACCATCCCTTTGCCGATCCGTCACCTTTCAAGACCTGTAACATGCTATACTGGCCCAATGATGTGCTTGTACTAGTTAAGGCATCTACCACTATCACCACTTCACCTTCACCCATGAGCCCATCCACCAAAACTTGCCACTACTTTTGTGGCATCTACCATTGCTATCTCCACTACAGTTATAACCTCCACCACTAACGCACTTGTTTCCCCAACATCTAGTGAGCCATCTATACCACTACCCACATACCAAACTACTGATCCCTTAGAAGGTGTTTTTCAATGCCTCACTCTGGGGGAATACCACCTATACAATATCGATACCTTCCTCACCCCACAAGAGTATGGGAATCTGCTGTCAACACCCCAGCTACGACATCCACATTGGTGATGTTTTTCCTTATGGCCCTCCCCACCTTCGCACCAACCTAACATATGGGGGACTTGATATTGCCACCTATAAACCCAAACCTCCATCCCAATCCCAACCATTTTCATCTAACCTACACTCCCTCACTAACCACTGCTTCATCTCACACTTTCCTCCACCAGTGCACGTGGAAAGGATTTGGCTTCAGTTTTTACGAACAAGGTCACCATACTGTCATTTCCTGTACCTCTCGTAAACACAATGACCGTAGTGGCATTGGTTTTGATGCTCCACCCTCCAAGAAGGTTCATGTCAACCTTATCCAAGATGAGAAATATTCCCCCTCTCATTCACCCACATTACCATCTTCACCCACGGAGTCCATAGATCCCGAATCTATTCCTCCTAACATTTTTTTTTGTAAACACCATTTCCTTGGGACCACTGACCTATCAACGTGATGGTGAGGCTCCCTCTTCTCTCCCATTCCTACATCCTGATATGATCGATGATGATACACCTTCTATTAATGTCCGTTCAATGTCAGGATGATGAATCCATCCTCACTTACCTTGTGTGGAAGATTCCTATATTCATCATCATTACCTTCTGAGACGCAAACCATGTTGAATGAATCGACCATAAAAATCAACATTAACACTCAGGATGACCCACACATTCTAAAGATTGGCCAATCCTTAGATGCTACTGAACAGGAAGCCTTCACCTCTTTCCTTCGGGACCATAACAACTCATTTTCCTGGTCCTATGTTGATATGCCCGGTATTGACCTAAAAATTGTAGTCCACAATATTATAACCATTCCTGATGCCAAACCCATCAAACAAAAGCTACAAAAAATGCATCCTTGCATTGCTCTCCTGGTCAAAGAAGAGCTTTCAATGCCTTCTCTTGGTTTCCTTCATTCTACCCATTGACTATCCCCAATGGATTTCTAACATCGTTCCTGTCACAAAGGTGATAGGGGGACTCCGCATTTGCATGGACTTCCGTGACCTCAACCTCGCTTGTCCCAAAGATGACTTCCCCCTAATAGGAATTGACCAACTAGTTGATCTCACCGCTGGCCATGAAATGCTATCACTCATGGATGGTTTCTCGGGCTACAATCAAATATTACTAGCTCCAGAGGATCAACATAAGACTACCTTCATCACCCCTTGGGGGACTTTCTACTATCAAGTCATGCCTTTTGGCCTAAAAAATGCTGGTGCTACATATCAACGAGCCATGACTTACATCTTCCATGACATCATGCATCACATATTGGAAGATTATGTCGATGATCTGCTTGCCAAATCCAAGCATCAAACTGAACACCTGCCAGTTCTTAAAATCATCTTCGACTGCCTCATCAAGTATTGTGTTCATCTTCAACCAAAGAAGTGTGTCTTTGCGGTACTTTCTAGAAAACTCCTAGGTTTCATCATTTCTTTGTGTGGCATAGAAGTTGATCCTGCTAAAGTCAAGGCTATTCTTGAAATTCTGCCACCCACTAATCTCTGTCAACTTCACAGCCTACAAGGAAAGTTGCAATCAATTCGTCATTTTATCTCGCAGCTTTCTGACTCGCTGTCAACCATTCCATCATCTTCTCAAGAAAGATGTTTCATTCAAATGGGATGTTGAATGCCATAAAGCCTTTAAAGCCTTGAAAAAATACCTCCTTCAACCACCAGTGCTCATTCCTCCTAAGGATGACCAGCCCTTCTACCTATATATTTCCACCACTGACCATTCTCTAGGTGCCATGCTCACTCATCGTGACGACCAACACCGAGAGCAAGCGGTTTATTACATAAGTCGTACCCTTCTTGACTATGAAACTAGATATACCCACACTGAAAAACTTTTCCTAGCCTTAGTTTTTGTCACCACCAAACTCCACCATTACCTACTCAACCACAAAACCTTCGTCATTACTAATACTGACCCATTACACTATATGTATGCCAAACCTTATCAACATCAATGTGCCACACATTGGCTTATGCTTTTGGCTGACCTCGACCTCAAATTCATCCATCAGAAGTCCATCAAGGGCTAGGATATCACCGACCAATTGGCTGACGCACCTATTTCTAGGAATCAACCCTCTAACTTTGACTTCCCAAATGAGTCTATAGCTACCCTTTCCCTGGACGAACCCACTTACCAAATGACACTCTTCTTCGATGGCTCTAAGTGTTCAGCGTGGGGGTGGGGTTGGTGTTATCCTCATTCTTATTGAGGGTGAACCCATGCCTTTGTCTTTCAAACTTGATTTTGATTGTACAAACAATATTGCTGAATATGAAGCACTCGTACTAGGCCTCCAGGCTGCCTATGCCTTGGATGTTAAGTCCATCAACATCTTTGGTGATTCTCAGTTGGTCATAAACCAAGTCAATGGTATATACCAATGCCCTAATGAGATACTTCAAAAGTATAAGCATCACGTAGACATACTTTTGACCACCTTTGACCATTACACACTTCAAACCACCCCACGTTCTACCAATAAATTTGTGGATACCATGGCCTTGCTTGGCTTCTCAGATACCTACTTCACCCTGCTGACTCTAAAATATTTGTCACCATAAAAGGCTACAATCACCCTCTTATTTACCTTGTGAAGTTTACTCCATCGGAACTGTTGCCCCTGACCCACGTGACCTTTGGTATAAGCAATATGTAGACTATCTTTCCCTTTCCATTCTACCCGCTGATCTCACTCGTAATGGACAATGTGCCTTTCTTAAAAGTGTCTCCCATTATGTCATCATGGGTGGTCTTCTTTACAAATGTGGTTTTGAAAGCATTCTCTTGCGATGCCTTACAAGTTCTGAAATTCCCTACACCATTAAGGAGGTCCATGATGGAATTTGTGGAGGTCACTTTAGTGGTTCTCGTTGTCACAAAATGCATTCTTTGCCTAGGCTATTATTGGCCAACCCTAAATCATGACTGTTGTGATTATGTCAAATGTTGCGTGAAATGCTAGCAACATGATAATCTCCATCACACACCTAGTCATGCCTTACAGGTTGCATGAGACCTTTGGCCTTTCTCTCAATGGGGTTTGGATCTTGTCGGTGAGATCAACCCCCATTCTTCACAATGCCACCAATGGATCATAACTGCTACCGAATATTACACTAAATGGGTAGAAGCCATTCCCCTCATTTCTACCAAAGCTGAGAAGATATGTGAATTCATCAACCATCACATCATTTTTCATTTTGGTGTTCCTCACCACATTATCACTGATAACGGAAAACAATTCAAAAACAAAACCCTATGCAAACTATGTGATGCTTTTGGCATCCAACTCAGTTTCTCATCACCTTATTACCTGCAAACCAATGGTCAAGCTGAATCAACCAATAAAACCTTAAACAAAATTCTTATGAAGGTAGTCAACGATACTGGGAAAGATTGGCATACGCACATTCCTTTCACCTTGTGGGCTTATCGCACTAGTATTTGCACTTTGACTGCTGCCACCCCCTTTTCTCTGGTCTATGGTACCGAGGTTGTCTTACCTCTCGAAGTCCAGATTCCATCTCTCTGCATCTCACTACAAGACATGCTCGATGATAATGACTTTCACCAGGATCATTTGGCACAACTTGAGTTATTAGATGAGTTGTCATCTCAATGCTCTTGACCATCTCCAAATTTACCAAAAATGTATCAAAATGCATATGAAAAACGCATTCACGAATGAACCTTCCAGGTTGGTGACCTCATCCTAAAGGAAAATCAACATGTAACCAAAGAGGAGAAAAGTAAATGGGGAAAATTTTCCCCTAATTGGCTCAGACCCTATATTGTTACCCATGCCTATGGATCAGGTGCTTATCATTTGTCTTCACTTGAAGGTAAACCCGAACTTGAGCCCCTCAATGCCTTGCATCTTTGACCATTTTATTATTGACATTAAGTCCTATATCACCTTCTGTCTATTGACCACTCATCCTATTGAGCATCGTTCACCTTCCATGTTACCCATTTTGAGGATCCATGACTCAAAAAGAATCATGTGATTCCCATCACCTTTCAGCCTTATCTTCAATATGAGTACCATGGCTCTACTCATAGCATGATTCTCATGGATACTTTTCATCTTCTTCAAGATGGAATCCCATGGTCATCCATCACTCAAAACCACCTCTTTCATAGTTAATATTTGTGTGCTATGGTCTTGTCTTCTAAACAAGAACCTAATTTTCCTTTATAGTCTTGTCCATGACTTAAACGTCCAACAACAATAAGGGATACAACTCCTTGAGTCAAACTTCCAGCAAAAGATGACTCCCTCAAATGGGACATCTCTTCACGCTACTTCCACCATTATAAATAGACTGCTCCCTTGAAGGATGACTATATAAGGTCATTACAAAAATGTAATAAATATCCAGAAGCTTCCCACATCGATCAACTTCATGAAGACCTCAAGGAGATAATATATTCAGCCCATATAGACTTCCTGCATCGATCAGTCTATAAAAAAAAAAAAGATGAAATTTTCATCATGGACTTGCCTATTCTTGATCCTGAGTTTCTTGTTCCGATAGACACTCCATCATACACTAAGTTACACTAAACCTCCCATTCCCACCTCTTTTCCTTTTTAACCTAATTTCTTCTTTACTCAAGGGACTTGCCACAAATGTGACATTTCGTGATCATGTGACTTTCTTCACCCTTAGAATGGTCCATTATGCAAAGCCTTTAGGGTCTTATGTTCATAAGCCCCTCTTAGGTATGGATTGACTCATTAGGGTTCTTATCAAATTAAGTGGCTCTTTTACCACCTATTACCATTCATCTTCCTCATTACTTATTGATTATCCTATACTAGGACCCGATCCTCGACACCTATATTTAAAAATAACTCAACCATGCCTATGACCTAAACTCAACCATGCCTATGACCTAAACTCAGTCATGCCTATGACCTACATTCAACACTGTGACCTACACTCAATCATGCCTATGACCTATATTCACCCATGCCTAAACACCTATCAATCCATTCCTTTCCTTCATCACAATCTTCCCTAGCTTATGGGAGAACTACATTGACCTGAGGTCTCTTTTCATCGGGACTATGTAGGCAGCACTTTGAGGGCATGGGGCCCTTGGAGGTTAGCTCGACCACTCTCTACCCTAACCAATTCCCCCTTTCCCTTTCCTTTTCCTATTCACATTCTACCCTAGTTAGTTTCCTTTCTATATGGATAACTGGAAATTAAACCACACAAGCAACAATTGCTAAACATCTTTACCATCATAATTTACACATTCATTTCATCACATCTACCATTTCTCTACCATAATCATACATTTTCCTAAAAATCATCTTAACATGATCCATACCATCACAAATTCCACACATTAATGAATTAGAAATTCAATCAACCACACAACCTGACTTGATCCATGCCTAAACCAACCTAACTCAATCCATGCCTATAACCTGACTCAATCCATGCCTAGGACCTAACTCAATCCATGCCTATAACCTGACTCGATCCATGCCCTCGATCCATGCCTATGACCTGACTCCATCCATGCCTATGACCTTAACTCTATCATGCCTAACTTACCTTGTTTCCATCACATGTACAATATCATTATCAAAAGTACATCTACACATCATGCCATAAACATCATCATCACCATATCCAAATATACAAATATCTCCTATATATAATGTCTCTAATACAAATGTCTCAAGATCATCATAGGCTGGCATCGTAGCATCTGGTATCATATAACAAAACATCATCGGCACGCAGGCCAGTATCATATACAAAAATTCATCAGCACGCAGGCCGGTCCATATCACAGATAATCCCTATACTATCCAAAATGGTGATATCCCCCACCTATCCCTCGGATCTCTACATCGGTCTCTCCTGAATCCTCTACCACTCCTATGTGGTGCCCCCCACCTACCTCACCACCTGATGTGGGCCTCAATCTAGCAGTCGATGGCCCCTCACCTGGATCTAGCCTCCATACACTGGTGGCCTCACCCTGCTCCTACCTCTGGGCTCGTCGGCCCCCTATGCTCTCCACACTGTGAGTGTGGGATCGGGTCCTCTCACTCAAGGCCTGCTGTGCTCGGTACTCTGCATATGAAGGGATATCTATCCCTGCTGCTACCAAATGATCCTCATAATACCTCACCTCACCCAGGGGCATCCCTAAATCTTGCCATGGCACCGTCTGAGGAGGTGTCATGGGTCTCACTGCAATCTGTGTCCTCTGACCTATCAATAAGGGTCTCTGACCCTGTACCTGTACCTATACCATGGGACCCTGTCCCTGAGCCTGTCTTGCTGCCTGTGCCGATGTTGGTGCCTACGTAGCACTCTGGGCCTGTAAGGCCACAATCTGTGCCTGTGCAGTGGCCAACTGACCCTGCAACCCTGTCACCTATGCCTGTAGGGTGGCCACCTACTCCCCCTCTCTGGCCCCACCCTGTGTGGGTACCTGCCCCTGTAATGCTATGACCTGGGCCTGAAGGGCCACCACCTGTGCCTGTAACGTGGCCACCTCTTCCTATGACCCTGTCAACTGTCCCTGTAAACCTGTAACCTGGCCCTGTAAGGTGGCCACCTGTCCCTATAACATGTCCCTCTAGACTGTGAGGGTGGCCATGTCTAGTTGTCCTAGTCTAGGTGGCACTGCTCACAGCTGAGCTACCCACCACAGTCTGTATCTGTCAGTGCACCAACATCATCAATGTGTGTCAGTCCACTGGTGCCTCCTCCTACCTTTTCGGCATGGTAGGTCATGGAGGGGACATCGGCCTCTCCACGTCATCCCTCTTGTACTGAGGGAATGGTAGGGGTACATCCTGTGACAACCCAAACTGTCATCTGACCCTGTCTATGGGTATCAATCTCATGCTCTCCCGCATGGCGCCCCTCTATCCATCAAACCAGTTGCAGCTGGTCTAACTCCGTGGCCATCTACCCATATGATGGAAACCCCATGTAGGGCCTCCAAATAATGTCCACGTCAGACAACCCCTCTAGCAAGCGCCTGTAATAGGCTACATCGTGTGTAGCCCTGGTGGCTTGTGCACGCTCCAGTAACTGGCACCCAGTGCCTGTAACCCACTTGAACAAAACCTAGCTCGAATGCATCAGCCCAAGGCATACCTAGGGGCCTCACACATACAATGTGCTTGTATGCCCAACAGTGGAGAAGAAAGGTGCAGCATAGGCTGAATCGCCGTAATCTCCTGTATGCCCACAACTCCCTGTACAACTACACCAAGTATGCTGGTGCCCAAGAAAAGTGGGTCCTCTCCTCCATCATGTCATGAAGGACCCCCATCAGTACCCATGGGAATCTCCCACCCTCTGCATCTGGTAGTGCAAAACAACACACTACCTCCATAATCAAAACTACTAGCCTCATCTCCTCTGGATGGGCTGCATGCATCTCACCATAGCTCAAACTAGCACTATGGAACCTCATCTTTACCATACCCTTCACAAAAAATTGTCAGCATCAACTCCTTAGAGGCCTCTGAGGAGATAGAATACACCTGTTGTCCCACTATTGGTAGGCACAGGATCCGATAGACATCCTCTAGGGTGACTGTCAACTCACCCATCGGCAAATGGAATGTGTTGGTCGTTGCATCCCATCTATCGATGAGTGTGACCATAAGGCTAGGCTCCCATACTATATGCCTATAACATCTCATGCCTATCAAGCTGACATCTGTCACATGCCTCCACTCATCGGAAGTGACACTCGATCATACCGATAACAATAAAGGAGGTACATGGTCCCTCATCCGTAGCTACTCTCTGGCCTACATCCACCACAATACAAACATTATTCAACTTTCCCATCAACCAACACCCCCAACATTACCCCACTCTAAACCTAAAACCCTTCCTACCTAAACCCTAAACCCCAACATTACCCCAAACCTAAAACCCAACCATAACCCCAAACCCCAACATTACCCCACTCTGACCCTAAAACTCTCCAACCTAAAACCCAAACCCCAAACTTTGAACCCAACCTTCACAAACCTACACCCTACATTCACTAACCAACACTGGTCCATGTTAAACCAGCATCAGTTCCCAATACCTAACCGATGTCAGTATATTCAGACCGACGTCGGCCATACATTGACCGGTGTCGGTCACTATTCCCGTGCCCAAAGCCTGAAACCCCAATTTTCTTCCCCCCATTTCTTTCCCATTTCCCCTCCACACCTACCCAAACCTACCCCAAATCCCTCCCCAACCCTATTTCCTCTACCTATGACCTTTCCCACCCCATCATTCCTCAAAATTTTAACCACACATTTCAAATTCTCTACCCTACCCAAACTAACCTACCCATTCCCTTCTTCTTATATCAAACAACAATGAACGGATCAGATCTTACCTCATCTCGACGTCGCCTCCATGGGGGCACATCTGGCCACTTGTGTTGGTGGTCCACCTGAGCCCTCCCCTACCTCTGCCATGTCAAATTCTCCCTCCAACCTCTCCACCAATCCAATCACTCTTCCTGATCTTGTGGGCCCATCCACCTGACTCCTCTCCCCACCTGGATCTCTCCACCTCACCTCAGTACGGTCCCACGTACTTTCCTCTCACCAAGCCACACAAGTCTCATGCTCTCTTGTCATTTTCCCAAAATCCAAAACATACAAATGAATCCATATTATATGGATTTTTTATTTTTATATACCCACGTCGACCTGACCGACATCGGTTATACCTAAACGACATCAGTCTTGTGCCCTAGCACATCATGGTTGGTTGTACCCAAACTGACATGGTCCTCTACCCTAATAAACCATGATCACCTTACCTAGACCATCACCAGTTATGTATGACTGGCATCGGTTACCTGTCATACTCTTTCCCATACCCTTTCCCCATTTCTGACCAACTCTTAACCAACCCAGCCACTATTTGACCTTACCCACCCTTATCACAACCTACCACCAAGCCTACATTACCTATACCTGTCCTTAATTACATTTAGGGACTTGTTATTTTACCTCATACCTCGGCCCTACCCATTTTCGTGACCTCACTACCTAGACCTGGAACATTGTTAATGACCTATGAACTCATGTGCTCGTTATACCTTGCGACATTGTTACCCGTGTTGTTTGACCTAATGACCTTACCTTGCCTATTGTCATGTCATTTATCCTAACCCAACCTTTGGTGTACCGGAACATACCTAAACATTCCTGCACCTGACCTGTGATGTGCTTCTGCACCATATCCTATACCTTGGATACCAGAATCACTTCAACCTTGTTCGGATAAACCTATCAACCTTAGACGATGTAGAGTTTACAAGCTCTTCAACCTAGAACCATGTCGTAGTTTATAACATGTGTGTGTGTTTGAATGCCACTACCTTTGACCCTACCCATTTACCTGTTTTCATGTCTTTGACCTCTACCCTTTCCCACATTCACCCACATCTACACTCCTTTTTAGCCATATCCACCTTTTATCAAACCACTCACCACTTCTGTCTTCTACCTCACCAGTTCTTGGTTTGAGGGGGATCACCTTGGGGTAAACATCACCTTCACCCACACATGGGGCAACCACATCTTATTTTTTTCAGCGTCACTTACCAATACAAGCAACGCAACAAAAAGGGGCAAAATGTAGACACCAAAATTGGGTCACACTCCCCTTGGTCCCCATCAAATAACCAACCCAAACATACTCACCTAACCAAGGCCCCTTCCACACCACATTAATTTAATTAATTTAATTAAATTAATACCCATCCTCACAATATTCATTATTTAATTACATTAATTCTACCTAATTTCCACCTCACCTAGACATCTCATCCAACCACCTCACCCTAGACCTATTCTTGGCATGTTTCCATAACTAACAATAACTAAGTCTTACTTGCCTTAATGAGCTAAGATTTGGTCTAAACCCTAAAATCAATCCCTAAAATCTCTCTAACCACATTCCCACCCATTAGAAGGGAAGTTTCCATTCTAATCCGTGAGAACAAACTAACTAGGCCCAAGAAATTAGAAAGATCTACCCATTTTAGTAAACCTAGGGAATCCCACCTTAACCGACGTCGGTCACCCCTAAACCGATGTCGGTCAACCAGGAACCATCGTCGGTTACCATTTATTCACCTAAGCAACCTTGTTTTTGGGTTGGCACATTCTGAGAGCAAGAAGGACGAGAGGAGAGCTGCATGCAAGTAGAACTAGAGTCTTTTCACGCACCCAGGCATCCATAGCCAACACCAAGATAGATCCAGAAGCATTGGCACTCATGGTAACATTCCGGGAAGCGTCACTACTGCACCAAGCTCCATTACATCAACCGATCATCACCACCACCCAACCATTAGACCTACAACATTGGTAAGTGTTTTATCATTAATCATTTCCATTCTTATTCTATTCATAGAGTTGTTATCATTCTGTTATTATTCTTCTATTAACATTCCCATCCTCCATAGCCTTCTTTCTGAAAAACCCAAAAATCTCACCCACCCATTTATCAGATCACTTATCCTGGCCCTTCCACCTCTCTGAGTGTTCTCAGTATCCCCACAGACCTCACCATCTCCTTCTTTAGCCCCATCCAACCTCACCTAGCCTCTACAATAAGGTTTTCATTGAATTACTGTCACCCTACTGTACCGACGCCGGTTACCCATAACCATCGTCGGTCTCTCTTAACTGTTGTTAGTTATACCCAACCGACATCGGTCTCTATGTTTTATACCCTGCCCAAGAACAGAGCCAAACAACCTCCTACCAGTTGACCTAAACAACCCAGAATCAGACCCTGACCAGTCCCAGTACCTTGACAGACACCTCATCTTTTAGATCCAACTATAGCCTAGCCTGTTGTGATTGGATTTTCTTATTGTACTTGAATGAGATACCTAAATCATATCAACTACAGTAGGAATTTACTTATTTCTCACATTAATTTGTTTTAAATATGGATTGACACCTCTCTAGGAAGTATCACACTTCCCAGAACTAGCATACGCTAGGCAGTCCACTATCATATATCATTTAACTTCTCTTTTGTGGTCTTGTTTTCTATTACAGGTAGTTCCTCCTAGCCAAAAGGAAGCTCTCACAATTGAGCATTGGGTCAAGAAGTTGAAATGTGCACATCAACCTCCAACCAACCTATTTAACAGGTATTCCTCCTAGCCCTTACCCTTATATGTTTCGTCATTAAAAAAAAGGTAAAGAAAATCAAATATGTAAATGAAAGAAGACTACTAAAATGACTAGGTATAGGTGTGGTTGGGCCTACTATGTCAAACATGGACACATTTAAATTATAAATGTAAATAAGATATGTTGCAGACTTATAGAGCAAGACAAGGTACATTTTCTAGTAAAATGAATCATGGAATAAATCAGGTGTCAAGGAAGACTATAGTTGAATGAATTAGGTGCAGGATATACTAAAAGTTGCATCAAGACTAAATTTAAGAAGATGGGATCTTTTTCATGGCTTGAGCACAAGATAGGGGGGGTTGTATGAGCTTATTTCTTAGCATCATGAAGTTAGATGGCTGAATATGGAGATAATAGGCCCAGGGGGAGCTATGAGGTGGATTGTTGAAGACATCCATGCATCCAGTCAAGGCACAGCTGGAAAAGGAGCAATCATAGAGCAAGGGGTGATTTTTGAGATAGGTTTGTGTTTTGAAAGTGATTATCTGCATGTTTCTTACTCAATTAAATATGTGACCCTTTGTCATAGATGTCAAAGTGGGAGATAGTACTATTAGAAACCAAGTATGAAGGACTTTTCCATCAAATTTTCTAAGTATGTTGCCATCAATGAAAAAGGGGGAGATTGTTGAACCCTAGTCATTGGTGTTTTCATTGATGGAAAAGGAGTGGTTGTTTAAATAAGGCTCTGTAAGGGAACTAAATTTTGATTGGTAGTTCCTTCTAATGATGGTTTAAGCTCACAAAGAGGTCTCATGTTGATTTTAGGATAGGTTCGGGATGCTACTAGCTTGGTTTGTGAGGCAAGAGTCCAGTGGAAGCATGGAGGTAGTTAGCATGCTTGTCTCAGGTTCTATACATTTCATACATGATGATTCTATCATCTGCAAGATCTTCTAGATTAAGTAATAGGTCAAATGCTAGGAGTCATAGTTGTAACTGGCTGATTTAGGCCTAGTTCTAGAGCCTAATGAGGTGTAAGAGCTCATTTTAGGTCATGGAAAGAGTAGGTAAGAATTGGAGGAGATCATGAACATTATCTAAGGTATGTATGAGTAATCACAAGGCTTGTTTTATCTCTTGGAGGAAAAATTTAAAGGTTAACCAAAATTGACTTTAAGGATTGATAGTGTATGCTAAGGTAAATAAGATAGGTATGATTTGTATAGGAAAATATATGGATAACCAACCTATGGAGAGTGTATAGAGGTTTCTTTTATTTCTTCATACAAAATTTCATCAAGGTTTTAAGAGGTATGTGGAAGTTATGCAAGTTTTCCTAAAATTCATTTCTTAAGGAATGCAAATTGAGCACCCTGGCTTCTTAGCATCCAAAAAAATTATTAATCCTTCTTCAGATAAATCATAGGAGGAATTTTTTAAGATCACTACAAGCCTGAATGTTTTCAGAAAATTTGAGGGAAATTGATTGAGAAACAAAGAAGTTATGAGAATGTTTCTAATAGTGTTTTTCTCTCTCTAGAACTCATTCTTGAAGCAGTAGGAATCAAATGAATTCTTTAAATTCAAAATGTATTAAGCATGTAAGGAAAACTCATTATAGGTGTAGTAGACTTCTATTAATTCAAATGGTGATATCTTTACTCTTTAGGTCAAACTTCTCAGTACAATATTGTCCTTGGTTTGTAAAGAATTTATCATACTAGCATAAATTGAAGACTCCAGAATGTTCTCTCTGTTGTAGATGGTGATGTGTATTGTATTCTTATAATTCATGAATTTCTCAAGGTTACTTCATTTCTTACTTAGTGTTTGATTTTTCTTCACTTATTATCACAGCCAAAAGGATCTTCAAGTTAGGCCCAACCTAGTGCCTTGTAAATAATGTATGTAGATCAACATGGTTTTGAGCTACGAAATGAATTCAAACCTTCTATACAGACATGAGACAAATTTATTATTTATTTTTTAGCTTTGGTGAAGTATTTAAAATATTAAATCCCTTGAATTCTAGATTGCTAAGTTGGCTCAACTAAGGATCTTACAAGGCAGGGTGTTTCTGGTTAATCCTTCTTCACAACTAGTGCAAATAGGTGGTTGATGATAATGTATAGACTGCATCTTGATGACTTCATCCAGTAATTTTTTAGGTCCCTTTAAGTGATAATGGTTTTATTATGGAGAAGTGACATAAGTAATTTCTTCTTCTTTAATTATATTTCTAAGTGACTAAGTCAGTGTACCACACTTAGAAGTGGTGTCAATTTTCCTTAGAATGGGTATGTACCTTTGCAACACTCAGTGTACCAAACATACATCATGATGTAAGAGTGGGATAGTGATGTCTCCATACAAATAAATTATTTTAGAATGAATTCAGAACAAGCTAGTGATTTTTCCATACAAGAGTCTTCACTCATTTCTTAAAGACCAAGTGAGTTCCATGTAATAGGCATGGAAGTCTAAGTTTGTATCAGACAATCTTGAGTCTATTTACTTTTATCGTGAATTTAAATGCTTAGATTTGTGAAAAAAAAAATCTATTTTAATGTCATCTAGTTATGTTGATGCAAAAATGAAGTTTGAAGAAGCTAAAAGTCTGAAATCAGTGAATGAGAGTTTATCTCTTAAAACCCTAGTAGTGCATAGTTCTAAAGAATGAGCTAGTCAAACCAGATTTGGAAGAACATCAAGTAATTTATGAGTTTTTGAGCTATGAAATAATATTCCTCTCCCTCTTATGGATTCTCTTACATTCATATTTGGTTGATAATGCATGAGACTCTTTCAATTTCCCCATGATTGTGGTCAACGTGTGTTTTGTTTTGAAGTTTGTGGCTCGAAGAAGTTTCTTGGTGTATTGAGATCCTAAACATAATGAGTTAGCATGTGCTTCTGAATAGTCTTCTTCATGCTTTGATATATCTAGAGTGTGAGTTTCAAATTCTTTAGCAATATTGTGTCCACTATATTGATTCACACCATCACTGTGAATGTCCATGTTAGAACATGTATATGAATTTACTTTGTGATTATTTGATCTTCTTAGTGTAGCAAGTGATGAAATGCTTCTTTGATATCATAATTATGATGTGAAGGTAAAAATGATCTTTTCCTCATTGAATTGTTATGTGTTTAGTGACTAAGAAAATATGGCTCATGAAATAATTTTCGAGTCCTTGTTCATTTTGAAGATAATATTGAAGCTATATATTTCTAAGAAGTGCGCAAATAAAACCCTAAAGATACCTTTGGCATGCTCAAAATGAAGATCATCAAAAGAACCATGAGATGTAAGAGTTTAAATGAAAGTTTAGGAGCTATCTTAAGGTGCTTCTAATGGTTATACTTTGTAATTTCACTTAGTATAGTGGATTTAATGCTAGAAGACAAAAGGTTACTCACCATAATAGAAGGAAATAGAGTATAACTTACAATCCTGATGACTAACATATTCTGATTGAGATTCCCGATGTTGTAACTAACTGAGAGATTGTAACTGACTGAGATTATTAGTTCTTATATGTGCATAAGAGTTCATGAATACATTGGAAAATGAATAGAACTTAAACTGACAAGGTAGGGAATTTTATCACTCACTATGAATGTTATATTTTGAAGTTTTTTCATATTATTTGTATGTATGACCAAGAAAATAAAAATATGAACAATATTTGAAGTGGAAGTTGAAAATGTAGATATATTCCACAAAATAAATCTTTGAGAACTTGGAGGAAAATATATGTGTGTGAGATGAAGCATTATATATAGAATTTGAAGCAAGGAAAGAATTTTTGGTGCATAGTGTATATACTTGAAGATATAATAAAGACAGGTGCTTTGAGATTGAAGATAGTGAGATGAATTACTTGAAGATATTGGTGAAATAGAGACTATGAGGATGAATGTATAAATGAATGCATTGTCAATTTTGAAATCCATATATTAGACTTATGCATGAAGGTTAACTGAGTCTGACCATAATTTAAAGGGATTCAAGAGTAGAATTTGCATCGATTGGTTGTTGTTTAGAGGTTTTAGAAGAAGGAGGTATCATGAGCATAATAGAGAATAAATAAGAGATAAAATGATATGAATGAAATAAGACTAATGAAATTGTGCCTTGTATTTGATTTGGTGATCAGGACAGATAAAAATCAGAGTCATAATTGAGTAGAAGAATGTGGTAATCTAGCTATCACTATTTGTTGTATGAGACAACAATCTCTGTGTGACAAAAGTTTGCTACAAAAGCCTAAGTTGAAGCTTAGCATGTGGGGAGTTGTTGATTCCCTGTTATTTGAAGCTCATTAAAGGGTTTTTTTTCTTAACCAAACTCGGGAGTTGAAGCTTCTAGACAAGGTGAATTTTTTCAAATACTGAGTGGCTTCTTGGTCAAATTTTTGGAGTTGCGGCTCCAGGTTGAGTTGAAGCTCAACCATGAAATCAATGTAACATTTGCAGTGCATTCTTATCCAAAGCTAGTTCTTTGTTTCAGTGGGTTTTTTCCCATTTTGGGTTTACCAAATTAAACTTTATGTCTCTATGTATATTCTCTTGTTATTTTCTTTTGTATGGTTTTGGAAATTTCTGTAAAAGTTTGATTAGATACTAATTCATCCCCCCTCTCATTTTCCTAGTTTTTAACCCCTAAAGAGTGCATGGTTGAGTATAATTTTCATAGGTTGGTTTTATTAAACATTGATTAGACATTGATCTTAGTGATTGGTAGGATGAGAACTACATATGTCTCGACCCCTAAAGAGTGCATGTATTATTGTACTTTTATCATTCCATTAATAGTTTTCCTCTGAATGATGTCTAGCTACTACAAAGCTCTAAATATTTTGTGGCTTTGATTATAAATGTGTGACCACTAGAATATGTGGGATTTATTTTTCTGACTAATTCGATCCACCATCTAGATAATGGCTAGGGTGAAGTGATACGATAAAGATCTTGTGAGGGTGCATGAATTAGATCACCATGTCATTGACATGCCTGAAATTTCTTGACAAAAATTACACGTGTCGTACTCCATAGTGGACTAATAATATCCCAAAAAATAAGATATTCTTGGCTAGGACCCTATCACTTGTATGTGCACCACCACAAAAACTTATATTTACTTTGACAAGTGTTTGATTTACTTCTTCTTCTAATGGAGACATATTACAAGAGTTGCATCATAGACTCTTCTATAAAGGGTATCGACAAGGATTGTATAGCATGAAGAACATTGTGATAAGCATATTTTATGGGCTGAGTTCATGTTGGCAGGATTGGTTTTATTTTCGATAAAAGTAGAGATGTCATGATACAAGGGGGTTCTCAGGACCAAAAATTTCACCCACCATAGTGGAATCCGGAACATCATCTATGGGCAACCAAAAATATGTTTATGAGAAACTCGTTGTGTGTTTGATTTGTATCAAATTTAAGAAGGGATTTGATAGTTTCTATGACATATGTTGTTTGTTTTTCTATATGCGAGGAAGTTTTTTAAAATGTTATAAGTAGAAAGTATCCTTTAAAGATGTCGACCATAAAATTTATATGGAACAAATTTTATCATCCTTGAAATGATATTATTTGTTGACCTACTTGACGATTAATAGGGATTCCCCCAAAATATGTTAGCTCTTGGAGTTGCCAAGTTATAGAAAATTCTAAACCTCATATTAGAGCATCATATTTTTGTGATGTTTTTTAGTGCATGTAAATCCAATACATTATGAATTTTAGTTATAACAATACCATATAGTGTGTGTAACACAATGCAAAATCCATATCCATGCATATTACAAGAACCATAAAAAATCAAATTCCATGACCGGAGTGCATCTATATAAATAATGTTTGTCAAGGAATTCAAAATGTAACCGAGGAGATCCTTGAAGTGGTGTTGTTATTGGTACATATGACTTGTTTTCAATGTCATTTGGCATCTTTTTCCACCACATATGGTTAGTCATCTCACATAGTGAGATCATAGGTCATTAGGGTTATTGAGGGTTGTGTCCATGTGTCATGCACATGACTTACATAACACTCCTATATGTACCTCTTATTTTTTATTTATGTGAATGCTAGACCATGTTTTGTTCACCGCTTGATTTAATTTGTGAATAGTTCTGTTGCTTACTACTTGGAGCATTTCACGATACCAATTTGAAATGATTTTTTTTCAATGTGTACTAGGTTCAGTATTAATCCTCGCAAAATAATATTATATGGTATTAGAGTTGTTGTTTGGCAAACTTGCACTTGTTTGATTTCTGGCTACTAATTACTTCACATTTTGGTTTTTCGTGCTACTCGTGTAAGTTTTCAATCATCCTTTGGTATATTTTTGAAAGGTTTAACAATCTCATTTTTTGGATTTTGTGTCATTTTTTCTGGTTATGCATGTGTAGGTTTCATATGTTTCATAACCAGGTCTAGCTAGATGCGGGCTAAGTTATTAGGGAATAGCTAAATCTATAAGTAGGTGTTTCATTTCTCATTTTATCAGTTAGTTTTTAATTAAAAGATATTTTTTATAAATATGTTTTTTAACTTTTTTTTGACCCTCCCCTGCTGGTTTTTCTTTCTCTGTTTTGAAACCCTATTAGAATATCTTTCTACCTTGTTTTGCATTTTACCCGACCTTCTTGTTCAACCACCATGCAATCTCAACCGAGCTCTTGTAGAGCTCAATGAACTCCCTGGTGAGCTTCTCAATCCTTGAACAAGTTGGGTCTCTTTTTACAGTAAGTTTTTCTAGCTCAATTTTTTTCTATTCATTATTTTCTACTTGAGCTGAGCTATGTATTTTACATGATCAAGTGTTTTTTTTCCTTGTTTTGATTTCCTTGCTTTGCATTCAAGTTACTGTTGGTTTTTCATATGTGTATTGCATTGTGAACCTTAGTTGTGTTTAGGTTTTGAGTTTGGATTTTTATTTCTCTTTCCCATGAGTTATCTTCGCCATCGATTTCACCCTTTTACTTTGTTTTCAAATAACTTTACCCTATAAATCAACTGTGTTTTTTTCTTATTGCCTATAGTCATTTTTTCCTGCATCCGACCTTCTATTGCATGTGAGTTTCAACTTTTTTTTTTCACACACATCGATTTGTTTTTCTATTAATCCTTATCAATGCATTAGTCACCTCTTTCACCCCTGCAAATTGTTTTTCATCTACATTGCATTTGAGTTGGTTTTGAGTTTGAATTGGTTATTCCCAGCTTTGATTCCCTACTTTAAAATGTGTCTTGCATTGGACCCTACGTCTACCCTATTCCACTATCCAAACATGGATTTTTCCTACATTTCTTCTCGCTCATTGTAAAACTCATGCTTAACTAGCCATCCCGTCTGAGCTCTTCTCACCAACATTAAGCTAAGTACAAGAAGGTGTGTGGGCGCCTGAAGGACCTAGTTGAAGAAGGGTGTGTGGGTTTGCAAGGCAGTGCAGGGAAGGGTCCTAGCAGTAGTTTTGTTGAATGTGCACAAGGAAAAATAGGTTTTGTACTTAGCCATATTCGATATCCCAGGAAGCACATGAGAAAAGCATGACCCTTGTGGATAAGGTGCCAACCTGGCGACTGTGGGATCAAAAAGGGAATATTCCAGGCATGTGATGGAAGGTTCCAGAAGACATCATTGCAAGGAGTGGAGAGCTTGGATATGAGAAGGCATGCTCCCATGGAGGACCACTTCGACACTTGGCAACCAATCTGTAACTTCTGAAAGGCATGGCGGTGGGTGCTAAGGTTATAAATACAAGTGCCCGATAGAAGTATATATATAAAAGGAGATAGATAAAGAGTGTGGAGAGTGTGAAGGAGAGAAAAGAGAGGTGAAGCCCTACAAAAAAAATGGAGGATGTTATGGGTTAGGGATTATGAAGAACTCTGTAAGTGAATGCACATTTAGGGGATGGGTTTCATTCTTTTTGTAATATGATGAGCATAATATAGCTCTGATGCATGATTTGGCTCTACATAGTTATATGAGGATTTGTCATGACCTCAAGGGATGTAATGTGGTTATTGAATTTGTTAATATGAATATAATGCTCTATTATAAATCATCTATGTGTTGGAAGTATAATACTTATGTATTTCCTTTCTATATGAACCATTTCCTTATGTTGCTTGTTATTTCTCTTTTCTGGATGCAATGAGATAACAAATATTCTAGTTCATAAGAATGGCATGGTTCTTTTCTACTCATTTCCATTTGAATATCTGTTATAAGATGATGCATTCTCACAAGACTCACATAAAGGAGAGACTCGGCACCCGCACGTGCTGCCTTAGGTGAGTGCCCAGTGCCGACTGGGTGATAGGTCACATCGCATGGGATTAGACTATTGGTCTAAGGGTATAAAATATGACTACATCTTGGTTCCATTGTCTGGGACCTCCTTTCGAAGTTGTTGTGAGAAATGGCATGCATCTTTGTCCTATGATGTGTGATGACAGAGTGCCTGACCTTAGAAAGTGTTGAAACATGGTTCAAGAGCACGGAGGATGAGTTTTCTCAAAGATTCAGCACTGGACCTGAGTTTTGATGCATGTAGATGGGTAGAAGAGAACCTATACCATGAGTTGTATGAGACATTATTTTTGTTTCTTCCCAGTAGAACTATATGAATGGCTTTTAGAATATGCATCCAGATCAAGAGCTGGTACTATAGATTACGCGTGTGGACCCAAGATGACTATCAGAGGTTGCAGGATGCAGATCTGACTTGGATGCATGCTGTTGATCACTGGTGGAAGAGAGTGTTAACCAGTTATACTCTTGAATATGCCATTTCTACGTATTCTTTCCCAGAAGTTGCTGAGTTTGAGTTTCTGAGGGAGCCTAGAGGATAATTTTTGTGTGCTATTCCTTTAGCTATGAAGCTCTTGGTCATTACTTTGAGTTTAGAATCATTTCCCATGGCAGCTAAGCTTCTCTGAGCGTTGGGAGAGGAAGCTAGGGTGGAGGAAGATGGAATACATTGTGGCTGAGAAGGAAAGGGAGGAGAGACGACTCAAGTATAGTGAAGCTCATGAAAGGGAGATGACTAGACAACGTGAGGTTGCAAGTGTGATGGATCTATGGAGGTAGACATTGTGGGAAGGAGTTGAGGTTCATGTAGAGGACATTGAACCTGAGCAGTCTATTCCTACCCCATCTTGGAAAGTGTGGGAGAGAGGCCCCTTTAGCTTCTAATGAAGATTTTTCACATGGAGAAAGAAGATCCATCAGTGTGCATCTGAACCCACCTAGCAACCAACCCCTTGGCACTTGGTTTTCCAGATCAAGGGAGAAGTATTGTTAACCCAATTGGTATCAGTGGGAGTAACTGATCTACACCCAGGAGATATAATTTCTCATTTGGAACATCCATGGTTGTGCAAGCCATTCCTGTATTTGGAGGAATCTTTGGATAAGGTGCAAGTACACAAGGTTTGGGTATCACATCTGGGAGTGGCATGGGACATACAACTGGAAGTGGGACAATATCACAAACCATCGGTGCACAGTTTAGTGGGACGTTGGGAACACTAGGTGTGACCACTTCTAGTCCTTTTCCAATTACATGAGGTGGATCTGGTGGGTCAGGAGGAACATGACCTAGTGGATCTAGTGGATCTAGTGGAGGAGGAAACACTAGAGGGAACCAAGGCTCTGGATCGGGAGGACAAGGACCCCAGCCACCTCCCCAAGTGTTTTTTGAGATGTCTTTACACTTACATAGACTATAGGGGTATTGAATATGCTGCAGAGCATGTGCACAAGTGTGAGTTACTATGGGTGTGAAGGGGATCACTACCCCAGAGACGGAAGGAAATTAGTTTGCAACAACATTGCAAGGGCATGCACATAGTTGGTATAGGAAGTATGACCCCCATCAGATGGTGGTAGACTACACTGTCATTGAAGAACGCCTTCCTAGCAGAGTTCCATATCCCTGAGTTTGAGCAGAAGAGCATCAGCGCTCTGAAGGAGATCCTAGTAGGGAATGACAGAGAGTGTGTGGGAGTATATGATGCACGTTTCAAGACTCTCTTATCTAAACTATCCTATGACATTCATCCTTCTCAACATGCTCAATGGTTTTTCAGAGGATTGATAACACCATTTAGAAGGGCTCTATGTCACACAAGACTTTCACAGACCCGTGTGAGGCATTGGAAGTTTCCCTACATGCACTGAAGCTGTTGGGAGCATTGATACTGGTGTTAGTCCTTTTTCTGGAGGCTCAAATTATTGCAATGGCTAAGTAGTTAGAGAATATTTCTACAAACTCAGTGCATGAGGTTCAGTAGTGGGCTTTGGTGTATAGACTGCGAAGTGGAGGGACATGCAAAGGATAGTTTCCCTCTAGAATTTGGTGCACACTATGATGGTAGATTGTGAGATTTTCCATGGGGATCATGATGCAAGTAGATTCCCTCTACTCCAGTGTGCAATCTGTACAAGAATATTTCTTGCTATTGCAATATTTGTACCTCTACGACCCATGATACCAAGGATTACAGACTGATTGATCAAATCCATGACACTATTGATCTGGGTGTGTGCCAGACTAGCCTTGCAAGTAGTTCAAAGGATGATGACCATCATTATGAAGGGCACGCGTAGATGGAGGAACGCATGTGGAAGGGGTTTTCATGTAAAGGATTTTGTGGTTCAGTAACCATGGTGGAGGAAGAAGTGAGTTCCCATGAGGAACCTGTTATAATTGTGGATCTATAGAGCATTACAAATGTGAGTGTCCTGATCTATTACAATGCTCATGGTGTGGAAAGAAACACAAGTACAAAGAGTGTCCAAAAATTTATGAGCATATGAATCAAGCAGCACCAGAAAGACAAAGGCACTGGGATGGTGAGCATCAAGAAGGCCGATTCATAGTGGATGCCAAGAGTGGTGCATGAGTCAGGGCTAGAACCTGTGTTGGTGATGACGTGAGCAGAGGCCATGCATGCCAGGGAGATGCCAAGACAAAGGACACTAGTTTCAAGAGAGGAAGTGGTACATGGAAAGTATCCAGACCCTACTCATCAGAAAGAGGTGTATCAAGAGACTATGGATGTGATTCAGGAGTTTACAAGGGGAGATCCAATGTTGGAAGGAGAAATCAAGGTAGTTGGAGAAAAGGAAGAATGTCGAGGTTCCAAAGAATGACCTGGATGAGGTCAAGGAAGTATGTAAAATGTTAAGGCAAGAGAATATTATTCCCTTGCTAGGAGAATGGCTGAGAGAGAAGGTACCACACACCAGAGAGAGAGTGAAAGATAGGTTTTGCATGCAAACCTTCCTCCTCATAGCCTCAACTATGACAAGGAGATTACTTTGAATGCGGTTGTTGATGGATGGCTTCTGAGTAATATTCTCATCGATGCGGGAGTAGAGGTCAATGTTCTTACCTTAGATGCCTGGCATCAAATGGGAAGGCCCACATTGCAACCATCTTCGAATGTGTTGTATATGGAAAACAAGACTAAGGAAATTCCCATTGGAGTCCTAAAGGATGCAGTTATCACCATTCAAGGGGCCAAGTTCACTAGAGACTTTGAATTCTTGGCACTCGCCGAGGTAGAAAATTTCTAGTGTTGCTTGGGCACCCATGGTGTTACAAGAACAATTTCAACCTGTAGTTTAACAAAGGGTATATCAGCTTTGAGAATAAGGAAGAAAGGGTGATTATTCCCTTGATAGATGGGAAATCAGTGCCCTATACAGATCCATTGGGAGAATAATTCCTTCATAGAATCTATGTGCACTCCATCAGAGATCCTGAGATAATTCACCCCATGGAGGGAGTTATCCAATTTGAAGATGCTCAATCCTTGAGTGATACCACTAGTGTGGCATGCGAAAATTGGGTGCATGGGACTTATGAGTTAATTGGGTGACAGTTGAGAGGATCTGTAACAAGGGTTATAAAGGTGTGCTCAGTCAAGTGCCTAGGAGGAAAGAAGTTTCCAAGTTACTCTGGAGGAGCATATCCTAAAATTTTCTTGTGAGAAATGGAAGCTCAGTGGAGAAATGAGGACGAGAGAAGAGGAATGCTCAGTTACAACCTACTCAGAACTGTAGCACACTGGTGGGCTACACATCAAGAGAACCTCCTAGAGTGGCATGAGGTGAGGATCACATTTTCTATAAGGTTCTCCTAGAGCAACGCGCCCACAGTCATACAAGACTACCATGGTAAAGAGACCACCTCATTTCATATCCAAGCATGTGAGAAGGCCTAGATGGGAAGCACAAAAGCATTACCACCTTCATTATGGGTGCATAAGTTATATTCCACCTTACAAGGTTGTGTATGCACATGGTATATTCATTCAGATATGCATCGTCAAACAGGTAATTGGCAAGAGTTGGTGGCCAATCTCATTCAAGCTTTCGAGTATAGGAGTACCAAGCCATCAGTGGATAAGGCATTACAAGTAATCAAGCATCTTACAATGGGAGATAGTGTTATGGTAGAGGATAGGCTATTGGAGTTACTAGGTGAGCCTTACTTAGAGACATGCCTCAATGAAGAGGAATCAGAGGAAGTATAGCTTGAGCACACATGCATGGAAAAAGAAAAAGGAAAGATGGTCTATGTAATAGACATAGAGAAGAGATGGAGACTTTGGATGTTAACCATTCAGAAGGTACGCACGAAGTCATAGATAACACTGATGAGTGAGCATGTGCCTACCATGAGCCCTTGAAAACAAATAAGGTTAACATTGGAATGGAAGACAAAACCTAAGGAAGCTATCATCGGAGACTATTGGTTGGAAAAAGAAGTTTCAAAGGTCATTGATCTGTTTGTGAGTTCCAAGATTTGTTTCCTCATGGGTACCATGAACTCAAAGGCATTCACCATTCCTTGGGAGAGATGAAGATCAAGTTGAAGGAAGGTGCACACCCAATTCAGAAGAGGCCTTATCAGATGAATCCAAATTTACACGTACGGGTCAAGGAAGAAATAGAACAAGATGATAGCATCTGGTATCATTGAGGTAGTGGAAGAATCAGAATGGATAAGCCCAATGGTTATCAGTATCAAGAAGGATGGTAGGATAAGAATCTATGTTGACTAAAGGGATCTAAATGTAGTATGTGTCATCGATCCTTTCCCAACCCCCTTTACTAAAGAAATTTTGGAGGGAGTAGCCGGGCGTGAAGTCTACTCTTTCACGGATGGGTTCTCAAGGTATCACCAAGTCAAGATTGCAAAGGGAAGACCAGAGAAAGACAATTTTTTTCCACTGAATGGGGAATTTTTTCCTACATGGTTATGCCTTTTGGATTGAAGAATGCACCTGTTGTGTTCTTGTGCATCGTGGTACAAGCATTTCAGGACTTCATCCATAAGTTTCTTCAAGTTTACCTGGATGACTGGACTGTGTATGGATTGGTGAAAGACCATTGTGACAATTTAAGGCTGATGTTTGAGAGATGTCAGCAATTAAGGATATCCCTCAACATTAAGAAATGTGTCTTTGCTACTCCATTTGGAACCCTGTTAGGACACATTATATGTAAAGAAGGCTTACTTGTGGATCCCGCCAAAGTTACAGTTATTGTAGGATTAGGGGAGCCTACTAGTCAAAGTACAGTGCACAGATTCCTTGGGCATATAGGGTACTATAGGAAATTCATCAAGGGGTATGCCAAGATCGCCGTGCCCTTAGAGGAATTGTTAAAACACAAGAGTTCCTTTCATTGGGGAGAGGCGCAATAGAAGGCATTTGACACTTTGAAGGATAGGCTTGTCACAGTGCCCATATTACATTTTCCTTCTTGGGATAAGCCTTTCCATGTGCATGTTGATGCCTCAGGAACAACTATGGGAGCAATGCTAGCACAACCTGGTGAGTGAATTTTTGATCATCCCTTGTGCTTTGCAAGTAGAAAATTGACACCAGCAGAACAAAATTACACAACTACTGAGTGTGAAGCATTGTCTATGATCTACGTGCTCCACAAGTTTAGATAGTATCTATTGGCAACACCATTCATATTCTACACAGACCACATGGCATTGAAATACTTAGTCAACAAGCCCATTTTGCAAGGGAGCATATGTCATTGGGTCCTATTATTTCAAGAATTTGAGTTCATAGTGGTCGTAAAACCAGGAAAAATCAATTCAGGACCTGACCACTTATCAAGGATTAACTCAGGGGAGGATGCGCAAAGCATTGAGGATACCATTCTAGATGCATAACTATTTAGGTTGTGGCACACACCCTCAGACTTGGAAGATATCGTAGTGTTCTTAAAAATAGGTGTGGACACCGGAAGGGATGAAGGCTCTGGAGAGAAAGAAGTTAGCAATACGTGCCACACCTTACATGTTGATTAGTGGAGACCTATATAAGTTAGGTCATGATGAGGTTCTACGCTAATGCATATTAGAGCATGAGCACATAGAAATTATGGAGGAAGTGCATGGTGGGATTACAGGAGGACACTATGTAGGAAATGCTACCATGCATAGAAGATTTTATTAGCAGGGATTTGGTGGGAAACCATCTACAAGGATTGTATTGAGTTTTGCAAGGCCTGTGACCATTGTCAAGCACCTTGGAAAACCTAGAAAGAGAGATGAAATTCCTTTGTGACCCTATTCCAGTGTTGAACCATTTAAAAAATGGGCAATCAACTTTGTAGGGCCAATTGTGCCAGCTACGTGAAGGACTCGGTTCGCGGTATATCATCACTTACATGGATTACTTGACAAGGTGGGAAGAGGCAACACCTACGAAGGATTGCACCACAAGCTACAACTAGCTAGGTTTTTATGGGAAAACATAATCAGCATGTATGGTTTCCTTTAAGTTTAACAAGTGATAGGGGTACACACTTTCTCAATGAAATGGTCAGGATTCTATTAGCAGAATTTATGGTGGCCCATCATAAGACTACCCCATATCATCCTCAAGAAAATGGAACTACTGAGGAATTTAACAAGATACTAAGTCACACGTTAACTAAGATCTGTGACGTTGGAAGACAAGATTGGGATGAAAAAGTATCAGCCAGTTCTATGGGCGTATAGGACAACCTACAAAAGGTTGAACAAGGCCAAACCGTTTCAATTGGTGTTTGGTGTGGAGGTTGTTTTACCAGTAGAATTAATGTTACCATCACTGTGTATAACATGCATAGGAGGGTTAGCTAATGAGAAAGTGCTGGAAGAAAGAATTGATAAGTTGATGTAGTTAGATGAAAGGTGATCACTTGCTAGATGGAGTCAGAAGACAGAAAAATCAAGACAAAAGGCATGGCATGATCATCATATCAAGAACAAGAAGTTTGAGGTTGGAGCAGATGGTATTGTTGTATGATTCCAAGTATTTGCATCATCCTTGGGAAGTTGAAATTCCATTGGTTGGGACCTTATATCATCTCGTACATTCTTGATTCAGGAACTTTCCAGTTACAAGTACTGGATGGGACAAGGTTACATAGGTCACTTCAATGGGAGTAGGTTGAAGCCCTACTATAAATAAGTCTTCTTGGTGTTTGTAATAAGGCAGTGTTGCCAATTAGCTTAGAATTTCCCTTTATGCTTTTTCATTTCTTGTGTTTCCCTTTCTCGTTGCTTGTTCCTTTCTTTTGTTTTTTTTATGCCTTGTGCACTGGTAACCACATTATTTTTTTCCCAAGGTTGTGTATGCACAGAGGACCACACATATATTTTAGTGTGGGGTGGAAGTGATACAAATATAGGCCTGAGTAATACAAGGTTGAGATGGCAGTAGAAGTTATGGTTGAATGGCCCGGTTAAAAAGCGCGTAAGGTGGAGAAAGCACGTAAGGAAAAGTGGATATTCAGATTATGGTGTCAAAAAGGCTTTGTAAAAACCACGTACAGAAAGGATGAAGAGTGCAATAACAACATGAGGTAGGAAAGGGAAAAAAATCAGGTAAAGGATAGAAGAAGTGCCTTTGGCACTGTGGATACACACGTAAGAGTCTTCGGTCGGGTTGAATTTTTGCATGCCAGAAGGTTGTAAAGGGTTTTTTGCATAGGATGTAGCACGTGGGTAAAGGTGCTTAAAGTCAGCTTAGTGGAAAAATTTGCATTTAATGTTAAAGTATGTTGGTAGGTGGTATAGCATTTAATGCTAGAAAGAAGCAAAAACTATAAATACAAGGTTGGGCAAGTCATTTGTTACCTTGTGATTACAAAGTGAAAGAAGCTCTTATGAACTAGAGCATCCAGAGAGAAATTTTGTGAAGAAAGGAGAATCCAAGAAATTTGAGTGTGCATCTAGAGTAGATCTGCGAACCAGAAGGAAGGAGTACATGGGTGTGAGGAAGGTTGTGTGAAGAGCGTTGTCTTGTGGAAGGATTTCCTTGGTTAGGGTTTGGTAGCTAGGGCATAGAGAAAGAAGGATTCATTTCAGGAGTTGAAGCTTTGGAGTGAGCTTTGGGATTGAACAGAGTAGCAGAGCAGAGCAAGAGGAAGGAGTATTTAAGTTTCAATCCAACTAGAAAATATGGCACCCAAGAAACCAACATTTCACCAAAGAAAACAAAGGGCAAGGGAAAGGGAAAGCAAATCGCTGTCATCACAAGCACCAATGAAGAATGGTATGCAGAAATGTAGTACCCATATGGGGTATTGCTAGGAAAAGAGTGGGAGTCACACTTATGAAAGATGGCCATAAGTGATTATAACCATCGCACGAGCACAACGGAGAAGGAAATGGTGCCGGAGTTGTTCTAACCAACTAACAATAGGATGTCAGACAAAATGCCCATTTACAACGATGAGGTGAAGGTCAAATTAGAGAAGGCTTGGATTATTGCAACTATATGAGTTGCCATACTTTGGCAAACTGAGCGCCTTTACCAATGGTTGATGTCACGTCGTGCATGAGGATCATTTTTATTTTGTGGGGCACAAGATGCGCATCACACCACAACTGATATCCAAGTTCACATGCCTCATTTGTGAAGGAGATAACATAGATGATGATCTGAGTGACAAGGAGGCTATCAAGGAGACTGTATTCGTGTATGACTACAAGAAGGGGTCGTGATACTTTGACATCACAAGATTCCAGACCCAGTTATGAGGATGGTTTTGTGCACATTTGGTGACCAAGCTCAATGATCAAGAATGATGGACACAAGTGAACAAGGCATGGCTAAATGTATGCTCAGAAGATATCAGAAGGAACCATCTAAAACTTGTCCACTTTCATCCCAGATGAGATTATAAGCAGCATGCAGGAGGGAGAGAAGATACTCTTCAGTAATGTCCTCCTCACCATTGTATTTTTAGAGATTGGAGTGCCTGATGGGCCAAAAAAGTTTGTTTGGGAATATCCAGAAGAGGATCCCTCGCCCGCAAAAAGGTTTACAAAATATACTTGTGAAACCATGATGGCCACTCACAAGGTGCACCTAGAGAAGTGGTATAAGAAAATGCGTGATACATTAGGGGTTGAGTGGAGGATCCTAGAGTAGTTTCATGTTCACTAATGAATGGAGAGGAAGATTTGTAGTGTACCAACACTTCTGCATTGGTAGATTTATATTGACAGATGGGAATATGAGTCCATGGTGCAAGCTACCCTTCTCCTTCACCATGCAATACTTCCAAGCCAGAGTTAATCGGTTTAAAGAAGCCAAGAGACTAAGGTTCAACCTTAGTGAGGTAGATATAGACCACCACAAGCTACATCTGGAAGCTCACCTACCCAAAGAAGTGTGCATACGTTGAGAGATATGTCTCCCACAAGATACAATGATGAAGCCTTTAACGTTGCTGATTGCAGGAAGGACCGCAGCAAGGGTGTATCTGCACATAAGGCCAAAATTTGAAAAATGTGCTTACTTAGAGAATGATGTCTCCATCCCTGAAGACCCTACTAGAAGGAAGAAGGCCATGCCTAGAAAGAGAGAAAGAGAAGAGGTGCAGAAGGCACCAAGTGTTCAAACCACACAAGCAGTAAGCGCGCCAGAAGCAAGCACTAAGCCTAGTACTTACGTGTGGAGGAAGAAATATCTCCAGTCAAGAAAAGGCCCTAGAAGAAGAGGCACTGGAGCATGAAGAGCCCCTCACCCAGGAGGAATTGCCAAGGAAGACATCACCTATTCAAAGAAAAGGAAAAGGAAGAATCTCTTGTACTAGAATCCCCAGTAAGGAAGAAGAAGAAGGTGACTAATGAGGCAGATTCAGAAGAGACGGAGAATCTAGATGCCTACATCAGTGATAGGGATGATGATGATGAGCCAGAGGGAGGTGAGGACCATCAATTCTATGAGATACATGATTCTAAGGAAGAAGGGGATGAGGAGTATAATGAAGGGGGAAGGAGGATGAAGAAGAAACTGAGGCCCAAGGCAAGGGGGTAGGAAAGGAAGAAAATACAAAGGATCAAAGGACCCCAAGCCTCATAAAGGAATAGATAGATGAGGCCGTAGAGAAAGAAGTGGAAAAAATCATCAAGGAATTGGTGGAACAAGAGGTTGAACGCAAGCGCAGATGTGGTGCTGAAGGAAGTTGAGGAGGAAAGCATAGGAAAAGAATATGGCAGCATGGGAGGAGATCCTAGTTTGGCTGTAAGCTTTCCAAGGGCCACACACATAGGGAGAAAGAGCACAGAAGCAACACAAGGTCAAAGAATGGGCTACATCGATGATCCAAACAAGGTGTTGTGCATGCGCTTCCAGAGCACCGTGCCAATGGAACAACTCTTAGCCATGACTTCATTTGATGAGGAAGGTGCATACCCTCGGACAAGGAAAATGCTATCATGGGCATTTGAGTCCCACATTGATGAGCCCAAATTTGAAGTAAGCCAAGGAGCATTGTTGAAGGTTCCAAAAACAAAGGGAGTAAACCCCTTGGTAAATGCCCAACAATTATCAGATGAGAAAATCTGCAAACATGCTCAACAAAGTCTTAGTTGAGGTTGAAGCCAGGCTCTTTGGAAGAAATGATAGGGTGAAGTTCCTAGAGGCAGAGTTAGAGAAAAAGGAGGAAGAGATCCTTGAGAAAAGAAAGGACCTGAAGTAGGAGGAACTAATCAACGCTTAGTTAAGGTGTGAGTTAAAGGATGAGAAGGCAAGAGTGCACGAGGCATACAAGAAGATAGAGATGATCACAGATGCCATTGTCTTAAAGCATCCAGACTTAACACCACCCACGCAAAAGTATGGATCATCCTTGTAATGCCTAGAGGACTTGACCCACATACTCACTATGGAGAGGTGGCCACTTGCCTTAGAATCCATAGAAGAGCCATTGGCATGCCAAGAAAAAGAAAATAAGATAAAGGTTGTGGAAATTGTTGCTCAGTACAACAAAATCCTCGCTCGATGTAAAATTGCCATACAAGTTGTTGAGGCTTCCTATGATAATTGCACAGATAGGGATAGAGTGGAAAGTATCTTGGTTGCCACCCATGAAGTGAACTCAAGGAGTTTCAAGAAAAGAACAAGGGGAACAGGGCTGAGTGAGAAAAAATCCTAGCAAAAGTAGAAAAGAAATCAGAGGCCATTGAGACCTTGTGGGGCTCAATCAAGAATTGGTTGAAGGAATTGTACCCCCAAATCACTCAGAGGATGGATGTGCTCGAGGATTTGGGAAAAAATTGGAGGAGATTGTAGAGATAATGAGTGCTAAGGGAGAGGAGCTGAGTTTTGAAGAAGTGAGCACCCTGGTGGGTGACCTCTATCAGTAAGCTCAGAATGAGGTCGACACTTGGGGAAAGTTAGAAGTAGATTTAGGGAAGGATTTCCCTCTCCTCCTCCAGAAGTAAACAAGTTCCCCATTCTTTCATTATTTTCCCCATTTCTTCATTCCTTTATTCTTCCATTCCAACCATTTGTAAGGATCCACCATTCTTTATTTCTTTATTGAAGAGTGTTTCTGAGGATGAGAGAACAGGCGTAGTGTGGGGTGATGTTGGGCCCCAAAATATCAGCTAAGTACAAGAAGGTGCGTGGATGTGTGGGACCTAGTTGAAGAAGGGTGTGTGGGTTAAAGGTGCGTAAGGAAGGGTTCTGGAAGGGTTTTGTAGAACACATGGTGCACATGTGCAAGGAAAATAAGGTTTTTTACTTAGCCGCATTTGGCATCCCAGGTAGCACATGAGAAAAGCATGACCCTTGTGGATAAGGTGCCAGCCTGGTGACTGTGGGATAAAAAAGGGAATATTCTAGGCATGTGATGGAAGGTTCCAGAAGACATCATTGCAAGGAGTGGAGAGCTCAGATCTAGAAGGCATGCTTCCATGGAGGACCACCTCAACACTTGGCAACCGATCTGTAACTTCTGAAAGGCATGGCAGTGGGTGCTAAGGTTATAAATACAAGTTCTAATAGAGGAAAAGAGGAGAAGAATATAATATGTATACGATGTATAGTGTGTGGAGAGTGTGTGTGAGGAGAGAAAAGAGAGTGCCAAGGCCCTGCAGAGAAATCCTTGCAAAAACTGAATGGGGATGTTATGGGTTAGGGATTAGAAGAACTCTGTAAGCAATGGCACCTTTAGGGGATGGGTTTTTATTCTTCTTTGTAATATGATGAGCATAATATGGCTCTAATGCATGACTTTTCTCTGCACAGTTAGATGAGGATCTGTCATGACCTCAAGGGATTGTAATGTGGTTATTAAATCTGTTAATATGAATACAATGCTCTATTATAAATCATCTATGTGTTTGGAAGTATACTACTTATGTATTTCCTTTCTGTATGAACCATTTCCTTATGCTTGCTTGTTATTTCTCTTTTCTGGATGTAATAAGATAACAACTCATTCTAGAATATGGCATGGTTCTTTCTTCTCATTTCCATTTGAATATCTGTTATAAGATGATGCATTCTCATAAGACTCACATAAAGGAGAGACTTCAGCACCTACGCGTGCCTTGGGTGAGTGCCCAAGTGCCCGCTGGGTGATAGGCCGGCATGCATGGGATTAGACTATTGGTCTAAGGGTATAAAATATGACTACAGTCACTAACCATTTTCTGTTATACAAGATGATGTAAAATAAGTGTATATCAAATGTATTGTAGTACGAGAGGATTAAATGTCTATAATTACTATAACCCGTTAAATGATACATATGATGTCTATTCGAATCCTAATGGTCGCCAAGAATTAGTTTAATTACTCTCCAATGATACAAAGTAAGGAACTCTAGAGGTTGGTGACTACTAGGGTAATACTTATATTCCTTATCATACAATGCAAAAAAACATTTTATATGTCATAGATGAACTAATTATTAATGTGTTCTACTCCAATTACAAGTAAAATGTCTTCCATTGTTCATGATCTATTATCGATAATTCCATTCATCAAAGGTGGTAATTGCTGGAAGAAAAGATACGAGGAATGGTTTGTCAAAATCCATTCCCCTTAAAACTACCATGTCAACCTATGGTTGTTTTTTTGTTATAGATGGCACTCAAGAGGAAGTTAGTATGGTTTTATCTGCAAAAGTTAATTCAAGGACACTGTGTGTTCAAGTCGAACACATTGACTTTGAAAATAATGCAGTGTCTTATTTTGGATATGGATTTGGAAGTTTCTTTATTCATGAAATGGGAAATTGAAGCCTCAATAGACATCACACCATATTATCTTTCACAATATGGTTGGGATTTGGGCATAGCTTATAGATTCTAACAATACTTGTTATTCAAATGTAGAAGAATTTCATAATGGAATTTATACATTATTCAAAAAATTATATAGAAATGAAAAAAAAACTCTCTTTATTTTTCATTTCTTGAATAGAAAAGGTTTGCTTTCATCTCCAAAACATGCCAAGTTTTTTACTATGTTGAGGTGAACATATTTTTCTAAATTGGATATCGAATCATCTAAATCAAATTTGCATGGGTTGAAAAATTAATACTAAATTAGCTACATTGTTAAAGAAATCAACCACTATATTCAAGAAAACAGAACCTTCAACTATTCAGTAGTTTCGTTTGTTTTTTATTCAATGGTGAAGTATTTTCAATTGATGTTTTTAGGTTTCATGTAGTACCTCCAGAATATCAGTGGCATCCTATAGATGATGAAAAGGTTGACCTCCTTGCCCACTCCATGTTGATAAATGTTATTCCTACAAAGAGGGATGAAATTCTTATTCACTTACTACAATATACAAATAATGTTGTAGAACTCCATGATCTGAATGACCTAGGAAAGGGATGATTTGAAATTTTATATACTTTTATGGTGAACATACAATATGTGCAAAAAAAAATATTTTGGGCTCAAAGACTTACAAGTTTTTACATCCGAGGCTACGATTTTGAAAGGCTCGCATTCTATCTACGAAAGCATCTACAGAAGCCATTGCTAATATTTACAAACAACAAAATGAATTAAACAAAACTTGGATAGAAACCAACTTTATTTATTTTTTGTACAAAGCTAGATCAATTTGGAAATCACTAGGATGTCCTCAATGTCTCGGATTGACAAAAACAAAGACAGAAGAGTGGAAGGTAATGTATTTTAATTTTATTGCATTGGTTATTGACATTTAATTTCGTCATATAAAAATATAAAAATATATTTGTCCTTTGAATGCAGAGCTTTGAGACTCAATGCCTTTCAATTTTCCTAGTACAAAAACCAGAGAGTCTATACGAAAAAAGGACTTTTCTATTGTTTCCTAATGATATATGGACTAAATGGAAAACAACGTTTTAGTTGTTTGGATCAGGTGGTCTTTCTTGTTCACCTATTAAGGATAGTCACATTAAATTTTAGCCAAATTCGCTGGCAAGATTCACAACCAATTCATTTAAGGTTGCTAGAGGAATGACCAATGAAGAACTGTTAGTACTAGATGATAAAGTGTAATCAAAGGATATCTAGTTAATGGGCTTAGTTGAGGCAAGCGTAATAGCAGAGACATTTTATTCTTACTGGGGAATAAAAGGAGATAGAAAATGAGAGCAAAAGTTCTACATTATTTTAAAAATAAACATCCGGATAATATTGTATTGACAGCATGGAGTGTCCAATGTAATTGAAAATTTTAATTTGCATGAATCATACTAGCACTAGTTATATGTGTTGTTGGGTGAAGAGAAAAAGGGAAAAAACAAAATATGATTTCCATATAGGGGAAAAAATAAAAAACATAAAAAAAGACCCTAAGGTGGAAGAAGTTCTTCCTGTCAAGGCTCGGACAATGTTAGACAACTATGTGATGTCAAATGGAAGGAAATATACCAACGAGGATGGAATACATATAATATTTTACTTGTCAATGTGCATATCCATTTCATATTATTTCAACTTTATCATATATTCCTTCAACTAATCCTTCCAATGTTGAATGTGTGATCACTAATTTTTTGCAATTTGTCTAGTGATATTTCTTCTGATGTAATTATAGAGCTACTAACAATATTCAGAAATAGTGTGTTGGATTGTATTATTATTTTTCTCATACCAATTAATTATTCAAAATGTTAAGAGACACAGTAAAATAATACATGGAAAAGGTTTAAAGACAGTAGAGAATCAATTTTGGATAGATGTTATAAACTCTATGACAGCAACAGGAAATTTTAAAGTTTGTGTCTTATGTACACAATAACTGGTGTGCATAACTACGATAATAGCAATGATGATAGAGAAGAAATCCGTAGGGATTGGATCAAGAAACTGTCACAAAAATTACTAACTACAAGCGAAATTAACCTACAACGCAACATCCAACCTTTTCCTTGTGAACGATCTTATGAGTTCTAGGTTGAGATGTTCACTCAATGTTGTTCCCAAAATTATCTAATAATAGTGATTTACAATGGAATTTTCGCACTACGTGCATTAGTTGATTCCAATCTATCTGTTTTTATTTTTTTTTTGTTGAGACACCTAGTCAAGAAATGTTTTTGAAACATTCTTATTCTCGTATAAAGAAAGCTTCGTCACCGAAGACAACTTGAACAAGTGCTTCGTTACCTATATTTTTGAACTGCTCAGAACTGCAATAAGTCCAAATTTAGTGAAAATAAGCGTTGATGGTAAAAAATAATAATTTCAAATTACCAGGAAAAGTTCAACTTCAAAAACCTAGAATAAATCAGTATGAAGAATATAAAGCATGAAACACACAACTAATGGCTTGCTTACATTTTCTATAAGTTCTAAGAACAAATCTTGTGTACCCTTTTCAATCAAAATTTATCAGCAAAATAAAACTATTTGTATCTCTATATTCTTAAGCATTTTTCTATATCAAGAAAGAATGGTTGTTTCTCCTTTTTAGTATTAAAAATGGTTTTTAAACCCACATAAATGTGCACCATAATGAATAAAATGTTTTAGAAAAATTCAAATCGTTTCAATAGGGAAAAAAACGAAAATTTAATGACAACCACTTAAATTTCATTTCTAAAATATCTAATTATAATTCAAAAAAATGGATGAAACATTTTTAAATATACAAAATAAGTGGAAAAAGTATCATTAATTTTGTTATTTACTTAATAAGTGGGAATGTTGATAGAGGTATGAAGTGGATGGATGCAAAAAAAAAATTAATTTGTATTTTAGAAATTATTTTATTTGGAAAAGAATTTAAATAATTAAGTCATTTGAAGAGGATTAACACATAAAAACGATAATTTTTTACAAATGACATCAAATATAAACTTTGATTCCATGAAAAAAAAAAAATTGTCCCGCTGAAAGTAAAACAAAAAATTCAAAAAACAATTCCCAACTAAGTAACCAAAAAGACAAATAATTAACAGTTGTGAAAAACTTCACCATTATCAAAGTCAGAAATAGTCAGAAATTAGATCAAAACATTGAATTATAAACAAAAATAAGCAACAATACAAATTTGTATTTAAAATTTAGTACAATTATCATAAACGTCTTTATTTTTCAAAAATACTGGTCAGGTAAATATTAACTTTTTAAAAATTAAACAATAGACGATCTCAATGAAATCTTTATCAAAATAAATTCTGTACAATTTACAGGTCACAACTTCGAAAAATCGATCGACCGGTAAAAAGACACCGCCCAAAATTTTGCAAAAATTGTATTATTTTATATCATACCTGCACACAGTTGCCAAGACCTGGATTCAAGATAAAAAAAACTCCATTGCCATTTAGATGGATATAAGCTGATTCGGCCAATAAAAACATGGCACCTGAACAGACAAGATATTAATAGCATTTTTCCAGTGTAATGTTGATCTGTGCAGTGCCATGTCTTTGTTGGCCAAATAAGCTTCTACCCCATTGTAGCCGCCAGATCTCTGTAATCTCAAAAATGGAAACTGTGATATTTATAAGGTAATATCTCTGTATTCAAGTGTCAACATATGTGCTCATAATATCGTCATCTTCATCTTCACTTCACTATGTTTTCATCATATTCTCTGCCTGTCCACCCTCATCATTTTTCTGGTTATTCCAATCTGGTGGTGCTCACTGCCTTATCATTCACTTTTTCAAAAAGTGAAGTTACTCCATACTTCCAATTTTTGGGAATCACAATCACACACACTTTAACTTTGTTGTATAGCGAATGCTAAAATAGAGTGATCGACTCTCATATCCAATATGTCTATAATAGTGGAAGAACAAACTTAGACTAAGACTATATTATTGAAATATGTTTTTTTTTATTTTTAATTGAATGTTGAACACCTCGTTTACATAAAATGTCGGCTGTTTTGATTTTAAATTGATGAAAAGAGTGATATTTTATTGAAATATGTTGTTTTATTTATAAATTATTTACAAATAGAGTTTACGCCAAACAAACAAACAATTGACCCCACACAATAAATTAGACTTTACAAGAAATAATTGGAGGGGAAATGATATAGTTTTATCATAATGATTAAGGATTTTTTTTGTAGTTGGCGTAGAGAATCCATAAAAATTGTAGATGACATTGTAGATGAATGCTCCAAATTATAACTTTCTTTGATGACTGAATTGTTTGCTAATATCTTCTAGAAGCTTGCTTAGAATTATGTAATTTTACTCAAAATACCAAGAAATCAAATATCTTCCTCTAAACCCTAAATGGATTTGTCAAATTTGAATGTGGGTTTTTTGGGATATGAATTTTGATTCCTGAACTTGTCACAATATATAAAATAAATACGCCAATATTCTCAAAGAAGTACATGTCTTTCCAAACTAGGATCAAATAACATATCAAGGACATAAATAGCTCTAGGCTTGAAGTTTTTACATTAGTTGTACACTCACACAAGCAAATATAGATTTTACATCTACGAGGAAAAACTAATTGTAAATGAAGATGATTATCGATGAATAAAAGTTTAGAAAAATTATTGAAATTGAAAAAAATTCAAATAGTTTAAATAAAGAGAATGGCCTTGGCATTGGTAGTTCGTGAAGGACATTGCTCTTCTAAGAAAAGGTGAATACATTTATAATGATTTATTACTCATTATGAATTAAATACATCAATTTAATATTATTAATTGATTTATCTAAGATGACTTTATTCCACCATAATTAAACATTTATATTAATGGAATAACTAATTGTTACATATCCCTCAAGGAATTGTCATGATATTCAAGAACTTCGTGAAAGTGGGTACATTTATGGTACTTGAAATGTCAAAAAAGTTTATTGTCAAGATAAATGATAGGTCTAATTTATTTTACATCAAATTTAGAACATCATGAAAACCTAAAGAACTTGAACACACTAATAATAATTATAGTAATTTATCAATCAAGAAAATAAATACAATATAATGTGTCTCTCAACATGAAAATCTATGAACCACAATAATCATTTGATTCTATAGAATGCTTCCAAGTGCTCATTTTAACAATAAAAGAATTATTCTAGCTTTCAATTGATTTCTCTACAATTCCCTTGATAGATAATAGATTCTCTTGTGATTCCTAGAAGCCTAAAATGAATTTTACAATACTTATATATTAATAGAGGACTTAAATTCAAATTAGGACCATATTAGTACATGTAAAATGACAAAGGAAACTACAAAAAGAAAAATATGGGACCACGAACAAAAATGTGCCCTAACCAAGCATGAACCAAAAAAAACACCACTAACATGCAATTCATAATTTGAAGTTACATTAGTCGTTCTTTCGATTTGATGAGTTGTTTTCTCAAAAAAGTGAATTTACTCCATATCACATTTTTGCAAATGCATAGAAAAAGTGATTGAATCTCCTATGCAATATATCTATGATAGTGTAAGGAAATACTCCACTAGATATTTTAGTGAACTAGTAATCACACGTGAGATGTGCGATGGAGGCACCGAAGGGGATGTATTGATGAAGTTAAATTGGATGGAATGAAATATTAGGGGAGCAAGAGGGAATATGAAGAAGGGGTTTGAGGGAGAATGAGTCTAGGAGGGGGGGAATATTGGGAGAAATTAATTTGAAAATATTCTTTATTATGACTGGGCACATATGAACTAGGTGTCATTCTTTTCAATCATCTGGAAGAGATAGAGGGGTTGATGTGCAATTTGTTGAGGCAATGCACTTTTTTAATATCTTAGATAGAAAGGAATGGTTGATGAATACTTGGAATGGAAAATTCTATATGTCTAAATATTGAACTCTACCTATGTTATATAAGAAAACTTTTTGTTTAAGGTTCCTTGTGTCATTTATTTCATACAATTTTTTTATTAGGGTTTTTATTTACTAATTAAGGTAGAGATTAGGATTTTTCATCATCAATAATCTTAACGATTTCCTCTAACAATGATCACCAACACAAAACCTCTTTGGAAATGCAAAAGTGTTCTCACAATGCACAGGCCTAGTAGAGGAGGCAACACAGTCTTGAAATGTCAAACCCAATTCTAAATTTGAACTATTCGTAAGCCACCAAGGGACAAAAATGGATTGTGCCTAAGAGGGTAATCCTCAAACCATTGACCTTGAAATCCATATTCTCCCCAACCTTATATGCTTTGTAAAGTCGCAATCACCATTGGTTATAGAAATGAAGCTTGCATATGTTTGTTATGACATGCTTTTTCCCTCATCTAACACATCCTCTAGCTCATCCTCATCATCCAACTTATCCACTTTGTTAAGAGAAACATATCATCAAAAAAACTAATAAGTGTTATAGTTGGAGATGTGGAAGTGTAGGCCCTTGATTTAGTGCTTTTACAGAGAGTATAAAACAAGTTTTTACTTTTCTTTACCATTTTTTTGGTTTTCCTTCCATGCTTACATTATTACAAGAAAACAATTTGATTTCATTAATCTCTAAAAGTGCAAATCAAATAAAAAGTAGGGATTTTCAAGTTGGTGACTATTAAGATAGATTTAATGTCCAATAAGCCTTGTGTTATATAGATGATCTAACTATAGTAGGAAAAAGTGACATGCAGTTCATACATGAAATGTCGAGAAAAAAATGATCGGCTATATTGTTGGGGTTAGCACACCAGTTGTACAGATAATATATCAGATCTAAGCATACATGCAAATATAAGCGGATATTCTACTAGAAGAAATATACAAAACAAGAGATATAAATCAACACCAGATTTAAAGTGGTTCACCCAGTGTGGGCTACGTCCACCAAGAAACAAGCCAATCTATTATCCAAAGCTTTGACAAGATATACAATTGAAGATTTACAATCTTCCACACCTCCCAGATGTACAGTACTTTCTTTCTCTCAAGACTTTGTTTCATCACCCAAGAATTCTCTCTCTCACTAACTTTTACAAGTTCTTCTTAATTCTTGTTAATACTTACTTCTAAACCCTAGCTTTCATGATTATATAGCCGTTTATAGACTTAGGGCACTTAGCCTTGTAATTACAATAAATAGATATACGTTAATGCTAAAAATAGATCTAATTCCCAAGAGTTAATTGAAACATTCTCGCACAGGTAACTGATGTTAGTTATCCCTAACCGATGTCGGTTCCTTCTTGCCTGACTGATGTCGTTCCTAGGTGACCGATTCATGTCCCTCCTAACCGATGACGGTTACTATGTTTTCTAGCAAGTTTTACATTACATGTTAATCTGAATTAATTGAGCTCTATAACTCAACAATCTCCCACTTGGAGATTAATTACTGGACCATACCTGTACAGCATCATTCTTGGATCTTTCCTTAGCTTTGTTTCTTCCACTTCAAGTCTCAAACTTGAAGACCAATAGAAGTGGATTGTAGCTCCAACTTCTCCTTTGCTAATGGCTTTGTTACCATATCCGTAGCGTTCTCGCTCATATGAATCTTTTCTAGATTCAACTGTCCATCCTCCAATACCTTTCGTGGGTAAGTGCACGAAGTTGGTGGACAATTCCGTGGACATAAAAACCATGAAATAAAGGAACCGCAATCACGGTATACATACCGCGATTGGTTCCTGAATTCCAGGTTCGGTAATTTGAACCTAACCTAAAACCGCGATCGCAGGTAGAACTGTGAGCACGGTTATAAACCGCGATCGTGGAACTCTGAGACAAAATTTAGCAGTCCCGCGACTCCTTATTTTCCTCATTTTTCATTTCAAACCGTGATTTTTCCTAAACATTTTTCACTCGCGCTTTGAATACCACCTCAAAATTGCTCATCGGACTTCTGGATAGTGATAGATTCAACCATGCCGCTAAGACGAGGAGGTAAGTCCCCAATTGTAATCATTTTTTTGCATTTTAGGTTTTTTTTTGCATTTTAGGTTTTTTTTTTGCATTTTCATGGGTTTTTTGAAATGTTTGTTTATGTATACAATTTTCTTGTTTTATCAGTTGGTCGGCAAGCTTGAAATCATGCAAACCATCAAAACATTCCTCAAAACCCCTGAACATTCCTCAAAACCCTCCGAACATTCCTCAAAACCCTCCTCCAAACATAGATCCGCCTCCTGTGGCTCCTTCTGTCCCCACTGAGCCAGCAGGAACGCAAGATAATATCATTGGAAGAATATGAGAAAATAAAATTGTCATTGAGAACCTAATTCAAACTATAAGACAAAATCATGCTACAAATCCATCCCGCATGACTTTAGCCAATACATTGCAAACATTGATTGGTGAAGTCGAGTCTGCAACCAACCAAATACATAGATGGAACACCTTTAGAAGTGACTGTAGGTGGTGGTATGTGGATAAACTATCCCATGTGGCCGTCAAAGACAAAAAAATTGGAAAAGACCTCATTTGTGCATTATTTACCGACCCTAGAACCAATGCCCCCCTGCAGTTACTTGCAAACGGTTCCCAATCCATTGGTGCCATGATGACAGAATCAAAAACAATTTTTGGGACTGATGGTGGATGGTTTTTTATTATCCACCATGCAACAACAATGAGGTTCCTCTTTATTTTTTGAAGAAATTATATTGCGAGTTCGTGCTCAATGAGGTCCTGAATTATTTTGACTTTTCTGAATTTTTTGGTCGAGGAGGTGGCTCTGCACAGAGCAGACCTGGTGCATGCGTAGGTCATCCTAGGATCCCCCATGCCCCAAAACCCCCACTACCTTCAGTTATCCCTCCTACAGTGAAGGAGGTTGTGGAGATTGATACATTGCATGCATTGAGGGAGCTCACTGACACTCTCACCCAGCATAGTGACCAAATTGCATCTGGTGATGTTGGTGGAGGCGCCAGTTCTAGTGCACCACACCACTGTGGATCATGTGGTGCCGTATGCACTGTAGGCGAGACATCATTTGTTGGTTCACAGGATTTCTTTTCTATAGATGAGATGTTGGGGAATGTTTTTGGAACTGGTGCCACTGATATTGGTCTTTCACAGGTAAATTTCAAATAAATTTAAATACATATAGTTTAATTCACATGTTTGAGATATATATATATATAGTATATATATCATATATATGATATATATATATATATATATTTGATTGTACGTCATGTACATACATGTAAAAAACTAATTTTTTATTTTATTTTAAATAGCAAGAGCCGATGAAGGAAACATCCGGCATTGACATGCTAGCTACTGCGGCTGGGCGTGTTTCAAACGTAAGTTTCAAGTTGTACAAACTTACATTTTTAATTTCATTTGATTGCACTAGATTATTATTATAATGTTTCACGTGTATGTTGTACATGTATTAATATTTTTCTCTTTTATACACAAGAGCCTGGCGGGGTCATCATCTGCTCAGGGAACTGAGGCTACTGGCACGCCTCACATGAGTTTTACGCAGGTTAGTAAATCTCTTTACACTTTGTTTCTAATTACTGGAAGTTCACGTGGATTACATGCTTTGGACCTCTGCACAGTCATGTAGATTTTAATATTGATTTGTACATGTTTTTTGTATAGCTTATGACTGCTAGAGAGACTCCTCCATATATGCAGACTGTGGAGGCTGCTGTAGATACTACCATAGCATCTGCAGATCCACTAACTGAGGTACAATTTTTTAAATTTGTTAAATTTTGGAGGTTCATTATTTCTTATTAAACTTAAATCTACAATATCAAATTTTGTATGTATATGTGAAATATTTAATTTGAAAATTAATTATTTGTATGTAGCTTACCCCTCGTGAGTCTATTGTTGTCCCTGCGACGCATCAACAACAAATTGATAGGGATCATGACATTGCGGTAAGATTTCACATGCATTTTAACTAAATTGTACAAGTTTCTAAATTTTGAATGTATTTTAAAATTTTGGGTGTTAAAAACTTGTTGTTTATGAATGTGTAGGTTAGGTTGCAGGCATGCTTAGAGACACCTAGGACCACACGGATGAAATCCATAGTGGCATCTCCCTCCACTACATCCCCAGGTCGTGGACGTGCTACTTCTAGCAGGGCAAAGAGAGGGAAGATGTTTCATGAGTAGATTTATAGTCCACCTGGATGTACATATGTGGTCATGAGTAGATTCATAGTCCATTGTATATATATAGCCTTTTGCGACCGCATGTGGTCCCATATGTACATTATGACACACTTAGTTCAAGATGTACACATACATTATGAACTTATACATATATATTTTCAGAGACGTGCGTCTGGAGCACACTTTGTTTTTATTATATATTATTATATATATCCATGTGTGTTGGTTTTCATAACGATAAATCTGAACTATATATGTTTGATTTTATTTCATTGCATGTATGATATCCTTCTATTTATATCATTATAGAATAAATGGTTGGACATTGAAGAAAGATAATAAGAGTACTGTAAACTGAACAATTGATAAATAAAGAACATGATTCTAGAATAAATTGTGTTTTTGAGTACACATTAGTAACCAGATCAGAGGGAAGGAGCAAGGGCCACTCCTCTCCGATGTGAATGGAAGTTTTATTTATTTCTTGTTCAACTATTCTAATGTTTTTTACTTCTAGTATTAATGTGCTTGAATTATCTAGACAATATTTTCATTCATGTATGTTTATGTTTTCATGATCATAGAATTAGAAGTATTGTCCCCAGTTCTTACTATCTTAAATAAATTTAGAATAGATCCTTTAATCATGGAAGTTGTGTTATTTCCAGTTTGATTAAGTTTACATTCTTAATATGTTCCAAATCATCTCTTCATTGCAAATAGGCTTGGACACAACATTGATATTGACAAAGTATTAAATTATTAAAGCGTGAGTATGATCCAAAAAATAGATCTAGAAGTACCAAATTATATGTATTTAAACTTTTTGAAACTTGGAAAATATACCCTCAACATGTTCATCGTTATGGAAAATGGCGAAGTTAGGTTGACGATGATTCTTATTATATTTTGTGTAGTACGTGGCGGTTACACAATTACTGCGATGGTTGCACAATCGTTTCTCTTCACAGAGTAGTAGTTGTGAGACTGTTATATGTAGGCATCAGCAGTTACGTAACTGCCGCGGTGATTATGCAAACACCTCCTGTAGAAAGTAGTGATTTTTTCCTTGACGATGCCAAAATGGGAATCTAAATAGTTGAAAATGTTTGGACTTCCCAAACCAGTTTGTTTCTCATCTCCTTTCATCCTTGGATATAACAACTATAAATGCAAGCACATAAATAATCATCTAAGTAAGTCATTTGGAGTGAATTCAAGTGTGAGAAAAGGGGGAAAGTTTTCAAATTGTTCTGGTTTTGTTCATAGACAACTAAGTTCTTTCTCGTTGAGGGTTATAAACAAGTGATGCAAGTAGAGAGATCTTAAATCCTTGTTAAAGGACATCTTTTGGTAGTGATCTTGTATTGTATTGTATTGGAGATTTATATAGTGAAGTGAATAAATTTCTTACCTAGCTAGAGTTTTTCCCACATTGGGTTTCTCTAGGATAAAATTCTTGTCTCCTTGTCTTGCATATCTAAATTTCAGTATTGTATGAATGATTATTTCATAACATACTCCATAATAATAACTTTGGTAATTGTTCATTTATCATCACTAAGATAAGATCCATTTATTGTTTAAAAGATGCAGTTTATGGATCAGAGATTTTAAGATCAAGTGTTTTTTGTGTGGTTTAACTTGTGTTGAAATTTTTAGTTAGATACCCCTCACCCAGAAGGGTAGTGAAAGTGATGAAGGTATCCTCATTCCTTTTGAAGAAGATATTTCCACCAAGAAGTGGAAGTAAGGAATATGAAACATGGCTCGTAGTGAGATGCACATGAGACTGAAGAAGAATGTTTCTACAAGATGGAGGCAGATGTGGCAAGTCTATCCAAATATGTGGGAAATATTTCCTTGTCTATGGGAAATATTTAGTCCATCATGGGAAGAACAACCCCATACCAAACTTACTCCTCCTCCATTCAAAGAGAAGGTGAAGATATAAATTTAGCCTTATGATGGGGACATGAATGCTGATAAGTTAGACCATTGGCTAACTCAAATTGAGGTATATTTCAATTTGCATCAAATCAATGAGAGTCAATAAATTTCATTTTCAAGGTTAAAATTAACCATTCATGCTTTAACCTGGTTTGAAAGCTATGTTCATTCCTTGGTTGTTAAGAATCTTCCACCTATTTCTAAGTGGGATGAATTTAAGAGGCCAATCAAAAAGAAATTATATCATATTTGTTACGATGAAGAGAGGTCCATGTATTGAAAATATCTCAGGCAAAAACAAGGCCAAGATGTGCAAGAGTACACCGACGAGTTTTGGAAGAAAGCTATCTAAATGGGAAAATATCTCCAAGTACATTAGTGGAATCCATAACCACTTGAGGAAACCCATTCTCTTGGCCAAGTCGGTGAATGTAGATGAGACTCAAGTTCTCAAGCCCACTATCTAGAGAACACCAGTTGAATGCTAGAGGAGGCGGTGTTTCGGTGCGCAAAAGGGTCGTTGCTTCCGGGCTACTTCGTTCGGGCGTAGTCCCTTAAGAGCCCTGAGACCAAAATATCATTCAACTTTGACGGGTGACTACTCAAACTCCATGGCACCTAGAGAGGCCTCATCTAATCTGACACCTTGGCGTAGGGACCCTCTACAATAGCCTCTCTCAGTTTTTTCCTTCTCATTTCGGTGCTCTCGTTGTCCTATTGTTTACAAACGCGTAAAATAGTGCAGTTGGAGCCAGTGTAAGGTTGTCAAACGCTATATTTTGCAAACGGTGGGTCATGGCACCAAACTGACTATGTTGGCACATCTAGGTGGCTAGGTGAATGCTAGAGGAGGTGGTGTTTCAGTGCGCAAAAGGGTCGTTGCTTCCGGGCTACTTCGTTCGGGCGTAGTCCCTTAAGAGCCCTGAGACCAAAATATCGTTCAACTTCGACGGGTGACTACTCAGACTCTGTGGCACCTAGAGAGGCCTCGTCTAATCCGAAACCTTGGCGTAGGGACCCTCTACAATAGCCTCTCTCAGTTTTTTCCTTCTCATTTCGGTGCTCTCGCTGTCCTATTGTTTGCAAACGCGTGAAATAGTGCAGTTGGAGCCAGTGTAAGGTTGTCAAACGCTATATTTTGTCAAATGGTGGGTCATGGCACCAAACCAACTACGCTCGGAACATCTAGGTGGCCAGGTGAATGCTAGAGGAGGTGGTGTTTTAGTGCGCGAAAGGGTCGTTGCTTCCGGGCTACTTCGTTCGGGCGTAGTCCCTTAAGAGCCCTGAGACCAAAATATCGTTCAACTTCGACGGGTGACTACTCAGAATTCTGTGGCACCTAGAGAGGCCTCGTCTAATCTGACACCTCAGTGTAGAGACCCTCTACAATAGCCTCTCTCAATTTTTTCCTTCTCATTTCGGTGCTCTCGCTGTCCTATTGTTTGTAAACACGCAAAATAGTGCAGTTGGAGCTAGTGTAAGGTTGTTAAATGCTATATTTTGCAAACAGTGGGTCGTGGCACCGAACCAACTGTGCTGCCATGTCCGGGTGGCCAAGTGAACACTAGAGGAGGAAGTGTTTTGGTGCACGAAAGGGTCATTTCTTCCGGGCTACTTCGTTTGGGTGTGGTCCCTTAAGAGCCCTGAGACCAAAATATCATTCAACTTTGAAGGGTGACTACTCAGACTTCGTGGCACCTAGAGAGGCCTCATTTGATCCAACACCTTGGCGTAAGGAACCTCTACAATAGCCTCTCTCAGTTTTTTCCTTCTCATTTCGGTGCTCTCGATGTCCTATTGTTTGCAAACATGTGAAATAGTGTAGTTAGAGCTAGTGTAAGGTTGTCAAACGCTATATTTTGCAAACGGTGGGTCGTGGAACTGAACCGACTATGCCGGAACATTTGGGTGGCCAGGTGAACACTAGAGGAGGTGGTGTTTTGGTGCATGAAAGGGTCGTTGCTTCCAAGCTACTTCGTTCGGGCGTAGTCCCTTAAGAGCCCTGAGACCAAAATATTGTTCAACTTCGACGGGTGACTACTCGGACTCTATGGCACCTAGAAAGGCCTCGTTTGATCCAACACCTCGGTGTATGGACCCTCTACAATAGCCTCTCTCAGTTTTTTCCTTCTCATTTTGGTGCTCTCGTTGTCCTATTGTTTGCAAACACGTAAAATAGTGCAGTTGGAGCCAGTGTAAGGTTGTCAAACGCTATATTTTGCAAACGGTGGGTTGTGGCAACGAACCGACTACGCTGAAACATCTAGGTGGCTAAGTGAACGCTAGAGGAGGTGGTTTTTTTGTGCGCGAAAGGGTCGTTGCTTCTGGCTACTTCGTTCGAGCGTAGTCCCCTAAGAGTCATGAGACCAAAATATCGTTCAACTTCAACGAGTGACTACTCTGACTCTGTGGCACCTAGTGAGGCCTTGTCTGATCCGAAACCTCGATGTAGGGACCCTCTATAATATCCTCTCTCAGTTTTTTCCTTATCATTTTGGTGCTCTCACAGTCCTATCGTTTACAAACACGTGAAATAGTGCAGTTAGAGCCAATATAAGGTTGTCAAACGCTATATTTTGCAAACAGTTGGTCGTGGCACCAAACCGACTGCGCCGGCACGTCTAGGTGGCTAGGTGAACACTAAAGGAGGTAGTGTTTCAGTGCGCGAAAGGTTCGTTGCTTCCAGGCTACTTCGTTCGGGTGTAGTCCCTTAAGAGCCCTAAGACCAAAATATCATTCAACTTCGACGGGTGACTACTCAAACTCCGTGGCACCTAGAGAGGTCTCATCTGATCAAAAATCTCAGCATAGGGACCTGTCGACACTAAAATTTTCCTCCATAATTTCTATTTCATTAATGTATGTATTAGGAATAGGATGTTGTTAAGTATAATTAGTAGTAGCGTCTGATAGAAGATAACGGCGCCGTCAGTACGGTGTCACCAATAATGTGGAGTACGGTAACAGTTAAAGTACAATAGGAATGTTGTAAAAAGTAAATATTTGTCGTAAGTGGTCCGGTAATGTTAAAATGTAAAAGTTTGGGTAATTAGAGAAGTAGGGTCTGCATGATTAGGAATTAGAATATTATATTGGTAATAAGGACAAGGAGTGAGGTCATAAATATTTTGTGTATTTTATTTGTAAAAAGTCTAAAATGTGGAACCCGTGTAAAATGATAAGGTTTATCTTATCTTAAGAGATAAGCTTACATGTACAGATAAGAGTTAAGGTATGGAATATGATTCGTCAAAGTGGATTTCTTATCCTATCTTAGAGATAAGATGGATAATCCTGGAAGTTCTATAAATAGAGAGGCCACCCCCCTCATTTAGCATAGAAAGAAGTAGTGAGAAATATTGTAGGAAGTGTGCAAAGGAAGCCATCAGTTAAAGGTGTGTTGAAGAAGCCATCAAGAGGTGTAATTGTAAAGTTTCTCCCATAGTCTTGTTGAAGTACCTCATGGGTGAGATTGTAACAATTTCGTGTTAATATTATAATTTACTTTGATATTTCAGATTTGTCATCATTCCATCTTATCATAGTCGATGGTATTCTTGTGTTCGGTTGTTGTTTTGTTTCCAGATTACATCCACCAAACTAAAGGCTGTGCATTAGTAAATAATCACAGCACGAGGAGTTCCCGGTGAAGAATTATCATAGTGCCGGATTAGTGATGACATTTTGGTTCCGTTGCCAGGACCATTCCTCGTTGGTGGATTTTCTGGAGAGATATTCCCACTTAGTCAAAAATCAATTGGAGGATAACCTTGTTTTTACTGTGCATAGTAGTTACCGTGGTAAAGTCATTTTTACCGTGAATAGTAGTTACCATGACAAAGTCATTTTTGCTGTGAATAGTATTTATCACAGTAAAGTCACTTTTTATCGTGAATAGTATTTACTGCAGTAACTTCATTTTTACCGTGAATAGTGTTTACCACAGTAAAATCAATTTTTACCGCAGTAAGTCAAGTTTTACCATAGTTTACCGTGGTCAATTCTATAGTAATTTCAATTATTTGTGCACATAAGTCTTGTTGATTGTACTTGTGGGTTGGTATTTCACGGTGGTTACTTTTGAAAATGGAAAAGATTCCTGTTTTTTCAGCTCAATCTAATGAAGATGCTTCTTCTTTCATTCAAGAGTTTAAGCGATCTTGTATTTGTAATGGCCTTATAAGAAGGGAACAATGGACTGAATTTTTTCCTACCTTTTTGGATGGTTCCGCACTTAGGTGGTTTGAAACACTAGGTGATAATGTGAAAAATTCATGGGATTTATTAACTGAAAGTTTTCTTGAAGAATTTGGTGAACAACAGAGATATGCAAACCTCATGATCGAGATCACAAAGCTAGCCCAAGGAGAGAAGGAGAAGATAAGGGATTATCATGCTCGTGTTCTAGAGCTAAGGAGGAAGCTCGATGCCTAGATCCATAAGGAAGGATTAGCAGATGGGTTGATGAATGGTGTGGATAATCTCCTCTGTAAGCACTTCATTCTTGGGATGAAGCCAGAGATCAGACAACGAGTGAAGTATGACCACCCAGCTACCATTGAACAAGCAAAGGAGATTGCAAGAAGGCAAGAAGAAAGCATGGAAGAGGAGCCCAAAGAAATTGTTGTTAAAGTAGAGCCTACACCAGCACCTTTGGTCCAGAATCCACAACCACTCCCGGTGATAGTACATCTACTGAGTATGAAGATCTGCTTAAGAAGATGGGCTAGTTAACTATTAATCTTCTTCAAGGAAAGGAATTTAGTTCTCAGGGAGGTGATAGAGGTCCAAAAAGAAATATTTCTGAAGTTGTTTGTTATGGTTGTTATAAAAAGGGTCATTATAAGTATAATTGTCCAGATAGAGCTTCTACATCTGGTACAAGAGATAATGATAAAGGAAAAGCACTTGTGAATTCTCTTGATGTAGTAGATAAGAGTAGAAATAATGAAGTAGATGTGTTTGTAACAAAAAGAAAGAAATAAAAAGATAATCAAGATGTAACTGATCCTAAGAAGATGAAAGGAAAAATTAGTAAGAAACATAGGAGAAGAAAGCTGGGTGTGCAGGATTTTCTGATTTCACAGGGGCAAGGACCATACTCCATCTTGGAAGATCTGTCCAAAGGCCTGCAAATATTACATATGGTCAACTCTTGGCTATGTCTTCTGAGAAGAGGCGGGAGTTGCGAGGTGGACTCAATGCTCGAAGAAGGAAGGAGGTTGAGGTCCCTGTTTTGGAGGCAGAGGCAGATCCCTATGCTCCACAAGCTGAGGGATTATGTAATGGTATTTCAATTCATGATGTCTAGTTGATGGAGGTGCTGCAGTTAATGTAATGACCGAGTCTGTAATGAATATGTTGGGTTTAAAAATTGATCGCCCTTCAACACTTATGTTAAGGTCATTAAATAAGGGAAAAACTAAACCAGAAGGTGTAGTTTCAAATGTGGCAATATCTGTTATGGGTGTTGTATGTGTGGTAGACTTTCAGGTGATGAAAAATGGTACTGTTGCGTACCTAATGCTGCTAGGAAGACCATGGCTAAGGAGAGTTCATGCAAGAAACTACTGGAATGAAGGTTTCATGACACTTGGACGTGGTAGAGAGAGGGTGAAGATAAATGTGATCCCTCGACATCATAAAGCAGAACCTGTGGATTCAAGTGATGAAACTGATGATTGGATATCCTTTGATTACTCTAGTACCAGTGAAGTGGACACTGAAGATGAAGAAAGTGAGGTTGATGTTTTAGTCATGGATATTCTTCCAGTCACACCAACCCAAGACCCCATAAAATTATCTGAAGAAGAAGTTGATGATCGTCTCCAACAAATAAAGATTGGTGATGCTATGATGGAGAGTGAGAAGGAATCCTACCTCCAGCTCTTTCGAAGGTACATACACCTATTCACTTTTGATTACAAGGAACTCTGTCAAGTAAGTTGGGTAGAACATTCTATTGAGCTGGTAGATGGTGCTATTAATGTATGTATTAGGAATAGGATGTTGTTAAGTATAATTAGTAATAGCGTCTGATATAAGATAACGGCACCATCAGTACGGTGTCGCCAATAATGTGGAGTACGGTAACAGTCAAAGTACAATAGGAATGTTGTAAAAAGTAAATATTTGTCGTAAGTGGTCCGGTAATGTTAAAATGTAAAAGTTTGGGTAATTAGAGAAGTAGGGTCTACATGATTAGGAATTAGAATATTATATTAGTAATAAGGACAAGGAGTGAGGTCATAAATATTTTGTGTATTTTATTTGTAAAAAGTCTAAAAATGTGGAACCCGTGTAAAATGATAAGGTTTATCTTATCTTAAGAGATAAGCTTACATGTACAGATAAGAGTTAAGGTATGGAATATGATTCGTCAGAGTGGATTTATTATCCTATCTTAGAGATAGGATGGATAAGCCTGGAAGTTTTATAATAGAGAGGCCACCCCCCTCATTTAGCATAGAAAGAAGTAGTGAGAATATTGTAGGAAGTGTGCAAAGGAAGCCATCAGTTAAAGGTGTGTTGAAGAAGCCATCAAGAGGTGTAATTGTAAAGTTTCTCCCATAGTCTTGTTGAAGTACCTCATGGGTGAGATTGTAACAATTTCGTGTTAATATTATAATTTACTTTGATATTTCAGATTTGTCATCATTCTGTCTTATCATAGTCGATGGAATTCTTGTGTTCGGTTGTTGTTTTGTTTCCAGATTACATCCACCAAACTAAAGGCTGTGCATTAGTAAATAATCATAGCACGAGGAGTTCCCGGTGAAGAATTATCATAGTGCCGGATTGGTGATGACAAACCCTCTACAATATCCTCTCTCAGTTTTTTCCTTCTCATTTTGGTGCTCTCGTTGTCCTATTGTTTGTAAACGCGTGAAATAGTGCAGTTGGAGCCAGTGTAAAGTTGTCAAATGCTATATTTTGTAAATGGTGGGTCGTGGCACTAAACCGACTGTGTCGGCATGTCCGTGTGCCCAGGTGAACACTATAGAAGGTGGTTTTTTGGTGCGTGAAAGGGTCGTTGCTTCCGGGCTACTTCGTTCGGGCGTAGTCCCTTAAGAACTATGAGACCAAAATATCGTTCAACTTTGACGGGTGACTACTCAGACTCTGTGGCACCTAGATATTCCTCATCTCATCCGACACCTCAGCATAGGGACCCTCTACAATAGCCTCTCTCAGTTTTTTCCTTCTCATTTCGGTGCTCTCGCAGTCCTATTGTTTGAAAATGCGCAAAATAGTGCAGTTGGAGCCAGTGTATGGTTGTCAAACGCTATATTTTTCAAACAGTGGGTCGTGGCACCAAACCAACTACGTCGACACGTCCAAGTGGTCAGGTGAATGCTAGAGGAGGTTGTGTTTTGGTGCGTAAAAGGGTCGTTGCTTCCGGGCTACTTCATTCAGGCATAGTCCCTTAAGAGCCATGAGACCAAAATATCGTTCAACTTCTACGAGTGACTACTCAAACTCTGTGGCACCTAGAGCGGCCTCGTCTAATCCAACACCTCAGCATAGGGACCCTCTACAATAACCTCTCTTAGTTTTTTCCTTCTCATTTCGGTGCACACGCGTAGGTATGGTCTTGTAAACACTTGGGGAGGAGTCGCTTTCAAATTTTACAACATTTTCAAAATTTACAATTTTTTCAAAATTTACAACTTTTTCAAACAATGAAAGCTTATCTTAGCTTCGAGAATTTAAAATTCTCTACTAACAGTGTCATCCACGTAAAGGTGGAATCTTTTCTGGAACCAATAACCTAAACATAAAAGTATTAGTCAAAGAAATTTAAGTTTCAAATCAAAACCATATACTATCTATATATGTACAAAATACACAAATTTAAAATAAAATATATTCAAACTTAAATCTAGATCTTTAAACTAAAAAATTTATATATATATTGAAAAGAAATTATATATACCAAACATGAGCATTGTAAATTCATTCCAATGAACTATCAGGATCAGATCTACTCTGAATAGCAGAAACGATTGCTTCATGATCTAACTCTCGAACCTTCCAAAGAATCTTGTTATTAGGCCTTCCTCGATATCTATACAGCTGAATATTTGTCACTAGAACTAGATGTGAATATAAGAGTATTTTCCTATGTGTCTCAAAGTCTTCAAACACTCAAACAAAGGAGTTTTTTAATGGATACCGTCGAAGCCAAGTTGCAGTAACTACCACTGACCATGTAGGATACTCAATATCTTCGCCATCTATAATAGGAGAAGTCAAATTCTTTCTTTCCTCGATGCAACAACATAAGAAATAGTTAATTCCTTCTTCATTGTCTTCTGTCGCAATTGCTGCAAACACATATCCTACAAAAAAATAACCAAGGTTGAACAACTCAAATTTAAATTACATATTAAAATTTCAATGGACATAACGCAATACAAAAATTAAATAAATAACCATAAATACATCGTCGCACCAAAATCAAAATTTCGTCAAAGTCCTTAGATGTTGTAACTTCATCTGCAGAAACAAGTCGTAATGCTTGTGGAGGTTGATAACTAGGAAGCGGAGTTAGAGGCCTACAAATTCATCCTTCCACCCATTCTTGTGAATCACACTCAACAGTGACAAATTCGATACAAGATGCATAAAAAAATGTCAACTTTCTTGTCCATACGGCCCACGAAGTAGCGTCTGAGCTATAAAATGAGTGCATATCACTAGACCCAGTGAGTGTCATACAATCCTCGTAGTTAGCAATATGTTGTTCCTCTATCAACCAAAAATATCTGCGAACTGTGGAATTTTCTTGAGAACCTCAGGCCATGTTATCAGTACACCATTCCACTATGCTCTTTGCATCTTTTAATTTAGCACCACCTTTGTACTTCAACTCTTCTCTTGCAAGAGCTCTTTTCACACATGCCCCTGCACCGTCATGCTCTCCTTTTCCATGTCCAACCTCAGTGAAACTCCAAATATGTTGCACACCCATCTTGATGTGCATTCTGCTCATCCAATAAAACATTCGTGCACTCTTAAACTAAGACATGCAATCATCTGACCATATATAATGTTATTTGAAGTGGATGTCCCTATCAGACAAGTTTCCATAAAATAACTGGAAACACCCTTGCACAAATTCAGTAGAATGAGTATGATCATCACTGATATAAAAGTGGTACTCTCTTAAAAAAATTCGATCATTTTCTGTACTATCAAGAGAATGTAGAAATGCTATATGCACAAAAATGGCAACTTGTACTGAGTTGTAATATTGCGATTGAACCTCCATTTGTGGTTGTAATGTGTAATTCTCTTCAAATTCAACCACTAAAACAATAGTACCAATATCAAATGTGTCTTTGCATAGCTTGAATTGTTCATCCAACCATCGATCTCTATGTGTATGCCTCGCATACTCATAAACAATTTTATCTAAATTTTCTCATAAATTAGAAAATGGGCATTTGTTCTGTAACTAGCTCACACCGTTTCAACTCTTTTCCATCTTTCAACTGGTATGCAACTGATTTATATTTATCAAACTCAACTAAATTATGTCATATTGTACCTTCAATTTGCTCATGGATGTAACTTTCTAATTTAGGTAATCCGCTACATGTACTACAACTTCCATCTAAACAATCCTGACTATAAAAAAATTGTCCAACTTTTTCACAAAATATAGTAGGAATGAAATCCCTGGAAGATATTGGTGGAACTTGAACACCACATTCAGATAACATAGTTTCAGAATGAAAATTAGAATGAATACGTAAAAATTAGCATAATGCATCACAAATTCAACATGTTGCCTACAACAACAAGTGGTGCGAGCATGGTTGATTTTCACATAGAATGGTTTCAACATTTCAAAAAAATGTTGACTAATTTTAATTTCTAGATTCTCTTGTTCAAACTTACGAAAAAATTGATTTTGAGTCATATTTAATAATTGCTTTAGATATGGTTCACGATTAGTAGAACCAACTCTCTGTTTTATAACATCTCTTGTATTAGGTGAAACTCTAGTGTTATCATGCCAAAATTTAATAGCAACTTCTCTTATAGCATCAAAATTATTTTTCTCCTTACGCAGTGCTCTAGCAGAAAATGCCCAAAAATCGGCATTATTGAGTGATTAAAGGATATTACATCTTTCAATTTCTTTCATTAGAGTTTTTTTATTAACTTGTAACATTCGACTTGTTTGCGTAATCAAACGTTATTTTTTTATTGATTCACTTACAACACTAGCAGCAAGTACACGACGCACAATATTACTATCCCTAGTGTGTCTCTTGACACCAACAATGTGATATGCATCATGAAGGTTTTCAAAAATTGTAGAGGTTTGACCACATATATTAGATGTTCTCAATCCTAAGGTGTTTAATGTAGGTCTCATTTTAATCAATTTCATCAAACTAACCAACAACTGACATTTTTGGAAATCATTTAAAATTTCAAAATGACTATCCCAAATTTCAATGGATTTTCTTCTGATTTTTCGTTCAGAAAGTTTGTCAGACATTGGTTTCAAAATGTTTTCATCAATTTCAATTAAAAATATTAGGTTTCTTACGTAAAATCCTAGAAGGCGTTTTTGTCAAATTTTGCTTGTCTACAATTTCAACATGAATTTCCTTATTCACATTTTCATAGTCTCCTTCAATTTCAACATTCACTACATCATGAGTATTTAATTCTTCTTCAAAATTGGCAGTAAAAACTTCTTCATCACGAGTATTTAATTCAACTTCAACATTGACAGCAGAAACATTACCTAGTTCTTCATTGCTTACAATAGTTGGGATTGAAGATGAACCTTTTCTAGATTCACGAAGTTTCCACATTCGCTTAGCATTTTGAATTTTTTTGGCCTATAATTATTTTGGTGTTTTTTTACTTAATGACTTCTTTTTTTGACTTCGTTTTTTGTCTCCCATGATGTTTTGTTTCCGGTGATAAGAAAAACGTGCAGAAAAAGATAGAATTTCGTTGTAATTCATACGGTAAAGTCAAAGAGTAAAAATCACATGGTAATTCAGACAATGGGATGTGTGTAAATATGATTTATGAACCACGAGCGCGCTTTATAAACCGTGATTGCGTATCTATCTTCCAAACCTAAGCCTCAGAAAATCTTTGTTTTTCCCCAACCAAAGCTATGGAAGGTCATTATAAAGTGTAAAAGGTCAAAAAACCTCAAATTTGCTCTTCCAAAGACTTGAACCATGCTAAAAAACTGAAAACATTTCACAAAAATGGTGCCATCACGTAGGGGAGACTCTTAGCTTCGTAGAAATATTGTTTTTAAAGTGAATAGAATAATAAATATCATTTTATATTTTTTACTAACAATAGGTCTTTAAGACATTTTTTCCCGTGAATGTTCATGTCTACGTTTAAGACTATAATTTTGTTTCACTTATCAAAATATGATAAAAATTATACCATCCCAAGCGTGGAAAAATTCTATACACGTTAAAATATATATATATATATATATATATATATATCTATATATATATATTTGATTTTGATATTTTTTTTATATAGTTTATGGCGGGCAAGCGGAAAGCGCTCCGTTTTCTAAATATTTTCATACCACTTTCACGGAAAAAATCATAAAAAAAATATTGCTAAAAAAATACAAAATAAAATCCATCTCAGGATAGACAACTACATCTAACGTTTCACCAAAGGAAAAAAAAAATAACAAGATTTGGTCATCCAAAATGCGGGTAAATGGACTACAATCTTATAAGTTTAAAAAAAAAAACTAATTCATATAATTTTAAGTGTTTAATATAGCTAAACTTGTCCGTTTTTTTTTTTTAAATAGTATTTTAGAAACTAAATTCCGAATGCTACGATTCATGTTTATATAATTTTTTCTAATTTAGAGTGCATGTATAGCTAATAATCCCTACAAGTTGAAATTTCGCTATTTTTTGCAATATGACGTCCATGTATGACCCTATATTTTTCCATCAACTTCCTGCACTTACCCTCGTATGAAGTGATACCTCGACTAAATGTGTTTCGTTTTCGAATGAAACATTGATTTCTTTGTCAAATGAATTGCACTCTGACTGTCACTAAACAATTTACAATCATCTTGCTCCTTTCCCAACTCTTCCATGAACCTGATCATCCATGTCATCTCTTTTCTAGCCTCTGTAGCTGCAACATACTCTGCCTTTGTAGTATAAAAAGGCCACAACCTTCTACAATCTTGAAATCTAGCTAACTGTCGTCCCACCTACTGTGAAAATATATCCAGTAGTGCTCCATCTACCATCTAGATCTCCAGCCATATCTGAATCAACATAGCCACATAATGAAATATCCAGACCTCCCATCAGCATAATTGCATTCTAGATGTCCCCTTTCAAATACTTGAGTATCCATTAGACATCTTTCCAATGCTCTTTACCTGGATTGGCCATATATCTACTCACAACTCCCACTGCCTGTGCAATGTCTGGTCTAGTACAAACCATAGCATACATGAGACTCCCAATCTGATGAATCATATGGCACTCGTGTCATGTATTTGACCTCCTCATGTGATGATAGACACTTATCTTTGCTCAATTTTAAGTGTCCAGCCATATGTGTACTAATAGGTTTTGCATTATGCATGTTGAACATTTCTAACACGTTGTAGATATAATCCTCCTGAGACAAATACAATTTCTTGTTTTTCATGTCTCTGTGTATTTGCATACGAAGGATTCTTTTATAACTCCTAAATCCTTCATAGAAAATGTGTGAGCTAGCTTTCCCTTAAGCTCACCAATGTCCTGCATACTAGATCATGTAATAAGCATATCATCTACATACAATAACAAAAATAGTATAGCTCCCATTTTCAATATTCTTGAAATATACACAATGGTCATATTCACATCTCAAGTAACCATCATCATGCATTAAACTATCAAACCTCATGTACCATTTACCTTGGAGCTTTCTTGAGCCCATATAGGCTCTTTTTCAACCTACACACTAATTTCTCCTTACCCTTGACTTCATACCCAAGCGGCTGCTACATATAAATATCTTCATCCAAATCACCATGAAGGAAAGTCGTCTTCACATCTAGTTTCTCTAAATGCAAATCCTCTACTACAACTAAACTCAATATAGTACAAATAGAAGTCATCTTAACAACGGGAGAAAATATTTCACTAAAGTCAATACCTACTTTCTGTGTAAATATTTTTACTACAAGCCTTGCCTTATATCTTTTCTATCCACCCTCTTCTTCCTTAATCCTATAAACCCGCTTGTTCTACAATGTCCTCTTACCTGCTGGTAACTTAACCAAATTTCAAGTCTATTATGTTCCAAGGAGTCCATCTCCTCATCCATGCCATGCTCCCACTAGACGTGGGTCTTATCTTGCATTTTTTCTTTAAAGCTCTCTGGTTTATCAGTCAATAACAAATAAAATAGAGAAGGTGTAAATCTTTCTGGAGGTTTACGTACCCTTTGTGACCTTCTCACAGGAGTTTGGGGAATTGGAGACTATACTGGACCTCTTGGACATTTGTATCCAAATATGTCAGTGACTGACGCCGGTCACCTCTAACTGTCATCGGTTCTGCTAACCAATATTGGTTTGGATCTTCTGTAACCGATACCGGTTCTATTGACCGATGTCAGTCAGTGGTAAACTGACACCAGTTACTACGTAACCCTTTAGGTAATACTTGTAAATCCGAGAGTTCATTTGCATTCACAAACTTCTCAAACCGATTCATCCTTGGGTACCAAAATTTGATCCTTGTACATTCTCTTTTCATTCCATTCAACATCATGACTCCTAATAATTTTAGAATTCTCTAAATCCCAAAAACGGAATATGAAATCACCAGATCCATAACCAAGGAAAGTGCATCTCTTAGATTTTGCATCCAATGTTTTTCTATTTTCCTTATCTACATGCACATAATATTCTGAACCAAAAACTTTAAGAAAAGAAAGATCTACCTTTTTTTCGGTCCAAGCTTCCTCTAGTATTTCATCATCTAGTGAACTTGAAGGCCCATGGTTAATCAAATAAAATGTTGTATCAACTGCTTCTGCCCAAAACTGTAAGGGCAGTCTAGAGTGTATCCTCATACTTCTAGCACATTCCATGATTGTCATGTTCATTATTTCTATAACACCATTCTCATGTGGTGTTCTTAGAACCGTTATTTCTCTATGTATCTCATTCACTAAACAAAAATCATTGAAATCCTTGCTATAGTATTCACCACCATTGTTAGATCTAAGGCACTTTAAGTTAGAATTTGATTCATTCTCAACAAGGGCTTTCCATCTTTTAAAAGTCTCAAAAATATCATATTTGCGTTTAATGTACAATAAAGCCATACCTTTCTTGTAGCATCATCAATGAAAGTAACATAATAATGGGATCATCCATAAGAAGCTACCTTAGCTGGTCCCCACACATCTGAATGTACAAGCTCCAATTTCTGCTCCTTCTTAGTAGCCCCAACTTTGAGAAATCTCACTCTCTTTTATTTTCCAAAGACTCAATGCTCACAGAAATCAAGATCTAAATATTTCAAATCTAATAACTTACCCTTAGCCTTTAAGATCTGCATTCCCTTTTGACTCATATGGCCTAGCCAGTTATGCCACATGCATGCATCTGAATCTGAAGTAGATAATGCAAAAAAGGAATTAGTAACAAAGGTAGATAAATATAATGTTCCTACCTTCTTACCTCTTACCACAAAAAAAGCACCCTTGGTGACTTTCCAAGAGTCTCCTGTAAAAGTAACCATGCAACTAGATTCACCTAGTTGCCCTGCAGAAATAAGATTCCTCCTAAGGCTTGGCACATGCCTCACATCTTTCAATACCCATGTATTTCCATTCTATAATTTTAGATGAACTTCCCATTTACCAGTAATACTGCAAGGTTCATCATCACCCAAATAAACATGCCCAAAATTGCCCTAGACATAATTTATGAAAATAACCCTTATTAGGGGTTTCATGGAAAGAAGCTCCTGAATCTAAAACCTGTGATTCAATTATATTGTCTAAAGAAAGAATAAGAGCACCTTGCATTATCTCTGATGTAGCAAGATTTTATTCTTTACCTTTGTATGGTTTTTGGTTATCTTTTTCCTTTGATCAACAATATTTCTTTGCATGTCCTTTCTTTCCACATTTCCAATAAGTAATTTCCTTACTTCTGGATTTAGATCCACTATCCCTTGACTTTAATTTCCCATGACTCTTATTCTTGGATCTCTCTTTCTGTGTGCCCCTGCTTTCTACATTCAAAGCATTCCCAAATGATGATTCCTCTATACTCTTCCTACAAATTTCTTCATTCGATATTATACTAACCACATCATCAAACTTCAAAATATTATTAGTAGATGTTGTATTACTAACAACCATTACCAATTTATCTCAACTATCAGGCAAAGAACATAAGAATAAAAGTGCTTCCACTTTATCATCAAATGGTATATCAACCAATTTTAACTGATTTAAAATAGATTTGAAATCATTCAAATGACTAGATGCAGATCCACCGTCATGCATCTTTGAACTAAATAGTTTCTTCATCAAATAAACTTTATTTGAAGCACTAGGTTTTTCGTATAAATTATCAAGAGATTTCATTAACCCTACCGTGGAAGTTTCTTCTGTAATATTGGAAGCCACGGATGCTATCAGGCTCAATCTTATAAATCCCAAAGTCTTTCTGTCAAGATATTTCATTCTTCATCAGTCATCTTCGTAGGTCTATACTTCTCATCCAATGGTCAATAAAAATCTCTTTGATACAGATAATCCTCAATTTGCATCTTCCATAATTGATAATTTTGGTCGTCAAATTTCTCTACCTTGTATTTGTTTTCTTCTGTCATTGTTGTAGCTCCCACTCAATCAAAAAATCCTCTGTGGGTAAATTTATCAACACAAAAAAACCCTCAAACAAAGCTCTGATACTAGTTGTTGGGGTTAGCACACCGGTTGTACATATAATATATCAGATCTAAACATACATGCAAATAAAATTGAATATTCTACCAGAAGAAATATACAGAACAAGAGATATAAATCAGCACCAGATTTAACATGGTTCACCCAGTGTGGGATACGTCCACTAAGAAACAAGTCAATCTATTATCCAAATCTTTGACAAGATATACAATTGAATATTTACAATCTTCCACACCTCTCAGATGTACAGTACTTTCTTTCTCTCAAGCTTTTGCTTCATCACCCAAGAATTCTCTCTCTCACCAACTTTTGCAAGTTCTTCTTAATTATTGTTAATATTTCTAAACCCTAGCTTGCATGTTTATATAGTCGTTTATAGACTTAGGGCACTTAGCCATGCAATTACAGTCAATATATATACTTTAAAGCTTAAAATAGATCTGATTCCCACGAGTTAATTAAAACATCCTCGCATGGGTAACCGACGTCGGTTATCCCTAACTGATGTCGGTTCCTTCTTACCTGACCAATGTCGGTCCTAAGTGACCAATGTCAGTCCCTCTAACCAATGATGGTTACTTTGTTTTCCAACAAGTTTTACATTGCATGCTAATCTGAATTAATTGAGCTCCACAACTCAACATATATTTCCTCCAGTAGATTCCCCAACTCAAAAATTATCTTCCCTCGATCCCCGTCTTCATCATGACTCTTCCCCCATCCAACGTTTCACCTTTAATCACTCATTATTCAACACATTCCTATCAAAAGCTCCAATGAACCAAGTGAGTGTCATTGTTAATTGTAATGAATACTTAGACTATTCATTTCCATCATGGTATATTAGAGTGGAACATTTTCTCTTAGCATGAAATTATTTGTTGAGTAAGCTTAGAACATCATAAAATATCATTTTCTTAATAGAACAACACCTAAAGTAAGGAAATTTTATATTATTTTCTTGAAATCCTTTGGTTGTGCTGGTAAACATTAGCAATAATACACTATACTGGGTCCATTCATTACAATATTTTTTTCAATGAGAGAGGATGTTAAAGTTTCAAAACATGACATTGGATCTATTTTATAATGTTAATAACAAATTGGTTCATCAGATATCCATGTAGCACCAAATAGGAAATAATCTCCACATGTTAGAATTATGAAATGGAAAAGATTAAAAAGCTAAAAGTGAGAAATGTATTGATGTTGGGCTATTTCATTTTCACGGTATCCATTTTTCTCCAAAATAAGAAAGACAAAAAGGGTGGCCTTTCCATGGTTTACAGAGGTATAGTTATTTCCAATGCAAATAGAACCGTGATACATTTATATATACTATATTTGATAGTTTTGTCTAGTTTTTTTTTGGAGGTGATAAATTTGGAAAGATATTTTGATATATATCTAGGTCTGATTAAAACATTTTGCATATTGAGGAGAATGAAGGAGATAATATTTTGGGGACAGAGAGTGGATATGATGAGATAAGCATTGAGTAACTTGAGTCAACTTAATCAAAAACAGTATTGGGTTTAAGAATAACTTTGCATTGTCTAGTTTAAGCTATATGGAGGGGTTTCTCATTAATATATATTCCATATTGAGGAAAAACCAAGGAGAAAAATTTTTGGAGGCCATTGGCAGGTATGATGAAAGAAGTATTAAGTAACATGAGTCAAGTTATTCACAAAATAGTGTGGCCCTTCCATAACCAAAAGAAAAGCAAAATTTGTAATATAAGATGAAGACATGAATGAAAAGTTGAGTAGAGAAATGTGGGAATTAAATACCCGCAATGTTCCACACCTATTATGTAATGCCCACAATTTTGACGCACCAAAACCATGACAAACCTCATTAATTACTTAGGAAAACTATGGGTAAAGTTTTTTTGGAAGTTTAAATGTTGCAAGGGAGATCAACATTAGTTGCGATCAATGAAATTCCCATTGATAATTTCTACGCATTCGTAAGGTAGTCGGAACCAAATTATTGATTAATCTCCAAAATCATTTCGGAATTTTAATCCTCTTCTAAGGTTTCCATTAATTTTTCATAAGGGTCATTTCCATCATAAAGTTATTTAACTATACATATCAATTCTTAATTAATTTTATCCTTTTATACCATTATCTAAATACACATGCATAATATTGTTTATTTAATCCCTTTAATCCAGTGTCATTGAATTATTTATTAAACCAAAAAGGAAAGGGTCACAACTTATTCTAACTCACTAATTTACTAGGTGGCCCCATTCGCTAAATACCCATACCTTTTTAATTAAACCCATTTCCCATAAAAATGTCAACCACTTAAAATTGTAGGATTAAATCTCTACCCTAAGATTGAATCAATTTGGGCCCTTAGATTTTAGGTTTTCCCTAAAAGCCCTAAATATCCTTATGTTGCCTTTTTATTCCTTTCTTTGCCCTAATCTTTTCATTTGTTTATTTGTGTTTTGCAGGTTGAAGGAGGTGGAAGCCATGGAAATTTGAGGGGAACCGTTGAGGTTTTTTTTAGATCTAGATTTGTAAATGGGATGAGACTTCCTCCATTTCACACTCCATTTTAGTTTAGTTGTTCTTAGGTTGTCTATTGTAAAGTTATCTATTTTTGTTGTTGTAGAGATCCCACCATATATCTGGATGTGGGTGTTTGTTTGCCCATATTTCCTTGAGTTGAATCATTTGGGGAAAATCCCTTTTTTGTTGATCTAAGAGTATATGTGCATGTGTGTGTGTGTGTGTTAGATCTACATTATGTTTCCAAGATATTCATTTAAGTTACTGGTTTGGTTTGAAAATCTCGTTTTTTGAAAAAGAGTTCACACATAGGCGCCTGGTGTCAATCGCTTAATCGATCATGGTTAACTTTTTTCTACGGATGTCGGTCACACTGCCGACACTGGTGACTATGAATCTGGTGCATTTTATAAATATATATACAAAATATATATTATCCAATATATATACAGTCCCTGTTATATTGTTTCTTGAAGTAAGATTCATGCAACTAAGTGTAAAAAGTTGAATTTATAGAACTTGTAACTATGTTTCAGAGACGGATGTCGGTTTCTGTTCTTCCAACGCTGGTTGACTGACTGGCGTTAGTCACTATAGAAAACATTTTTAAAAAAAATGGATATATATATATATATATATATATATATATATAATATATATTATATATATATATATATTAAAACATAGTTTTATTTTACTATTTTTAGAACAGAATAGACAAGTGTAAAAAGACAACTTCTTTCATGATTAAAATCACTAAATGTATAACATCTCCATTGTAGCATTGTTTAAAATTTAACTACAAGGGTTCATTTCAACCACATTGCATCTAATTTAAAAATAAAGGAATAAATTTAATCATCTACTAAGTATAATTTTCTTTTCTTTTACAAACAAGAATGATAAACATTTCAAGTGAGAAACAACCATGTATTTTGAAATATTTCCAATTTCAATAAGACCACTTTCAAAATGAAAACAAGATGCAAACTTTTGATTAAATTCCAAATTTGAGAAGAACTACATTTCCTTTAAAATACAACTTAGAACTCCCTTCTTTCAATCATTTCCAATACATAGCTTGATAATTAAATTTACAAGAAACTCTCTTTAAAATGCAAGTATATACAAGCCTTCCACTCAAAGGTGGAAACAACATGATAACATTTACAACAATAGGGCTCTTCCTTTTGGTCTCAAATACATAAGTCTTCATCCCAAGAACATATTGCAACTCCATAAACTTTTTCTTCATCTTCAAATCACAACAATAAGAAAATGTGCATAGAAAAACACTCACCTCTCAACCTTTATTCCAATGAGAAGGTGGAAGCCACCCTTCTCATTGGCCCCTAAGCCCCAACAATGGAGAAATATGGATTTTTGGCAACCATGGAAACTCTTTACAAAGGCTTCCACAATACATACATTCATGTCAACACAACTTGCACACATACAAGCAAAATAACAATAATAACAACAATATATAATTTTACAACACAACGGCTTAAAATCTAAGCCATGGGAGAAGAGAAATATGGGAACCACTTCCTTTTACCTCCTAAGTGAAATAGGGGTTTCACCTAATAACCTCCAAATGCACATCATAAACACTCAAAATATCCTTATCTCTCCCCATTTCAAAATACACAAAGTGTAGCAAAAATTTTTTTTCTCTCCTCATAGGTAGAACACCCTAATCACACTCCCTCCACAATTCCTCACAAATCCCTTTTCCCTCCCCAATGGTCCCATTTTCTTTCTCCCCACACCTTCTTACTTTCAAAATCTACCCAATCCCATGCAAGAACACATATATCCATTCACATTTTAACACGACACACAAACAAGAAAATAAAATACAAGGTATAGACCCTACCTTGCCATTGCAACACCTTAAATCCTTAAGAAACAATCTCCAATATTTTCCAAGTCCAAGCCAAATCCAAAAGCAAACTCCTAAAACAAGAAAAATCCAAAAATATGCAAGTGTGCAACTAAACCAAGTAACCCCCAAAACTCCAAAATAACTCAAATAAATAGAAAATGAGGAGAGGATGGTGAGGTGGCTCCATGTAGGATATCACATCACTTCTCCTCCAATCCACCTCACCAAGTGAAACATAAATACCAAGACTCATATATGGGTGGGTGAGGATATGATCGTTTTCCTTCAACACACAAACTACTACTTCATATTTCTACGGACATAATTAAAAGAGTTGTAAGAAAGTGCAATTAATTACCTATTTTTCCTTCCAAAACATATTATGACTCCTAATTTTGACCCCTTAGATCATAAGTATATTTTGTGGGTGAATTTATGAGGTATGGGACAAGCTTAACTTATCCCACAAGCCTCCAAAAATGGCTCCAAAGCCAAAATTCGATATTTGAAAAGTGAGGTTGAGTACACAAACTCCAAAATCAATAAAATACATCTCAAATCAATAATGTAACAAGGACTATCTACCAAAATTAATGCCCACATAGTCACATCTCAATATAACTTAATCAACATGATTAATTAACTAAACAAGAGCACATCAATTAAGCAATAATATAGTGAGGATACATTACAATAAATGAATCACATACTAAACAAAATAAATAAAATGAAAGAGGGAAAAGCAACACACAAACCCATGGTCACATTTGAGGTAACCCCCCATGCGAACCTCCTAACAAACTCAATCAATAACACCACAATATACATGAACACAAAGTTGTCAAGGTGACCTTTGTTGTAAACATCCGATATTCTTCCATGGTTAGTCTCCTAGCCCCTTTTTGTTTATTGTGATATAATTTTTTGCAATCAATCAAACAATACCCCTTCGGCCTTATAGCCACATCAAATACATCAAGAAATAAAACACACATACATATTGAACATCATACACGTAGTTATATCGTCATCAAAATCAAAAACTTCTATCAATTATTTGCAATCACTAAACATCTCAATTTTGATAAGTCACAACATCAATAAGATCATATGGTCAGTCCAAACATCTAAATATAATCATAATCATCAAGTATTCAAAACATCAATATACAATGAAACAACACTAGATTATCATCTATTTATCTTTGCCAACGGTTCATACCATCTATAATATGAGTCACAACATATCGATAATCAAAATATCCCTACAGTCTAGCAACATGCTAATCAAAACATAATAATAATGTCCATGTCTCTACTCAACAATAATTAAAATCATAGTATAGTAATTGTTTAAGAGGAGTGGGCATTACATATTACACAGCTCATATTGTTCCTACCTAAATAATATCTTCTATCTATGCTACACTTTTTCATCTCGAGCTTGTTCGTATTATTTACATGAGTTCAATTTGTGGTTATAGGGGCCAAAATAAAAAATATGCCACCGTCCAATGTTTGACCTTGAATCTTTCAACTTTAACTTATTCAATGCCTCCCTATCAGAAGCTCTAACACACCAGTCGTGTGTGGTTACTAGTTATAATGAATAATTAGACTTGCTTTTTTCCGTCATGCTACATTAGACCCGAACATATTTTCTTGGCATGAAATCCTTTCTCGTGTAAGCTTTGGACATCATAAACCACCATTTTCTTAATTTAAAAATAATATTCAAAGAAAAGAAAATTTAATTTTTATTTACTTGAAACACTTTTGGGTGTGTAGGTCAACATCAACAATAATACAATATAGAAAGTTAATAATGAAGTGGTTCATAAGATATCCATGTAGCACCAAATAGGAAACAATTTTCACACATTAGAAATATGAAATGGAAAAAATAAGAAAGCTAATTGTGAGAAATGTATTAATGTTGGGCATTTCCTTTTTCATGGTGATTATTCTAGTGGTCTTTCCATGGTTTCCTGAGGGTTGGTTATTTCCAAGTAGATAGAACTGCTTATCAACTACAACATATTGGGAGACCAACGTGATAGTGCGAAGAAGAATTTAAAAAGTAAAAAACAATAAAAAAAATATTACATCGGCTATACAGTGGTAACAAAGTTAATAACCTTGCATCAATATATATAATTTGGAATATTATTTTGGCATAATTATTAACAAAATAATAATATCTATAGAGTGTGGAACGTCTAGGTTTGTTTAAAAAAAACCAATATTTCTCGGCACATCAACATCTAGTGTCATTAACTTACGGAACAAGATAACAATGTGGGACAAACACGATGAGATTCAACAGTCGGCACTTAGCCAAAGATTCAATTTTTTGTATCTGTTGATGTTAAACGCAGTTAGGCTAACTCCTATTTGGAATGCCTTCGGCGTAAATATAAATTATGTATGAGCCTATATCAACTTTGAAGAAGCATAAATGCGGTGAAAATGAGGCACCATTTATATAAGATTACAAAAACAGACCTTTTATAACCATGATGAACCGTGATATAAACTATTTAAGAATAAAATTATAAACAATAACTACTCAGTACAATTTAACTATGGAAAATGCCGATAATAATAATTGAAATATATCTGTGTTAAATATGATCATCATTGGTGGGAAAATGACGACTCCTGCAATTGTCCAATGCTTACTTGCCCAACTTTTATCTACCCATGTCCTTGCCCTTGCTCAACTGCCTAAATTTGGAGGGGGAGGAGGAGGCAGATAGAATTTGAAGCAACTGTTATTTATTACTATTGATAAATACATAACATATTTATTAAATTTTGTATGGAATATCTCTTCATAAACATGCTGAAAGGTTTAGGTCCCCACTATACACATGTCCGCACCCATACCCATATGACTATTTTAGATAATTGGTGTAATGGGAAACAACACTTGATGTAAATGCATCCTCTTACAAGAAAAAAATCTAACCAAGAAGAAATAATCAATTCTACAAATACGACCAATTTGGTTAATAACAATAAAAATATACAATTTATAACAACTGAGAGAAAATAGGATTTCTAAGCCAGTGCAGGATGCCCACAATTGTATCCTCTTCTGCTAAAAGAGAATGTGGGATTTTTGGACATAACTACTTGAGGGACAATAATATAGGGCTTACATTTGAGAAGGGAAAGGGGAAACATAATTGATGAGGGAATTTGAATTTAAAGGACATAAATACTAAAGCATAAAAATAAACGACGCCACAATGGTGGGAAAGCAAATGGCGATGCAAAAATCATTCAACAGTTGTTTGCAGAGAGGGGGAAAAGCAAAAAACCCAAGGAAATGAAAAATAATTCATGTGCCTATAACAGTAAGTCAAGGTTTGACGAACAACTTTACCAAAATGATGATGGTCATGGCTATAGTGATTAGTATGAAGCCACAGACAGAAACAGGAGATGTTGGACCTGCGTGTCGAGCATGGTTGCATTGAATTGGTGCCTCACACATACATTTGCACTTACATCCCGGTTAGGCTTGATGCAGTCTCACACGTAAATCATGTGGACGATCGATATCTATCCATGCATCAACGTCGCTTGAAACACGATCTCTCACTGTTAGATTTTTGTTATGTCAGACACAGTCGGGCTCACTCCCATTTGGAATGCCTTCTGCGTAAATATTCCACTTTGATTTACATTTATGAAAAGATTGATATTTTATTGGAATATGATGCTTTATCTATAAATTATTGATACATAGATTTTACTCTAACATGCAAACAAACCTAAGATCGTGCTCTAGTTAGCTCAATTATATCTATCAGTTGACGGGGTGGCCAACACTTTAATTGGCAAAGCCAATAAACCTAGCCCAAAAGCCAAGTTGAAAGTTAAATTTAAATACCAAGGAAAATTTAAAATCGTGCAAGATGGTAGCTCTGGCACAAAATTGGAGTCAATTTTTCTAGGGTTTATCTTTTCTAACTGCCATATAGTGGCCTTTTTGGGTTATGCAGGAATTTATTGCTATAGTCTCTCCTAGGGTTTCTTTCCCTCTGGTTGTCCCCTATATAATGAAATCGTCATCTTCAAACCCGGTTGTTTCAACCGTGGCAGGATATAAGTGGAGCGAGAAATGGCACTGTCAGTGAAGCAACCTAGGAAATTTGTCTCTAAGGTTTTTCAAGAGGTAATCTTTCTCCTCCTGATGTAGTTCTATCCATTCCTGAATTTAATGTTGTTTGACAATGGTTAGAGTAGTTTTTCCTCATTGGATATTTTGTGGATCGAATCCCCTCTGAAAGTGTGCTCAAATCCTGGGTTAACACAGTCTGGACTCCTCATGGAGTCCACCTAGATAGCATTCAAAACATGACCAAGGGTTTCTTTCTTTTTCGTTTTTCTAACTCTGCTAATGTACCCAACATTTTGGCTAAGCAAGCCACTTGGTATGTCCGCAACTCGTTGCTTGTGTTAACACTCTGGCACAAGGACTTTGTGGCATTTGAATATACCGCCCCTAAAGTGTCTATTTGGGTTAAATTTACTGGTTTTCCTCTGCCATGCGTGCTTTTTTTGCTACAAATTTCCACCTCACTTGGGTAGGTAGTTTACTCGGAAGCCGATAAGTTTTACCATGATCGTTTGCAAAAACGAGTATGCGTTGAGATTGATCTTTCGCAGGATCTCAAAGAATTTGTGGATATTCAAATGAGTGATAAACACTATTCCTAGCGGGTCATGTATATCAATCTACCTAATACTTGCTTCCGTTGTCAGGCATCTGATCACAAGATCAAGGATTGTCCGCTTTATGTACCCTGTAACCACCATGTGGCCAAAACAACTCTCGTGCCAGTCAAACCCCAACAGGAGGAAGGTTGGCAAGTTGTCGGGGGCCGGTGAAACAAGAACAAAGCCCAGCAATCCAAAGCTTCTGGATCCCATGGCCATCGGGAACCGGTTGTTAAGGAACAATCTCTCAATATCCCGACTAAGGAGCTTGTAGTTGTTGCTAAAAAACTAACTGTTGTTGTCATCTCGGCTACTCCATTTCCAAAGTATTCTAGCACACCCCTAGCGGCATCAGTTCTAATGAACCAAACAAATTTTGTTTCTCACATTCCCATCTAGCATTAGATTCCACTGCTGCTGCTAAGAAACTCACAAGGTCCTTCCAAACGACCCCGAAGTCCTTCCCACATCTCTCGGGACCATAGACCAGCACATAACGTGGATTCCACTGAAGAAAAATACAACATTGAGTACGCCGACCGGAAAAAATTTGATCCGTAAGATTTTTTGCAGCATAATGTTGCTCGTTTCTTGCACAATCAATATGATGCCCTTGATGGCTTGGAGGATGGGGATATGGCTCTGGACCAACGTTTCCCATGAATTGTTTATCTTGGAATGTTAGGGGTCTTACAAACTCCTGGCGTAAGTATGTTGTGCATGAAACTCGAGAAAAATGTGCAAATTTGGACATTTTGTTTTTGTAGGAAGTAAAAATTACATGTTTTTCAGTTACAGATGGTATGTAAATCCATATGGCCTGACAGCTTGGCTTTCTGTAGAAATCATGAAGCAGGGCGTGGGGGATTAATTTCGCTTTTTTCTCCCAATTAGCATCCTTTATTAATTGACCTTGGTGTCGACCCCACCAACCGTGTCATATGAGTCCTTTTTAATATTGATGGTCGCCCTTTTGGGTTCATAAATATTTACGCCTCGAATGATGCGGCCGAAAGGGACGATCTGTGGTGGTGGATAGCCAACTCCATTCCCGATGCTTACTAGGTTATAAGTGGAGATTTTAATATGGTTGAATCACCTAATGATAAATGTGGCCATCTACCCATGAGGTGGACACCTTGTGAAAGGGAAGTGTGGTACTTCATGCATAATAAATTTGGATTTTTTTATCCTACCACTTCTCGCTTTCCCACCTCTAAAGCTTAGTATATGTGGACCAATCTACATGGAGGGACGAATCGCGTTCTTAAATGGATTGACATGGATATGTTGTCAACTCAAGATTTTTTTGAGTTTGATAGCATTTATTATATGCCAATGGAGGTCATGCCTGACTTTTTCCTTTCGGACCACTCTCCAATACGATTTCATATTTGTTGGCATGATGTGCGCCCCTTTTGTCATAAAGGCCAATTATTTCTTAATACTGCCTTAATGCAACATGGCCCCACTATCAATCATGTCAAACAGGTTTGGAACTTAATTCCACGACCCAGTCACTGTCAACAGTTTCATCCACCTATGCAAGCCAATTGGATACAGTGGTGGGAAGACACGCTGACTCGGACAACTAGATTTCTTAGAATCTGCGGCTGACAGCTGGTAAAACTTTGGCACTGCTCATACTTTGCTAACACGTCAGCTCTCAGTCGGGCGATGGTGGCACTCAAAGGCAATCCCTTCTCTGAAGATTTGCAAATACAAGTTGCTACGCTTCAGAAACAAATCCAAATTGCGGATAACTGCAATGCCAAAGACGCACAGATCCAGGCTCATATGCATTGGCTCGAGATTGGAGATCGGGTCTCGAAAGAATTCTTTCTCTCTTCGAAATAGAAATCCTTCCCAACAGATTCGAGCTATCATAGACAATGAAGTTTGGATTATAGACCCACAACTTATGTTGCAATCCTTTGTGCGTCATTACAAGCTCGTCTTTCAAGCTCAACCACCCTCTGCATCTCATTGAGTTGCTCTTAAACAATGTCTGGGTGTTGTGTCACGTAAACTATCAGACGCTGAGAAGGTGATCTATGAGAGAATGTTCACCATTGAAGACCTCCATAAAGCCACTATGCAAATGGCTAATGATAAAGCATCAGGCTACGATGGATTCCCTTGTGAATTTTATAAAGCCCTTTGGGATTTTATCGGACAAGACCTATTTTAGGTCTATCTTGAAGGATTTCAAAATCAATCCCTAGGGCCATGCATTAATAAGGGAAACATCAAATTTATCTCTAAGCAAGGAGACCCCGAGAAAATCACTTGTTGGCAGTCGATTACGTTTCTGAATGTCTCCTACAAAATCATTTCCAAAGCATTAGCTCTACGATCACGCAACCTTCTACCTGTTATTATTCAACCAGAGCAAACAGGATTTATATAGGGACAATTCATCCTGGACAACATCATCACGATGTGGGAAGGCATGGAATGGGCCCACAAGTCTAATCAGGCAGCCATGTTTATCAAGATCGAATTTGAGAAGGCTTACGATCGGATTGAATGGCCATTCATTCTCACCATGCTTCAAGCCCTTAGCTTTGGACCCATTTTTATTCAATCCGTCAATATGCTCTTTACAAATGCCTCTGCTCAAATTTCTATTAATGGCCTCAACGCGGATCCTTTTGGGATTTTTTGGCCTATTTGGCAAGGCTATCCTCTTTCCCCTACACTATATGTGCTAGCGGCCGAAGGCTTTGGTTATCTCTTAGCTCATACCAAAGCGTAAGGTCTTGTTTATGGAATCTCGTTGTCTGTTGAACCCAACTCACAACTTATTAATGGGAATTTTGCGGACGATTCCTTTCTTACGCTTATTGAAGATGAAACCAACATTTACAATGTCATGCAGTTTTTGGATACTTTCTGCCTAGCTTCTGGCTCATCCATTCAATGGCGAAAAACCCAATGTTATCGGCAATCTTTCCTTCCCGCACCTAACTGGCTTGCCACTTTTGATTGGATAATCTTAACACATAGTGATATTTTTAAATTTTTGGGTATTCCTTATGATTTTCAAGCCTCCTTGTCTAAATTATGGCATTATATCATTCATTGAGAGGAAAAAAAGTTGGAATATTGGATCACCAAATCTTTATCCTTGGCTAGAAAGTTCCAAATATACTCTAAAGTTCTTGTAGCCACACATGTTTACTACTCGTCGTGTTGGGTTCCTTCCAAATCCTCCATTCAGAAGATGGAAAATTTTCTCAAAGATTTCTTGTGGGCTAATGCTTCTACAGGAAAAAAAATTCATCGGGTTGTTATCCCCATTTTGAGTTAACGACAAAACGGTTGGATAACCCCTACGAAATTTTCAAAGTAATTTTGAGTTATGACCTCTTTTTGAAGAAATCGGGTTTTCGGAGGTATTAAAGCATTAACATCTTGACATGAGTTTTCCTACGCTTTATGTCTCTTGACCTCCGAAACCCGAAACCCGCCTTGTATTGAGAAAATTCTTAGTAATCGGGTTTTCGAGAAGTTCTAAGCATCGGAACATTCATGTTCCAAAACATGTTTTATATGCCATGTTCTCCGATTCCCGAAACCCGCCAAGTATTAGGAAAATCCTTTGTAAATCGGGTTTTCGGAAGTTTAACGCATCGGAACATTCGTGTTTCAAGACATGTTTTATGTTCCATGTTTTCCGACGCTCAAAACCCGAAATACACTAAATCTTCTCCCATCGGTTTTCCGGACTCCTCCAACATGCTGACGTGGCACATGCCAAGCAGTCGGTGAGTTGGCACGTGCGGAGCTGATGTGTATTTATTACTGATTTTCTTATAAATACGTACGGTTTTTACATGTCATTTTCACCGTTCATAATTTTAAACCGTGGATTTTTGCGCATGCTCTCCTGCTCCCAAAACCCGCAAACTCGCGCTATCGTACTGGATCGTTTGTTTTCGATTTCACCTGTCTCGATTTGAAGGTATTTATCTTTCCTTCTTTATTCTTGATTTTAGAAACGATTGCGTGTATTTCTTGGCGTTGTTGAGGGTTTTTCTTCCTTTTTTTCCTTCCGTATCGTTTTGGAAAGCGTTTTGGGGTTTTTAGGGTTTATTTTCTTCTTGAGATTATTAATTGGTACTGTTCCTTTTAAATTGCAATTACTTGCATGATTTTTGGAATATGAAATACAAAAAAGAAAGGATGTTTTATATATTCAAAATTCAAAGGAAAAACTCTGTGCTACCCGGATTTTTAAAAGCTGTTCCGCAGATTCAAAAGTTCCGAAATACAAAGGAAGCTCGAAGTGACGGGGTTTCTCAACATTCCGACCTCAACACTAAGCGCCGGATTTTCTCAAAACGTTCCGTCATTGACACTAAGCGTGCCGGGTTCTCAAAAAGTTCCGTCAAGGATAGTGGGGTGTCGGGGTTTCTCCGGATTTCCGTCATTAAAAGCAGTGTCGGGTTCCGCCAAAGTTCCGACATATCAGACCTGTCGGGTTCTCAAAAGGTTCCGACATCTTCTTCAGCTTGTCGGGTTCTTCTCATCTTCCGGTGCATTCATTCAATCGGGTTTTTCAGTGTGCATAGCATCTCCAGGGTTCCGAGCATCTCTTCATCCAATTTTCTTCATGACAGACCCCGGTCCATCACAAGAGAAGACCGAGAAATCAAGCAGGATGAAATATAAGTTTAAGAAACCAGAATCCCCGTCATATGTTGACTGTAATTACGATATTCGGGATACCGAACTTGGTAACATTGACATGGACGATTTCTGGAACAGGGTGAAAAGTCCCAGTCAAACCCAATGGATGACCTCCTTAGCAAACAGTGGCTTACCTTTGGCAGCAGGCTTTCCTCTATCTGCCCAATGTCCAGAGTTCATTCTGGCCTGTGCCTCTAACTACGACTCTGCTTCTCGTTCCGTTAGGAACCCAGCAGGAGAAGTAGTGATCAAGCTAGATGGGATTTATCTTGATGACCTCCTGAAATTACCCAATTTCGAGGAGTATGGGAATTTGAATATGAAGTCAGCCCAGAAAACCTGGGACACTAACCAGGAGATTGTATAAGAGATGTTAACAAGAAGTTCCTGGCTAAAGCTAAGCCAGCGGTATCCAGATTTCCTAGGACTATTCCTAGGTGTGACTTTATACAAGAGATAAATGATATCATCACACTTCTTAGCCGGGTATTTGGTTTACCAGAATCAAATCTATTTCACGGATGGATGTACCAGTTCATGGTCACCATCAAGAAGAATGAGCAAGGGATTGACTGGGGAACCCTGATCAGTGATGAGATTGATGCCCAAATGACGACGGTCTTGTCAACAGGAAAATTTTACATGTTCTCATATGTGGCCTATGCGGCAGCTGGGATGAGGAACTATCCCGGGCTCGATACAAAAGGCAGCAGAATCACAAACCCAATCTACAAGCATTTTCCCCAAATAACAAAGAAGGGGTCTAAGGATCAGTTTAGAAGGGTTAATGATGCCTTTTTCTATGAGAACATCTGCAGACTGAACCCGGGGTTGAGAAAAACAAGAGTCTCCGATGAGGCTTGGGCCGAGGTATCTAAATGGGGATGTATCTTCCTACAGTTCAGGAAGTTTACATACATTCGAACAGTGATGTATGCAGGAGAGCCTTTCCGTCTTCCTCGCTATCCCGGGGGATAGATTAATTTTGTTGGAATTGGTCAGACAATTGTTGGATTTCCACAAGTTCCAACAGAGCAAGCACAAGGCAGCAGTATCTTTCCCAATTTCTATTGGGAGATACACTTGTTCAACGGTGGCAAAGGCCAGAAGTGTTGAGTGTGAGCTTCAAGAAATATTAAAGAAGCATATGAAGTCTCGGGATGGTTTTTGACATCCGAGGAGTGCTTCGGGCCTATGGAGCTCAACATCTGCACAGGCCTGATATTGAGGACATCTGGATTGATCTGCGGGACGAAGTTGCGATACGCAGAAAGGATAATAGTAGGCTTACTATTGATGAAATTCAGACACTGGGGCTTTCTGATTTGCCAGATGGCACTACAGATAATGAGAGTGTGCTGGATATTTCATATGATGGACTTAATGAAGATCAGTATGTGTTCCCACCGATTGATTGGTCAGTTACTGAGAAAGCCTCTATTACAGATAGGACGGCTCCAATTCTCACTCGCACTAAGAAATGGCTTTCTTCTTGGGGGATGAATTTCAATGATGACAAGTTTCCCAAATTGGCTGCTTTAGAGGTGGGGCCCTCCCAACAGAAAAAGGACAAAGAATCTTCTGGGGGGCCTATAAAAATCAGGATTCCTAAGAAGAGGAAAGAAAGACAAATCTCTTCAATTGTTTCTCCAGTTCAAACGGTGGTTGTGCCAGAATCACCAACACCAACAGAAAAAGGAGAAATTAATGTGGAAGAGGGAGGAAGCCAAATCTTGATTCCATCATCTGTTGATAGTCAGACCAAAGAAACTTTGTCTCTTGCAACCCAGGGTTTGGCGTCTGAATCTGTGCCTCCACCTCAACAACCACTCCAACCTCCTCATTCCCCATCTACTTCTTCAAGTATGGCAGGCATTTTCTCTGGTCTCTCTCCCCTCTCTACTGGAACCCAAATAATTACCAGCTCGCCACAACCTGTGCCTCTCTTTGTTGCACCTACTACCACGTTGGTCACTGTTCCCCCTCCAATAGTAGAATCTTCTCCTCTTGAGAGTAGATTACTAGTTACTACAACATCAGCAGTTCCTTCTGATACTCCACAATGGTTACTTGAGCAAACTCCCAGGAAGAGGAAGGTGATTGTACCCCTACCACCCCTTGATTTTAGCTCACTCAAGACTTCTACTGCGAAATCAGCCAAGAAACCCAAAACAGTTTCAAGGGTTTTGGTTGATGCTTCAGGAGATAAGTTTGCAGAGATTGCTACTCCCTCGGCTGACAAGACTAGAGAGGATATAACAGCTTCTGATTATCAGATAACCAAGGTGGCTCTAGGGAAAGTAACAGCAAAAGGAGTGCAACAAGATATACAGGCTTCTGTAGACGTGCTGTATCAAAAGTATAAGGAATCAAAGGACAGCCGGAATCAGCTTAAGGAGAAAGTGGAGCAGTTGACAGAGATTTTGATTAAACTCTCAAAACCCCTTGAATCCATACCCCCTTCTTCTATTTCTGCCGAATTCGATTTCTCATCGGTGCCTACGATTGAAGAAATTGCTAAAAAAGGAAGGGTGGTTGATGAATGGATTCAAAAGTTGCTCCAACAAGGAAAGGAGGTGATAAAAGATGTGGTGAAGGTTCATGAGTCTTTGGGTGAGATTCAAAAAGAAGGAGAGAAGATGGATGAGGGATTCACTGATGAAATTGGACAGTTGGATTTGACTTGTGAAGCTCTCCACGTGTTGAAGCAATTTTCAGCAAACCTCTTGGTGGAAGAAGGTATTCTCCCACACACAGATAAGCATTTCCAGCTGATTAAGGCCATCAAGTTCAGAGTAAGGATTCTCAATGAAGCTTGCGGTAAGTTAAGAGAATCAAGGGATAAATTGATCGATGGGAGAAGTGATCTGGAAGAAGAATTGCTAAAGATTTGTCCAGAGGTGGCAGTTGGGACCTCAAGTATTCTATCAGCAGATGATCTCTTCAAACAACTCCAAGTATCAATTCAGCATAAACCTATACACGGGTTTGACCTTGAAGTCATTAGTCATTTAGCAAGGATGGAACAGACGCTGGAGGCCTTAAAAAAGCTCAATAAAAGATTGAAAAAGCTTCCCGGGATTGCTGCTGATATTCATGAAACCTGCGAGATATGGAATGATCATTCCAATGGGCCCGATGAAAATGAGACGCAGGACATTATTCGAAAGTTTCAGGAGTTTCAGAACAGAAAGTCCCAGCTGGAGGAAGAAGGAGAAAAAGATGATGATTCAGACTAAGTTTCAACGTCCCATGTCATTTCTATTTTTAGAATGACATGCCTGTTTTATTTCCGTTTTATCATATTTTTAATTCAGACTTTGACTTGATCTCCTGCGTGAGAATCATGCAAAAGTTGAACTCTAGTTAAAACATGCTACTTTTCAGGATCTGTCCTATTTTGGCTCTTATTCTCTTGTTATAAATAAGGGATGCGTGTGCATTCCAAAGGGTCGAGAATTTTTGGAGGATTAAGAGGCTATTGGAAAGAAGAAAAACTTTGTGTTTTCTTTCAATCATTTTGAAGAATAGAAGTTGATATTGTTTTACAGACTTTGTGTTGTAGAATATATCTTACTTGAGATAGTGTTCTTATGTTCATGATCTTAAGCTATTCTTTGCATAGAATCTCAGTGCTTCTAATTATCTCAGACATTACATTTATGATCTAAAACTCGTATGATTATTTCGTGCTCTGTGTTTACTCGAAAGAAAATACGCTTCTCTCATTTCCTTTCTACTGTACTTCTTTCATTGTAACAGTTTCTAACCAATTTCACTTACGAAAGCAATATTCTTAAATTGTGTGAATGTGGATTTCGGGATCTCATCCCAACCCCCAATGGTTAGATTAGTGTGAATATTGTATATATTATTTACTGTGTTTTAGATTAGCAATAAACAGGAAGCCTCACCTGTCTTTGAGGAGGGATTAAATCTCATGTACTATGGTTGAACCTCATAATTTTGGTTTGACAAAATATCCAACCAACACGGGTACCCTGGGATATATTGTGTTTGCCTTGAAACTCTGAAGGCCTTGGGCTTATTCACATTCAACGCCAAGGACAAGCTCTTTGCGCTAAATGGATTATCAGAAGCATTACTGGCCAAGAAGCTTGGAAAGTTCTCATATGACACGGTATTGCGGAAGGTTCTCCTTGTGTCTGCCCTGCGTGGAAAATCTTAGGGTTTGTCAATTTTCTCATCATCCTAGAGCCCGTAAAAATTGTTGGCACTTTTGTGCTTAAGAGTATTTGGAAAGCATGGGAATGTGTTAAACCCGGCTTCTATGGAGAGGGGATGGCTTTCGTAATGGGCTTTCTATCAACCAACAGTCTTTCTGGTGGTTGCCAATTTTTCAAGCTCAAGATAAATGCTTAGTAGAGGTCCTGGGGATCTCTGCGCTCAAATTCTTTAAGTGCGGAATTCGCACCATAGAGGACTTCTGCAAAAACACTCAATCCTGGTCCTCTTGGCCGGATTTTAAAGCTTTGTTTAGACTTTCCAACCAGGATCAGGATACTTTCACTACTGTGATCAATTCGGTTCCTGACCACATGTTGCATAAGATTTTTGTGTATTCCTCTAACCCATGGTGGACAGACTAGAAGTGGTATGCTGATACCCCATTCTGTAATTACAAAGCTAGCAAAATTTATCGAGTGCTCTCGCCCCACTTGCCCATGGTGGGAAAACTTAATACACATTGGGGAATTCATTCCACTCTGGCTACCTAGGGTAGGTGATTTGAAACTGTTTGGACTATATGTGTGGAGCCCAAGATTGCTCATTTCCTTTGGTGTATTCTACACCAAGGTCTTCCTATTGGGGCTCATCTTGTTCAAATTGGGATCCTAGCTCGCAATTGCCCTTGTTGTGGGCATCTGGAAATGATCTTGCATATCTTTTGGTTTTGTCCCAAAGCTCAAATTGCCTAGAATTGGATCCATTATTTTTTCTTTCCTTCACAGTCTTAGCTCTTCACTTGGCAATATATCCTTTTGGGAGATAATCCCAAACTTTTGTCTATGTTCACCCAGATTTGGCATGTTTTCAAGGGAGGATTCTGTTTTGGATATGGAAAGAAAGAAATGTTTTTTCTTTGCTAATTTTGTAGTTGATCAATATTTCTCAGTTTATAATAAATCTATGGTGATCTCTAATGTGCTTTTGCATATTCAAGTTCAGGCCAACAAGGTGGCGCTAGAGGTGGATCACCTCCAGACCCTGTTGCGCCACTGGGGGAAGCCCCATGCAATGTTGCCAAAGTGCCTCCATTTCTCACCGGGCGTTCCTCGCCTTCTGCTCGTGGTGGCCAGTGCAACCGGTCTCAACGTCTCGCTTTCAGTCATGCTTGCTGCTCCTCGGGGCCATTACATCAACGCAATTACTCACCATCTCGCCGTTGTGGCCAAGGCTCTCGTTGTGGCCAAGGCTCTCTGTCGTAGTCATTGGCTCGTCAACAGGGCTGGGACTCACCACCTCGCCAACATTGGTGGGGCTCCCCCTTGCTGTTGCTTCGCACCACGATGCTTGGAACCCACCGCCACCTCCGCCACCATCAGAAAAATTCCCTCAACTCAACCTTGCCATTCCTACTTGCGGGAAGCGGACCTAAAAGAAGAATTTGCTGCTGGTTGGGAGCCTCCAGATGTTGGCAAGGACTTGCCTGGTTCAGGGTGGTTGGATGATCAGGATCGGCCCCACCTCGGGCATGTTGGTTGTTGCTGCTTGATTTTGTCTTTTTTCTGTTTTTAGGCGAGGCCTTTTTTTGTACTCTCCTAGGCTTGGCCTAGTTTGACTCTCGTTGCTCTAGGCTTGGCCTAGCTTTGTCTGTGGTTTTGGGGTGTGCTCTCATACCGCCCGTTTTTTTGTTGATAGTCATCTTGTATCGTATTGAATTAATATAATATAAGATCATTTTCATCAAAAAATAAATCGTGCAAGACAACCTAGGATTACATTCTAGTTAGCATGGCTCATGTTTGTTGGCTAGATTTTCTGCATAGCTGAAAACCTAGGCAGTCATGAGATAAATCTCCCTCATTTACTGGTGAGGCTCCCATGTCAGATTTGTCAATAAAAATATGCTAGTATCTATATGGGGGTTTTACTGTAAATATTCATCTCATGAACCATAGTTGTATAATTTTGCAGCAAGTAAACCGCTGTTTAAGAAAGGAAATATTTATAGAAGAAGGGAATTATATAAACACGGAGTAGAAATGGGGAAGATGTGCATCCCAATCAATAGATAACGGAGTTGATTGCATGCACATAAAAGAAACCAATAGATATCAACACAGAATTATAAGCAAAGGCAGCTCTAGATCTAGATTTAAAATAACACAAAGTTTATTCAAAGATCTAAGATAGAAAGCTAGAAATAAAATAGACCGTGACACAAAGTTCTCCAGAAATCTGCTTCTGTATATTCCTTTGCTTCAAGTGGCTCTCAAGGGTTTCAGCACAAAGTTTAGAATACAAGGATGCTGCTTACAAATTCTCCGATCCTTAACCCGAAGGTTCTTCCTCTACTTATAGAATGTAGAGGAAAAATTACAAGTCAGAATATTTTAGTTGAACTGACACGTGTGGAAGTGGGAAAGGAAACAACTGACAATCTCCCTCCTAGAATTCCTCTTTGCATGACATGCATGACTTGCAACTGAAAATAGAACCTTCTATTTTACACGTTTGCCACCTATCTCCAACTCATTGACTTCTTCAAGTGATGACTTTTAAACCAATTATTTAAGTTGTATAATTTAACTGATGGCTCAATTATTTTGTCGGAGGAAATAAGAGAAAGAAGAAGAAAGAGGAAAGTTGCAGTCTTGTCCTTTTTCATATTTTGCATGCAGTTGATTCAAAATTGGAGTTGGAAGCAGCTGGATCTAGAAGCGGCTGGATCTGGAAGCGACTGTGATTTGCTTGCGGGTATTGCTTTTGACATGTCTTCCTTATCCTTGAAGCTTTTGTAGTTCTTCTCTAGTACATGCATCAGTGCAATGTTTGTCGTAAATAACTCATCATTTTTATTTTTAATTGCATATGAACAATTAAAAATTCTGGAAAGCACTCTGGGTGAATGCAACTTCAATGAAGGTTTTAACTAGAAGATTGGGAGCACATGCACAAGATCCTGGAAGAAATTTTTCACGCACTGACTTTTACACGGGCTGCATCAGAAACAAGAGGATGAATTTTTGCTAGAAGCTTTTGCAATTATGAGATCTGGATCTGGGCCTGGATTTGTGTCTTCGATGTCAGCAAATCTGGAAGTAATGCATGATTTCGCTGATTTTTCTCATTCATCCCGCTTTGCCATCGCTGGAGCAATCTTTGTCTAAACAATTCTTTTTCTCTTTTATTCGGCCAGAATTCTTCACAACCGGTGCAGATCTGGATAGTTCTTCAGATTCGGAGAATATGTTCAATGTATTAGACATTGATTTAAACTCCTTTTCTCTTATAAAAGCACCTATAATGAATTCCTGCAATTAATTCAGACAAGGATGGCAACTGGAACATCAACAGTAGATTTTAATCATAAAAATCTGCATAATTCAAGCCCGTTGCCCCAAAATTTGATGTTTTGTTTACATGCAAAGCAAGCATGAATTTTACCAACTTCACATGAGCAGTTGTATCACTTATGCAAACAATTATCCAGACATAAATCAACCCCCTTCAACCTGTGCACCAAAATTGGAAGCTTTCAACATTAATTTCACTTTCTTTTGAGCAAAAAACCTCTCCCAATGGGGTGCACTTTTCCTTTGGGCTGCACTTCTCTGTCTTTGAATTAATTAATTCATCCTTATGGCAACCCCTGCTGATATAATTCTCACAATTCTATAATTAATTAATGTCTTTCCTATTTGTGTCAATTAATTAATTAATTAATTAATTAATTAATAAGCTTTACTCTTCAAATGGGGCATCTATTTTGTGCGTGCTCATGGCTGTCATTAAATAAATTAAATTTATTTAATTTTAGACTTCTGCTTCCAGTTAACTCATGTCTCACAGTATGCTTTGACCTTAGCCATTGAAAATAGGAATTAATTAATTCATTTAATACTTAAAAAAATATTATCTCTCCCAAGTGGGGCGCACTTTTTTGTCATGAAGGGGCTGCATTAAATAAATAATATTTATTTAATTTTGGAATTCTATTTTTAAATTCCCTTACATTCTTCTTCTTTGTTGACTTTTCTCCATGCTTGGACACCAAAATTGGGTGAATAAATACTAACAAATATTTATTTAATGCATTATTATTCACCTAAGGTGGGTCACACTTTTTGGCATGGGTGAATTCCATTTTTAAAAGTCAATTGGTAATGGGATTATTTACCCTGCAAGGCAGCCCTGAAAATCCCATGATCCACTTAAGTTGTTTGATTTTCATAATGAGATTATTTACCCTGCAAGCAGGCAATAAAATCTCATGATTCACTTATATGATTTTTCTTTTATTCCACAATAGTAATTTTTACCCTGCAAGGCAGGTAAGAAATTCTCCCCTACCTGCTGCCTCTAATTTTTCCATTGTGACTTAAGTGGCGATGCTTCCATGAGAAAAAGTACCCTGCAGACAGAGACAAAATTCCCCCGTCTGCTGCTTCCAAAAATCCCATGATTCACTTCAAACCCTCTTTTTACAAAAATGCGGTCATCCCAGATGAAGATTTTTGGTGCATGACTTCGTCGTTTCCCAGAGAACCAGACCTCTGATGGCGAATTCCTTCTGGCACAACGTGCATATGTGATCTTCAAATACTTCAAGCCAATAATCAGGGCAAACCGACAAAGGAATTGATCCAGAGAAATTTCACATAAAACGAAACGGGAAAACAATAAAAACACAAAACGTTGCCAGAAGTTACAAATAAAGCCCAAAATGCATTTCTGGTTAAAACCCTATTAGTATATGGGAATAACGATATGTACGATCACAACAGAGTTAAACCAGAGCACAAATTACCTCAAAAGGAGCTCAAAATAATTAAATACAAATTTCCCACAGGGAAATCCTGACGACAGAATATAACAATTTTGGGCATCTGGGTATTTGGTGAAAATGGCTAATATGGCTCCTTGGGAATATTTTGACACAATACAAAAACTTTCTGGCAATTAAAACACAAAATGACCCATTATTTTAAAAGAACGAAATTTTTTAATATAGGGTAGTCCCAAATTTCAGGGTGAAATCTGGGGACACCAATGTTTAAGGTTGAACACTCAAGTCAAAAGCAAAACATTACTAGGTTCACATGGTCGTTTAAATATCTAAATTAATAAGTTCTCTTAGTTCAAAGTTTCCCACCATTTCAAGTTAAAATAAATTCACCCATTTGAGTGCAATGTAAGATTTAATGTGGTCCCTAGGATTGAAATATTCCCCACCCTAGACCTATAGGGTTTCCAAGATGACCTAAAACATCCTTATGATTTGCTTAAAATGGATTCTCTCACTTATGCTCTCTCTCTGCTTTTGTTTTCTTACAGGGTGTAGAATGGAGCTCTCATGGAGATTTCCACCATTTTATACTTATTTGTTTTTTATAAGAACTACATCATTTTCCACCCAGACACATATAGGGTTTTATGTGACAACAACCACCCCCAAAGTTAGGGTCCCCGTTTAATGTGGCCTCTTCCCTACCTAAATTTCACCTTGGGAAGTTGTGGTTGATACTTTTTCCAACTCAAAAAGATGTATTAGGTTCCACTCACTACCAAAACTATGATATTTCCTTCCTCCTATAGTTTTGTTGGGAACACAATCAACATTCTCGTTTTGTCCCAAACATTGCCTTCCTAAAAATCTATGAGCTTTGATACCAATTTTGTCACCTTGATTGCTCCTACCATTTCTCAAACCTTGTCCACTGGTTAGAGTTGCTAACGTAGTACCATTTTGGCATTTTTATCTAAGTTGTGAAATTGTCATACAAGTAACAATGGCTCAATGTAATATCATGAATGTATTGAAGACTTCCATATTGCTTTTTTGGAGGTGTCGGCTTTTTCCACCTAGTCCTAGAACGCATCATCCCACAATTATGCAATTGCAAAAGGGAAGACCTATATATTTTTTCTCCTACTACACTTGTTGGGGCAGATCTAATGTTCCCTCCCTAATTAATACGCTAGTTGGTACTCTTGTTTGAGTTATGATGGTAGGAGAATAAGTTTTTCTATGGCTATTGGTGACCATATACTTTTAAGGATTTGGGGTCAATTCAATGCTCATGGGCAACTTGGACACATGCGATCAAGATGACAAGGCAATTCTAATGGGTGGACTCTCAAAAAGGAAATTGATCTCATTACTCAGCATAACCTGCAATCACTTCCTCTTCAACGAATTCAACAGATCCAAACATATCATTGATATAGGAGATATTTGTTTTTTAAACCCTAAGCACTCTAGTGTGCTCAAAAACTCCAAATGACTCTCAAAAAATTCAATAGATAATCATTACTACGAAAATAGTGTCCAAGAGGTAAACAAAATAAACTTCAAAATTTATCCTAAGCTCTTCTTGTTTTGTTGAATAATTGCTGCCCAACTCACTTCTATAATTCAACTTGCAAGGACATGTTTCTATAACACAATGAAATTAACATAGATAACAACACTGTTTTTATGCAATCCTATCAAAATGAGCAAAAGTATAACAGAGTAGAGAAGTTGATGAAAGAAAAATGTCAAAATACAAGGTAGCTGAAATAACAAAATCAGTCACATCAATAGGGATGGTAGAAAGTGGATGACTTGGGACATATCATAACGAGTTTCCGTATTGCAGGAGGTTAATATTGATGGGGGCATTATCCTTTTCCCTTGCTGCCTCAATCCATTGGCCTACATTATTTTGTTCAATAGGAAAATAACTTAGGGCCTTGTTCTGCCAACTCCTTGCAAGTTGGAGGTATTTCAGAGATATCAAGAACACTTTAAAGAAAACTAGTGGTGGCATTGCCAATCACCGTAGAATGCCACTGCTAGATTGGTCATGGCATAAAGTAATTTTGAAGTAGAAGTAGATTTTTATTAGGTGAGCAGAATTGAATGTTAGATTGTGAAATGGTGAAAATGTTTAGTTAAAAAATCTACCAATCAAAATAGACAAAAACAGCATCATTCAAGATTAATTTAGATGAGTTGAATCTCATCTATCAGTGGAGAATTTTGTTGTATGCAATGCCACCTTGTCTAAGATAGATCAGATCATCTACACCAGTTGCTCTGATTCGATGTTAACAGACAAACATTTAGCCCAGTTTTAAGTTGAGACATGATTTTGGAGTTCAAATTTGAATGTTACTTAGAGAGAGTGTTTCTTTTACTTGATTTGTACTCTACATAATGTGTGTGCATGGATGTAAGAATTGCAACATGGTGTGATTGTAATAACCATGGTACAAATGTACATTTCTTGTAGAAAGGCCACGAGTAAGAGACTTGATGCCCAAATATCATCTTCTAGAACACGCTCTGTAGGAAACTGTAACATGGTAATAACCATGAAACAGATCTACATCTCTTGTAGAAAAGCCAAAAGTGAGAGACTTGCCACCCCAATGTCATCTTCTAGAACATGCTCGGCAGGAGAATGGCTTATTCCTCCAGTACACCGAACAAACAACATCCCAACCTGTTGAATTTTATGGTTATATACATGAGAAAATGCACCTAATAAAAATGTTCAGATCAGTGCATTAACTTAAGGATAGACCAAACCTTGGTTAAATGTGAAAGTGCCATTGCATCATGTCCTGCTCCACTCACCAACATAGGAACAATAACATCTGATGCCTTGCATGTCTGTAGAAGAGGTAGGTTTTGCATTGCAATCCTTGCAGCATTGTGCAATTGAAAACTCATGTCTTTGTGGCATTCCACTGCCCTTGCATCATGCTGGATTAAAATAAAAAATCAGAAGCCTATTTATGCCACCTTTCAAATAATTACGGACAGGTAACAAAATTAAAAGACAAATGTTTTACCCCTTTTAGTTTCTTTGATTATAAAAAACAAGATTAAAAAAGGCTAACCTTCCTTTCAATAGAGCATGAAACAGATCGCTTATCACATAATTTATATATGTTTTCAGTCAACTCAGAAATGATAACTTCCCGTATAGTGTCCACTTTTGCACGAATATCCACTGTAAATGTCACCTGCACGCACAAGAACATATGCTTCAATGGTGGAAATACCATCTATATATCTTCTTGGGCTTATATTTTATAATGCCCCATGGGAACCAAATACGTCCTTTTTCAAATTCAGTGTTATATCCATTGATACATACAAAATTGCAAGAGGTGAACTCCTTTACATTGAACGCATCTAAAACACGAATCTTGCTATAACTATACAGAAAAAACATCTAGCACAACTATCACTTCAAATGAAGATTCAAACACAATTAGATGTCAGCATAATGAAAACCAAAATGATAATATTCTTAGGGAAAGAGGACAAAAACAATTAACATTCCACATGCAAGAGGAGGAAGCTTCAAATCTGCAAGAAAATTTGTGACTAGACCAAGATAAAAGGAACTCATTTATCTCCGAAAATCTTAGTTGTGATCTAGTAAGAGAATTGCAACTTTTTTATTATACCAAGACAGGGTTTCAGGACAAGAGTAACACTGGGAGTACAGAATGAATGTGAGGCATAGAGAGGCAGTTTAGCAGTGGGATAATTGAACAACACCAAGAAATAAAGTGCTCTGTAGCAAGTTTTACAATGGCCACATCCACCTGAGGATATGAACAAGCGTAATTTGTGGCTAGTTTTTCAAGAATCAACCCCAGCAGAAGATAGGAAACCATATTGGCTAGCAATGGAATATTATTTCGCTTTTATAATTCTTTCTGTAGATCCATAAAATGAGAGATGATGAGCTACCATACGTCACCTATTCAAACCATATGGGATGATTGTGGGATGCAATATATGGCAAAAAATTGATGTATATGTGTAGCATTGAATATCAAGCTTATTTAAATTGAAGACCATTCAAGGCATTATGTAATATTCAAAATAAAGAACCCGAGTTTCGTGTAACATAGTATAGTCAGAAAACTATGTTGATATATTAAGAACAAATATAAACCTCCTGTATGGGCTATATCATCCGCAAAGATGCAAAATGGAGTTTCACACTATTGTCCTAAATATTTTCATTAATGATATCGAAGTTCAAGAATTGCATTTTTAAGACATTTCCTAACATTTAGACCAATAAAGTATAAACTAATATATCAATAATTGAAAAATATGAGGGATCGTTTGTCAATTTTGCAAATGCACAAATCCTTTAGTTTCATTAGTGTGTACTACAAAAGTGATTGTACTAAGAGCTATGCACAACTCAGTTGAAATATATAATACACAAATGCAACAGAGGAGTAAATATCTACAGAGAGAACTGAAGCTATTAAACTGCAGGGTTGACATGAAGCAATACAGGAAAAAATGACAATTAAACAGTCGAAAAATCCTCCTAAAACACATAATGGAGAATAATTTGATGCCAATAAATGTGGGAGAATACCTTTGATTATGATTCAATGCCAAGAGAATAGATGGAATACAGAGGACTATCCAACCAGACCAAAAGAAGTGAAGAATCTGAAGCATTTTCAAGTGATTTTGGAACTTAGTGATCCTCTGGAACGTTACATGGATGATTTTCATGATTGTTTGTTGAAGACAATTTTGATTAACAGCAATGATATATTTATGCAGTAGCATAAATGTGTAAAGTAGAAGAGGTACACAGACCTACAATCAATAATAATGAAAATACAGGAGAAAGAAATAATAAAGGAAAAGCACCTAATATGTTAATGGAAAACTCCTAATTATTTAGAGTGCTAATTGATGCGAAGGAAATGCATCAAATTTGAAAAGTATCATAGTTAGGACAGAATAATATGTCCTACGAAAGGAAAAATAATTCAGTTTAGTGTATAATTTATCAACACACATGAGTGAATACTCTACCTTCATCAAATGCTCAAATCTCTAATGTGTTTGATATTCTCAAATTTCTTTGGATATTCCGGACGTATGATTATGTTTGCAAAACATTTTAAAATTATTGATGGGGGACAATGGAAAAAGATGCATCCATTTCATAACGAAACTAATAATCATTCAAGAGAAGACAAGTTTGGTTAACAAGGCCGTGTTTTTCTATGGTTGAGTAACATGTGATACTTCAACAATTTTAGTAATATCTGATTCTTTTTATAATTGACATATGAAAAATAAAGATATGTTCTTTATTTCAGAATTTAGGTGAGATGTATGCTAGAGTGTTAGTAGACACTTTATGAGACATAGATGGAAAGATATGGATAATCCTACTTAGCTCAAATGGCAAACTGAAAGGAAAAGCATGATATGATGTTGAGTTAAGGGGCTTCAAGTTTTTATTCCCTAATGTAGGAAAGAGAAAATAGAGCATCTTGTGCATATCAAAATACATTTATATTCCCTTTATAAGTCCATCTGGTTCTGGTTCTCGTTCAGACTAGAGAACAGAGGCTACAAGAAATCAAATATTGATTTGTGCCTTTCCCTTCGGTCTGAAAGTGCTCTTTAGGCGAAAAATGTCATCTAGTTCACACAAATGAGATCTATGCATCCAGATATAATAACAAAACTTTTAAAATGAAAATATTTTCAGGAAGACACTTTTTTTATTGGAAACTGAAGTGACTAATTCTTTCCTCGGAGGACAAAATTTGCTCAATTATATTAGTGCCAGATTTGGCATTGCTTGAGAAATTAATCTTCAAAATTCTTCCAAATTCAATTATGAAGACAATGCGTTACTTTCTATAAACTTCTTTGTCTCCAATATAATTCAAGCTCGGAAATGATGCAGGAAAAGGAAGGTAGTATTCAAAACCTGCCCAGGAATAACATTGCTTGCACTTGGCCACGTTGCTATTTCTCCAACAGTACATACTATTGATCCATCTGAAACTCCTTTTCTAGAAAATTTGTATTTGCTATCTTGACTTAAGTGGTCCTCTGGATATTTACATAGTTTCTCCAGGAACACAATACCTTCTGCAGCTGCTGGCAGTGGATCATTACGCATTGACATTGGTACAGTACCTGCATGTCCTTGTGATCCATTCACTGTAACCTGTAATGAAAAACAATTTTCACATGTCCAGATTTTAATTCATTACATAGTTCTCATAAGAAAGAAAAAAAAAGCATTCAAATTCAGCCCACAATGATGTACTTACTTTTAATCGCGTTTGTCCTGCTATTCCCACAACAACTCCTAGGGGAACTCCATGTGCCTCAAGCACTGGGCCTTGCTCAATGTGAACCTACTCCATTACAATATTTTTTCATATTGAGATGTGTATGTATTCCACATCAGCACAGGAAACAAACACAACATAAAGTCTTAACAGAATGATCCAGTGTGAGTTTAAGCATGTTTTGCAAGCTAACCTCAATATAACCCCACACTGAGGGAGGATCGTACTTGAGTTGAAGAAGGCTTTCCTCTGTTCCATCAAAATTGTTAGCTTTAAGTACATCCCGAAGTGTCAATCCACTGCACATACACCAAATATCAGGATTAAGTAGAAATGGATTTTTGTTATCATCAGTTTGTGACTGAACCAACCTTTTATCTGATACACGTAGAATATCTTCTGGAAGTATTCCAGCAATAGCTGCACTTCCCAAGAAGGTGGAATGAAACCTAACACCCTCCTCATCACTAAATGCTATCACCTGCTCCAGTTTCAAAATAGTTAGCATGTAGCACATTAATAAGATCGCAGTTTTGTACGAATTGCAACTCCAACACTAGATTTTAATGACTATTGTGTTGCTAGGGTAATCAAGCACAAAGATGTCAAAGAAATAGGATGCTGCAATTTGAGATCTTTGTCATATCAATTTGTGATGGTTTAAAATTCCAATTGCTCACTCGCCATTACAAATTTTGGAGATTTTTCTTGCTTCCTAGTAAATGTAGAGGTTGCGTCACTTGTTTGTTCTCTGTCTTCATTAGTTTGAATTCTCTGAATCAGATTGTATGTGCATTTCCTTTTTTTAATAATGATACGTCTAAAGCCTAGAAAGGATTGAAATTGAAGCTGAACTAGAATATAATGGGGGTAGTTGCACACCCTATGACAAATAATACCTGCAAATCCCAAACAATATTGAAGGAAAAAACACTTGTCCAAAATAGTGATTGTATTGATATGAAAAGAGACTGATATTACTAAAGTAGGACAAAAATCCCTACTTGTAACAAAAAGGTTGTTTCCTCAAACAAGCTAGTAATAAATGACAAGATGTATTGAACCTAGATATCGAAACATGTCTTTCTATTCCCTTCCATCTGTGTGCATTTTTTAAATGCATTACGCCATATTTTGTATTGTCCGAATGCTTCATGGTCTAGAGATTGCATATAATGTGATTCACTTAGCCCTATGCAATTCACTTAGCCATTGATCGTCCAACAAATAACCTGAAAAGTTGCAGTCATGCTGAGGATTCCTCATCCTGGCTATTCTAAAACATCAGACTCTAGTCATATAACCATGTCTGATGAAGACTGTATGTACATTCTGAAAAAGGTATTTTCAAGTAGATGGAAATTTTTCACTCAAAGAACTTATAAGGTGACCAAAGCTTCAAACTGAATCGCTCCAACAACATGTAGGACCTAAAGCTTGAAAACAGAATACATGCTACAAATGCTCTATTTTTTATTTTTATTTTTCAAAGTTTTCATAAAAATCTTTAGTCCCTCGTAAAGATATATAGTCCCTAGAAAATCAATGATAAAGTTATCTTACTATCTCAAAAAGATTGGTTTGTTTAATTTTATTTTATTGATAAAGAAATAGAGCCAAAACACAATACATTTATTAATTATCAGTGGCTTATAGCTCCATATTTTTCCTTTGTTTGCATGCATGAGATTTACCTACCCTAGAAAACTTATTCAAACAATCCTTATTTTTTACAAATATCTGAAGCTACATTTATATTATGGAGAGAAAGGAAACTATATTGCATCCATACCTCAACTGGGCGTGGAAGTTCTTCTAATTTTCCACTAATTTTGAGAGCCTTGATTGCAGCTAGAGCACATATGATACCCAAGGATCCATCATACATTCCAGCATCAACAACTGTATCCTGTTTTATTCAAAGTTACATTATCAGATTTTAAAATTCTTTGATATTGTATTCAATATTCATTTATGTAATTGATTGATTTCATATGGTTTCATTACAAAGTGAGAGCCAATGAGAAGTGCTGGGCCACTGGCATTCGCTCCATTAGTCCTCCCATGTACATTTCCCATTTTATCTACCCATCTGCAAAGTCAGAGCTCATTCAGCAGATATGTCTCAACTTAGAGAGAGAGAGAGAGAGAGAGAGAGAGTACGTTCTCAGTCCAGCATCCTGCATCCATTCTTCAATAAGATTCCTGGCCATTATAGATGCAGGACTCAAGAAAGTGCGTTGAAGGTATTCTCCAGCATCACTAATCTGGTCACAGAGATCACAACCAATCAAAACATGACCCACCATTATCATTGTGTGTAAATAACTGAATTGTTTCCATAAGGAAAAGATCTAAAACTAAGACTATGGATTTTCCTATTGTTTGATCATTAAGGGTACTTAAACTGCTTTTGATGAAGTTAATTACACCAATAATGTGCAATTATTTATGTTGCTGTAAAATAGTTGTCTTAAGAACCCATCTAGATAATTCAACATAGCAACACTTTGGAGATCATTGTTAAAGTACTAGATCCAATAAATTAGTGGGATTTTTGAGGAACTAACTAAAAACTAACCTATAAAGCAAAGCATGGACATTAAATGGTATTATGGTAACATAATCAAGACAAAGACATCTATGTAGTGAATAGAGCTTGATAGAGACAACGAATAAAAGATTATATAGTGCTAAACAATAAATTGGAATGGGACAACATTCTTGAAAAATGTATACAGAACTTTAATAGACGGGATGTAATAGAAATATCAGCATTCCCCCAAAAGAAATCTATGCAAATAAAGCAATAGATTGTCACTTACAGAAATAATAATAATGGTGAAAGTTTATTTAAATATTTGTCAAAAAAGTAAAACAATGATGAATAACAACTAATACCTACTAATGGTCAATAGTGAGAATAAAATACAAGAATAATGGCTTATGATGGCTTATGAGTTTGTTCCCTTTCAATTTCTAACTAATGAGAAACTTGCAGTTGGAGACAGAAAAAATGAAGTCACATTAACATCCAAATATGGCCGATGGGTACTCAATGTCATGATAGAGCAGCTAGAATCTTACTTGCTTGCATTGTAACATTCAAATGGGAAAGATTGAGGCAGATAAAATTATATGTCAACTTTTAAGTGCAAACACTTATTTGGAATTCACAGGATTACAAGATGTTGCCCTACCAAATGATGTTTTTGAATGCTTCAAGTGCTGGAATTAGTGTAGTGAGTTGTTGGAAACATAAAATGATAAAACAGAACTTGCAGCAAAGAATTATGAATGTACATAACCATGAATAGAAAACAGGAAAGAAGAATGATAATTTGACACAAAAGCTTTTAAATTTGGAAACTTCGGTGTGGAACAAACCAGTCAGAAGTGGCAATAGCTCAGCTTCCCTTTCTTCTTCTAGCCAAAAACAGTTTACAAACAGTACAATAGAACAAATGAAGTAATCACTTTGTTGTTTGCTCACTCAGCTGTTGGAAATGTGTTGTATATTTTCCATGAATTTCCTCCTTCTAGACTGTACAGACAGGCAATACGATCAGTCCGGATGGAGGGTTGGTCCCCAAGAAAAAAAATTGGGGTCCTCTTTATAGGATTTCAGGCCCGTATAGGTGATTTAACCTATGTTATTATATGGGTGGTTAGGTTACTCATGTTTATAGCGAACCATTATGGGTTATATTCTTGGCCCATGATTTTGGTGAAGGTTACCTACTGATGTGCTTACATATAGTTGGACATGCAGTAGAATAGAGTAGAACTGAGAAGTATGTTATTGTATAGTAAAACATTTGAGTTAAACAATAAGAAAGATAAGTTACTGCATTGGGTTTTTTCCTAAAAGTGTTTCCCAAGATAAATCTTGTGTGTCATTTCTTTGATTTCTATTTATCTTGAAGATTCTGTGAAATATTACTTCTCTCGTATTGTTTATCGGATCAAATTCTCTTCATCAGTTCACTCTCTGCTCCATTCTTCCTCCTAAAACCTACTGAAATCACTAACTCGGACTCTCATACACTTATGCTTGCAATTGGGTTCATGCGTCCTAATTATCATGCTCAAAGAGTGTCCTATGATGCAATATAGGACTCCCTAACAACTCAAAATTGAAGAGATCGTCATAATGTTGTTACTTAACTGTTTAGTTTTTGCATGCAAAACTGCCACTACCAATAGGACAAAACCGTCAGGGCAGTTTCGTAACCACTGGGGCAGTTGCATAACAGTCATCATGTCTTAGCCGGCAGTTTCATCATAATACAAGAAATACTCATTTTCAGCCCTATTTCTTACTAATTCCTAGTTGATATTTGGTTGATTAATGAAGAGGTTCGTTTTTCCTGGTCTTTATGGATCATACCTCCCTTCGAAGAGGATTTTAGTCCCACAAAAGTTTAGTGGTTGAGGAGATGTGGGAAGAGTTCTCCCACTTTCGCCTTGTATTACTATTTTTCAATTTTTGTTTCTCTTGGTTTCCACCCCTTGATACTGACCTGCCAAGATTCTTGTGGCCCTCTTCTAGTCTCTCTAACTTTTTGATGCAATACTAAATCTTCCTTTGACTCTCCTTGAGTATCCAAGATAAAGTCTTCTATATAGGGCACAATTGTCCTTCCTCTTCCTCATCCAACATGGATGGCTCATAAATGTGTAAATTCTCACAATTCACTGCTGAATACATCTGCATGAATGGGAGCAAATCACGCATGAAGCCTTGAAAGCATTCTCTCCGACTTGCTCCAAGATAGTGAATGGCCAAATAGCTCCAATCAAGCGTAATGAAGTATTGTGTACATCTTAACATATGAGGCGGCCTCTATAACCATAAGCTACTTCACTAGTAGAAATGGACAATAATATCTTGAAAGTGTTATGATATAGTACCTAGTTAATTCATCATTAGAGTCATTTGAATAATGTAATAAGTTAAAGTAATTTATATTTGGTATTTTAACTTAAGTTGTTAGTTGCTAGTTGTCATTAGGTGTTAGTTAACTAAGTGATAGTTTTCTATCCCTAGGTTTTTGGGATAATTTTGGTTTGTTTGTTCCTAAATGATTTTGGGCAGTAGCTTCTAGCGGCAGTTAGGGGCAATATGCTATTTCTTCATATTGCTTAGTTTAGGATGATTCGATCCATTTTATGTGGGCTGGATAGAAGTTGTACAATGCTTATATACATTGCAACTCTCTCCATTGTTTTGCAATGATCATTTTCTCATATTAATAAAACTGCACAAGTGTCGTTTTGTTTCCGTCATAACATTTGGTATCAGAACAAGGAGGTTATGCTCCTATGAGAGGTGAGGGAGTTTCAAGGGAGAGTTGAGGAGAATTTGTGAATAGATCTTGATGACATGATCCAAAGGAGCCACCTGCAATTCCACAATCCCAGCCCCTGTTTAGCCATCTCTATTTTCTGATCAAGAGGCGGCAGGAAAAGCAAAAGTCAATTTTTGCTTATTCTAAGGCAATTTCTTGAGGTTTTTTATTATACTAGGAAAGGTGGAGTCACCCAGGAACTGCATCCTACACCAATAGTCTTTGTACGAAATTCTGAGACAATTTGAGAAATAAAAATCCCCTAAATTAGAGCGTTTGTCTCTAAATCTAGCGAAGTTGTTTAGTTACAACTAAATCTGAAGGTCTCCTAAATTTGGTGAGACTATGCACACATTTGGTGGAATTTACAAAAAATTGAAAGATTTAATGGGTTTTTTAGCCTTATATGTTACAAGAAAACCGTCCAAATTTCAGGAAAACCCAGATGGTTGTTTTTGAGAAATCAATAGTAGAAATTGCTAGGTCGTGTAGAACGTGTTTTGGGGGCATCCGGGTGTATCAGAAGTCATAACTTCTGAAAAACAAATCCAATTAAGCTAAAATTTGGTAGGTAAGGTTTTGAGGAAATTCCTAAGGCGGGTTTTTAACGGTTTGTGTTGAAAGTGAATACTTTTTGAGTTATGAATGACAGAAATTTCCAGGCTTGTGAAGCAATGGCAGTGAACAGAGGATATAAGGTAAGTAGTTTAAATTTCAATGATACTTCATGCTTCAAGATTCCACATTTGCTAAAATAATCATAGCATGATATGCATGGACTGAGCTAGGTTAGGCATCAATTTTTTTGTATCTGAGCTAGCCAGGGCATCACTATGTTATAACAAGAGCACCATTCAGATGGCCACAAATCCAGTCTTTCACAGCAAGAGAAAGCATATAGAGATTGGTCATCACTTCATTTGAGTGTTGGTCCAGCAGAGCAGATTGAGCACCTATATTGCAGCACAGGGGAACAGTTAGCAGATATTCTCATGAAGCTGCTAGCTCATGATCAAGTCAGTAAACTCAAACCACTCCTTGGGAGTCTCCCCAAATTGCAATTATGGAGGAGAATAAATGCCCATATAGGGGCACTATATTTGTATCATGTATTGTTAGAAATAAACCTTAGCATAATTCATCATTAGTAGATATTTGAATAAATGTAATAAGTTAAAGTATTTAATTTTTTACTTTAACTTAAGTCAATAGGTGTTAGTTTTCGTTAGTTGTTAGTGAACTATGAGATTGAGTCTCATCCCTATGTTTGTGGGAAACTTCTATTGTGTGTGTACCCCGGATATCTCCCGGCAGTAGTTACTAGAAGAAATTAGGGGTGATATGTTATTTTTCCATATAACTTAGTTTAGATGATTCGATCCATTTTTTATGGACTGGATAGAAGTTGTGCAATGCCTGTATACATTGCAGATCTCTCCATTGTTTTGCAATGATCATTTTCTCATATTAATAAAATTGCCACAAGTGTCGTCCTATTTCCGTCATAGCAGAAAAAAGAGCTTTTCATACCATGCAATGGAAAGTGAGCTATTTGACTTAACAATTAGATACACCTTGTCCCTGAATTGAACGGACTGTGAAGCGCAATGATTGCCTTGAAAAAAATTAGACCTAACCTGACCGTGCTCCATATTCTTTTTGCATTTATTCAATTCATCTTTTAAAGAAATTAGGGATACCTAAGTTTTGTCTCTGGTTATTTTGTAAGTTCAAATCATTTCAAATGAGATCATAGACATTCATAGCCATGAAATAGTTCATACATAAGGTCAACTACTTATTCAAGAAAAAAGGCTCCTTTTCTTCTAACAGGGATTTCTTGACAGCTGCCCATGCCTGAAGCATATCTTCCACAATCTGGATAACTCTCTCTATGTACATGCCTGTTTGCAGGTAGTCTCTGGTACTGAAATGTCCTCTGTATTCAAGTCCAGTTAGGCCCTAATTAAGGTAATTAAGCCACCTTTTTGGTCTATTAACACTGTTACTGCCTTGCTTATAAATATAAGTTATAACTTAAAGGTATTTTGAAATATACTTACCTTAATATAACATAACTATCTATATAATAAAGTAATGCATAGGCTTATGACCCCACAACACCAAATTAACCACAAAAAATTATATAAATCCTTCGGTAACATCATTCAGGCCATGCATTTGCAGCCTTTCTTAGGATAGAGTTATGCAGTCTAGAATGGGTAAGCTTGTGCATCCCAATGGTAAGCATAAAAGTTTAGAAACATGAACTAAAAGGGGATAGTCTGGACTCTGGATTTGAATCCAATGGAACAAGACATCCGTATGTTTGTAGTCCTTTAAACATATAAATGCTTTAGCCTAATGTTGCATTCAAGACTTGTGTATGATAGAATGAATGAATACCATAACCTAGTGCACCTGCCCTAATTCATTAAAACTGGAAATGAGGAAAAGGTTGTCATCCTTTTTTCTTTTATAGGTAAGATGATGGATATTAATATGTAGTAGGGAAAATGTTCATGGAACTTACAAAACTTGTAATAGAAAAAATTGCCAGAGCGGCACACATTGTGAGTATAACAGAACCTACAAAAATAACTAATTGCCCAACAAATCAAACTTAGTGGACAGCGAAATACTAACACAGTATAAATTCATAGAAAATTCAGTAACTGTTTGACATATATCGTATTCTGCGATCATTATTGTGTTGGGGATGAGATGTGCTGCTTCATACATTCATACTGCATTTCCTAAAATCAAGAAAATTGACAATACTACAAAATGTGCTTTGTATGGACTGGAACCAACATACCTTGCCAAGTTGATTTATTCTGAACACTGCTTCGTCCCTTAGAATTTGTGACAATAAATCTGATTTCAGCCCTGTTTCCTGATTGTTCCATTCTGCCAAAAATAATGCAGGTTAGCTTTCCTTCTTCAAGAAAAAGTGAGAATACCAAAAGATTTCATTAAGATGCAAAGTTATTTTTGGAAAAATCATGCACTGTTCTTTCCTACGGTTCAATCAAACTAAATACTGTTTAAACTTCAACTGAGCCCTAGTGACCTATAGGAAAAAATCACCATTAAGTTTTAAGTGTACACTGATATTCCAATCTCTTATTCAACCAAAAAAAGGAATTAGAAAGTCCATCCAATAAATGACTTTGCCTGTTTCTGTCGGCCCTCATATATATTTGATATTGTATATTTATGTGGTTTGGCCTGTTGATTTGTAATAATTGGCATCAAACCACTAGTCTGTACGTCTCTCACCAGTCTGTACTTTCTCCATTTCAACTTATACAAAATCTTTTGAGACATGTCCATGTTCCATTTTTGTTTGCCTTATACATTTGACTCCTTTGATTCTCTTGTTAAGTAATTGTGATCTTTTCAACTAGCATTGACCCTAAGTCCTACCGTTCTCTTCAAAGTAATTGTCATTTTTCACCTGGCATTCCTGGCATTGCTGGCTGGGGCAGAATGATTCGATTATCTTTCAAAGTAAGAAACAATAACAACAGATTTTTAAGACATGCACTCTGATCAAAATGTTTAATATTTTCTTATTTTGATGCATATTCATTCACCACCACCATGTTTCAAAAGTTTCAATCCAACCTTTCTAGTACAACTATCACTCCCGGTACATCCTCTTTTTCCCATATAAACTTATTGATATCTTACTTCATCTTATCTTTTTATGCTATAAATTTTCTTACAAGAAAAACAAAACATGAATTGCAATCAAAGCTATTTCAAACATAAAGAATGCAGTTTCTGATTGCACACTGCAAGAGTCATTTGATTTGAACAGGCTCTGGTACTAAAAATAGAAACATATTGACATTTTTGAAATCAACATAAGAACAACTAGGCCCACTTTGCAATAGAACAAAATGCCAGTGAAATCAAGATGGAAACAAACGTATTTTGGGTGAGTCTCTGGTATGTTTTGATTATAAGTGAAATTTATCTCAATTTGAAGTGCATATCATCTGGTGTTAATCAGACTAAAGAGGGGCCCAGTCACAGGCATGGCCTGCTTTAAGACGAACTTCAGAATTGGTACAGGGTACAATTTCTATCTCAAAGAATGTATTGCAAAGGACATGTCAAAAATTCAAATACTATTCAGGATTTTAAGACTTAGGCTGTCTATTACTCTGGAACTACAATCTAGTTTTTTGTTACCATTTCAGAGCTCAGGAGGACAGAACCATCTATGTCACTACAAAATTTCTGCACTCAAGAATCACAATATTAGATGGTGCCAACTGCAGGCCACTTAGGTTGATGGGATGTGGATGCGAAATAGCCCTTGACATATAAGTACAGCTTAAAATGTTAAACAAGTGGAGAATGAAAATTTACAAGAGATGGCTTAATTTTGATCCTTATGATTTCTGGCGGGTCAAGCTGAGGGTGAACACTAACCCACACTTAATAGGACACTGCTTTCAGCTATGCAGGGAAAGCTGGCGGGCGGAGGCCAGGCAATCCTGCTGACATATGGATTACACATAATTGTGGGATGAATCTCCTCAGGGATTTTGATCAAGGTGAAAAGTTTGAATACAATTCAAAGGAGCCCTCCCAGCTTCACTAGTTCAATCTTTGTGGAATCATAACAGGATTTAATTGTACATTATAACAAAAACACTATAGCTCTCAACCTCAATGTCGATTTATCCATTTTGGTATTGAATTGTACAGGACCTACCACTCTCCAAAGTACCTCACGGAAAACCCCTGCTTGGTTTTATGATTTGGATTTACATGTACAAATAAAATTATTCAAATTCAATATCCACAGAAGCATGTTCCAGGCAAACCAACTTGAGAGAGAGGCTGCAATACATAACGTAAATGGTAAGTGCCTCCCCCAAGACCCGGGGGTTCGGTTTTTTGCTTTGGATTTACAAGTAAATTATTCGAATATGACCCAACTAGCTTTTCTCGATCCAAAAAAAACATAATCCAAGATCAGCAGGGTGGCAACCCTAAGGAATATCTAGTTCTGTATTAAACCTGTAAAAGCCCATTATTCCCCTGTTTTTAAGCTCTTAAAAAACATAACCCATTTGCCCATCACCAGCATCCATAAATTTAACACAATTACCATGATTCCAAAAAGTATGGTAAGTGGGTGGAGCGGTTACTGTATGACTGAATGCTTCATTTTTTCACAAGAACATAAACCCATGACTGTAACAGCAAATAAAAAAATCTTACTACAGAGCATCTCAATTCCTAAACCAAAATAAAATCTAAAACCCACCAAAGAAAGGAAAGGACATTACCAGGCAGAGAAACTGCAGCTATGATGACAGCGACAAATAGAACAGAGGAGACAACAGAAAACAAACGCCCCATTGCAGCAACTAAAATTGTGCTGCAATGACATTCAAAGAAAAGATGCAGCCGAGTTCTTATTATTATTTTCAGTAATAATGCACGCACGGGGTAAGAATTTTGCATGCCCAAGATTCCTAATGTTACGGTCTGGAATTAAATAATCAACAGGAAGATCATACACTTTTTACTTTTATAATCCCAAAAATGCCAAGATCAAAATTTAATGGCGAATCTAAAAGAAGTGTGTCACTGTCGGGATCTTTATTTCGTTGATTCATGACCATGAATGCGAAAGAAGAGATATTTCAAGAGAATCTTGTTCAAGAGAATATTTGCTTGCTTATGCGTGTTCTAGTGACTAGACTAGTTTTATACGCTAGTGGGTGGAAGTGGAACATGGAATTGGTTTTAGTGCTTCAAAAAGTCACGGCATAAAGTGATCTCAGATTTTGATGATACTAGGAAAGTAGTTTTACTTAGTTTTTATTTTAGGTTTTAATGTTTTTAAGTCCCTTCTAAGGATCCATTTTCTTATTATTCAACTATTTTTATTTCAAATGGTCTATGCAATAGTTTTACAAAATATATCAACCAATCACATACATGAAAATTAATATTTGTATATATATATATATATATATTTTTTTTTCATTTACAAATATTAATTTTCATGTATGTGATTAGTTGATAGATTTTTATGCTTATTTTATTCCCATGTAAGAAAATGAGATCAGTGATCAAATTTGAAGGGCTAGTCCCAATTTCATTGTGAAGGGTAAACGATGAAAAATGTCAAATGAGTGATTATACAAATTAAAAATGTCAATGTATCATGTCTAATAAGAGTGTCTCCACATAAAATGTAATAAATTCCATTTCATAAAATAATGTAATGAATAAGATATATTGTGAGATCTAATAGAAAATTTAAAATTAAACTCTCTAATCAACATCAGAACTACAAAGTGACAAACTAAAATTTTAACACACATAATGAGCCTCAAAATTAATGACAACACAGAAAGGTTCTTTTACTCAATTTTAATGTGTTAAATATAAGAGAAAAAATAATTACTTGTATACAAAACGGTTATGTTTCATCTAATAAATAGTATCAAGAAAATATCAAAGTACCAAAAAATTTATGTTCTCTAAATACAAATGTTTCTCGTGCTCACCTCAATGTGAGCAAAACATATCACCAACACAAAATGAGATACAAGTCATTACAAGACAAATTGATGAACATTTAGACCCTTATTTAGACCGAGTCAAATGTTCTTGACAAATATTCATTAATTATTTTGAAAAAAAATCTTATTAAACTAATAATGAAATATTGAAAACATTTATCTAAACTTCTGAAGAAAATGTATTTTTATAAGTAAAAACCAATAAAGAACATATTTTATATAAAGAAATTCCAAAAACTCACCATCTATTTGTCTAATGGAAGAGGTTTTCGAGTTTTTATATTCTTCCATGCATCATAAATAACACTCCAATCTACCTTATTTAGAGCATTAGGTGCACAAAGAGATAGAAACATTAGCATATCCAATGTGCTCAAAGAAATCCTGGATCTATCATCATTCTTTATCTTATTTAACTTTGAAAACTCTCTTTCACATACGTTTGTGTTTACTGGAATGTCAAGAATAGTCTGCCATAGTCGCATCAAATACGGAAACCCTTCAAACCATTCAGGTTCACCCCCACATAGATCCCATGCTCCAAACATATGTTTTTTTGAATATGATCTATAAATAGTACACATAAATTCGTCCATCTCACCCAAACATTTAACACTGTCCACAATAGGTGAGTTCCCAACACTAAATTTGTCACATAAACATGTTAGCCATCTTTTTGTTTAATGATCTATCTTTTGTCTCCTCATAGTAATTACGAGGACTGAAAATTTTAGCAGTATTAAATAGAGGTAAACCTTGGAATCTTGAATCAAGAGAATCAATTACCTTAACTATAAAGATTTTTCCCAATTCAATGCAATCATCTAGTGTCCTTGATCTTTGTGACTTAGGAAAGCTCTCAAATCTCAATGCATGTACATGTAATGTAGATGTTCCATCTACAAACTCAAGAGATCCTCCTTATGCCCTGGTTAGAAAAGATGATGTATGTGTCGTACATGCCCCAAATATGCCTCTTTGAAATCTCCTACGAAGCATGTCAACTGTGATAGCTACTGTAGTCCCAATGGAAGTAATGTCAATGTGATCCTCTTGAAAATTTGTATTCAGCTTATTTATCTCAATAAGCACATCTACAAGTAAATGGATGCAAAATTCTTCCTGAAATATTGTTGCCAAATCATACATTTTTTTCTCCTCTAATTCCCATTCTTTCAACAAAGCAGGCATGAGTTTGACAAGTCTTTACATGACCTTTCCTCTAGAAAGCCACCTAATTTGATGAATTTGTAACACCTCCAATCTACTGATTTGAAATGACTCCATCAACTCTCTTAATGCTCTATGTCTTTTAGTAGATTTTCCAAGCCATGAATATATTTTATTTGCAAATTTATCTATAAATTGTAACTCTGGAAAATAAGATGAAGCATCATTTGTTGTTAATGCTTCTCGATGAGCTATGCAATGAATATCTAATAAATGAGGAGCATCTCGACAAAGCTCAGAGGATAAACCTTCACAAATTCCCCTTATGGCTGACACCCCATCAGATCCAAATCCAACTAACTTTATTAATGATAAATTCATCTATGCTAAAAGAGTGATCACGACATCATACATGGCTTGGGTTGTTCCATCCTTTATTTCAAGGAGTCATATAAATTTTGTTACATATTGAACTCTACCTCCATTTGTCAAGTATGTAATATAAACAATCAAATGTGTTCCATAGTACGACCAGTACTTTCATCAACTAAAATAGAGTAAAATTGACTATGAAATATCTCATCTTTCAACTTTTTTCAATAAACCTCCTTAGCAACTTGTAAAAACTCTTTTCCAGATGTTGTATTTGTATATGCAGAATATTCATCTGTTAGAGGCATGTGTGGAGTTCCTTTATACCTGTTCAAGTCACAAATTGACTTATAGAGCTCCAAATATAAATCATGTATGGCAACAAAATAAATATTTTCCATCACTAATATAATTCTCTCCTTCTCAACATCTACCATGATTTCTATGTGTTTACTGATTAGAATGCTACTTTATTTATTTTCTCCCTCTAAACATTGTGATGCAAACTTATGAGGCTCGGATTCTGCATGGGTAAGAAGACCACTAACTTAAAGGGTGGTGCTTCCATCTTTGGAAAATGGAGTATCTCTCTTATATTTGACACATCAAGAACATTTTATCCTTTCTACTCCATTGCAATCTTTTATAGCATAAGCCCATGGAAATCTTGTTTTCCATTTGGCCTTGAATGTCCTTTTAGGTTTCTTTGATGCAAGTTCCTCTTCCACAAATTATGCTCCATCTAACTCATGTTCTTCTTGTGCAAGAATATCAAATTCTTCATTTTAAGAATCACATGGTTAACTAAAATGTTGAGAGATACCAAATGCATCAACAAGTGACATTTGTTTTTTATCCTTATTTGAACGACTAATAGAAGCCATTTTCTCACAACTTACACCACACTTGTCACCTATTCTATGAAATAATTATAATTAAATATCAAAATAATTTTTTCACACAAATTTCCATGTGTATTATTTTGACAATTTAGAATTAGAGAATAGAGAATATTTAAGAAAATAATTTAGAATAATTTATATAATCACACAACATTAAAATCTCATATATAAGGTTGCACTAACAGAGGGTCATGGCCTCCTTGCAAAACAGAGCCCATACACAACTCAACCTGAAAGAATGACGAAATATTGTGGAAGTATTTACAAATGAGAGAAATTTCTAATCTCATAGAAAGAATGCAGGGCCATGATCAGGATATCTTGGTGCAATTTGTGAATGGATGGAAGAAATGAACAGTTGAGTATGGTGATATCAGTGTTAAAATTATTGAAGATCTCAAGTCACGGGTTTGAGTTTGGAGGGGGCAAAATTCTTCAGCAAGCGGGTAGACAGGAATGTTGAAGCAAAGAAATTTCTTGAAGAAGGTGAAAACCTTTAATTTGTCACGGCTAACATCAAAGTGTCTTCTATCCAGGAGCCTTTTGCTAAAATCTCACGCATGATGGTCAGGTATGTTACTCTTGAGGGCATATATGTAACTATCCCTTTAAAGAATTTGGTCTTTCTTAATCATTTTAGAAGGAACTTAACTGTGAATTTCCCACGCTACCTATTGAACTCTCTGGAATGTTCTATTCTTGAGGTCTAAAACCATACTCATGTTATACCCCTTCATCAAGGCCTTATTCTACTGATTTAACACCATTGTCTATCCCTTTCTCGCTTCATGTTTGTGGCCCCTGCTAACCCCCCTCTTCTAGTCATCAAAGACCCCATTGCTACTTCCACTAGCCGTAAAACAAGGATTAAGAATACCCATTATCGCCTGATTCCTTCTCAGAGGGTTCTTCGCAGTAATAAGGAGATAGAGTCGGCTAAAAACCTGCTCCATATCAACAATCCCGTTGAGGACTTCAAGGATGAAGGGATTCTTAGTAGGATTGATAAGTTAGAGAGTGAGGTCATGAACCTCAAGGAAGAAATCAAGAGGATGGATAAAAATACAGGTAAAAGGAAGATGCAGGTTGAGACTTTTGGGGATAATGAGAAAATTATAGAAATCTTCAAGAAACTTCATTCTCTGGATAATAGGTTGGGTAATGCTAAAGGGTGATATGATTGTACCATCTTTTTGCTAAAAGCGGTATACAATTTCATGGAACAACATGTGAAGAGTGTTTTTATCCTAAGTGACATTCTTATTGCCATTTGGGAGTTTAACGTTGCAGGGGACCTGGTCTTTTCACAAATTGATAAGAATGATCCCTCTCACATCACAACACTTGTACTTTTCAGTTCATTGCAAAAAATCAAGATAAATATTGACAAGGAAGTCAAATAGAGCTGCTCCCAGTTTGTTGTTATGTTGTTGTCAAGTTGAAGTTTTCAAGTTGCTTTGATGCTACTCTATTCTTTTTTGGTTCCTCTTTTAGTTCTCGGTTGAACTATAGTTGGTTCTCTTAATCTTCATGGATATTGATCCCCTTTTTGTTATTTTCACTGTTGTATCTAGTTGTTGAGCCTCCTCATATAGGGTGTTAGTCCCTTCTTTATTTGTGCTACTTTTACTGTTATATCTGGATTTTGAGCCTTTTTTGTATCTAGGGTATAGTCCCTTCAAAACTAGTTATCCTTAATAAAAAAATAGAGGGTCATGGATTCTGCTATGTACATTGGGATATGATAATATAATATATATGGGTTGATGGAGATGCTGACATGTGGCACACATCCCCTTAGTTATATGTATGGGTTCACGTGGGATATGATATTATAATGTATATGGGTTGATGGAGATGCCGACATAATATAATATATAATGTATATGTAGTATGTCTCCATGATTGTTTCCTCTCATGATGATGGGGGTGTTTATATGGATCAGCCTTAATATGCTCAACCTTATCAATCTTTTCCTCTTTTTCCTCTTCCAACTTGTTTGTTATTTCTTTTTTCAAGTAGAGAAATTATTTTTGAATTTTTTTATCATTTTTTTCATCATCTCCTTCTAATTCATCCTTATTCCCTTCATCACCATCTTCAAATTCATCTTCATAATCTAATTTTACATTACTTTTTTCTTTGCTAAGTGTGATATCTTGCAATGTAATTTTCTTTCTCTTATACCATAATTTCATGAATTTCTTTTGAGCATTAAGATTAATTGTTCCCAAGCTCTATAACTAAGGATATCCAAGAACAATATCCATATCTAAAGCATAAAAATCTAAATGTAAAACATATTTATCCATAGAGAGCTTTAAATCTTCAAAAACTTGAATATGCTTACCATCCACTTGAACTTCCTTAATATGTTTTGCTTGTACATGTAGATTTTGAGCTACATCCATATTGATGAAGTTATATTTGTTGCTAGGGTTTATGGAAACAATTACCTTTTTCCTTTGAATACACCCTTCAAACTGAAATATTGAAGCTTCCTTCCTTGGAGATGCACTATCATGTGTAGCAACTTTATCATCAACATCTTCTTCTTCTTCTTCTTCTTCTTCTTCTGATGCTGCTTTTGTTTTTGCTTCTTCTTCTTCTTATATTTTTTTTATTCTTCTTCTTCTGCTTCGTCTTCTTCTTCTTTTGTTGCCCATCTATCCTTGAAAACTTGTTCCAGTTCCTCCAAAGACCAATTAGACTTTTCCTTTTCTAACTCAGAAAACCAAATTTGTGTAGGGCCACTAATCCACAACTTGAATAACCAAATATCAGATGGTTTAGAGAATTTATCCTTAAATTTGTTCCACCATTCTCTAGCATCAATCCTGCCATCTCCAAAAAAAGCTACAATCCCCATGGTCCACAAAACTAGGGTTTTTGGAATAGACCCTTTTTATCAAAACTTATTCTAACCCTTTCGGCTAAAGTTCAGCCAAAAATCAAAAATCACAGAACACAAACCCCAATTTAATTTTTGAGAGGTTTTCAAAAATGTACGAAATTTAGGAAAATTCCTCAAATTGCGGCCTGTGGAGCAAAATAATGAAAAAAAAGAAAAAAGAAATAAATCTGACAAAATAGATCCAAAAATTATGAAATTTCAGTGGTATCACCTTTGAATATATCACCATCAACCCAAAAACAATTATTTCCTAATTCGTCATTATTCAGAAGATATAGAAAAAACTGTAGACTTAGGGTTTCAACCCTAAAACGAACACAACTTTTGCAAAACAACTCCAAAAAATCTGAAATTTGGAGGGAAGATCACTTGAACTATGTATCCACTCCCATAAAAAATATCTGAAAAATTCCAAGTCAATCTCCAAATATAGACGAATCACCAACATTAGGGTTTCATCCCACAAATTACCCGGATCACTGCTCTGATACCACTTGACAAGAACTTTGCATACAATAAATCTATAAATTGTATAATATAACACAACACCAGATATATGGGGGGCCAAGATGTCCAAATATGTAGAATAATACCCTTAAGGTAGGGTGACACCATACAATTCTCCTTAAGGAAGGAGTAACTCCAAAATCTCCAAGATGGGAATCCACTTCGAGGGGGACACCTCCAATATACCTCTACCAAGTAGAAGAATCAACTCATACATACATTACATCCTCATAATGATACTCACATCCTTTAAATACGATGGGTAACACCTAATCCCAATGTAGGCTGACCCATTACCCAATACAGCTAATTCCTATGTGAGCCCATATAACTAACTAAGGGGATGTGTGCCACATGTCGGCATCTCCATCAACCCATATACATTATAATATCATATCCCATGTGAACCCATACATATAACTAAGGAGATGTGTGCCACATGTTGGCATCTCCATCAACCCATATATATTATATTATCATATCCCAAGGTACATAGCAGATTCGTATTCCTTACCTCTTCACATTTGGCGAACTACTCCTCACTAAATTTATCCACTCCCTCAACGTTTAATGTTTGTTGACAAGAAAATTTGTCTTGTGGAAAAATTGGTGGGTTTCAAGCCAACACTATGGGAATCTAAATCCCTCTACTTGAACGATGCAGCTTTCGTATGTGCATGCGTGAAAAAGTGGATTTCAATGGTGGCCTTTCGACTAGAGATCCAACAGGGACACTCCGCTGACCCTGTGGCAAAGCTAGCAATTTCTCACTAGAGAAGAACTTTGTTTGAGAAGGGGAAAGAGAGTGAGAATGGAGGTAGGAGAAACCAATGTTGTGAGTAGAATATCAGATGCCCACACACATTAGTTAGAAATTTCATTTACATGCATTTATATTCAAATGAAAAACAAATCTGCAGAAGAAGCTACAAGACCAAATGAAACTCATTATTCACAAAGTACCAATTAATTCCTCAATCAAAGAGGCAAAAATTCCTTCTTTTATTATTGAAGCTTGAGTAGAGTTTGTACATAGCTTGAGAATGGGAGAAATTTGAGGAAGAAGAGAAAATAGAAGAAGAATGGCATTTTTTGTTTTTTCCAAGTATAGAGCACTCTGGTATTTTTTGAAATCAATCACCAGCCCTTGGAATGATGTCGAGAAGCCAGTATATTCTTCGCAAGAAACTGTTACAACTTCACAAATCCTCAACGCCTTTTCAAATTCCTCTGTTGTGAAGAAAACGCTCATGGCGGGTTAAAAACCAGATCTTGTAAAGCAACCGTTACATTCAATTTACCAGTTTAAATATAGACCATTTGATTTTCTCCTCTAACTCTGGAATTGGGCCGTCCATGTGGCAGGAAAGGATTGAAGCAGTTATAGAGGGAAGCATTTCATATTTTGTGATTTTTTGTGAGATTTGGCAATTTGGAACAAATTGGCCCACACCCCCACTTTGACTTTTCAACTTAGACATGTGTCACCTTTTGGTTGGAAATGGGGCCGCGCCCCTTTTCTCAACATTTTAACCTTTTTTGGAAAAAGGCTCAAAAACTCAATTTCCTCCGCCGGCCCACTCTTTTGCTTTGAATTTTCAACTTAGACATGTGGCATGTTCTTATTGCAAATGGGATCGCAGCCCTTTTCTCAACATTTGAACCCTTTTTTGGAAAAAGGCTCAAAAACTCAATTTCCTTTGTTAGCCCGCTCTTCTAATTTGACTTTTCAATGGCCAGTTCAAGACCTTTGCGGAGTTGTGGAGCATTCTAGAACTTTTACTTCGCTTTGGAAAATTTGGTTAAATTTCTAAAAGTGCCCCGATGGCCTACTCGTCCACTTTGACTTTTCAATGGCGGGCTTCATCTTTGAATTTTTCCCTAATACCTGATCGGGGTTGCGGTTACTTTTAACTTTTCACCTTTTCTACAAAGAGGCTCAAACTCTCAAATCCCCCTGATGGCCCCCCCCTCGTACGCTTTTGACTTTTCAATAGCCAATTCTAACCCCTCTATGCTGTCACCCCCGACATCTCTATCTATCGATTGACCGGCTCCTCCTCCTCTCCGCCATGTCGGCAACTATGGGTCATGGTAGAGACATAAGCCTCTCCATAACATCTCTCCTATACTGTGGGAAGGGTGGGGGTATATCTTACAGCAACTCAAACTGATGTCTGACCCAGTTTACGAGTATCATCTTATGATCCCTTGCCCACCGCCCCTCTATCCACCTATAAATCTATAACCCAGCCAGCTCCACCGTCATCTTGTTATATGAAGGGAAGCCCACATATGGCCTCCAAATGATGTCCATGCCAGAAACCCCCTCCAGTAATCACCTATAATAGGCTACATCATGTGTATCTCTTGTCACTCAGTGCTCTCCAATAACCGACACCCATCGCCTATAGCCTACTCAAACAAAACATGGATTGAATGCATTAGCCCAGGGCATACCAACTAGGCACACACACACAATGTGCTCATAGGCCCAATAATGTAATAGGAATATGCAGCACACACTGAATCGCTGTAAGCGCCCATAAGCCCACAGCTCCCTGTATAGTTGTACAAAGAACACATGCGCCCATGTAAACTGAGTCCTGCTCTCCACCATGTCATGTAGGACCCCCATCAGTGACTATGGGAATCTCCCACCCTCTACATCGGCAGTGCAAAATAGTAGACTGCCTCCATCAGAAGCACTACCAGGCTCATCTCCTCGACGTAGTCTCGATACATCATCTCGTAGCTCATACTGGCACTGTGAAATCCTAATAATGTCAGCCCCTCTCCAAACAATGGTAACAATATCTCCTTAGATGCCTCTGAGGAGATCAAATAAACCTATATACCTACTATAGGTAGTCACATGATCCTGTAAACATCTAGTAGGGTGATCGTGATCTCACCCATCAGAAAATGGAATGTATTGGTCGTCGAATCCTATCTATCGATGAGGGAAACCATCAAACTCACCTCCCGGATTACGTGTCGGTAGCGGCTGACCCCAATCAGGACCACATCTGCAACATGGATCCACTCCCCATGGGTCATGCTCCCCCGTATCTCCACAAACAAGGGAGGTACCCTATCCCTCATCCGTAGTTGGTTCCTGGCCTACATACAACCAATCATATTATTAACACTTGACCATACCTACATACAACCTTGCCACCCCCACTATACTGCTTACCCTAACTAAATCAACCTTTAATCTATATATATGCCCTAAATCAACATCACCTATCTACCCATGCCTCGGACCCTCACCTATTTTCATTTTACCTATCTACCCATGCCTCAGACCCTCACCTATTTTCATTTTTCCCCTCTCACCGATCTTCCTTATTCACCCACCTACCCATACCCATAACTCTTACCCCATACCTAACTCTCCCTACCCTTACCTATCTATCTGTAACCTGTCTATTTTAGCTCCATGTGGGGCTGCCTCTCTAGCCTTCCAACCGGCATCAGTCGTCATTGACTGACCACGGTCTAACAATAACCGGCATCGGTCACCGTATCTATGACAGATATCAGTCCTTACCCACTAACGTCGGCTAAGAGCGAACCGATGTTGATCACTGTTGCGGCAACAAACTTGTGACACTCTACCTTATTTCTACACAAACTTCTCCTTTCTACCCATTTCCCGCACCAATGCCTACCCAATACCTATTCCCACCCCTCATTTACCTAACTCTACCCTCCCTTGTTCGCTTTTTTCATAAAATTCCCCGCATTCAAATTTTAATATTTTCCCCCCAAAACCCATTTTCCTCCTACCAAATTTCTACCCTCTACCTACTCAAACAAACAAAGATGGGAATTAACTCTAACCTCATCACACTGCCATCTACGAGGTGGCACCTTGGGCTATTGTACGGGTCCACCTGATCCCTCTCCTGCATCTTCCATCACCAACTACCCTCTGGCTCTCCACCCAATCAAATCAATCACATCACACTCGTAGACCCTCCTATCGACCACCTATCACTGGCTCTGTGGCTCTCCAACTCAGCTCTCTGTGTCACTTTATCACTTTCCCCCTCTTTCTCTCTCTCTTGTCATTTTCTTCTATGTGGAAAATGATAAATGATTTTCAAAAATGTAGAACTTTTTCTTTTTATAACCTTCCCGACTTAACATGCGACGATTTCACCTCAACCGACAACGGTCTTGTGCCCTAGCATACCGTGGTCGATCCATGGAAACCGACATCTATTGATTATGACCGTTGTCGGTTATCCTTCTCAGTCTTATTACTACCCATTACCCCTAATTTTCTGGCCTAAATCCTTTCTACCTCACCCACACCTGACTTGGACACTTCACTTTACCCTCCTAACCTCATCATTTACCACCTAACCTCTTCATAATTTGGGGAATCATTATTTTACCCATACCTCAGCCCTACCCATGTCGTGCCCTAGCTACTTTGACATGGAACATTGCTAGTGACCTATGAAATCATGTGCTCGTTATACCTTGTGACATTGTTACCCGTGTTGTTTGACCTAATGACCTTGCCTTGCCTCTTGCCATGACCGTTTATCCTGACCCAACCTTTGGTGTACTGGAACATACCTAAATGTTCCTACACCTGAACTACATTGTGTTTCTTGACCATATAATATACCTTGGATACCAGAATCACCTCAAACTCGTTTGGATAAACCTATCAAACTTAAAGAATGTAGAGTTTTCCTTCTCTTCATCTTGGTAACGTGCTGCAGTTTATACGTGTGCATGCATTTGACCGTTTCTTCCTTTTACCCTGACCCATTACCTGGATTAACCAATTGGACCTTTACCCCCATTTTCCACCTTCCTCTTCATCACATTCACCTTTTATCAAACCACTCACTGATTTTGTCTTATGCCTCATCAGTTCTTGTTTTGAGGGGGATCACCTTCACCCACACATGGGGCAACCACATCTTATTTTTGTCAACGTCGCTTACCAATACAAGCTATGCAACAAAAAGGGAAAAATGTAGACACCAAAATTTGGTCACACTCCCCTCGGTCCCTCATCAAATAACCAACTCGAACACACTCACCTAACCATGGCCCCTTACACCCCACACTAATATTAATTTAAGTAATTAATCCATGACCTCACAATATTTATTATTTAATTATTATAATTAAGATAATTCCTACATCACCACCTCACCTAGCCACCTCACCCTAAGACTATTCTTAGTACGTTGCCATAACTAACTAAGATCAAACTAAACCCTAAAAATCAAAGCCTACATTCCCTCTAACAACATTCTCACCTGTTATAAAAGAATCTTTCGTGAAAGGAAACTAACTGGATCCAAGAAATCAAGAAAATCTACCCATTTTAGTAAACCTAAGAAATCCTACCCTAACCGACGCCATTCACCCCTAAACTGATGTCAGTCAACCCAGAACCGTCATTGATTACCTTTTATTCCCTTTAGTAAACTTATTTCGAGGTTGGCACATTTCTAAGAGAAAGAGAGAATAATCACATCTGCATGCAATCAGAGTGAGCATCGGTTCACACCCAGACATCCACATCCATCTAACTCAAGATCTGATTCAGCCAAGCAAGGAGGAAATCCCAAGCAGATCAAGCAAGAGTCTCCTATCAATCGATGGCCCTTCACAGAAGAAATATCTCACCACTATCTCCACTCTTCACCCACAGTCGCCTGGTATCAAATTCCAAGTAAGTACACTACTCTATTCAGTCCAATTTTGTTTGAATAATTTCTGTATTTAGATTCTTCTATGTGTTATTTCTTTCCTAGCCACTCACTGCTTTTCTCTGATAAATATCCCCTAATACCACTTCAAAAACCTCTCAAAACCCTATCCTAGCAATCCAACACCCCATTTTGACCTACCCAACCCTTCGTGCAATCAAAAAGAAGATCTAAAATATGTTCTGCAACATCTTCCATTTTCCCAAAGTCACAAACATTGGTCTCCCTAAATTGCCATCGGTTGAGCCTATACCAGCATTAGTTTACCTACCTAATACTACTCCGTTACTACCATTCACCAATGTAACCCAAAACTCCTCCCAAATTCACCGAAACCCCACCAGACCTGCCCACTGACCTACAGTCCTACTCACACCTCCTAAACACCTCACTCATCTCCCCCATCAACCTAGAAAACCGACCCAAACCCATGTTCTTGACCCCCCTGTCATTTCTTTAGTGACCGACATCGGTCACAACTAACCAGCATTGGTCAGGACTAGACCGACATCGGTCTTTGTGTCTGTCAACATAGTAAAAACTAGCAACCTACCTACTTACTCCCAAGTTACCTATAATCACCTGTGATCTTCATCAGATCTATGTCAGACCTACAGAAACCTAGAACCATTTACCCGACCTCCAGATCTGATCCTAACTTATCGTGTTAGATTACATTTTGTTTATTGTGTTTATATGAGATGCCTAAATCATATTGACTACATTAGGACAATATTTACCTTATTTTTGCATTAATTTGTTTACAACAGTGGATTGACAGCCATCTAGGGAGTATTACACTTCCGGGATCTAGCATGCGTTAGGCAGTCCACTGAATATAGTGTTTAACTTTCATTTGGTGGTCTTGTTGTCTATTTTAGGTAGTTCCTCCTAGCCAAAAGGAAGCTCTTACGATCAAATTTGGATCAAGAAGTCATACGCACACAACAACCTTTAACCAGCTTCAATAGGAATTCTTCCGAGCCCTTTTACCCTTATCTGTTTCATCACATTCTGAGAAATGGTCTAAGAATCAAGTGAAACATTTTGGCACACTCGGTGGGACCCATTCAGGGTTCCTTGCATTTCTTCATTTCTAGGTGAAATTTGTATGCTTGTTTCCTTTCTGAAAGGTTCTCACATTAAATTTCTCCCCTGGAATATTCTCTTCTTTCTATTGTCTCAAAATAATCATGTTTTGGTGTTATAAAAAAGAACACTTATTTTTTTCATTAGTATTGCATTAGTGAAAGATCATACTCTCTCTTGTTCATCTTTTGTGTCATCAAATTCAATATTTCGATTTGGGCTTAAAATAAACTACATTTCATTATGTTTTAGCTCATATTAAATAAGGGCAACCTATATGCTAGAAGTCATTCCCAACTGATGGTTGACAAACAAATCGTATAAAATCCCTTTCTTTCTTTTTCTCTCTCTCTGAGTCTTAGATAATCCAAATGCACCTGCCAACCAAAACCTACACATTTTCAAGAAACCAGTTCCTAATCACGCCCCTTCTTCTAACCAAACTGGGGATACCTTAACTAATTACAGCAATATGTGTAAGGACCATGCTATTTTCAGTGACACACCAGTTGCTTCCCAATTGCCTCATATTCCTTCCATATAGGAAATCCTAGCCCAAAGTCCTCCACCTGCACATGAACCCACTTCACCTATTCCCCCACCCACATAGGAACACCCTTCATCTCCTCCCTCACCTGTGGAGGAGCCTTCTGTTAACATGAAGACCACTTCACCTTTGGCTTCTCCACCTAGAGAGTTGTCACCAGTAGTACCTCTCTGACCCATGGGAGACACTTGTTCATCTCCTCCACCCATAGAGGAGCACCCATCATCTCCTCCACCTATCAAAGATCTAGTAGAAATTTTGTTACCCTTTAGGTGACAATTCTCCATTAACCACCCAAGATCCTGCTAACTTACTTTCGGATCTCTTACCCACGGAGGCTGAAGCTAGTGATTTCCTTGTTTCTAAAACACATTTTAATAGAATCACCATTGGAACACATCGACCTCACCCACAACAATGTCTTCCTCACACTTAGCCAATTTCCTGGATTATGTTTATAGAGCCTTACTTTGGGGGCGTCTTCTACTTCTTGTCTTAACACAAATGCAGATGTCACTCACTGACACCTCCACTATCTATACAAAAGTGTTTCGGCTGGCTGAACCAAACACAACTACAACTATCAAAAATTCTCCCATGACACCACTCATGACTCAACTTACATCTCTACCCATAACCGAGCATGCATCTACATCCAAACCCACACCTACATCATCTTCCTTGCCTAAACCTATTACTACTTTAGGGGTCATACCAATGACTAGCCTTACTCGTCTACCCATCAAATTAGATTTAGCTACATCTTCCAAAACTAACACGAAATTTAACCCGGCCCCTAAACAGAAGAACCAATCTCCTAGATCTCATACCACAACCTCAAAATTCACACCCTTATCACTTTCACCCCTTCTGTCCATCCTAGGACCTCACCCCTAGACCCTGGCTAAGAAACCCCCATCCACCGGTAAACCAAAAATGTAGCAACCCATTTCCTTGTCGCAAACCTCTAATATACCTAAGCACCCTATAGAACCTCTCCCCTCAATTGTAACCTTTTTATCACCCATACCTCCAATACCATCAATAGCTTCTTCACTACCCACGAAACTTCCTTCCCTTTCCCTCACACCTTCTACCCAACCTATGTCATCTACCTCCATAGCACCTCAGTTGCCCCCATGGGTAACCCTCCCTCTTCCACCATCTATTGATCCCTCTACATCTCATGCGCCCATATCACCTTTACCCAATAAGGTGTAACCTAAAGGATAAAATCTGCTACCCTCCAATAAGGTAGTTAAACCAACCACACACTCTATTGTCAGTTCATCTACCATGCCCTACCCAAGAAGACATGACCAACACCTAAGACCATAGCCTAACCCTCTCCCCCTCTTACAAAGACTCTTCCTATATAGTCATCTGCACTTGCACCCAAACCCACATTCACCTCCCATTGTGATCCACTAGCAGGATCCTATGCCAAAATCTTAACCAATCTCCTCAAAAAATTTGTCATCACATTACCACCTCTTAGACCTTACGACCTACTCAAACCCAAACCAAAAGGGCTTGACTAAACCAAAATTTATGTCTACCATCGTGTGTTAGGACATGATGTAGAGGACTGTAAGGCTTTGAAATCTGCTCTTATCTAGTTGTGTCCTCCTGAAGAAAACTTTGATGATGATGATCTTCTCGATGACGACCCCATTTCACCACCACCAATTTCCACAGTTCTTCCCTCATTACCTACTCAGCGACCAATATCTCCACCCCCACAACTCTTAGAGCCATCCCTGAGATTTGAAATTAACATGGTTCATATCATAGAGCTCAACAAACCTCCACCTAAATGTTGGTGTGCCCAACTCATTTCACAAGGTTCCTTCCCACCACTTGGCTTCTTCCCTTCTTGTCGTTACACCTTTCATGGCTCACCTACTTCATCTGCCTCCCCACCTCAAATCGACATGATCCATTTTTTAACTTGTCACTTAAAAGGAAAAAGGTAAGGAAAAGGAAACTAACCCACTAACTAACTCTATACCCAACATACCATCTGCACCCACACCTAAAGTCATTATCCCCAGCCCCACATATCCTATTTCTAATGGGTTACACATCACGCAATGCTCAAACAATTACATCAATTCTTCCTCAAAATTTCCCTATATGACATCATTCAAACCTTTGAATCCCATCACCACACTCTCATGGAGGTTCTTCAGTCTATTGATGTATTACCCAATGACCCTACACCCATAGCCTCCATTATTATACCTCATCATGTAGCCTCTCTCACCAAATTACCACCTTCTTATACACCTCCACGTACTCACCAAGTAGCCACCCTCAGCTTCTCAGATGAAGAGATCACACCACAGCAAACTAATGACCCTGATCCAGCCCTTTTAATCTCTATCCATATTGATAATATATGTGTACGATGTGTTATGATCGATGGGGGTGTTGGCATTAACATCATCTCCTCCTATGCATTTGACCAAATGCGCATACCCAAAAATTACATGCATAAACATCTTGTCGTGTTGTGTTCATTTAATGACACTATCACTTCTACACTTGGCACTGTCATCCTCCATATTTGTGTGGGCCCTTGTACTATTCCAGACTTATTTTACATCTTGGAGGGGGAGTTTCAATATAACCTGTTGCTTAGTAGACCCTATATCTGTGTCATGGGTTGTGTTCCTTCCACTTTGCATCATTGTGTGAAGTTTGAGCATGAAGGACAAACCTATACCATTCCAACTAACCCATCACCTTTTAAAACCTACAACATTCTTTACTGACCCACTAACATTCTTATACCCATTAAGGTGTCTACCTCCATGACCACTTCCTCTTCATCCACACCTCCACTCACCAGTGTCGCCGCTACCTCAACCGCACTTAAATCCTCCATTCCTACCGCTGCGACGATGTCCACGGCTGACCCATCAGCCTCCCAATCAGCTGGCTCCACCTCTGATCTAATCTCTAACACATCATTTGTCCTAGCTACCCACATATTGACCACCAATCCCTTGGAAGGTGTTTTTCAACGCCTCACTCTGGGTGAGTATCGCCTATATAAAGTCAACACATTCCTTACTCCACAAGAGTATGGAAGCCTTCACCAACACACTCAGTATGATCACCGCATTGGAGAGCATCTCCTTTATGGTCCTCCCCAACTTCACACCAATATCACCTATGGGGGACTTGATACTTCCACTTATACACCCAAACCACCATCACAAACCCACCCCTTTTCTACCAACCTCCAGTCACTCACCAATCACCGTTTTACCCACACCTTTTTGTACCGATGTGCATGGAAAGGTTTTTCTTTTTTATTTTACGAGCAAGGCCGTCACACTTTTATTCTGTAGTGGTATCATATTTTCTAAAATACCTAAAAAGAAGGCTCGCATTAAACTCATTGAGGATATCGACCCTTCTCTACCTTCTTCACCACCTTCACTGACAGAGTCAATGGATCCAGAATCCATTCTTCCTAAAAAAAAATTTCCTAAACACCATTTCCTTGGGGCCTCTGACTTATCAATGTGAGGGCAAGGCTCCCTCTTCTCTTCCCTTCATGTATCCTGAAATGATCGATGACAATACACCTTCTATTAATGTTGTTTAATGTTAGGATGATGAATCTATACTCACCTACCTTATTGCAAAATACTCTTATATTCACCGATCATTACCATCTGAGATGCAAACCATGTTAAATGAATTGACCATTTGAGGTCAACATCCATACTCAGGATGACCCACATAGTCTAAAGATCAGCCAATCTTTAGATACTGTTGAACGAGAAGCCATCACTTCTTTTCTCAAAAACCATAACCATGATTTTGCTTGGTCTTACACTGACATGCCCAGTATTGATCCCACCATAGTGGTCCATAATATCGTAACCATTCCTGATGCCAAGCCCATAAAACAAAAGCTAAGGAAAATGCACCCTTGCATTACTCTTTTGGTCAAAGAAGAACTTCAGCGCCTTCTTTCCATTTCCTTCATCTTACCTATTGATTATACCCGATGGATTTCTAAAATTGTCCACGTCACTAAGCCGACAAGGGAACTTTACATCTGCACAAATTTCCATGACCTCAACCTAGCTTTCCCAAAAGATGACTTTCCTCTACCCGGTATTGACCAACTAGTTGACCTTACTGCTGGTCACGAGATGCTATCACTCATAGATGAGTTCTTAGGTTATAACCAAATTTTTCTTTCCCTAAAGGATCGACACAAAACCACATTCATCACCACTTGGGGGACCTTCTGCTATCGAGTCATGCCTTTTGGCCTTTAAAATGTTGGTGCCACATATTAGCGGGCTATGACTTACATCTTCCACGACATCATGCACTGTATATTGGAAGATTACATAGATGATCTCCTTGCCAAATCTAAACACCGCTCCAAGCACCTTGTCATCCTAAAAACCATCTTTGACCGCCTCATTAAGTATTGTGTTCTCCTTCAGCCTAAGAAGTGTGTCTTCACGGTTCTCTCCAGAAAAGCTTCTGGGATTTATCGTGTCCTTACGTGGTATAGAGGTTGACCCTATTAAAGTCAAGGCAATTCTTGACATGCCTCTGCCCAATAATCTATGGCAACTCTGTAGCTTACAAGGTAAGTTACAATCTATTCGTCATTTCATTTCGTAACTTTCCAATCGATATCAGCCATTTCATCATCTTTTCAAAAAAAATGTCTCTTTTAAATGGGATGACAAATGTCATAAAGCTTTTGAGGCCTTAAAATAATACCTTCTCCTGCCACCCATACTCATTCCACCTAAAGACGATCAACCCTTCTACATATACGTCTCTGCTACTAATCACTCCTTAGGGGACATGCTCACTCATCGTGATGAAAAACATAGAGAGCATGTAGTTTATTACATTAGCCGTACTCTTCTAGACTATGAAACTTGATACACCCATGTTGAAAAAAATTTCTTAGCCTTAGTTTTTGTTGCCACCAAACTCCGCCATTGCCTACTAACCACAAAACCTATGTTGTGACCAACACCGACCCCTTACACTTCATGTATGCCAAACCTTACCAAAATCAACATGCCTCACTCTGGCTTATGCTTCTAGCAAACCTCAACCTTGAATTCATCCATCAAAATTCCATCAAGGGCCAAGCTATTGCCGATCAATTGGCCGACACACCCATTTCTGGGGATCAACCATTTAACTTTGAATTTCTAGATGAGTCTATTGCTACCCTTTATCTAGATGAACCCACTTACAAAATTACACTCTTCTTCGATGGTTCCAAGTGTCAGCGTGGGGGTGGGGCTGGTGTTATCCTCATTCCACTTGATGGTGAACCTATGCCTTTGTCTTTCAAACTTGATTTTTATTGTACAAAAAATAATGTTGAATATGAAGCACTCATATTGGGTCTCTAGGATACTTATGCCTTAGATGTTAAGTCAATCAAAATATTTGGTAATTATCAATTGGTCATAAACCAAGTCAATGGTATATACCAGTGTCGTAATGAGATACTTCAAAAGTATAGGCATCATGTAGACATACTTTTGACCACCTTCGACCATTACGCCCTTTAAAACCACCCCACATTCTACCAAAAAATTTATAGATACCATGGCCTTCTTAGCTTCTCAGATACCCGCTTCATCCGCTGAGTCCAAAAGCTTTATCACCATACAAATACTACAATCACCTTCTTATTTACCTCGTGAAGTTTACTCTATCGGAACCGTCGCTCATGACTTGAGTGACATTTGGTATAAACAATACATAGACTATCTTTCCCTCTCCATCTTACCTCCCAACCTCACTCATAATGGACAACATGCCTTTCTCAAAAGGGCCTCTCATTACATCATCATGGGTGGCCTCCTCTATAAGCATGGCTTTGACGGTATTCTCTTACGGTGCCTTACGAGTTCTAAAATTCCCTATAACATTAGGGAAGCTCATGATGACATATGTGGAGGTCACTTCAGTGGTCTTGCGGTTGCTAAGCGTATTCTTCTCCTAGGCTATTACTAACCAACTCTTAACCGTGATTGTTACAACTACGTTAAGCATTGTGTAAAATGCCAACAACATGCCAATCTTCATCATACACCCAATCATGCCTTACAGGTCACCTATGACCTTTGGCCCTTCTCTCAATGGGGTTTAGATCTTGTTAGAGAGATCAATCCCCATTCTTCCTAGAGACATCAATGGATAATCACCGCTACCGAATATTACACCAAATGGGTTGAATTCGTAACTGTCATCTCTACAAAAGCCGAGAAAATATATGAGTTCATTAATCATCACATTATCTGTTGCTTTGGCCTTCCACATTACCTCATCACTGATAATGGAAAATACTTAAAAAATAAAACCTTGTGAAAAACTTTTCGATGCCTTCGGTATTCAACTAAGTTTCTTGTCACCATATTACCCACAAACCAATGGCCAAGCCGAAACCACTAATAAAACCCTGAACAAAATTCTCACGAAAGTGGTTAACGATACTGGGAAGGACTGGCATATGCATATTCCTTTCACTCTATAGGCATACCATACTAGTCTTCGCACTTCCATTTCTACCACACCTTTTTCTCTAGTCTACGATACAAAGGTTTTTCTACCTCTCAAATTCTAGATTCCATCTCTTCGTATTTCTCTCCATGACATGCTCAATGTTGATGAATTTCACAAGGACCCTTTACCACAACTTGAGTTATTAAATGAACATCATCTTAATGCTCTTGACTATCTTCAAGTTTGCAAAAAATGTATCAAACGTGCCTATGAAAAATGTGTTCATGAATGAACCTTCCAAGTCGGTGATCTTGTCCTAAAGGAAAATCAACATGTAACCAAAGTTAGAAAAGAGTAAACGAGAAAAATTTTCCCCTAATTGGCTTGGACCATACATTGTGACTCATGCTTATGGATCAGGTGCTTATCATTTATCTTCACTCGACAGTAAACCCAAACCTAAGCCCCTTAATGCCTTACATCTTCGACCATTCTATTGTTGAATTTCAGTCCTACCTCACCTTCTTCCTCTTTTCATGCTCGTCCCTTGAGCACCATTGACTTCCCTCCTTTCACTATGCCAATCCCCAACGATTAAACAATAATCATGTGCATAACTGTCACTATTTTACCCTCTCTTAAATATGTGTACCACGGCTCTACACATGGCATGTTTCTCATGGATACTTTTCATCTTCTTTCAGATAAGATCCCATGGTTGTTTTACCTTGCTTTCTGAACAAGAATTTGATTCTTCACCTTAGTCTTGTCCATGACTTAAAATCCCTCACATAATTTCCACATGGGATCCAACTCCTTGAGTCAAACTTCCAATAAAAATATGACTCCCTCAAAAAATACATCTTTCTCTCTACATCGTTGTTATAAATATATTGTTCCCTTGAAGGACAGCTATGTAAAGCTTGCTTCAAAAAAAACCAAAGCTTCCTACATCGATCAGCATCGTAAATACCTCAAGGAGATAATTTCCTTATCCCATATAGACTTCCCACATCAATCAGTCTATCTCAATTCTAAGTCAAACAAAAAAACGTTTTCGTCATGGACTTGCTCATTGTGATCTTGGATCTCTTGCCAACAGGCATGCTACCTCATATCATATAACCTAACCATTTTCACCTTCTCATGCTTTGCAGCTTCATTTCCTACCGCCTCAAGGGACCTGCTGAAACTGTGACATTTGGTGATCATGTGACTATTCTTCACCTTTTAGAATAATCAATCTTACAATGTCTTTAGGGTCTTACGTTCACCAACGTATCTAAGGTATGATCCACCCGTTATGATCCTCACCTATTAGGTGGCTCTCTTGCCTCCTCTTATCTTTTAACTTCTTCATTACGTATTGATCATCCAATATAGGACTAGACCCTCGACTCTTATCTCTGAGAAATTTTCCTCTTTCACCACAATGAACTTAAAATCACCCATACCTATTTGCCCACAGTTCAACCATACCTAAAAGACCCCGACTCAACCATGCCTATAACCTACCAACCCATCCTCATACCTCCTCACATTTTTCCCTAGCTTATGGGAGAACTATATCGGCTTGAGGTCCCTATACGATGGAAAAGTGACAAGTGAGCATGGGATTCTACAAGTAACTCTTCCTCGCACCCGACCCTCTCGAGGTTGTGCCGAGACAACCGGTGGGGATGGATTATGTGTAGGGCATAGATAAACTAGTTAGGAAATCTTATATCTTTGACACACATTAATGGAATCTACGAATCTAAGGCAAAGAAGGCCTTCCTAACCTAAATTGGCATGATAGATCGGTCGGTAATGATGACTGCTCAAAGTCTCCAATCAATATCGAGCTCTGGCGTGATCCGATCTATAGGTTGTGGGATACGTGGAAAATGACTTGGGATGGTTTCGTGTATGTCTCCAGACAGGGTCATATGATGGATGATGGATATATAGTGGAATCTATGGTCGATTCTCTGGTCTTGTCCAGAAATCTTTAGCTTTGTTAGCTGCTATGTCTAATAAGGATAATTGTGCGATGATGATAGGTGGAAGTGGAGTGGATCTAAATATTAATGTGCGTAAGCCAATGTCAACATTAGATTGACCTGTAGGCTCGTTGGGTTGTGGGATTTTTGGGTCACAACCATAGATTTGTGGTAGTTGTGGACCTATTATGGTCATGTGCGGAATCAATCCCTAATCCCTAATATCCAATAGTCGTATGCCTTCTCGGCCTCTATATTCAGAATTAACAATTGTGTGATCTTCTCAGAGTATCTCACAAGCGTTCTTGCAACCTGAATTCGTAAGCTAGTATCTATGTCTGTGAGAGTGTCTCCTGCGTCTGGTTGTGGGACCAAAGGGTCACAGCCGAACGTTTGCTCTCTTTCAAGTCCTACAATCATGCAGATATTTATCTAGAGTAATCTGTAGTTTGGTTGATTTGACCAAAACGTGTGCGCTTGGTCATCTTCTATATTTAACTCGCTTAACTGTGAGATGATCTGTTGTAAGTTTGCTGTTGTTTGGAAGACTTGGATTCTAAGGTTTTGATCTATGTCAGTTGTTGCTGTAATAATATTGGGTTGAGGCACGATTGGCTCGAATACATATTCTCTGGGCTCTCTAGGTCTCGTGATTGTCATGCAAAAGGAAATGATATAAAGCTAACTAATGACAGAATAAATTGACTATGCAAGATATATTTACGTATATTTCTAAGTTTGATAGTTATTGATAAACTACTGAACAAAATTTAAAGAGCAATTATCTAATATATCTAAAATTGACAACTAAACTAATAATGCAATTGAAACAAACAAAGCAACTGAGTATAGCTACTTGTCTATGCAGTTTTTAGATCTATTCTAAATAATTTGATAACCGATCTACTCTATTTGAAAGACTCTCGATCCTACCTCAGAAGTGAGGAGTGAATCATAGTTTCTCAGAAACTATCAATCCCCACAGCTTCCCTGGCAATATCGAAAGTAAAATTTAATTGAAATGAAATGATTAGCTACTCTATTTGATATGCTTTTAACTAGAACTTTGAAAGCTAGAACCTGGATTCTGCAGAACAGTGGCAAATCCAATGTTGTGTGACCTTGTCCCCTCAGTGTGATCTCCTCATTATTTCGTGCTCACGCAGATCTAGAAAAGTGTGTAATGCTAGCATCAAAAAGAGTAGATATTGGAACAAAGGTAGCTTAGGATGCAAACTGAATACAATGTGAGTAGGAGATGGATAGTGCAAGAGTACAAAGCTTGGCTTATGTAATTCCTAGCAGGATTTATTGCGAGTCGTGCAACATAAAACGTCCAACACCTGAAACTATCCTGTTTGATGAACAAAACCTGCAACTTTAATGGCTTCCTATTGAAATGAAACTATCCTACTCCAATTGATTTGGATGAAATGACAACAACACTTTGCACAAGGAGAATATGTGGCTTTCTGACAGCTAAACAATGCTAACTATGCATCTAAGAAATGAACCTATGAATCCTAAACAAAATTGAAAGGCTAAGCTATTGAAATGAGAAATTCAGAGGAAAATTTGAGGGGCCATTTGCTTGAGCACAAGCCAACTATTTATAGAATTTCCAATTACCCAAAGGTAAAAACCAAATTGATCTCTTAAACCATAAACAATGCCAAAACACTATACCAGGGAACCAGAATCATTAATGCAAGCCAAAGGTGGTGAAAAAAGCTGCTAAACGTTGAATTTTTATGTGAGTTGCGTTAAAAGAGCATTTTAGAAAACGTGTGAAGGACCGCCACCCTGAGCAGGGGTGGCGGTTACAGGACTGCACGAGACCGGCCTCCCTGGTAGCGTGGCAGTTTCATTACTGAAGAACAAAATGCCAAGGAAAAGAGGGGAAAAGAGAACAACAAAGCACGCAAGGGGCTAAGCAGGACATGTGAGGATGTTAACACATACTTGGAGAGCTTTTTCGGATCCCAAACACCTTACGAGGAGACCTGTATCATCATTGGGGCATGTGTTATGTCATTCCTGGCGGTGTAGTACCCTACAATTTTGGGTACGTACATATTGCCCCCTCAGAGAAGTGTTTTAGCCATGAAGAGGCGTAAAATGATGGGTCCGAGTATGACGGTCTTGAAATGGGAAGTTAGAAGTTATACCTGATACGTCCGTGTGTCGGAATGATTGCTATCTGAAATTCCTGCTACCTGCAAAATGAAAAGAGAACTCAAGTGTAGATAGACAAAAAAGATCGCAAAAATAAATACTAAAATATCATGAAATGAGGACGTACCGTTTGTGCGGGGATAAGAACTTACCTCCGTCGGCACTCCAAACCCACAGAAAGTGGCATTCAAAACAAGTCAGGTTGCTATATATGTAAAAGTGGGCCCATTTTCCTATTCATTTACGCGTGTTGATTTGGTTGATTTTGAGCTCTGGGACCCATGGGTGACGGTTTCTCACGAGAGTATAGTCAAAATGTCTGGGACGAGATCGTGATCATGCCTCCATGAGTGGAACATCGACCCGTGAGATCATAGGGTAGTTTTTCTCAATTTACCGTTTTTATCCCCAAAATATTAAAATGTTGAAAACTTTGTCATGAGGGGATAATTTTTAAAAATGTCAGTTTTAATAGGTTTATCTAGGGGGGGCGCCTACTGGGTAGGCTTTGTTTTAGTCAAAATAGTCTTTATTTAGCATTTTTAGGCATTTTTAAAGCACATGACCCTCGTGGGTTTTCGGGACATGATCGCCGCCCTGAACAGGGTGGTGGTTACACAACCGCCGCCCTATTCAGGGCAGCGGTTACAAGACCACCGCCTTTAAGGCGGTGATTACGGAACCACCGCCTTGCTCAGGGCGACGGTCCTTCACAGAATGCACAAACAACACCTTTTTGAAGTTAATTTTGCATTTTTAGCATTCTTATGTGTTTTCATGATTTTTCTAATGTCATTTGGATACTAACTTGTTCTGTTTTGTGTGTTTTTGGGTGTATACAGGCAAGGGAGGAGTATATTTGATGGAGCCGAGAGAGAGAGTGTGATTGGCTCCCAGCAGTATTAGATGCCCTTTCTCAGGATGAGCAAGACACTCTTCAGAGGGTTGGTATACTACGTATATCACAGGTTCCACATGTTGCACCATCCAGTCACATACTTTGTGACTTATTTTCATATTGGGATGCTGATCGGGAACACTTTCCGATTACCAGGGGTCTGAGGTGAGTGGACCATTACTTTGGAGGACGTTTACCATATCTTGGGGGTCCCGATCATTGGGAGACTACTTACTCTTGAGACAGCAGGTTCACGGGCTCAGATAGCACAGTGGGCCTCATACATGGGAGATGCAGTTATCTCCATTAGTTCGAAGAAGGGGGTGAGGGTCGGATCTATTCCTAGCCTGCCTATCCCCTTGATTCGTCAGGCCATTATGGGGATCCTTGCCTCGAGATTGATCGGGGACAAGGGAGGAGACACTCTACTCTATTGCTGGTCCCCCATTATTGCACAGATTGAGGGACATGGTCAGATTTACGCCTGGGGAGCCGACATACTTGGGACTACCTATCATGATTTGTACCAGGGTGGTCCATTTACAGGGGCAGTCATTGAGCCATCTGACCCTAGTTATGAGCTGGGTCTATGAGCGTTTCATTCCCTATGGTAGAGGTGTAGAGGTGGTAGATCCCATGGGAGCTGTGAGGGCAGCCAGATGGAAAGACATGTCAGTGCTCAGAGCACCTCACTAGCCAGTTGCTTCCCTGACCATTGATGACATGGAGGCCACACCGTATCAGGCCATGGCAGGGTTATGGGGCGAGGAGGCTCTTACTTTGATTTCCTACTCCACCATAGGGCAACTTGTTGACAGGGTGGGGAGGGTGGAGATACATCCCTTCGGTCGAGTGCCTCAGTAGTTTGGCTTGCCTTACGTGGGTATGCTTCCCCCCTGGTGGTGCCAGTATATAGATCAGTTCAAGAGGTAAGGGGAGGTCCTAGAGGTCAGGGTTGGACAATTGTTACACCTGGAGTCTCCATTGTAGCTAGGCGAGTAGTACAAGCTCGAGGGAGAGTCAGTGCTCCTCAGGCACCCTTACTTCAGATTGCCGCCAGTCCCACTCACAGCAGCGATGACCCTATTGACATAGACTCCGAGTCTGAGGAGTTCACAGGGGGAGAAATGGAGGAGGAGACCAAGGCTGAGGCTAGTGAGTCAGGTGGAGAGGAGGATAGTGATCCTGAGTGGCATGACACTCAGGATATTTTACAGGCAGAGAGGGCGGAGCAGAGTGCGGAGAGGGTGACTCTAGTTTCAGAGGAGCCACTCTCTCAGGGCCTTGGTGGGGAGGATGAGTCCGTAGCAGGACGATATGTTGCCCCTGGCCATAGGAGGAGTGCACCAGTTAGTGATGGCAACATCTGTGGCAGGTGCCGATCCTAGAGATCCATCTTGGAGGCCCGACGATCTAAGTGAGTTATCATCCTTCCTTTTTAATGTTTGTTTCTAGTTAGGATTGCCTTAATTGTTACCTCTCCTTTTTTTTACGTACATTTTTTTTATCTTTTGATCATTTCTAATTGGCTTTTCTCCTTTGCTTGCAGAGACTACCGATGAGTGGCGAGACCTGATTCGTCAGGTATGCACCGATACCCTGATGATCCCTATGGAGAAGACCCGTGCAGAGCTATCCATGGATGTAGGGGAGCCTTCAGCAGCTGGTAGGCACACCGACATCTTTTCCCCTGTCTGGCATGTGGCCAGGATGGTGTCTACCCTCCGTACCGAGCCGGCAAGGTATAGGACAGCAGAGTGCCTGATGAGGAGTCATTCTCATGGCGAGACCACAGCTGCTCCTTGGGATCGTGAGCCCTCCATGCACTCAGAGTGCCGGCATAGCCAGAGTCCTAGATGTGGGCGTGCACCCTCAGAGGGATCTCATAGGGGTTGAGAAGCCACTTGGCTCTCTTGGACTATTTTTATGATGTATTTTGTATCTCCTGGGCTCTTTGAGCATTTTGACCATGCTTAGGCGCATGATGGCATTGTACAGGAAACTTGTTTGTTCATATATATATATATATATATATATTATTTTCTTGGATCAGACACTTGGTATTAATGTTCTTATGATTTGATTACGCATGTAAATTATAATGTTGTTTTTATATGCTTCTCAGAATGTATGCAATGGAGAACAAATGATACAAATGTTTACTTTCTTTTTGTATTTCGTGATGCTGATATATGATAATGTAGACACAATGTGACTTTGAACTCTAGCTTCTTATAGGCAATTTTTCGGTACTTCATATTTGTTTTGACAAAATGTGATGATAAACCGGTATGATGAGCAGATAAACTTGCCCCACTCCTAACTCCATGCAACTAGTAAGATGTGAGGGCTCATCACCGAGAGCTAGAAAGGGCACAAGTTATGAAATGTGTTGAAATGATAGTGATGAGAGATAGACAAAGCTTTGGTGGAACCAAATTAGGATGCTACAAGCCTACTCTACTCGAGTGACTCCATAGTTTGGGATGTAACTTGCTTTGTGGTTTATCTAGACTTAGATCCGTAGATGGCCTCATGGTAGACAAAATCTGGGTTTCAGGGTTTTGAATTCTCTTGGAATTTTGGACATCTGATTCATTTGTTTTTGACTCAAAATTTCAAAGGTTCATTTGAATTTGATTGCTGACTGCCTTCAATGTTTATTTGTTAAGAGGACTCCCTACACCTTGCCCCATGCTACTAGTAAGAAGCGTGGGCTTATCACCATGGACAAGGTATAGGTGAGTAAGGGCATTCCCATCCTTTCCCAACCCTACGTCACTAGTAAGAGATGCAAGCTCATCACCAAAGGTTGGTGGGGCAAGGAAATGTGTAAAATTAAAATTTTCTGTTTGATCTATATTTGACTTGTTTATTTGAGAAAAATGTCAGTGTATTCTTATTTCCAAAGAGATATACATAGGGGATAGATGTGACATGATGAAGCTTCTAGAACAGACCATAGGCAAGACACCTATCCTAGGAAGAAACCAAAGATGAGAACAAGCATGCAGATCTTGGTATGGTTACCGTTAAGGCTTTGTCATATCTAGCTTTATTTGATGAAATGATTCTGAAACAGGTGATGACGTTGTAAAAATGAAGAAGTATGATTAGAGTGTTTATGCCAATACCATCAGAAGTTTGTAATGAATTTCTTTGAGAATGAGTTCCTTGATCACAAAATTGTATGAAACAAGCGGACAAAATGAACCTAACTATATGAAGATGCAATGTAGATATATTTATATAAATAGTGCTGGCCGCTTATGCGTAGAATCATTTAAGGTGTAGGGAATTGACTGTTTCACCAAATTCCTCACCCTCTAGTGTACATAAGAGATATGCACCATTTCCATAGTCTTTTGTGACTTGGTATGGGCCCAACCATTTGGGCCAGAACTTCCTTCCTTCGCCGGTCTTTTTATCGATCTGGCTGTCTAGCCTTAGAACTAGATCACCTTCATATATGTCTCGTTCATAGACCTTCTTGTTATACTGCCGACACATCCGGTCAGCATAGACTCTATGCCACTGTTCAGCATCTAACCTGGCCTCATCTAGGATTTCTAGCTGGGAGAGACGTGCTTCTCTGTAAGTGTCTTCATCCAGAATCCCTTGTAATGAGATACGGAGACTGGGTATTTCAACCTCAAGCGGGAGAACTGCTTCTGCCCCGAATACCAATGAAAAAGGAGTTGCTCCTGTTGGTGTTCTTATTGAGGTTTGGTGGGCCCACAAGGCCGGATATAACTTCAAATGCCAATCTCACTTGTTTTCTTTCACAGTTTTAAGAAGAATGGCTTTTAATGTTTTGTTTGTCGCTTCAGCCTGTCTGTTGGCTTGAGGGTAATACAGGGAGGCTGTATGATGGCTTATTTTAAATTTATTGCACAATTCGTGAACTTCGTCATTCTTAAAAGAAGTCCCATTATCTGAGATAATGATTTGCGGGACACCGTACCTACAAATGATTTGGTTCAAAATGAACTTGGCGATTACAGAACCTGGTACAGTAGTAAGAGGCATAGCCTCTACCCATTTGGTAAAATACTCGGTGGCCGTGATTATGAAATTATGGCCATCTGTAGATGAGGGAGAGAATTTCCCTATCAAATCTAGGCCCCACGTAGAAAAGGGCCATGGAGTAGCGATTGGTTGTAGAGCTTGTGCCGGCATGTGAATCTCGTGGGAGAATTCTTGGCACTTATGACACCTTCGTACAAACTCTACTACGTCGTGTTCTAGAGTAGGCCAGAAATAGCCCATCTGATGTATTTTACGAGTGGTGGCATGACCACCGAAGTGGCCTCCACATATTCCACTGTGAGATTCATGGAGAATCTTCTTGGATTCTTCTGTGTCGACACATCTTAGAAGCATTCCATCGAATGCTTTACGATAGAGCACTTGCTCTATAATGACGTATTTAGCTACAATAATGTGTAACCACCTTCTTCGTTGTGGTGTAGCACCTTCTGGATACGTATGGTCCATGATATAATTAATAATATCAGTATACCAAGGACACTCAGAGATAGGAGGTCTGGTTTTGATGTAGTATATGCATTCATCAGGAAAGTCCAGATCTACTAGATTGCCTCCGTCTAGTGGGTTATCAGCTAACCAATCTACAATGATTTGTCCTTTAATGGACTTCTGATTTACAAATGTTAATTCAAATTCCCCCATTAAGGTTATAAAGCATCCAGCCTTCTTAGACAAGGACCCTTGTGTGAGGAAAGTTCGTAAATGGTCTATTTTTACAATGACCCTTGTTTCTTGATTTAGCATGTAATGCCTTAAGCATTTGGTTGCGAAGATTATGGCAAGGCATTCTCGTTCTTCCTTGCGTATAACATGTTTCATAGTCAAGCAACATTTGGCTAATAAAATAGATCACACGTTCTCGTTTGTCATCATCTTCTTGGGCTAGCATGCAGGCTAGCGAGACATTGGTAGCTCGTGAGTATAAGATTAAAGGGCAGTCTGCTTAGGTGGCATTAGCGTGGGTGGTGACAACAGGAAACGCTTAACTGCATGTCGAAAGCTTCATTACAGTCTTCGGTCCAATCAATACTATAATCTTTCTTGAGTAGATTGTTGATTGGATGAATGGAAAAACTTAAGTCCGGGATGAATCTCTGGATTGCACCGAGTTTTCCAAGAAATGACCTGATTCCAGATTCATCCGAAGGTGGGATCATTTCGAGAACAACCCAGATTTTGGCTGGGTCTACATCGATCCCTTGTGATGATATAATGTAACCTAGGAGCTTCCCTCCTGTCACACCAAAGACACATTTTTCTGGATTTAGCGTGACTCTGTATTCTATTAGACGTGAAAGAATGACGCGGAGTACTTCCAGGTGATCACAACGTCTCCTGGCTTTGGCCAACAAGTCATCTACGTAGGTTTCTACAATTTTATGAATAAGATCATGAAATATATATGTCATAGCCCGCTGGTATGTAGCGCCAGCGTTCTTGAGACCGAATGGCATAACAACGTAGCAATAGGTTCCCCAAGGAGTTATAAACGTGGTTTTAGCTTGGTCTTGTTCGGATATTCTGATCTGATTGTATCCTGAGAATCCATCCATGAGAGACAAAAGCTCAAATCTAGTTGTTGCATCAACAATGACGTCTATGGATGGTAACGGGAAGTCGTCCTTAGGACATGCCTTGTTAATGTCTTGGAAGTCTATGCAGATGCGTATCTTCCCATTCTTTTTGAGAACGGGAATGATATTAGATACCCACTGAGAGTAATCAACTGGTTTGATGAATCCTACTTGGAGGAGTTTTATTACCTCTTCTTTCACCATGAGAGCTACCTTGGGTTTCATTGGTCTTGATTTTTGTTTAATCGGCTTTACGTCTGATTTAGTGACGAGGTTATGTACCGCAATGTGTGGTGTAACCCCTATCATTTCTTTATAATTAAATGCAAAAGCCTTCTGATGTTCCTTGAGGATTCGAGTGTGTATTTCTACTTCTGATGGAGTTAACGAGGATCCTAATTTCAATATCCTTGGTTCATCCTCCGTTCTCGATGTTAATATCAATTGTTTCTTTGATTAAAGAAGCGTTACCTTCTTCAAACTCAGGTGGGGCCGGAGGTAATTCCAGATTGTCTCCATTTTCTATTGTGTATATGCTGAGTTCCTTTTGTGGGGGAAGTTCCATCATGGGATTTCCGAAGTAGGAGGATGAATGTGGGATTAAGGAAAAATCTACCACGTGATGGGTGAGATGTAACGCTGCATAGGCATTTAAGTAATCAAGAGTGGTTCTATCACTATCAATGTGGTCTAGGATAGTAGATTTGTTCTCATCTCTGTTTGTTAAAAGAGGGTTTGACATTTTTTTTACCAATGGTTCAGTACGAAGGGATACCATGAAATGGGTATCTTCCAACTCACTGTTTGGAGTGAAGCGTGATGCTGAGGTTGCTATCGAATCAGCAAGAAGATTTTGTTCTCGTGGGATTGTTTCAATTGATATGAAGTCAAACTCCTTGCTTAAATTCAATACAGCTGTTTTGTAGAGCTGTAAGTGCTCAGCTTTGGTTTCATACACCTCAGAGACTTGGTTTGCTACCAATTGTGAGTCTCCTAACACCCTGATGTTATTAACACTAATCCTCTTAGCTAAGACTGAGGCTAAGGAGGAGGGATTCGTACTCAGTGCCATTGTTCGTACATTCAAAATTTAGTTTAAAGGAAAATGGTAGGATCTTTTCCTTCAGGAGAAGTAAAGATTACACCTGCCCCAGCTCCGTAACGACATCTAGCTCCATCGAAATGGAGAGTCCAATATTTAGTTGGGAATATGGACGTTGGGATATTTGTTGTGTTAACATCTTCTACTTCCACCATGCAGAGATCCTCTGCTGGAAGAGAACCAACACCTAGGGTATATCCCATGCCTACATAATCAAATGGTAGGAACATTGGTAGATCCTGTTCTAATAATTCAACAATTTTTGCAGTAGTTCCTAACAATATTGTTTCTACAATGTTAGCCTCATCTTTAAGGGCTGGGATAGTCTTGATTAGGCTCATAGTCTCAAGATCTGTTGTAGGTACCAACTTCTCCTCTGGTTTTACGTCGGTGGGTTTATTAAGTTGGTTTGTTGGGAGTTCAAACTCTGAGTGAACACCTGGTCTTTTCTTTAAGTCAGCTAGGTGTATATCGAATGGTTTTAGATCACCTTTGGCTACGAACACCTTTCCTAAATGCAAGAATATTACTTCTTGAAATAATGTAGAAGGGATTGCCTTCATACGGTGTATCCATGGTTGGCCAAGGATCATATTATAGTTGGTTTCCCGATCTATAATATAAAACTCAGTCAGGATTCTTTTGGGTCCTAAGGTGACCGGTAGTATTATAGTTCCAATCGATGTGGCTTTAAGGCTATCAATAGCCTCTTAATGTATTTGTAGTCTTGGAACAATTTGTTTCTCCATACCCTAGTTTTTGAAGGAAAGAGAAGGGGACTATGTTAACTGCTGCTCCATCGTCAATCATCGCACGTTTCACATAATTGTTATAAACCCACACTTGCAAGTGTAAGGCTGGATCGCCTCTACGTGTAATCTCAACATCTGTTGGTATTTTGTTTATTTTGAATATAAACTCGGTATCCCTATCTGGCTGCCCCGGAGGGTGGATATCAAAGTCTATATGGTTTGCCTGTGTTTCGGGAGGTGGAGTGATGTTAATTAAATGACTCAAACCTAATGCCTCTAAAAGAGCAGCGCTGTGGGTAGGAGAGTTCTTCAGTAAGTCCAAAAACGAAATGTGTGAGAAGGTTTTTGTTAGATCACTAATTAAATCATAGGCACCTACGGGTTTTACTAATATTTGTTGGATGTTATCTGTCTCTGGTAGGTAACTTGGACTTGGCTGAGAGGAATACTCTCGTGTCCTTGTTACAGCTTCCATGGGTAGTTTGGTGTCTAACTCCACTAAACTGACTATCTTGGGTCACGACTGACTTCCTAATTGTGGCGCAACTAACAGATTTAGTGAAGTCGAGGCTTCATGATCATTGTTTCTTGTCATTATGCCCTTATTTGTCCCATTTGGATTTAACCTATTGTTATTGTGATTTGGGAGGGGGTCATTAAAGATATTGAGTGGAGCATTTTGAGGGGAAACTACCCCTGTAAAAGTACTTGGTGCCGGTGACGCATAGAATCTGCCAAGAACATATCTATGAAGAGTTGTCTTTGTTCCTCTGGCAAACGTTGCATGAATTCATTGTAGTCACAACACGTTCTAGTGTCATGGCCTCGAATTTTGTGGAAACCACAATATGAGTTAGGATTGTAATTCCTAGTTTGTTGGTTTGGTGTATATTGTGGCCCAAAATTCTGATCAAACCATTGTCTATTAGGATTAAAGTTTTGTATTTGTTGTTTTTGGTTTTGATTTTGGTTTTGATATCTAATTGAGTTTTGGCTTGGACCCTATGTAGGGTTTCACTGTTGTTGTTGTTGTTGATTAAAATCCACTGCATTGATTGTTGGGGTAAAATTTTTGTTTCATTGATTGTTCATTAGTGGTGGAGTATTCACAACATTTACTTTTTAGCCTGATCAGTTACCCATCTGTTGTCACTCCATGATTTTTATTAAGGATTTTAGGTCCTTGATTGACATTTGTGGTAGTAGGATAAGTCGTAGTATTCTGGTTGGAGGTGATTAACCTCCCATTTGCTCCATACGTCTTATGACCGCTATCTATTGCCACTTGATCTATTCAGAGAGTGCTCTCAAGTACTTCATTGTAAGTCCTTAGTGGGAACTTCTGGACTTCTTCCTTTACTTCTCTACCGAGAGAATGAAGGAATAAATCACATAGTTCCATTTGGTCCATGTTTGGAGCACTGGCCAAAGAATAAAGAACTGTACGCCACCTCTGGATGAAATGAGCGACAGATTCATTGTGTTCTTGCTTAATGTGCAAGAATTCCCTGATTCCTGTTCTCAATAGTTTGTTCATGTCAAACGCTTTAATGAACTCTGAAACGAGTTGTTTAAATGAATGGATGGAAGCCTCAGGTATTCTATAATACCAATCGAGGGCGATGCCTTCCAAGGTTTTGGGGAATATTTTAGCAACAACCCCATCCCAAGGGAGTAGTTCTTGAATGGCTGTGGCGTAAGCCTTGATATGTGCATTCGGGTCTCCCTCACCTTTGTATTTGGGAAAATCGGGAAGAGGTCTTGGAAGCATGACACTTCGTATGGTGAAGTCTAAGGGCTCTTTCAAATATTTTGAATAAGTCCCTATCGCGTAGGTTTCGACCATTGATGGTGCCTGCTGAGGGGGCGGCGGTGGAATGGGTTGTTGATATGGCATAGCATATGCATTGGTAGAGGCATAAGGAAACCCCTTGTGGTTGAGAAAACATGCTAGGAGAGGAGAACATATCCCCTTGTGGTGATTTGGAGTACATGTTTAAGTATGAGGGAGTATTGTCCAGGAATGGATTATTTTGTACTAGACCGGGAGGTATCGGAATGGTGTTAGAAATGGCAGTTCTAGTTGGTGCATTTGTTGTGAATACTGGGGAGTCATGCCTAATGTGCCTATTCCTGTGAGGAGGTCTACTTGGGTAGGATGGTGTGGAGGATTAGAATTTCCTGCCTGCATGAATTGAGAATGGTGATTTGCCTGAGCAATTTCTAATCCCCTAACTTTTTCTACTAAAGTCGAAATGAATTCATTTGGTAAAGTCACGGTATTTTCCTTAGTGGCATTTGTTGTATATCTTGGTGTTGTATAGGCATGTGATACCCTGCTATGAATTGATCGTTTCCCTACCAAGTTTCCCCAAGGGCATTTCCTATATGTAGTGGTATGGAGGTATTTTCTTGAAAAGAGACCTCGGGTTGTGTTTGTAAACTTCCTATGGGTGGGTACATATCCCGAGAGCGTTGTTCATTTCTGGCATAACGCACTGAATGTTCATCATCTAAAACTAGGTATGGGTCTGATTATCTACTAATTTGTGGTCTAAGCAGCACCTGAGGAGATGAACCAGATTCTCCTGTGAACGTCATATTGTTTGAGCTTGAAGGCTCTGTGTGTTGCGTTTGAGCGAGCTGATCCAACTCCTCTGTTTGGAAATATGAGCTATATCTGATCCTTGGAGGTGGAGTTTGTGTTGACAACCGGTTGGCTGAATAATTGTCACCCCATACTGAGAGCGAGGGCGATGACTGTCTATTCAGTTGAGCGTAGTATGCCTCAGAGACCTAGGAGAGGTCTGCCATATGCATCGAATCCCGACATATTCGGGGGGTATATGAATACCTGCAGAATAATGGGAAAGAATTGAAGGTGGAAGAAAGACGTAATAAGGAAAAGGTTGCACTTTGTTGTTTCACGTCGGGTTCACCAATTTTGTATGATGGAAAAGTGACAAGCGAGCGTGGGAATCTACAAGTAACTCTTCCTCGCACCTGACCTCTCGAGGTCATGCCAAGACAGCCGGTGGGGATGGATTATGCATAGGGTATGGGTAAACTAGTTAGGAAATCTTATATCTTCGACACGCACTAATGGAATCTTCGAATCTAAGGCAAAGAAGGCCCTCCTAACCTGAACTGGCATGATAGATTGGTCGGCAAGGATGACTTGCTCGAAGGCTCCAATCAATATCGAGCTCTGGCGTGATCTGATCTATAGGTTGTGGGATACGTGGAAAATGACCTGGGATGGTTTCGTGTATGTCTCCAGATAGGGTCATATGATGGATGATGGATATATAGCTAGATTCTATGGTCGATTCTCTGGTCTAGTCAAGAAATCTTTAGCTTTGTTAGCTGCTATGTCTAACAAGGATAACTGTGTGATGATGATAGGTGGAAGTGGAGTAGATCTGAATACTAATGTGCATAAGCCAGGCATCTATGTCTAGATTCACCTGTGGATTCATTGGGTTGTGGGATTTGTGGGTCACAACCGTAGATTCGTGGTTGCTATGGACCTGCTATGGTCATGTGCGGAATTAGGCCCTAATACCTAGTATCCAATAGTCGTATGCCTTCTCGAGCCTCTATGTTCAGAATTAACAATCGTGTGATCTTCTCAGAGTGTCTCACAGGCGTTCTTGCAACCTATATTCTTAAGCTAGTATCTATGTCTGTGAGAGTGTCTCCTACATATGGCTATGGGAAAAAAGGGTCACAACCAAACATTTTCTCTCTTTCAAGTCCTTCTACAGTCATGCGGATATTTATCTAGAGTAATCTGTAGTTTGGCTGATTTAACCAAAACGTGTGCACTTGGTCGTCTTCTATATTTAACTTGCTTAACTGTGAGTTGATCTGTTGTAAGTCTATTGTTGCTCAAAAAGACTTGGATTCTAAGGTTATGATCTATATCAGTTATTGTCGTAATAAGATTGGGTTGAGGCACGATTGGATCGAATATGTATTCTCTAGGCTCTCTAGGTCCCGTGATTATCATACAAAAGGAAATGATACAAATCTAACTAATGAAAAAATAATTTAACTGCGTAAGATATGTCTATGTATATGCCTAAATCTGATAGTTATTGATAAAATACTGAACAAAATTTAAAGAGTAATTATCTAATATATCTAAAATTGACAACTAAACTAACAACAAAATTAAAACAAACAAAGCAACCGAGTATAGCTACTTGTCTGTGCAGTTTTTAGATCTATTCTAAATAATTTGATAACTGATCTACTCTATTTGAAAGACTCTCGATCCTACCTCAGAAGTGAGGAGTGAATCATAGTTTCTCAGAAACTATCAATCCCCACAGCTTCCCTGGCAATATCGAAAGTAAAATTTAACTGAAATGAAATGATTAGCTACTCTATTTGATATGCTTTTAACTAGAACTTTGAAAGCTAGAAACTGGATTTTACAGAACAGTAGCGAATCCGATGGTGTGTGACCTTGTCCCCTCAGTGTGATCTCCTCGTTCCTTCATGTTCACGTGGATCCAGAAAAAGCATGTAATGCTAGCATCAACAAAAGTAGATATTGGAACAAAGGAAGCTTAGGATGCAGACTGAATACAATGCGAGTAGGAGAGGGATGGCACAAGAGCACAGAGCTTGGCCTATGTAATTCCTAGCGGGATTTATTGCGAGTCATGCAACATAAAACGTCCAAAACTTGAAACTATCTTGTTTGACAAACAAAACCTACAACTTTAATGGCTTCCTATTGAAAAACAAATTATCTTACTCCAACTGATTGGATGAACTAATAACAACATTTACACAAGGAAGATATGTGGCTTTCTGATAGCTAAACAATACTAATCGTGCATTCAACAAATGAAATTATGAATCCTAAGCAAAATTGAAAGGCTAAACTATTGAAATGAGAAATTCAAAGGAAAATTTAAGGGCCATTTACTTGAGCACATGCCAACTATTTATAGCATTTCCATTTACCCAAAGGTAAAAACCAAATTGATCTCTTAAACCATAAACAATGCGAAAACACTATTCCAGGGAACCAGAATCATTAATGCAAGCCAAAGGTAGTGAAAAAAGCTAGTAAACGTTGAAACTTACATGAGTCGCATTAAAAGAGCAATCTGGAAAATGCATGAAGGACTGCTGCTTGAGAAAGGCAGTGGTTATAGGACCGCCACCCTGCCTGGGCAGCGGTCATGAGACTGCCACCCAAGCAGGGTGGTGGTTTCATAACTGAAGAACAAAATGCAAAGAAAAGAGAGGAAAAGAGAACAAAAAAGCACACAGGGGCTAAGCGAGGCATGCAGGATGTTAACGCATACTTGGGGAGATTTTCTGGATCCTAAACACCTTGCAAGGAGACCTGTATCATCATTGGGGCACGTGTTATGTTATTCTAGTGGTGCAGTACCCTACAATTTTGGGTACATATAGTCCCCTTTTGCTGGGACTATGTAGGTATCACTTTGAGGGGATGGGGCCCTTGAAGGTTAGCTTGGCCATTCTCTACCCTCACAAATTTTCCCCTATTTTCCTACTCACATTCTACGTATTTTTTTCCTTTTGTATATTGAAAACTAGAAGTAAGATCTCAACATACAATAACTAATACACATATCTACCATCCATGTTTAAAACATCACCATAACATTCACCAATTCATCATTTAAAATTTCCACACATTACAAAAAATTTGAAATCTACATCATCACGTATATCTACATTACCATGTGTTATATGTATTACCAATTATTTGCAATCTACACTAAAACATGACTCACTCCATGCCTATGACCTAACTCAATCCACACCAAAACCTGACTCAATCCATGCCTATGACCTGACTCCATCCATGCCTAAACCAAAAACCTAACCCAATCCATGCCTAACCTGACTCCATCCATGCCTAAACCAAAAACCTGACTCAATCCATGCATATGACCTAACTCCATCCATGCCTAAACCAAAAACTTGACTCGATCCATGCCTATGACCTAGCTCTATCATGCCTACACTACTTGGTTTCCATCACATATATAAATCATAATAGCAAGTTACACACAACCATATATACATCATGCCATAATCACCATCATCTCTATAAATAAATCATCCAAACATGTGTATCCATACACATGACTCTCAAATATCTTTGGCATGCAGGCCGGTGTATATAACAATATCTCAAAAACTCTCATGTACATCCTCATTATCTTCAACACGCAGGCTGGTATAATGTCAAAAATAAACTAATCATACATGGAGCTCAATCACTTCCCCATCTGATATCCAAGCATGTCTCATCTATCTCCTCCTCTGCTCTTCTAGCCCGGCATCCGGCTGATCTCTCTCCGTCTCACCCTAGTCTAGCCCCTGATGGTCCTACCTCTGGAGCTGGCCTCTGTGCACTAGTGGCCTCACCTAAACCTAGCCCCTAGGCTCGCTTGCCCACTGTACTCTCCACACTATATGTATGGGATATCCTCCTCTAACTCAAGGTCTGTTCTATTATGTGCTCAACATATGATAAGACATATATCCCCACTTCCATCAAGTGATTCTAGTATTATCTCACCTCACCCATGGCATCTCTCAACCTAGCTACAGGTACTATCTGCGGTGGTGCCATCGGCCTCTGACCCTGCCCTGCTCCTACCTAAATAATGAGACCCTCTCCCTGCCCCTGTGGTGGTGCCATCGGCTCCAGAGCCTGCACATGTACCTGGTCCTAAAGGGCTACTATTTGTGCCTATGCAGCAGCCAACTAGCCCTGTAAACCTGTAACCTATCCCTACATTGTGGCTATCTGGCCCTACAAACCTGTCACCTACGCCTATAAGGCAGATACCTTAACCCCATCTTCGTCTCCCCCTGGTGCGGGTACTGGTCCTTGTACTCACTATTCCTGAAAAGTAGCCACCTGTGCCTACAGAGTCACAACCCATGCCTCAGCCCCTATCAGATGTCCTTATACTATGCCCAACTGGATCACCAAGGTAGCTACCTGCCCCTGTAGGGCATCTCTTTGAACCATGAAGGTGGCTAAATCTGGCTGCCCCGGCCTCGGTGGTACTGCTCATAGCTGTGTACCCCACCACTGTCTATACATATCTTTCACCCCGACATCATCTATTTATCAATTGATCAGCTCCTCCTACGCAATCAGCACTGTGGGTCATGGTAGAGACATAGGCCTCTCCACATCATCTCTCTTATACTGTAGGAAGGGTGGGGGTATATCCTATGGCAATCTGAACTGCTGTCTGACTCAGTCTATAGGTATCAACTCATGTTCCCCTGCCCACCACCCCTCTATCCACCTATAAATTTGTAACCCAGCTAGCTCCACCACCATCTACCTGAATGAAGGGAAGCCCACATATGGCATCCAAATGATGTCCACACTAAACAACCTCTCTAGTAATCTCTTGTAATAGGCTGCATCATGTGTAGCTCTCACTGCTCGGACTCTCTCCCATAACTAGCACCCATCGCCTGTAGCCCACTTAAACAAAAACTAGTTTGAATGCATCATCCCAGGGCATACCAACTAGGTGCACACACACAATGTGCTCATAGGCCCAATAATTTAATATGAATGTGCAGCACACGCTGAATCACCATAGTCACCCATAAGCCCACATCTCCCTATATAGTTGTACCAAGAATGTAGGTGCCCATGCAAACCAAGTCTTTCTCTCCACCATGTCATGTAGAACCCCCATCAGTGACTATGGGAATCTCCCACCCTCTACATCTGGTAGTGTAAAACAGTAGACTACCTCCATCAGAAGCACTACTAGCCTCATCTCCTCGGGGTAGGCTCATTACATCACCCTATAGCTCATACTATCACTGTGGAATCCTAACAATGTCACCCTCTCCAAACACTGGCAATAGTAACTCCTCTGATGCCTCTGAGGAGATCGAGTAAACCTGTGTACCTGATATAGGTAGTCGCAAGATCCTGTAAACATCCTCTAGGTTAATTAGGAATTCACCTATTGGTAAATGGAATGTATTGGTTATCGAATCCCATCTATCGATGAGGGAAACCATCAAAATAGACTCCTAGACTATGTGCTGATAGAGTTTGACCCTAATCAGGCCAACATCTATAACATGGCTCCACTCCTCACATGTCATGCTCCCCCATATCTCAATGAGTAATGGAGGTACCTTATTCCTCATCTGTAGCTGGTCCCTGGCCTACATACAACTAATCATATTATTAACACTTCACCATACCTACATGCAACCTTGCCACCCCCACTATACTGCTTACCCTTACTAAATCAACCTTTCACTTATATCTATGCCCTAAATCAACACCACCTATCTACCCATGCCTCAGATCCTCACCTATTTTCATTTTACCTATCTACCCATGCCTAGGACCCTCACCTATTTTCATTTTTCCCCTCTCATTGATCTTCCTTATTCACCCACCTACCCATACCCATAACTCTTCCCCCTACCTAACTCTCCCTACCCCTACCTATCTATCTGTAACCCATCTATTTTAGCTCTTTGTGGGGCTGCCTCTCTAGCGTGCCACCTAGCTTTAGTCATCATCAACCGACGATGGTCCAACATTAACTGACATCGGTCACCGTATATATGACCGATATTGGTCCTTACCCACCAACGGTAGCTAAGAGTGAACCAACGTCGATCACTATTGCGGTGACAAACCCGCAATGCCCTGTCCTATTTCTACCCACACTTCTCCTTTCTACCCATTTCCTCCACCAATGCCTACCCCATACCTATTCCCGCACCTCATTTACCTAAATCTACCCTCCCTTGTTCCCCTTTTTTCATTAAATTCCCTGCATTCAAATTTTAATATTTTCCCCCCAAAACCCATTTTCCTCCTACCCAATTTCTACCCTCCACATACTCAAACAAACAAAGATAGGAATTGACTCTTACCTCATCACACTTTTGTCTATGAGGTGACACCTCATGTTGATGCATGGGTCCACCCTATACCTCTCCTATCTTTGCCATTAACGACTTCCCTCTGGCTCTCCACCCAATCAAATCGATCACATTGAACTCATAGACCCACCTATTGACCAATGATCCCTCACTCTGTGGCTTGCCAACTCAGCTCTCTATGTTTCTTGTTCTTTTTCCACCTCTTTCTCTCTCTCTCTCTCGTCATTTTCTCCTATGTGGCAAATGAAAAATTATTTTCCAAATCGTGGAAATTTTTCTTTTTATAACCTTCCCGACTTGACCGGTGACGGCTTCACCTTGAGTGACATCGATCCTATGCCCTAGCCTACCGTGGTCAGTTCATGGCGACTAGCATCAATTAATTATGACCATTTTTGGTTATCCATCTCAGTCTTATTAATACCCATTACCCCTAATTTTCTGGCCTGATTCCTTTCTACCTCACCCACACTTGACTTGGACACTTCACTTTACCCTCCTGACCTCATCATTTACCACCTAACCTCTTCATAATTTTGGGACTCGTTATTTTACCCATACCTCAACCCTACCCATGTTGTGCCCTAGATACTTTGACATGGAACATTGCTAGTGACCTATGAAATCATGTGCTCACTATACCTTGTGACATTGTTACTCATGTTGTTTTACCGAATGACCTTACCTTGCCTCTTACTGTGATCATTTATCCTGACTCAACCTTTGGTGTACTGGAACATACCTAAATGTTCCTGCACCTGACCTTCGTCATGTTTCCTGACCATATCCCATACCTTGGATAGTGGAATCACCTTAACCTTGTTTGGATAAACCTATCAACCTTAGACAACGTAGATTTTACATGCTCTTCAACCTGGTACCATGTTACATTTTATACATGTTTGTGTGTTTGATTGTTACTACCTTTTGACCCTGACCCATTACCTGGATTAACCAATTGTACCTTTACCCCCTCACCCCCATTATCCATGTTCCTCTTCATCACATTCACCTTTTATCAAACCACTCACCACTTCTACCTTTTGCCTCATCAGTTCCTGGTTTGAGGGGGATCACCTTCACCCACACATGGGGCAACCACATCTTATTTTTGTCAGTGTCACTTACCAATACAAGCTGCGTAACAAAAAGGGGCAAAATGTAGACACCAAAATTTGGTCACACTCCCCTCGGTCCCTCGTCAAATAACCAACTCAAACACACTCACCTAACCATGGCTCCTTACACCCCACACTAATATTAATTTAATTAATTTAATTAAATTAATCCATGTCCTCACAATGTTTATTATTTAATTATCCTAATTAGATAATTCCTACACCACCATCTCACCTATACACCTCACCTAGCCACCTCACCCCAAATTTATTCTGAGTATGTTATCATAACTAACTAAGACCCAACTAAACCCTAAGAATCAAAGCCTACATTCCCTCTAACCACATTCCCACCCATTAGAAAAGAATCTTCCATTCTAATTGGAAAAAATAAACTAACTGGATCCAAGAAATCAAGCAGATCTACCCATTTTAATAAACCTAGGAAATCCCACCCTGACTGACGCTGGTCTTCCCTAAACTGATGTTGGTCAACCCATAACTATCTTTGGTTACCTTTTATTCCCTTTGGTAACCTTATTTTGAGGTTGGTACATTTCTGAGAGCAAGATAAAATAATCAGATCTGCATGTAATCAAAGCAAGCATCCGTTCATACCCAAATCCACAGCCATCCAAGCCGAGATTTGATTCAACCTAACAAGGAGAAAATCCCAAGAAGCTCAAGCAAGAGTCTCCTATCAACTGGTGGCCCTTCACAGGAGAAATATCTCACCACCCTCTCCTATCTACATCCACAGTCAACTGGTAGAAAATTCCAAGTAAGTATATTGCTCAATTCAATCTAGTTTTGTTGGAATACTTTCAGTATTTAGATTCTTCTGTGTGTTATTGCTTTCCTAGCTGCTCACTGATTTTCTCTAATAACTATCCCCTAATACCACTTCCAAAACATCTCAAAACCCTATCCTAGCCATCCAACACCCCATTCTGACCTACCCAACCCTTTGTGCAATCACAAAGAACATCCAAAATTTGTCCCACAATATCTTCCATTTTCCCATAGTCACCGACATCAGTCTCCCTAAACCACTGTAAGTTGAGCCTATACCGGCATTGGTTTACCTACCGGATACTGCTTCTTTACTACCATTCACCAACATAACCCATAACTCCTCCCAACTTCACCAAAACCCCACCAAACCTACCCACTGACCTGCATTCCTACACACACCTCCTAGACACCTCACTTAGCTCCCCATTAACCTAGAAAACAAACCCATACCCTTGTTCTTGACCCCCCTATCATTTCTTCAGTGACCGACATCTGTCACAACTAACCGGCATCAGTCAAGACTAGACCGGCATCGGTCTCTGTGTCTGTCAACATAGTAAAAACCAACAACCTACCTACTAACTCCCAAGTTACCTATAATCACATGTGACCTTCATCAGATCTCTATCAGACCTGCAGAAACCCAAAACCATTTACCCAACCTCTAGATTTGATCCTAACTTAGCCTGTTAGATTGGATTTTTTTATTGTTTTTATATGAGATGCCTAAATCATATTGACTACAGTAGGACAATATTTACCTTATTTATCACATGAATTTGTTTACAATAGTTGATTGACAACCATCTAGGGAGTATCACACTTCCCATATATAGCATGCATTAGGCAGTCCACTGCATATATTGTTTAACTTTCATTTGGTGGTCTTTTTGTCTATTTCAGGTAGTTCCTGCTAGCCAAAAGGAAGCTCTCACGATCAACTGTGGATCAAGAATTCATACACGCGCAACAACCTTCAACCAGCTTCAACAGGTATTCCTCCTAGCCCTTTTACCCTTATTTGTTTCATCACATTCCAAGAAATGTTCTAAGAATCAGGTGAAACAGCCACCTTAAATGTTTTTGGGTCAACGAATTCAGCCTTCAGAACGTGTGGGGTGATCGGGGCTAACTCTTTTGATGGAGGTGTTTTTTTAATTGATTCGTAGGAATTTCATAATTTGTATGGACTCCTTTCTTCTTCTTGAGGTTTTTTTTTAAGTGTATATCGAAGGGCTTAGGATACCCTTAAGTGATGAAGACCTTCCCCAAATGGAGGAATCTAATCTCATGGAATAGGGTAGAAAGGATAACCTTCATTTAATGAATCCAGGGTCTCCCGAGGATCATGTTATAACTTTTTTCCATGTTGATAATGTAAAAATCCATCAAGATGGTTTTTGGACCAAGTTTGATTGGAATAACTATGGTTCCAATTGAGGTCGCTTTAAGATTGGAGTACCCCCGTAACATGTTTCTTGTAGAGGAACAATTTGTCGCTCCATATCCCAACTTTTGCAAGAAAGAGAAAGGAACCACATTTACAACAGCCCCATCATCAATCATGGCTCTCTAAATGAAATTGTTATAAACCCACACTTGTAAAAATAAGGTAGGATCACCTCTTTGAGAAATCTTAGTGTCAAATGGCATCTTGTCTATATCAAAAACAAACCTAGTATCTATATCATTATGTCTTGGAGGATGTATGTCAAATTCAATATGATTTATTTGAGCTCTAGGAGGTGGAGTAACATGGATTAGATGACCAAGACCTAGTGCATTGAGTAATGCATAACAATGCGCAGGTGAATTCTTCAGCAAATCTAGAAACCAAATGTGAGAAAAGGTCTTATTCAAATCCAATATTAAATCATAGGTTCCTACTGGTTTTGCAATTGTAGGAATTTCATCCTATGGGAAGGAAAGAGTAGGTAGGGGTTATGAAACACACTCCCTCATCTGAGTTGTTACATTAATTTCACGCTCAACCTCTAGCTCAACTAATCCTAATATTTTTTTATTATAGTTTAAACCAAGGTTAGGAACAACCCGAGAATTGTCATAAGTTGAGACTTTGTGATCGTTGTTCCCTATAGGGATGCCCTTGTTTATATTTTAAGGATTCACTTGGGAATCCCCAAGACATTTAGGGTTCGCATTTTGAGGTGTGACATGTCTGTTATGAATAGGTTGTGGGTTTGTTTCAGGATTTATTAGGAACATGTCTACAAAGAGTTGCCTTTGGTTTTCAGTAAGTCTTTATAGAAACTTGTTGCAATTGCGGAAGGTCCTGTCATCATGAACTTGAACCTTATGGAAACCACAATATAGGTGGGAACTTAAAGGAGCCTCTTGACTTCACAATACATGGTGTCATGCTTATGGAAACCTATATTGGAACCTTATGGAAACCACCATGTATGTACCCATTACGTAAGTTTCCACCATTGAAGATCCTTGATGAGAAGGTGGAGGAGGAGGATTTGGATAAGCATAATTATAATCATTGACAGAAATGTATGGGGTCCCTTGATATGGTATGTAGGGAGAAGGAATGGTATATGGGTCCATCTAGAGAGTTTTTGAATACATGTGTATGTAAGGTGGGATAGTACCAAGATATGGAGTAATGGGCATAAAACTAGGGAACGTCACATTACCTATTGTGGTGGAATTAGAGAATGCACTTTTGGCTAGCCCTTCCATAGGATAAGCTTGAGAAGGATGAGGACCCATCTCTAGTGTGTCTAACCCTGTGAGAAGATCAAATGGATTTGATAAACCGAATAACCTTGTTGTACATGATATTATGTTGGTTTCTCATTGGAAGGGATGTAGCCTTTGTTTTCAATTGGATACCCTATTTTTTTCCCTACTACATGTGTTGGTTGTGAAGTCTAGGAACTTTCTAGTTCTCTAATCCTCCCCACTAAAGTAGAAATGAGATCATTGGGAGAGGATCAAGTCCCTTTTTGGGGTGCTTGTGGCATAGGGTTTGATTGAGCAAGCTCATAATACCTTGTCATGAATTCTTCATTATTATAATTATTTTCTTCCTCAAAAGTAATAATCTTAGGATAGGCATTCAAAATATCAGATTCTGAAGCCTTCATTATATCTAAAGAATCATCTATCTAATGAAGACGATTAGCTATTCATGTAAATATAACATCTTGTGTTGATTGCATGGCAATGTGAGGTCTTGACAACACCCTATAGTAATAACTTATTCCATTTGTGATAAAAACATGGTTTGCATTGGGTTGATCATTTTTAATGTTTAACGGTTGATCAACCTCCTCCACCCTTACATAGCTAATGGGGTTTGAAGTGTAACTAGGGGAGGTTTGGACATTTCTTGTGTAGTTTTCACCCCACCTTGAAAGAGAAGGGGATTGTTGTAGTTGAACATTGGTGTAATATCTATCAGAGCCAAATGGCCCACCAAACTCTCATCCAGACATATTTTAGAAAGTATAAAATACCTACCAATATAGGGGAAGAAATGGAGATGTAAGGTCAGAGCAATAAAGGAAATAAGAATGAATTAATCCTTCACGTTGGATTCACCAATTTGTACAGATGAAAATTGACATGCAACCTTCAACCACACTCAAACCCCCAAGGTCGTTCAAGAGTAGCCAATGTTGAAAGTGTGTGGCTAACTATAGGAGGATCAGTGACTAATATCTGGTAGTGTGATCTCTTGGTAGCTGAGTTGGAAAAGGGGATATTTAGAGGCTATGAATGGGTAGCGTAAATTCCCTATGGTTTGTTTACTTAACTTGGATCTAAGTTTTAAAGTAGTTTGAAGTGTCCATGTAAACTAAATGAAATTAACAAACTATGCTACTTCTGAAAGGAAACTAATCTAAACAAATCACAAAATTGAAATTATTAGGATCTAACACAAATCACGTGTTCTAAAAATTGAAAATATTACAGGATCACAAATAACAATTTGCTTCTATTCTAAATAATTAAAATATTTCTACACTAAAACTAAACAAGTGAGATAGCCTGGTGTGATTATTCACATGTGCTGAGTGTTTTGAAACTAAATTTTTTGTGTATAACTTAAAACAAGAAATTTTTCAAGTGATTTACTATATGTAGACGGATTACAGAAATCAGTTTGTGGATGTTGTTTTGTTGAAGTGTTTATGCCAAATGTGTCAATCTGCAGAAGTGAGAAATGCTCACCATTCTTTGGGGCTGCTGCCCCCATTAGTTTTAGTTTACCAATGCATGTTTCTAACGCGTGTCTCCGGGGGTCGGAACGGAAAAGCGTAGGATTAGGAAATATTGGAATTTTCCCAAAATGTTGGACAAAAGGAAAATTTTCTGAGGGCCCACAGCCTCTAATATGGAGATTCCTTTCTCAGTCCACGTGTCCTAGAGTGGCGGAGAGGGGAAAGAATGTTGTGAAAATTTGCTTAGTATGATCCAATGGAGAAATCTAATCAGGAAAGGGGGTGTTGCTGATTGCAACAGAGACAAGCCTCGCTACCCTCCTTATTGCGAGCTAAGAGAATGCCGCCAGGAGTGTCTAGGTGGCGCCAAAGATTTAAGAAAAGCCCGCAAGGAAATTTTGAAGGGTCAAATGAAATTGATTTCTAATCTATTTGATATGATGTAACAATGATAAATTATAAGAATGAAGGAAATCAAACAACAAATCCAACCTAGAATTCACATAATAGAGGTAAATCCAGTTGTGTAGTAATTTGTCCCCTCATTTTGTCCTTTCTTTCTCTGAGTGTTCATATGATTCCAAGGGATTGTGAGTGCAAGAACAGTAGCAGCATGGGGGAAGGAGGATGTCACTTGAGCAATATCAGCTTGAAGGTAGTCTGGATGCAATGCAAGTAGAAGAGAGATAGCACAAGATATCTGAACTTGGCTATGCATTCTTAGCAAGATTGTGGCAGCAGTACAAAGCAAGTTACACAAAATTATCAGGCCCTTTTTCTTGAATAAAAGCATGGAATATATAGGAATGGAGGATGGGAGGTGCCTTCAAGATCAAGGTAAGAAGGAGTAGTTCCAAATAATTAAATCTATTTACAAATAGGAGGAAAGAGAACGAAGCAATAAAATCTAATTTTAGACAATTTGGCTCACGGATGCATGCAAAAATCAAAATTAAGTGAACCATCTCATGTTAAAACATGGGTGAGGGAATCTGGAAAAAGTAGGCAGGACTACCGCCCTATGCAGGGTGGTAGTTTTAAGACCACCGCCCTATTTTAGGCAGCAGTTTTAGAACTACCACCTAGGTAGGGCAACGGTCCTGGCACTAAAGGCCAAAACATGCGCAGAAAGAGACAAGAAGCTAGAAAAATCATGGGAAGGCTAAGTAAAAATGTGTAGGTGATAAATATATACTATGAATTGAAATTGGAGCTCGAACACCTTCTTAAAAGGACCTGAATCATCATCGAGGAATTTTGTAACCATTTTTCGACAATGTAGCACATATAATTTTGGGTCCATACAGTTACTTTAAAACCTTCCTCTTATGTGATAGAAGAAATCCCTAAAGAAACAAAAAAACCAGAAGAAACACATCCTAGTTCTTTTTAAGAAACACCTCAACCAAACAATAACATTCCATTTTGATCTAGACTCTCTAAGAAACCAATTACTATAGTTCCTAGAAAACTAGAATTAGAATTAATCCAGGGATTGGGGAAGTTGATTATCGGCATTCCCCTATTACAAGATCTTAAAGAAATCCCTGAATTAAACAAAACCATTAAAGAGATTTGTTTTAAGGCTCCAGGAAGAAGGAAGAACCAACCTAAAACCATTTGTGTTGATGGGAAAATTGTTAGTATTCTGGAAGGGAATATTCCCCCTCCTAAATACGGAGACCCTAGAAGTCCTATTGTAACAATCTACATAGGATATGTCCATATTCCTAATGTCCTAATTTATCTAGGGGTTGTTATTAATGTTATGATAATGGATACTCTATCCACGTTAGCACTTCCTGAACCACATTCAACCTCCATATTATTACAAATTACATATCATTCTGTAAAGAAGATAAAGGGAATTATAGAAGATGTCACTATTTCTATTGAATCCTGGGACTATTCGGTAGACTTCATGATAATAAAAATGAAGAATAGAAAATTTGGATACCCTATAATCCTAGGACACCCTTGATTAGCCACATTTTCTGCCCTCATTGACTATAGAATAGGGAATATGGTGACTAAAAATGGTCAAGATTTAAATAAATTATCAATTTACCCTAATACAAAACCTTTTTCTACAGACAATAAACAATGGTGTAAGGAAAATTTAGATGATTTAGATGATATCATCTCTTCTCTAGCCATGGTCATAATTCAATAACACTCAAATCAAATCCAATATGGTGATCATGATCCTTGTGTTGGACACAGTATAAGTCTTACACCTAAGTCTTACACTAGATTCAATTTGAGTCATGTGCTCGAGTCTTACATTGGGTCTAATTTAAGTCCTACACTATAACTAACTGAAACAAGATATGATTATATAGATGGAAAAAAAAAACCTATCATTTTCCCCTTTGTATGAAATATAGATCTGACAAAGTCCATCTTTCAAATAATTGTTGTCATCCATAGGTTATTACCACACATGTGTCCATTAAATACATTATTAAGAGAATACCCTGTTGTATATTGTTTTCATCGAGCTACACAACAATTACCTATTCTCCCAGGAAAGACATTGACAATTAATAGTTAGCTGACTAATCAGGAGGAAAATACCCTATGTGAGCTCTTATGCTCTCATCCTAAAGTTTTGTCTCGGGAATATATTGGCATGAAGGGTACGTTCAGCCTGGTATTTATACACATCACATTTATGCTATTGATTCTATACCAGTAAGGAAACCTCAAAGAAGGATAAACCCCACTTTAAGAGATATTATGAAAGTTGATATTGAGAAAATTTTGAATGTAGGATTCATTTATCCAATATCACACAACTAATGGGTTTCTCCATTAGTCATGGTTCCTAAAAATAACAGGAAATGGAGAATTTGTGTGGACTATAGGGAATTAAATAAAGAAATTCATAGAGACTATTTTCCATTACCTTTTATTGATCAAGTCTTGGACAATTTATCTAGAAAAAGGTACTTTTCATTCCTTTATGGGTTCACTGGGTACAACCAAATAACAGTGGTATTTGAAGATCAATACAAAAAAACTTTTACATGTCACTGGGGAATGTTTGCTTATATGGTGTTACCTTTTGGTTTATGTAATGCTCCTACCACTTTTCAAAGATCCATGTTAGAAACATTTTTTGATCTCACTCATGATTTTGTGGAAATTTACATAGATGATTTAACTATTTATGGGGCCACATTCCAATAGGAAGTTAACAATCTAGACAAAGTTATTTGTCATCCTAAAAAATATCAATTATCATTTAATCACGAAAAAATGTTTGTATATGATGGAACAAGGTATAGATTTAGGCCATCATGTCTTAGCTGAGGGAATTAAGGTAGACCCAAACAATTTGATATCATCGTAAAACTCCCATCTCCCATAAACGAAATAGAGGTAAGAATATTTCTTGGTCATTTTGGTTACTATCGAAGGTTTATTTCATATTTTAGCATAATTGCTTCTCCATTATTTTCTCTCCTAACTAAAGATTTTGATTTTGAATGGGCATAATCATGCCAACAATATTTTGATGCTATCAAAGGTAAGTTAACAAGAACACTAGTGTTGAGAGGCAAAAAATTTGTTGTTTCCCTTCCATATACAAATATATGCCTCCAATGAAGCAGTAGGTGATATCATTCAACAACAAGAGGAAGGAGAACCTATGTATGTTATTTACTACATTAGTAAAAACCTTTCCCCTACTAAAAGGATTTACACAACAAGTGAGAAGGAATTTCTTGTAGTAGTATATGCAATCAACAATTTTCACCATTATATTATAAGATATGAAATGATTTTTCATACTGGCCACTTTGTCATCAAGTATCTAATGAACAAACCTTTAATGAATGGCAGGATTGTAAAGTGGTTGTCATAACTATAGGAATTTAACATTAAAATTATTGACAAGCCAGGGAATTCCAATGTGGTAGTTTATTTTATTTTAAGACTTACCACTTTAGAAGAGGAAGAGCAGGTCAATGATGACTTTCCAGATGAACATTTGTTTACAATTTCTACTACCTCTCCTTGGTATGCAGATATGGCTAATTACGTAGCTATAGGGAAGTTTCCAACCTTTTTCACACAAAAGTAAAGAAAACAATTAATTAAATAGAGTGTGATGTACACATGGTAAAATGGAATTATTTTCAAATGTGGACCTAACCATGTTGTATGCAGGTGTGTAGCTAATAATGAAGTATTTTACATACTAAGAGCATGCCATGATGAACCATCATGAGGGCATTATTTAGTTCAGAAGACCATTCACAAAGTTCTAGGATTCGGTTACTATTATCCTTATTTAAAGATGTCAGAAAGTATGTATGGATATGTGATCAATGCCAAAGGACGCGCAAAACCAAGATTTACATCTGAAATGTGAATCCAACCCCAATTTGTCTTGGAACCATTTGAGAAGTGGGGGTTGGATTTTATTGGACCAATTTACCCCACCTCTTAAGGGGAGTACAACCTGGTTTGTATTGATTATGTCACTAAATGGGTTGGAGTGCAGGAACTAAAATATGCAATAGATGAGAAAGTTGTAGATTTCCTATATGAGAATATCTTTCAGAGATTTGGAGCACCAAGGTCCATTATGTCAGATCAATGACCACAATCCATGTCAGGGGTAATCATTTCTTTTGTGGAAACATACCAAATGAAACACAAAAATTCATCTTCATACCACCCAAAGTCCAACGGGAATATAGAGGTTACTAACTGAGACTTGGAAAATATCTTAACAAAAACATTGGATATCTCAGGGAAAAATTGTGTTTAAAAACTTCCTAAATAAGTATGGGCATACAAAACTACTTGGAAAACAATCACAGGGTTTACTCCATATGAATTGGTCTATGGAAAGAAGCCCATTCTCCCTATAAAATTTGAGAATAGATGTTTATGTGGGAATTGAACTATCTAAGGCACGTCAGGCAATAATTGTACAACTAAATGAGCTAGATGAAATGAGACTTCAGGAATTGCATCAAACTCAAATCATCTAACACTAGAGGAAAGTATGGCATGAAAAGCACATAAATCTAAGAACATTCCAAGAAGGGGATTGGGATCTATGTTATTTGATTTGAAGTACAAATATTTCAAAGGGAAGCTGTAAACAAGATAGATGTTCCTATATTAGATTGAATGAGTATTTGACAATGGAACTGTCCAATTGGTGGAGATAAGAAAGTAATGTTGGTTAATGGGCATATACTAAGGTTGTACCATAAACCAACATCAAAAGAGGATTTTCATAAAGAACTTCAAGAAAATTCATCTATGAAGTATGTGGACAAAGTCTCTTTATCCAATACAACGTGGAACTAAGATATCTTTAATCAAGGAATAAAGAGGATATGAATGAAAACTAAAAATAGTGGTCATCATCCTCTAGAGCATTGGCTGAAAACCAAAAATGGAGGCCATTGCTTCTAAAAAAAGAAAAGAAAATTTAAAAAAATAAAAAATAAACTTAGGTGACCGAAAACAAGAAAAGGTGGTCACCACCCCTGAATCCAGCATGCAATAAAAGAAGCACCACTTGTGGATGGAGCATTAAACTAGTATGGAAATGGAGGCAAGGATATGACAATTTCATTTAACGAGGTATGCACAATTAATTCACTTCTTGAATATTTGAAAGTTTTAATTTAACCAACATCAAAAGAGGATTTTCATAAAGAACTTCAAGAAAATTCATCTATGAAGTATGTGGACAAAGTCTCTTTATCCAATACAACGTGGAACTAAGATATCTTTAATCAAGGAATAAAGAGGATATGAATGAAAACTAGAATCGGCGAGGAATGAAAAGTGTCAGTCGAAGGAACTTTTTCATTGAAGAGAGTATTGTTTCCTGCAGACTGAGTGATAGGATATTCCACCGGTTGATTGATATCTAACTGTTCCGAGTATAGGGAGTCTGGGTAGAGCTTAGCGAGGCCCAGGATATCAACAGCCAGAGAGGAATCAGGGCTAGAAACAGGGGAAGCAGCTTGAAAGCTGGAGTTAGTGCCTTCTAAAAACAAGTAATAGAGGGGCGTAGGGAAAGTGGGGGTGGCAGGGGGCTAAGAGGTAGCAAGGGGAGGACTCAGAATTGCCACATCAGAGTCAGAATCAGATGAAATATGCAGACGATGTCGGTGCCGAGAAAAGCGGAGGGAGGTGGAGGAGGGGTGAGGGGAAGGCGAGGGGGAGCGGTGGCGACGACCAATTTTGGGGGGGAAGTGAAGAAGGTCGGAATGAGAAGCAGCAACAGAGAAGAGCAGGTACAACAAACCCTGGTGAAGAATGGCACCTTCCCCGTCACGAGCCAACTAGACCGAGTGCTCTAAGGACTGAAACAGGAAAGCCACCAGATTTATTTTCTTCCCCTATCGAAGATGAGAGAGGATGAAAAAGTGAGGGCCGTGAATAAGCCGATATCTACCATCAATGGTAAAATAATGCATTATGACCTCCGCTACTCTGTCCCAAGGAGGAGGTAGGGAGTCCCGAGTGTAACCAGAGAGGTATTTAACCGGTCTGTCCCCAGGAGCATTAAAATCTTGAATTTCCGCATGCAGCGAGTGCTTAAAGTAGATGTCTCCGGCAGCAGGTAGACCAGTGGCATCAGCTATTACATTGGTGGAGATGGTAAATCAAGTGTTGCCAATCTGAACCTGACCCTTTGACCAGGAAGCTGTAACCGCATACGAAACAAGAGCCGAATAACCTGCCATTCTCTCCAGGAAGGTAGCAATTCCATTCTCCAACATAATGTTCCAAACCTCCCCATCATTTTTAACCAAATCACAGTTATCAGGCTCAAGACACTTCAACTGACCCCCCATGACATGTATGTTTGAAAAAATGCAGAAGTGAGAGCAATAAGGGTCATTTAACGGCCTAGTTAGGGCGGGGGAGCCGTCGGCCAAGTTATCATTGCCCTCCCACCATATCATCAAATGATTAATGTGAGGATATGTCCCATTCGTGTGGAGATCCCCCACATCATTACAGATCACCATCATCAAAATGCTCTTCGTTAAGTGTCAAATCAATTAAATTCGACATGAATGCCACCGCCGTTTGAGAAGGCCATAGAGAATTTGTCGATACCCAAATCAGCCCACCATTTTGCCAGTCAGCAATGGGAAATATCATTTTGAGTGATTTGGCAGAGATCATCCGAGAAGTTGTTTATCCAGCTTTGCTGCTTCTCCAAGAGAACACCAATATTAGCAAGGTGGTCAGCCGCTTTATTACCCTCTTGGAGGACATGTTGGAACTGGATTTGCTTGAAAGATCTTTGAATAATTCTGATATCAGCAATGATATTCTGTATTGACCATTGACCAGAATCATTAGATTGCAGGAGCTTGATGATGTTGAGGGAGTCACTTTCAACTTGGAGGGGATCATCACCAAATTTGATAGCCAGCTCAAGGCCTTTGAGGATGGCCAAGGCTTCCACACGATGGTTGGTACCATAGTTGAGGTTATGAGTAGAAGCAACAACAATATATCTCTAAGAGCATCAAAGAATGGCTTCTCCAACAAAATTAATAGGATTTCCTTTTGAGGCCCCATCCATGTTCAGTTTTTTCCAGCCCCTGGGAGGGGGAAGCCAACGAACTAAATCGCGAGCAGTGGAAGTGCCTTTACTTTGAATGGCCAAAAACTTCTGCCACTCCTGGGAGTTACAGATTTGGATTTTTTGCTGATATTTGGTGCACATGAGCGAGTTGAGATTTTCTTGGAAAGCAAGAGCAATTTGAGTAGCCACTTGAATAGGTTCAAGACTTTTTTCTTTGAAAATTCTTTTGTTCCTTTCTTTCCAGATGCCCCATATTCCATGCAGGAGGAGGAGTTTCCAAGCCAAATTCAGATTCAGATGAGTGAAAGGAGAGCTCTATTGAGAGAGGGTGTCCAGAATGGACTCAGGGAAGGTCCAAAACACTCCCATCCTCGATAAAAGCCACTACCATATAACTTGCGAAAAAGAACAGTGGATCAAAAGATGGGTAGAGGATTCCGCCTCTTTAGCACATAGCACACATCTAGTGGGGAGAGAGAAACCCCTCCTTTTTAGATTTTCCCTAGAGAGGAAAGCATTCTTAGAAGAGAGCCAAGAGAAAAAACCAATTTTGGGAATGATCTCATTTGGCCAAAATTTGGAAAGGGGGGGACCAGAGTCATCACTATGCATCGAAAGATAAGCAGCCTTAACCGAGAAAGAACCAGATGGGGAGAGGGGCCAAATAAGCTCGTCCTCGTTTTGGGAGAATGGGATGGATATGGAAGAGAGAAAAAATTTGAGCGAAGTCAAGAGCCTACTCTGTAGATTGCTAATATCATCCCAGACCTTTATATCCCATGTGGGAATGGAATTCACAATCTTCCAATAGCCCGAAACTAATCTTCCTTTCTTATTAATGATGTTTCTTTTCACAGGGTCCCAAGTAGGATTAAGATCAAGAGGCTCGTCCCCTATCCAAAATTCCCTCCAGAAGTCAATAAGATGACCATTCCCAAATCTCCATTTAGTGCCAGCCCGGATAATGGGGAGGGAGCTGATAACAGAATTCCAGATGGCAGAACCTCTAATTGGATTGGAAGTGAGCAGATCTTCGTTATTTGCCAGATATTTAGCTCTGAGAAGATGAGCCCAATTAGAGTCACCTTTAGCCACTTCCCAAGCAAGTTTGGCCAGGAGGGCCCCATTCGTGTCAGCCATTTTTCAAAGACCAAGCCCTCCATGCGAAGTTGGCTTACACACTTCCTTCCATGCCACAAGATGGATCCTCTTTCTAACCTCAGTCCCTGACCACAAAAAGTTCCTTTGGATTTTTTCCACGACCTCGCTCACCAAATTGGGGACTTTGAGAAGGGACATGAAGTAAGTAGGCAGGCTTTGAAGGGTGGCTTTAACCAATTGGAGCTTGCCAGCCTGACTGAGCAGAACCCCTTTCCAGGCGGCTAGATTTTTTTGATACCTTTCAATGATACCTTTCAATGACTCGTGCAAATTGATTGTCTCTCCAATTTCCAATAACTCCACATGCTTCATAAATCCCAACCAAATTCATAATTTATGCCCACAATAATCTTCACACATTTCCAATAAATATCATCATCACTTTGGGATTCCATCATATCTTTCCTAATTGAGTTGTATTCATTACAAAACATTTTTTCTCCGCTGTTAATATCTAAATTTTTCCCTCTCACTCATGTGCCACCATTCACTCTTGTGCTTACTCACAGCCCTAAAAACCCTACATTTATAGTCTTGTGCCCCTTTTTCTTTTCACTACTTGTTTAAAATTAGACATAGGGCCTCGATTGAGACATGAACCAAATTTTTTTTTATAACTATTTGTCGATGCAAATTCGTTTGAAATCTTTAACAAAACAAGATGGCTGGACTTTTTGTTGTCTTATGATGAATTCAGCATAGCAATGACTAAGGAATTTTCTAGAAATATGGAGGAAGGACACTTTACGGCTCAAGGTAAGAAAATTCCATTTACTCCAATTGTTATCATTCATCTTTTAGGAATACCTGACAAAGGGTTAGAAATAAGTGACAGAACAATGTATGCTGAAATAATTAAAAGATTTTAAATTGGAAAGAAGGAGAAATTATAATTAGTCATAGACAATAAGGGTAAAGCTAAAGGAATCAAGAGAATAACCCTTCATGAACCTTGGGTAGAAGTGGCCATATGGTTGATCAAGTACTTTACATGCAAAGGGAAATATGAAATTGTGTCGTGTCTTGTGTTAAGAATGTTAATACACCTCCGACATGGTGAAAATAAACCCCAATATAAGATCAATTTACATCAGTTTTTAAATTATTCTATTTGTTATGCTATGGAAAATGTTCATTGAGATGCCTCATATTTAAAGTTATAGGGTTTAATTCATCTGATTTGAATAGCAAGCATCAATTTGTTAAAAAGAAACTTCGAATTAAGAAATGGCTGAATTTTCAAAAGAAATGTTCCTTAAAGCCTAAGGGAGTTCTAGAGAAAGCACTCTCAACCTCTGAGAGAACTAAAAAGTGCCTCAGGACTTCTAGGTGTATACCTTCCTACATGAAATTCCAATTGAAAATCGTCCTTCCCATGAAGAAAAAAAGGTAGCCGCAATAATGCAAACACTGGTGAAACCCCACCTTTGTCTCCTCACAAATCAGTTTCACCGCCTGTTCCTGATAGAGAAAAAGAAATTGAGAATTCCATATCCACAACTAAAGAGTCACATGTTAAAGACAAAGGGAAAGTACCTATGGTAGAAGGAGAACATAATTCTCCTCTGATTCTAATATAATTATTCCCCAAGTTTTGTATTTGTCTAAAATCCAATTTGAACTACAATTTTATCAAGAAAGAATCAATCATTTTTAGTTACTTTTTGAGGTCAAAGAAGCCAATTTCTCCCAGCTAAAAACTACTTAAAATAAATAAATTCAATAGTTTCAACAGACAATAGCACAACATGAGGAGGAAACTCTTCAGCTATAGAAATACCTAGAAGAGAGAGAGAGCAACAAATATAATCCCTTCAGGCCAGAAAAGACAAACTTGGCACATATCTTGTAGTCTTACAAGAAAATAGGGAAGAAGCACAACCTGTGACCATGGTAGAACATGCCACTTAAACTGACTTTGTCTTTCCCCAAATTTTTGTTTTAAAGGGAATGGTCAAGTGGATGGATGAATGCTATAGGGTCGAGGCAGTTTTAGAGGAAAAAAAATTGCTAAAATAAAATGTGGTTATTGTCAGTCATCTATACGACCAAGTTATTTCTTGTAGACCTCCTTCAAATTTTTATGCATTTTATCTAAAAGAGTAGTTTCTCAAATGGAAAATATCCTACGCCTCGTGTCATGCAAGACATTGAATTTGATGATGATAAATAGTTTATGGGTGTATATATAGTATGGAATGATATTGAGAAAAAAAATCTATGTGAATTCTAGGTGCACAAATTTATTCTCCCTAAGAAAATTGAAATTCCAATTAATTTTTATGTGGGAGAGGTACATTTAAGAGCATTCATCTCTACTCTCAGGTACCAAGGTGAATGGAGGGATCAAAGGGCCATATTTTTTCAAGAAGAATCTACAATTGGCCTCTTGATGAGGCATGATTTACCTGCCCCAATTCGATTCGTTAACAGGTTTCGATCATAGGTATATTGTCTATGTCTAGTAGATAGATACATGGATATCTTTACAAATTGTGTCAAAAAATTTAGAGAGTAGGTAAATCCAACATTCAATGTAAAATTCCTCACCTGTCAGGTAAGATATCAACTTTTTGTAGAACCATATAAGAAAAAGGAGGTTATTTCACCAACAAACCTCTTATGGATTTTAAAATGAGCCAAAGACCTCTATTGGATTATTCTGGAGCTACAGGAAAAATGGATTGGCATGTGGTATAGACCCCCACTAGTCATTGCACCAGTACCAAGATGGAATTCAATAGATGATCAACCTAAGGCAAGTTACCATTCTTGGAGAGATAATGTGGTTGAGTTCTTTGGATTTTGTAACACCGCATTAGATGAAAATTGGCAGACATTTGCTAATGAATATAATTGTTCAAGGATTTTAGAACAATTGAACAATAGGTAGTAGGAGGACCTACTAAACCTTTAGTCCAGGGGAGTGATGAACCCCCATTTTGTTATATTTAAACCATGTGAAGCCCTATACTATTTTGATATGCCATTACATGATATATAATGTTAATTGTTTATACTTAATGCTTTACTATGTTTTTGAAGGAATTATTGTGCATATGCCTGTTATTTTTATCTTGTTATTTATTCATTAAAAATGACTTAAATTGATCTTTTTATAAACATTAACAGTGCCCTTGGAAAATTATATGTTGAGTTATCATAGGAATAAATTGTAATAGTGCAAGACTAAATTGGTGCACCAGCATAGGAATCAATTAATGCATTTGCACATAACTTGCCTCCACATTAATATAGGATTCATAGTATAACAATGAACTCATCTAAGTCATTAATTTTGAATTCCTTAAAATAAGGGATTTGCACATGAAGATAGATATTTCAAACTACTTGTCATACAACTAATGACATAACATCATGAATAGGAAATGTGTACCATTACCTTAACCTACATTTATGTCGATCTTAAGGTTTACTTACTCCAGTTGCTGGGAGACGTGATGCGGCCAACACCTAGAGATTTTCTATCACCACAATTCCCTACAATCAACCAAAGATATGAAGAATCTTCCAGCACTGATTGAATCCCTCAAAGGAGTTAATCACATACCTCTTCTACAATTAGCAAGATTAATTCTAGTTCAAAAACTTTAAAGAATACTTCTTCCACAATTGTATTCCTTAAAATAGATAGTCATTGTTTTAGTCAATAGTCATTTTAGTAGATATTAGTTATTGTGAATAAATTAATTCTCTACCAGAGGGACTAGGATTGATCTAGCATAAAAGAGATGATGTATTTAGATTTATGGGTTCGGTTTAGTTAGTTGATTCATTGTAAAAGCATACTCTTTTAATTTACTAAAGATTGCAGATTCATGGGAAAACTTTGTGTGACTTTCAGCCTTAAACCTGGTCGAAGGGAAGGGAAAAGGTCCACTCCTCCCCAACGAGAAGGGATATTTACTATTATTTCCTTTTTCTCATTTTTTATGCATGTACCATTTCAAGCATTAACTTGTGTTAAAAATCCTTAGATTCTACTTTTAATATTATTTGTTTTCCATGCATTACATTTTATAATTGCAGTAAGTTGTTATTCAATTAATTCTATTATTAAGTACATGCTGAGAGCAATTCCCATTTTTCCCTTTATTGCAAATAGACATGGACACTGCCCTAGATTGATAGATATAATATCATTAAATTATGAGTATCAATGACGCTCATCACTACCCATGAGAGACCTGATGTTCTCTATTTCCCCTTATAGTCCTATGTCCCCAAGCTAAAGTCAATTGTTGTCATGATAAATAGCTACCATGAAAATTTGAGAATTTTAAACATGACAACTAAACCCCTAATTGAAAAATTAGGCTTCCCAATCACTATACATTCTTCATCTGGACATCCTTCCTTCACTCCCACCCTCACTCACACTTAGAGTAAATTCCTAAAAATATTATTAAGTGTAATTTACTATGTAGGGAATGGTTCCTAAGTTGATTGATCAACTTAATGAGTTTCAATGAGAGAACTTCTTTTGGAGGCCTTAAAAGGCCATTATGTAGCTAATTGAACACCCTTCAGAAGTGTTTAGGGAAAATAAAAAATCATCTAAGGGTGGTGTCAAAGAGTATTAAATATTTATAAAATTAATTAAGGAAATTTTAGGGAAGAAAATATGATTAAGGAACAATTTCTTCAACATCAGGTAATTTAAGGTGTAGGGAATAGAAGCTCCTCTAAGAAACTTGACTTCTCTAGATGATTTTGAGAGTTTAAGAAGGATTTAAGAAGAAAAAAATAGGAATAAAAAATATATTGGAATCCTCTACAAGGTAGAAGCATAAATTTTCTCCAAGGCTCAAGGATTTCCTGAGATAGTTCAGAATTCAGTAGTTGCCTCTCTCAATTCAACATGAAATAGGCTCTAATTTTGCGTTTCAAGTAGAATAATATTTTTAAAATGGTTTCAATGATATTAAAATTTAATTTGGAGTCAAAATCATATAATATTTTACCCCAAAACATTTTCCTAAGCTTCTGAGTTGAAAAAATCAAGTTCGATCTTCAAATTAGACATCCAAGGCAAAATCTACTTTCCCAGAATGGAAAAGTCACACATTAGACACTTTTTTGTCTCCTCTATCCACTAGGGTAAAATGGGGACAAGGAGAAAAACAAATTGTGACATCAATGTCATCCACAAGTCACACTTTAGACACCCATGTGTCCCCTCTTTCCCTATGGTGTAAAGGGGACAAGGGGATACCAAAGTGTAAAATCCATCCTTCTCCCAAGTCACACTTTGGACACCTAGGTTTCCCCTATGTCTCCTCTATCCCCCAAGGTGAAAAATGGACACAAAATTGTGACCCATCTTATGCACATAGCTCCTAGACCCCATGTGACCACCTCCGGCTCCTCCGGTGCCATTTCCCATTCCCTACATCTCATCCACCACACACCACAAACTACCAATTGTCACCATATGGTACAATTTACACTTTGGCTTCCCTGGTGTCCCCTATACCCCCCTACACCATTTGCAATCTCACATTCAATCCACTCAAACCTTAGTTAAGCAGTGTTGTTAATAGGTGAGTTAAGATTCATAATAAAGCTTCACTAACTCTCATTTATCAAGTTCACTTAGCCATTTTTCATGAAATATGATATTGCAACATCCTCCAAAACCTCATTTTTATTTAGACAGCCAATTTTTTCCAGACATCCATATCCATTAAAACGGATATTCAATCATAACTTCTCATCTGGACACCCATTTACTTTGAAACTATTAGAATAGGTATTTACCTTAGCTCATGTTCACCTAGGTACTTTATTTACCTCATGTATTTTATCCTCACCCACTTATGTGTGTGGATATTTATTTTTACTTATTTATATATTAGGAAGATATTATTTAGTTGTTATGACTAGTTCTTTCCTAAATCTATGGTCTTGACTAGCCCTTTGATGACTAGTTCTTTCATAAATCTATGGTCTTGACTATTTCTTTGATGACTAGTGTTTTCCTTGATTTATGGCTTGATCTACGACCTTGAATAGTTCTCAGATTGATCTTCCTTGCCTATATAACCAAGCCATTTTTAATGAAATATGATACTGCAACATCCTCCATGGTGGTGAAATCCTTAGCCCCTGGTCATATGGTATGGTCATACAAGGGATTAATCTTATACATAGGTGCTTAAATCCATCCCCCTTTGTTTTTATTTGTGTGGTGAAGGCAAGAGAATTTTATTTAATTGTAGTGCTAACTACAATAAATAGCAAGACCATAAAATTGAAAAGCTTCTATCTTTTGATCGATACTCAGATTTGGGTGTCCTTTTTTGAAAAAGTAATTTTTTTTTTGTGATTCTTACATTGGAACTATAGTTATATTGAGAAATGCACTATAATTATAAACTGTCATATTGTAACATGCACTCAATTATAAGAGCCAAAATCTTGGGGGGTCTTGTTGCATTTCTTTGTTCTTGAATTGTTTTAGTTAATTGTTGATAATGACGTCTTTATCTACTTCTGTATTAGATGATGTTGAGCCATTAACAACTCATAATTACCACACATGGAAGCCAATAATGGAAACAATAAAGAAACGGAAAGTATTATGGGCTTTAACTTCTTAAGAACAACCAACATTCACTAGAGAATATGATAATTTTCAGTACCAGTTATAAATTTTATGAGTGTGTGGGTTTGATATCAACTTACGTAAGTGATATTCATTTGTTTCATTTGGAAAAATGTGACTCTCATTCAAAAATATTTGAGAAATTGGAATGTTTATTTGGTAAGGTGGATCACATGAGAGCCATGAAACTTGAAATTGGGATCACCTCTCTTAATCCTTAAGATTTTCCATCAATTATAGACTATCTTACCAAGTTGAATAATTTGTTGACATAATTGGAGGAGAGTGGAAGAAATAAGAAAGATGAAGAGTGTGTTTACTTAATTCTATGTAGTTTGAGAGGACGACTAAAAATATTTTCTTCTACATTTTTCTCTAGCATGGATGTCTTAAGTGACACATTCCAAATACCTGAATTAAGATCAATTTGTGAAAGAATTTCTAGGGAAGAATCCATATCCTTCTAACCTTGAGTATTACACCTTTCACCTCTAATCCTAAGGGTAAGGGAAAACAAAAAAAAAGGTAAAACCAAATCCACCCCTTCTCCATCTCAAAGTGCTCCTAAACCCAAAGGAAATAACTCTAAACCCAAGGATTCTTCTTAATCCGAAAATAATTTTTAGCCCTTCATTCTCTTTTTTTTGGGGGTATTGGTCACGAAGAAAATTGGTGTTCTAAGTGAATGCAAGAATTGGAGGATCCAGCCAAGAAATAAATAAAAATTCTATCTCCACTCCACATAATTTTAATTAGTATCGAAAATCACTTAATTTTGTTGGGAGATCACAGTCACAACTTGTAGATAGTTGGGTTATAGATTATAGTTCTTCTCATTACATGAATTCTTCCAAAAAAATCTTTTGTATCTCTATGTTTGAGTTCTACATCCAAAATTGAGGTTGGATATTCTTTCCTTTCTTTCTGTTAAAGGATAATGCGACATACGCATTAATGGTGGAAGTATCCAAGATGTCCTATATGTTCTTAACATCAGTACAAATTTGCTTTCTGTATATTAAATTGGTCATTCCTGTTAAAGAAAAAATAGTGAATTTTACACCCACATGGGGCATAAGTATGAAATGTTTTGTATCCTTATTCACTTAATGATCAAGGTATTGTTGATAATAGTTAAAGACTATACCACTTTGAGGGTTTTGATGACACTTCTTCTATAAGGACAAGATTTGCTTTCTCATATAGATTCAGAGAGTAATCTATGGCATGAGAGATTTGGACATCTCAATTAAAGATATTTTAAGGAGTTGAGAACTCATGGTATGGTTAATGGTCTTATTAGATTTTTTTTCTTGAGGGAGTTTTCCCTAGATGTGCATTAGGAAACAACACCAAGATCCATTTCCTAAGAAATTTTCCAAGAGTGATTATTCACCACTTGATCTTGTGCATAGTGACTTGATGGTTTTTCATACTCCCCTCTTTTAAGAAAGCTAAGTATGCAGTTAACTTAATTTATAAGTTGTTGAGGTGTACTTGGGTTTATTTTTTTAAGTAAAAAAGTGATGTATTTTCAAACTTCAAAGACTTCAAGGCTTTGGTTGAGAAACAATCTTCTAGTTGTTTAAAGAACCTTCACACTGATAATGGCGAGGAGTAATTCAACAATGAGTTCTCTGAATTTTTGCTAACTCATGACATTATTAAAAAACATTTTTGTTCCTCATACTCCACAACATAATGGCTTAATAGAAAAGAAGAATAAAAATTTGAAGGAAATGGCTAACTGAACGATGCATTCTAGAGATTTAACTCTTATATATTGGGCAGAAGTAGTTAATTATGCTAAATACATTCAAAATCACACACCACATAGAGTACTTGAGAATTTGAATCCAGAGGAAGCTTGGTCCAACACTAAGCCTGATGTCTCATTTTTTCGAGTCTTTAGGAGCCCTTCTTGGGCCTTTGTTCCTAAGAAGAAAAGTAAATCCTTGGATAAGAATAGAAAACCATTGATATTTGTAGGTTAATGTGAGGAAATGAGATCTTATCGACTATTATATCCTAATACTCATGAGCTTCTTTTTCGAACACATGTTCTATTTGATGAGCACTTCACACCTCATGATTCTTCATCTTCTTCCATGCCTACTTCTTTTTCTTTACCTCATCTTGAGGATCATTTCTTTGAGGAGGTTGATGAGGTGGTTATATATGTCGATGAGGATCCTATTCCTACTGATGTTGTTGATATGCCTAAGTGAGCTCGTATTACAGTTTTTGAGGAAACACCTTTCATACAGGATCTTCCACCCACTAGGCATCATCACGCACATTCTATAGGTTTTGGACTTTTGAGTCAAGTAGTTTTTGAGGATCCACAATATTTTTCACATGTGCTCATGTTATAAAGAGTGGGATGATGTGATGACAACTGAGTATTCTTCTTTTGATGAAGAATCATACTTGGGATTTGGTGTCTCTTCTTAGAGGAATAAATATGGTAATGTTTAAGTGGGTATATCGAACCAAATACACAGCTGATGGGTCCATTAATAAGTATAAGGATCGTCTTGTTGCAAAGGATTTTTTCACAAGTTGAAGGTATTGATTACTCCCATGCTTTTTATATTTGTTTGCAATATGGATTCTATACGCCTTGTACTTGTTATTTTTACATCACATAGGGGTGGCCCGTATACCAGATGGACGTGAAGAGTGCTTTCTTATATGGATATTTACAAGAGTAAATATACATCGAGCAACCTAGCCATGGATTTTTTTAGGATTTTTCTCTTATTTCGTAGACTTCAAATGTCTCTCTACAGTCTCAAACAAGATCCCCTCAGGAATGGTATGAGAAGATGGATTATTTTCTTCTATCTACTAGTTTTTTTCGTTGCCAATTCGATCCTACAGTTATATCTCCAACATGTTTGGTGAGGATATTATGATACTTGTTCTTGTATGTTGATGATTTGTTACTTACTGATATCTATTCTTCCCACATTCAATGTATTCATAGGGATCTTTCTATGTAGTTTGACATGACAGATCTTGGGTTATTGCATTATTTCCTTGGATTACATATTTCTCAGATATATTCAGGGATTCATTTGAGTCAAGCAAAAGTATTCCCATGATCTTCTTAATCACTTTAATATGGATGATTGCAAGCCAAGTCCATCTCCTTTTCAGTCTACGGTTACTCTTACTTCCACATGTAGCAATCCACTTTGTGATCCTACATTGTATAGGCCAGTTAGTTGGAAGTATCATGTACTTAACCCATACTTATCCCTGATATTTCATTTACAGTAGGGCTTGTATCTTGATTTACACATTCTCCTCATTGTAGTCACTAATCAGGATGTCCTAAAAGGATTGTGTGCTATTTTCAAAAGGCACTTCCAACTTTGGACTACATTACACTAGGGGTTCTACTCAGTTGGTTGGATATACATATTCAAATTGAGTAGGTTCTATTGATGACAGGTGTTCCACTTATGGATATATTTTTTGTCTTGGTTCTTCTCCAGTTGTTTGGGCATGGAAAAAGCAACATGACTATTGCAATTTCATCTTCAGAGGAAGATTACAGGGTAGTAGTTACAATGAGTCAACAATTATTTGGCTTTAATTCTTAATGACAGATTTTGGATTCCCATAGGATTCACCGACTATAATTTGGTGTGACAACCAAAGTGTAATTCACATTTCTAAACAACCATTGTTGAACACCAGTGGGAAGACCATGAATATTGAGATATATATACACATTCATTCATTAGCACATTAAGGATGGAGTTATTTTATTGGAGTACATTCCAACTTAGTATCAGGTTGTAGAAATCTTTACGAATCCTTTTGCATCACCTCGCTACCTTGAGTTATGTGGCATACTTGGGGTTTTAGATGTTGTTCTTGGGGGGTGTTCAGTGAGAACATATTTCTTCTTCTTCTTCTTCTTCTTTCTCTTTCCTTCTAGCAACATTAGTTTCCTACTTTTGGTTCAATATTTATTCATGGATATATTGTACATGAGTCCCTAATAAGGCCCAGTTACTCAAGACTCATTATTGATGGATGTACCACTTTTATTTTGGGCCCCTAGCTTCACTTGAAGGGGGTGTTAGAGTAGGTATTTACCTTCGCTCATCTTCACCTAGGTACTTTATTTACCTCATGTATTTTATCCTCACCCAATTATATGTGTGGATATTTCTTTTTTCTTATTTAGATATTAGGAAGATATTATCTAGTTGTTATGACTAGTTCTTTCCTAAGTCTATGGTCTTGATTGTTATTTGATGATTACTTATTTTCTTAACTTATGGCTTGATTTACAACCTTGATTGGTTCTTAGATTGATCTTCCTTTCATATATAAGAAAGTTCCATTCTCCTTGTATTTCATAGAGTTCCATAATTTTTTAATTATTGGCAAATAGTTTTTTGAAAGGGACTATACCCTTGTACAAAAAGGCTCAAAATCTAGATATTACAATAGTACAAGATCAAAAGTTACCAAAATAAGGATATTACAATAGATCCTAATAGCAAAAAAAATAATCTATCTAACAAAAAGTACCACTATCAACAACAAACAGAGTATAGACAACAATATAATAGTAACTAAATAGCAGGATCAGATGCCAAACAATGAGACAGTGATATCTGCTTCACTTGAAGGATTTTTCAATAGTATGCTTCATCTCTTGGAGGGTAGTGAATAACACCAATGTTGTAACCTGTGAAGCACCATTCATTGTCCACCTGGCTAAAAACTTGGTCTCAAGTTGGTCCATCCTTCTAAATATTCTTAGAAATGTTTCTCAACATGCAAATATTTTTAACTTGTGCTTCCAGAAAGTTTATTACTACTTTAAAGGTTGAAAGAGTGAATCATCTTGAATGTTTCCAGGCCAGATCTCTCATCTAATTTTCTTTTCCCTTCTTCTTACAAACTTTTCTCACCTCACCCTTTAAATCTTACTATCTTCAATTTTATTTTCCAAATCTCTTTTCTTAGCCTCCATCAAAGAAAAAAGGTCTTGAACAAATTCAAGCTCTTTATTTTTTCTACTACGAAGAATTAAAAGGGGTTTTTTGTATCTGGAAGGAAAGGAGGATGAAGCTTAGGGCTTGTAAATCTCATAGCAATCTGGTTGTCTTCCAGGCCAGATCTCTCATCGGCAATTTCCTTTTCCCTTCTTCTTAGACAACTTTAACCCTCACCTCACCCTTCAAAGTAATCTCTAATTTCCTTCTCCATATCTTCAATTCTCTTTTCCAAATCTCCTTTCTTAGTCCTCCCTCAAAGACAATGCCAAAAGGTCTTGAACTGAAAAACTTCAAGCTCTGTATTTTTGCTACTATGAAGAATCCTGTTTGGTGGGGAAGGGGGATTCCACAAAGGAAACTGAAGGGGAGTAAAAGGGGTTCTTTGACCAGAATTTCCTTTTCCCCATTGGGTTGGAAGGAATAGGTATAGAAGGGAACTCCCAACAATTGAGGGAGAGGGGTAGGGCTAGGGTCCCTAGGGTTACAAATAAGAGATGAAGAGGTGAGGGGGTTTGGAGGAGGATATGCTGATGTAGAAATAGAAAGATGATCCCTTGATATCAGGGGAAGGGCCCTGGAGTGCTTCTGCAACCTCCAAGATGGAATGTTCCAAGGATTTTAAAATGAAATGAGGAAAGATGTGAACTTTGAAATTTCTCTTGAAATGATTGAGAAAAACAAGGTGCTTTAAAGGCAATAGTGATGTATGAAAAAATACCTTCCAATGTGACATATCTCACCATCATTCTAGAAATATCATCAAAAGGGGATGGAATTGAATGGAAAAATACCACTTTAATTCCATGTGGGTACTCAGTGAAAAATTCAAGTTCTTCACCATCCTCAAGAAACTTCTTGGTTTCCACAGTTTTATCAATCCTTCTACCTGAAGAAATGATTTCCCTCCATATCTAGCCCTGTGACCTCAGCAATCATCTCTTCTGTAACAATGAATGAGATGCCCTGTGTATGTCACGGTCTTGTCCTTCCATCCCTTATGTGAGAACAAACTGCAAGGAGATGTGTTGGTCATACCCATTTATTCCATACTCTGATGTAGAGAATCAAATTAGCAACTCCTCCAATCTGTAGATAACCCAAAGCTCATCTTTTTCCTTCCATTCTGGGTCACATGTTGGTTCTACCTTGCACGACACACCTCCCATTTTGGCTTTGGATTTACCTACCTTCTCTATTCAGCTTTTCTATGTCGATGAAATCGCTTCTAAACCATGCTTGTTATCAGCATTTCTTCCCCACCTAGAAAGCATGTGATTTCTTTATGAGAGGAACAAGGCACTTGAAGGTGATGGTACACTAACAATTCATTGTAATAGTTGCCTTTTCTGCCATTTGTACGAAGTCCTTCTATCCCACCTCACCATTATGTTTGGGTTGTATTGTTTGTTCTATTAATCATTATAAATAACACTTTCAACATTATTAGGAAAATCTTCATGATTGTACCAAAATTGTAATTATTGATTGAGTACCCCATAATTTTCAAGGGTGTCCGCTACCTTATTCCCCTCCCTATAGGAATGTGAAATTTTACAATTATTGAAGGAATTGAAAATGTTAATGGCCTAAAAAATAAAGTTTTTTATTGTCCAAGTTGGGCGGGTTCATCTTATTTAAATGATTAATGATATTCATGGAGTATCCTTCTATGATGATGTTAGAAATGTTACATTCCTTGACCAACATGATTCCCCATAATGTTGTTAAATCCTCAACATAATGATTGGATTGATGTCCCATGTTTACAACATAAGTAGTAACTATACATCCTTTGTGATCCCTGATTATTCCACCTCCCCCAGTAGCTCCTAGGTTTCCCTTCGAAGCTCCATCAAAATTGAGCTTAAACCATAGATTGGGGGGTGGTATCTAGTGAACTAAAGACCTATCAATGCTAGTATTATATTTTCTCTACAGATCTCCAATATCTATACTCCAAGCTGATAGTATAGCTTCCTCCTCCTTTGGATAATTTTTGTTTTTTGGGGATCTGAATTTCTCAATATTTTCTTTGATAGCAATAGTAATATCCTTGAGAATATTTTTGCAGTAATTTCTACTATCTTTGAAGATGAAACCATTTCTAGTTTTCCATATTCTCCAAATGGTGTGTGGAAAGACCAACTTCCATAGTCTTTTAACCATGCAATGTCTATATGGGGGATCCCACTATGTCCAAGGCCTGCAAAACATCATGTGGGAAATTCCAACATATATCAAATCTGGAAAATATTAAGCCTCATAACTTAGTAGTATACTCACAAGTGCAACAATAGATGTTTCACATCTTCAGCCTCACTCTTGCAGAGACAACACATATTTGGCATAATGAACCCTTTTCTGATAAGATTATCATTAGTTAGAATCTTTCCTTTAAGGGCAAGCCAAAGAAAATGATTAATCTTGGGGGTTAGCTCTGTCATCCAAATTTTTCTCCAATTGAAGTCACATTGAATATCAGCAAAGAAAAGGTTGTAACCAGATTTGACATTGTATTCTCCATCAAAAGAGTTGGTCCAAATAAGTTCATCCTTAGATTCAATTTGACTTAGTGGAATGAGAGCAAGTTGATCTTGAAGAGAGGAGACCATTGGTTCCATATCAGAAATGTCCACATGAAGTTGCTTCCAAACCCTCTTACCATTCTCCATACCTATGTAATCCTTCACCTTACTCCCATACTTTTCAATAAGCATATCCTTGATAGCACCAAACCTATCCCCTATATCAAAATTGGCCCAATTTTCAATCCAGAACTGAATATCATTACCATTTCCCATCCTCCATTTACATCCCTTTGTGAGATATTGTTCATGATTTTCAAAAAATTATTCCAAAAGACTAAACCAATAGGGAGATTCTCTTCAAAAATAAAAGTGTGAACATGATTTTGTGCCAAGTACTTAGTTCTTATGAGTTCAGTCCAAGGATGTTCCTCCTTTATTAACCTCCAGCCCATTTTAGCAATCAAGGATGTATTCATTTTTCTTATGTTTTTAATACCAAGTCCACCAAGCCTCTTAGGCATGCAAACTTGTTCCCAAGCAACAAGATGATATCTAAACCTCTCCTCAATACCATGCCAAAGAAAGTGCTTTTGAATTTTTTCAATACTATCCACTACTGCTGAAGGTATGATGAACATAGACATAATATAAATGGGAAGGTTTTGAAGTGCTCTTGATAAGAAAATCATTTACCAACATTAGAGAGCAACCCCACCTTTCCATCCAAATAGCTTCCTGTGAAATTTTTCCAATAAAGCATTCCATACATCCATAGATACTTTATTGGTACCAAGGGGGAGCCCAAGGTAAGTAGTAGGTAGAGAATTTATTTTGCATCCCAATATAAGAGAAATTATCTTTTGCCTTTCCAATGGAGTATTAAATAAGTATACAAAGCTCTTATCAAAGTTAATTTGTTGTCCAGAAGTTGCTTCATAAAACTTGAGGATAGTTTTTAATAGATTTTTCCTCAAGGATAGAGGCCATTAAGCAACAATATGGTGTCATCAGCAAATTGTTGATGAGAAGTTGTCTGATTGGAAGAAGTGGGCCTGAAACCTTTGAGAAAACCCTACATTAACATCCCTAGTGATAGATCTACTAAGACTGTCAGCCATTAAAATAAAAATAAGGGGGATATAGGATCCCCTTGTCTTATGCCCCTACTGCTGGTAAAAGAAACCCACCTGGAACTCCATTAACCAAACATAAAATCTAGAGGTAGAAATAAAATCTTAAATGATTTTTCTAAATTTATTATGAAAACCAAACTTCATCAATACCTTGTCCAAAAATTTCCAAGAGACATTATCAAAGGCCTTATTCATATCCAGCTTTATGGCCATCCCATCTTTCTTGATTTTATCCATGGAGTGAATTGTTTCATGAACCATAATGACACCATCTTGAATGATCCTCCCTTTAATGAAACCACTTTTCTGTTTTGAAATCAGGACAGAAAGTATATGTTGAATTCTAGTGGCAAGAATCTTAGTGAAAATTCTATATATGACATTTACCAAACTGATGGGTTGAAAGTCCTTAAAATCTTTAGCATCCATATTTTTAGGAACTAGCACTATGTGAGTGTTATTCAGCTCTTTGAGTAGATCTCCAGTTCTGTAAAACTCATTTACCATCTTTGAGGAGATCTTCAAGACAAATATCCCAAAATTTCTGAAAGAAATTTACTGAGAATCCATCAGGGCCAGGGGCCTTATCACCTTCTAAAGCAAAAACCTTCTCCTTTTAAATCTTCAATGGTCACTACTTTAGTAAGGTCTTTAAACTCCTCATTAGGAATGAGATCCCCTAGGATGGCTTCTAATAAATAGGAGGTTTCTTCTTCATTATAAGGACTAGTCTCAGTAAGAATATTATTATAGTATCTCAGTGCTTCCTCCTTGATATCATTTTGATCCTTAGTCACCATGCCATTACCAATGGATACCTCAATAATCCTATTACAGGCCCTATGTTTTAAGGTGGTCATGTGAAAAAACTTAGTGTTTCTATCACCTTCTTTCAGCCAAAGAGCCCAGGATTTCTATCTCCAGAAATATTCTTCTCTATTACAGATATTATGAAAATATGAGAGAAAAATATTTTCAAGATGGTATTCATTAGAATCCATACCCTTAGCAGCTACTCTTTGCTCAAGATCCTCCAACTATACTTGTTTAAGATCCTTTTTCTTTTCAAAAATATTGCCAAAAACTTCCTTGTTCCAAACTCTCACTCTTTTCTTAACATTTTTCAATTTTTGAACCAAGTGGTATTGGGAACAGTGCCTTCACCATCCCATTACCACCATTATTTAACTCTATCAATGATTTCCACATGATCAAACCACATTTTCTCAAATTTGAAAGAGCTATGAGATGATTTAAACCAATTAAATAAACTTAACACTATTGGATTATGGTCTGAACCAATCCTAGGTAAAGATGAGAGATGAAAATTCCTGATTTAAAATCCAACTAGCAGAAATTAGAGCTATGTCAAGTCTTACCTAAATCAGATCTTCTCCAATTCTCCTATTTGACTAGGTGAATGGGTTCCCATGTAGCTCAATATCCATAAGATTCAAGAGAAGTGAAAAATCCAACAAAATCATCCATTCCCTACAGTGTAATCAGCCTTACCACCTTGCTTTTCCGTAGGGTTGAGAGGGGTGTTAAAGTCCCCCATAATCAACCAATTATCAGTAACAACATGTATACTTCTAAAACTCCCTCAGTTCCTCTCAAATCCTCCTTCCAGTAATTGAATTGGGTGCATAAACATTGGAGAGGATCCATTCCATATCATTATCTAAAGCACAAAATTCAATAGCTAAATTATTTCAAGAATTCAGAAGCATATTACCAGATAGGGTTCCAGAATTCTAGAAGACAACAACACCTCCATATGCACCTTGAGAATCAAAGCCAATATAATTAGATTTGTTCCAGAAGTTATTTTTACACTCATCCAAAGAGTCTGTTGTCATTTTTTGTCTCTTGAATATCTAATATTAAAGGCCTACATGATATTCTAAGTTCCTTGAGCATTATTTGTTTAGGACCCCCATTGATCCCTCAGACATTCCAAGATAAAATATTCATCTTAAAAAAATGGGGGAAGCACTTGCCAGACGACCCAGTTTTTTTTGGGTCCCATCTACAATATCTCTTTTCAGTATCCTTCTTTCTGACATCATATTTGGAGGGTCTATCTTTTTTTAGCACTAATACCAATATCTGTTAACTTCTTAACAAATGATTTGGTCACCCTTGAAGTGGAAACTTCCCAATTACCAATTTTATTTTTTTATCATTGTATAGCACATCAGGAACTTCCTCAAAACTCTTCATTTTTATTTTCTTTGGTTTTGACTTTAGTGAAGCTCATTATTTAAGTCATTCCTTTAATCAGACAAGCACTTTAGTCTGGGCCAGTTGTTAGTTCACCCTCTTCCTTATTATATATTTCCTGTATAACCTCTTGTTGTGAAATTACTGAAAATATGTTGTTAATCGGCTGATCACAAGCTTCTAGAAGAATCAGAGTCTGATTAGAGGCCATTAGCAACTCTTTAGGGCTACATACTCCAGGTGATGCATTTTATTTTGTCTCATACAAATCCTTCATAATGGATTCCAATGGCTCCATATAAGAATCATCTCCCATAAGCGTTCTCTAGCTCATTAAGATCTCCTGCTGATAAAACACTACTTTGAGGCTTCTCATTGAACTCAAGGTTGTCCTAAAAAATCAATGTAGATTTATCCCCACCCTCGTCCAATTAAGGTTCCTAACCTCTTTCCAATAGAGTGATCTTAACCCTAGAGTTAGCTTCATCAAAATTCATAATAAACTTGACCAGCTTATCTTTTTTTGGATTCTCTTTCACTACTTGATCTAGAAGTATATCATCCCCTTTTTTTGGGAAGAGGATTATTTGGCTTCCAAATCTTTCTGCAAACAGGTGCTCTCCTTATGGAGGTTTTAAAACCCTTTTTCTCTTTATATAGTTCATCTCTAGCAGCTTTAGACCTATTTTCTTTTTATTTCCTAGTATTTATTTCTGACAAGTAGGATTCTCCACATAATTTCCTTTGGGTTGATCATCATTATTCAATTCCTTATTCTTCTCAGTGTTATAAGCTCCCTGATCCATCTCAAATTAGCATGTGTCTTAGGGTTTCTACCCTAATTTCTCTACTCTTTGAAGTATCCTTGATTAGAAGCTTCAGATCTGAAGATTCGCATTAGAGTTTTTAGACACCTTATCCCACTCTTTGGATCTTTTTATAGTAGGACATTTACTAGTGAAATGCCCCAATTTATGGGATTTTTTACATCTCAAATGGAACATTTCATATTCAATCACTTGTTTCCATTGGCCAAGTTTGGACTGCAATATGATGTGATCTGGAAGTTCTTTTTCCATTTCGTGAGGAAATACAAAACCTAACATATGGAAGCCTTGATTTGTTTCTAGTAGGACCATTAACTCCTTATAGGTGATCCAATAGATCTTGAAAAAAATATTAAGATCTCATCATCCTCATTATTGCAAAGGTATCCTATGAAGTTTACACAATATGGATATGGTATGAATATTCCTAGATATTAGGGTTGAATCCTGGATACCATCTTTGTAATGAAGAGTCACTATATTGCCCATACACCAGGGTCTACCTAATAACATAGATTCAAGATCTATTTATTGATTAAATCTTGGCAAGAAAAAATCCTTTAGGCATGGTTGTAATCACCAAATCCCCCTTAGGCTTCCACCTTCGCATTGCCCATTTTCTTATTTCATCAATGTTAGGCATATACCCTATAAACTTACTGAAAAGATCCATATTCACTTTTCTTATGGCCCTATAAAGGCATCCATCAAGCACATGGATGTGGGGTCACACCTTCTTTTTCTTTATTTCTCTAGAAAAATGAATATCCCTATGGAGTCTTAGAGGTCTTAGGGCTGACATTTTTTTCAGGAGGTTCCTTCAATATTCCTGACCATACACTAGACTTAGTGACATTTCCTTTTTTAGCTCTAACTGAGGAGAGACTATTCAGTAGCCAATTTACCACTAAAATTTAGGCTTTCAGCATCAAGTACCTCAAAAACCACTCAAAACCCTCACTCTCACCCAGCTCTTACTTCATAGAGTTCCATAATAATATATGATATTTCTACTCATTTGTTTGTAAAGGTTTTTGTAAAGTTATTCTGGTGAATTATTTTCATCTTATTAAGTGTGGTGTTTTATTAACATCTAAGTTCTCTGTGGCTTGGTATGATTTTTTTTAGAAAAAAATTCCAGTGATTTCCTCTCCAAAATGCCTTTCAGAAGAATGTTAAAGCAAATCAATTGATTCCCTAGATTTTTTACAACAACAAAATGAAATTTACAAACCCTAAACCCACTTTTTTAATTTTACAGAGATCTAGTTGATAGAAAACCATGAAATTCAAAGCCGAAGGTCTTGGTGAAAAACAAAAAAAATTAACGGTGGTTTCATCGCAACCCAACACATGTAAGTTCATGATCTAAAGGAAATTTTTGGTTATTGTATGTTCCCAAGTTCTCCCTGAACTAGTACAGTACGGAAGAACATTCCATTAGCTTTCCAACACCTATTGAAATGTATGAAACAAACACAGTATTCTCTAGGTATTGTAGGTCAAATTTCATGGTCAAACTAGTCAACTAGGAAAACATAGGTCTATAGTACCTTGGCTTGTGTGAGAGAGTCTATTTAAATATTTCAAAGTTGATCGAGGTAAAAAAATGGACTTGGATGTGTTTGGTTTGATTCGTTAGTCTTCAAATATCATGTGGAAGAAAAGGGGTGTTCAACAGTGGCATCCACTTTTATTTCGGAAGGAGACCCGACTGCTGTGGTATTAGTGTAATGTTAATTTTTAATTACACTATAGTTTTTATCACATTATTTTTTTCCCTCTCATATTTCCATGTGGCAAGTGAAGTACCAATAGATTTGGAAATTTTTTAGAGGTCCACATGGTGGGTCCTCAGGCCACCATGTGGCTTGCCACTACCACTCACCGACAACTTGGTTCGTATCCTCACCTACTAGATCAACTTCCATGTAGCTCAGGCTCACCTTATCTCTCCAATAGTCCACTCTCAATTCAATGGGGTAGTTCCAACCCACCTATCTACTTGTCATCTTGTGCGTCTGAGCCACTTAACGACCAAGTCAACTCACCAACAGTCACACATAGCTCGTGGTGGGATATATTACCTTGGGAGGAAAAAGAGGCATAGATGTGGCCACAACCACGTAATACTTGGGTAGATAAGGCCTATTTAGAGGATTAAATTATCTCCAGCCCCTGTAATGTGGGATAAATGCACTCAACAAAGCATGTGTTGATGGAGGCGAACCTGCAACCTCCATTAAAAAATATAAGCACCCAACCCTTCCACCACATCCATGAAAACACTATAAAATGGGTATTGTGGTATTTAAAGTGACAATTGTCCAGGATTGTGTAAACTCCCATAGGGGGAAGTTCTTGCATATGGTCAATTCAGACCCGTCAGATGGCATTTTCAGGATACAATGTAAATTGGAAAAGTGTTCAAAATTCTTATACGCTCTTCCTGAACCTATTATTTTCGTGTTTGTGATGTTAATTTTCCATTATTGGAAACATTTTGTAGTTACTTTTGATAAAGAACTAAGAGAAACTGAATGTGCAAGTACTACAAGAATGTAGGGGAAATTTTTGGATGTAATTCTAGTCCTTTGAAGGTCTAATGGTATAATTTTTGTAGGATATTTGTTTCAATATGGTATTGTGAGTTTTTTTCACTATACTTACAATTGATTTTTAATGGATCGGTTTGAGTGAACCCAAATATGTAGCCAATTGGTGAACTCTATAAACAATTTTTATGTTGTGTGTTTTTATACATCTATTATTTTTGATTATTTACATATTCAAATTAGATTTCAATTAATTAGATGCAATTATAACACTTTCACAACTATTTGGAAAATTGTATTTTGATCCTTTTGATCATGCAAAGTGGAAATTAATAATCGTTTTAAAATCATATTTTCAATTTAGTAGTTGTACACATTTAAAACAGATTTTGAGTCAATTTTTCAATTCTTTTAAATCATAAAATTGAGATTTAATCAGGATCCAATTTAAACTATTTAATAGTAAGGTGCCTAATACAGTTTACGGATAAAATGTTGCAGGTTCCAAGGAGTCAATCATCATATAAGTGAACTTGTTGCCCAAGGACATATTAATGGTAACTTCAACATAGTAAATACAATCAAACTAGTTCTAAAAGTAATTGTAGTAAGAGCCCTAAAATTGTGCCATAACGATAAGTTGTTGTATTGGTGATCTTTACATTATGATTTTGGTTCTTGATTTACCCGCAATATGTGGAATAGGAAATTTACATGCTACAAAAAAACATGTGAAGTAAGACATTAACATGCTAGAACATAAAATTGTGCCACGGTCACTAGTCCATTGAATCCACCAATTAATTTAAAGAAAAGGTAATTGTAATATGATCACCATAAGTCATAATAGAAACAAGTTCCGCAATGTGACTAGTCCTTGCCTAAGTGTTTGTTAAATTGTTTAGAACTATTGTATAGATAATTTGAAATAAAAATAGTTGATTGTGATTGGTTGAAAAAAAATTGAGTAATAGGAAAGTGGATCCTATAGTTACCCTGCCTTGGGAGGGACTAGAAAGTTAAAGTTGCATACATGAAAATTAGTATTTGTAGATGAATAATTTTTTTTTTTTTTACAACTATTGCATAGACCATATAAAATAAAAATAGTTGATTGTGATTGGTTGAAAATAAAATTGAGTAATAGGAAAGTGGATCATATAGTATAAGATTGAAATAATTTAATTAATTTGTATTGTTTTTGAAATGTAAAGGGCTGAAGTAAATTTGTGGGATAAATTCAATTAACATCCCAGGTCTCCCACAAGGAGACAATGCTCCATAGAAATATATCTTTCAATTATTGCTAGGTAAATAAGATTGAAATAATTTATTTATTTTGTATTGTTTTTCAAATGTAAATGGCTAAAGTAAATTTGTGGGATAAATTCAATTAACATCCAAGGTCTCCAAGAAGGAGACAATGGTCCACAAAAATAGGTTTTTGAATTATCTTATTCAGTGTTCAAAATTGAAGACGTAAAAAAAGGGAAACCTAATTTTTCCCATCAAAAAATGATTGTAAAAAATGTTTTGAAAAACGTGAAGGTTTGTTTTTCAATTAAAATGTCACCTGAAGGGAACCATTTAAAGGTGTCACTTGTCACTATGCTAGTTTAACTTGGATTCACCACCATAAATATTGAACCGATTCACCAAACGTTTCTCCAAATGTATATTTAGAATTTACATTGGATTTGGAAAATCTTCAATATGCATCCTCATCTATTGTATCTGGGAGTGGGAAATCGGAAATTTATTAATGAATCCTCATAGGTTAGGCTTTGGTTCGAGAGGCTAGTTTGGTTCTTCAGGTGTGGTATATGGTTTTAGGTGGAGTCTTGATGAAGTTGGGTAAGGTTTTGGGTTGTTTTGGAAAATTTGTGAACTTGTTGGTTTAGGAAAAAAATTCAATCTCAAAGACCGATGTCAGCTATGGTAGACCGACGTCGGTTGGGTGACTAGTTTCGATAGGGGAAATTTGGTGGTAATGTCAAAAACTAAGAATTGGGCACTCTTTGTGATTGCATAGAGAGTGATGGGGCCTTGGATAGGTTTGTGAGATTTTTTTTAAGACTCAAAGATGATGATATGAAGTTTTAGGAAAGGTGTGGGAGGTTAAATAGAAAGAAAGTTGGATAGAGGCACTGGGGATTAGATCTGAGTAAGGTAGAAGGGTGGTGTCTAAAGTTAGATAGCTTAATAGAAAAATATGAGCTATTAGAAATGAAAACAGAGAGAGAACACTTAATTGTTGAATGTAACCTAGAGGTAGATGGTGGTCGTGGTTGTAGAAGGTGGTGATCCGGAGTGAATACAGTAGAAGGGTAACACAATGCTTCCTAGTGCGTGTGCTGGAGCTCTGGAAGAACTTGTGGGTGAACCAAATGACGTCTGAATGCTAAGAGGGGATCTCATTGGTCGCAAGGTCACACAAAATCTTAAGAGTATGAATGCATATAAGCACAAGCTAAGAAATATAAATTCAAAACCTGAAAAAAGAGTTAGAAACTCTTATTTAACCTAATTAATGGTGGTTAGGTGATCGACATCAGTTAAGGAGAATAATTCCAAGTTGCTAAAAATAACATGATATTTGTTATTTTTGGTGTGATTTGAATCCTCATTATGATTCTCAAGTGGAGAGTGTCACTTAGATAAGTAGGAATTTTGTTGGAGAAGAAATAGGGAATTAATTTTAGGGCTAGACTAAGTCCCAGTTGGTTGGGATAAGTAGGGACGTAGTCTTAATTATTCAATAGGATAGGAATAGGTCTTGGGATGAGGTGGACATCTGATGAGGATATTAATCTAATTAAAGTAATTAAATTAATAATAGTACGAGGATGAGGATTAATTTAACTATAGGTGATTAAATTAATAACAATGTGGTGAAGGGAACCATAGCTAGGTATATGTGTTGAATTAATGAATCGAAAGGGGCTAAAGGGATGTGTCCCAAATTTGGGTGTCTAAATTCATCCCTTTTTGTCGTGTAGCTTGTATTGATGATTAGTGTTGACAAAAATAGGATTGGTTGCCCCAAGTATGGTTTGAAGTCAAGTTACCCCAAGTATGGGTGGAGATGATCCCCCTCAAACCCGGAATTGATTAAGTAGTAGGCTAAATCAATGAGGGGTTTGATAAAATGGTAGGTGATGAAAAATAAGGTAGAGTACGAGCCTGAGCAATGATAATATGGGTGTAGGTAATAGGTAGGGGCATTCTAATGCACACACACGTATATAATGTGATAAGGTACAAGGTTAAAGAGCTCACAAACTCTATAAAATCAAAGGTTGATAATTTTATCCAAACAAGTTTGATGTGATCCAGGTATCCAAGGTATAGGATATGGTCCTAAAACACAACTAGGATAGGTGTAGGAATGGGCATTAGGTGTTTTCTAGAGAACCAAAAGGTTTGGTTGGGATAAACAACATGACATTATGCAAGGCAAGGTTAGTAGGCTAAACAACATGAGTAATGTCATCACAAGAGTTAGTGAGTAAGTGAATTTGAGAGTCAAATGGGTAGGTGTGGTTTGGGTTAATAGGTAAGTTCATAGGCAAGGCCAAGGTAGAGGAAAAAAACATGCCCCAACTGATAGTGTGATTGGTTGTTAGGTAATAAGGCCATTATGTGTTGTTACGAGGCTGGGGTGAGGTCGTGGTTGGAAGAATATGGTTTTAGGTAGCTAAATTGAGGGTAAATTAGGTGTATGTTAGTTGCAAGGTGACCAACCCCGGTTGAAGTTGAACCGATGCTAGTGAGGCTAACTGATGTCGGTCCATCAAGGCATGAGACCGAAGTCAGCTAAGTCGTATTAGGGGTAAAAAATAAAATCAGTATTTTACGGATTCATTTTTACCTTATTACTTTTGGAAAAAACATGAGTGAGAGCATTTGGTCGAGAAAAGGTACGAGGTGGAGAGGAATGTTGAATTGGTGAGTGATTACTAGTTGACAAGAGTTCATTTAGATGGGCCCGCAATATCGATACAAGTAATTGGATTGGTCAAGAGCTAAGGATTGGATTTAGGCATAGCTGAGGTGGGAGAGGGGAGCGGGAGGACTGCTAGTTCAAAGACTGGAGTTCCCACCATGGTGACCAAGGCGAGTAGAGGTAGGATTTGAAATCCATTTAGTGTGTGTGATTAAACTAAGGTAGAAAAAGATTGAATTTGAGTTTTTTAAATGAATTTGAAATTTTTGGTTAAAATGGGGTGAAAATGGGGAGGATGAAATGTAGATTAATTAGGTTGTAAAAAGAGTGTGGGTGGAATTTAGATAATTTGGGGTAGATTTTAGGTGGTTTTGGTTAATTTTTTACAAAAGAGGGACATTGGGGTTCGTCCCTAGTATCGAAAGTGATCGACGTTGGTTGAGGTTCAGCCAGCATTGGTGGGCTAGTCGGTGTTGGTGGGGACAAAGGGTGACCAATACCGGTTGGGGGTGACAAGTTCTGGTCACTGTAAAAAAGTGACTAAGTTCTAAAATTGAAAATAATGGAGTTATAGGATAGATGATGAAGAGGGAAGGTAGTGGTAGATAGAGTAGGTGTATAAACTGATAGAATTATGTGGGGTTTTGAGTGAATAGAGGTATGAATGATCAAGGCTTAGGTGCAAGTTGTGTCAAATTGGTGAAGGTAGGAAAGTAGTAAACCAGAATATGTGAGAGTGTTTTAGGCAAGATAGAATTAGAGTAGGTGAGTTAATTTAGTAGAAAAATAGATAGGCGAGGAAAATTATGTGTGGGATGGGATTGTGTAGGTGTGAATAGATGATTAAAAAGAGGGAAGTGATTGACAAGTGTAATTGGTAATGATGCAGGTGCATCACTAATTAACTATGTGGGATAGGGTACCACCATTGTTAGTATAGATGCAAGTTGGCATCGCTAAGGACAAGTGGGACCATATGCAAGATGCTGAGCTTGTTGATGTGAGGTGATATAGGTATATCATTCAAGATCATAGTTTGATGGTCATGCTCATTGATAGATGGAACTCAGCAACCGATGCCTTCCATCTACCCACCGACGAGATGACGATTACATTAGAGGATGTGTATAGGATTTTGCGGCTACCAATTGTGGGGGAGATAGTATACTAGATTTTATCTGATGAGGTAATGGAGACTATGATCACAGTATTTGGTGAGGTGGTGGGTGACCTGGGTGAGTACAGTGCCAGCATCAGCTATGGAGACATGTATGTTGCACATCCTCAGGAGACCAGGTTGGTAATTTTGATGATGGTGGCAGTGGGATATTACGTGCTCCTAGATTCAGAGAGAAAAAAATTTCCCTAAGCACTGATGGGGGTTTTACAAGACATGATGGAGGAGTGGGTTTGTTTTACGTGGGCATTGGCCTACTTGGTACAACTGTATAGGGAGTTATGGGCATATTGAAGGATTCGACGATATGGTATCTGTTGTACATATTTACTACATTATTAGTCCTATGAGCACATAGTTATTGTGCACCCATAGGGACTTCTGAGGCACAATTGACATCAGGGCATTGCTCGAGCTGGTTATAGGAGATGGGTACCCATAGGAGCTCATCCGTTGATAGAGGAGGCGCCATGTGACATAGCTTATTATAGGCAGCTGTTGGAGGGATTATATGCGATGTACATTGTATGGAAGTCGTATGTGGATTTTCCATCTAATGACGATATGGCAGAGGAGTTGGCAGGGCTTCAGTTGGTCAGATGGATAAATGAGATATATGTCAGTGAGCATGAGATGATTCCAGTGGACAAATTTTGACACCATTTCAGGTTGCATCAGGATATGCCTCCACCATTTCTTCAATATCACAGAGATGATGTGGAGATACCTTTGTCTCTGCCACATCCAGTGGATCCTACAAGGTAGGAGGATTAGGTAGTTGATATGTGTATTGATGATGTGGGCACCACAGACACATACATGCATTAGTGGGTAGTGTGGCTACAAGCAGCACCGTTAGGACAAGGCCAATCAAACGTAGCTATAATGATAGTGTATAGGGATGCACTACATGGGATGGTCATTTCTTTACAGTTTTAGCTCACATAGGCACAGGAATAGGTGGTCACTCTTCAGGGGAATATGACTAGATTATAGGGAAAAATTTCCCAGGGATAGGCTCAAGCTCCTACATAGGCACCAATAGATGATGGGGGACAGGTATCAACTTTGTAGGCACGGATGACGGGGTTACAAGCCTAGATAGTCACCCTACAGGGGTAGTGAGCCACATCATAGGCACAAGTGACTGCATTACAGGCACAAGTAGCTGCACAGATACCACCTCAGGCACCTGCCATATAGGAAACAGTACAGGGAATAGTCTAGGGGACAGTTTTATTGGGACAGGGTCCACATGTTAGGGTGAGAGCAATGGCTCCTCCCTAGGTGATATATATTTCCACCTATAGAGATGTAGTATCAGAGGAGAGGTATTATCAGGACTAATTTTTAAAGGAAGGTATACATGTTTCATCTTATGCTGAGCACAGAACATAGTAGGAAATCAGTGCTAGGAGAAACTCATAGACACATAGTTTGAGTAGCTCAAGAGTCATTGGCCACATAGGTAGGGTGAGCGAGAGGTTACCAGTTTGTGGTAGAAGATTTTAGGTGAGTATACTGGAGATATGATGAGTGGGCAAAGACTGGGACCAAATGAGGATAAATGAGAGAGCATCAGGGGAGCCGGGCCTGTCGACATTAAAATTTTCCTCCGTAACTTCTATTTTATTATGTATGTATTAGGAATAGGATGTTGTTAAGTATGATTAGTAGTGGCGTCTGATAGAAGATAACGGTGCCTGTCAATACGGTGCTGCCAATAAAGTAGAGTACGGTAACAGTCAAAGTACAATAGGAATGTTGTGGTAAAAAGTAAATATTTGTCGTAAGTGGTCCGGTAATGTTAAAATGTCAAAGTTGGGGTAAGTAGAGAAGTAGGGTCTACATGATTAGGAATTAGAAATATTATATTTGTAATAAGGACAAAGAGTGATGTCATAAATATTTTGTGTATTTTATTTGTGGAAAAGTCTAAAAAGGTGGAACCCATGTGAGATGATAAGGTTTATCTTATCTTAGAAGATAAGCCTACATGTAAAGGCAAGAGTTTAGGCATGGAATATGATTGGCCGGAAGATATTTCCTATCCTATCTTAGAGATAGGGTGGATAAGCCTGAATTCCTATAAATAAAGAGGCCACCCCCCCTCATTTAGCATAGAAGGAAGTAGTGAGAAATATTGTATGAGTAAGTGTGTAAAGGAAGCCATCATTTAGAAGGTGTGTTAAAGAAGCCATTGTGAAGTTTCTCCCATAGTTATTGTTGGAAGGCAAGTGAAGTTAGTAACACTTGAAGTACCTCATGGGTGAGATTGTAACAATTTCATGTTGATATTATAATTTACACTTATATTTCAGATTTTTCATCCTTCCTTCGTATCATAGTCTATGGTATTCTTGTGTTATGTTTGTTGTTGTGTTTCTAGATTACATCCACCAAACTAAAGGCTGTGCATTAGTAAATAATCATAGCACGAGGAGTTCCCGGTGGAGAATTATCATAGTGCCGGATTGGTGATGACATTTTTGGTTCCGTTGCTGGGACCATTCCTCATTGGTGGATTTTCTGGAGAGATATTCCCACTTAGTCAGAAATCATTTGGAGGGTAACCTTGTTTTACTGTGCATAGTAGTTACCATGGTAAAGTCACTTTTTACCATGAATAGTATTTACCATAGTAACTTTACTTTTTACTGTGAATAGTATTTACCACAGTAACTTCACATTTTACCATGAATAGTTTTTACCACAGTAAAGTCAGTTTTTACCGCAGTAAGTCAAGTTTTACCATAGTTTACCATGGTCATTCCTATTTTACTGTAGAAAGGTGTAAATTCATTTTCTATTATAGTGATTCCAATTATTTGTGCACATAAGTCTTGTTGATTGTACTTGTGGGTTGGTATTTCACTGTGGTTACTTTTGAAAATGGGGAAGATTCCTGTTTTTTCAGCCCAATCTAATGAAGATGCTTCCTCTTTCATTCAAGAGTTTAAACGATCTTGTATTTGTAATGGCCTCATAAGAAGGGAACAATGGACTGAATTTTTTCCTACCTTTTTGGATGGTTCAGCCCTTAGGTGGTTTGAAACACTAGGTGATAATGTGAAAAACTCATGGGATTTATTAACTGAAAGTTTTCTTGAAGAATTTGGTGAACAACAGAAATATGTAGATCTCATGATCGATATCACAAAGCTATCCCAAGGAGAGAAGGAGAAGATAAGGGATTATCATGCTCGTGTTCTAGAGCTAAGGAGGAAGCTCGATGCCCAGATCTGGAAGGAAGGATTAGCGGATGGGTTGATGAATGGCATGGATAATCTCCTTTGTAAGCACTTCATTCTTGGGATGAAGCCAGAGATCAGACAACGAGTGAAGTATGACCACCCAGCTACCATTGAACAAGAAAAGGAGATTGCAAGAAGGCAAGAAGAAAGCATGGAAGAGGAGCCCAAAGAAATTGTTGCTAAGGTAGAGCCTACACCAACACCTTTGGTCCAGAATCCACAACCACTCTCGGTGAGCACAAATATTTCTCCTAGTACATCTACTGAGTATGAAGATCTGCTCAAGAAGATGGGTCAGTTAACTATTAATCTTCTTCAAGGAAAAGAATTTAGTTCTCAGGGAGGAGATAGAGGTCCAAAAAGAAATATTTCTGAAGTTGTATGTTATGGTTGTCATAAAAAGGGTCATTATAAGTATAATTGTCTAGATAGAGCTTCTACATCTGGTACAAGAGATAATGATAAAGGAAAAGCACCTGTGAATTCTTTTGATGTAGTAGATAAGAGCATAAATAATGAAGCAGATGTGTTTGTAACAAAAAGAAAGAAAGAAAAAGATAACCAAGATGGAAATGATCCTAAGAAGATGAAAGGAGAAACTAGTAAGAAACATAGGAGAAGAAAGTTGGGTGTGCAGGATTTTCTGATTTCACAGGGGCAAGGACCATACTCCATCTTAGAAGATCTGTCCAAAAGGCCTGCAAATATTACATATGGTCAACTTCTTGGCTATGTCTTCTGAGAAGAGGCGGGAGCTGCGAAGTGGACTCAATGCTCGACGAAGGAAGGAGGTTGAGGTCCCTGTTTTGGAGGCAGAGGCGGATCCCTACGCTCCACAAGCTGAGGTATTATGTAATGGTATTTCAATTCATGATGTCTTAGTTGATGGAGGTGCTGCAGTTAATGTAATGACCGAGTCTGTAATGAATATGTTGGGTTTAAAAATTGATCGCCCCTCAACACTTATGTTAAGGTCATTAAATAAGGGAAAAACTAAACCAGAAGGTGTTGTTTCAAATGTGGCAATATCTGTTATGGGTGTTGTATGTGTGGTAGACTTTTAGGTGATGAAAAATGGTACTGTTGCGTACCCAATGTTGTTGGGAAGGCCATGGCTAAGGAGAGTTCATGCAAGAAACTACTAGAATGAAGGCTTCATGACACTTGGACGTGGTAGAGAGAGGGTGAAGATAAACGTGATCCCTTGGCATCATAAGGCAGAACCTGTGGATTCAAGTGATGAAACTGATGATTGGACATCCTCTGATTACTCTAGTACCAGTGAAGTGGACACAGAAGATGAAGAAAGTGAGGTTGATGTTTCGGTCATGGATATCCTTCTAGTCACACCGACTCATGAACCCATAAGATTATCTGAAGAAGAAATTGTTGATCATCTCCAACAAATAAAGATTGGTGATGCTGTGATGGAGAGTGAGAAGGAATCCTACCTCTAGCTCTTTCGAAGGTACATACACCTATTCAATTTTGATTACAAGGAACTCCATCAAGTAAGTTGGGTAGAACATTCTATTGAGCTGGTAGATGGTGTTAAGCCCATAAAGCAAATGCCATATAGAATGAATCCTAATTTTTCCAAGACTGTAAAAGAAGAAATAGATAAGTTGCTTGATGCAGGATTCATATTTGCTGTGGAGAATTTAGAATGGGTTTCTCCCATTGTGATCTCAATAAAAAAGAATGGGAAACTACACATTTGTGTTGATTATAGGAAGCTCAACAAGGCAACAAAGAAGGATCATTACCCTCTTCCATTCTCAGATCAGATCTTGGACGAAGTAGCTGGCCAGGAGTGCTATAGTTTTACTGATGGATATAGCAGATACAACCAAGTTCCGTATAGCAGAGAAAGATCAGCTGAAGACCACGTTCACCACTCCTTGGGGAACATTTTCTTATAGAGTTATGCCTTTTGGGTTGTGTAATGCTCGGCAACATTCCAGCACTTGATGAATAGGGTGTTTGAACCCTACATTGGAAACTTCATCAGAGTATTTCTGGATGATTTTTACATCTATGGGAGCAAGATGGACCACCTGCACTAGATGGAGACAACATTTCAAAGGTTAGATGAAGCACAAGCCTCACTAAACCCTACAAAGTGTGTCTTTGGATGTTCTAAAGGTGTTTTGTTAGGGCATGTTGTATCCAGAGATGGTATTGGTACTGATCCTGATAAAGTTTCAAAAATCAAAGAGTTACCATTTCCTATGAATAGAAGTAAGTTGAGATCATTTTTAGGCCATGTGGGTTACTATAGAAGGTTCATCAAGAATTTCTCAAAGATTGCACAGCCACTAACCCAGTTCTTGAAGAAGGATGTTACTTATGAACCAGGAAATAAGGCGCATGAAGCTTTTGAACAACTGAAGGAAGCCTTGGTGTCTTCACCTGTTTTAAAGAATCCAGATTGGAACAAGCCATTCATTGTGTATACTGATGCCTCAGATGCAGCACTAGGAAGTACTTTGAGCCAAAAGGATGAAAATGGGAATGATCATCTAGTTTACTTTGGGAGTAGACAAATGAGTAGTGCTGAGGTAAATTATACTGTAACTGACAAAAGAGGCTCTAGCTATCATTTTTGCTGTAAAGAAGTTTAGAAATTACTTGCTAGGGCAGAAATTTATAGTTGTAACAGATCATCAGGCTCTAAAATATATTGTAAATAAGCCTAACCCATCAGGGAGGATAGCAAGATGGATAATTTTTCTACAAGAATTTGAATTTGATATTATAGATAGGCCAGGAAAGAAGCATGTCAATGCATATGCACTCTCTCGAGCCTATGATGGTTTAGGTTCATCTTGTGATGATGATGATTTCCCAGATGCAGCATTGTTATCCCTTGACATGATCCCTAGTGAATACATAGATATTTGGAATTATCTGAATGAATTCAAGTTTCCTGATGGTGCCAATGCAAAGACTAAGAGGAAGATTACTCAAGCCAGTCGTCCATATTCTATTCTGCATGGAGTATTATTTCGAATAGGACCTGATGGATAGTACAAGAGGGCAGTTGGACATGATCAAGGGAAGGAGCTGATAGAAGAATTCCACAATGGTACATGTGGAGGACACTTCTCTGGACAACTTACAACAAGAAGGATCTTGGATGCAGGTTATCACTGGCCCACTCTTTTTAGAGATTGTTATAATTATTGTAAGACATGTGATATTTGTCAAACACATGGTAACCGTAAGACTTCATCAGCTCCATTATGCCCTATTCTTCCACTTGGTCCCTTTGAAAAGTGGGGAATAGATATTGTAGGTCCACTTCCAACTACCCCATGCCAAAATAAGTATATTGTAGTTGCCACAGATTATTTAACCAAGTGGGTTGAAGCTAGGCCATTGAAAACAACTTCCATGGATGAAGTGGCAAGGTTCATATATGAACGCATTGTCACCAAATTTGGTTGTCCATTAGAAATTGTAATAGATCAAGGAAGCCACTTCATTAATGAGGTGGTAGAAGCCCTAGTCAACAAGTTTTCTATTAAGCAAAGGAAGGCAACAACATACAAGCCAAGCACAAATGGACAGGTGGAACGAACAAATTTTGTGTTGTGTCAAATTATAGCAAAAGATGCAGCCTTGCAGGTACATAAGTGGGATAAAAGAATTCATGCAGCATTGTGGGCATATAGGGCAACATCAAAGTCAACAACAGGATACTCCCCATTTCAGTTGGCTTATGGCATTGATCCAGTTCTTCCTATTGAGTTTGATATTCCCACTATGAGAGTTATGAAAAATGAAAGGATGGATGAAAGTGATTCAGTAAAAGAAAGGTTGGTGCATCTTCATTTGCTAGAGGAAATGAGGGAAATAGTGAAGGATACAAGCTATAAGAAGAAAATGAAGTAGAAGGAATACTTTGATCAAAAGATCCGTTGGTCTCCATTTCATGTGAATGACTTGGTTCTAGTATATGATTCCAGATACAAAAAAAGAAGACAGAGAAAATTTCTTCCCAAATGGATGGGGCCCTACAAAATAGCAGCTGTGCATGAAAATGGTACATATCGACTGGAGGAATTGGATGGCACTCCCATTACGAAATGGGTCAACCACGACAAGTTAAAGATTTTCCAAGCACCAGAATAGTCTACTCTGAGGACGGAGTAGAAGCTAGGAAGGGGGAAAATGTCGACATTAAAATTTTCCTCCGTAATTTCTATTTTATTATGTATGTATTAGGAATAGGATGTTGTTAAGTATGATTAGTAGTGGCATCTAATAGAAGATAACGGCGCCGTAGTACAGTGCCGCCAATAAAGTAGAGTACAGTAACAGTCAAAGTACAATAGGAATGTTGTGGTAAAAAGTAAATATTTGTCGTAAGTGGTCCGGTAATGTTAAAATGTCAAAGTTGGGGTAAGTAGAGAAGTAGGGTCTACATGATTAGGAATTAGAAATATTATATTTGTAATAAGGACAAAGAGTGATGTCATAAATATTTTGTGTATTTTATTTGTGGAAAAGTCTAAAAAGGTGGAACCCATGTGAGATGATAACGTTTATCTTATCTTAGAAGATAAGCCTACATGTAAAGGCAAGAGTTTAGGCATGGAATATGATTCATCTGGAAGAGATTTCCTATCCTATCTTAGAGATAGGGTGGATAAGCCTGAATTCCTATAAATAAAGAGGCCACCCCCCTCATTTAGCATAGAAGGAAGTAGTGAGAAATATTGTATGAGTAAGTGTGTAAAGGAAGCCATCATTTAGAAGGTGTGTTAAAGAAGCCATAAGAGGTGTCATTGAAGTTTCTCCCATAGTTATTGTTGGAAGGCAAGTGAAGTTAGTAACACTTGAAGTACCTCATGGGTGAGATTGTAACAATTTCATGTTGATATTATAATTTACACTTATATTTCAGATTTTTCATCATTCCTTTGTATCATAGTCTATGGTATTCTTGTGTTATGTTTGTTGTTGTGTTTCCAGATTACATCCACCAAACTAAAGGTTGTGCATTAGTAAATGATCATAGCACGAGGAGTTCTCGGTGGAGAATTATCATAGTGCCAGATTGGTGATGATAGGCCTTCATGATAGGATGATAGATTTTGATGATATCTGACATTATTTATTTTTTTGACATATATACCGGCCTGTGTGCTCAAAGATGCGAGATTGTATATGATATTTTTTGATATACTTGTATTTATACATGTATATTCAGTGTATTGATATACATACCTTCGATGTATAGATTGATGATGAAATTTATATATGATGTTATTTTATTTCCATTGTACTATTATCATGGAAAGTAGATGTAGGCATGGTTTGGTTCTATTTCCAAGTTAATGTTGTTATATAAAATAGGTGATTTAGAAATGGTTGAGTCAGACGTAGGCATAGTGGATTCATGAAAATTAGAAGTTACAGGCATGATTGAGTTGAAAATTTGTAAGTGTTGTTGTGATGGAAATCTAAATATTTTTAGGTATGAGTTGTGTGAGTGATATATGTTTGAATTGTATTTCCATTGTATTGATGTCATGGAAATTAGGTCATTAGGTGTGGTTGAGTCTATATAGTTTGTTAATGATTGCTTGAAATGGTTTAATTTCAGTTGTTCGAGTGTTATGGAAACTAGATGAGTAGGCATGGTTTGGTTATGTGATTGAGTGATTTGATTTTCATTGTATTGATGTCGTGAAAATTAGATGTTAGGCATAGTGAAAATATGATTGAATGGTTTAATTTTCACTGTATTAATTGTACATGGAAATGAGATGTTAGGCATGGTTAAATTTGATGTGTTTTGATTTAATTTACAAGTTATTGGTATTATGGAAAATAAATGATAATGTACTTATGCAATGTTTGGTTTTGTTTGTGAGTTAGCTTCCAAATTATTGTTTTTATGGAAACGAACTATTTGATGGGGGGATGATGATGGGTAAAAGAGTGGTTGAGATAACCTCAATGGGCCACATGCTCTAAGAGCTTTGCCTACATATCCCTTGTGAAAGGGGCCTCAGATTGTTGTAGTTCTCCCATATGATAGGGAAGAATAAGATGAGGTAGGTGAGTAGGTTGGTAATGAGTTTATGTATGGTCAAATGGGTAAGATAACTTAGGTATGGTTGTGTTTAGGTTGATTAACATGGTTGTGTCTAGGTTGATTAGGCATGGTTTTGTCCAGGTGGATTAGGCATGGATTATGTCTAGGTTGATTAGGCATGGTTATGTCTAGATTGTAGGATGTGTAAGATGTGAGACAGAGTTGATTGAAGTAGATGATGAATGTAAATGTAGGTGAAAGGAGAATAAATCCTAGAAACTAAGTGTTGAATGTCTTTGTCCTATGTAGAAGAATCAATAAGTAAATAAAGGAGTGAACTAAACAGAAGTAAAATGCCCCAAGTTTCCAAAGACCTAAATTTCATATCCTTAGAATCATTGATCGTAAGTCCCTAGATATGTTGCATGATGCGATAGGTCTATAGGTGAAAGAAGTTACATGATCACAATGTGTAAAGTACATGCTTCATCCCTTGAGTTGGTTTAGAAGATAATAAAATAGCAGGTAAAGTGGAAGGGTTCATTTTTAGTGTAACCTTGTTGTCGGACATCATGCCCCTTCTGCAAGATACCCAAAACCAGAATCAACAAGTCTGTGACCAAAATTTTGTATTTTTCTTGACTTTTTTCTTTTATTTTCTTTTTGTATATATAGATTGATCGATGTGGGAAGTCTATAATGGGATAAATAATTTCTCCTTGAGGTTTCTTGAAGTTGATCGATGTGGGAAACTCCAAAATTATTTTATTTGAGAAGTACAAATTAGTCTTCTTTTTTGGATAGACTAAATATAATATGAGGTTGGATTTTCATAGTTGTCCTTCGAGGGAGTAGTCTACTTATAGCAGCAAGAAAGAGAAGTAGATGTTCATTTTTGAGGGATTCATTTATTTTGAGAATTTTGACTCAAGGATTTGAGTTTTTGGTTATCCCATGTATATTTTTGCTTTTTATTTTGAACTTGAAGTCATGGACAATGACTATAAAGGAGTATAGGCCTCTTTTGTGAAGGAAAGACCATAACATGAAGAGGTTAGCTATGAAGAGGAGTTTCAAGTGACAAACAACCATGGGATTCCATCCTAAAAAGACAAAAAGTATCCATGAGAATCATGCCATGAGTAGAGTCTTGGTACTCATGTTTAAGACAAGGCTAAATGGTAACGGATAATCACACAAGTTCTAGTTTAGTCGTTGGTCCTTAAAATAGGTAAATGGAGGAAAGGTTCATTCAAGGGATGAGCATATAGGTGACATAAATTGATGTAGTAATTTATTCAATAGTAGAATGGTCAAAGATGTAAGGCATTGAGGGGCTCAGGTTCGGGTTTACCTTCAAGAGAAGATAAACGATAAGTGCCTGATCCATAGGAATGGGTAACAATATAGGGTCCAAGCCAATTAGGAGAAAATTTTCCCCATTTTCTTTTCTCTACTTTGGTTACATGTTGATTTTCCTTTAGAACAAGATTTCCGACCTTGAAAGTGTGTTCATGAACACATTTTTCATAGGTATGTTTGATACATTTTTGGTAAATTTGAAGATGGTCGAGAGCAGTTAAATAAGTTTTCATCTAATAGCTCAAGTTGTGCAAAATGTTTTTGGTGAAATTCATCGTCAGATAGCATATATTTTATTGAGATATGAAGGGATGGAATTTGGACTTTGAGAGAGGCAGGATGGCCTCTATATTGTAAACCAAAGAAAAAGGTGTAGCATTGGTAGAGGTATGAATGCTAGTATGGTAAGCCCATAAGGTGAAAGGAATGTGCATATGCCAATCCTTTCCAGTATCAATTGATGACTTTCATAAGAATTTTGTTTAGGGTTTTGTTGGAAGATTTGACTTGGCCATTGGTCTGTGGGTAATAGGGTGATGAAAAACTTAGTTGAATGCCAAAGTTATCACATAGTTTGGGTAGGGTTTTTTTTTGAATTGTTTTCCATTATCAGTGATAAGGTGATGAGGAACACCAAAAGTGACAAATGATGTGGTGATTGATGAATTCACATATTTTCTCAACTTTAGTTGAAATGAGAGGGATGGATTCTACCCATTTAGTATAATATTCATGTTGTTGTGATGATCCATTGATGACATTGAGAAGAATGAAGGGTTAATCTCTCCGACAAGATCCAAACCCCATTAAGAGAAAATCCAAAAGTCCCTAACGACTTGTAAGGCGTGACTAGGAGTATGGTGAAGGTTAGCATGTTGCTGACATTTTACACAATGTTTGGTGGATTCAAGCAATATTGGTTAAGGGTTGGCCAATAATAGCCAAGGAGAAGGATTCTTTGGCAACAACATCACCACTGAAATGTTCCACAAAATCCCATCATGGACTTCTTTAATGGTGTATGGAATTTCAGAACTAGTGAGGAACCTGAGTAGGATACCATCAAAGCCACATTTGTAGAGAAGACCTCCCATAATGACGTAATGGGAGACCTTGTGGAGGAAGGCACGCCAAACCATTGCGAGTGAGGTATGGAGGTAACATTGAAAGGGAAAGGTAGTTGGCAACGTACTTCTTATACCAAATGTTGTGTGGGTTGGTTTCAATACAGTCCCACAAAATTAATGCCATGAATGATGTAGGAAGGTGATTGCAATCATTATATTGTGACAAATATTTTCAAGTCAGAAGGTGAGGCTAGTATTTGTGAGGTGAGACAAGCCATGGTATCCATGAATTTGTTGGTGGATCACGGAGTGGTTTGAAGGAGGAAATGGTCAAAGGTGGTCAAAAGTAAGTTGACATGGAACTTATATTTTTGAAGGACCTTATTACAAACTGGTATATACCATTGACTTGGTTCACAACTAGTTGAGAATCACTAAATATATTAATGGATTTAACATCTAAGGTGATGGCAGTTTGAAGACCTAAGACAAGTGCTTCATACTCACAATGTTATTGGTGCATTCAAAGTATAATTTGAATGATAAAGGAATAGGCTCTCCATTGAGAGGAATGAGGATGACTCCTGCACCACCCCCACATTGACATTTAGAAATGTCAAAGAATAAGGTCATTTGGTAAAAATTAGGGTCAACAGGAAAATCATCGATGGAAAGGGTAGCGATAGATTCATCCGGGAAATCAAAGTTAGAAGATTGGTGTTCGGGAAGCGGATCAGTCTGTAAGTTGATCTGTAATGGTTTGTCCCTTGACAATTTTGATGAATGAACTCTAGGTCTAAGTATGCGAGGAGCATGAGCCAACACGAGGTATGCATTGATGTTGGTAAGGTTTGGTATACATGTAATGAAAAGGGTTGGTGTTAGTGACGATGAAGGTTTTATGGTTAAGTAGGTAGTGGAAAAGTTTGGTGGCGATGAAGACTAAGGCTAGGAAAATCTTTTCAGCATGGGTATATCTAGTCTCATAGTCTAAAAGCATATGACTTATGTAATAAACTACTTGCTTCCATGTGTTTCTCATCACGATGAGCAAGCATGGCACCCAAGGAATGGTCAGTGGAAGAAATGTATAGGTAGAAAGGTTTTTCATCTTTAGGTGGGATGAACACAGGTGGTTGAAGAAGGTATTTCTTCAAGGCTTCAAAGGATTTGTGGTACTCATTGTTCCAATTGAAGGAGACATCCTTTTTAAGAAGATGATGAAAAGGGTGACATCGGTCAGAAATTTGGGAAATAAATGTTGAATGGATTGCAATTTTCCTTGCAAACTACAAATTTGTTAAAGGTTAGTAGGTGGGGGCATCTCTAGAATGGCCTTGATTTTGGTGGGATCAACTTTGATGCCCCACAAAGAGATAATAAAACCAAGGAGCTTTCCGGAGAGGACTGTAAAGATGCATTTCTTTGGTTGAAGGAAAACACAGTATTTGATGAGGTGGTTGAAGATGATTTTGAGAATAGGGAGATGTTCTGCACATGACTTTTGGACTTACCAAGAAGGTCTTCAACATAATCTTCCAATATGTCATGCATGATGTCATGGAAGATATAGGTCATAGTGCGATGATAAGTGGCACCAACATTTTTCAAGCCAAAGGGCATGACATGATAATAGAAAGTCCCCTAAGGGGTGATGAAGGTGGTTTTTGTATTGATCCTATGGCATGAGTAATATTTGGTTATAACCCGAGAATCTATCCATGAGAGATAGCATCTCATGGCCGGTTGTAAGATCAACAAGTTGGTCTATGCTAGGTAAAGGAAATTCATCCTTAGGGAAAGTGAGGTTAAGGTCACAGAATTCCATGTAGATGTGGAGTCCCCCTGTCACCTTGGTGATAGGTACAATGTTAGAGATCCATTATGGATAGTGAATGGGTAATGAAAGAACATAAAGGAGGCATTGGAGTTATTCTTTCATAATAAGGGAAATGCGTGGATGCATTTTTTGCAACTTTTATTTCATAGGTTTAGCATCGAGGATAGTAATGATATTGTGCACCATGATATTCGGGTCAATACCAGGAATATCAGCATAAGACAAAGAAAATCATTGTTTCTATGATCTTGGAGGAAAGAGGTGAAGGCTTCCTGTTCGGTGGAATCTAAAGATTGACCTATCTTCAGCATGTGAGGGTCATTCTGAGTGTGAATGTTGATCTCTATGGTTGATTCATTCAACATGGTTTATGTCTCAGAAGGTAATGACCAGTGAATGTAAGAATCTTCCATACCTAGATAGGTGAGAATGGAATCATCATCCTAACATTGAATAACTTTGATAGAATATGTTTCTTCTTCCAACATGTTAGGATAAAGAAGAGGAAGGGAAGAGGATGCCTCGCATTATCACGATGATAGGTTAGAGGTCCCAAGGAAATGATGTTAAAAAAAAGTTAGGAGGTATGGATTATGGATCCATTGACTCTCTAGGTGATGGTGGTGCGACAGGTGAAGATGGTGGTCAAGAAAAGAAGGTGAAGAAGGTTGATCTTCCTCTACGAGTTTTACTCTTTCCTTCTTAGGATTAGGTGGTTTAAAAAATCCAATACCACGTCAGTCCTTATGTTTTCGGGTAGTACAAGGAATAACTATGTGACGACCTTATTTGTAAAGACCAAATACAAATCCTTTCCAAGCACAGTGATAGAGAAAGGTGCAGGTGAAATGCGTAGTTGGTGAGGTAACAAAAGTCAGAGGACAAAGGTCATGTTTGAGTAGGTGGTTCAGGAGAATATGAAGAAGTATCAAGTTCCCCCAAATTTTAGGTTGGTGTGCAGGTGAGGGGACCATATGGAAAGGTTTCTCCTACATGATGGTCATAATGTGGGTGCTGATGAAGGTTTCCATACTCTTAAGGAGTTTGGAAGGTATCAGATATTGTACATGTGATACTCCCCCAATGTAAGTCATTGAAAAACACCTTCCAAAGGGTCAGAAGTAGGTACTTGGGTGGTGGGAATGGAATAAGAAGAAGAAGAAGAAGAAGAAGGGTTAACTTTAGAAGCTACAAAAGTAGTGAGGAGAGGTATGCTAGTTGATGAAGGTGCAGTAGTAGAAGTGGTAGAGGAAGCAGTGGTGGAAGATTAAGTGCAATTGCAGTAGTAGACAAGGTAGAAGTGGTAGTAGAAAATGAAGCAACAACAAAAGTAGGTGAGGAAGTGGTGGTGGTAGATGCCTTAACTGGAATAAGGACATCATTAGGTTGATACAACATGTTACAAGTTTTGAAAGGTGAAGGGTCTGCTTGAATAGTATAAGGGTGTCCTTCATATTCGAATTTGATGCAGCGATGTAAATTCAAAGGTACACATCCCCATGAGCATGAATCCAAGGTCAGTCTAGCATCATGTTGTATTAGAATTCCCCCTCGAGAACATATAATAATTCAGGAATGGTGCGGGGGCCCACGCGGATGTGGAGAATGATGGTGCCAAGGGTAGTGGTTATGGCATCATTAAATGAATGCAACATAATTGGGTTATTATGAATGCAATGGGAAGGTATGCATATTTGTTCGTATGCACTGGAAGAAATGATATTGATGCTTGCATCTCCATTGATCATAATGCGTCAGACATGAGTATCATAGATGTAGATAGAGATGAAGAGGGTGGGGATAGGATCCTCTAAATGGAAAGTAGACTAATTTCTGAGTCAGAGAAACTGACAACAGAAATCTGATGAGTGGTAGTGGTAATGGAGGTCTTGGGCAAAGCAATAAGAGCATCCACATGATGAGGGGTGAAAATGGTGGCAATGGGTGAAGGGTCATTCAGTAACACCTTAATGGTTTGCATGATTTCAATAATAAACTGTCAATGAGATTCAGAGGTTTGGATGAGGTCATACAAAGACATTTTTAAAGGTGATTGATGTAGTTGTTTGATCATGGTACGATGTGTAACACCATTAGAAATTGGATAGGTTGGCCTACAGATGGTTACCTTGGGTGCAGGTGTAGATGGAATGTTGGGTAAAGGTGTAGTGGATGGGTTTCCATGGCATCTCTTTCCCTTTATCTTTTTTTTCTCAAGTGGAAACTTGAGCCATATTGATTTGAGGAAGAGAGAGAGATGAGTCATGAAAGGTATAACAGTAGGATGGACAAAAACCTAGTGCGAGATAAGAACCTTGTGAAATTAGTATGGCACATTGGAATTTTGGAAGGGGTTTGGCTAGCTCTCTAATCCATACCATGTTAATCATCAAAGGTTAGAGGAGGAAAATAGGATTGTGGAGGTGGAGGTGAAGGCTACTGAATAGTTATGGGTTTAGGTCGTATGGTGACAAGAGAAGGGGGAATGGATGTTCTCCTCTAATTGGTCATCTTCTTCCAAGAGGATTTTTTCATTACAAAGATGAAGGAGAATGTTTCTAAGTACCTTACAATCCTTGATATCATGTCCTGGAGAATGATGATATGCATAGATCTTAGTATCGTCAAACCCTGTTGGTTTAGGTTTGATCGAGTCATAAGGTTTGATGGGAGGTAATGTGATAGACAAGGTTTCTAACAACCTAGCAAGGAAATTAGAATAGGATCCTACCAATGGATTGCAATGTGAAGTTCAGAGTGGGTTTGGGTGAAGGCATGGGTGATGGATATGAAACAGGTGTTGATTGAGGTGGTGTAGGTGGAGTTACCTTTTTGGTAGGTAATGAAGATTTTGTTTTTGGTTTTGATTTAGGTTTGCACCTTCTTGGGTAAAGGTGTAGGTGGGGAATGTGAGGAAGAAGGGGATATGGAAGATGAAGTAAATTTGAAGATCCATGGTGAAAGTGACTATGTTGGCAGTGGCGTGGCAGTAGGTAACGTAGATGATGTATGTAAAAAGGGAAATGAAGATGAGGGTGTAGGTGCGGGCTAAAAATTTATTGCAGGTAAAGGTATGGATGTGGGTTAAAGCGGTGATGAAGGTACAGGTGTAGGTGAAGATTGAGGGTGTGATGATGGTAAAGGTGTGGGTGTGGGCTTTCTCACATGGGGTTTTTTTTGGAAAAGAGGTAAGGGCGTGGGAAAAGGAGCTGGTGAAGGTACGGACATAGGTTGTCATACCTTATACTTGCCTTGGTGAAGTGGTTGTTTAACCAAGGTTGATGGATGTGGGCCTAAGATTGATGGAAGATGTGAGGGTGAATAAGGCCTAGGAGAATGTGGCTTCTTCTTAGGCACAAAATTTGACTTCATGACATATGGTTATGTAATATTCAGATCTAATTTGATGGTGGGATGCACTAGCCTAGGCGTAGGGTGGACCCCTAGTGTAGCGGTGGGTTTAGTTGAATATTTGGATGTTGATGAGGATTTAGGTGCAGGTGAAGGTTGGGGTGAAGGAAAAGCTGACGAAGAAGTAATGGATATGACTGGTTTAGGTTTTGCAATCTTGGTTGACTGGAATACCTTCAGATAAATGGTGGAGGTATCTATTGGAAACATTTGCATTTGAGTAGATACTGGGAGTTGCAGGCGTCCCTAGAGCGTGGTTTGATCTACATACTCCATCTTGTCTACTAAACGTGATAATTTATTTGGTTTAGAAATTGATGAATGAGTTATGACACCTGTCTAAAACACTGAGTTAAGTGACATAGGTAAGGCTTCTATCTTAGATTCATTCAGTAAGAGTGACGTGATAATATCGACAGGATCATGGAATACCCTCGGTGAAGCATCACTTATAGGAAGAAGAGACATGATTGGCTCCTCAATGGGGTGAGTATATGGAAAAACGTGTGATATAGAATCTTCTTTGGGTAGAAAGGTTGATACGGTAAACCTCATGTTGGATTGAGGAGCAATTGAAATGGGTTCCTCCTTGGGTAGAGGCATAGGCAAGATAGTTTCAATGGTAGGAAAAGATGTAGATGTAGTTGGTTCCTCCATAGGTAGTGGAATAGATGTGATAGGCTCTACAGTTATTTACGACATAGATGAGGTAATATCTTCTGTAGATGAAGGGATAGATGTGAGGAGTTCCTCCATGGGTAGAGGAGTAGAAGGATTAGGCTCTTCCATGGGTATGGGAGCTCACATAAGGATTTCCTTAATAGAGAGGATGAGAGGTAACTGAGCAGAAGAGATAGGTACAGTGTTGAAGACGGTGTGGACCTCATGAACATTGGTGTTAGAAGTCTCACCCGTTTGGTTTGATGATTGATTATGGTTTGGGAAAGGATTTTTATAGATTTGCAATTTTTGGTTTTCCTGAGCATTAGGATTGTTGAGGATGAGATCTCCATTATCTAACATCTCTTGGACAATATTCTTAAATTTTTTACATTTGTAATCATTATGACCCCTAACATGATGTTAATTGCAATAGTCATTTTCTTTATACCATGCAGGCAAAGGAAGGTAAGAATCAAAACTAGTATGTCGTTTGATCGACATAAGGATGATATCCCCTGCTTTTAACAATTTCTCCAGCATAGAGAAGTAAGGTTCCCCTATGGGATTATATTGTCGTTTTTCATACTTATGTTGAAATTTTTGAACAGGAGAAAGAGTATAAGGTGGTTTTGGCTAGTTGGATGGATGAGATGGACCAACTTTCAGGACCACCATGTTGGCAGATCCCTTGGGCTTTAAATGATTGGTTCATGGTTTAGAAGAAGAAACAGAGTTATTTTTTTTAAGGGAGCACTCTTGTTGCACAATTGCAATTTCTTCTCTTCGATAACATGGGTTTAAAGTTTTCAAGACATTATGAATGCCTCATCAAATGTTTGGAAGGTTTGGACTTAGAGATTTGGGGAGATATGTTTGGCATAAGCCCTAGTAAATAACTTTATTAGTTCAGTTTGAGGCAATTAGAAAGTGAGTTGGTTGATAAGACTCTGCCAATGCGTGACAAAATCTACGATAGACTCATCTTCATATTAACGTATCAAATACAAGTCGTTCATGGTAACCTTCTTGACAATGTTGATGGAGAAATGATTGAGAAAGGCTTAGGCTAATTGGTTGAATGAAAAGATAGAGTGCCTAAGTAAGGCACTATACCAGTCTAAGGAAGGTCATGTTAAGGAAATTGGGAAATTTTGAAGAAGTAGGGCATCACCATAGGTAATCAAATAACATACGTGTTTAAAAAATCACAAATGCTATTGTGGATCCTCCTTGCTATTAAATCGGTTAAACTTTGGCATTTCCCAATATGTAGGGTATGGATGAATTGGAATAGAATGGTGAATAGGCTCATTACAAATCTCATCGTAAGTAAGAGAATTGTAGGATCTGGAAACAAATGCTTCTAGGGTCTGCATCTTTTCCATCATCATCTAGATCAAATATGTGGTTGGATTTGATTAAGGTACACCTCCAGCGGCATAAGGAGGTGGATACGATGAGTAGGATGTAGGTGGCATACCAGTAATGGAGGTGTCGAGTAAGTGAACTTAGAAGGGGGCATATAGGCAGTGATAGATGATGATGGCATATACCTTGAATGAGAGGTGTAGGCGATAAGTGGTGGATGAGACAAGGTATAGGTGGGAGGAATGTATGTCGAGACCCTCGTAGTGATAGGCAGAAAAGTGGCAAGGATAGACATGACTAGACTCTTAAAAGGGGTCGATGTAACTGGAGGTTACGAAGTGGGGATCCCTACACTAATATCCATAGATGATGGTGGGGTAGATGTCGTAGGGGCGACAGATGTAAAAGTTGCAATAGATTTCATAGGTGCAACAGGTATCGATGATGTAGGGTCAATTTGAGAAATGACATGTGATGAGGTTAGAGTGGGTAATGCTACACTGGTACTCGCTGATACAAAATTCGGGGCAAGAGAAGGAGACATGGAGGTAGGCATCCTAAACAAAGGTTGACTTAACGAGTCACCGGTGGAAGAATGGGCTAAGTAATATTGCATAGCGGCGGTATTATGATAAAGGAATTTTATGAATTCCTCATCACCTGTGGGTACAACGAGGGGTATGTTGGGGTCCATAGGAAAAGAAATAGAAGGTGACAATGGGCTAGGGGTAACAACTTATGGCTGGTATGAAAGACTAGGGAATTGACTTGTCTGTGAGTAAAAACCATGTGAATAGTATTAAGACAGGTGATCTGAGCTCTACTAATGGTGCATAAACATAAAAACAGATGATAGAATAAATATGGAAAATGAGAATTGGTTTTTTTTTTCGTAGAAAAATAAAAGCACAAAGACCGATGTCAATAGGGTAACCAATGTCGGTAGGATGAGGTGACTGATTCAATTCGTTGGACCGATGTCGATTAATGTGGATAAATAATAGATTTGAAAACTTGGAGATAAGAATTGCTAATCAGATGACACTGAACTCTGTTGACGGTAAAAAAAACTCTAAAATGTGTGAAATGTCATAAATAGATCACAAAAAATGACTCCATTTGAATTGAACTTTATTTTGGGTAAAATAACCAAAACAACAGGGAACCAGTTTTGGTCACGAAACTGATGCTGGTATGAGGAGCTAACCAATTGTGGTCAATGAACCAATGTCGATTATTGCGAAATTTTAGAAGATGATGAAAATTTGAAGTTTAAATTGATCAAGTCCAAATAAACACCAACCCAGAAATTGAGTATGGAAATGATAAGTCCTAACACACTCAAAAAAATTTGGAATACACCAAATATGATTACAAAGTATGTAGGGAAATAAAAAGAGGCGAAACGATCTCACAACTCAAAACACAAATCAGGAAAAATCTAGCAAACAAGCCAAATCCTAGGTAATAGATTTTTATGTTGTGTGGCTTATGCCATTTTGAACTAACTATAAGTAGAGTAGAATTTTTTGTCAACGAGGGTACCCTATAAGGAACTAATTGTCTATGGATGGTTTCAGGTAAATTTTGGCTTGGTGTCCCCAATATATACTTCACAGTACGCGAGGTTCTACTCTAATATGATGACTGAACCAAAACACCAGCTGGATGTACCGCTAATCCGATTATTAGTTGTTAACGGTAATTGCTAAGAAGGAAGATGTTTAAGAAATGAGTGATTTGGTTTTGGGTGTGTGTGCACAAAGTGTGAACTACGGTTCATTCTCACCAACCATCAACTGGTCATGACCTCCAATACATAGGTTGCAAATAAATTTAAGTGAGCTAAATGCAATAATCAGAAATGAGATGCACAAATTTTTAAGCCCAAATGAAAAGTGAAATTAGATGTAGCAAATAGAGAATAAGTCAAGAGAATGATCTTTCACTAGATGCAAGTGTAAAAGAAAGTAAGAAGAATTATTTTTAAACACCAAATCATGAATGTCCTTTAGACAAGTAGAAGAAGAGAACATTGACCAGAGAGATATTTTAATGTGAAATTTTTTAGAAAGAAAGAAACACACAATTCCTATATGAAGAAAATTCAAATAACCCACAAGAGGGGTCCCACTGGGCTTGCCAAAATGTTTCACCGCAAGTAATGCGATTTAAAACAATAAGGGTAATGGCGGTAGGAGGAATACCCTATGTATGTAGATGGATAAGGCCATTGACCAACATTGTAGAATTTCGATCAAATGAAGGAGGACTTACTTTGTTGTCTAGGAGGAAAAATACCTATATAAATTACAACAAGACCACAAAGAAAGAATATTAAATATCAAAATTCAGAGGGACTTCCTAGTGATGGCTAAATAGGAAGAATTGATGCTTCCTAGACTGGTTTGTCAAGTCCTCTGTTTATACAAATTAATACGCAGAAGAAATAATAAGAAATTTCCTACTATAGTTATAAAGATTTCGGTATCCCACAATGCACAAAAAATGAATTTAATTTAACAAGAAGGTTAGGATTGGTTGGGAGGTACTAGTTTGGGTCGGAGGGAAGAGTGGTATATGGTTTGTAAGTTGGATTTGGATGAAGATGGGTCCGGTTTTTGGTTTGTTTTGGGAAATTTGTGAACTTGTTGGTTTAGGGAAAAGGTTCAGTCTCAGATACTGGCGTCGGTTAGTGACTGATGTTAGCTATGGTAGATGAGCTAGTTGGGTGACTGGTGTCGGCGGGGCAATTTGGTGGCAATTGTTCAAAAACTAAGATTGGGCCTTTAGTGATTGCATAGAGAGTGCTGGGGCCTTGGGATAGGTTTTTGAGGATTTTTGGTTAAGACTCAAAGATGATGATACAAAGGTTGAGGAAGGTGTGGGAGGTTTAATAGACAAAAATTTGGTAGAGGCATTTGATGGATTAGATTTGGGTATAGCTAAGGGTGGGGTCTAAAGGAGATAGCTTATAAAAACCAATTTGAGCTATTAGGAAACGGACAATGAAGAGAGAGAACTACTTGTTTTGAAATGTAACCTGGATGGGATGGTGGGGGTGGTTGCAGGGTGGGTGATCTGGAGTGACTACGGTAGTAGGGGCTAGCATGATGCTTCCTCGTGCATGTACCTAGAGCTCTGGAAGAACTAAATGAGTAAGGAATGTTGAGAGGGTTATCTAGTTAGTCTCCTAGGGTCACATGAACGTTTGAGAGTACGAAGAAAATAAGCACAAGCCAAGAACTCCAAATTCAAAACCTGAACAAAGTTAGAAGCTCTGATTTAATAAGCTAGGGCGGTTTAGGTGCCAGGCGTTTTAATAGGGTAACCGAATGTCGGTTACGGTGCACGAAAAAAAAGTCCAAGTGTCCAAAAATATTTTGATCGATTATTTTTGGCAGTGGGGGACGTGTTGCAGTAAACGTAGATGATGTATTCAAAAAGGGAAATGAAGACTAGGTGATGTGTGGGCTAAAACTTATGTCAGGTCAAGATAGGATTGGCTAACGGTTATGAAGTTCATGTGTAGGGTAGATTAGGGTGTGAATGATGGTAAGGTGTGGGTGTGGGCTTTCTCACTGGGTTTTTTTTTGTGAAAAGAGGTATGGCATGGGAAAAGGAGTTGGTGACGGTGCAAACATAGGTTTTTCTACCTTATACTTGTCTTGTGAAGTGGTTGTTTAAACCAAGGTTGATGATGTGGTCCAAGATTAAATGGAATATGTACTGGTGAATAAGGCCTAGGAGAATGTGGTTCTTCTTACACAAAAAAGTTGAACTTCATGACATATGGTTTTGTAGTATTCAAATCTAATTTGATGGTGGGATGCAACTAGACTAGCGTAGGGTGACCCCTATTAGCGGTGGGTTTTAGTTGAATATTTAGATGTTGATGAGTGATTTGGTGGGCAAGTGAATGGTGGGTGATGGGGAACTGATGCAGAGTAATGTATGATTGGCTTAGGTTTACAGTCTTTAGGTTGACTAGAATACCTTCAGTAATGGTGGCGGTTCTATTACGCAACATTTTCATTTGAGTTAATACTGGGGTTGCAAGGCGTCCCCGAGCGTGGGGGTTTGACCTACATACTCCACCTTGTCTACCCAACATGATAATTTAATTTGGTTTCAAAAAATTGATGAATGAGTTATGCCACCTTTCAACACAACACTGATTCAGTGAACATAGGTAAGAGGGCTTCTATCTACCTTGGATTTCATTCAGTAGAGTGACGTGATAATATTGATCAGTATCATGGAATACCCTTGCGAAGCATCACTTATAGGAAGAATGAGACATGATGGTCCTCAATTGGTGTGAGTATATGGAAAAATTTGTGATATAGCATCTTCTTTGGTAGAAAAGGTTGATTAAGGGTTCAACCTCTTTGTTTGATTAAAGAGGCAATTTTGACATGGGTTCCTCCTTGGTTAGAGGTATAGGGCAAGATAGCTTGAATTGGTAAGGACAATAATGTAATGTATTTTGGTTCCTCCATAGGTAGTGGAATAATGTTAAGGGCCTACAGGTATTTGGGGACCTAGATAAGGTAAGATCTTTTTGAGATGCGGCAAGTGAGGAGTTCCTCCATGGGTAGAGGAGTAAGAGGATTTAGGCCCTTCCATGGGTCAAATGGAGCTCACATAAGGATTTACTTAATAAGAGGGGATGCGATGACTGAGCAGAATAGATAGGTACAGTGTTGAAGATGACATGGACTCATGAACATGGTGTTAGAAAGTCTCACCCGTTTTGGTTTAATGATTGATTTGGTTTGGGAAGGATTTTTATAAGATTTGCCAAGTTTTGTTTTTCCTGATTTCCTAGGATTGGTCGAGGATGAATCTCCATTATCTAACATCATCTCTTGGAATATTCTTGAATGTTTATAGTTGCAATCATTATGACCCCTAACGTGATGTTATTGCAATAAGTCCATTTTCTTATACCATGTAGGCAAGGAAAGGGAAGAATTCAAAACTAGTATTTTTTGATCACCAAAATGATGATAGCCCCTGCTTTTAACAATTCTCCGTTTTTTTTTTTTATCCAGCATAGAGGATTACGGTCCCTATGGGATTTATTGTCCTTTTTCATACTTTGTGTTGAAATTTTTGAACAGGAGGAAGCGTATAAGGTGTTTTTGGCTAGTTTTGGATGGATAGATGGACCAAATTTCATGGACCATTAATGTTGCAAATCCTTGGGCTTTTAAATAATGATGGTTTGGGTTTTTATAAGAAGAGTTATGTGGTTGTTTGGAGCGCTCTTGTTGCTCAATTTAAAAATTCTTCCTCTTCAATAACATGGGTTTCATTTCCACGTTTTCCGAGCCCATTAGTGAATGCCTCATCATGTTTCGAAGTTTGCTTAGAGATTTTTGGGAGATCTTTTTGGGCATAAGCCCCCTATAAAAAGACTTATCGTTCAGTTTGAGGCATTAAAATTGATTTGGTGATAGACTGAGCCAATGCGTGAAAAATCTACAAAGACTCATCTTCATCTTCCTATGGCTTACAATACAAGTAGTCATTGTAACCTTTTGACAATGTTGATGAGAAATGATTAGAAAGCTTGGGCTAAATGGTTGAATGAAAAGATAGAGTGCCTAAGTAAGGCACTATACCATCTAAAGAGGTCCTGTTTAAGAACATTGGGAATTTTGAAGAAGTATGTAACAAACACCAACGCATCACCATAGGAACACAAATAACATATGGTGTTTGAAAAATCACAAATGCTATTGTGGATCCTCCTTGCTATTAAATCAGTTTAAACTGTTGTATTCTCCCAATGTGTAGGGTATGGTATGAATATAGATAGAATGGTGAATGGCCTCAGTACAAATCTCATCGTAAGTTAGAGAATTTGTAGATTTGGAAACAAATGCTTCTAAAGGGTCTACATCTTTTTCCGTCATCATCTAGATCAAACATATGTGGTTTGGATTTGATTTAAGTCACCTCTAGCAGCATAAGGAGGTGGAACATGAGTAGGATTAGGTGGCTGCCAGTAATGGAGGTGTCGATAGTAACTTAGAAGGGGGCATATAGGGCAGCGATAGGATATGGCATATAACTTGAATGAGAGTTGTAGCAATAAGTGGTGTGAGGACATAGGTTATAGTTGGGATGAATGTATGTCAGACCCTCCGTAGCGATGGAAGAAAAGGGCAAGGATAAACATGACTGATCTTAAAAGGGGTCGACTAACTGGAGTTAACAAAGTGGGGATACCTACACTAACTCCATAGATGATGGGGGGGTATATGTCGTGGGGTGACAGATGTCAAATTGCGATAGAATTCATAGTGTATTAGATATCGATCATGTGTGTTTAATTTGAGAAATGATAGGAGATGAGGTTTAGAGTGGGTATGCACACTGGTATCTGGTTGATACAAAAATTTGGGGCAACGAAGGAGACATGGAGGTCGGCACCCTGAACAAAGGCTTGACTTATAACGAGTCATCGTGGAAGAATGGTATAAGTAATATTGCATAGGCAGTGTATTATGATCACGGAATTTTGTGATTCCTCATCACCGTGGGTACCCGAGAGGACGTTGGTGTAAATATCTAAGAAATAGAAGTTTGAAATGGGCTAAAGGTGGTAACATCTTATGGATGGCATGAAGACAGGGCGTTGACCTTGTCTGTGAGTAAAAACCATGTGAATAGTAAAAATAAGACAATTATCTGATCTCCTCCTAATGGTGGCATAACATAAAAATAGATGATAGAATAAATTATGGACCATTAGAATTGGTTGTTTTTTTGTGTGGCAAAAATAAAGCAGCACAAAGACCGATTTCGGTAGGGTAAACCAATGTCGTAGGGCATGAGGTGACGATTCAATTCATGGACCGATGTCTGTTACTGTGGATAAATCATAGATTTGAAAAATTGGAGATATGAAGTGCTATAGATGACACTGAACTCTGTGTATGGTAAACAAAAAATCTAAAATGTGTGAAATGTCATAAATAGATCACAACAATGAACCTCGATGTGTAATTTAACTTTATTTTGGTAAATAACCAAAACAACAGGGAACCAGTTTTGGTCACGAAACTGATGCTGGTATGAGGAGCTAACCAATTGTGGTCAATGAACCAATGTCGATTATTGCGAAATTTTAGAAGATGACTGAAAATTTGAAGTTCTAAAATGATCACCGTGGACCCCATATTGTCTCCATACCCAGAAAATGATTCATGTACAATCCATAAGTCCTGATACACTCTAAAAAAATTTGGAATACACCAAATATGGTGTAGAAAGAATGTAGGGAATTAAAAAGAGGCGATACGATTCTCAAAACTCAAAACTCAACATCAGTGAGGCTTGTGTGTTGGCACACCATCGTATTATGACAAACCCTTCCTCCAAGGTAACTTAGATTTTTATGTTGTATGGCATAAATGCCAATTAGAAGACTATCTATGAAGTAGAGTCGACTCTATAATGTTAAAAGAGGGAACATCCTATAATTTCTTCCAAGCTGTCTATGGATGGTACCAAGGTAACCATTGATGACCATGGTGTCCCCAATATGTACCTTGACAAGTACGCGAGGTTCTAGACTAAGGATGATGACTGAACAAGACACTTAAGCTGGATCAATACCATAGGAAGAATCCGAGTATGTAGTTGTATAGACTCGTAGTTGCTACGTAAGGAAGATAATCCCATGGAATATGAAGTGATCATGGTTTATGGGATGTGTCAATGCACAAAGTGTAAGAAGCTACGGTATACATGCCATGAAACAAACCATCATACTGTTCTTAATGATCATTTAGATACTCATAGGTTGCATAATCAGGTTAAGTAAGAAGCCAATATACATGCCATGAAACAGACCTATATAGACACTGCAAAAAATTATGGAAGCCCAAATGAAAGATTTCAATGTAGTTTGGAATCATTTCCATATTGCATAGATGAAATAAGTCAATTGCTGACATGTTATCCTACACAACCAATACCTTGGATCCAATTCAAAATTCAAATAAGAAGATATTATTAGTAGGGTTGGTTTCCAATCCATCCATCCTTGACAATCATTGAAATGTCCTTTAGACAATTAGAACAATGATAAGCGTATGACCTTAGTTTTGTTTCTAAATTTGAATACTTTTAGAGAACACAAATTATAGATACACAGTTTTAAAGCAGGATTTATGGATGAAAATTACAAACTAAAAAAGACAAGAACCATGCCTACCGGGTAATATCACTATCAAGTCTATTTGATATATGAATGTTCATATAAGAAAAAATAATTTGCACTAATTGAGAGCACCTAATATGAGTCTCACGAGGGGGGAATTCATGATAATACCTAATGTTATGATATACTGGATAGAAGGCGTTATACACATGTAGAAATAGGATGTCGATCGCACTAAATGCTAGGACTTACTATTGAATATAGGAGGAACCTCTCCTATAAATAACAACATAGATCACCAAAAGATATAGGTGTAAATCCATCAAGAGTCAGAGGACTGCCTAGCAATGGCATTAGATTGTTGATAGCGTGAGGGCTTCCTAGAATGGAAGACAACCACTCTCATTAAGAGAAAGTTAGATGCAAAAAGAAATAATTAAGCAAACTGTAAAGTTATAGAACTACCACTAGTTCTAAGATTTAGCGGTATGTCCTATAACGACCCCTGTACATGAATTGAAGCTTAACAGGTAACTCCCCAGGCTTTGGGTTGCGTAAGGCACCGATCTGCATAAATCTGCAGGAGTGGTATATGGTCACTAATGGACAGTGGAAATAAGAATGAGAGCCATGAACAGTCACAGGTTTTTCAAGTTGTTCTAGGAAATTTGTGAATCTTCCTTGGTTTAAGGACATTTGTCAATCTCCAGATACATGGGAGGACAGTTAGGTGACTGCATGTCAGCTATGGTAGACCGACGATCATATGAAAGAGTTGGGCATCGACTGTTTGAATACAAGAGAGTGAGGAAGTAACCATTGGAGCTGGGAGTGTTTTGTAGAAGTATGAATGTAGGCACTCTCTAGAGATAGCCAAGTATGAGAAGGGATGGTGCCTTAAATTAGGTTACCCTCTTGAGATCTTGTTGTAATATGTAATTCTTGTACAAATTGATGATGATACGAAGATTTGAAGAAAGAGTGTGGGATTTCCCTTCCCGACTAGTTTTCCCTCAACTTGGGGGTTTCTGGGATAATGCATTATGTTTGAATTATGATCTTTCCTTTGTTCCAAGTAGTTATAAGTTTCATTTGGTCTCACTAATAATTAGATATTGTCATTTTTGAAGTAAAGTATTGTGAGCTATGTAGAATTTAAAAAGATAGAGGTTTATAACACTAATTTTGGTATCAAAGCTAATGTATTATCCAGGACTTTGGATGGTCTGTGGTGGTTGTAGAAGGTGGTGATATGACAGTGACATATGGTCAGTAAGGTGGCAAGAAGTTTTACCTGGTGCATCTAGACATATGGAGCTATGAAGAAGTAGAAACTTGCGGTTCGAACTGAATGACATATGATTAGTTGAGAAGCGTAACTTGGTATGGTAGAATTTAGATTCACATGAAACCATGATGGATATGAGTGAAATATAGAGCACCAAGCCAATAACTTTTAGATCTACAAAAGATGACTTTAGTTAAGAAAGATTCCATGGACTTAGTGGTTTGTGATTTGGCCAACTAATTAGTAGTGGTTAGGTGAAAGAGCCGTCAACCAAGGAAGATAATCGATGTTGGTTAGAGCGCGAAGAGGAAACTCTAAGTTGTAAAAGAGAAGGTAAAATCTAATCACACTCCTTGTTAATTTTTGAAACTAAGGTTTGAGATAAAAACCTCGTTCCGGGACTCAAGTGGAGAATGGCAAAATTAGATTGAGTAGGAATGTTGTTGGAGAAAAATTGGTAGGTATACTTTAGTGTTCATGATGTTACTGAGCACAAAATATCACCGGTTGGTATGTCTCATAAGTGGAGGGACAAGCTCTGGTCTGGTGGTTAATCCAATCTAGCCACTTGTGAAAAGAAGAAACACCCTATTGTAAGATCTTGGGAGGAATTCAAAGGTTGATCTTAGAGCTAAATTTTATCCTAATTGGCCATAAAGACTAACCAGAAGATTAAATGGTAGTATTTTAGACAAGGCAGTGAGTCAAAGTGTACATTTGATTATACTTGGAGTTTTAGAGATTAATACCAATGTTGCTTAATATGGACTTATAGCTACATGAGGATATGTCTGATCAAGTGATTTGGGATGACTTCACAGTCATGTGTCCCAAATTTGAAGGTTGTCTACAACAGGTAAGCCTAGAGGATATCATTGAAGCATGTGTGAAAGCCTACTACATTGATGAGCTCGAAGAAGCCAATGAATCCCACCTCCCATCATCCACGGTCCATAATAAGTAGTCACCAAATCAGCCAGAAGAAAGAGTTAGGGAAAAAAAAGTAACATCTTGGTTTAAATGTTAAAGGGAAAGGTAAAAAAACACCTTGTGAGTCACTTTAAAGAATGAGTAAATATCCTAAGAATTTTTTAAAAATTGTGATATCAATGGTCATTACTAAATGCTATTTGTTAGAGTACTTCTCCATCACCTGGAATCACAATTTGAAAGATAAATCGGCACACTTCAAGGATTCAAAGAAATTAAATGATTCAGCTGTAAAGACAAATTGCGAGGTAGAGATATAGGATGATTTAGATGTTCCATGATTGATGAGGAGTAAAGATGCATGACCATGATATATGAACAACCAAGAGTAAGAAGAAGATATGAGTAAGCTATTTCAGATCAAAATCTAAATCAAGAGAACTAAAGGTAAATGATTTTCCACTTCAATACTGGTTTTCAATCTAATTTGAATTTCTGATGCAGTCATTGTAAAGAAGCTTGGTATGAAATTTTTTGAGCATACACATCCTTATCCTTTACAATCTGTGCAAGAAGGGTGTAGATATTCAAGTAACAAGAAGATGTAAGTTCAAGTTTGGGACTTCCAATTCTACTCATTCTATATAGATGTATTGGCAACATGATTATAATTTTAACTTGATGCATTTGATGTCTTTTCAGTATGTCCTTACTTGTATATCTTACTCGGATGCTATATTATGATTTAAAGTGAAGATGCACTGACATATAGATGGGTCAAGGATGGAATCAAGTTATAGCACTGGGGCTACATCAGTTGCTCAGACAAAAATTGTGACAGTAAGTACTAACCATATTGTAAACAGACTAATTCAGGTAAATCATAATCAGTTTTGTTTACTTTTATTGAAAGATAAGAAATATGGGGTAGACAATTTCAGATATTTCTAAAAAAGATAACATGAATTCTCCTCTCCTTGCATTGAATAAATTGATATATAAGATGCACAATTTACTAATTTGTTGTTTTATATTTTTGTGAAAGAAATTTATTTTTATTTTTTATTATAAACCCTACTCAACTGTGATTTCATAATGTATTGTGTGAAATTGGACTAAAAACTTATCTGGTGTTGAACATTATTGCCTCCCAAAAACTACTCTATGTTTTCATAACCAAATTCACATTTTTTGAGCTCATGCCCTTTGTTGGTGTTTAAGCCAAGTTATAGATTCAAGAAATTAGCAAAATTCATGCCCTAGAGCTTTTTAAACCTCTATTTTGCTCATTTTTAGAAATCCTCCATGTCTCGGTCTGTGCACGTAATATCCTCTTTGCAACCTCCATTTTTTTATTGAAATTGTTCACTTGTTCTATGGCTTGGGTCGTCAAATAATTATTTTGCCTCCATGCCTCTGGTTCATGAAGGAAATCTGAAAATTGAACTCAAAATGACAAAGTTCTCTTCCTCTATGTATTTTTCCCAGGTTGGGAATGATGGGCGTTTCTTTCCCCGTCAAATTTTGCCTTAGCATCCCCGAGTGATATGTGGGTATCTCTGATTGGATGCGGTTCGGGTCATACTTAAAAATCCAGCGAAAGCAGCCACATGTCGCAACAATGTAACTCTAGGCACAGGATCCAAGGGACAGTCTTCAATTAAGTGCAAGATTTCCACGTGTCCTAGGTACAAAATGAAGGTAAAATCAGTTAAGTATGGAAGACTCAGCAGACGGCTCCACATGTCACAACGGCGCAATTCCAAAGGTGGGGCAAAAGGTGCCAATTACCAAATTAGTGCTAGATCGCCATGTGGTCGGAGTCATTAGAGGGGTAGAGTTGGCCGTTGAAAATTCAAAGTGGACGAGTGGGTCATCAGGGGGATTTGAGATTTTGAGCCTCTTTGTAAAAAGGTGAAAAGTTAAAAAGTAACCCACAGCCCCAATCAGGTTATCAAGGAAAAAGTTAAAGATGAAGCCCACCATTGAAAAGTTAAAGCAGACGAACGGGCCATTGGGGCACTTTTGGCAAGTTAACCAAATTTCCAAAAGTGAAGTAAAATTTCTAGAATGCTCCGCGGCTCCGCCAAGGTCTTGAGCCCGTCCTTGAAAATTCAAATCGGAAGAGTGGGCCGGCGGAGGAAATTGAGTTTTTGAGCCTTTTTCCAAAAAAGGGTTCAAATGTTGAGAAAAGGGCCACAATCCCATTTGTAATAAGAACATGCCACGTGTCTAAGTTGAAAATTCAAAGCGGAAGAGCGGTCTAGCGAAGGAAATTGAGTTTTTGAGCCTTTTTCCAAAAAAGGTTAAATGTTGAGAAAAGGGGTGTGACCCCATTTCCAACCAGAAGGTGACACATGTCTAAGTTGAAAATTCAAAGCGGGGTGCAGGCCAATTTGTTCCAAATTGCTAAACTCACAAAAAATCACAAAATGTGAAAGGCTTCCCCCTGTAACCGCTCTAATTCTTTCTTACCATGTGGACGGCCCCAATTCCAGAGTTAGAGGAGCAAATCACATGGTCTATATTTAAACTGGCAAATCAAATGTAATGATTGCTTTGCAATATCTGGTTTTTTAACCCGCCATGAGCGTTTTCTTCACAACAGAGGAATTTGAAAAGGCATTGAGGATTTGTGAAGTTTATAACGGTTTCTTGCAAAGAATATAATGGCTTCTTGACATCATTCCAAGGGCTGGTGATTGATTTCAAAAAAGACCATAGTTCTCTATACTTGGAAAGAACAAAAAATGCTATTCTTCTTCTATTTTCTCTTCTTCCTCAAATTTCTCCCATTCTCAAGCTATGTACAAACTTTTCTCAAGCTTCAATAATAAAAGAAGGAATTTTTACCTCTTTGATTGAGGAATTAATTGGTACTTTGTCACCAATGAGTTTCATTTGGTCTTGTAGCTTCTTCTGTGGATTTGTTTTTCTTTTTAATGTGTGTGGGCATCTGATATTCTACTCACAACATTGGTTTCTCCTACCTCCATTCTCACTCCCTTTCCCCTTCTCAAACAAAGTTCTTCTCTAGTGAGAAATCGCTAGCTTTGTCACAGGGTCAGCAAAGTGCCCCTATTGGATCTCTGGTTGAAAGGCCACCACTAAAATCCACTTTTTCACGCATGCACATACGTAAGTTGCACCGTTCAAGTAGAGGGACTTAGATTCCCATAGTGTTAGCTTGAAACCCACCAATTTTTTCACAAGACAAATTTTCTTGCCAACAATTTTTGGCACCCCACCATGGGGCAGATTTCGTAGCATCTACACCTAAAAATGACCTCAGGGTCATAAAATAAAAAAATATATTCTAGAAGAAAAGTTTCTAGAGATTGAATAATCACACCGAACTACATGGATGTAAATCATGGCTATTATGGGTGATCCTCCTTTTGAGAGACTTGATTTACTCTTTCACATCCAAGAAGACATTGCTTCGGATCTAAGAGAAGCTTTTAGCAAAATGGAAAAAGTGTCAATCAATACTTCATTGCCATAAGGATTATGGACCTAGAAGAGGAACGTGTTGTCTAATTGGAAAGGCAAAGACAAACTCTAGCACCCCAGAGTAGAGCATAAACTTTCAAGCTAGCTGATAGAAGATATACCTAGCAACTGAGGCAAGGAGGACAAACCGACCCCATTTTTGAATAACTTCAAAGAATACAAGAGATTCTCAGAATTTAGGGGCCTTCCCTTCATCAAGAAACCGGTCACATTGAGAACCTGAGTGTTGCTAATCCTTTGGACGGTGAATTTCCATACATCAACAAGAACCTTGATGATTTCACTAATGTTGAAACCAAAGAAGAAGTTAGAGAAAGAGAAGCAAGAGTGGAAGAGGAAATAAGGGTTTAACTTGAAGAAATCGAAATACTTTAGGTCGAGGCACATGAGAGAGCAGTAGCAGAGGCCGTAACTTTAGCAAGGTGGGAAGCTAGAAACAGAAATAGATTGGGGGATCGTGAGCGTGATCGTGATCATGAGGCCCGTAAGCCTAATGTACCATGGGGAGGAAATACTGGTCCACTTGCTCTTCCACAACCACTTCATGACCTCCCAAGAGGCTCAAGAAATAGCTTCCCAAAATTCAAAGGGGATGGTTCTCATCTCCCTGAAGAACATGTAGCAGCATTCATCACTACTTGTGGAGTGTTGGGAGTTGAAGATGAAGATGTTTTAGTTAGGCTCTTTGTGGATTCACTCCAAGAAAAATTTGTTGAATGGTTCTACATGTTTCCCCCAAGATCTGTCACATGTTAGGAAGATATAAGAAGTTCTTTTGAACATAAGTTCAAGAGCACAGAAGATTGTTTGGATCTTCTGGTCTAATTGGTTCAGATGAAGAAGGAGACCTCCAAATCAATGAGTGATTTTGTAGCAAGGTACGATAGGTTGATGAGAAGGGTCCCAGAAGATGTGGTACCCTCTGAAAACAACTTAAAAAGGTTCTTCATCAGTGCTTTGCCATCAGAAGTTTGTTTCTTCCTCAGAAGAGCCCAACCAATAACATTGAGGGAAGCTAAAGACTTTATAATTGAGAGTGATGATGATCTAATTATTTTTGGAAAATTGAAAGGACAAAATGGGAAGAAAAAAGGTCAGATTTCAAATTCAGTCACCACTGATCCAATGTTCCAAAAAATGGCAAATGACCTAGTTGCTTTGAAGAAGCATCTATCACAAATCACAATGAGGAATGCTCCAAGGAGACCAAATCCTCTTGACAAACCAAGAATTTCTCCACCTCCTCGTAGGCTTGCTCTTGAAGCACCACCATTCAGTGCCATCTGTCACACTAGGGAATCAGAAGAAGGAACAAACATTGAGGAAACTGAATAAGAAAGCATGGATGATTATGAAAACTATCTTGAAATTAAAGAGGTTGGCATGCACAATGGCCTGATTGAATATGTTGATGATGAAGAGGAAGGTGATGAAGAAGCTCTAAGTTTTTCATGTGTTGTTTTCACTCATACACAATCCAAGAATGGTGTTTTAGCCTCAACAGTTGTAACTGAGAGTAGGAAGAACAAAGAAAATAGCTCTTCAAAGCCTCTACTAAACAAGATCATCAGAAGGGGATCGCCATTACCACTTTCCATGGAATTAGCTAAAGAGAAATCATATTCACCAGTTGTTAAGGATCACACTATTATGCCAAGTAAGTTATTTGATTCTTCTCCCAACTCAAAAGTTGTTAAGAGAAATTCTCTTCTAAATGTTGGTTTTGCAAAAACATCTAAATTTCTATCAAAGGTTATACCCTCACCTCCTTCCAAGCCAATTGCTAAATTTGAAAAGGAGAACCCAACACCAAAAGTAACAAAACCCATGTCATTTAAATCATCTCCCACTACTGGAACCTCTTCCTCATTTACCATAACTCCATTTGAATTTGTGGAGCATGTAAGAAAAACCAAAGTTCAGCTCTCTGAGATTGAATACCTACAAACACATCCTGCCCAATTTGACAGATTCATCAAGGCAATTTGTGGTAATAACCCTTTTTCTTCAAGCCCAATCTCTAAAGGCCTATTACCCACACCATCCATACCACCTTCTCAAAACATGTTAGCTCTCAGTGCTTCCACCACCAATAGGGTTGATCCTTTTTACCTGTTACTTCTCATCAAAGGTTTCCAGATGAATAATTGCATTATAGATTCTAGAGCCTTAGATAATGTGATGCCAACAAAAGTTGCAAATTATCTTGGCCTCACTTTGACCCGAGTAAATGGCACATGCTACTTAATGGAATCCAAATAAGTTCCATTAGTGGGAAGGATTAAGGATGCTCGGGTTACACTAGCTGATTACCCTGACAAGAAGATACTCTTGACCATTTTGGTGGAAGATATCCCAACATCTTTTGGGTATGCTATTGAGTAGAATTTTTTGCAGAGATCTAGGTGGAGAAATAAAAATGGATTGCTCATCTGCAACTATCCCAGTGAAAGGAGAAATGAAGAAGTTTTTGCCATTCAGGAAAATGAAATTCACAGTAAGGAAATCTAATGATCCAAGAGCTAACATCCTCTTTCAAGATTGTGGGCTAGGAAACTACTTCCTTACATCACAAAAGGAAGAGAACTTTCCACTCCTCATGGAGGAAGAAGAAGATCATATTTGGACAATGGAGTTTGATGGAAGTCATTCCAGAGAAGGTTCAGAAGCTGGTGTAGTAATATATTCTCCCTCCAATGAGGTATATCCTTTTGCCTACAAGCTGTAATTTGATAATACAAACAATATTGTAGAGTATGAAGCAATGCTCTTAGGCATGAATGTAGTAGAGGACATGGGAATCAAGAAGCTGAGATGCAAAATTGATGTAGAGGTTGTGGTAAAGCAGCTCCACTAGCAATATCAGGTAAAAAACCCCATAATCAAGCACTATAGAAACAGAGTGTGGGACTGTATTGAATCCTTTGATGCATTCTCCATTAAAACTATCCCTAGGAAGTAGAATGAAAGGGATGAATCTCTAGCAGTTTCAGCTTCCTTAGTGACACCTCATCCTTCTTTTGGCAAGGATAAAGTGACCATAGAGATGGTTTTCAGACCCAGCATACCAGAAAATGCAAATCACTGGCAGGTCTTCAATGATGACAATCAGATCTTAGTCTTCTTAGGGCAAAGGGATAACTTTAATAACCATTTCTTTGAAGGAAGTCAAAACCCACACCGTGAATCAGTTACCAAAAAAGAGAAGGAAGGAATTGAGGGAATGGATGAAGAGGGAGTAATCAAACTGAAAGGAAACAAAATCCCCAAAGGCCTAGTTTCTTTGGAAGACCTCTTTGACAAGCATGACAGGTTCATCCAAGAGAAATAAAAACAGTCTTCTTGGTGTTCATCTGATTTTGATCAAGAAAACATTGGTAAATTCTACTCACTAGAAGAGAAGAGAAGGTTTGTTGCTCTGCTAAAAAAGTAATCAGATGTCCTAGCCTATTACTATGATGAACTCAAATATTTTTAGCCAAAGGAAATGCATCACTCCATTTCTTTGAAGCAAGGAGCTAAGCCCTTCAGGAAAAAAAAGGCCCTATAATCCAAAGATTTTCGATGTTATCAAAGAAGAGGTGATAAAGATGCTCAATTCTAGAATCATCTTCCCCATCCACCATTCAACATGGGTGGCTAACATTGTACCAGTAAGGAAGAAGAATGGGGAAATAAGGATTTGTGTAAACTTCTAAAATCTGAATCAGGCCTCTCTCAAGGATAACTACCCTCTTCCAATCATGGATCATATTTTGCAAGCAGTCACTAGATCTGAAATGCTCTCTTTACTTGACGGATTCTCAAGGTACAACCAAATCAAGGTGGGAGAAGAGGATTGCAACAAAACAGCCTTCACAACACCTTGGGGCACTTCTGCCTACAACAAGATGCCTTTTGGCTTGATCAATGCTGGAACCACTTTCTAGAGAGTAATGTACTTGGCCTTTAAAGATTTTAAACATTACATTGTCATTTACCTTGATGACCTCACGGTTTTCTCAAAGAGGAGGGGAGATCATATCTGTCATTTAGAGCAAGTCCTTACAAGGTGTAGGAAACATGGCATTTCTCTAAATCCAAAGAAGTGCATCTTTGGAGTCACAGAAGGTAAGTTGTTGGGACACATTGTGAACAAATATGGAGCACACATAGATTTTGAGAGGGTCATAACTATCCAAGCACTAGCATTACCAACCAGTAAAAAGGGAGTTCATTCATTCTTTTTAAAGGTAAAGTTCCTTCATCATTTTGTGCCTGAGTTTTTTGAGATGACTAAGCATATAAATTTCATGATGAAGCCTCAAGCAAGTTTCAAGTGGAATAAGGAAGGAAAAACAACATTTGAAGAGATCAAGAAAGCCATTGCCAAAGCTCCAACTCTTGTATCTCCAGATTTTAACAAGGAGTTCATCATGTATTGCTATGCATTATAACATACACTCTCTTCTATCCTCGTTCAAAAAAATGATGAAGGTTTGGAAGCACCCATTATTTTCATGAGTTGTCCTTTGAAAAATCATGAGCTAAAGTACAGCCAATTAGAGAAGCATGCCTACGCAGTGGTCAAAGTTGTTAAAATTTTTAGATTCTACATTCTCGATTCCCATACAGTGGTGATGGTCCCTAGAAGTGCAATCAAATCCATTTTGACCCAACAAGATCTTGGGACTAAGAGAGGAAGTTGGATTGCAAAGACCCAAGAGTATGAATTGAAGATTAAACTGTCTAATCTGGTAAGAGGAAATGTTTTGTGTAAGCTGATTGCTGAAGATGAAGCTCTCAAAGTTCATCAGGGAGAAAAAGATGATGTTTTCTCACCCTGTTCAAGAGACAGTCCACAGGTGCTCTTTGTCACCATTACTGATGAGTGGTATGCTGACATTGCTTACTATCTCACTTATGGAGAATACCCTCCTCATCTTGATTACAAACAAAGAAGGACACTCAAGCTAAAGGCGGCCAAGTTTGTGATCTAGAATCATGCACTTTACAAGAGAGGCCTAGATGGTTGTTTCCTTAGGTGTGTAGATAAGGAGCAACAAGAAAATTTGCTCAGTGCATATCATGATCAAGCTTGTGGTGGACATTTCTCAGCAATGGTCACCACACATAAGATCCTCAGGGGGAGATATTATTAGCCCTCCATCTTTGTAGACACTCAAGATTGGGTTTCCAAATGCAAAGCATGCCAACAATTTGTTGGAAAGCCACAACTAGTTGCATTACCACTCAGGCCTGTGGTGATTGAAGAACCATTTCAGCAATGGGGGCTAGATTTTATTAGTGTTTTGAATCCTCATTCTAGTGTAGGGCATAATTATGTACTCAATGCAACTGATTACTTCACTAAATGGGTGGAAGCCATCCCAACCAAGAAAGCCAACTCCGAAACAGTCTACAACTTCATCAAGGAGAATATCATTGTTCGTTTTGGGATACCACAGAATTTTTTTGTAAACAATGCCACCTATTTCTCTTCCAAGGAGCTCACAGAGTTTTGTTATGGCTTTAGAATCTCCCTATCCCACTCTTCTGACTACTACCCATAGGGAAATGGGAAGCCAAGTCAAGCAACAAGAACATTGTGACCATTGTTTGCAAACTGGTAGATGCGAATCAAAGGAACTGGCACAAGAAGTTATATGATGCATTGTGGGCTGATAAGATCACTCCTAAGAAGGCAATAGGTATGTCATCTTTCCAAATGTTGTATGGAGTTGAGGTGGAGATTCCCCTCACAATTGAGATGCCAGCTCTCAAGTTACCGCAAGAAATAGAATATGGTCAATACAAAGACCCCATTGACAAGAGGATCCTCTTCCTGGAGAAGCTGGAAGAAAGTAGATTCCAAGTGGTGGATAGGATTAAAGAACACCAATTGAAAGTGAAGAAGATATTTGATAAAAGGGCAAAGGCAAGAGAATTCAAGGTTGGATATTTTGTCCTACTTTGGGAAAAGAGAAGAGAACCAAAGGGCAACCATGGAAAGTTTGATTCATTGTGGCTAGGCCCATTCCAAATTCATGGAACTTGTGGTGAGAATTTTTTTCTCCTCTCATACTAATACCGAAGGCATCATAAAGTTTTGACAAGGTTTTATTTTTGAATTGTTTTCCATTATTAGTGATGAGGTGATGTGGAATGCCAAAGTGATAGATAATGTGATGATTGATGAAATAACATATTTTATTAGATTTTTTGGAGATGAGAGGTATGACCTCAACTCATATGGTGTAGTATTTGGTAGTGGTGATTATCCATTAATGTCTCTGGGAAGAATGGGGATTGATCTCCTTGACAAGATCCAAACCCCATTAAGAGAAGGGCCAAAGGTCACGAGTGAACTGTAAGGCATGACTGGGTGTATGATGAAGGTTGGCATATTGTTGGTATTTTACACAATTCTTAACATAGTTTCAACAATCATGGTTAAGGGTCAGCCAGTAATAGCCTAGGAAAATAATACACTTATCAACCACGAGACCACTGAATTGACCTCCACATATGCCATCATGAACTTCCTTAATGGTATAGGGAATTTCAAAACTCGTAAGGCACCGTAAGAGAATACCATCAAAGCCACACTTATATAGGAGGCCAGCCATGATGACATAATGAGAGGCCTTTTAAGAAAGGTGTGCTATCCATTACGAGTGAGGTCGGGAGGTAAGATGGAGAGGAAAAGATAGTATGAGTATTGTTTATACCAAAGGTCACTTGGGTTAGGAGCAACGGTTCTGACAGAGTAAAATTCACTAGGTAAATAAGAAGGTTATTGGAGTTTGTATGGTGAAAAATATTTTAGAGTCAGTGGGTGAAGCAGGTATCTGAGAAGCCAAGTAAGCCATGGTATCGGAAAATTTGTTGGTAGAACATGGGGTGGTTTTAAGGGTTAAATAGTTGAAGGTTGTCAAAAGTATGTCCACATGATGCTTATATTTTTGAAGTATCTCATTAAAAAACTGATATATATGATTGACTTGGTTTATGATCAACTAAGAATCACCAAATATGTTAATGGAGTTAACATCTAAGGCATAAGTATCTTGGAGACCCAATACGAGTGCTTTGTATTTAGTAATATTGTTTCTACAATCAAAATCAACTTTGAAAGACAAAGGCATGGGTTCACCATCAAGTGAAATGAGGATAACACCAGCCCCATGCCCATGTTGACACTTGGAACCATCGAAGAAGCATGTCATTTGGTAAGCAGGTTCATCTAGGGAAAGGGTAGCAATAGACTCATTTTGAAAGTCAAATTTAGAGGGTTGATCCTTGTAAATAGGTACGTCGGCCGATTGGTAAGTGATAGCTTGGCCCTTGATGGAATTTTGACGGATGAATTTGAGGTCAAGGTCAGCCAAAAGCATAAGCTAGTGTACAGCCCACTGGTTTTGATAAGGTTTGGCATACATGAGGTTTTTTGGTTGAGTAGGAAATGACGGAGTTTGGTGGCAACAAAAACTAAGGCTAAGCAAATTTTTTCAGCATGGGTGTATCAGGTTTCGTATTACATAAGAGTATGGCTTATATAATAAACTAATTGCTCCCTATTTTTTTCATCGTGACGAGTGAGCATGGCCCCTAAGGAGTGATTGATAACAGAGATGTATATGTAGAAGGGTTGATCGTGTTTAGGTGGAATGAGTATGGGTGGTTGTAGAAGGTACTTTTTTAAGGCCTCAAAACCTTTATGGCAGTCATCATCCCATTTAAAGGAGACATCCTTTTTTAGAAGATGATGAAATGGCTGACATCAATTGGAAATTTGATAAATGAAACAACATATAGATTGCAACTTACCTTGCAGGCTATAGAGTTGCCACAGGTAAGTGGGTGGAGGCATTTTGAGAATGGCCTTGACTTTAGCAGGGTCAACCTATATACCACTTAAGGAAATGATAAATCCTAGGAGATTTCCTGAGAGAACTGTGAAGACAAACTTCTTGGGATGAAGGAAAAAAAAATACTTAATGAGGTGGTCAAGAAAATGGTTTTTAGGATGACAAGGTGCTTGGAGCGGTGTTTAGATTTAGCAAGGAGATCATCTACGTAATCTTCCAATATACAGTGCATGATATTATGGAAGATATAAGTCATAGCCCATTGATATGTGGCACCAGCGTTTTTAAGGCCAAAAGCCATGAATCGATAGCAGAAGGTCCCCCAAGGGGTGATGAATGTGGTTTTGTGTTGATCCTCTAGGGCAAGCAAGATTTTTTATAACCTAAGAACCCTTCCATAAGTGATAGCATCTCGTGATTAGCAATAAGGTCAACCAGCTGGTCAATACCAGGTAGAGGAAAGTCATCTTTTAGGAAAGATAGGTTGAGGTCATGGAAATCTATGCAGATGTGAAGTCCCCCTTTTGCCTTAGTGACAGGGACAATGTTAGAAATCCATCGGGGATAATCAACGGGTAAGATGAAGGAAATGGGAAGAAGGCACTGAAGTTCTTCTTTGATTAGAAGAGCAATGCAAGGGTACATTTTCCTCAGTTTTTGTTTTATGGGCTTGACATCGGTAATGGTTATGATATTATGGACCACTATGGTGGGATCAATACTAGGCATGTCAGCGTAAGACCAAGCGAAAACATGGTTATGATTTTTTATGAAAGAAGTGATGGCTTCCTGTTCAGCAGTATCTAAAGATTGGCTGATCTTTAGAATGTACGGGTTATCCTGAGTATGGATGTTAATTTCAATAGTTGATTCATTCAACATGGTTTTCATATCAGATGGTAATGACTGATGAATATCAGAGTCTTCTACAACAAGATAGGTGAGTATAGATTCATCATCCTCACAGTGAATGACATTAAAAGAAAGTGTATCGTCATCGATCATTTCAGGATATAGGAAGGGAAGAGAAGAGGTAGCCTCACCCTCACGTTGATAAGTTAGAGGCCCCAAGGAAATGGTGTTTATGAATTTTTTTTTTTAGGAGGAACAAATTCTAGATCCATCGACTTTGTTGGTGAAGGTGGTGAAGAAGGTGGAGCAGGTGAAGAAGGTGGAGAAAGATTGATATCCGCAACGAGTTCAATGCAGGCCTTCTTGGTAGGTAGTTCAACAAAGATGATACAACTATGATCATTATGTTTGTGTTTAATACATGGAATAATAGTGTGACTTCCTTGCTCGTAAAATCTAAAACCAAAACCGTTCCATGCACATCGGTGTAGGAAGGTGTGGGCAAAGTGGCAATTGGTGAGTGACTGGAGGTCGGCAGAAAGGGGTGGTTTTGTGATGGTGGTTCAGGTGTAAAAGTGTGTTATCTCATTTTAGTGATTCCAGCTAAAATTAAGATAACTATAGAATTTTTTGGGAAAAATATCCTAAAATGCCCTTTTAAGGAGATATTCAGGTTTTCGGGTTTCAACAACATAAAAACATATTTTTTACATGCTACATGAATTTTTTTTCCTAAAACCTGAAACCCAGGAAAAGTCAATCTGTTAGGTTTTCAAAACTCACAAACATCAGAACATGATTTGAAAAAAGCATGCTACATGTCGCTTGACTTTTGAAACCTAAAACCTGATATGTTCCTTTGTGTCAGGTTTTTGGGACCTTAGAACATACTAACATCTCATGCCTCATGTCGCTTGTTTCCCGAAACCTGAAACCGAATTGATAGCTAATCCTTTGTATCAGGTTTTTGGTCACTCCAAGTATGATGACATGGCATTAACACTGAGTTGTCAGGTAGTTGGCACATGTGTTAGGTGAAGTGTAATAATGCTAGGGTTTTATAAATAGCCCAATTTTACACGTCATTTTTACTTGTAATTTTGCTGCGTGGATTTTTCGTACTTGTGCCTGCGACCCCCAAACCTGATCGAGCTTCTTGATTGATTTCGTGTTTTATTTTTGATTATTTTTCAAGATTACTAAAGGTATTTCACTTTTCTTTCCGATTTGAGGTCTTTTGCATTTGTTTTTGAGATATTCTTTTGGTGTTCTCCTTCCTTTCCTATTTTCCCCTAGGTTTAGGGTTTGAGATTGTTTTCTTCATTTTATGTTGTAGTCCAATGAAATTTCTTGTTTGGAATTCACTCCTAGGGTGTTTCTTTGTTTTATCCCATGGAATATACCCTTTTAATTATTGAAAAATCTAAAAATCCTAACTAGTGAAATGGCGGGAATTTTTCATGTCCTGACACCTCAAAAACTTGATTCCTTTATTTTCAGGTTTTGCAAGGTGTCCAACAACTTATTGCTTCCGCTGTTTATTGGGATTCATCGAGTGTTCGACATCCTCTGATTTTCTCCGTGTGTCAGGTCTCGCAGGGTGTTCAACATATTCTGATTTCTGCCAATGTATTGGGTTTTACAAAGTGTCTGACATCTACTAAGTTCCGTCGCTCTCTGCAGTCTGTCAGGTTTTGTGAAGTATCTGAAAAGACCTTATTTCCAACATACCTTCTATTGTGTTGGGTTTCATTAGGTGATTTGCAAGTTCTAAATTCCGTTAGTGTGGTAGGTCTCTGGGGTTGCTCAGCAAGCTTCCAAGTCTGAATATTCAAACAAGAGTTGTCTAGGCATTCTTTCTTCAAGATTTCTCATGTCAGATCCTAGATCATGACAGTTTCCTCCCTCTTGTAGCATGATTCCCAATGTCTATTCAATGTCCTGAGTTCATTTTGGCCCGTGCTTCCAATTATGACTCGGACTCTCGCTCAGTGAAAAATCAAGCAGGAGAAGTCACAGTGAAGTTGGATGGAGGTTAATTTGATGACCTCTTAAGATTACCAAAGTTCTTGATCAAGGCCAAGCCAGTTGTCTCAAGGTTTCCCAAGTTTTTCCCCAGGAGTGATTTCATCCTTGAAATCAACAACATCATCACCTTGCTGAGTCGAGTATTTGGACTCCCTAAGTCAAGAGACTTCCAAGGATGGATGTATCAATTCATGGTCATTATGAAGAAGAATGGAAAAGGGATTGATTGGAGTAGTCTTATAAGTGATGAGATTGACTCCCAGATGAAGACAATCTTGACTACTAGAAAATTCTATATGTTGTCATCTGTCACCTATACAGTAGCTGACATGAGAAATTATCCATGGTTGGCTACAAAAGGAGATAGGGTAACATAAAACATATATCGGTACTTCCATCAGCTAATAATGAATGGTTCTGAGGATCCATTCAGAAGATTGAACGCTACTTTATTTTATTAAAATATTTGCAGGATGAACCCTGAGCTAAGGAAAAGAAGAGTCTCTAATGAGGCATGGGCCAAAGTATCAAAATGGGGTTGTATCTTCTTGAAGTTCAAGAAGTTCACATACCTCTGGGTGGTCATGTACCTAGGTGATCCTTTTTGATTTCCTAGATTCCCAAGTGACAAGATGAGCCTAATGGAGTTGGTAAGACAATTGTTGGATTTCGACAAATTCCAAAAAGAAAAACACAAGGTTGCCGTATCCTTCCCTATTTCCATCGGAAGGTACATGTTCTTGGTAGTGGTTAAAGCTAAGAATGTGGTGCATGAGCTTTAGGAAAAGTTGAAGAAGCACATGAAGCAAAGATATGGATTCGATTTCCAAGGAGTCCTTAAATCATAAAAGACTTTATATCTATATGTTCCCAATATAGAAGATATTTGGGTTGATCTTTGGGATGAGCTTCCCATTCAAAAAAAGGATGATAGTAGGTTGATGATTGAAGAAATCCAGATGTTAGATTTATCTGACATCCCAAAAGGAACTAAGGACAATGAGAGTATCCTTGATGCCTTGTATGATGGGTTGAATGAAGAACAATATGTATTCCTGGCCATTGATTGGTCCATTGTTGAGAAAGCTTCTTTCACAAGAAGAGCTACTCAAATTCTTGCCCATAATAAGGCATGGCTCATTTCTTGGGGAATGAGTTGTAAAGAAGGGAGTTTTGCAAAGCTAGATACTTTAGAAGTGGGACCCTCCAAGGGAAAAAAGGAAATGGATAAGAACCCTTCCAAGAGGCCAATGAAGGTTAAGTTTGTAAGAAAGGGAGAAGATCAAGTAACTACACCAGTGGCCACTCTCCCAAAAACAATTGAGGTTCCTGATTCACCTCCACAACTAGAACATGGGAATCCTCCTTCAAGAGAAGAGAATGATCAACCATCCATTCCTCTTTTGATCGGCAGTTCATCAGAGGTAAGTCTTCCTCTTACCTCTCAAGCTCTAATTTCAGAATCATTGCCTCCTCCCATTCAACCTTCCTTACTTTAAACTTCTTCACCAAGTTCCTCAGCCATGGCTAGAATCTTCTCTAGCCTCTCACCTCTCCCCACTAGACCCCAGTTAACCATGGACATGCCCCCTCCTACTGAACCTTCATTCATTGAATCCATTACCACAGACAATACACTTGTAGTGTTCACCACTCCACAAGCTAACCTTCCTCCACCTAAAGATGTGACCATAACACCTACAATGGGAGCAACTTCTTCCAATATGCCTCAATGGTTAGTAGATCAGAATTCGAGGAAGAGGAAGGTGGTAGTTCCATTACCAGCGTTTGATTTTAGTTCCCTGAAGGTCACTCCTACCAAGTCAGCCAAGAAATCCAAAATAGTTTCAAGGATTTCAGTGGATGCCTCAAGGCATAAATTTGTAGAAATTACTACTCCCACAGATGATAAAACTAGGGATGATATAATGGTCACATATTATCAAATCATAATGGTGGCTCTATGGAAAGTAACAATGGAGGGAGCACAATAGGATGCATAAGATGCTATGAATGTGTTGTGCCAGAAGCTAAAGGAAACCAAGGAAAATAAAGATGAGTTAAAAGAGAAAGTACAACAGCTGACAGAAGTGCTACTCAAGCTCTCAAAGCCTCCTGAGTTAACACCATCATCCTCTACTCCCATCGGGATCGATATCTCATCGCTACCCATGATCGAGAAGATTAATGAGAAGGGGAGAACGGTTAATGAATGGATCCAAAGGCTACTCCTACAAGGAAAAGAAGTCATCGAGGACATTATGGATGTCTACAAATCCTTAAAGGATATAAAGAAGGATTGAGAGAAAATGGATGATGAATTTTCAACAGAGATCAGAAACCTAGAGTAAATTTTTAAAGCAAATTGAGGGAATCAAGAGATCAATTAGTCAATGACACAAATGACTTAGAAGAAGAGCTAGTCAAGATCTATGCTAAGGTGTTGAGTTAAAGTTTGGGTATCCTGCCTGTTGATGATCTTTACAAATAGATCCAAGAATCAATTCAGCATGAACCAACTTATGGATTCAACCTGGAAATCATTGACATGTTTGTGAAAATTGAACATTCTTTGGAAACCATGAGAAAACTCAATAAGAGACTGAAAAAAGCTTCCTGGAAACGCTAGTGATACTCAGGAAACATGTGAAGTTCTGAGTGATCATTCCACTGCACTTGATGAAAATGAGATGCATGGTATAATCTGAATGTTCCAAGAATTTTTGGACAAGTAGGCTGTGTTGGAGGAAGACACAGATGATGAAACAAAATAGGCACAATGTTGCTTGTCATTTCAATCCTAAAATCGATATGTCTTTTTCATTTTTGGTTCGTCACATAGGAAGCAATTTTTGACTTGGTCTCCTATGTGAGAGTCAAGCAAAGTAGGACTCTCATTAACAAGACTATTTTCTAGGATTTATCCTAATTTCTCTCAACTCCTTTTATTATAAATAAGATATGCTTATGTATTCCAAGGGGTCGAGATTTTTGGAAGATTGAGAACTATTGTGAAGAAGAAAGACTTTGTGTTTTCTTTTAATTGTTTGAGGAATAAAAACTGATGCTATTTTTGCAAAATTTGTGTTGTGAGATTCATCTCTCTTAAGATATTGTTCTTATGTTCAGGATCTTAAGCTTTTCTTTGTTTAGCATTCTCGATTATTTTAATTGTTTCAAACATTACGTTACATTTGTTATCTAAAGCTCGTATGATTATATCATGCTCTGTGTTTACTAGAAAGAAAATACGTTCCTCTCATTTCCTTTCCATTGTGTTTCTTCCATAATAGTAATTTCCTTTTTGACCCATTTCATTTTGAGAGAGAAATATCTTCACCTATTATGGATATGGATTTTGGGATTCTATCTAAACCCCAATGGTTAGATTAGTGTGAATACTATACATATTATTAATGTTGTGTTTTACATTAGTAATAAACAGGCAGCCTCACCTGTCTTTGAGGAGGGATTTAATCCCATGTACTGTGGTTGAACCTCATATTTTGGTGTGAAAAAATATCCAACTAATATTTTTTGGTGACTCCGCTGGGGAATATAGAGTGATAAGACTAAGCTTATGCTATTGGTTTCTAGTGACTCCGCTGGGGAATATAGAGTGATAAGACTAAGCTTATGCTATTGGTTTCTGGTGACTCCGTATTTGCCTTATTTTCAAAAAGATCCATTTTCCAGTTCAAGCTAGCCAGGAAGATCTTCACTTGGTTAAGCTAAGCCAGGGGTGAAACTTATCCATTATTTGATTTGTTTCAAGAGCATAATTTCAGGCTTTCACCCAACAGTGTTGCATCTAGCTGGACAAGAAGTTCTTCGCCTATCTGAAGGACTCGGATTCCTCAAGAACAAGAAGTTTCTGTAACTTGTCGTGCATTATTATTATAAGATATTCATATTCCTGTATGTACTTCATTTAGAAGGATGGCAGCACAACCTATGCCTTGGGGCACAATTATTGGTCCTCTTTCCATTACTCCACCATTGCATGACCTACCTCATGGATCACAGAAGAATATTCCTAAGTTCAACGTCGATGGAAAATAGCATCCTGATGAACACATTGCCTCATTATTTGTTACATGTGGTGTTCTTGGGGTTTCTCATGAAGATGTCTCTGTTTGACTCTTCGTCGAAACATTGCATGGTGTAGTAGCGGAATGGTTTTACCATCTCCCAAATGCATGCATTACCAACTGGGCTACCATGAGATCCGTATTTGAAGCAAGGTTCAAACTAGCTGAAAATTCTCACACCTTGTTAGCACATCTCACACATATGAAGAAGAATTCTTACGAACCCATGAAGTATTTCATAGCCAAATTCATCAAGTTGATCAGCAAGATCCCAGACCTTGTTGTTCCTACTCTTGAAAATCAGAAGTGTTTCTTCATCAATGCTCAACCTCCTGATGTGAGCTTCTTGTTGAGAGGATCTATTATCCCTGATTTGGCCACCGCTCAAGCTACAACCACTGAAATAGAAGACGATCTTATTCTGGCTGGAACTATCAGAAAAGAGTCATAAAAGCCTAAAAATTAGAGTTCTTCTCAAATTATTACTGATCCAATGATTCAAAAGATAGTTAATGACTTGATTGCTTTGAAAAAAGAAAATGTCTCAATAGGTGAGCAACGTTCCGTATTGAGATATTCCTAGATGGAATTTTAATAACACTAATGGCACTCCCACAAGAGATAGACCATGGTTGACTAATACTCAACCAAGGTTGGCTATTAAAGCTCCCCCTGTTAATGCTATAGTAGAGATAGTCGAAAAAGAAGAGGAACCAGAAGAACAAGATTTTCATGAAGCTTTTGAAGCTTCAAGATATGCTGACGAGTCCTATGATGATTCAGCTGATGACTCCAACATTGGGTATTTGGAATATGAAGAAGATGGATGTAAACATGATGATCACTCAATTGCGGTCTTGACTCGATCCCAATCTCAGAATCCTAGAAAACTGGTTAAAGGCTCTAAGAAGAAGAATAAAGAAGCTCCTGTGGTCATGGCCAATAGAGGCTCTCCTATCTCAGCACAAACTAAAAAGGAGACAACTAAAAAGGTAAAAACTTCTTCTTATTCTCCTTCTCCTGCTCCCAAGACCATTACCTCAACTCAAACCAATATAACCAAAACTGAGCCTACTATCATTCCTTCATATATTTCTTTTAACATTATTGACCATGCAAAAAGAAATAATATCCAAATGTTAGATGCAGAATATCTTAAGTCAAATCCTGAGAAATTTGAAAAGCTTGCCAAATTCATTAGAAGCAAGGCTGCTGTCCCTTCATCTAAAAAAGGCATTTTGTCAAGTCCTACTCAAACTTTTCCTCAAAAAAATATGACCTCTATTTCTTCTTCAAGAAAGATCAAACCATTTTATTTGTCCTTACTCATAAATGCGTTCAAACTCAACAATTACATAATTGACTTAGGAGCTTCAGATAACATGATGCCCACAAAAGTAGCTCATGCCCTTGGACTTACTTTGACTAAATCATATGGATAGTGTTGTAGACACCAAATTCATGTCTTACGACCCCTTGTGACCCGCATCCCATTTCGCAACCTAACCTTATTACCTAAACCTTACACAATTATTTATTAATTACCTTGTAATTGATAATCCCCATCACCTCACCTACCACCCTCATTTTGCCACCTCATCATGACCTAGCCCTAATCCTAAACTAACCTAATTAAGACCTAAAAATTGGTCTATACCTACACCCATGACTAATGACCCCTTTCTCGCACCCAAAACCGACCTTCTAGTCACTTGACCAAGCCCGCAACTAATCTCTCGGGAGAAAAGCAGGGAAGGTGGGCTATTTTACTAAAAATAGCCTACTTTTTCCTTACCGATGCCGGTTCCTACTCGACTGCCGTCGGTTACGTAACCGCCATCGGTTCCCTGTAAATGGCCTCCCCAAACCAAAAACAAAGGATTGGAATTTGATTTTTGGATCAAGGTCGAAGGATTTTTGAATCAACAGAGATCATTCGGGAGTGATCAACAGAGTCTGGATCTTTACTTGACTGGGCAGAGACAAGTGAAGAGACAAGGAGAGCAAGCCAAGGACTGCAACTGGATACCAGAGCCCTATGATACTTAGCTGATTTGATCTGCTGTGTGCCAGACCATCCTACCTCAGTTCTGCCTTTTGCCATCAGAGCTCTTGGAACTGCATCTCCGCGAATAATCAGTAAGTTACATCTTGCATGTTCTCTTTAATAACATTTCTTTGACTTTTTGAATCGTAAGTCTCCACAAATCCATTCTTGGATCCACTACCCAACATATCATTGCATCTAACTGTCATTCATCTACCTCTCATCACCCTATTTCCTAATATCACCTATATACAGCCCTACAAATAACACAACTACCAAATAACACCACCACCCCACAAAACAACTAACCTTTAGATCCCAGACTCTACCGATATCGGTCATCAGTAACTGCCATCGGTTATCAGTAACCGGCATCGGTTATCAGTAACCGGCATCGGTTATACTGACTATAACCAATAACCAGCCTTTCCCCTACCCAGTTCAACAAATCAATTTAATTAATATCTTAAAGTCTTTTGTGTTAATTCATATTAGCAGGGGAACTGACCACCTTCGAAAGGAAGTTTTATATTTCCTGGGCCCGAGGAAGTTTCCTCATTTATTATCTAATTAAAATCTTGTGGTCTTGTGTTCTTATTTGCAGGTAGTCCTTCCAAGACAAAAAGGATTTCTTTGCAGTTAGCCTGATCTTTCTCTACGGTACGCGCACACCATCTCGACATTCTACAGGTATTCCTCCTAGACCCAACCCTTATCTGTTTCTAAAAGGAACGAAACATTCCGAGCGAAACATTTTGGCACGCCTAGTGGGACCCATTTTGGGTTTCTGTTTCTCTTGCTTATTTTCATTTTAGGAAGCATACTTGCTGTTGCTGCTTTTGTTATATATTTTGTAAAGAATTTGTCTTGCTTTCCTAGTTTCGCATTAGTGAAACTCATCTCTCTTGCTTCATCAAACATAATTTTCGATTTGGGTTTAAAACACGTGCATTGCATTCCTTCTTGTTGTTTTTCAATTCTAGTGGATGTAGATTAAGTAACAGGTCATACACGTGGGGGTGATATCCACGGTATTGACAGGAAATTAATCTTACATTCACTGCACAACACATACCGAATCACTTCACAATTAACACAACAGCTCAAACATCCCCCCTTTTCCGCGGTATTCCTCCACCCGATTGAGGTAACCTTATAAGCCAAAACAACTTGACATTTCCCCTAAGTCTCTTGTTTAGGATTCTGACATCATTCTACGTCTAAAGGCATAAGCCCACGATAATTAAAATTAACCCTAGGGTTAATCTCTGGATTTGTGTGTGCATCTTGCTTGTTTTTAGTTTTGTTTTATTTCTCATACTCTGTCTTCTGTGATCAATAATTGGACAAGTATACTAAACATTGTTAAAAATCAAATTTGCAGCCTTTTTATATCGTGTTAGCCCAGAATTCTTACACCGACATCGGTTACCTGACCGACGTCGGCTATAGTGTAACCAACATCGGTTACTAGACCGATATTGGTTACTCTCTTTTCCAATTCCTGACAAACCAGCAACTTACCAATTTTACCAGTTTGAGTTTGTTTCTATTCCTGACAGATTGAAACCCTACTGTGAACTCCTGTCCATGGTTGTTATCACTCGAAAGCAAGCCACCGCCATGGTTTCACATGCTTGCTCTGTTTCTTTGCCTGAATCACCCCCTTCACATTCTGTGGGGAATCCTACGGATACCAATGAGGTTCCTAAACTTCCTGTGGGAGATAAGGACTTTGCCAAGTTTCTGGATGCTAATTCTAGCGCTGTACAATACTATTTGTCTCATACCCCTGACCGTACGCCTGATGGTCAGCTCCTTGTGGGTATGCCTATTAGTATAACTGCTCATTTAGCTCCCACTCTACCTGATAATACCGCCTTGCTTCCTGCATCTCTAGCCCCGTCTCCCAATCCGACGGCTTCAGAGGTTCATACGACTCAGATTGGCTTTCCGTTGGTTAACCTCGGACCCCACATATCATTACCGCCGACTACCCCTACCTCATCTCTCTTGCAGACTGCTCCGTTCATGACTTGCTCTCTGCCACCTATCCACACGAGCTTTCCTTCTCAAGCTCCGCCTACCTTTTCATTCCCATACACGTATCCAGTGACCTCAACATCCTATATGGGACATCCCTATTCGGTTGCCTCAACATATTAATCCTCCACACCTTATCAACACTTAACCCCACCAGGGTCTAGCGGTGGTCCTTAGCCCAATTTTCCTCCGTTTACCACAACCACACCATCATCTCATCCAACTACTGATCTAATTAAACAAATGATGGACAAAATGCAAAACCTGGAGGCTTCTGTTTCAGGAAGTCATAGCACCTTGACATACGAGGAAGTTTGTCGGGAGCCCATTCACCCTTCTGTCCCCCTTCATTCATATCCTCCTCAATGGGAGTTACCAAAATTTACCCGTTTTAACAGTAAAGAGGACCCTCAACAACACTTGCGATCATTTAGACATGCTTGTTATTTGATTGCCCATGATGATGCCTTGTTACTCCGCACCTTTCCCATGTCCTTATCAGGACCTGCCTTGCAGTGGTACAGTGCTTTAACCCAGCACTCAATATTCTCTTTTAACCAACTAGCCCAATCTTTCTTGGATCATTTCTCCATTAACATTGCCAAGAAAGTATCTATCACCGACCTCTATGCCATCCGACAATTTGAGGACGAATCTATCGCAGATTTCGTTAGAAGATGGCGGGGCCTTATCAACCAACTTACGTATGCCTTGCCTCAAACCAAACTTATCGAACTGTTTACGCGGGCTTGCGCTAAGCACATCTCCCCTACCCTCCAAATTCAAACTTTCCGTACATTCGATGAAGCCTTTACCATGGCTCAGAAACTAGAAATTCGAGCCTTAGAAGAAGAGAAATTGCGGTTGCGCAACAAAAACCCCAATTTCCGAACTCCTGATTCTACTAATAAACCAAATACCACCACTCATCACGTGTCCACTTCTTCTAAATCAAAAGGAGCTGTCCACGTGGTGATGGTCAAATCCCAACCACCGTCTAATACCCCGCCAAAAACCACCTATAAGTATAAAGCAGAGCCCATCAATTACACTCCCTTGGGAGAAACATACGGTGTGATATTGGAAAAATTGCTCAAAGCAGGAGCCATTACATTACCTCCTGTTAAACCTCATTCCGGGTTTGATTCCACTCGCGCCATACCTTCCTGGTACAAATAAAATGACTTCTGTAACTTCCACCGCGTAAAAGGACATAGTCATGAAAACTGCAAGATGTTGAAAAACATAGTGCAGGAAATGGTCGACGCAGGGGATATAACCCTCGATAATCCTAATGCCCCTGCCAACCGAAATTTGAAAATATTTAACAAACCATTCCTGAATCACTCTTCCAACAGCAACGTAAACCATGATATCTTAGCCGAGGAGAGTGTTCATGAGATCCATGCAGTCTTTGATGCCCAGCCCAAAGCCTCTATCGACAAAATTTTGAATCAAGCCTCTTCACTAACACAGGAGCCCGAACCTCCTTTACCACCATCAAACCAAAGAGAAATCATTCCTTTACTCATAAAGGAGTTAACTGCCCAGACTTCCCTTCCCATCGATGAGTCTTCTTATACCACATCCCTACAAGATTGCGAACGGATGTTATCTAACCTATCTATTTCCCAGATTCCCCCTTCTACCCCTCTTGCTGCACAAGAGGAAGGTACGCCACTCCTTTTTACATCCTTAGATGAGGAATTTCTTGCATCGACATCACCAAATTATTTAACCATGACGGATCCTCTCGAACATGCCCTCCTGCCTATTAGTCCTTCATCACCTAAATCTTTTCAACAACCGGTCGACCTCTTGACATCTATTGATACAGTGCCTCGTTTACCCCCTATATCACACCCACAGTGGACCGGAATCACAACCCACCTTTCTTCCATATAAAATTTCACATTCACACGTGAGGACTGTCATTCCACAGAAGATAGACAGGCCCTATGGGAATGTTTGAGTACGCCATATTCTACTCAAATGCAAATGACCGATCCCGAGGCCTCCACCATATACCCGAAGTGTTTACAGAAGCTTAAAATGCCCATGTTCTCACCTTCACCTCCCTCACCTCTACCAAATGCCTCGTCCACTTCTATTAACTTAGCCAAATCTTCCCCTACGCTTGGGACCTTACCCATACCCAGTCTAACACACCCACCTAAGCGGCTTGATTTATCTAAAAATAAAGCCTTCCACCCCATTAAGAGACAGACTCAATCTCCTCAACCTATGCCTCTATCACAACTAATACCATCATCGTCACACCTACCTTCCATATTGGGACCCCATCCCTCTACCCTACATCAATATATCATACCTCCTGCGTTTCCTTTAAAGTGACCTACACCTTCTGCACACATACAGAGATCCCAGGGTATAGCAACACCGTCACTCCGCGTATCCTGTCCACCTATCAACCCTAAACAAATTCCATCATCAAAAGATTTGTTTTCGGTCACTCCTATTTCCCCGTGGTTGTTTTCTGATACCACCTAATCTGTGGCCTCATCATCCAATGTATCTTCTGCACCAAAGAAACCACGTTTAGTGAAAAACACGTATCAACACCCCTCGGCTAAACCACCACCCATACGAACCAACCACGCCCAAACATTACCAAAACCCGCGCAATCAATACCCTCATCCTCTTCTGATTTTGACCCACTCAAAGGATCTTACGCCAAAATCCTTGCTATGTTAGTAGAGAATGCGACCATTTCCCTACCCCCACTTAGACCTTATGACCCGTCTAAACCTCGACCTATAGGTTATGATGAGTCTAAGATCTGTGCTTATCACCGCACACCAGGACATGATGTGGAGGGATGCAAAGCTTTAAAAACCATTCTTCGTCAGTCACCTCTCCCAGATAGAAAGGTTAAGAAAGACAACTTACGAAGGGAGAGACCTTTAGTTTCCATTCCCTCTCCTATACCATATGTCCCCGCCTCACCAAGATCCGTCATTATTACAACCCCACCTCTTGAAGACCATGATTTATCCCAATCATCTTCTTCATCTCCGGTCTACGAGATTAATATGATTAGTGTTGCTACTCGAGCGTAGAAAAACAATGAGAAAGTGAAAGAAATCACACCTGCGTCCTCTCCTTCTCCGTCCAGCATCCCGATTGCACCACCACCCAAAGTGGTTATTTGTGGACCCACTTACCCCGTCTCTAATGGAGCTTCCCATCGAGCCATGATCAAACAGCTTCACCAATCACCTGTAAAAATGACACTATATGATCTCATTCAGACTTCTGAATCTCATCGACAAGCTCTCGTTGAAATTCTTCAGGGGATCAAGGTCTTACCTAATGAAACCCTTCCCGTTGCCTCCATTCTAACACCCAATCACGTTGCCTCTCTCACCAAACAACCCACCGCCTCAACCACTTCCGTCTCTATACCACAAGCTGCTGCAGTCAGTTTCTCTGAAGATGAAATTATCGACTTTGGTACCGAAGATCCTGACCCTGCTCTTTTTATCTCAGCGTACGTTCGGGACATTCGGGTATGTCGTGTTATGATTGATGGGGGCACTAGCCTAAACATCATCTCTTCAAAAGCCTTCCAACAAATGAATATCCCTTCCAGTTGCATGTGCGCCAACCCCATCATGTTGCGATCATTCAATGATGCTATTACCTCTACCTTAGGCACCGTGATCCTCAACATTCGAGTAGGACCACGTACTTTACCCGAACTCTTCTATGTCCTTGAGGGAGAGTTCCAATATAATATATTGCTGGGTCGTCCTTGGATCCGGGCTATGGGATGCGTTCCCTCAACATTACATAGATGTATAAAATTTGAGTACGAGGGGAAGTCCTACACCGTAAAAGCTGATCCTCCCCCCTTTAAAACCTGCAATATGTTATACCGCCCTAACGATGTGCTTATACCAATCAAGACACCCATACATTCAACCCAACCATCCTCTTCAAATGTACCTCAACCATCCACCTCAACTACGCCTACGCCTTCAACTGATGAAACCACCGTCGCAAAAACCACTTCCCTTCCCGCAGCTAACATCCCAACCTCCGACCCCTTAGTAGATGTTTTTCAATGCCTTACGTTGGGGGAGTACCACCTATATAACGTTAGTTCTTTCCCTACCCCGCAGGAGTACGGACAATTACATGCACATCCCACCTACGACCGTCGCGTGGGGGAGGTAATCTCTTACGGACCACCCCATTGCCACACCAACCTAACGTATGGGGGTGTTGACGCATCCTCCATTACCCCTGAACCTCCTCTTGGTGTGGTCCCCTTCCAATCTGATTTTCAATGCCTGACAAATCGTCGCTTCGCCCTCACCTTCTTGACTCGCTGTGCTTGGAAAGGCTTTGGTTTTGGTCTTTATGAACAAGGCCGACATACGCTCATCCCCATCACCACACGCAAACATAATGATCATAGTGGTCTCAGATTTCCGGAAACACTTACATCGACGGAACCTCATGTCAGTTGTCTTCTAGAATACGATGATGTTACCCCTACCAAACCATCATCACCCATTTTGCATTCGTCTCCCACAGAGTCGATAGATCCTGAATCTATCCCTCCTAACTTTTTTTTTTCATAAATGCTATCTGCCTAGGTCCCCTCACTTATCAACGCGATAATGAGCACCCCTCTTCTATTCCCCTTCTATATCCAGACATGATTGAAGAGGACTCCCCTTCAATTAACGTTGTTGAGTGCCAGGATGATGGCTCCATCCTCACTTACCTTGGCGCGGATGACTCTTATATTCAACGAGCCTTACCATCTGAAACCCAAACCATGCTGAACGAGTCTAATATAGAAATCAACATCCACACGGAGGAGGATCCTCACATTGTGAAGATCAGACAATCCCTTAACGCATCAGAACAAGTTGCCTTTACTACTTTCCTCCGTGCTCTCAACCAAGCTTTCGCTTGGTCCTACGCTGACATGCCAGGAATTGATCCTGACATTGCTGTCCATAACATTACACTGAAACCCGATTCCAAGCCGATTAAACAGAAATTGAGAAAAATGCATCCACGCATTGCCCTCTTGGTCAAAGAGGAGCTCCAACGACTCCTTTCTGTTTCCTTCATTCTGCCTATTGACTATCCTCAATGGATTTCTAACATCGTACCTGTCACTAAAGCGAGGGGGGGACTTTGGATATGCACGGATTTCTGGGATCTTAACCTCGCTTGCCCTAAGGATGACTTCCCCCTACCAAGCATTGATCAACTTGTTGATCTCACTGCGGGTCATGAAATGCTTTCTCTCATGGATGGCTTTTCAGGATACAACAAAATTTTGGTTGCCCCTGCCGATCAACACAAAAATGCCTTCATAACTCCTTGGGGAACCTTCTGTTACCGTGTAATGCCATTCGGCCTTAAGAATGCTGGTGCCACCTATCAGCGGGCTATGACCTACATTTTTCATGACATTATGCACACAATCCTTGAAGATTACGTCGACGATCTTCTTGGCAAGTCTAAACATCGCAGTGAACATCTCGATGTTTTAACCATTATATTTGATCACCTGTTACAATATTCTGTCCGCCTTCAACCAAAGAAATGTGTCTTTGGTGTCCTTTCGGGAAAACTTCTTGGCTTTATCGTCTCTTTGTGTGGCATTGAGGTCGATCCATCTAAAGTAAAAGCTATCCTAGAAATGCCCCCACCCAAAAACCTCAAACAATTGCGTAGTTTGCAAGGTAAACTTCAATCTATTTGACGTTTCATCTCCCAACTCTCGGATCGATGTCAACCTTTCCATCACCTCCTTAAAAAGGACATTGAATTTCAATGGAGCAAAGAGTGCCACCAAGCCTTTGAAGCTCTGAAAAAACTTATCTCTTGCAGCCACCCGTGCTTATCCCACCTCAAGACGACCACCCTTTCTACCTTTACCTTTCCGCCACTAACCACGCTGTAGGGGCCATGCTTGCACATCGTGACTCTGAAAATCGAGAACAAGCCGTTTATTATATAAGTCGTACTTTGGTGGACTATGAGACTAGGTATACACATGTAGAAAGGTTGTGCCTAGCCCTATCATTCGTGGCTACCAAACTCCGACACTACCTTTTGAATCACAAAAGTTTCGTCATCACCAACACGGACCCCATCCATTACATGTATGCCAAACCTTATCTAAACCAACGCATCGCCTGATGGCTCATGCTCCTCGCCGACCTCGACCTTGAGTTCGTCCACCAGAAATCAATCAAAGGACAAACCATCGCAGACCAACTTGCGGAAGCCCCTTTACTTGGGGAACAATTTACCAATTTTACATTCCCCGACGAACTCATCGCCACTCTTTCACTCGGGGAAGAGTCGTATCAAATGACCCTCTTCTTCGATGGATCTAAATGCCAGCGCGGCGGAGGAGCCGGCGTTGTTCTCATCCCTCTTGACATTGAACCTATGCCTCTTTCATTCTAGCTTGATTTCCCCTGCACCAATAATACAGCGGAATACGAGGCCCTTGTTCTGGGTCTCCAAGTTGCGATACACTTAGGTATCAAATCTATCAATATTTTTGGCGACTCTCAATTGGTAGTCAATCAAGTTATGGCATCTACCAATGTAAAAATGAGGAACTTCAAAAGTACAAATACTACGTGGACTCACTTTTAGCCTTATTTACTCACTATTCTATCCAAACCATTCCCCGCTTCACTAACAAATTTGCGGATACTATGGCATGCTTAGCCTCGCAAATTCCAGCTTCATCAACTGACTCTGAATTATTCGTCGTGGTCCAACAACTTTTTTCCCCATCCTACTCAACCCCGGTAGTTTGTATGATAAATACTGTGTCTGCTAATTCACAGGATACTTGGTATCACCAATTTCACGACTACCTTACAACCTCTGTTCTCCCATCTGACCTTACTAGTACTGGTAAATGCGCTTTTCTTAAACGCGTTTCTCGTTATGTAGTTATGGGGGGACTCCTTTATAAACATGGCTTTGATGGCATCCTCCTTCAATGTCTCACCGGCGCGGAGGTCACCCATACCATCCAACAGGTCCATGACGGTATTTGTGGTGGACATTTTAGTGGCCTTGCCGTGGCTAAACGAATCCTTCGCCTAGGTTATTATTGGCCTACTCTCAATAACGACTGCTATGAATATGTTAAGCGTTGTGTTATGTGTCAACAACATGCTAACCTTCAACATACTCCTAGCCATCCGCTGCAGGTCGCACGAGATCTTTGGCCTTTCTCATAATGGGGTTTAGACCTTATTGGTGAGATTCACCCGTCCTCTTCACAACGTCACCGATGGATAATCACAGCCACCAAATATTACACAAAATGGTGGAGGCCATTCCACTCATTTCGATCAAAAAGGAAAAAATTGTCGAATTCATTAACCATCACATTATCTGTCATTTTGGTATTCCTCATCGCCTAATACCAGATAATGGTAAATCTTTTAAAAACAAGTTGTTACAAGACCTTTGTGAAAACTTTGGTATCAAACTTAGTTTCTCATCGCCTTATTATCCGCAGGCCAATGGTCAGGCTGAATCTTCTAATAAAACCCTAACCAAAATCCTCATGAAAGTTGTCAATGAATCCGGAAGAAATTGGCACGATCACATTCCCTTTGCCCTTTGGGCTTATCGTACTAGCATTCGTACCTCTACTAATGCTACACTTTTTTCTTTGGTATATGGTACCGAGGCAGTCTTGCCTCTCGAAATACAAATACCCTCCCTCAGAATATCCCTTCAGGATATTCTTACCAATGATGATTTCCACCAAGAGCGGTTAGCCCAATTGGAGCTTCTTGACGAATGACGTCTTACAGCTCTTGATCACCTTCAAATCTATCAAAAACGCATCAAGCGTGCTTATGATAAGTGACTTCATGAGCGTACCTTTAAGGTTGGTGATCTTGTCCTCAAAGAGAATCAACATGTAACCAAACTAGAAAAGAGCAAACGTGGAAAGTTTGCTCCCAATTGGATTGGGCCTTATATAATCACTCACACTTATGGATCAGGCACTTATCGTTTAGCTTCGCTTAATGGTAAACCTGATCCTGAGCCCCTTAATGCCTTGCATCTTCGACCATTCTACTGTTGAATTTAGTGTTATATCACTTCTTATCTAGCTACTGCTCATCCCTTGAGCTCATTTACCGCTACATACACTTTGTTTTCTACATCTCAAAATAAAATCAAGCTCACATAGTTTGATTCTCACCTCACCTAAACGATGCCTTCCCCTTTTTTATTCTAGTCCATGACTTCAAAGTATTAAAATAAGCCGTATTATTATGGGATTTTCTTGAGTCAAACTTCCTACTAAACTAGATGCTTCATGCCAAAAGAACATCTAGTCATCTAAATTAAATATAGACTGCTCCCTCGAAGGACAGCTATGTGCCGAACTATTGCTGCTATTATCAATAGACTGCTCCCCTGAAGGAAAGCTATGCATTAAACTCATATCTGCTACTATAAATAGACTGCTCCCTCGAAGGACAGCTATACACAGTCAGCCTTTATCAGAAGCTTCTCGCATTGATCAGCTTCGTGAAGACCTCAAGAATAGTACAATCAATATCCCTTGTAGACTTCCCGCATCGATCAGTCTATATTCAGTCAAATAAAAGCCTCATTCAAAAGAACTTTTTGGGTCATGGACTTGTCTATTTAGGGTAGGTTCTCTTTCGTCAGAACACTCACTTTGTAATGAGTTCTCCGTACCTCAACTATACCATTCACCTCACCTCATTATTTATTCAACTCAAGGGACGCGTCGTACACCTGATAGGTTGTGATCATACAACTCTTTTCACCTATTGACTTGTCGTCTACGCACGGTACCTAGGGCTTCAAGCTCATTCTACGTTGTGTGGTTTGTTTAGCTCTTTTCACCTATGGAGCACTCTTTCCGCTTTGCCTCGCATCTAGGATTGTGTGTTGATCTTAATCAGGACCTGGTTCCCTTCTACTTGGGTAGGCTAACTTTTGCTTCCCTTATACCTTTTACAACATCACCCATTCATTACCGTCACCAACAACCTTACCTTACCAATATTAATATCAATATTCTTACCAACCAGCCAATTGCCTAAACCGTACCAAATTACCTGAATTCACCTCTCCCCTGATCCTAAGGGAGAACTACATCGGTCTGAGGCCCCTCCTTGCTTTTGTGCAATGGGCTATGTAGGCAGCACTTTCGGAGACATGGGGTCTCCCAAGGTTAGCTCGACCATCCCCTACCATAACCTATCATGTATGGTAAATATAAAATATTTTTGTGTAATTTCTATTTAAATCACATTCCTCTTTATCCTTTTTTCAAAAAACTGAAAATCAAAACGAAAACATTCTTATTATTATAACTCAAATCAACATACATATCTCGTTTTATTTAGATGTTAAACAATACATCTTCTCTATCATCGACACGCAGGTCGGTACGCTTATTTATTCTTATACCTTACTAAAATTTATTTAGACCCTCACCTCATCCTGAACTAGGTGATGATCGTGATCGTCGACCCCTCTCGCCAGGCCTCTCTGTCCTCAAAGGTACCACGGCTATTGGTACCCGCCCACTGATCCGCCAATCTCTCCTGTAACATATCAATACGCCCTCTCGCATGGAGGACTCCAGCCTCTAGTCTCTCCCCCCGTGACTCCACAACCACTAACAATCCTCTTGTCTCATTCACCTGCGTTTGGAGCTGCTGAACCAAACGCTGCAGATGATTCCCTCTCTGCTGTCATCACACCCAACCACGCTATGTCAGGACGATCACGTACACCTCATAGTTCCTGCTACCACCATAATCTATAGGCCTCTGTCGTTCCTGCATCCATTACCTACCTGCGATCGGCTGCTACCTACCTTCTTCGGCCCTTCTGGGGGTGTTGGCTGGGGAGGTGAGAATACTGCCCTCTGCATCGATCCTCATATAGGGTCTATAAGCCTGGGGGTATATCCTGCACAAATCCAAATTTTTCAAGCCCCTCCCCGCACGTGATCTATAGGAATCTCTCATATTCCACTGGCCTGTGCACTCGCGATCCCACCTCAAGTCGCTCTAGTCACTCCCTCCAACTCTCGCTATGTTCTCTGTTACCATATTAGTTCCCTGTAAGCCTCCAACAGATATCCGCAACCGTACCCTCACCCATATTATTTCAACCAAGGACGCGTCGTACACCTGATAGGTTGTGATCATACAACTCTTTTCACTATTGAACTTGTCAGTTACGCACGGTAACTAGGCTTCAAGTTCATTCTACGTTGTGTGGTTTGTTTGCTCTTTCACTATGGAGAGACTCTCCGCGTGTGCCTCGCATCTAGGAATTGTGTGTTTGATCTTAATCAGGACATGTTCCCTTCTACTTGGGTAGGCTAACTTTTGGTACCTTATTACCTTTTACAACATCACCCATGTCATTACGCACAACACCTAACCTTACCAATATTACTATCAATATTCTTACCAACCAGCCAATTGCCTAAACCGTACCCAAATTACCTGAATTCACCTCTCCCTGATCCTAAGGGAGACTACATCGGTCTGAGGCCCCTCCTTGCTTTGTGCAATGGGCTATGTAGGCAGCACTTCGGAGACATGGGGTCTCCCAAGGTTAGCTCGACCATCCCCTACCATAACCTATCATGTATGGTAAATATAAATATTTTTGTGTATTTCTATTTAATCCCATTCCTCTTTATCCTTTTTTCAAAAAACTGAAAATCAAACGAAACATTCTTATTATTATAACTCAAATCAACATACATATCTCGTTTTATTTAGATGTTAAACAAATACATCTTCTCTATCATCGACACGCAGGTCGGTACTCTTATTTATTCTTATACCCCTTACTAAAATTTATTTAGACCCTCACGCCTCATCCTGAACTAGGTGATGATCGTGATCGTCGACCCCTCTCGCCAGGCCTCTCTGTCCTCAAAGGTACCAGGCTATTGGTCCGACCACTGATCCGCCAATATCTCCTGTAAACATATCAATACGCCCTCTCGCATGGAGGACTCCAGCACTCTCGGTCTCTCCGCCCGTGACTCACAACCCACTAACAATCCCTCTTGTCTCATTCACCTGCGTTTGGAGCTGGCTGAACCAAACGCTTGCAGATTGATCCCTCTCTGCTGTCATCACCGCTATGTCAGGACGATCAACGTACACCTCATAGTTCTGCTACCCACCATCATCTATAGGCCTCTGTCGTTCACTGCAATCCATTACCCTGCCGATCGGACTGCTACCTAATTAGGCCCTTCTGGGGGTTGTTGGCTGGGAGGTGAGAATACTGCCTCTGCTCGAATCCTCGATTTAGGGTCGATTAAGCCTGGGGTATATCCTGCACAAATCCAAATTTTCACCGCACGTGATTCTATAGGAATCCCTCTCATATTCCACCTGGGCCTGTTGCCCCGCGATCCCACCTCAATCGCTCTACACCCCTCAACTCCTCAGCTATGTTCTCTGGTACCATATAGTCCCGTAAGGCCTCCAACAGATATCCGCAACCGTCACCCTCTCCCATACCTACCTGTAATACTCAATGTCACCCGTCACGGCCTGAGATCTTGCCTCTTGTTCTGTCTAGACCCATCGTCTGAATCCCAACCTCTATACTCCGGTCTCTCCTGACTGGATGGGTCGGCCTATTGGTCGCACACAAACAATGTGCTCATAGGCCCAACAGTGTAATAAGTATGAACAATCCAGTGTCGTCCTGTGATTTTTCCTACAAGCCCAAAGACCCCTGTATAGCTCCGCCAAATATGCAGGTGCCCATGCAAAAGTCACGTCCCTTTCTATCATCTCCCAGATAACACACATCAATGCCTTTGGAAATCTTCCCCCCTCTGCCCTCGGTAATGCATAATACCCTACCGCTATCATTAATATTACTGCTAACCTTGTCTCCTAAGGATGTGCTGCATACATTATCCCATACGTAAATGACAAACCTCGCTGTGTTAAATCTCGTGCGTATGGACCAAATACTGCTGTTATCGCTCCCCGTGCCGTGCTAGGTAATGCCTGATATACTGGTTTTCCTATAATTGGGAGTCTCAAAATACGGAACACATCTTCTGATGTTACTGTCATTTCCCCTGTTGGCAGATAGAAGGTATTTGTCTTAGGATTCCATCTCTCAATTAGCGCCTGTAACATAGCATGGTTACGTGCGATTCGTGAATAATAGTGGATTCCACTTAACCCCAAATGATTTATCAATGTCCATTCAGCTGGCGTTACATCCGCTCGGATTCGTGACAACAGTGCTGGTACACTATCATTCATCCTCAACCCTGCCTCTGCCTGCATACATCCAAATAACAAAAAAACCATTCAATTCCTCAAATCCCCCCGGGTTTTTTCTCAAATTCTGGAAATTCCTACAGCAACCGGTATCGTTTACAGCTAACCGGTACCGGTTGAGTAACTGATACCGGTTATCCCTAATTGATATCGGTCCCTGTTACTTTCATACACCTTGCCTAAAACAACCACCTACGACAATAAATTGCTCGTTTATTCCTCTCTGTATACACAGACATACCTGAAACCCTTGATTACCTACCACGTAACACTCACCCCATTTATAACCCTTGTTATCATCTTTTCTTTCTCATATCTACCCACATACTCTCCCCCATCTTATTCACAAAACATGCAGTAGTCAAATCAAAAACAAAACGTTACCTCTTGGGTTGCAGTAGCTTGAGGTGGCCCTTGTCTTCCCTCTTGTCCCTGCCTGCTGGATGTTTCTCCTCGTCCTGCCATTATTACCACCTTTTTCAAACCTGCCTTTCTGTCTTCTGAATCTCAGATCACATTCACTTTCCCTGTCTCTTTTCTCCTCATCACTCAAATTTCTCATGCAATTACCTATCTTAGTCGTCAAAAAGCGTCGCGTTCGCGTATTTAACTTCTTGCATGGCTCTCAAAATTAGAACTTAAGTTGCCACCCTAGCTTTTTTATTTTTAGAAAAGATGATACCTAAATAACCGGTATCGGTCATGTAACCGATATCGGTCTACTAACTACCGGTGTCGGTTATCTAACTGATATCAGTTACACCCGCCCTTTTGAAACATGGTCTTTTTTCATTTTTTTACCTAATTTTTTTCGCGCCCGCCTCTTTTCCTGCATCACAACACCATTATCCATATTTGTCCATCCACCACACATATCATTACAATTTCATTAACATCATCTATTTTACAAAAACAAACCAGCCATCAGCTAAGGATACCAAACCAAAACAAAACAAAACAACAAACTATCTATCTATACCTCATTTGAATCCAACTCATCAGATACATATATAACAATGTCACAAAACCAGCCCAAAACATGTAACATTTCATCATATAACACATCATCCATATATCAACATGTCAATTAAACTCATCATATATTCTATACCACAAACCATTGACGAAATACTTAAAACATTTTCAACACTGCATATGGATCAAAACATCATATATATATATATATATATATACAAGTTTTTCAAATATACACTGTGCCCTACATCGGGGCCTCTGTGATCTCATAATCCAACAAAGCCGGCACGCAAGCCGCAATAACTATCAATAATCTCAACTCGGCTCGCAGGCCGGTCCCTCATATCAAAAATATACTCGGCTCGCAGGCCGGTACCAACTGTACAACCCATACTCGGCTCGTAGGCCGGTATACAATAAATGAATGAATGAATAAATGAGTAATATGTAGGCACGCAGGCCTCTATAAACATAACCGGTTCGCAGACCGGTGCCCATACCCAATATACAAATACAAAAACAATGCAGGGATCCCTCAGCTCTCCCCACCGCCCTCGGCACCTCTCCCTGCTGGTCCCTGTGGCGCCTCTCGCCTCCTGCCTGTAACAGACACGCCGGCTGTGGCTGCACCTCCCTGCGATCTCTGACTACACGAGGTCTCCGCTCGGTGTGCCGCATATGGCTGATACTCAGCTCCGGTATTATCAAGAACATCCTGATAGTACCGGGCCTCCGCTCTTGCCTCCATGTATCTATCCCATGCCACCGTCGGTACTGGGGCTAGTCCCCGGACTCCTACTACCAGTTCCCCCTGTGCCTGTGCTGGTGGTGCCTGTGGCTGTGCCACTGCTGGCGGTGGTATCTGTACCTGTACCTGTGGCTGTGCTGCTAGTGGTGGTGCTGCCTGTGCCTGTCCCTGAGCCTGGGCTAGCTGCCCCTGTAAGACCCCTATCTGTGCCTGCGCAGCAGCAAGCTGCCCCTGTAAGAGCTGCACCTGACCCCTAAGCTGATCTCTCTCTGCCGTCACAGCTGCCAAGTCTGGCTGTGTGGGCTGTGCTACCCTCGCCGCTCTCTGACCAGCCCACCACACCATGTATACTCCTGTACAACCAGCATCATCTACTGTGTCATCTGCTGGCCTCTCAGCAACCCAATCTGGATCCAAGGGCTGTGGTGCAGGTAGTGGGGCCTCTACATCATCCCTCCTATACTGAGGGAAGGGAGGTGGCTCATCCTGTCGTAGCCCCATCTGCCTACGTACCCTCTCTAGGGGTATCCTCTCGTACTCTCCCGGCCTCCGTCCTGCTATCCAGAAAGTGTACTGGATCCAGCGTAACTGTACTCGGCCTCCTCTGTGCGGGTGATGACCTCTGTAAGGTCTCCATATGATATCTACCGCTGTCAGGCCCTCTAACAAATGCCTGTAGTAGGTAACGTCTCTCCCTGCAAGCACTGCTCGTGGCTGCCCCATGACTCCCAACCACCCTTGAAAGCTGTATCTGTATATAACCTGTGGCCCTGGCTGCTGGGGTAACCCTACTGGTCTGATGCATATGATGTGCTCATATGCCCAACAATGAAGTAAAAAATTCGAACAAATACCAAATCGCCACATCCGGCGATAACCCCAGAGCTCTCTGTATAGCTGCACCAGATACACTGGTGCCCACGCATAGCAAGTATGCTCCTCCACCATCTCAAGCAGCACCCCCATCAATGCCCGTGGAAAACGACCTCCCTCTGAGTCCGGGAGGGCGAAGCAGGTGATCCCAATCATCATCAGCACGGCCAGTCGTGTCTCGTGTCGGTGCACACGGTACATGTCACCATACCCGATACTCGCGCTGTGATAGGTAAGTAGCGCGGCTGCATCTCCAAAAACCTGCAGGATGCTGTCCATCGCCGTCTCCGAATCTACCTGGAACACTGCCTCTCCCTCAATCGGCAGTCGAAGGATGTGATACACATCCTCCAATGTGATGGTCATCTCTCCGGTCGGGAGATGGAACACATTGGTCGGCGGATCCCATCTCTCGATGAGGGCGACCATCAAGCTGTGATCTCTATCAATAGCTCTGTATCGCTGGACTCCGCCAAGTCCCACCTCACAAATGATCGCCCAATGAGACACAGATACGTGTGGCCGTATCTGCACCAACAGCGGGGGCATCCTATCCCGCATCGTCAACTGCTGACGTGCCTGCAAAACCAACCCACAACCTTAGACCAACTCTCTATCACATCATCTACTTTACCCTCTATACCCCCTTTTATCCCCCCGACCACACCCCGACTCTCTAACCCCCCCTCTAGTCACCTACCTTTTCCACTATAACCCATACCAACCCAACCCCAACCCATACAACCCACCTCCAAACCCATACCAACCCAAAACCATACCAACCCAACCCAAACCACTACCCGACCCAAAGCCCAAAATCTACCCAAAAAAACCAACCCAAAACAAAACCAACCCCACCCCAAAACAAACCCCACTCACACCCCAAAACAAAACCAACCCAAACACCAAACCCACCCCACCCAAAACAAACCCCACCCACACCCCAAAAACACACCAAAACACAAAACAAGCCCAACCCAAACCCAAACCCACCCAACCCCCAAACAAAACAAACCCACACAAACCCCCAATAAACCCACACAAACAAAACAAACCAAAACAAAACAACACAAACACTATGAACCGGTACTGGTCCCAAACAACCGACCACGGCCCTCTTCCCACCGACGCTGGTCAACCACCGACCGACGCCGGTCAACCACACAGAACCCAACCCCTAAAATTTTGTGACCGATGCCGGTCGCTTAGCGACCGACATCGGTCACTGTCATTTCCCGGAGCCGAACCCCCGCGCGGCTCCCCTAGCCACATTTTTGCATTTTTCTACTTATCTACCCACTCAAACACCCTAAAAACCTACCCACCTAGCCGCCTTGCCCTATTTTACCCATCTATCCTCTTCGTTTTTCAAATTACGTCCATTTACTCATTATTTCCTAAAACATGTAAATTCCTACCCAAACCCCCAATTTAGCTTAATACCATTCAAATGCACAAAATAAAGAGTTTCGAACCTACCCGAACGACGACACGTCGTCATGGTGGGATGGGTGGTGGTAGTCCAGCTGGTCCAGCCCCTCCTGCTCCTCCTGCCTGTGCCATAGCTCCAATTCTGATCTGCTGGGCCCCCGACCAATCAACTGCTGCCTCTTCCTCACTCGGGCCCGCAAACAACTCACTCCTCCAGTAAAAAAGCTCCACCTCACTCAATAAAACCTCCAATCTCAACTCTCCACATCAGACAAATCAATTTGGTTTTCAAATAACACAAGTGACAATGATAAGCCGTATTTTTCTTTTTATAGGTTTTTCGCCCTTAACCGATATCGGTTTCATTTTGCCCTAATGAACCGCTATCGGTCCCTTAACCGATATCGGTCATGTAGAATCGACATCGGTTTTTCTGCCAACTTTCCCCCAATTTTTTTTGCCCTTATTTACCATTTGCCCCTTTTTAACCACATATCGCCTATATCCACTTTTGCTGAACACCATTTGTTTACCTATTCGGCCCGACCCAAGGCCTCGCCCTACCCATTCGGCCCGACCCAAGGCCTCAACCTACCCATTTGGCCCAACCCAAGGCCTCCACCTACCCATTTGGCCCGACCCAAGGCCTCGCCCCACCCATTTGGCCCAACCCAAGGCCTCACCCTACCCATTTGGCCCAACCCAAGGCCTCAACCTACCCATTTGGCCCGACCCAAGGCCTCAACCTACCTATTTGGCCCAACCCAAGGCCTCACCCTACCCATCCGACCCGACCCAAAGCCACCACCCAACAACTTGGCCCGACCCAAGGCCTCACCCTAACCATCCGGCCCGACCCAAGGCTGTAACCTCACAACTTGGCCCGACCCACGGCCGTATCACTTCAATACAATACCCACAATCAACGTTTTATTTTATCCATCCATCCTGTACCTGTTGTTCAATCGAGCTCACCTGTTCATGTTTTAGCATGATTAGGGTCCTTGACTTGATCTATCAACCACCTTTGCCTAGACCTAGACCGTGACGTTTATCTCAACCAAACCAACCATTTGGTACTACCGAACATGCATAAATGTTCCTGTACCTTACCTGTTATATACCCTGGAGCTACTTCCTATGCTTTGGATACCAGGATTATATCACCCTTGTTTGGATAAACTATCGACCTTTGCCTATACATTGCTAGTTTGCTAGTCAAATCATGTACCCTAGTCGTACGATTGCATTTCAACATGCGTCTGCTTCCTTGGACCTACCCCACCACCTTACCATCCCCTCTACAAACATTCACCCTTTATCAACCCTATCCCTGATTTCCCGTTCGCCTCAATCTGTGCTAGATTTGAGGGGATTACCTATATCCTTAACAGGAGAAACCACTTCATATTATTGTCCGTGCAGCTTTACAAACACAAGCTACACGACAATAAGGGGCTAATGTAGACACCAAATTCATGTCTTACGACCCCTTGTGACCCACATCCTATTCGCAACCTAACCTCATTACCTAAACCTTACACAATTATTTATAATTACCTTGTAATTGATAAATCCGCATCACCTCACCTACCACTCATTTTGCCACCTCAATCATGACCTAGCCCTAATCCTAAACTAACCTAATTAAGACCTAAAACTTGGTCTATACCTACACCCATGACTAATGACCCCCTTGTCGCACCCAAAACTGACCTTCTAGTCACTTGACCAAGCCCGCCCAACTAATCTCTCGGGAGAAAGCAGGGAAGGTGGGCTATTTTACTAAAAATAGCCTACTTTTTCTTTACCGATGCCAGTTCCTACTCGACCGCCATCGGTACGTAACCGCCATCGGTTCCCTGTAAATGGCCTCCCCAAACCAAAAACAAAGGATCAGAATTTGATTTTTGGATCAAGGTCGAAGGATTTTTGAATCAACAGAGATCATTCGGGAGCGATCAACAGAGTCCGGATCTTTACTTGACTGGGCAGAGACAAGTGAAGAGACAAGGAGAGCAAGCCAAGGACTACAACTGGATACCAGAGCCCTGTGATACTCAGCTGATTTGATCTGCTGTGTGCCAGACCATCCTACCTCAGTTCTACCTTTTGCCATCAGAGCTCTTGGACCTGCATCTCCGTGAATAATCAGTAAGTTACATCTTGCATGTCCTCTTTAATAACATTTCTTCGACTTTTTGAATCATAAGTCCCCACAAATCCATTCTTGGATCCACTACCCAACATATCATTGCATCTAACTGTCATTCATCTACCTCTCATCACCCTATTTCCTAATATCACCTATATACAGCCCTACAAATAACACAACTACCAAATAACACCACCACCCCACAAAACAACTAACCTTCAGATCCCAGACTCTACCGATATCGGTCATCAGTAACCGCCATCGGTTATCAGTAACCGGCATCAGTTATACTGACTATAACCAATAACCAGCCTTTCCCTTACCCAGTTCAACAAAGCAATTTAATTAATATCTTATAGTCTTTTGTGTTAATTCATATTAGCAGGGGAACTGACCACCTTCGAAAGGAAGTTTTATATTTCCTGGGTCTGAGGTAGTTTCCTCATTTATTATCTAATTAAAATCTTGTGGTCTTGTGTTCTTATTTGCAGGTAGTCCTATCAAGACAAAAAGGAGTTCTTCGCAGTCAGCCTGATCTTTCTCTACGGTACGCGCACACCATCTCGACATTCTACAGGTATTCCTCCTAGCCCCAACCCTTATCTGTTTCTAAAAGGAACGAAACATTCCGAGGGAAACAAGTGTTACTCCATGGAAACCAAGAAAGTTCCCCATATTGGTCAAATCAAAGATGCACAATTTGCATTTGTTGCCTTCCCAGAGAAGAGAGTAAAAATGACCATTTTGGTTACCGATATCCTAGCTGCTTATGGTTTTCTCTTAAGAAGAGGTTTTTGTAAAGATGTTGGAGGAGAGATCAATATGGACTAGACCAAGGCTAAAATTCAAGTTAATGGAGTTCCTCGTATTCTCCATCCTGAGCCGCAAGAGAAGTATTTAGTCACTAAATCGGATGACCCCAAGGGTCAACCTCTTTTCGAAGATGCTGGCTTGGGGAATTATTTCATGACATCAGAGGTATCAGCTGTAAATGTTAAGGAAGAAGATCCTAATGGTATTTGGACCCTCAATTTTGATGGGAGCTATTCAACTAATGGATCAGGTGTCAGCATAGTCCTTATATCTATAGATTTCAAGATCTTTCCCTTTGCTTTCAAGTTGCAGTTTGATAATACTAATAACACAGCTGAATATGAAGCTTTGTTATTAGGATTAGAAATGACAAGATAAAAAGGAATCTAAAGCCTCAAAGTGTAGGGAGATGCAAAGCTCATTTTAAATCAAGTGAAAGGGGTTTATCAAGTGAAAAATGATCACCTAAAGTATTACAGGAACAAGGTATGGGACAACGTAGAATGCTTCGATGCTTTTTCTATCAAGCTAGTTTTGAGGGATTACAATGACAAAGCTGATTCATTGGCTGTTTCTACATCTCTTCTCCTTCCTCATCCATAGTTCAAACAAGACACGTACACCATCAATATTGTGTACCATCCCAGTGTTCTAGAAAATTTGGCACATTGGCAAGTATTCAATGATGATCAACAGGTATTGTCTTTCCTTGAAAAAGCTGATTATTTTAGTGAACTATATTTTGAAGGATCAAAATTAGATTTCTGTGAATCTATTTTGAGTTCATATCAAGAGATTGATGATGAGTTCATTAAGCTAAAAGGAAACAAGATTCCCAAGGGATTGGTTTCTCTGGAAGGTTTTTTTGACAAGCATGACCAGTTTATTCAGGGTAAAAGGAAAGCTGAAGGTGCTTCCTTGTCAGAGGTAGATCAAGTTAACATGGGTTCCGCTGATCAACCACAGATGGTAAACATCGGTAAATTTTGTTCACCAAAGGAAAAAGAAACTTTCTCTTCACTCTTGAAGAGATATATGGACGTCCTAGCGTGGTCATATGTAGATCAAAAGTCTTTCAAGCGCAAGGATTTGAAACATAGAATTAATTTGAAGCCTGAAGTTAAATCCCACAGGAAGAAGTAGAGAAATTACAACCCAAAGATCTCAGGGACTATTCTTGCAGAAATTTAGAAAATGTTAGATGCAAGGATTATCTTTTTGATCCATCATTCGACCTGGGTTGTGAACATTGTCCTTGTGAGAAAGAAGAATGGTGAAATGTGGATTTGTGTTGACTTCCATAATCTTAACCAGTCTTCATTAAAGTAAAATTATCCATTGCCCATCATGGACCATGTATTACAGACTATCACTGGAGCAGAAATGTTATCCATGCTTGATGGATTTTTGGGGTATAATCAGGTTGAGGTAGCTGCTGAAGATCAACATAAAACAACATTCACCACTCCATGGGGAACTTTTGCTTACAAGAGAATGCCTTTTGGTTTGATTAACGCTGAATCCATGTTTCAAATGGCTATGGACTTAGCTTTCAAGGATTTAATGGGCAAGATCATAGTTGTGTATTTGGATGACTTGACAATTTTCTCTAAAAAATGAAGTGATCATTATGATCACCTCGAACAGGTACTCTTAAGGTGCAGGTGTCATGGGATTTCATTAAATCCTAAAAAATCCTTGTTTGGAGTGATAGAAGGAAAGTTTATAGGTTATATTATGAATAGAGAAGGAACCATGATTGATCGGGAGAGGGTGAAGGCCATTCAAAGCCTTACCCTACCCATAAGCAAAACTGGGGTGCAGTCCTTTTTCGGGAAGGTTAATTTCCTAAGAAGATTTGTACCTAATTTTTCTAATAAAACCAAGGATATCCTTAGGATGATGAAAGGGAAAAATACATTTCGATGGAGCACTGAAGGGAAGGTTGCTTTCGAAGAAGTAAAAAAGGTAATTACACATGCCCCTGTTCTAATATGTCCAGACTTCAAGAAAGATTTCATCATGTACAGCTACGCTTCCACTCATATAGTATAAGCCATCCTGATGCAAGAAAATGAAGAAGGAATTGAAACTCCCATCACTTTCATGAGCTGTCCATTGAAAGAACATGAATTGAAAATGTCACAAATTGAAAATCATGCTTATGTGGTGGTAAGAGCAATGAAACATTTCAGGTATTACGTGCTGAGTTCTCATACCCTCGTTCTCGTTCCTGATACTGCAATTAAATCCATCTCGACTCAATAAGAGTTGGGTAGTCAATAGGGAAACTGGATAGCTAAAGTCCAAGAGTATGACTTGAACATCAGACCTACCAAGTTGGTACGAGGAAGAGGCATGTGCTAATTGATTGCAGAAAATAATGCTGAGACAGAATGTGAAAAAAACATAGGATACCTCTTCGGAATTGCCCATGGTGCTTTTTGTGAGTACAACCGACGAATGGTACACAGATATTGATTTCTTTCCGACTTATGGAAAATTACTCCCAAATTTAAGCCAAAAGGAGAAGAGGACAATTAAGTTAAGTTAAGATACATTCTGTGGGATAATGGAATATATAAGAAAGGTATTGATGGTGTATTCTTGCGCTGTGTTGATAAGTTTCAGCAGGTGAGGTTACTAGAGTCCTTCCACAATCTAGCATGTGGAGGAAATTTCTCCTCCTCCATGACAACTTATAAGATCCTATGGGCCAGGTACTATTGGCCTACTCTCTTTCGAGACTCAGCAAAATGGGTGTCTAAATGTGAAGCTTGTCAACATTTTCTTGGTCATCCTAAGTTAGCAGCTCTTCCCCTGAAGCCTGTGGTGATTGAAGAACCTTTTCACCACTAGGGAATTGATTTCATTGGAGTATTAAATCCTTCCTCTAGTGTGGGACATAACTACATGCTCACTGCCATGGACTATTTCACCAAGTGGGTGGAAGCTACACCCATCAAGCAGACAACCTCTGAAGTTGTCTGCAGCTTCCTCAAAGAAAATATAATTGTCAGATTTGGCATGCCTCACAAGATCATGGCTACAAATGCTTCCAATTTCTCATCACATGAGTTGACATAATTTTTCTATGGATTTGAGATCACATTGGCTCATTCATCCGATTACTACCCACAAGGCAATGGTCAAGCTAAATTGAGCAACAAAAACCTGGTGACCATAATTAGAAAGTTGATTGATGAGAATCAGAGGACATGGCACAAAACATTATATGATGCATTATGGGCCAATCAGATTACTCCTAAATGAGCTATTGGGATGTCCCCATTCTAGTGCTGTATGGGATTAATGCTGAGATACCTATCTCTGTAGAATTTCCATCCTTATGATTGGCTAAAGCAATTGAGGGTGAAACTTTTCAAAGTTCTTTTGAGAAAAGGATAATGTACCTAGCTAGGCTATAAGAAGAATGGAGAAAGGTGGTGGATAGCATCACAGACCATTAGATAAAATTTAAAAGAATATTTGACAAGAAATCAAAGCAACGTGATTTCCAGGTCAGAAATCTAGTACTTCTCTGGGACAAGAGAAGAGAATAGAAAGGGATGCATGGAAAGTTTGAATCCTAATGGAAAGGTCCTTTCAAAATACATCAGCTGAATGGTGAAAATAGCTTCTATCTATCATACCTTGATGGAGTTTTTCTCCCTCTACCTTTCAGTGGCCAACATTTGAAGATGTTCCACCAGTAAGGAAAGATGTTCTCTTGCACTATATCATAATTTATTTTTTGTTGTGTGTTTGCTTTCTTTCTTTCTTTCCTTATTTTTTTTGGTTTTTCTTCTTTAGACTCCGTAGCCCAATGGATAAAACAAGAGATTCTGAGTTCTCTTCCTTTGATGTCACCAAGAAAGTCCCCAACTACAACCATCTGTTATCTCATTTTAGTGATTCCAGCTAAAATTAAGATAACTATAGATTTTTTTTGGAAAAATCTCCTAAAATGCCCCTTTGAGGAGATATTCGGGTTTTTAGGTTTCAACAACACAAAAATATATTTTTTACATGCTACATGCAAATTTTTTCCCGAAACCTGAAACCTAGAACAAGTCAGTCTGTCAGGTTTTTAGAACTCATGAACATCAAAACATGATTTGCAAAAAGAATGCTATATGTCGCTTGAATTCCGAAACTTGAAACCTGATATGTTCCTTTTTGTCAAGTTTTCGGGACCTTGGAAAATCCTAACATCTCATGCCTCATGTTGCTTGTTTCCCAAAACCCAAAACCCAAATTGATAGCTAATCCTTTGTATCAGGTTTTTGGACACTCCAAGCATGATGACATGGCATTAACACCAAGTTGTTGGGTAGTTGGCACACGTGTCAGGTGAAGTGTAATAAATGCTAGGGTTTTATAAATAGCCCAATTTTACATGTCATTTTTACCTGTTGTACTTTTACTGCATGGAATTTTTGTACTTGTTCCTGCAACCTCCAAACCCGATCGAGCTTCTTGATCAATTTCATGTTCTATTTTTGATTATTTTTTGAGATTACTGAAGGTATTTCACTTTTCTTGCCGATTTGAGGTCTTTTGCATTTGTTTTTGAGATATTCTTTTGGTGTTCTCCTTCCTTTCCTATTTTCCCCATAGCTTTAGGGTTTTAGATTATTTTCTTCATTTTATGTTGTATTCCAATGAAAGTTCTTGTTTGGAATTCACCCCTAGGGTGTTTCTTTGTTTTATCCCATGGAATATACCCTTTTAATTATTGAAAAAATCTAAAAATCCTAACTGGTGAAATGGTAGGAATTTTGCATGTCCTGACACCTCAAAAACCTGATTCCTTTATTTTTGGGTTTTGGAGGGTGTCCAACAACTTCTTGCTTCCACCATTTATCAGGATTCATCAAGTGTTTGAAATCCTCTAATTTCCATCGTGTGTCAGGTCTTGCAGGGTGTTCAACATCTTCCGACTTCCACCAGTGTATCAGGTTTTACAAAGTGTCTGACATCTACTAAGTTTCGACACTCTTTGTAGTCTGTTGGGTTTTGTGAAGTGTTCGACAAGACCTTATTTCCAACATACCTTCTAGTGTGTCAGGATTCATCAGGTGCTTTGCAAGTTCTAAAGTCCAATAGTGTGGCTGGTCTCCGGGGTTACTTAAAGAGCTTCCAAGTCCAACTGTTTAAACAAGAGTTTTCTAGGCATTATTTTTTTAGGATTTCTCATGTCAGAGCCTGGATCATCTAAGGATAAGTCAGATAATCCAGGAAAGATGAAATACAGGTACTAGAAAATAGAATCCCCCTCCTACATAGATTGCAATTAGGACATCTGAGATACAGAGCTTGGTAACATTGACATGGAAGACTTTTGGAACAGAACCAAGGATTCTTCTCAAAGTCCCTGGATGAAGTCAATAACCAACAGTGGCCTCCCTCTTGCAGCATGATTCCCAATATCTACTCAATGTCTTGAGTTCAATTCTGACTTGGACTCTCGCTCAGTGAAAAATCAAGTGGGAGAAGTCATAGTGAAGTTGGATGGAGGTTACTTTGATGAACTCTTAAGATTACCCAACTTTCAGGAATATGTTGATGTAGATCTTAAGTCAGCACAGAAATCCTATGAAAAAGATCAAGAAGAATGCATCAGGCATGTGAATAAAAATTTCTTGATCAAGGCCAAGCCAGTTGTCTCAAGGTTTCCCAATTTTTTCCCCAGGAGTGATTTCATCCTTGAAAATCAGTGACATCATCACCTTACTGAGTTGAGTATTTGGGCTCCCGGAGTTAAGAGACTTCCAAGGATGGATGTATCAATTCATGGTCATTATAAAGAAGAATGAACAAGGGATCAATTGGAGCAATCTTATAAGTGATGAGAATGACTCCCAGATGAAGATAGTATTGACTACTGGCAAATTCTATATGTCATCATATGTCTCCTATGAAGTAGTTGGCATGAGATATTATCCAGGGTTGGATGCAAAAGAAGATAGGGTAACAGAACACATATATCGGTACTTCCCTCAGTTGACAATGAAGGGTTCCAAGGATAAATTCAGAAGAGTGAACGATGCTTTATTTTATGAAAATATTTGCTGGCTAAACCATGAGCTAAGGAAAAGAAGAGTCTCTGACGAGGCATGGGCTGAAGTATCAAAATGGGGTTGTATCTTCTTACTGTTCAAGAAGTTCACATACCTTCAGGTGGTCATGTATCTGGGTGATCCTTTCTGATTACCCAGATTCCCGGGTGACAAGCTGATCTTAATGGATTTGGTAAGATAATTGTTGGATTTCGACAAATTCCAACAAAGAAAACACAAGGCTACCATATCCTTCCCTATTTCCATTGGAAGGTACACGTGCTCGATGGTGGTTAAAGCTAAGAATGTGTTGCATGAGCTTCAATAAAATTTGAAGAAGCTCATGAAGCACAGAGATGGATTCGATTTCCAAGGAGTCCTTAAATCATACGGGACTTTATATCTACATGTTCCCAACATAGAAGATATTTGGGTTGACATTCGAGATGAGGTTGCCATCTGAAGAAAGGGAAATAGTAGGTTGAAAATTGAAGAAATACAGATGCTGGATTTATCTGACATCCCAAAAGGCACTAAGTAAAATGAGAGTGTCCTTGACGCCTCGTATGATGGGTTGATTGAAGACCAATATGTATTCCCGACCATTGATTGGTCCATTATTGAGAAAGCTTCTATCACGGGAAGAGCTACTCAAATTCTCCCGTACTAAGGCATGGGTCATTTCTTGGGGAATGAGTTATAAAGAAGGGTGTTTTGCAAAGCTAGATACTTTGGAAGTGGGTCCCTCCAAGGGAAAAAAGGAAACGGATAAAAATCCTTCCAAGAGGCCAATGGAGGTTAAGTTTGTAAGAAAGACAGAAGATCAAGTAACTACACCAGTGGCCACTCTCCCAAAAACAATTGAGGTTCCTTATTCACCTCCACAACCAGGACAAGGGAACCCTCCTTTAAGAGAAGATATTGTTCAACCATCCATTCCTCTTTTGGTTGGTAGTTCATCAGAGGTAAGTCTTCCTCTTACCTCTCAAGCTCTAATTTCGGAATACTTGCCTCCTCCCATTCATCCTTCCTTGCTTTAGAATTCTTCACCAAGTTCCTTAGCCATGGCTAGTATCTTCTTCAGTCTCTCACCTCTCCCCACTAGACCCCAGTTAACCATGGACATGCCCCCTCCTACTGCACCTTCATTCTTTAAATCCATTACCATGGATGCTACACTTACAATGGTCACCGCTCCACAAGCTAACCTTCCTCCACTTGAAGATGTGACCATAACACCTATAATGGGAGTAAATTATTCCAATATGCCTCAATGGTTAGTAGATTAGACTTCAAGGAAGAGAAAGGTGGTAGTCCCATTACTAGCCTTTGATTTCAGTTCCCTCAAGGTCACTCCTACCAAGTTGGCCAAGAAACCCAAAATAGTTTCAAGGATTTCAGTGGATGCCTTAGGGAATAAATTTTCAGAAATTACTACTCATGTGGCTAATAAAACTAGGGATGATGTAATGGTCACAGATTATCAAATCACAAGGGTGGCTCTAAGGAAAGTAACAACGGAGGGAGCGCAACAAGATGCACAAGATGCTATGAATGTGTTGTGCCAGAAGCTAAAGGAAACTAAGGCAAATAAAGATGAGTTAAAAGAGAAAGTACATTAGCTAGTAGAAGTGCTACTCAAGCTCTTAAAGCCTCCTGAGTCAACACCATCATCCTCTACTCCTACCGGGTTTGATTTCTCATTAGTACCCATGATCGAGAAGATTAATGAGAAGGGGAGAACGGTCGATGAATGGATCCAAAGGTTGCTCCTGCAAGGAAAAGAAGTCATCGAGGACACTATGGATGTATACAAATGCTTAGAGGATATAAAGAAGGATGGAGAGAAAATGGATAATGAATTTTCAGTAGAGATCGGAAACCTAGAGTTAACTTTTGAAGCTCTTCAAATGCTGAAACAGGTTCCATCTCGCATCCTGGTCAAAGAAGGCATTGTTCCACATGGAGATAAGCACTTTCAACTAACCAAAGCCACTAGATTTAGAATAAATATTCTCAATGAAGCTTGCAGAAAATTGAGGGAATCAAGAGATCAATTGGTCGATGACACGAATGACTTAGAAGAAGAGCTAGTCAAGATCTGTGCTAAGGTGTTGAGTGAAAGTTTAGGTATCCTACTTGTTGATGATGTTTACAAATAGATCCAAGAATCAATTTAGCATGAACAAACTTATGGACTTGGCCCTGAAATCATTGATAGGTTTGTGAAATTTGAACATTCTTTGGAAACCCTAAGAAAACTCAACAAGAGACTAAAAAAGCTTCCTTGTAATGCTAGTGATACTTAGGAAACATGTGAAGTTCTGAGTGATCATTCCACGGCACCTGATGAAAATGAGATGCAGGGTATAATATGAAAGTTCCAAGAATTTTGGGACAAGAAGGCTTTATTAAAGGAAGACAAAGATGATGAAACAGAATAGGCACAATGTTGAATGTAAATTTCAATCCTGAAATCGACATGTCTTTTTCATTTTTTTTTCGTCACATAAGAAGCAAATTTTGACTTGGTCTCCTGCATGAGAGTCAAGAAAAGTAGGAATCTCATTAAAAAGACTATTTTCTAGGATTTATCCTATTTTCTCTCAACACCTTTTATTATAAATAAGGGATTCTTATATATTCCAAGGGGTTGAAAATTTTGGATGATTGAGAACTATTGTGAAGAAGAAAGACTTTGTGTTTTCTTTTAATCATTTGAGGAATAAAAACCGATGCTATTTTTGCAAACTTTGTGTTGTGAGATTCATCTCTCCTAAGATATTGTTCTTATGTTTAGGATCTTAAGATATTCTTTGTTTATCATTCTCGATTATTTTAATTGTTTCAAACATTACATTACATTTGTTATCTAAAGCTCGTATGATTATTTCGTGTTCTGTGTTTACTCAAAAGAAAATGTGTTCCTATCATTTCCTTTCCATTGTGTTTCTTCCATAATAGTAATTTCCTTTCCAACCCATTTCATTTTAAGAGAGAAATATCTTCATCTATTATGGGTATGGATGTTAGGATTATATCCCAACCCCAATGGCTAGATTAGTGTGAATACTATACATATTATTTATGTTGTGTTTTAAATTAGTAATAAACAGGTATCCTCACCTGTCTTTGAGGAGGGATTTAATCCCATGTACTGTGGTTGAACCTCATATTTTGGTGTGACACAATATCCAACTAATAAAGTGAAAGTATCAAGTCCCCCATAGGTGAGATTGGTGTGAAGGTGGGGAGGACCATAAAGGATATGCTCTCCTATGTGGTGATCATGGTGAGGGTGTTGGTCAAGGATTTCATACTCTTGTGGAGTAAGGAATGTTTTGACATTATATAGGTGATACTCCCCTAGAGTGAGGCATTGAAAAATGCCTTCCAAGGGATCGATGGTTGATATGTGGGTAGCTGGGATAGACGATGTGTTAGAGATTGGATTGGAGGTGGAGCTAGCTGATTAAGAGGCTGACGGGTCAGCCATGGAGGTTTTGGAAACAATAGGAATGGAGGATTTATGTGCAGTTGAGGTAGTGGCAGTACTGGTGAGTGGAGGTGTGGGTGAAGAGGAAGTGGTCATAGAGGTAGAAACCTTAATGGGTATAAGCACGTCATTGGGTCAGTAAAGCATGTTGTAGGTTTTGAAAGGTGATGGGTTAGCCGGAATGGTATAGGTGTGTCCTTCATGCTCAAATTTTACACAATGTTGTAAATTGGAAGGAACACAACCCATGACATGGATCCAGGGTCTACCAAGCAACAAGTTATATTAAAACTCCCCCTCCAAGACATAAAATAACTCTAGAATAGTACGGGGGCCCACACAAATATGGAGGATGATGGTGCCAACTATAGAAGTGATAACATCATTTAATGAACAAAAAATGATGGGATGTTTATGCATGTAATTTTTGGGTATGCGCATTTGGTTGAATGTATGGGAGGAGATGATGTTAATGCCAGTGTCCCCATCAATCATAACATGTTGTACACATATATTATCAATATGGATAGAGATGAAAAGGGCTGGATCAGGGTCATTAGTTTGGTGTGGTGAGATCTCTTCATCTGAGACACTAAGGGTGGCTACTTGGTGAGTAGGTGAAGGTGTAGAAGGTGGTAATTTGGTGAGAGAGGCTACATGATGAGGTGTGATAATGGAGGCTACGAGTTTAGGGTCATTGGGTAAAACCTCAATAGACTGAAGAACCTCCACGAGAGCTTGATGATGGGATTCAGAGGTTTGGATGAGGTAATATAGGAAAAATTTAGAGGGAGGATTGGTTTAATTTTTTGAGCATCACGTGATGTTTAACCCCATTAGAAATAGGATATGTGGGGCCGCGAATAGTGATTTTAGGTGTGTGTGCAGATGGTATGTTGGGTATAGGGTTGGTTTGTGGGTCAGTTGCCTTTTTCTTGCCATTATCCTTCTGAGTGCGGGTAGTGACGTGGATCATGTTGATTTGAGGTAGGGAGGTAGATGAAGTAGGTCAGCCATGAAAGGTGTAACGACAGGAAGGGAAGAAGCCAAGTGGTGGGAAGGAACCTTGTGAAATGAGTTGGGCACACTGGTATTTGGGTGGAGGTTTGGTGAGTTCTCTGATATGAACCATTTTAATTTCGTATCTTGGGGATGGCTCTAAGAGTTGTGGGGGTGGATATTTTTTTCTCTGAGTAGGTAATGAGGGAAGAACTATGGAAATTGGTGCTGGTGAAATGGGGTCATCATCGAGAAGATCATCATTTTCAAAGTTTTCTTCAGGATGACACAACTTGACAAGAGCAACTTTCAAAGCCTTACAGTCCTCTACATTATTTTCTGACACATGATGGTAGGAAAAAATTTTGGTTTCATCAAACCCTTTGTGTTTGGGTTTGAGTGGGTCATAAGGTCTAAGAGGTAGTAATGTGATGATGACAATTTCGAGGAGATTGGTTAAGATTTTGGTATAGGATCCTGCTAGTGGATCACAATGGGAGGTGATTGTGGGTTTGGGTGCAGGTGTGGCTGACTATATAGGAAGAGTATTTGCAAGAGGTGGAGAGGGTTGGGATATGGTATTAGGTGTTGGTCATGTCTGCTTGGGTAGGGAAATAGTAGATGAATTGACAATAGAGTGTGTGGTTGGTTTAACTACCTTATTGGAGGGTAGCAGATTTTTAGCTTTAGGTTCCACCTTCTTGCGTAAAGGTGATATGGGTGCAGGAGATGTAGAGGGAAAAGTGGATGGTCGAAGAGGGTGGGTTACCCATGGGGGTAACCAAGGTGCTATGGAGGTAGATGGTGTAGGTTGGTAAGGAGGTGTGAGGGAAAGGGAAGGAAGTGTCATGGGTAGTGAAGAAGTTATTGATGGTATTGGAGGTATGGGTGGTAAAAATGTTACATGTGAGGGTAGAGGTTATGTGGGGGGCTTGGGTATATTTGAGGTCTACGATGGGGAAATGGGTTGCTATGTTCTGGGTTTACTGGTGGATGGGGGTTTCTTAGCTACAGTCGAGGGGTGAGTTCCTAGGAAGGATGGAAGAGGTGAAGGTGATAAGTGTGTGGTTGGTGAGTTTGGGGTATGAGGTCTAGGAGATTGTTTCTTATTTTTAGGGGCCATGTTAAGTTTGATGTTAATTTTGGAAGACGTAGCTAAATCTAATTTGATGGGTGGTTGAGTAAGGCTAGCCGTTGGGATGAACCCTAAAGTAGTAATAGGTTTAGGCAAGGAAGATGATGTAAGTGTGGGTTTGGATGAAGATGCATGGTGGGTTATGGGTGGTGTCATGGGATAATTTGAGATAATTGTGGTTGTGTTCGGTTCGGTTGGCCAATTTTTTTTTGGATAAGCGAGTGATATCTACATTTATGTTAAGATAGGAAGTAGAAGACGCCCCTAAAGTAAGGCTCTATCAACATAATATAGGTGATCAACTAATCGTGAGAATGACACTATTGTGGGTGGGGTCGATGTGGATCCAATGATGATTCTCATAAAATGTGTTTTAGAAATAGGGAAATCACTAGCTTCAGCCTCTGTGGGCAAGAGAGCCAAAAGTAAGTCAGCAGGGTTTTGGGTGGTTGATGGAGAATGGTCACCTCGAGGCAACGAGATTTTTACTAGATATTTGATAGGTGGAGGAGATGATGGGTGCTCCTCTATGGGTGGAGGAGATGAACAAGTGTCTCCCATGGGTCGGAGAGGTACTGCTGGTGATGGCTCTCTAGGTGGAGAAGCCAAAGGTGAAGTGGTCTCAATGTTAATAGAAGGATCCTCCATAGATGAGGGAGGAGATGAAGGGTGTTCCTTTGTGGGTGGTGGAATAGGTGAAGTGGGTTCATGTGCAAGTGGAGGAATTCAAGCTAGGATTTCCTCTATGGAAGGAATATGAGGTAATTGGGAAGTAACTTATGTGTCACTAAAAATAGCATGAACCTCGCGGGTATTGCTATAATTAGTTGAGGTCTCCCCAATTTGGTTAGAAGAAGGGGCGTAATTAGGAAATGGTTTCTTGAAAATGTGCAAGTTTTGGTTGGAAGGTGTGTTCAGATTATCTAAGACTAATTAACCATCCTCAAGCATTTCTTGGATAATGTTCTTGAAAGTGATGCAATTACCATCATTATGACCTTTTACCTGATGATAGTTGTAGAATACATGTTCTTTGTACCACGAATGTGTGGGGCGAGAAGGATCAAAACTAGTGTGTGGTTTTATAGGAGGAAGAGTGATGGCCCTAGCTTTAATGAGCTTTTCTAAAACATAAGAATAAGGTTCTATAATTGGGGTGTATTTCTGTTGTTCTTTTCTGAATTGAAAAGTCTGGATAGGGGAAAGATTAGATGAGGGATTAGCCTGATTTGATGGATGAGATGGGCCGGCCTTGAGTACCATTACATTAGTGGTTCCTTGGATTTTGAATAATTATTCTGTGGTTTCAAAGAAGAAGCGATATCATTTGATTTAAATGTCATGTTCTTATTTGTAGTTGGATTTTCTTTTCTTTGATGGCCCGAATCTCTAGTTTCCATGCCATAGTGAATGCCTCATTGAAGGTTCGAAAAGTCTGCACCTGTCAGGTTGGTGAAATATGTCTAGCACAAGCTCGCATGAAGAGATCTATGAGTTCAACTTGTGGTAATTGGAATGTGAGTTGATTGGTCAGGCTACGCCAATGAGTGATAAAATCTACAATAGACTCATTGTCATATTGGCATGTAGATTAGAGGCCAGTCATGGTAACCTTCTTAACAATGTTGATGGAGAAGTGATCTAAGAAGGCTTTGGCTACCTAATTAAATGAGTAGATATAATGTATAGGTAATCCACTATACCAGTCTAATGCAGGCCCGGTCAGAGACATGGGAAAGGTCCTCAGAAGTAAAGCATCGTCATGGGCGATCAGATAAGACCCATGTTCTAAAGACCACAAATGCTTATTGTGGGTCCTCTTTGTTGTTGAAGTGGTTAAATTTAGGCATATCCCAATGTACGGGATATGGACGAATAGGAATGGATGGGTGTATGGGCCTCATTACAAATTTCATCGTAGGTGAGAGAGTTGCGTGAGCCGGAAACCGATGCCTCCAATGTCTACATCTTGTCCATCATTAACTTGATGAGGTCATTGGTAGGTGGTGATGGATGGATACCTCCTGTAGCATAAGAGGGTTGGTTTTGGACATATGATGGATGTGGCATTCTAGTATATGGTGATTCCAAATAGGTAGGTTGAGAATGAGGGAGTGAGATAGGGGGAATGTACCCAGAATGAATGATAGATGAAACGAGAGGCTTCTGATAATACGTATATGAAGGTGGAAGGGTCAAGGTGAATCTAGTAGTGATGGGGGCCAAGGAATGTTGAATAGAAAGGACAATATTTTGAAATGGGGTAGGGGTCATCGACACCAGGGGTGGTTGTGTCTCTATGGGTATATGTGAGATGATAGGCATGGATGAGGTTATGTTCTAGGTGGTTGACAAAGGTATAGTGGATGCTGTAGGTGCAATAGATGTGGTAGATGTGGTGGTCATAGAAGGTATAGGGCCTAGCTACGAAATGACTGGGGGCAAGGCAGGTGTGGGTATCACGAAGCTAGAAGGGGTTGGCGTAGAAGTAGGAATGAGTGTTAGGGGGATAGATACATGCATACCATATATCAACTGACCCAAGGCATCTCGAGTGCACGAGTGGGAAAGATAGAACTATAAGGCAGTAGGGTTCTGGTCAAGGAGTCGTGCGGACTCCTCGTCACCTGTGGCGATGGTGATAGGTTGGGCAGGATCCATGGGTGATAGAATGGAAGGTGGTGAAGGACTAGGTGGGAGTGGTTGGAAACTAGCATGGAATATGAGGTGTTTTCTTAGCTAAGAGTCAACACCATGCGAAAAAGTGCTGATTTGGTAAGACTGCTTTCTATAAATGACAAAGAAATATAATAAAAATAGGAAAAACAAGTAGTGGTAGGTGGATTGAGGTTAAAATGTTCAGTCATAAAATTACACAGGTTAACTGATGTTGGTTAGGGTAAATCGATGTCAGTCAGAGGTAACCATGGTCGGTCACTGTGAAAAAAGAATAGTTTTCCAAAAAATGCAAAAGACTAATAATCTACCCGATAGATAAGTTATAGGATGGATTTTATCAGGACAGAGAAGATATTGAGAGTTACAGAGACTCTGAACAACAAAGAAGATGAAACAGGGTTTCCTTTTGGGCAGGTTAACCCAAAGAATAGTACATCGATGCTAGTTGGATAAAACCAGTGATGGTTAGAGGGTAATTGATGATAGTTGCTGGACTGACACCGGTTACTATGAAATTAAAACAGAGATGAATAAAAAGGTGGTTATGATTTAAAATCAAGTGTGGAATCAAACCTAGAACTATGAGAATGATAAAATGGGGGTCTAGGCACACTCTAGACGAAGTAGAAATACACCAAGTATGATGAGGAATGTGCAAGGATAAATAAAAAAGATGAAGAATGTGTTCTCTCACCTCAAAACACAAGCCAAGAAGAAACACTAAGAAAAATAAGATCCTAAAAGTGCTTTTTCTATTATGTTTGTTTAGCTTATGCTATTAAGTACTAACTCATGAACTTTAGAATAGAGTTTTTTGTGAGGAAGGCTTCCTACGAAGAAGGAGATCTACAAGGAGAGGTTTTAGGTTATGTTATAGCGGGGGCAAGCTGTCCTCTGAGATAATGACTCGATAGAAGTTATGAGTAGGGTGCCCACTATACCACGATTGTGTGGTCACATACAACTTCTTCTAGGTTGGATGTTGTTTAAGAATGTGTGTATTTTTCAATTTTGTGATGTTTGGTAAGACTTAAAGAGAGAGAAATAGAAAGAAGGTGATTTTATATGATTCGTTTGTCAACCATTAGTTGGGCATGACTTCTAGCATATAGGTTTCCCTCATTTAATGTGAGCTAATGCAGTAAAGCAGAATGAAATGCAATTGATTTTAAGCCCAAATCAAAATGTTGAATTCAATGACACAAAAAGATGAACATGAGAGAGTATGATATTTCACTAAAGCAGTACTAATGAAAGAAAATAACTGCTCTTTTTTTATAGCACCAAAACATGATTTTTTTGAGACAATAGAAAGAAAAGAATATTCCAGGGGAGAAATTTAATGTGAGAACCTTTCAAAAAGAAAAAAAACAAACAAATTTCACCTAGAAATAAATAAATGAAAGGAACCTCGAATGGGTCCCATCGGGCATGCCAAAATGTTTCACCTAATTCTTAGAGAGTTTCTTGGAATGTGACAAAGTAGATAAAGGTAAAAGGGCTAGGAGGAATACTTGTTGAAGTTGGTTGAAGTTTGTTGCACGTGTATGACATCTTGATCCAAAAATGATCGTGAGAGCTTCCTTTTGGCTAGAAGGAACTACTTGAAATAGAAAACAAGAGCACCAAATGAAAGTTAAACATTATATGTAGTGGACTGCCTAGCGCATGCTATATCCGAGAAGTGTGATACTCCCTAGACAGCTGTCAATCAACTGTTGTAAACACATTAATGTGAGAAATAAGGTAAATATTGTCCTACTGTAGTCAATATGATTTAGGTATCTCATACGAATATAATAAACAAAATCTAATCTAACAGGCTAAGTTAGGATCAGATCTGGAGGTTGGGTAAATGGTTCTAGGTTTCTGCAGGTCTGACAGAGATATGATGAAGGTCACATGTGGTTATAGGTAACTTGGAAGTAAGTAGGTAGGTTATTGGTTTTTACTATGTTGACATACACACAGACCGATTCCGGTCTAGTCCTGACCGATGCCAGTTAGTTGTGACTGATGTTAGTCATTGAAGAAATGACAAGGGGGTCAAGAACAAGGGCTTGGGTCTGTTTTCTAGGTTAATGGGGAGCTGAGTGAGGTGTCTAAGAGGTGTGAGTAGGAATGTAGGTCAGTGGGCAGGTTTGGTGGGGTTTTGGTGAAGTTGGGAGGAGTTATGGGTTACGTTGGTAAATGGTAGTAAAGGAGTAGTATCAGGTAGGTAAACCAATTGCTGGTATAGGCTCGACCGATGATGGTTTAGGGAGACTGACGCCGGTGACTGGGAAAATGGAAGATGTTATGGGACAGATTTTAGTTCTTCTTTGTGATTACACGAAGGGTTGGGTAGGTCAGAATGGGGTGTTGGATTGCTAGGACAGGGTTTTGAGATGTTTTGAAAGTGGTATTAGGGGATAGTTATCAGAGAAAAGTAGTGAGTGGCTAGGAAAGCAATAACACATAGAAGAATCTAAATACTAAAAGTATTCAAACAAAACTGGACTGAATAGGGTAGTGTACTTACTTGGAATTTGCTACCAGTCAACTATGGGTAAAGAGTGGAGATAGTGGTGAGAGATTTATTTTATGAAGGGCCATTGGTTGATAAGAGACTCTCACTTGAGCTACATGGGCTTTCCTCCTTGCTTGGCTAAATCAGATCTTGACTTAGATGGATGTGGATGTCTGGGTGTGAATCTGAATAAGGGTTTGAAAACCCACAAATGAGGATAACGAGGGACAATGTGCACATCAACAGACATGCGAACGATAGCGTGAAGAGATCTTGGGAGGAGTGAGCATCAACTGAATGTGCATGCAAAGATTCAAAAAATGGGAAGAACCTGGTTAAGCCATAAAACTCTCCTCTATCTCATAGATCAAAAGACATGTACATATGGGAGGTGCTAAGTAACCCCCAGTGCTACAATCATGACAACTTGAGTAGAGAGGGGGAGTTACATTCCAGAATAGAAGTGTAACTCCCAATGACGCATATGATGCACTGACGCACTGACGTGCTGACACATTGATGCTCTAACACACTGACACATAAGGGAATCTCATAATGACCCCTAAATGACACGTGGATCTACAATCTCACCTAATTGAGATGACTCACCTAATGATGTGGAAAATACACACACCAACACCCACCCTTCATCATAACTTAAGATGAGGCGGTAAGTCAAAAACGAGAAATGGGTCCTGACACAAAGCCTGATGAGGTACCCATGTACAAGAAAAAGATCCCAAACAGTGAAGGAAAACCCAATGGGAAAAACATACACCACAAGAGAAAAACAAACTCTCTAATCTAAGAAAGATGCCAAATATGGGTCCCGACCATAGAAAAGCTTGAAGGGTACCCATGTACAAAGAGGCAATCTCTCAGAAAGGAGAAGAAGAGAGAAGAAGAGGGAGACGAGAGGAATGCAGAAGATGCCATGGACGAATCTGAACTCTGCAGCTCTAGGAGGTCTCCCAGAAGAATGTCGATGACAAGATCCTTTGCCTCTGGACTGAAGAAGAGCCACCCACACCGAACTATGTGCCTACCCTTAGGAAGGATAGAAATGACGTGCTATAAGTCCACCCACTCCACAAAGGAAACTGAAGGTAGCAACATGAAGAACTCTAAGTCTGGTGCACAGAAGTGTGACATAGGTCTAGCGAGTGAGTGCCAAGGAACCGAAGGTAATGCCATGTGCGTAGAACTTTCAGAGTGAATAGGAACACCCACAGAAAGGATGTCCAAGTTATTTGAAGGGAACAAAACATCATCCACAACAGAAAAGGGATCCACAACTGAGGGTGGATCAATGAAGGTCTCTAGAAAAGTGGAAGTGTTAAGAGTCCTAGAAGGGGCACTCCCAACAATAGAGATAATGAACTCCTCTGAAACACCTGTAGATGGATGAGGAACCTGTAGTGCATCACAAGTAGAATCTATGAAAAGATGACTAAGGTTAGGTAGATACTCGTCCCAATGAGGGGGCTCAACAAAAAGAAGAGCAATGTCAGATAGGTATGAGTCATCCAATGAAGGTAAAGAGTGAAAGGGGCCTTTCACACTAAAGGTGGAAAAGAGGTGGGTGTAATGACGGTGTGATACTGAGTAGGAGACTTCTCAATATCTGATGAGATGTGGGGGGTGACAACAATGTCTGAAATAGTGAGAGAAAGAGGAGAAGAGTCCTCTGTAGTACTTTCGACATCATAACTAGATGCACAATCCTCATCATCAGAAGTAGAACCAAGTGAGCCTATGTCAATGGAACTGTCATCACATGAAGAAATGGAGAAGATGACTGAATCAACAGCAACAACAATGATTACAGTATGTGAAGGGTCTCCATAGAGGGACTGAAGAATGCTTGGTGAGGTGGATCTGAGTCTGCCATGTGAAACTAGAGAGAACGAGATACATGCATCATCATGTGACCAAAGACATGGTCACAAGTGTCAAGGAATTCTTCTAGATGACGATGATCAGCGGGTGCAGGAACTAGCCCAAGCAAGAAGGGTAAAAGACCCTTGTGGGTGAAGTAACATTCCATAGAAGCACACCAAGCTGAATAGGTCTCTCTCCCAGTGAGAAGTGGCGGAGGCTGTAAGGAAATCCTATAACGCTCCCGTCTGGAAAGAGCACTCTCCATGATGAAAAATGCAAGATGCAAAAAAGCAAGACGTCAGACTCGGCTGATAATGTGTCTGTGTGTGTAGGCCTAAGAGTACAATCAACCCCCCTAGAATGCGGCACTTTATAAAATTAGTTCATTTACAAAATTGACAATGCCATCATGTATTGTGTAAGAAATCATGCAACTTTGACCAAGGAAGCACTAAAAAACAAGCAGCGAGTCAAAAGTTATGGCATAAATACAATTCACACAACTAATGGAAAAAGTCAATAAATTCTGCAAACTGATTAAAAAGTGTTCAAAATGAGTGCAAAGTGTATCGTGTGACTACTCATTGGAAACGGAATGAAATTTTAGTAGGGTTTTGTTTTGACTGTGAGGTGGGGTTAGCCACCCTGCCAACCCCCAGACCTCGCCCTCCGTCTTTGACACTCGTAGGAGGGGATTAAATTACAAGCCAAAAACAACCTAAATGATTATTACATGCCATGAAATGAAATGTTTTATTTTTTTTAACACCCTAAAACATTAGAAAAATAATATGGGGAGGGGCCCATGTTAGAGCAGTCAAGCCATGTGGAACAGTTGAGCAGTAGTTAGCACGTGTTGGATGGTGGTGTTGTTGACCGAACTATTAGGAGACTGGAAAGGTAACTGACCTGCTAGAGTCTGAGTTAGCTGGCAGAGTCATAGGTCAGTGAATCAGTCACCACGTGCTAGCAACAACCAACGAGTAGTTGGGAGATTTTCTAGCCTGCAACAAACACATAGTTTGGAGATTTTCCAGCCTGCAGAAGTGGAGCAACCACACAATGCCATGAGAAAAGGAAACAACCGTTGTTTGAGCTCGAAGAGGAGAAAATGTTGGATATTTCTTTGGTGCGTTGTTGAGCATGTAGAATAATGGCCCTTCATTTGAGTAGGAGCCTGATAGAGACAATGAGTAGCCGAAGAAATGGTAGAAGGTAAAAATGTTCCCTAATGCAAAGGAGGGCACAAACTAGGCACAAGGAGACTTGAAACTCTGAGTAAAGAAGATGCAACACAGTAGACAACACAAAAAAACATGGCAACAGGTGTAGTTTGTAGGCTAAAGACCCCAAAGCCAACGTGTAGGTTGGGCTGGAGGTGCTCGTGGTGGTTTGACTAGAGTTAGAGCAGGAGGACACGGAGGTGCTTTGGAGGTAGTGAACAGTGAGAACCAAGAATGCATAACAATAAGAAGAATCACGTTCAACATGGCACAAAGGACATGCTAAGAGTAATGCAAGGGCACCCGATGCCAAATAACACATGCATTCCAAACAATTGCAACACCAAGAAGGAGCACGAGCCCACATTAGATTGGGGAAAACTAGACCATGCAGGGGCAGCGAGAAGACCAATGCTCTCACGTTCATATGCAAAACACGAGATGATGAGAATGAGCAAGTAGAATTTTTTAAATGAACAAAACACAAGATGGGATAGCAAGGGAAGATAGTACCCGAACGGTCGAAGATGGGTTTAAAAAAATGGAACTGCAATAGACCTTAGGAAAACATCCAAACGTGCATGCAAACTCGGAGAATCGAGTGGTCAAGGACACTAAACTCGAAAAACACTAGAAACTCAAACACGACCACCTCAAACACACGAACAACCCAAGGAGAGGTATAAATGCCCCGAAATCAGTGCAGGTAGAGCACTTTTGGAATAACTATTACGAAACACACATTAAATCTATATATAACACCGGAAGCCAGAAAACACGCACAGAAATGCCGATGAGTGCACAGATCCACAAGATCCACTCTGATACCATGAAAGAGGGTTTGAAAAACCACAAGCAAGGATCATGAGGGATGACGTGCACATCAATGAACGTGTGAACGATAGTGTGAAGAGATCTCAGGAGGAGCGAGCATCACTGAATGTACATGCAAAGATTTGACAAACGCGCAGAACCTAGTTAAGCCATAAAACTCTCCTCTATCTCATAAGATCAAAAGCCGTGTACATATAGGAGGTGCTGAGTAACCCCCAGTGCTGCAATCATGACAACTCGAGTAGACAAGGGGGAGTTACATTCCTAGAATAGGAATTGTAACTCCCAATGATGCATATGACACAAATGACGCACTGACGTGCTGACACACTGACGCAATGACGCACTAACGTGTAGGGAATCTCATAATGACCCCTAAATGACATGTGGATCTACGATCTCACCTAAGTGAGATGACTCACCTAATGATGTGGAAAATACACACACCAATAGAATCGATGCTCGCTCTGATTGCATGCAGATGTGATTATTCTCTCTTGCTCTTAGAAATGTGCCAACCTCAAAACAATGCTACCAAAGGGAATAAAAGGTAACTGATGACGGTTCCCAAGTTGGACCGACATTGGTTTAGGGGTGACTGGTGTCAGTTAGGGTGGGATTTCCTAGGTTTACTAAAATGGGTAGATCTGCTTGATTTCTTGGATCCAGTTAGTTTCTTTTCATGGATTAGAATGGAAGCTTATTTTCTAATGGGTGGGAATGTGGTTAGAGGGAATGTATGCTTTGATTTTTATGTTTTAGTTGGGTCTTAGTTAGTTATGACAACATACTAAGAATAGTCTTAGGGTGAGGTGGCTAGGTGAGGTTTATAGGTGATGTGGTGGTGTAGGAATTATCTTAATTAGGATAATTAAATAATAAATATTATGAGGTCATGAATTAATTTAATTAAATTAATATTAGTGTGGGGTGTAAGGGGCCATGGTTAGGTGAGTGTGTTTGAGTTGGTTATTTGACGAGGAGCTGAGGGGAGTGTGACCCAATTTTGGATGTCTACACTCTCATCATTACCATTCAACAAATTTCTATAACTTGTGCCCCTTCTGGCTCTTGATGTTGAGACCTCTCATCTTACTAGTTGCATGGAGTTAGGAGTGAGGAAAATTATTTCACTTATCATATAATTCTTTCACGCACATTTTTCCAAGAAAATATGAAGTATCAAAGATTGCTTGAAAAAATTAAATTTCAAACATCACACTGTGTTCATCATCATATATCATGATTAAAAAATAAAAACATAAATCATTCTGTTACCATTCCTATCCTCTGTATACATTTTTGAAAATCATAGAAAATTGGAAATTCTAAACATCTAAGAGTACACACATGAATAAAATCATCAATGTAAGCTAACTATATGCAAGGAATAATCAAGAAAAAAAGAGATATATGTACATATCATGGTGCGTCATAGTTTTTTACAATGCCATCACACTCTAGGTATGGTCAAAACACTCGCAATGAGCATGAAATACCAAAACATCATATATGCCTCACCAAATGGAGACTAAGAAATAAAGGTACTTTGCCTATCCACCTCTTTAAGGCCCCTTATGACCGCTCTAGTTACAAATTTCTTAGGATTTATTCTCAAAAGTATTCAAATAGCAAAGGCCTAACGTAAAATACCATTCCCAAATCCATTCCAATTCAACCATGCTCAAAAAAAAAAACGGTCAAAGTGGACCTAGAGCTCCAAATTCACCAAATCAACAATGCACAATGAATTTGGAAATGAGTTTGTTTAGATTGTATATGTTGTTCTAACTTGGATTTTGAGTACATACGTTCACATGGCTAGGGTGCTGGCACAGGTATATTTCTTACATTCCCGCACATATGGCAAGTCCTCTTGTCATTTTGATTTAGTGTTTATTTTTTAATATTTTATCTATCATGCACTTGAGTCTTCTTTTTTATTGTAGGTAGCGGAAGTTTGGGAGATGATATTTCAACACATGGGCGTGTCAGGTATAAATTCTAACTCCCCTTTTTGGCAATGACATACTTGAATCTACGTTTTATGCCTTTTCATGGCTAAGACACTTCTTCGAGGGGGAAATATATACACACCTAAATTTGCATGTGCTACATTGTCAGAAAAATATTACAAAAAATTCCCCAATGATGATTCAGGTCCTTTTAAGAGGGTGTTCGAGCTCTAATTTCCATTTGCAGTTTATATTTATTGCCTAGACATATTTATTTAGCCTTCCCATGCTATTTTCTAGCTTATTGCCTTTTTTTGTGCATGTTTTGGCCTTTAGTGCCAGAGACTGCCACCCTGCCTAGACAATCCACATTAGTTTGTGACATGTTTGAGTTCATAAAGAAGACAAATGTCTATTTTTCTCTAAGGAGAATCATTCAATCCATGTATGTCTCTACGTATTGGGTATTAGATGAACAAAGGATATGTATTCCTAGCTTTCTCCCTATCCATAGTTGTGTTGAGCTGAACCAAAAGTTCTGTTCTCAAAATTAAAATCTCTTCTCTCAATTTGGATATATCATCGCCGGTCATTTTTCCTTTCTGTATATGAAAGTTGGGGTGAGTTCGAGATTAATTCCTATAGAGTTCAATTATTTATGTGAATTCTAGTTTTTCCATGTCTCCCGTTCCCATAAGATTGAAGGCTTCTTGTGTGTCCTCATCTAGCCCTTTAAGGAATAGTTTCTTAAGAAAATTAATATCCAGACCAGTACCACACCTCCTGTGAAGGAAGAGAAACCGATCAAAATAATCCTCTACAATTTCATATTCCTTTTGTTGAATTCTAAAAAGTTCTTCCTTCCTATCCTTGACTCTACAATAATCCTGATACTTATCCATGAAAACTATTTCCTCGTCACCTCCCAGTTATGAATGGAGTCAGGGGTTAAACCCATGAACCATCTCATAGTCGTATCTTTAAAGTGGAGGGAAATAACTTGAGCTTCTAGGAATAAGAAGTGTAGTCCATAAGTTTGGCATAAAACCTTTAATTCAAAAATGAATTGGTCAGGGTCTTTTGAAACTAATCCCTGGAAAGTTGGTAGGATAGATGGGTATATGTTTTTCATAAGAGCTTGATCAGTAGGATCCAATTTTATGGGATAGGTAAACATTTTTCCAATTGGGAGGGTTTCCATTATCTACATCATTTGGGTTCTACACTTCATCAACCATCTTTCTTTGGTCGATAAGTTGTTCCACAGGCTGGTTTTGAAAATTTATTCTAATGAGTCTACCCTCTACAGTCTCTATGTCTAAACATAAAATCCTATCATAGCCGAGGATGGTTCCCTAACTATTAAAACTAAACTTAATTATTTGGGTTCCACATACTCCAATCTTAAAGAATTCTTTTTGTCACTAAAAGGTCTTCTTACTTCATATGAAATAGTTATGAAAATAAAATTTCTGAATGGAAACTTACCAGACAACAAGATAACACTTCTAGCTAGCAATTTTAACCTTTGATAACACCTTTAAGTCCCTGAAAACGGGTGCCAAAAAATGAGGAGTGTCATTGATACTCGTAATTTAATGATATTATATATGTCAATTGATGCAGCCTAGAATTCAGTGATACAAACCCAATAAAACCCTAGATGCGTTGGCACATCACTCAGCCTAAGTTGAGCGCTCACATGAAGCTTGCAAAGGTACCAGGTCCCTCTTTAGGTGTGGATGTTGCAGGTTGTTAGCATGATGAAGACTTAGCACATGCAGTTCTATTACTAACACATCATTCTACAGAGCATACTAAATCTATATCTAAGGGAGAGAAGAATTAAGTAATAACCATGATGAGATCAAAAACTTACTAGATTCAGATACACACAAAAATAACACTTAGACTCAGCTAATATCCTCCATTATATTTGATGCAATAAGTATACAGAAGCTTCATTACAATAACATTATCATGCACGTAACAAATTTAACAACATATCTCTATATATGTATCTCCTCCATTCTTTTATTACACAGTTTACTCCATATATATATGGGTGGGGACTTTCCCTTCACTGCTTATCCATTCCAAAAATAGGTCACATGCCACTACTAGCTATGTGCCATTTACAAAACTAGCCACACATGTAATTGGGCTAATAATAGACTTCTCCTGGCTAACTAACAGTAGCAAATCTATTTCTGGGCTTATGTCCATGCAAAGTTCTTCATATCCGATCCTCCAAGAATAGCCAATGCATGGTGTGCATGTCTCTACCTCATTTTTGTGTTCTTCATTCGATCTCTAAAAATAGACCATGAGGAAAAAAGGTTAAGTTACACAAAGATAAACATTTGTTCTGCAAGCATTTTCTCCCTGTTCCATTTACGCCTTTGAATATGACTTGTTTTCCCACGTGGACTTCTTGTGTCCTTTCTGTCAAGTGTTCTCTAATCAATATTACCCCACACTAATTTCATTTTCACCCCGACAATGGTCATCTCCAAAGATGAAGTAAATAATTGAAGAATGGAAAGAAGTAAAGAATAGAAGAATGGAAAGAATGAAAGAATGTTTTACTCTGCAGTTTCTTCTTTTGTAGTCTGAACAACTAATTCAGGATATTCCTATTTTTATTTCAGCCTCTAAGGTTTTCCACTCAGCGAGTGCTTCCTCTGATTTTTCTGGAATGTTCACAGTAATGGACTCATGTTCATCTTTCGAAATTTCCCTTTTTTTCATATTATAAGACCAACACAATGCTGGACATTGTAGTCCTACTTCCCTCTAGTAAATCCATCTTCCGCGTAACGAGCTTCCCAAGCTCTTCCAGCCAATTCTTGTGTGGTTCTTGTGCTTCTGCTAGGGGCCTTGCACTTCTATTTAATCATTGATAATCTTTCTACATGTCCCAATGTTTCATCCTTCATCACGTTTCTGGACCTCATTGTTCTCTTTCAGGGTTTTTTATGTCAATGAGTGCCTCTGATGTTGTGCAGATGTTCAAGGCTTGGTCTATTTTCTTCATTTCTTCTTTCAGCACTTGCAACAAGCCCTTCATATGATGCAATCTTCCACATCACTGAAGCCTTTTCATGATATGCCTCTTGTGCTCAATCCTTTGGCGATGGCATGCGCAGAGGTTCATCTTCAAGCACTAGGTCCACCAATGTACCTACATAGTGTATTTCTGAAGGAAATGTATTTGGTACCTTTGGCTCCAAGTGCGGCCTAGCTCATATGATATTATCACCAATTTCCTCTGTGATGCTGATAAATACAATGCTATTTTTCTATGCTAAGTCTTTTTCCTATGTTAGGCATGCTGTTTCTTCATCCTTAGTTTTAATCTCTTCCCTAAGCACCCTAATTGTGGCAACCTTGTCCATATTTCAGCTTGCCACCTCTGTTGAGACTTTTACCAATGCATTGCTTACCTATTCATACTGACATGATAGTAGGATTTACTATCATGTGTCTAGCCTGAGGGTGTCTTCTCTAACCTCCTCGATATGCATGGCTCCTCACACACATAAAAATATAGCTCATCCATGTGTGTGTGCATGGACCATGATAACTACTTCCTTGTGCGCACTATAGCCATATAAGTCCTTTTGTGACAATGTGCTCTGGAAACAGGTGTGAAAATTTTTTACCTGCGTCCTCTACATAACCCATGGATGGTGGAATGTTCTCTCCACTTGTTCTTCTAGACCTTGGCTACTTAGGAACTTGTGCCTCCATGTCCTGAGTAGTCTTTGTAACTATCTCATTTGTTCCCTTTACCTTCTCTTCTCCTTGCTTCATTTCTTCATCTTTCTGTTCATCTACATTCTCTGGAGGTGGTAAAATAATTAGGTGTGCTTTCCTCTTATTTATTCACCTCCTCATTCAACTTCAATTTCCTTCTCTTTTTCATGTTTGTCTCCTTCTCTGGAGAGAGTTTGGGTGATTTGTGCACTGTTTGCGGAGTATCACCCTAGGTCCTTGTTCTCCTGAACACTCTCTTAAATATGTGCTCTCCTTAGACTGCATCCAAGTCCTCATCATCCCCCTCTTGTGGTTAAGGTGGTGTAGTGGCGTGCTCAGCTTCACCCTTGTTCATATGATGTCTTCCACCTCTATGCTCCAAACCAGCACTATCCTCGCACTCATCCTCCTCATCCTCCACTTCAATTGGCTCTGTGGGCTTAGGAACTGGGTTGTTCTCCATCGTGTGCTTACTCTTTAGTGGTGCTAGAAGTGTGAACTCATCTTCCACATACTTGTTATTCTCCAACTTAGGCTTTAATTAGAGGTACACCAGTGCTTCTCCAATATCTCCCACAACCAAACTTACTGGTTTAATGATCAATACATCTAAAATGAGCCTTTTAATATATGCACCCCACCTTGGATACACATATTTCTTCCTTAGCATGTGGTAGTCACAATATACCTTATCCGCATTGAATGTGAGGCACCGGGCATCTAAGAACCTGTGTACTGATGCTTGGAAGTACCTTTCTATGAAGACATATGATAAATTACACCAAGGGATCCATGCTCCATCCTTCATGGAAAACCACACAATACATAAATGCAGGTATATAGTGAACTGAACTGACTTTCCAACCACCAAAGGTAAGTCCTTAGGGATGTGACATTCTTCTTCAAAGGCCGCATAGAGCCTATCGTACCACTTCTTAGCCCTTTGATTGACATGTTATGTCATGGATCCTTCACAAAAGTAATTTTTGAAGCATTGTGCGGGTGACTTGTGCTCCATGGGATACTGCCATAGCTTCTCTTTTGGTCCATCAGGCACTTTGATCTCTATGAACATCAGTGACAATAGAACAGCTCCAAAGTTGATCCTTCCTCTTGTGTGCACTTCCTGAACAATTGTTTCTAAAATATAACATGAAATGTTATAAACTACCCCTTCAGACATCTTTTTAGCAATGTGTAGCCACATGGTATTCACTTGTGACCACCTTTCTTGGTCATTTAAATTTGTAACAAGATGTACAACTACTTGCACAACTGGATATTTCTTTAGTTTATTGATGTCCATGCCACGCGGAACCTTGGTATACCCCAGCTCCTTTCTGGTCCCCAATATTGTGGCCTTGTCTGTTAAATCATCTTACAAATATTCTCTTGTGCCCTTCAATCCCATTACCATGGAGATGAGCACAGATGAAATTCTGGCTATGTATCTCGCAAAGTAGAAAAACTCTTCGTGTACTATTCTCATGAGCCATTGGTACAAGGGATCATATTTTCCAAAGTAAGGGAGCTCATATAGCTGGTAAAATCCAATATTCTGTAAGATCTTCTCACCAACATCATTATACATCGGCATGTCTTCCACCATGCATTTATTTGTCTTTGTGTTCAACAAGGAATCAAGCTCCTTCTCATTATCTGTGCTATGGTGGTTGTACTCACTCACCTTGATTTTTCTTATGTGAGAATACCACTCCTGGCCTATGATAAGCCCCTTTGGATATCACATTTCAAAAAAATTACTTTCGGGATCCACCTTCTCTTCTTCTTCAACCACCTTCTTCTTTCCCTTCAATCATGATACAACTGCTTTCTTGGTTTCCATTTCTACCTTGCAATCCTTTATAGATACTCACCTATTGAATTATACAACATGCAAATTAAATCCTAGCTTGATTCAGTGTGCCCTTGATGAACTCATGTGCCCTCACTCCTCTATGTCATGTCACTTCACTCAAACCCTTCACCACGGGGGATGTAATCTCTTTCTGTGCATAGATCTCTTCGTCCCGAATGGTTACAAATCTGTCGCACCTCAATTCGATCACTCAACTCTTCACACTTAGCTCTTTTTCAAATATTCTTAATCACAACAGTAAAAATGAATTCAAATCCCATGCTTATATAGATTTTCAAATTTTTGATGCCTTCATTTCTCCTTCACCTAACAAATATCCTTTCATTAATTGACCAATTCCATTCTTTCTACGCATTACATCTTTACACCCTAGCTATAACCTTCTAGCATGCCTTCCTACCATCTAGTCATAAACTTCTCTTCAATGTGCTTCCTTGCACCCGAGTACCTCATCACTGCACCTTCTACTGGTATTTGTTATGGCCTCTGATTACCTCACGTTATATTATCTCTTTGTTCATCTCCATCTTTGATCACTTTTTAGAAGCAATCCTTCGACTTGAACATCACCCATAGCATCTTATTACTTTCACCTTTCAATTTCCATGATTTTGTACCTGAATATCGATAATCCACCCCACACTAAAAAATATTTGTAGTCCTCTATGCATAAACATGCTTCATATAGTAATTATCTCCATGCGCACAAGCACGCTTATTACACAACACACCAACTAAATTGACAAAGCATAACAACAAAGAAGGAAACACATTAAGGAAATAAAGAATTGAAAACCTAATCTAAATGGAAATACTACCTTATTACAAACACCAAGAAGACTCATTTATAGTAGGACTTTAGCCTAATCCCGTTGAAGTAACTAGGTATCCGTGTTCCATCAAGCACTTCTAACTAGAAAGCACATGTTCCAAGGATGTAAGTGATAACATACGACCCTAGCCAATGTACCTTAATTTTACCTAGATGGTGTAAAAACTTAGAGTCACAGAGGAGTAGCATTTGTCCAATCTCAAGCTTCTTGTCCCTTATGTTTCTGTCATGCCAAGCCTTCTGCCTAGCTTTTTCTTGCTTCTAACTCCAACATGCTATGGATCTTTGTTCATCCAACTGAATTATCTTTTCAATATTTTATTCTAAAGTTTTCTCATCAGCTAGACTACCAGTTTGTGTACTACGCAAAGAAGGTAACATAAATTCCATAGGAAGAACAACTTCTACGCCAAACACTAACAAAAATGGTGTTTATTTGTTCAACCTTTTATATGTTGTTTGATATGCCCAAAGTACTATAGATACTTTATCATCCCAATCCTCTCTTCCAACATTGCTGATTTTTGTTAATGTTTGGCCCAAAATTTTGTTGAAAGCTTCATCAGTTCCATTTTCTTAAGGATACTAGGGTGTAGTCTTATGGTGTGCAATCATGAACTCATCCAATAAAATTTTGATTGCCTCATAAAGAAAATGTGTGCCTTTATCACTGGTCAAACTCAAAGGACATCCATACCTTTTAATAATATTTTTCGATAGACATTGAGCTGTTATGGTTGTTGTACAGTCCTTTGTAGGTGTTGCTTCTGCCCATCTTGTCATGTAGTATGTGCAAGTTAAAATATAACGTGATTTAGTTCTGCGTACAACTGGTGAAATAGGAGCCACAAAATATATAGCCCATTTCTCAAATATTTCTATGCTAGTAATAGGTCTTAGAGGCATTTCATCTCACTAACTTGGTCTTCCAAGACATTGACAATGGTCAAATGCCTTACAGAATTCCTTACAATATTTATAGAGGGTCTCCCACCATAATCCAATGAGTAGAATCTTGTGTGCTATGGAATCACTTGCATAGTGACCACCTGTAATGCCACCATGATATTCTTCCATAATACCCGTGCACTCATGTTCCAATACAAAATGAAACAATACCTCATCGTGAACTAATTTGTATAAGTCGTCACTGATTGACATATAAGATGCGGCGAGTATAGTAAGTTGTCTCTTCTCTAAGGATTTCATTCCTTCTGGTGCCATCCCAACAATGGAACCAATGATGCAACCTAGAATTTAGTGATATAAACCTAATAAGACCCTAGAGGCACTGGTACATCACTCAGCCTAAATTGAGTGCTCACCTAAAGTGCACAAAGGTACCAGGTCCCTCTTTAGTGTGGTTGTTTCATGTTGTTAGTACGATGAAGACTTAGCACATGTAGTTCTATTACTAACACATCATTCTACAGAGCATACTAAATCTATATCTAAGGGAGAGCAGAATTAAGTACTAACAATTATGAGATAAAAAACATACTAGATCCAGATACACATAAAACTAACACTTAGACTCAGCCAATATCCTCCATTATATTTGATGTAATAAGTATACAGAAGCTTCATTACAATAACATTAGTATGTGCGTAACAAATTTAACAACATATCTCTGTATATGTCTCTCCTCCCTTCTGGTGCCATCCATATGCATAAAAAGATAGCAATGTCCTCTAGTTCTGATGGCGCATGTTGTAATATATATAACTATGCATCTGGCATGGTATCCTCAATTGCCTGTGCTTCTTCTCCTAACTATATTCTTGATAAATGGTCTGGTCCAGAATTACTTTTTCCTGGTTTTACCACAACTGTGAAATCAAGTTCTTGAAATAAGAGCACCCATCGACATATGTGCCCTTGTAAATTTTTTTTATTTACCAAATACTTCAATGCCATGTGATGTGTATAAAATATGAATGGTGTAGCTAGTAAGTAATGGTAGAATTTATGCAGTGCATAGATCATTAAAAAAGCTTTGTGCTTTGTAGTTGTGTAATTTTGTTCTGTATGAGTCAGATTTTTACTAGCAAAGTAGATAGGATGATCTACAATACCTTCTCTAGGTTGGGCTAACACTGTGCTAATGGCCATGCCAGAGGCATCAACATGTACATGCAATGGTTTGTCCCACAAAGGAAAACTAAAAAAATAGGCGCGGTTGTAGTGCCCACTTCCATTTGACACTTTTAGATACTCATCCTGATACTGTTGATCATATTACAGACACTATTATTTTTTGTTTTAGTATGATGGTTATATGTTATATCATGTACTATTATTGATTTGGATTCATTTAGTATGCATGATGATTACTAGATATATTTCCTTTATGTGGATGAATATATATTGTTCGACATGGACATATTATAGATGTTGATTTGGACATGTGACATTTGATATTTTGAGTAGACCTAGTATGAAATAGCCTAGATGATGATATAGTTGATTTATGAATTAAAAATGATAATGTTGAATTCTTGATATTGTTGTGATTCATGTGTTTAGATAATTTTGAAATGTTGTTTATATCATTTTGATGTTCTGATATGGCCACGAGGCCGAAGGAGGTATTTACATTTTTGCAGGTTAAAAATCACAACAATGTCGGGGGACTAAAGACTAACCATATTAGAATTTTGGGTGAAATAATAGAGGATAAGAACTCCATAACCATAAAGAAATGGATAGCAGGTCACCATTGACAACTATTTTTGTGTGTGTGTGTGTGTGTGTGTGTGTGTGTGTGTGTGTGTTTGTTATGGATTTCCATGGGGGGGGGGACCATGGGATATGTATTTTATTAATGCGTTCCTTTTTAATTATTATTGTATGTATTTTATACTGTGCCAATAAGTAATGTGTTCCTTCTTGTAATTAATTTAAAGGTGGTAGATTAATGTGAGAGATCATATAGTTAAACTTTAATTAAATTAATTTGGGATATAGAAGCTAATTAACGAAGTTGTTGATTTTTAAGGTAATGTTGTAAATAATCATGTGTTAAAATAAATAGATGATTAGCTACCAATCCAGTCATAATATGTCAATAAGAATGTAATAAATAAAGTGGTTTCTCTTAAATGAAATGTTGTAAGAGTGTGTAAGAAATGTGTAAGAAGGTGTAAGATAAATGTAAGAGTATGTAAGAAAGATTTTGGAAGGTTAAACACTTCATAGATATTTGTGTTTTACTGATAAAATATAACCATAAGATTTCAAATTTGTCCTTGGAGGTCAAATTTGGAGGCTTGTGGGACAAGTTAAACTTGTACCACACCTCTTAAAATGATTCACCAACCATACCTATGGTTTGGAGGTTAAATTTAGGCATTTTTATTACATTTTGAAGTGACAATTTAGAATTTTTAATTGCTTGCGGGACTTCTCTCTTAAATTATTTATATATTTTTAATTCAGTCCTTTTGGAGTATGGGCCATTTTGGAGTGTGTAAGTTATTTTGTCATTCTTATTTATTATGATTTGGTGAATGATGTTGATTTACTCTTGGGGTTGAGGAAGAATGATGTGGCATCCCACATGGATCCACATCATCCTCTTCTTTTCCCTCTCCTTTAAAAGTGAAGATTCTTGCTCATTTGAGGTTGTTGAAACTTTGTCCATTCCTCTTGGGGGCGCATTTTCTTTCTATTTTTGGAGCTTGTTGTGGAGGAAGTTTGGAGTCTTTTGCATGCTTGAACATTTCTGGTTTTGGACTACACTTTGACAATTGGAAAGCTTGTGAGCTTGGAACAAACTCCATTATGGAGATGTAGGATCTTGAGCTTGTTTTAAATGCTTTTTTTTTCTTGCATGTATGTTTAAATGGTGAATGTGTTTTGTGTTCTTGGCTGGTTGGGTAGACTGCTTAGGATATGGTGTAGGAGAAGGCTATGGGGATTTCCAATGGGGGCATAAGGGATTGCCAATTGTACCAATTTTATTGTAGAGGGAGTTTTGAATTGGGATCCACCTTGGAAAAGAATCTGCTTGCATTTCTTACTCTTGAGGGGGGCATAAGGAGGGGTTGGGAGATATAAGGTTTATGGGATTTGATATGTTTATTGGCGTTATGTTTATGGTGGATGCCCAATTCCAAATAGGTAGGCATAAGTATTTTCCCATAGTTGCTTGCTCTTATTGGCTTGCTCGATCAAGCCTATGTGTTGTTGTGAATAATTTCAAATGTAGTTGTGAACTGCTATCTTTGCTTGGACTGTATTTATTATTGTTGTATGTGGAAAATGTTACTTGTATGTATGTGGAAGCCTTGTTTCCATGAGTTGATTCTCATTCTCTATTTCAATATGGTTGGGGCTCAGGGGCCAATGAGGAAGGATGGCTTCTCCTTTCTCATTGGATGTCTTGGTTGGGTGGAGAGTGTTGCCTTTCCCCCCTTCCTTGTTGTGATCAAATATGTAAAGATGGAAAATCTAGCATGCTGCTATTTGGAGCAAGAAGATATATAGTTTGACAGTCCTATTTCTTTGAGAAAATTCATTGTAACATTTCCTACCTTGACTGCATGAGTTGTATAATGTTGTAATGTGAAACCATTCGTATTGATGATGGAAGTTTGAAATTGAATTAAAAAATGTAAAGGAGACTTATATTGTTCTCTGTTTTTGAAAAAGAAATGTAAATGAAGTTACAAGCATTGTATTATGTATCTTATAAATTGTATATTGGAAACCAAATGAAAAAGGAAAGTTGTAAAATTGTATTTGATGATCAATGAAGGATTGCATTCCTTTCTCAAAAGTGTATTGTGTAGTAGATTTGAATTATTATTGAAGTTGAAATTGCTGTTAAAGATTGGAAATTTCTGTTTGGAAAAGAAGCATGCGTATGAAACAAAAGACAATATTTTATTCTCTTGAAGGAGTTGAATTTAGAAATAAGACTTTGTAAAATTACTATTGAATGGTTTTTGGATTCAATTAAATGTATTTGACTAGTTTAGTACTCCTTTTCCCACTCAAATGACCAAAAGTGATATTCCAATTAAAAGAAATAGCCCACTGTTATAGACTTCATTTTGACAATTATGATTTTAATAAAAATGCACAGTTAAAACTTGCACTAAGCAATAAGTTCTAAAACCTAGAAATTCATACTTATTAAGACTTAGAGAACTCAAATTGATCTCAACATTTCAGAATGAACCTTCAAAACTGTATAAAATCAAATTGGGAACTTACACAACCATTTTTCTTGTCTATTGTTGGAAAAAATTCAACCTTAAATAAATTAGACAAATTGAATTCCATAAAACACTTTAAACCCTCCCTACATTGATCATCCATGTCTGTTTGACATGTTGAGTGGAGGAGTTTCAATTTTACCAAATTGAGAAGTTGTAAAAAATGCCAGTTCACTAATTAAAAACCTGCAGATTGTTTTCATTAAATTGACCCCTCAAACTTCATCAATTTCCAAAATTTATGATTTATATGCAAATAGGGCATCGATGGCTTTTTGAAAAGTCTTTGTTTTCCCAAAACCAAATTTTTTAGCTCAAGTTATGGCCATTTGAAGTTTTACTTCAATTTGGCATTCAAAATAATAATAATAATAATAATAAGATTTAATCTAACTATAGAAAAATTTAAATTTTGACTTTGTAAAAATTTCCCAAATAGGTCTACGGCTCCTGCCATCCTGCATCCAATCACATGCTGCCACGTGGCACGGTGAAAGGGCAGACTTCTATCAAAAAAATTGAAACTTATTCTTTTGGAAAATTTTACTTGGGAAAAATTTTCCATTTTCCTCTACGACATGTGTCCTCTAGGGGCTGAGGTGGAAGCGCGGTTAATTTTAGCATTTGTTCCTCTGAATTTTTTTGGCAAAAAATTAACTTTTTGACCCCACTGGCCTGCGGCCAATGGGGGCGTGCTACATGGCACTTTGAGGTGGAGGTGGGAGGGCGGACCTCCACCTTCTTTTTGATTTATTGTTTTGATTTTAGAAATTTTTTAATTTTCCTCCCATGGCCTGCTTTTCTGCCTTCCCTTTGGACTTGTCCTTTCATGGGTGCACGGTCCTGTGCACCTTTTTCTCGCTTTTCCCCTTTTGTTTGGCGTAAAGCGCTAAATCCACCCATTGCTCCACCCTTCCCTTCTCCTTTCCCGCTTGGCACTAAACTCGACAAATGTCCACCCAGGGACCCGCGGGGGCGTGGAATACTTTGTGCCTTTGAGATTTGCAGTGGGAAAATTTCCTTATGCCACCCTGCGACCCGCTAAACCACCCAAGGCGCATTCCCCCTCCTCTTGCCACGTGTCCTTCTAAGGGAATTTTTGACCTTAGAACTCTACCCACTCATATCTTGAATTCTGTAAGGAGCTAGGATGAATTCCTTATATCATCAAAAAGGTGAGAAAAATTCCTATCCATTGGGAATGGTTTAAGAAAATTTTGGAAGCATTAAGTAGGAGAAAAATCCACTTAAAAATCTGATCTTGTTAGAGAACAGGCATGGGGGTAAATTACTCCCTGAACCTGACTAAAGCATGTAACCCTAAAATTGGAACCCTGTGAACTTGTTCTAAGTTAATAAAGGAAACTTGTGTTTTGGTAAATAGGACTTGTTACGGAGCCTACCAGTGGTAAACTGATGTCTTGCAACTTGGTTGTAGATACTTCTAATAAAAAAAATTATTCCATAATTTTCTAGCTAACCCTAGGTTGTTTCTTAGGTCTCAAGTGGTTGTGTAAACAGGCACTACAGTTTGGTATCAGAGCGGTGGTTCAAAGGCTTGGACCATTGGGCACACTAGAGAACTTAAGACATGAAAACTTAAACCTAGTACATTTGTAAATCTAGAAAACAACTTAGCAAGAATTTGTTTATTTTAGTAAACATAGAAGTTGTGTATAACTTAGTAAATGAACTAACTCTCACTTTCGTCTATGCAGGAGGCTCAGATGGAGTGGGAGGAATCTTCACGGAGACTTAGACCCACCACCACCACCACTAGATTAGGGTGTAGCAACCATTCTACCTAATATTCTACAGACCCTTCAGGATGTTAATTCCACTCTACGGAAAGGCTTACGAGGAGGACATACAGCTAGTCATGATAGAGCTCCTTCTATCGAGGGTTAGGTATCTCCTCGACTCAGTAAGGAGCATAGAGGAGAGAACTCCCATATAGAGTTAGCCAGAGTAGAGTTACCACCTAGGAGATAGGGTGATAGAGTTCTAGAGCATAGAGAGAGGTTTCAAAATCCTAGGCTTAGGGATAAGCATGTAGAGAGACCTAGAGGCTGATGGACCATAGCAGTGGATCACATCAGAGAGATCCTAAAGCTTCGGCCCTCACATTACTCAGGTGATACAGGTGGATTTTAGGTAGAGGCCTGGCTAGTGATCTTGAGCGGTTACTTCAAGATTTGTCCTCGTTCTAGCAACACGAAATCTCCTGTTGCGATCCATCTACTGAGGGATGGAGAAGGAGTGTGGTGGAGGAAAAAGGAGTAGAAGCTCCATGTAGATTCAAAGACAGTGACCTGGGAGTTATTTTAGGAGAGATTCGGGAGAAGATATCTTTCACAAAGGTTTATATAGCAGAGGATTGACGAGTTCCATGACCTCCATCAAGCTTTCCTATCAGTGGTAGAGTTTGAGAGTATATTTCTAGATCTACTTTAGTATGTAGAGTATATGCAGGATGAGCAGGTGTGGATTCATAGGTTCATCCGGGGCCTAAATTTAGATATTGGAGGTGCAGTGTAGACTCACTATCCATAGACTTTAGCTGAGGCCATCGAGAAGGCCTATATTACAGAGGAGACTCAGGGTAAAACCCAGCAGGCTAGGGACCAAGTCAGGAGCCACATTTAATAGATGCAGGATGGTAGATCAAGAGGTTTAGTACCTGTTCCTCATGGTGGCCAAGGTACAACATAGTCATCCTTTAGGCCACAACAACAACATTAATAATAGTCCTGCCCACCTTATAGGCCTCCACACAGAGATGATGCATAGAGAGGTCAAAGTATGGGGCCTCCTCGTAGGGGTCCCATCAGGACACATGGTAGACCTAGAGCTCAATCAGTAGGAGCTCGCTAGTAGAAGCCACAGTAGACCATAACTGGATATTCATGATCCATGCCATAGACTTCTAGGGCACCTACTGGAGGATCTTTTCCCTATAGAGGATCAAGTGGTTTCTTTAGATGTGGAGTAGCTAGAGATTTTTGGAGAGATTTCCCTCAGAACCTTAACAAGGGTAAGGCATAGGTTTTTGAGCCGACAGTTGGTGACATGGGACGCAACCACATGATTTATGTAGTGGTTGAGAACCACCAAACATAACACCATAGCATAGTCATTGAGACCACAGGTAGCATTTGTGGTATCCCTACCTCTGTATTGTTTAATTCTAGTAATTTTGATTCTTTCATTAGACCATCTTTAGTAGAACAATGCAGGCTAGTGGCAATTAGGCAGGGTCTTAGTTGGGATGTCGAGATGACTTCTGGAGCCAAGATCTTTGTGGAATCCTTGGTTAAGGAGTGTGGTGTAGATTTGGGACCTTTCACCACCACTTCAGATCTCCGTATTCTTCCCTTGGTCTCATATGGAGTCATCTTAGGTATGGATTGGTTATTTGCACACAGAGCTAGGATGGATTGTTATCATAAAACTATAGATTTTTTATATGATTTGGGAGTTGAGTCGGTGATCTAGGGGGATAGGAGGTTTCTATTCACACCATCTCCGCTATGTGGCTTAAGCAGTGTGTCCAATGAGGTTGTCAGATTTATGCTGTTACGGTCAGTAACAGATCAGAGGATGGATCTAGTGGACCATCGCTAGATGATCATCCCATCTTGAGTGAGTTTTTTGATGTATTTCTAGGGGAGCTATCGGGGATGTCACCCCCATGTGAGATTGATTTCCATATAGATCTAGTTCCTAGAGAAGATCCTATCTCATGGGAACCTTATTAGATGACCACCCCGAAGCTCTATGAGCTCAAGTTGTAGCTTGAGGGCCTTTTGGAGAAGGGCCTTATCCATCCTAGTGTATCCCCTTAGGGTGCACCAGTGATCTTTATGAAGAAGAAGGATGGGTCATTATGGTTGTGTATTGATTACTGCCAGTTGAACAAGGTAATGATCAAGAATCGTTATCCTCTCCCTCATATCAATGACTTATTTAATCAGATGAAGGGAGCCATGGTGTTCCCTAAGATTGATCTCAAGTCAAGCTACCATTAGTTGAGGATTTCAGAGGTAGACATTCATAATACCACCTTCCATACAAGATATGGGCACTATGAGTTCACAATGGTGCCTTTTGGTTTGATGAATGCCCTTGAAGTGTTTATGATTTTGATGAATGGGGTATTTAGGACCTTTTTAGATCGCTTTGTGCTTATCTTCCTAGATGAAATTTTGATATAATCATGTACATGTGAGGAGCACGAGATACACCTTCAACAGTTTCTTCAGTGTCTTCATGAACAATAGCTTTACGGGATTATCATTCCATTCGACCAAATTATCCTTGTGGACCACCCACCAGTGTGCTGCTATCCCACGTAGTGTATATGCTAGCATATTTATTCTTTCCAGTGGATCTATCCATTTTTCTTCCATGGTGCACAAGGATACCATAGGATCCCCTTCTCCTATGTAACAAGGTACTAAGTTATTATGTATCCTCCTAACTTAACGTGGTTTTTTGCCTCAAGGGAATATGCTCTTGACTTTGCACCCTACTAACTCATAAGTGCTATGAGCCCAATTATCATATGTAACACTCATAGTATTGCTAATGGACTGTGCATCCTCCTATATAATTAGTCCTTCTTTGGTTGGTTCAATCATCTCTAGATCTCGGATGACGCGTACATAAATACTATTCATATCTTCTTCACTTAAGGGCTCAACATAGGGCACATACTTTCCATTTGTCAAAGGGATAATAACCATTTCATATTTATTTTTAAAATTGATATAGCCCTTGTTGAACCAAAGATCAAAATTATTTGCGTAGCACCTAGGACACCCCAATAGAGCTTGAAAGCTATTTGAATCTACTAGTGCTAAAACTTCAAAGTCTCCAGTGAACTTTGCTCCTTGTATGGTAATGGATGCATCTTTCAAAACTCCTATGGGAGTGTCCTTAGTCTGATTATCCATAAATAATACATTAAATGATGGATGCAATGGGGGTCTTCCCATTTGTACCCATGCATCCAAGGTAAGAACATTGACCTCTGCACATGTATCAATCAATATATTACTTAATAACCACCCATCCATAACAACATTCAGAGTGATTTCCTTGTCATAATCTAGGCTATGAGGAGGGAGATTTTCATACAGGATTTTTCGTCTAGTCTCATTACTTACACACAGAGTGTTCCATTTTAACCAAATCCCTAATAGTGGAATCATGTTCTCTTGGTGCAACATTTTACACACTTATCTCAAGTCATCTAAATCAGTTTGTACCATCTCTAATGATTTCTTCTACTCCTTTAAGTACTGTATCTCACCCTAAAGATTCCTTATAACTTCCATGGTATTCTGATAAACCTCCTTCTGATAGGAATGTTATGGGTATCGTGCTTAGAGAATCGCATCTTCAGTGATGGTAGGCTTCTACTACAATTCTTCCTTGGCACGAGCCGCCTTACCGTAGTGACTTGGATTCTACTTCCATCTTGGTCATCCATTGATTATCCACAACGTGTTGTATCCTAACCATCCATACACCTTTGTTTTCTTATTTATGTTTCTTACTCAGATGCTCATATAAGTCCAGGAACTCTCCATAGCTATGTTTCTTTCCACAAAAATAACATGTAATATTATGAGGACATTCATGCCTATATTGGTCAAGAGATCTGCATGTATAACATGTTTCATGAGGAAACTCATTTCTTCCACCACCACGGCCTCGTCCTCTGAATCCACTAGAGTATCCTTGACCTCTACGACGACTTCCTTAAAAACGCCTCTCATTCCGATCATAACACACTTGATTGTGCTCCCAGTCCTTATGCTCATTCTTTCCCTTAGAGTTATCTGAAACTCTTGTTTGTCATACACCACTATCTATAGCATCATGGATCTCTCCAATCAGCTGGTAGTCCTCCATGTCATGAGTTGTGTACTTGCATATTTTATAGTAGCTTGAAATGTTCTTCCTTATCACATATTGTAATAATGGGCAGCAGCTAACATCATGGTTTAGGTGGTATATTTCACAATCCATCAGTAATGAGCATACTATTCTATGAGGGAAACTATCCTTTGTGTGACCTTCTACTTCACAATCTATGCACCAAATCCCTGTGCGCATCTCATGAGATAAATTTTTTGATAGTTTCTGCAACTGTTTCACCATTACTGCTATTTTTTCTTCTAAAAATGGGCTCACCCCTATATCTATACTTCCAATGGCCTCAACATGCAAGGATGATTCAAGTGCTTTATGCTAATTAGTGTACCTATTATGTGATAATGCCCTCCTAAAAGGGGTAATCAAGCCCCCAACGAATCATTGTGCATGCTGGCTTGTGTGTATGTCATAAGAAATCTTTGATAACAAAGTTTTAAACCATGCATCATACTCTCTAACACTTTCAGTAGTGCCTTGCTTAATATCATTGAGCACACTTATACTCTTCTAATTAAACTCAGGGATATGAAACTCTTTGAGGAATGCATCCTTTAAAGCTATATAATCTATGCAAGTATGATCAGGGTCAAAATTTTTGTACCAGCTATGCATGCGCCCTTGTAACGTAGTAGTAAAATTGGCTTGCCCTATGCTCAGAAGCTGTGATTCCTTTTGCGCACCATAATATTTCACACATGTGCACATGTTCAGTAGCATATTCTATGCCCCTATACTCTAGAATATGAAGATACATTTTCATGTAAATATTCTAGGGTTGGTGCGGAACTTTCCCACCTTATCTAAAACCTCATGTGTTTCTCCTACCTCCAAAACCTCTAGATCCATCTGAACCAAATCTACTTGTTCCTCTTGATCTAAAACCTGTAGCTAGAATAGGTCCTGTAGACATATTCCCCATTTCTCTGATAGTAGTATTATACTTAACCCCTATGGTTTGTGAAGTAGTTCCACTTCCAGAGGTAAATCCAACACTTGGCGTACTCATGTTCTATGTGGACAATGCACCTGAAAACAAACCTCCAAATAACAATGAAGCCATCTACCATGAAGTTGATGTGCTTTCTCTCTTACTTCCCAAACATTATTACTGATTACTTTTCATACTAGATACTGGAAAACCAAGCGCAAGGGCTAGGTTACTAGTCAGATTCAAATGCATGCCCATGGCCCAGTTAGTCTCTGCTGACACGCTTCTTCATGAGGCCAAGGGGGGATCCCTATCCTGCTTTCCAAGATGGGGGATTTCCTAATGCTCTGGCTCCATGTCTTCTACGTGAGCTTCACATCCTTCATGAGCCATCTCTCTTCTCAACACCATACTTTTTGCAACGGTACATTGCTCCTCTATCTCCCTCTTGTGCACCTCATTATACTTAAGCTAGCTTTCTTGTCTTTTCCTTTCTACCACTAGGTCTTCCATCTTTCACCAATCTTTCTCATGCCCCCATGTGTGGTGAGGTTTAGTTAGCCATTGGTTTACTCTCTAGATTCAAAGTTACCCTCAAGATATTGATTGCTAAAGGAATGCCTTGTAGGTAAGCTCCCCTTGGATATCGTAAGAACTAGAATTTAGCTACTTATTGACATGAATAAGTGGAAATTGAGTATTCTAAAATATAACTGTTCAAGGCACCATGGAACCATGTATCCATAGTTTGAGTCTAAATTAGATCAGCATCATAAAGGGTTTTTAATTCTTCCTGCATCCAAATGAGTGCATGATACCTCCAATCCTGTTTAGATGCATAAATACTCAACCACTCGTACAATTCTATTGGAAAGATAGTTAAAAAGATCTCATATAAAATATCATAAAAAAATTTTGTTCCACCCACACACGTGTGTTAAACTTAGATCCAGTGTTGAATCTCTGTGTGTATTCTTCTTCTAGATCACGTATCCATTCTTCAACACTTGCTTAGGTCAACCGGTATGTCTTCATCACAAACCATCCTGAAAACAACTGAAAAAAGAGGTCTCAAAAAAAGAACCAATGATGTAGCAGAGAATTCAGTGATACAAACCCAATAAGACACTAGACGTGTTGGAACATCACTCAGCCTAAACTAAGTGCTCATTCGAAGCACACAAAGGTACCAGGTTCCTCTTTAGTGTGGCTGTTGAAAGGTGTTAGCATGATGAAGACTTAACACATGTAGTTCTATTACTAACACATCATTCTACAGAGCATACTAAATCTATATCTAAGGGAGAGAATAATTAAGTAATAACCATGATGAGATCAAAATAATAATAGATTAAGTTACACAAAAACTAATACTTAGACTCAACCAATATCCTCCATTATATTCGATGCAATAAGTATGAAAAAGCTTAATTACAATAACATTAGTATGCATGTAACATATTTAACAACATATTTTTGCATATGTCTCTCCTCCCTTATTTTATTACATAGTATACTCCATATATATATGGGTGGGTACTTTCCCTTCACCGCGTATCCATTCCAAAAATAGGTCGTATGCCACTACTAGCTACACACCATTTACAAAACTAGCCACACATGTAAGTGTGCTTATAATAGACTTCTCCTAGCTAACTGACAGTAGCGGATCTATTTTTGGCTTGTGTCCATGCAAATTTCTTCATATATGATCCTCTAAGAATAGCCAATGCATGGTGTGCACGTCTATGCCTCATTTGTGTGCTCTACATTCCATCTCTAAAAATATACCTTCATGTGCAAAAATGACTAAGTCCCACAAAGCTAAACTTATATTCCACATGCGTGTTCTCCCTGTTCATTTGCGCCTTTGAATATGTCTTGTTTTCCCGTGTGGACTTCTTGTGTGCTTTCTGTCAAGTGTTCTCTGATCAACATCAATTCAAGGAGGTATCTATGGTTTTTTGAAACAAAGACTATAGTGGGAATTTTTCTTAGCACTTACTTAATAACATAATTAATTGAATAATAAATGACTACAATTATAAAATTTCATGCATGGAAAAAAAAATATTAAAGGCATAACCTAAGGATTTTTAACACAAGTTAATGCTTTAAATGGTAAATGCATCAAAAATTACATAAAGGAAATAATAGTAAATCTCCCTTCTCGTTGGGGAGGAGTGACCCTTGCCCCTTCCCTTCAATTAGGTTTAAGGTTGAAATTCACACAAAATTTCCCCCTAAATCTGCAATCTTTAGTAAATTGAAAGCGTATGCTTTTACAATGAATCAACTAACTGAACCAAGCCCATAAATCTAAATACATTAGCGCTTTTATGCTAGAGAAAGTCGAGTTCATCTGGGAGAGAAATAGTTTATTTGTAATAACTAACATCTACTAAATTGACTATTGAATAAAACAATGAATATATATTTTAAGGAATACAATTATGGAAGTAGTCTTTGAGGTGTTTGAATTGGTGTTAATCTTGCTAACTATAGAGGAGGTCTGAGATTGAATCCTTTGAGGGATTCAATAAATGCTATAAGATTCTTCATATATTGGGTTGATTATAGGTAATTGTGGTGATAAAAAATCTCTAGGTGTTGTCTGCATCACATCTCCAAGTAAATGGAGTAGCTAAACCTCAAAATCAACATGAATGTAGGTTGAGGTAATGGTGCACATTTCCTATTCATGATGTTATACCACTAGTTGTATCACTACTAGTTCAAGATATCTATCTTCTTGTGAAAATCCCTTATTTAAAGGAATTTAGAGTTGATGTCTAGGATGAGCTCAGTGTTGTACTGTGAATCCTATATTAATGCAGAGGTAAATCCCAGGCCAAGGAAAGTCTTGTGCCAATGCATTAATTGATTCATGCATTGGTGCACCAATTGAGTCCCATGCTATTGCATTTTATTCCTGTGATAAATCAAAATATACTTTTCCAAGGGCACTATTAATGCTTATAAAAATATCAATTTAAGCCATTTTGAGGAAGAAATAACAAGATAAAAGTAACAACTATATGCACAATAATTCCTTCAAAAACATAGTAAAACATTAAGTATAAGAAGTTAACATTATACATCATGCAATATGATACCAAAATAGTATGGGGCTTCACATTGTTTAAACATAACAAAATGGGGGTTCATCAAGTAGCAGACCAATTCTTTATACATTGGACAACTAAGTCATTTATAACCAATAGATATAAGCAAAAAACGCTCAGAAAGGAAACACACAAAACAAAAGGAAAGGAAAAACACAAATGAAAGGGAAATTATGATACAAACCTAAAATCACCTATGGTACATATGGGGGATAACTTGTTTTTATTATATTTTCCTTGGTTGGATAGGCCAATATTTTCTTCCTATAAAGCTACTAATGTTTCCCATAGTGAGGAAAAACCAATGGGGTCCTATCAAGGTAAGCAAGATAATATGTTTTCTCTCCATAAAAGTGCTTGATATTGAAGGGGATGAGGCAGAGAGAGTCAAAATTTCCATGCCTTCCCTTGGGATCTCTCCTCTTATCCTAGAGGAGAACAAGATCTCCAATTTGAAATCTCATGTCTTGTGTTTTCTAATCAAATATCTTCTTTACCTTAGATTGGTGCCTTCTTAGTGTATCTATTGTTGCTAGTTTATCTTCATTAAAATTTTCTAGATTAAAAATCCTCTTGTCAAGAGCATCTGAGTATTATCTATTTTATTCTACCTTCACTAGTTATAAGGCAGATATCTCTTGAGAAATTGGGATTTGAGCTTCAGTTCCGTATAACAGCTAGAATGGAGAGGTGTTGATGGCTTTCTTTGGCGTGATTCGATCAGCCCATAGTGCATCATATATCTTCTTATGCCAATCCCTTTTACTGACATCCACTAAATTTTTGATTAAGCTACATGTGGATCTATATTCCTAATTTGATTGCTATTGTATCAGTAAATAAATAAAAAATTAAGTAGAGAAAGTAACCCAAGAAAAACTAAGCCAAAATCTATGAAACCCTAAATGTGAAGAGAGGGTAGAAACCCTTAGCTGATTTGAAGATATCTTGAAGGTGTACTGAGATAGAAAATTATAAAATCTAGAGCACTAATTTTCACAATGAAGCTCGATAAAATGTAGAGATGGAGGAATATGTTAGATTGGGGCGTCTAAAGAGGGACAGGGGTGCCCATGGGCACCCTAGGCTTGTTTTTGGGTGCCTGTGTTTTCCAAAATGCTCAAAACACCTCCTCTGAATGGTAACTAGTTGTTCTTTTTTATTCTCTTTTGGTTGCTAATATGTCGCACAATTTTTTTCAAGGTCACAAATAACCTGTAATTAAATATTGACCTGCAAAACCCTCAAATATACATCAAATCCTAAAAAATAAAGATACAAAATGAGGGGTCAGACTATCCTCAGTTTTCACAATGGTGATCTTACAACTTAGCGTTGTACTACATCTCAAACCCAATGTATTTCTATATGTGTGTGGGTGGATTTTTTTTCCTAGGTGGATCTTATGCGTGTTGCACTTGATAGTGAGAAAATAAGTTAGATGTAAATAAATGTAATAGATGTGTGTATGTAATAAAATGAACTTTCCTCCTATGAAGTTTATGTAGAATAAAGAGCCCTTGTGTCCCTTGGATGGTGCTATATGGATGTAATTGAGATATTAGATGCTTGATAGATGCAACCTTAGGTGGTGATAGCTAATGTTTAGTGCTTGGTCCTTTATTATGATCACATAAACTTATATTTATATGATTCCCTTACTTAAATTTTGTAATTAACCCTGAAAAGGCCGAATACCAAAAATATAAGATGTTCAAAGGGATAAAAGGAGCCATAAGATGTGAAAAAAGTATACTGAGGTCAGGGGTGCCCAGAGGGGATGAGGGTGCCTGACACTAGTGTCCTAGCTGGGCGTTGGTGTCCAGGATGATAAATGATGAGGTATAAAAAGGAAGATTGAGAAAGTAAGGGTACAAGACCAAAAGTACAAACAAAAAGGAAAGAAAGGTGGCCATAGACATGGGTTGGTTAGTACTTTTCTTACTTAGGAATTATATGAATGGTAGTATGAAATTAGGACTAAATAGTTACCCAAAGTGAGTGGTTTTGTGTCTACATTTTCCCCCACTTTATGTTGTTGACAGAAACCTCAATAATATAAAGTACATAGATATGCGTACCTGATAACCATGTAGATTGATGAAAAAAGTGTGTCGAGGGATGAGACAAAGCATGGAGTAATAAAAATGTGAAATGTGGATGCTAAAGAGGAAACAGTGTAAAAATGTGATGATGAAAATGACCCTAGGGTAGAAACACATATGTAGATGTCATGATGTTCCTATTGTTGATGTTGATTATTTTTGTTGATGTTGATGTGACTATCACTTTCCATAAGGACGGGCCTACAAAAGATAAGAACAAAAAAATAGTCAAATACACATGTATATGAAAAAAATGTGTAAAAAGTATGTAAGGAAAATATGTAAAATACAAAAATGAAAAAGGAACATGTGCTCTTGATCCGTGATGAGAAAAATTGTGAAGAAAGGATCCTGAAGATGTTGTAGACAATTTTTTTTTGGGAGATCTCACGCTATTTGCACCACTCACGATTTTTTGAGGCGATATCATGCCAAGTCATGGAATAATCGCAGGGAGAAAAGTCTGGTGATATCCTCCAATCTTTAAATATTTCCCATAATTTATAACACCATTGTAAAATGTGTGTAACATTTAAACAATTTGATCTAATGCAAAACATTTTAGTGCATGTATGCCGAAATGCTAAGGACTGTGTGCCTTATAAAATCCATTGTGTGGATTTCTGTAGACTATGCTAAACTACCAAAATGTTGTGTAACTTCCCTCTAGTCATAGGCATCTAGGAAGGTTCAGGGGCACCCAAGCACTATTGTCTTAGTCTAGGCACTAGTTTTCGTATTGTGCTAACAACCGAAGTTTGATCCTGATCCATGTCTGATACAAATTTTTTTGTTGTACCAGTTCTGCGTTGTGTTGTGTGATGACCATATAATGTTGTATGGGGTGAATGATTCTCCCAAATGATGCCCCCCTCATTTGGGGTGGATGCGACATCATCAAAGGAGTATGCAACCCAAAGGAAGACCATTCACTGTACTAAAACTGCGCCCTATAGGTGGAGGGAGCCTACTTGGTAGAAATCAAGGCACACAAATACAATTTTCTAGGAGACAAATGTTAGTACAAGAAAACACGCATAAAATGTAAGCTAGTGAACAAACACACAATGTGTAATCTAAGAAACAAGAAGAAAATATGTAAGAAGATAATGTAGACCAAAAAAATTGGGTTGCAAACATGGGATACCACTCATGATGTCGCAAAATAATCAATCCTAACGAATCCAAAAGTAGATAGTATGCACACAAGACAAAGGGAAAATTCTGCAAACAAGAGCATATAAAGAGAAAACAATTAAAAACAATGTAATAGAAAACCATGGAAGAAAATAGTCCTACAAGACATTTTTCAAATGAAGTGATAAAAATTATGTCAAAGCGTGTATGATCTGATAAAGTAGTGTGATATGAAACAATATGAAAAAATATCACATGTAGTGTACGAAAGTGGATGCCCCTAGGAGTCACTGAGGGCTTGGTAATAGGTATTGTGCCAATCATCCATGTTGCATGTATGGATCTGTAAAATCTATGATCATAACTCGAAAGAAAGTGAACACACATGTGTGTATGGAAATATATAATGACATACAAGAAATCTGTCTAGTATGTGTAATAAAGTGTACACATAAAAGCATAAGTAAACAAGAGTAAATGCAACCAAGATATGAAGTATGCTATGGATGAGATGGAATGGAGTGTAATGTGAATGATAGGAGTAGCGTTCCCCCTAGGTGGATGTGTATTTATGAAATGAGGTTCATTTTTTATATTTTACCTTAATAGATAAGGATGAAACATAAACAAGAGTGTGTCATCGGGAAAAGGTTTGAATGTGTGTACTAAAAATATGTGATCATCAAAACATAAAGTGTACTATGTAAGCATGTGAGTGATTGAGTTTGTGTGTAAACGTGCAAGTGTAGTGAGTTCCATTTGATATATAGACCATCAATGGTTGAGCATGGACCACAAAATTAGAGTTCATCATAAGGTAATGAGTGCATCACGTAATAGGAGATGCGAGAAAGATATGTCATGAATGTGTAGAATGGAAAAGACATAAAATGTGTAGTGGTGGTGGTAAGCAAATATGTCATAGGGTGTATAATGCGCAATGTGAAGTGTGTAGTGTGTGACATTCATGTGTATAATATGCCCTCAATAGTCAAGTGTGAACCAAATCACAAGATTGCATCATCAAGGAATGATGATACAAACATGTATCAATATGTATATGATGTATGTGATAGACTAGAGGTGATGTGATGAGAAAATAAGACATGTATCAATGCTAGGGGGAGATAATTGTGTCACCCCCCAAATATGTAATGAGGAGCATGTTATCTGATGAAATTGAAAGATGAGGGTCTTCCACCTGGTGCCTATGGAGATAAAGGTGTGTGATCATGCTCTAAGAGTAGTGGTATATGAGATAAATGTTCTACTGGCGAATGAAGCCTATATGTATGCGACCGATGAGTATACAGTGGGAACCTTTGTGTAACAAAGTGTGGAGGTGATGAAGACCTATGTGAATAAAAATAAAGAGATGTTGGACACCTATGAAGCAGAATCGAGTGAAAGGAGGTGGTGAAGTTTTCCAAGATGAAGGATATGTTAGTGGTGGATATATACTGATGTGATGGACTAGTAGATCAATGAGACCATGTAGGCCGTGTTTGAATAGGTGAGGTAGGAGCAGTTTGTGATGTAGTTTCGAGAGGTTTTGGGGACCTAGAAGCTTTAACTGATGCAATAACAGCCTCAAGAGGATGATTCAACCATGGAATAGATAGGGGAACACCATTGATAGAGATAAATTGGCTATTGTGAATTAATTTCAAGCATAAATGATGCATGGAAATGATATCTTGAGTTTTACGGAGCCAAATAAGACCTAATATCATGTCACACCCTTGTAGTTATGGTGCCACAAGAAAAGGCACAAACATGGTGAGAGTACTGACAGTGACTAAGAGCTGAACAATACCATATGAGTTTGGAATTGGGTATGAAATTTTTGATGGCGGACAGTCAATAATAACAAGGATTGCAATGGAACATGCATTGACAGGACATGATGGATCAAATTTAGTGTTTTTGATAACGATATATTTGATACAAACACTAATGTGTAAGTTATCAGAAGAGAATGTAGCATGATGATCATGATCAGAGAAAGAAATAAGTGGTAAATAAATGTTAGTATGAGAAATTAGGAAATCAAGAGCCCCTAATGCAGAAGAAGGCACTACGCAATATGTATGATTTTCTGAGGAGTCAGCCACTTGCTTGAAATGCTTTAGAAGAGGACTTTTGAATATTTTGAGCTTATGGTTTTCATTGACTTGTGTAGAGGCCATAGGCTCTGGAAGTTCAATTTTTTTACTATTGATAAGATCTTGGATGATAGTGTGAAGTTTGAAACACCTATCTGTAGAATGTCTGGCTTATTAAAGATAGGCACATCAAAAGTACTCATTGTAATTTCAACCTTTTTGGTGATATGGATTCAAGCTGACCTAAGGAAGAAGCATAATAAGGTTACTCTCAAGAAGTTGTAATATAATATGCAGAGAAATAGTCAAATTTTTATATGTATGCTTAGGAAGTTGCCATTGGAGTTGTTTGGTGTTAGAGACTGTGTTGAGAGTGACCTTAGATTTATTAGGTTTCATGGTTGGTTTAAAAGTTGATTTATTTTGAAATCGTGTAGAGGATGAAGTTAGTTCATAATACTTAAGTTTGCATCTGGATAAGAGTTTAGTGTCACATAGCTTGAGAGTGTAACACAATTAATCAAATGATGGAGATGTTTCAAATAAAACACTCTCTTGAAGAGGTGACGGTAAAATTTGAATGAATAAGTCTTAAAGATCAAATTCAGAAAGCACATTAGACATCTTAACAAGTTTTTTGTTGTATTGTAAGACATAATTAGCTAGATGTTCATTTAATCCTTGTTTAAGTTGTGCAACTTGCTCGTATGAGATATTAGAGCCGATATTGATAGAAAAATGAGTAAGAAAATCATCGGCTAGATGCATGAAATATCTTATCAAGTGAACAGGTAGATCATAGAATTAACACATCACATAATCATGGAGACTGTGAGGAAGGAGCTTAGATAGAAGAATATGATCATCCAAAAAATCTAGACATGCGACATGGAATGCTCAAAGATGATCTTGTGGGTCACCATGCCCATTAAAAATCGAAATCTTGGGGATGAATAAATTAGGAGGAAGTGAGTAAGTGAAGATGGTGGGTGCGAATGGAGTGTGTAGTAATAAAGTGGAATCCAAATATGGAGATGCATGAGAAGTAGCCTGTTGTAATTGATGAATTTTTGCTTGAAGGTATTGATAAAGGAAGGATAAATCTTGAGTGCCAGTGAAAGAAAATTGATGCATGTGAGAAACAAGAGGTGGAGTGAAGTGGTTGGTGGGAATAGGGACATAAGAGGTGACTATAGGAATGGACTTTAAGGTGACGGTAGGATTAGGGACAATAGCGAATAATAACAAGTATAAGTCTTATAGATGCTCATTAATATGATCATTAAGGTATTTAAGGCAGGATTCAATGAATTTTCCATAAGATTGAGCCATAGTGATAAGAGGATAAGATTCCTAAGGAGAAGGTGGATTCGAAGGTTGGGTTCACCAAAATGATTAAGCTAAATGTGGATCTATATGCCTAATTTGATTTCTATTGTAGCAATAAACAAATAAACAATTAAGTACATAAATTAACCCAAGAAAAACTAAGCAAAAATATATGAAACCGTAAGTGTGAAGAGAGGGTAGAAATCCTTATTTAATTCATAGAGATCCCAAAGGTGCACAAAGTTGGAAAACTAGAAAATACAGAGCACTGACTGTCGTAACGAATCTCGATAAAATGTAGAGATGGAGGAATACGCTAGACTGGGGTGCCTGAAGAGGGACAAAGGTGCCCTAGGATTGGTTTTGAGTTCATGTGTCTACAAAAATTCTCAGAAAACCTCCTCTGAGTGGTCGCTAGTTGTTTGTTGTTCATCTAGTTCATAAATAACCTGCAATGAAATATTCACCTACAAAACCCTCAAATAGACATCAAATCCTAAAAACAAAATATGCAAAATGAGGGGGTCGAACTATCCTCAGATTTCATAATGGTGATCTTATGACTGAGTGCTACACTACATCTCAAAACCAATGGATTTCTATGTTTATGTGTGCAAAATTGTGCCCTGGGTGGTTTTTGTGTGTATTACACTTGATAGTGAGCAAATAAGATAGATGTAAAGAAATGTAATATATGTGTCTGTGGAATATAATGAAATTCCCTCCTATGAAGTGTATGCAAAATAACTAACTCTTGTGTCCCTTTTATGGTGCTAGATGGATGTAAAAGAGATCTTAGATGCTTGATGGATGTAACCTTAGGTGGTGATAGCTAATGCTTAGTGCTTGGTCCTTTATTATGATCACATAAATTTATGTTTATATGATTCCCTTGCTTGAATTTCATAATTAACCCTGAAAAGGTCGAATACCAAAAATATAAGATGCTCAAATGGATAGAAAGGACCCAAAATATGTGAAAAATGTATGCTAAGGTCTGGGATACCTAAAGGGGACGAGGGCACCTAGCGCTGGCATCTTGGCTGGGCGTTGGTGTCCAGGATGATAAATTCTGAGGTATAAAAATGCAAAATGAGCAAGTAAGAGTGCAAGAAAAAAAGTGGAAACAAAATGAAAATAAAGGTAGACAAAGACATGGGTTACTTAGTAATTTTCTTACTTAGGAATTATATGAATAATAGTATGCAATCAAGACTAAAAAATTACCCAAAGTGCATGATTTTGTGTCTACACTCTCAAACAATAGTGACAATATTTTTGTTATTAGATTCCACTTGGACATTAACTTATGGATAGTAATCAGTAGAGTGGGATAGAGAAATACCATGCTTGTAGAAAAAGTCCATCAATTCACCTGAATAGAAGCAACATTATCGATAACTATCTTGTTTCATACCCCGAATATGATGATGATGTTTTCCTTCAAGAAGTTGCACACTGCTTTAGATTTGGCATGTTAGGTTAGAATAATGTCCACCAAATTTTTCAAATAATAGATAGAATTGAGGACATACTTATGACCTGTGCTTGAGTGTATGTTCAATACACCAATGAAATCCAAACCCTTTTATTGAAAATATTCTTCAATAATCACGGGCATGAGGGGAAAAGCAAAAAGTATTGGTCTTGCCAAAAATTGCTGACACAGATCACATTTTCCAACCCATTTATATGCATCTTAGAAGAGGGCGGGCCAATAATATCCACTCTCAGGATTTTATGAATTGTAAACATTGTAGAGAAATGACATCCACATGCTTGATGATGATATGCATTGAAAACCTTCTTCTTTTGTTCTTATTCAATACACCTTAGGAATGTACCATCCAATCCCTTCCAGTGTAACATGTTATCCCAAACGACATATATCATTGATTTGAGATGGAGAGTACATATTTTTTTGTAATATAGTCTTGGAGTGAAATCCTCATAGGTTAATAAATATGTTATGTCTGCATACCAATAGTTGGTGATGCTTTGATGCTTATGAAGAGCACAAGAGGGAGTTCCTTAATAAAAAAATGCATAACCGTTGGAAAAATATTACCATTCCTCCCAAGAAAACACTTCACACAAGCCATTTCCTCACACTAGTTTATAAGGTTTGATGTCAAGGTCATTCTCTTACACCTTTGACATCCAAGTTTCTCTCCTTGTGCCCATGTCATGTTGCATCAAAATGGACTTAATTGCAAGACTAGGAACCATGACAACAATATGAGAGTTCAAAAGCTAAAACATGAAATTATTCAGAGCTCTAACCACTACATAGGCATGTTTCTAATGTTGTGAGTTGTTGGTCGTCAAATAGGAATTTTAAGAAGAGCAACAGTTAGGGGACAAGAAGTCCCTCCTCTTTAATGGGAGAGGTTCCCTTATTCAGAAACGAACTTATTTACAAATGTACAAAACATTATTTTTTGGTTAAACTTGGATATTACGAAAGTGTTTTCAATGAGGATGTTCAAGTACAAAAGTACAGAGGAATGGGAAGACGAGAAAGAGCAGAAAGGCAACATGCAGAATTATAGATAACAGAATAATTCTTTATGTATGCGAAGTTACAGTGAATTTAGAACAAGATCATTCGTATCGTATAAATAAGATGGAATTTAAAGACACAAAGTTCTGTAAATAACATCTACCAGAACACAAAGTTTCCTAACGTAACACAGAGTCATTATTCAAGGACACAAAGTTCCTTCTTGATTGTACAAGATCACCATGTATTGCAAAACTGAAGAGTATGCAATCAGCGAGACTAACAAACCATTAACAAATGATCTTCACAAACATTAAACGAAAGCTCAGAGATAACGGAGATTAGATAGACAAAGAATGGAAAGCCCTTTTGTATTGATTTCTTTGTAATCTATTTACACTTTCAGAAAATATGCCAAGTTCTTCCTCCTTAGAATGGCGTAAGGAAGGCCATTATATAGCTTACAAATCAGTTACTCTTCGTAACCATTTCTTTTAACTAAAGAATAGTTAAGGACCGCCAATCGCAGTACCTCAACCTATTACAAAGAAAACGGAAAAGAAAGGGAAGAAGAGAAAAGAATGGGGAAGAAGACAGGTGGCCAGTCACTGGGAGAGACCCACTGACTTCAGAATCCGCTGCCTGAATTTCTTTAATGCTTTAGCTATGTCTCTACCACGAGGAATTGACGTGTTGGCCATAGACTGAGTCCAAAATCCAAGACACTTCTCCATCTCTTTATCAAACTTGACATGAGTATGATAATCTTTATTTGCTTCTTTAATGGCAGATTGAAGAGAGCAGATCTCCTTCATTTTTTCTTTGGAGATGGAGCTTTCCTTAAATAAATTATCTTTTACAAAAGCTCTAAACTGAGCTTTGATCTCTTGCAAGGAAAGGGGTGCACCAGAAGTTTCATCTTGAAGATGACAGTATATATCTTTGAAATCAGAGACAACCAGTGTCTTGAAAGCTTCACCCTTCTGCCAACTGTTCTTCAGTTCTCTCAAAGCCTCCTCCAAGACTCTGATCTTCCACTCCACACTGTAAACCCAGGATCTTGATAGATTATCCTTGACGTCATCGAAAACCTTATTCACCAGCAAGATGTTCTCATCTACCCGTTATATAGCCGTTGCGGAGAGAGAAAGGTGATCAATGCGCATTAAATTCATATCCATCAGTTTGAAAAATAACATATTCGGGTAGAGCAGGAAAAACTAAGTATGAATGGCATTTGGTTCGTTTGGGACATGTGAGACGCGAATGCGTGAAACACGCGGCTCGGCTGATTCAGGCGAAGCAGGGAGAAGGCACACAAATACCTTTTGGGACAATTGGGATGAAAACGCGCGAAGTACACGACTCGGCCGATTCGGGTGAAAATGTTACAATAGGTCCGGAGAAGTTTGGGACATTCAGGACGAAAACACGCGAAGTACATGGTTCGGGAGAATCGGCCGAAATTAGAACAACTTGCACTTTTTGACTCGGGACATTAGGGACATGAAAGTGTGAAGTATACGGTTTGGGTGTTTCGGCCGAAAATTGAACAACTCGCACGAAAAGTTTGGGACACTTGGGACGAAAAGTTTCAACGGGCCCGGAATTGTGACAACTTCGGGGAAATCAGCCGATCGGGGAACAGAACGCACTTCGGAACTTTGGACATGCGGAACAAAAATGTCCGACAGGCCCAAAAAACATACAAAATGACCCAAAGCATGGATTTTTTCAATTTCACGGCTTTTTTCACACTACCAGCTTGATAGAAAAGACACTTAAACTCAAAATTTTTTAAAATTCACTTCTCAAGAGCAGGGGGAATTTTGAGTGGACAACAGCTGGGTCCTTCTGGGGATGACTTGGCATGAATTCAAGGAATGAGACAAGGCAAGAACTTAGACAAACTCAGGGAAGTAGACCAGTACCTTATCCATTGGGCAACAGAGTCAAAAAGCAAATCAATACAGAGGAAAACATACCAAAACAAAAAGAAAGACAAGCAAAAACGCTGTACAGAATATACAAGGGACTTCCTAATCACCTAGGACGTGAACAACTTCAAATACTGCCCACTGTAAGGAAGTGGGAGAGGAGAACCATCCATGTAATTAAGATAGAAAGAATTCTTACCAGCAAAGTGTCTGACCTTGAAAGGCCTGAGCCAAAGGGAATCAAACTTTCCATGGATGCCACGAGGTTCATGCCTTTTGTCCCATAACAGCACGATGTCTCCAACTTGGAAATCTCCGAACCTAGCTTTCTTGTCAAACAGGGCCTTTACCTTCTGCTGGTGAACAGATATCCTATCAATAACCACCAATCTGTCCTCATTCAGTTTGAAAGGTTTGATTCCTGGTTTGAAAGGAATAGAATGCTGCATATCTTTTGGCTTGAAGGCTTTTAGATCCTCATAAAAATAAGCAAGAACATCCTTATACCTCCTTAGAAGATCAATTTCTTTTCTCCTTTCATCTGTCTTGCAACATTTCCCAATATTCACTAGCCTAGGATCAGTAGAACTCCCAATATTGATTTTGTCATGCTCAGCTGATGGTTGAGGTCCAGTAGAAGCCCTAGACTTCACATACCTATCATGTTTATCAAATATTTCTTCTAAGCTTACCAATCCTTTAGGAATCTTATTCCCCTTGAGTTTAATGCACCCTTCTGGATCTGTTTCTTCCCCTTGGGCGACTGCTTTGATAGAGAAAGCATCAAGGAATTCAATGGAATCCCAAACCTGATTCCGGTAATGTTTCAGCCTTCCAATTTTTACTTGAAAAAAGTTTCTGACCTGCTTTGCAATAAACTCTGCATCACCACGAGCCAGAAAATTCTTTACACCTTGTTCTTTGGCCACTTGCAATCCAAGAATGAGAGCCTCATACTCTGTTGTGTTATTAGTATTCTCGAACTGCAACTTAAATGAAAAGGGGTGTAGGCCTCCTTCAAGTGACACTAGCAGGACACCGGCTCCAGAACCAGCTAAGGAACAACTTCCATCAAACTCTAAAATCCAAACCCCATTAGGATCCTTAGGAGACACTTTGGGGGGTCGGATTTCATCAGGGGACATAATCATGTAGTTACCATGACCCATATCCTCATAGAGTATTTGTGTTTTAGGATCATTTGTTTTCTGCACAATATACTCAGACTGCTTCTCAGGCAGCAACTTCTTCATCCATCCATTGACAGGCACGAGTGCATGTGACCAATCCATTTAGATTTCTCCACCCATATCCTTACAGAAGTTCCTACTTAACAACATCCCGTATGAAGGAGGAATATCTGCTACTAAGATGGTAGCCAACACTTTCTTCTCGGGCAAAGCAGCAAAAGCTACTTGTGCATCTTTAATTCTCCTGACCAGGGGCACTTCCTTACTCTCCATAGAGTAACAAGATCCATAAGTGCGTGTGAGAGTTAGGCCTAAAGCATGAGCTACTTTAGCAGGCATCACATTATCTGAGGCCCCGGAATCTATGACACAATTACTGAGCCTATGACTAGCTATAAGAAGTGTTACATAAAAAGGCTTGATTTTGTCACTAGGTGAGGTGACAGCGGCTACCAGACTAGGCTGTGGTGTAGAAGGAGGAGTGGGAAAAAGGCCTTTAGAGGTGGTCTTAGAGTGGGAATTGACAAAGTGGATCATTTTGGCAAAAGCTTTGGGATGGGTTTGATAGTACTCAGCTTCTGTGATTTGGACCTTGGTCTTTTTCAGGTGATCAACAATATCAAAGGATCCAGAAGTGGATGGGCCATCATCATTCGGTACTCTAGGCTTATCAACTTTAGGGGAGAAAGAAGAAGCAATTTTAGTAGTAGGATTAATAGGACTCACCTTTGGTGTAGACGAAGTAGGGATAGGAGATCCTCTTTTTGCAATCACGGGAATAGTTTTCGACTGCTCCTTAGATTTCTTAATGGGCTGTGTTACTTTCTCCCTCTTATTTGTCTGTTCTCGAGTCATGACAGTGAATGATTCGCTAATCATGTCTACTACCACTTCATCATAATCATCTCCATCATCAATGCCCTCAGTGGTGAAGAAATTTACTCTACATCCCTCAAGTTCGTTCGCTTCGTCATCAAATTCCTCCACAAATTCCTCACAAGCTTCATTATCCTCATCATCATCTGGCTCTTCAACTTCACAGGTCGCATTGATAGGGACTTTAACAGGAGGTCCTTCAAGTGCTAATCTTGTTTGAGAAGCAGGCAGACGATCTTTGGGCTGAAAATTTCTCCTTGGAATGTCTGCATAAGGAGCGTGTTGAGCCAATTGTTTCTTTATAGCAATAAGATCATTTGTAAGTTTCTAAACTAATGGATCAGTATTAGGTCCAGGGGTGGAAGAGGAAGAAGCAGTAGACTTAGATTTGGGAGGGTCTCTTCTCAACTTCCCTGACATGATCAAGTCATCCTCGATACTAACAGCGAGAGTTTGATCCTCGACCAATGTTGCGAGATTAGCCCTTCTTAGTGCATAACTAACTTTGGGCGATTGAGCATTTAGGAAGAAACATTTTTGAATTTGATCAACAGGTCGGGTAGGCTGTGGAATTTTATTGATCAATTTGTTGAACCGGGCCACAAATTCTCTCATGGGCTCTTGTGAATCTTTCTTTATGTGAGAGATTTGGGCTAGCAAGGCATGTACATCTTCTACTGACTTGAAACGGTTTTCAAACTGATTTCTCATTGTGTCCCAGTCGGTAATAGCGCCAGCCGGAAGATGGTAGAACCAATCAGTAGCATTATCTTGTAATGTCTCGATGAACAGCCTTATGGAGACGTCTTCATGTTCAACTCCCAGGACTCCATATGCAACAATGAAGGCTGCAATGTGTTCATCAGGATGCACTTTGCCATCACCTTTGAATTTAGGGAAGTTCTTTCGGTTACCTCTGGGTAACTCATACAAAGGCTGAGTGAGGGCTAGGGGCTCGACACGATGACCCCATGGTAATAGTGCCACCATTTTTGGAAAAACGGCTTGGAGAGGGACTGCAACACCAGCAAGAATCAAAGCTTGAAGATTAGGGCTAGCAGGCTCTGAAGAAAAACCACCCATAGGAATTCTGTCTTGAACAGGTGGAGTGCTGGTCAAACGAGTCCTTCTATTTGTTGAAGGGAAAGGAAAACCCTGCTGCTCTAAAAGCTGAAACTGAGAATCTTCGATACCAAGGGCCCTTCTCCCTCGAGTGAAACGCGGAGTCGCCAGATCAAAGGATGATCGAAAATTACAGAACTGGAATGTGATTTTCCCCAGTGGAGTCACCAAAAACTGTTGGTCATCAAATAGAAATTTTAAGAAGAGCAACAGTCAGGGGACAAGAAGTCCCTCCTCTTTAATGGGAGAGGTTCCCTTATTCAGAAACGAACTTATTTACAAATGTACAAAACATTATTTTCTGGTTAAACTTGGATATTACGAAAGTGTTTTCAATGAGGATGTTCAAGTACAAAAGGACAGAGGAATGGGAAGACGAGAAAGAGCAGAAAGGCAACATGCAGAATTATAGATAACAGAATAATTCTTTATGTATGCGAAGTTATAGTGAATTTAGAACAAGATCATTCGTATCGTATAAATAAGATGGAATTTAAAGACAAAAAGTTTTGTAAATAACATCTGCCAGAACACAAAGTTTCCTAACGTAACACAGAGTCATTAATCAAGGACACAAAGTTCCTTCTTGATTGTACAAGATCACCATGTATTGCAAAACTGAAGAGTATGCAATCAATGAGACTAACAAACCATTAACAAATGATCTTCACAAACATTAAACGAAAGCTCAGAGATAACGGAGATTAGATAGACAAAGAATGGAAAGCCCTTTTGTATTGATTTCTTTGTAATCTATTTACACTTTTAGAAAATATGCCAAGTTCTTCCTCCTTAGAATGGCATAAGGAAGGCCATTATATAGCTTACAAATCAGTTACTCTTCGTAACCATTTCTTTTACTAAAGAATAGTTAAGGACCGCCAATCGCAGTACCTCAACCTATTACAAAGAAAACGGAAAAGAAAGGGAAGAAGAGAAAAGAATGGGGAAGAAGACAGGTGGCCAGTCACTGGGAGGGACCCACTAACTTCAGAATCCACTGCCTGAATTTCTTTAACACTTCAGCTATGTCTCTGCCACGAGGAATTGACGTGTTGGCCATAGACTAAGTCCAAAATCCAAGACACTTCTCCATCTCTTTATCAAACTCGACATGAGTATGATAATCTTTATTTGCTTCTTCAATGGCAGATTGAAGAGAGCAGATCTCCTTCATTTTTTCTTTGGAGATGGAGCTTTCCTTAAATAAATTATCTTTTACAAAAGCTCTGAACTGAGCTTTGATCTCTTGCAAGGAAAGGGGCGCACCAGAAGTTTCATCTTGAAGATGACAGTATATATCTTTGAAATCAGAGACAACCAGTGTCTTGAAAGCTTCACCCTTCTGCCAACTGTTCTTCAGTTCTCTCAAAGCCTCCTCCAAGACTCTGATCTTCCACTCCATGCTGTAAACCCAGGATCTTGATAGATTATCCTTGACGTCATCGAAAACCTTATTCGCCAGCAAGATGTTCTCGTCTTCCCGTTATATAGCCGTTGAGGAGAGAGAAAGGTGATCAATGCGCATTAAATTCATATCCATCAGTTTGAAAAATAACATATTCGGGTAGAGAGGGAAAAACTAAGTATGAATGGCATTTGGTTCGTTTGGGACATGTGAGACGTGAATGTGCGAAACACGTGGCTCGGACGATTCGGGCGAAGCAGGGAGAAGGCACAAAAATACCTTTTGGGACAATTGGGACGAAAACGCGCGAAGTACGCGACTCAGCTGTTTTGGCCGAAATTGGAACAACTTGCACTTTTTAACTTTGGGACATTTGGGACAAAAAGTTCCGAAGGACGCGACTCAGCCGGTTCGGGCGAAAATGTTACAATAGTTCCGGAGAAGTTTGGGACATTTGGGACGAAAACGCGCGAAGTACGCGGTTCGGGAGAATCGGCCGAAATTAGAACAACTTGCACTTTTTGACTTGGGACATTGGGGACATGAAAGTGCGAAGTACGCGGTTCGGGTGTTTCGGCCAAAAATTGAACAACTCGCACGAAAATTTTGGGACACTTGGGACGAAAATTTCTGACGGGCCCGGAATCGGGACAACTTCGGGGAAATTGGCCGATCGGGGAACAGAACGCACTTCAGAACTTGGGACATGCGGGACAAAAATGTCCGACAGGCCCGAAAAACATACAAAATGACCCAAAGCATGGATTTTTTCAATTTCACGGCTTTTTTCACACTACCAGCTCGACAGAAAAGACACTTAAACTCAAAATTTTTTAAAATTCACTTCTCAAGAGCAGGGGGAATTTTGAGTGGACAACATGAGTTCATGTGCCTTTAGAGGAGAACTCATAAATGCAATGGATGACTGAATTTTACCATCATTTTCTTGAACACGAACTATTGAAATAGTATGCTCTAAAGTATAGCAATAGAGATTGAACTCTTTGTTGAAATCAGGGTGCACTAAAGTAGGTACTTTTATAATAGTACTCTTGATAGATTCAAAGGATTCCTTTCCTTGTTTTCTCCACTTGAAAGACTCCTTTGGCTTCATCACGTTGACAATTTTATTTGTAAGCTTAGAAAAGTATGGGACAAATCTTCTCAAGAAATTCATTTTTCCAAATAAAGTGCAGATACCTAGATTTCTTGTTGGAAGAAAAAGTCTTTGAATAGTCTCAATTGTTTTTAGATCAATCTTCCTGCCTTCCTTGCTCAAAATGTGACAAAGGAGTTTTCCTTCGATCAGCCGAAAAATTGAATTTTTGGATTGATGGAAATGTGATGTCTTCTATAGCGGATCAAAAATTGTTCAAGTTGTTGCAAGTGCTCATTTATCTTCTTCGAATATACTATAAGATCATCTAAATACACCACTATGCATTTCCCCTTCAAATCCTTGAAATCCAAATCCAAGGCTCTCTAAAATGTGTTACCTACATTGATTAGAAAGAAAGGAATATGGTGATATGCAAAGGTTCCCCATGGGGTGGTGAATGCAGTATTGAACTGATATTCTTTAGCAAATTCAATTTGGTTATTTTTATCCATGTTTGTACCCCTGTAAAATGGACAACCAAATGGACATAGTGTTGAAAGTTGTTAGCTCTCCATGAAAAAGGTCCAAACCATTGGGCTATAAAATGAAGTATTACCGATCGATAAAAAAAACAATCTTACCAGCTAGTAAGTAGAGGAAATATCGCCACGATAAGAACAATAGTTACCAACTGGTAACTTACAAACCTTACCATCTAAAAACACGTATGACCATTACTGGTCAATAAAAAAAATGGTGTTACTATCCGGTAATACAAGGATCATTGCCACTTGAAATTTCTGACACATGTACGAATGTTATCAAATGGTAACAATACTAATGTTACCATTTGGCAGTAGAAACTAGTTTGTTGACAACATGGAACACGTTCTTGTACACCAACACTTCCAGGTCGACTTATTCCTAGCCAAAAAACTGAAAAACATTACTGACCAATAGTAGAAACCATTTCACTAACAACAAGGAACATGTTCCTGACCACCAACACTTCTAGGTTGACTTATTCCCAGCTGACAATAGTGAAATTTTTTACTAGTCGATAACATAAATGTTGTTACCAATCGACTATATGAATCTAGGAGATGGGCCTCAAATTAGGTGAGGTAGGTGGGTGAAAAGATAGCTCAACAACTAGTTTTAATGAAGTATGGCACCAATGTCTTATTCTACCAGAAAATTACCCTTGGGAAGTGGATTTGCATGGCTTATAATGCCTATTTAATGAATTAGTTTGGTAGGTGAAGAAAATTAGAGGTTCTTGGCACTATATATTGTAAAAAATCACCTCATTTTGAGGGAGATTCATTCTGTTTTGTAAAGGAAATCTGTCAAAATTGCTCTAGAACTATTGTGAGCTAAAGGCCTCAAATTTGGAATTGTTGTAAAATATTTTTCCTTATACCTATATTGTAATGGATTGTGCATGTTTATGAGCAATAAAATTGGTAATTTATGGCTTTTCTTGCCCTAATTTGAGTTGTATTGCATATTTTTCATTCTATTACGTTTATGAGCATATTGTGCACATGTATATCTCTTTGCAAGACCTTATAGTTTGTTGTGCTTTATGAATATATGGAATTAAATACTGTCTCAGACTATGGTACCTCCACATGTCCTCTCTTACCTTATTTTCTCCCTATTTTTCACTCACTTAGATTGTCTCACCCTTTCTTGGTGTATCACCTTCCTTTAGAGTAGGTTTACTTTTATGCATCCTTCTATCCCTGTCTCTTTGGAAAGAATTAGGGTGGGAATAGTTTAGTTTTCCATTCTTTGTACTTTAGATAAGTTGGAACTAAAGTTAGGAGATGAAGCTTGTTTTATCTGGAGGATTATCCTACTTACAAGGTCCTACACCACAGGATAATCCCATGTTATTCAGGTTACACTGATTGCATCTCACACAAATCAAAAGCAATCAGGGTCGCTATAATTTTTTTGATAACAATTTTGGCATGCCCAATGGGACCAAAAATCAATACTTCCATTTTTCAAGATTGGTTGTGTGTCTTGAAGAGATTCCAGCCTTTGAGTCTTTACAAAAACACATATGGTGACTCCAACTATAAAATTAATTGGTTTCAACAGTACTAGTGGCCCAAGTACATTAGAAGGATCCGAACTCGGTCTAGAGCAAGAGAAGAAGGTGTATTTGAATACTTGCATTTATCACCAGATAAAGGAAGGAGAGGAAGAAGAGTGTAAAGGTCATCTTCTCCACCAAACATAACATTATCAACACCTCCACCAGGTAGACATTTCCTTCAATCAACTAGGGTTCTTAGGATAATCAGGATGGCACATATACAACCACCATAAGGACCACCAAATCCCTTTGTCAATTTTATAGGGAGTAATCCACTCAACCTCAATGTAAAAAATCCAATCCCAGCTATAACATTAAAGAACATCCCATATTTCATTGGAGAGAAGCATACGACCCAATTTGATCGCATCTAAGACATTGAAAATATCTGTGCCATTCATGAGATTGTTGATATGGATGTAGTAGTCAAAATTATTGCCTCTTCTTGCCTATCTATCTAGAAATGGGGAATCAAAATTCAAGTCAAACCCCTACAATAGCCCCTATTCTTGCCCCTAGAAACCAGAGTTCCAATGAAGTTTCCACATCCTCTTCTAGCACCTCAAATGAACTCCAAGATGTTACGAAAGAACTGAAAAACCTAGGGAATGAGTTGATAACCATTAAGAGGCAACATGCCCAAATTATTAGACCTTATTAGGCTAAGGAAGAACCAAATAGGTCTTCATATCATCCAAATAGACCTCCCTCTCAAGGTGTAAGAAAAAATCAAGGATAACCCTCAACTACTAGACTATTTCAACCATACAATCCCAATACACCTTCAACATCTCAGGATTTGGTTCCAGTCCAAAAAAATATGGCATAGGAAAATGAATGGTGATTTCCTTGTGGTCAACCCTGTAATTAGGCAACATGTTTCAATGTTATGCTAAACTAAGCCTTGATTGTACAAACTGTTAGTGTGACTCAAGAGAAAAAACAAGAATAAAATCAACAACAAATAGCTTCTCAAGAGGAACCTTCTACTGAGACCACACCTTTGAATTGAAAAAAAAAAGGATTTTTGTGGTATAAATCAGTATCCTTTTTAGGGGGTAGCAGCCAACACAAGGTCTAAGAAAATAAATATAGAGGGAGGACCATCATCAAAAATAGGTACTGTTCAACCTTCTATCACACCCAAGGAGTTAGTAGCTTGAATCTAGCCCCAGGTTCACAAAATCAGCCTAGAATGCCCATTGTAGCAACTCACGTAGACGAAAAGGAAGTGCTAAATAGGGGGAATAAGAACAAAAATCCATATTCATTAAATATCATTGACCACATGAGGGGAAAAAATGTAAGCATATATGTGTGGGTATCTTTGAAAATTTTAGTGCAAAGGGACCTTTTTCAAGCAGCCATATCTGACTTGCCTATCTCAAATGAGTCACCCAAGGATCAAGAAAGGGTGCTCACTAATGTAGCTCTATAAAAAAGTAGTCAAGGAGTTCAATAAGGAAAAAATGTGAAGCCTTCTCCATTCTATATTTCTCTAATTATTAGGGGAAATCTTGTTCACAATTACATGATTGATTCGGGAATAAGTAGTTTTGTAATGCCCAAATAAATAGCTGATCAGTTGGGCCTTCAATACGAAGTTATTCCTATAGGTGTAGTAAAATTATATGGAACAACAATGACAATAGTTGTATTAATGAAAGGGTTGATACTTACGCTACATGCATGCCTCAATGTCACAATCTTGCAAGATGTGTTAGTCATAGACTTGCCGAAACTCTTTGTACTTTGTATTTCACGAGAATTCACCACAAATAGTGGAGGCTATTTTTTTGTTGATTGTTCCCACATGATTTTTAGGAAAAGTTATGGTTCTAAGGTTACTATCATATCTAAACCTATTGAAAAATTTCATATTGATCCTCATGTACCAAGTCCAATCAATGCCAACAGTTCAACCTTTTATCAAGAAGATTGCCCAAGCACTCAGGAAGCAGAATCTAAGATCGGAAGCATTCTAGACTTAACACTGGACAAGTGAGCTCAAAAAAGGCATGCTTTTGATCCCTACAAAGATATGGAAGAGGATGAGTTAGGAATTTATTTTCTACATGAAGAAAATCCACCTCTCCTTAACATCACCAAAACATATGGTAAAGATGTTAATGAAGTGTGGTAATTGTTATTTGATGGTTCAAGGAGTAGGCAAGGAGCTAGAGGAGGTTCGGTGCTTATTTCTCCACAGGGTTTGAAGTACTACCCAACTTTCCATTTTTATATTTAATATTCAAACAATACAACCAAGTATGAGGCTCTAATCCATGGATTGCATTGGGTAAGGAAAAGGGGTATAAAAAATTTGCAAGTGTTTAGGGATAGTGAGTTAATTTTCAACCAGGTTAGAGGAAAACATGATCCTAAGAATGATATTCTTAAAGCCTACAAGCATCGGGTGTGGGATCAAATTGAATACCTTGAAGGATTCAATATTTAGGCCATACCAAGGAAGAAGATTGAGGTTGCGAACATGCTTGCGAATGTTGGAGAAACATTTGATGTGGTGGGCAGTATTAAGAGGGACAAAATGAAACCACATATTCATGTAATTATGAATCCAACTGTACCAAAAAATAACAGAAGATGGAAAGTATTTGATAATGATCAACTGATCATTAATTTTTTACTAGAGAAATTAGAGCAGTAGTACGGGGATCAAGTGGTGCAACTACGGACAAACAAATTTCCAAAGGGTTTAGTGACTCTTGAGTCAATATTCAACCCAAATGATTAATTTTGAAAAGAGAAGGTAAAAATTCAATTAAAAAGGGAAGATTCAGAGCCCATTTTGGTTGGAGAGGGTAAAATTCTCCAAATTGGCAAGTTGAGCATGGATCAAGAAAAATCTAAATTCATATAGATTTTCCAAGAGTTCCTAGATGTATTCACTTGGAGCTATGAGGAATTGAAGATATTTAATCCTAAATTGGCACAACACATGATTAAACTGGATCCAAGAGATAAACACATTGGGAAAAATTAACGACTATTTAGTCTTCATATAGAGCCTCTCATGAAGAAAGAGATGCACAATATTATTGAGGTGAGCATCATTTTATTGATCAAGCACTCAAGTTAGGTAGTGAATATGGTGCCGGTCAGGAAAAGAAATGGGGAAATCAGGTTGTACATGGATTTTTGGGATTTAAACAGGGCCTCCATTAAAGACTACTACCCACTTCCTTTCATGGAGCAGATATTGCAGGTAGTGGCCAGTTCATAAATATTATCCCTCTTGGATGGATATTCGGGTTATAATTAGGTCATGGTGAAAGAGGAAGATCAATTTAAAATGACCTTCACCACAAAATGGGGCACTTATGCCTATAAGAATATGCCATTTGGGCTGTTAAATGCCATAGCAATATTTCAGAGGGTGATTAATATGGTGTTCAAGGGGCTATTGAAAAAAATAGTTCTTGTCAATCTTGAAGAAATAATTTTGTTTTCCAAGAATGTAGAAAGCCACCTCTTTCACCTCAAGCAGGTATTCCAAAGGTGTACGAGATTTGAAGTGTCCTTGAATCCCAAAAAATTTATGTTCTTGTCACATGAGGGAAACATCCTAGGGCACATCGTGTCGAAAGAAGGGTTGAATATTGATCTGGAGAGGGTAGAAGCAATCTGTGCTCTACCATTTCCAAGTTATAAGAAGGATCTCCAAAGATTCTTGGGGAGAATTAACTTTTTATGAAGGTTTGTACTTGATTTTTCCATGCTTGTAAAGCCATTAAGGATGATTCTAAAAAATAATTTGGCATTCAAATGGATAGCAGAGGGAAAAGAGAGTTTCAAAGAAATCAAATAGGCCATATCTCAAGATCCAACTTTCATTAATCTAGATTTATCCAAAGAATTCTTCCTCTATGCCTTTGGTGGTTTAGATTCCATCTCCACAATCTTGGTGCAACATAATAGAGAAGGACTAGAACAACCTATTGCATTCTTTAGCCAAGGCCTTGTGGACTATGAGGTAAGATATTCATTCATTGAGAAACATTTCCTTGTTGTGATTAGAAGTTTAAAGAAATTCATGCATTTAGTGTCAAATAATAGGATTCAACTATTAGTCACACATGTTGGTATAAAATAATTCCTCTTAAACAAGGACTTCACTGAAAAAAGAGCTGGTTAGGTGACCAAGTTGGTTAGGGGAAAGGAATTATGTGAATAGTTAGCATCAGAACAACATGCTGAGTCAAGTGGTAGAGAAGAATATTTTTTGGTGTTATAAGATGATCAAGAAAAATCAATCGATGCTTCACCTGATCCTTATTAGACTCAAGATATAGTCCATTTCCTTCAGACTAGTCAATGTCCTCAAAGGATGAGCAAGGAAAAAATAAGGTATTTCAAGCTTCATTGTATTCCCTTTACATTGGTTGATGGTATTCTCTTCAAGAAAGATGTAAATGGTGTCCTCTTAAGGTTCATAGATAGATCAGATAGAAAAGGTGCTACATGAATTTCATGATTGTGAAACAAGAGGCCATTTTTCCGCAAGGGTGACAGATCTTAGAATTATGAAGGTGGGGTATTATTGGCCTAACCTCTTCAATGATTGTTATCCATGGATTAGGAAGTGTAAGAAGTGTACCTTCTTCACAAGAAAAGAGATGTTAACAACCTTTCCACTCCACCCCATTTCTGTAAATGAACCATTCATGTAATGGGCGATGGATTTCATTGGGGTGATTAATCCAAATTCTATCTTGGGTCACAAATATATCCTTACAGCCATGGATTATTTCACCAAGTGGACCGAAGTAGTGGCACTTAAGGAAGCAAATGAATCTAGCATACAAGACTTCTATGAAGAGATAGTGACAGGATTTGGGGTACTTACCCCCATTATATCAAACAATACTTTGGAATTTATTAGTTCCAAGATCACAGAAGGGACTATTAGGAATGGTGTATACCTTAGCACCTCATCAAATTATTACCCCCAAGGTAACGGGAAATAAGAGTCCGAAAATAAGAATTTGCTAAGAATCATCAGGACTCTAGATGAAAATCAAAGTACTTGTCACACCAAGTTGAAATCAGCCTTGTGGGTTGATAGGATTACTCTCAAGAGGTCAACAGGAAACTCTCCTTATAGGTTAGTCTATGGGAGGGAAGAAAGGTTTCCTATATCCCTTGAGTTGTTTGCATTAGAGTTGCTAAAGAAACTAGAACTTTCAAAATTTAATCCCATGGAAGTAAGGTATGCAAAGGTTATGGAGCTTGAGGAGCTCATAAATCAAGCTATGCAAGCAATGGAGAAGGACCGGGCCCAAATTAAGGTGAAATTTGAAATGAAGGTAAGAGATAGAAAATTCTAAAAGGGAGACTTGGTCCTAAAATAGGATGTAGAAAGGGTAAAACCGAGAAGGCAGTACAAGTTTGATGCAATATGGAGTGGCTCTTATATGATTTCAGGATGTAAAGAAAACAATGCTTTCCAACTATCAAGGTTGGATGGAGAAGAACTGCAGATCCCAGTCAATGGAATCTATCTCAAGCATTATTATTGACTGAAATATACTTTTTGTACATACTAGTTTAGGTTTTAAATTCCTCTAAGTGCTTTCAACACATTGCTTTGTTGTAGTTTAGGTTACTTTTGTAATTAGTGTTTGTGCACTCTCTACATATACCATTTTGGATGTGTATGATTTTGTATCTTTGTAAATAGTTATTCCTTTATTACTCCTGTAATTTCCAGTTTCAAGCAGAGTTTGGTAATGGAACAATCAATCTCTAACCCATGGTTTAAATAAATGACATGCCCCAAAATTGCTAGAAATTTGAGGGGTGAATTCACAAGTCTTAGACTAGTTTCACCAATCAAAGTGAATCCATTCCCAATGGACACCACAAGGTCATTGGTATTTCAAATCTAGCATGTAGATCACCCCGCAAGTCACCAATTTTTATCCATATTTTACACCCCTCCAAAATTGACCACCAAATGGACAGAGTGTTGGTAATTGATAGCTCACCACGATGAAAATCTGAACCATTGGGGTATAGTACAAAGGAAGTGTTACCGGTCAGTAACAAAAACATTGCTACCGGCCAATAACTGGAGGAAATCTGACCACAATTGGAATAGCTATTACAGGATGGTAACATACAAACATTACCGAGTGACAACACATACAAATGTTACTATCTGGTAATAGAAATGGTGTTACTGGCTGGTAATACAAGAATCATTGCCACCCAACATTGCCGACATGTGTATGGACGTTACCGGATGGTAATAAAAATAATGTTACTGACCAGTAGTAGAAACTAGTTCACTGATAACATGGAACAAGTTCCTGACCACTAACACTTCCACACCGACTTATTCCTGACTGACAATAGTGAAAAATGTTACCAAATAATGACATAAATGTTGTTATCGAATGACTATGAGAATCTCAGAGACAGACCTCAGATTAGGTGACGTAGGTGGGTGAAAACATAGCTCAACAACTAGTTTTAATGAGGTATGGCGCTCATGTCTTCTTTTTCCAGAAAATTACCCTCAAGAAGTAGATTTGAATGGCTTCCCATGCATGTTTAATGAAGTAGGTTGGTTGGTGAAGAAAATTTGAGGTTCTTTGCTCTATATATTGTAAAAATCACCTCATTTTGAGGGATATTCATTTTTTTTGCAAAGGAACTATGTCAAAAATTTTCTAGAGCTATTATGAGCTAAAGGCCTCAAACTTGGGTTTGTTGTACAGGATTTTTCCTTATGCCTATATTGTAATGGATTGTGCATGTCTATAAGCAATAAAATTGGTATTTTGTGGATTTTCTTTCCCTAATTCAAGTTGTATTACATATTTTCCTTCCATTATGTTTGCAGCTATATTGTTCATGTGTATATCTCTTTATAGGACCTTTTAATTTATTGTGTTTTATGAATATAGGGAATTAAATTCCATCTTAGAGTGTGGTGCCTCCACCTCCCCTCCTTACCTTGTTTGCTTCCTATTTTTCACTCACTTAAATTGTCGCACCCTTTCTTAGTGCATCAAATTCCTTTAGAGTAGGTTTACTTTTATGAATCCTTCTATCCATGGCTCCTTGGAAAGCATTATGGTAGGACTAGTTTAGTTTTTTCATTATTTGCACTTTGGAGAAGTTGGCACTAGGTTAGGAGAAGAAGTTAGCTTTCTCTGGAGGATTATCCTACTTACAAGGTCCCATACTACAAGATAATCCCATGTTATTCAGGTTACACTGATTTCATCACACATAAATCATAAGCAATCAGGTTTTCTGTAATTTTGTGATAATAATTATATCCATAGAGTCCATCAAGCATAAAAATCATCTATGAATGATTCACTACTTGTAGGATATGATCCATGACCGGTAATGGATAGTTATCATTTAAGGAATCTTGATTTAAGTTTAAGAAATCCACACAAATATGGATTTCACCACTCTTCTTCCAGACTAGTACAATATTAGCTATCCATATTGAATGATGGATATTGAAAATGATACGAGCATTGAGAAAATTCTCAACCTCTGCTTTGATGGTCCCAAAAATCTTCAGATTGTACTGTCTTTTATTTTTCCAAAAGGATTTTACATTTGGTTTTAAGGGGATGGATTTTTGCATTGAGTGAGGTTGAAAGGATTTTAAATCATCATATGAATATGAAAGTACATTGGAATACCTTTGCAACAAAGATGATAAGTTTCTCTGTTCCTCGGGTGAACAAATTTTTTCTATGTTCACCATCCTCGGTTGTTCTGATGTTTATCTTATCATATTCTAGTTAAGATCTTGGTTGATCCTTGGCCTTACCATGGATGAATCTTTCATGATTTTTGAATAATTTCTCTAAGGACACTATCCCCTTTGGAATCCTGTTATATTTTAGTTGAATTACTCCATCTTCATTTGTTTGATCGGTTTCATTATTTTCACTATTCTCTATGGTAAACTCCCATCGAAGTGAGTCACTTCTTTTAAAATACATAGACCTAAAATATCCGGCTTGTTGTAAGAAGGAAAAAATATAATTATCATCATTAACAATTTCCACTTTTATGAATTATCTGGCACATTTGTACAGAAGATCATTTCCATTGAAAAATTTTCTCCTTTGAAATATGAATGAGGGATCATTAAGGAGGGAAACACTACCAAAGAATTAGCCCTTGAATTTTGATCCTTGGGAACCTCTCTAATGTCAAATGCATCTAAGGCTTTAAGGAAATCATAAAATATATTTCTTTAGTGGTATAGACGAGATTTCTTGACTTGAAACATATCTCTTACCTGTTTCACAATTAACTCTACATCTCCTTACATGGTGACTTTCTTGATCCACATTTCTTTAGTAGATTGCAATCCGAGAAAAAATGCTTCATATATAGCATCATTGTTAGTGCTGGAAAATTTTTATTTTTATGTTAAGTAGAGTAAGTATCACTCTAGGGATGAAAAATGATACATGTACCTGAGCTGGTTGAAGAATAACTTTCATCAAATTCCATTCTCCAAAATTCATTGGCAATAATTGTTAGCCTTTCCTAAAGAATGAGTAGCCATCCACCTCGTTAAAAACTCATGAAATATTTCCCATCACCTCTTTCCTTAAATGGAAATACTACCAATTCTTTTTATGAAGATTTTCCCAATTCTTTACTTTGGAAAAGGATGTTTTCCCTAGGATTGCTTGACTTATGAATTGTGTATTTCATCTTGGACTCCAACAGGAGATTCTTCATTTCATTATTCACTGGTATTAAAGAAGAGGACCAATCCATTTAAATCTCACCTCCCATTTCCTGGCAGAAGATTCTACTAAGGAGCATTATGTAGGTAGCTGGCATGTTAGCCACTAGGACGGTTACATTCACCCACTTTTCCAGAAAGGATACGAAATCAAACATTGTATATATGATTCTTCCAACGAGTGTAACCTCCTTAGTCTCCATTGAGTAACATTACACGAATTCTTGAGAGAAACTCAAAAAAAGAGCATGAGAAACATTAACGAGCATGACATTATCATAATCACTAAAGTAAATGATATAATTATTCAATTGGTACCCATTGATTCAGGGAAACATAAAAAGGATCAATTTTTATAGAGGATGAAGGGGTAGAAGCTAGAAAATTTTTACTTGAGATTGGTTTGGGTGTGGGAAGAAATCCTTTAGTAGTGGATGGTATCTTAGATTTAGAGCTCCCATCTTTGATGAACTTTACTAGTTTCCCAAAATTCTTGGGGTGAGTTTGCAAGTATTTAGATTCAAAGATCTTAACTTTGGAATTTTTCACATGATCAATAATGTCAAAGTTTGAGGAAGATTTTTCTAGAGTATGGGAAACATTAGCTTGATTTTATCTATAAGGAGTGCTCATAGATTTTTCATTACTCTTTTGTCTTGCAAAATTAGAAGCATCATTCTTGGAAGGAGTAAAAGTACTTGACTTACCTTTCTTAGAATATGTCTTATGATGAGGATTTGATTCAGAATTATTCTTGGCTAATTCCAAATATGGAGGGAGTGGGGATCCTCCCTTATTTGTTATCTTATCATGTAGTATAGTTACCACTTTAGGATCTTCTCTCTCTCTTTCCTTGTGCTTGGATAATTTCTCCTTTTCAAGGGTTTTCGATCAAATGAAAACAACACAAGAGTGACTCTTCATATTGGCCTCAAAATATTAATACTAATCCTTGGAGGAGGATGAATACTCACAAAAACCGACCTTTGCAGATAAAAATTCTTCGATCAACAACTTACCTTCTTCTCCCTCACTTTCTGAAGATACCTCTTCTTCATCTTCATCTTTTGATTGGGTTCTAAAAAATGCATTCACAGGTGGAGCTTCAAGAGAAATTTTATGAGGTGGAACACCAATTTTTTATTTATTTGAGAATTTCTTCCTTGGAATGTATTTGTATAAGGTATTTTGAGAAAGTTGCTTGTTGAGAAAAAACATATCATTGATTTTTTTTGTACTAAAGAGTACTTCACTCTAGAACTTAAAATTTGAGATTTCTCTTTGTTTGGTCCTTTCTTAGTTTTCCCAAACATCAATAGATCATCTCCCACATCCACTGCAAACTTTTGGTAACTGATCGTTGGTGAAGAATCTTAACATATTGTCCTTCGTGGGTCTAGAAAATTCTAGGATTTTGTAGAGCATTTTATTGAACTTATCTACAAAGTTCCTCACGGGTTCATGAGGGTCATTTTTCAATTGAGACCATTATGCAAGGATGACATGAGCATATTCAATATGCTTGAATAGGGTCCCAAATTTGGATTTCATTATAGACACTAAAATTAGGTCACACTCCCCTTTTGTCCCTTGACATATAAGCACCCTTTATTACATTTACCTAGCCATGACCCCCTTCACCCCACTAATATTAATTTAATTAATTAAATTAAATTAATTCATTATCCTCTCTCTATTTATTAGTTAAATATCTTATTCTAAATAATATATGTTATCCAATTTTGCACACATGGCAAGATTGGACAATAGGGTCCTATCACGTTCAAAATGAAATAGTATTCCCAAGAACCCATCTCACCAAGCTAACTCAACCGAAAGGACCTATTCTTAGCAAGTTCCCATAACTAACTAAGACTTACCCAAACTCTAAAAATCAATGCCTATATTCCCTCTAACCACATTTCCGACATGCTCATAAGAAGTTTCAAGTCTAATCATAATGCGGGATAACGACACGATATCCAAGAAAGTAAGGAGGATCTCCCTAATTTTGGTAAACCTAGGAAATCCCACCTTGACTGATGTTGGTTACCCCTAACTGCTGAAATTTATTACAAAGATTCGCTGGTTAAGCATAGAGGTGGACCACCATTGGTTACCCATTAGGCTTTTAACCCCTAAACAACCTCATTCTCGATGGTTGGAACTCAAAAGTTGGCAAACATTGGAAGGGAGCATCAAAAAATTTGATGATGCAAGAAGGTTGCGCAAATCTTAGAGAGATAATGCACCCTCAGAGAGAAAATTCTAACGAAAACTCATATCCAAGGAAGGAGATTGAGCATCCTCCTACACAACCATAGTAGCCATGATCTGCTAATCTATCCAAGCAAAGAGGAGTGTGCATGCAGCCCATGCAGAAGCTTTTTTTCCAGTTGGTGATCACTTGAATACCACAGCCTTCAAATCCATCATCAGCACCTCCATCCTTCATACACAGACCTTCAGGAACAAAATCCAAGTATAACATCATACTTCTCTTGTTTGTTTCATTTCACCATTATTTTATCACCCATTGTTTATCTTGCTCCCTCATTGACCTTGAGAAACTCTAACATTTTCACCCTTCCATAGACCCATTAAAACCTTACCAACATAAGCCTACTCAAGTCACCCTTTAATACCTCGTCCCAACCAACCAAAACCCTTTGTGTAGTCACAAAGGAGACCAAAACCCTGTTCTGGGACATTTCCAAATCTCACAATAATCGGCACCGGTTATACCTAACTGCTGTTGGTCACCCCTGACCGACGCCTGAGTTAGAGGTCTCTGTGTTTTCCCACACAGCCTTAAAAAGAAACCTACCCACCTAATTTTACCTCACCCTCACTCACCTATGACTTACCTTAGACCTTTATCAGACCCGCAGAACCTAGAACCAACCATTTGACCTGTGGATTCTATTCTATTGCTTAGCCTGTTAGATTAGATCTATTTTCTTATTGTGTTTTAAGTGAGATACCTAAATCATTTTAAAATAATAATAGGATTTAATTTTTTTATAGCATTAATTTGTTTAAAATAGTGGACTGATAGCCATCTAGGAAGTATCATACTTCCCAGATCTAGCTCATGCTAGGCAGTTCACTGCCCATATTGTTTAATTCCTTTCTGGTGGTCTTGTTTTCATTACAGGTAGTTCCTCCTAGCTAAAAGGAACCTCTCACGTTTAGTTGTGGATTTAGATGTCATACATGCGCAAAAACCCATCAATCAACATTTGAACATGTATTCCTCCTATCTTGCCCATTACCCTATTTGTTTCATTAACACTTCAAAGAAAAAATCTAAGAAAAAGGTGAAACATTTTGGCATGCCCGGTGGGACCCATCTGGGGTTCCTTGCATTTCATTCATTCCTAGGAAAAAATTGTGTGTTTGTTTCACTTCTAAAAGTGTACACACTAATTTTCTTCCCTGGTAATCCACATCTCATTTCTTTCTATTTGCTGTAAAGGAAACCTTTCTTTTGGTGTAATTAAAAAGAATCATTTCTTCATGTTTTCTACATTGTAGTGAAAGAGCATCCCTCTTCCTCTTCATCTTATTGTGTCATCCAATTTCACATTTTCGATTTGGGTTTAAAAACAATTGCATTCCATTCTAATTTATTACATTAGCTCACATTAATTAAGGGTAACCTATATGCTGGAGGTCATGACCAGCTGATGGTTGACAAATGAATCGTAGAAAAGCACTTCTATCCTTTTCTCATTCTCTAAGTATTACCAAACCACACAAAAATTCAAAATACATATATTCTTAAACAACATCTTACCTAGAAGAAGTTGTAGGTGATCACATGATCACGGCACAGTGGGCACCCAGCTCGCTGCTCTGTCGAGTCATACTTCAGAGCAAAGCCCGCCCCTACCATAACATACCTGAAACCTCACCCTTTAGATCTCCTTATTTGTAGAAATCCATCCCCACCAAAAAATCTATTTCACAATTCATGTGTCAGTCCCTAAATAGCATAAGCTAAACAAACGTAATAGAAAGGGCACTCATAGGATCACATTTTCTTAGTGTTTTTTCTTGACTTGTGTTTTGAGGTGAAAGATCACGTTCATCACTTTTTTTTTGTTCATCCTTGATTCTCCTCATCATATTTGGTGTATTCCGGCTTCACCTGAGTGTGCCTGGGCCATATCATCATCATTTCTAGAATTCTGGGTCTGATTCCACATCAAATTTTAATTCACAACCACTTTCTTTTATCAATGTTTCAATTTCACAGTAACAATCATCGGTTACCTATGGCCGTCATCGGTTAAACCCAACCGACGTCAGTTCCAGGTCCTTTTGCTAACCTACTCAAAAGGACAGTTTCACTTCAATTTTTTCCACTTTCCATAGTCTCTATCACTATCATTTTTTCCATTGACGTTTTACACATCCCCAGATTTGGCATACTTGTTAGATTTTTCCGTCTGCCTCACTGTTTACTCACTTTCCATTTTCTACAGTGACCAGCAATGGTTACCCTTTACCAACGTCAGTTTTCCCTAACTGGCATCGGTTATCCTGTTTCATATTCCACCCACCATTTGTTACTTCATCCATTTTTTATTACCAGATTCACCGGTTCCTGTTGTTCTCTGTATCATTTACAGAGAAGTAGCCCTACCTAATTAATACTAGTTCACATGGTGCTAACCCAAAGACAAGAAAGCACCCTCGTGTTCCATGCTAGTTGCCAACTACTCCCACCTAGTCCTTCACCACCTTCTATTTTATCACCAACCATGGATCCCATCCAGCCTACTACTATTGCTACCGAAGATGAGGAGTTTTCACGACTCCTTGACCAAAACCTTGCCGCCTTGTAGTTTTACCTCTCCCACTCATCCACTCGAGACACCTCGAGTCATTTGATATAAGGCATGCCTATATCTATCCCCCTAACTCTTGCACCCACTTCCGCATTGGCCCCATCTAGCTCCGTGCTACCTACATCCACCTTACCCCTAGTCGTTTCATAGTTAGGTTTTATACCCACCATGACTGTCGCGTCTGTTATCTTTGTAGCACCCATTACATCCACCATACCCTCGATGAATACCTCAAACACAACCTCATCCACCCCTAATGTCTCACACATACCCATAGCTACATTCCCACCTTCAGTGTTAGTGACTCCTACCCCATTTTAGAACGTGGTTCTTTCCATTCGACTAGGGTTACCACAACCCTTCCAACCCCATATACATACTACCAACAACCACCTATTTCATCTATTATTCATTCTCGGTACGTACCCCCTATTTCATTGCCTTCTTCTCCACCACCTTACATGGCAGCCCCATACACTGGAATGCCACCCCCATTATATGCCCAAAACCAACCTCCTCACACTATAAGAGGCATCCAATCATCACAACCCACCAATGACCTAATTAAATTGATGTTGGACAAGATGCAGACACTGGAGGTATTAGTTTCTGACTCTCCGCAACACTCTCACCTACAACGAGATTTGCAATGAGCCTATTCACCCATCCATTCCTATCCGTTCATACCCTGTGCATTGGGAAATGCCTAAATTCAACCGCTTCAATATTAAGGAAGACCCACAACAACATTTGCACTCATTCAAACACAGGTGTTATCTGATTGCTCATGATGATGCCTTACTTTTGAGAACCTTTCCCATGTCCCTCACTAGACCAACATCAGATTGGTATAGTGGGTTACCCAAACACTCTATATTCTCATTCAATCAGGTAGCCCAAGCTTTCTTGGATCATTTCTCAATCAATATCGCCAAGAAGGTTACCACGACCGATCTATATTCCACACGTCACTACGAGGACAAATCCATCGTAGATTTTTTCACTCACTAGCGTAGCCTGATCAATCAACTTACCTTCCAACTGCCACAAATTGAACTCATCAAGCTCTTCACACGAGTTTATGCTAGACATATCTCCCTGACCTTGTAGGTACAAACTTTTTGAACATTCGATGAGGCATTCACTATGGCATGAAAGTTAGAGATTCGGGCCATCGAAGAGAAGAAAATCTAATTACGAAATAAGAATTCGACATTCAAGTCGAATGAAACCTATCCTTCTTTTAAACCACCAACCAATTATTCAAAGGCTAAGGGTATAGCTAACGCAGTGGTACTCAAGGCCGGCCTAGCTCATCCGTCCAATCAGGATACACCCTCATCTAATCTATCACATGTCTAGGCTTTTCGATTTAGACAAGAGCAGTGAAAATATACCCCAATTGGGGAACCTTACTCTTTTGTGTTAGAAAAGCTTATCAAAGCTGGAGCCATCACCCTTCCACCCATAAAACCACACACTGGTTTTGACCCTACAATCACCCCATGCCCGCATGGTATAAAGAGCATGATTTCTATAACTATCACCAAGTGAAGGGTCATAGTGACAGCAAATGCATCACTTTCAAGAATATTGTCCAAGAAATGCTCGATAAATGTAAGTTAACTATGGATAATCCCAACATCACCCCTAAACAAAATATACAAATCTTCAAAAAACCATTTCCTAATCATGCCCCTTCATCCAATCAAACCGGTGAGACATCCACTCACAATACCCATATCCGTGAGGTTCACGTAATCTTTAACGAGGTACCTATCGCCTCTCAATTACCTCACATCCCTTCCATAGAGGAAATCATAGCCCAAAATCCTCCTTCCACATTTGAACCAACCTCCACCTGTTCCTTCACCAACATAGGAACACCTTTCATCTCCTTCATCACCTAATGGAGGAGTCTTCCACTAACATTGAGACCCTCTCACCCCATGCTTCACCACTTACAGAGCCTTTACCTACCGTACCTTCTCCACCTGCAGAGGATCACCCATTACCTCCTCCACCTACAGAGGACCACCTATCCATTCCCCTACTTATAGAGGAGCTCTCATCACCTCTTCCACCCATCATAGACCCAGTGGAAATACCTTTTCCTATTGGTGAGCATTCTCCATCAGCTACCCAACATCCAACAAACCTACTTTCAGCTCTCTTACTCAAAGAAGTTGAAGTTGGCCAATTCCCCATCTCTAAGATGCATTTTATGGGAATTCCCATTAGGTCCATTCTCACGTTCCATTCTCACGTTTGGCTGATCACTTATACTATGTGGATAGGGATTTATTATGGGGGTACCTCTTACTCCTTGTCTCAACACAGATGTAGATATCCCTCGATGACACCTCCACTATCTACCCAAACACATTTCCACCCATCAAACCAAATTCAACCACTGCTATCGCAACCCCTTCCATGATACCCATTAGCACTCACACCACACCCTTACCCATAACCCGAAATATACCTAAACCCAAACCCATACCCACAACATTTACCTCCACTAAACCTATTACCACTTTAGGGGTCACCCCAACCACCAGCCTTACTCATCCACGTATTAAACTTGATTTAGCTACATCCTCCAATGTCAATATCACAGCTACTCTGACACGTAAACCAAAGAAAAAAACTCATCTATCTCATACTTCGACCGCACCAATCACACACGCACTTGTCCCAACTGCCTTCAGACCTCAATTGCCCAACATGATCAAGCACCCTTCACCGATCCATAAAACAATAACACAACAAATCATTCCTTCCTCACATACCTCTAACCTACCCAGGCACACAACACAACTTATACCCTCACTTGCAGTCTCTTTACCACCAATACCTCCAATAGCTTCAGCTATCACTTCACTACCCACCACACTTTAGTCATTATCCCTCACACCCCAACTATGACATGCGTCATCTACCTTCACAACACCCCCATTATCCCCATGGGTAACTCATCCTCATCCTCCATCTTCTTTTCCATGTAGACCTTGTACACCCACATCACCATTACCCAAGAAGGTGTAACCCAAAAGCAAAACCCCACTACCCCATAACAAGGTAGTCAAATCAACCCCACACCCTCCTACTTGTCCATCTACTGTACCCCTACCCAAATGAACCTAACCGATACCTCAAACCACACTGGCACCTAAACCCATATCTCGACCCATTACTACCCTTCCAAAAACAATTCCAAGAAAACCATCCACACCTACACCCAAACCCACACTCACTTCCCATCGTGATCCACTAGCAGGGTATTATGCCAAAATTTTAACCAACCTCCTCGAGACTTTTGTTATCACATTACCGCCACTCTGACCTTATGACCCCATCAAACCAAAGCCAAAAGGGTTTGATGATACTAAAATTTGTGCATACCATCGTGTGCCAGGGCATGATGTGGAGAACTGCAAGGCCTTGAAAACCATCCTTATCTAATTGTGTCCACCAGAAACCAACTTTGACGATGATGACCTTCTTGACAAGGATCTTGATTCACCAACACCCATTCCCACACTGCCTACTCAACAACCACAACCTCCACCCTCACAGCTCCTAGAACCACACACAAAATTTAAAATTAACATTGTTCACATCAAAGAACTTTCCACGCCACCACCCAAATGTTGTTGTGCCCAACTAACCTCACATGGTTTTTTCTCCTCCAGTAGGTTATTTCCCTTCATGTCAATTATACCACTTACCCTACACCTTCTCCATTTTCCAACTTCCCTCAAATCAACATGGTACACGTCACTACATGTGCGCAAAAGGGTAAAGAAAAGGTAGCTGACCCACCAACCAATCCTATACCCAACATACCATCTGCACCCATACCTAAGATAACTATCTGCAGCCCCACATACCCCATTTCTAATGGTGTCACACATCACACCATGTTCAAACAACTACACCAATCTCCCCTAAAAATGTCCTTATATGATCTCATCCAAACCTCAAAATCCCATCGTCAAGCCCTCATGGAGGCTCTTCAATCTATTGAGGTTTTACCCAATGACCATACACCCGTAGCATCTAGTATCAAACCTCATCATGTAGCCTATCTCACCAAATTACCACCTTCATCCTCACCTCACCTTGTTCATCAAGTGGCCTCCCTCAGCTTCTCAGAGGAGGAGATCACGCCATATCAAAATGATAACCCAGACCCAACCCTCTTCATCTTTGTCCACATTGATGACATACAGGTACATCGTGTGATGATTGATGGAGGTGCTAGCATTAACATCATTTCAACACATGCATTTTCTCAAATGCACATACCTGACAATTACATGCAAAAACATCCAGTCATGTTGCATTCATTTAATGATGCTATCACCTCCATATTAGGCACTGTCATCCTGCACGTTCGCGTGGGCCCCTGCAGTGTTCCAGAATTGTTTTATGTTTTGGAGGGAAAATTCCAATATAACTTGTTGCTTGGTAGACCCTGGATCTGTGTCATGGGTTGCATTCCTTCCACTTTACATCGTTGTGTAAAGTTTGAACACAAAGAAAACACTTATACCATTCTAATTGACCCATCACCTTTCAAAACATGCAACATGCTTTACCGACCCAATGATGTGCTCATACCTGTCAAGCCGTCTACCTCTGCAACCACTACCACTTCACCTACACCTCCACCTACCAGTACAGTCGTTGCTTTCACCACACATACCTCCTCTATTCCTACCACTGCTATAACCTCCATGGCTGACCTATTAGCTGCCTAATCCGTTAACTCTACCTCCACCTCCACCTCTAACACATCATCCACACAAGCTACCCACATACCAACCACTGATCCCTGGGAAGGTGTTTGCCAATTCCTCACTCTGGGGGAGTACCACCTATATAGTGTCAACACATTGCTTACTCCACAGGAGTATGGAATCCTTCACCTATGGGGGACTTGATACTACCACTTACTCACCTGAAACACCATCACAACCCCACCCATTTTCCACTGACTTCTAATCACTTACCAATCATTGTTTCACCCACACCTTCCTGCACCACTATGCATGGAAGGGTTTTGGTTTTGGATTTTACGAGCAAGGCCACCATACCGTTATTCCATGTACCACCTATAAACATAATGACCATAGTGGTATCGGCTTCCCTGAACCTCCTACTAAACAGGCCCACATTGAACTCATTGTAGACCCTAGCCCTTCTCCACCTTCATCACCACCCTCACCGATAGAGTCGATGGATCCAAAATCTATCCCGCTTAAATTTTTTTTCATAAACACCATTTCCTTGGGGCCTTTGACTTATCAACATGAAGGTGAGGCCCCTTCCACTCTCCCTTTCTTGTATCCTGAGATGATCAATGATGACACACCTACCATTAACGTCATTCAATGTCAGGATGATGAATCCATACTCACCTACCTTGGTGTAGAAGACTCATATATTCATCGGTTATTACCCTCTGAGATGTAAACCATGTTGAATGAATTGACTATCGAGATCAACATTCATACTCAGGATGACCCGCACATCCTAAAGATCATAAAATCTTTAGATGTTGTTAAACAAGAAGCCATCACTTCTTTTCTCCGAGATCATAACCACGCTTTCTCTTGGTCTTACGTAGACATGCCTGGTATTGACCCCACCATAGTGGTCCACAATATCGTAACCGTTCCCAATGCCAAACCTATCAAAAAAAAGCTGAGGAAAATGCACCCTTGCATTGCTCTTCTCGTTAAAGAAGAACTTCAGCACCTTCTTTTCGTTTCCTTCATCTTACCCATTGATTATCCTCATTGGACTTCTAACATTGTCCCTATTACTAAAGTAGCAGGGGGACTCTACATTTGTATAGACTTCCATGACCTCAACCTTGCCTTCCTGAAAGATGAATTTCCCTTGCTCGGTATTTATCAACTGGTTGACCTCACCGCTGGTCACGAGATGCTCTCACTCATGGATGGCTTCTCAGCCTATAACCAAATTTTACTTTCCCCAGAATATCAGCACAAGACTACATTCATCACCCCTTGGGCAACCTTTTGCTATCGAGTCATGTCTTTTGGCCTTAAAAATGCTGGTGCTACATATCAGCGTGCTATGACTTACATCTTCCATGATATCATGCATCGCATATTAGAAGATTACATGGATGATCTCTTGGCCAAATCTAAATGTCACTCTGAGCACCTCGCCATCCTCAAAACCATCTTTAACTACCTCATTAAATATTTCATTCACCTTCAACCTAAAAAGTTCATCTTCATGGTTTTCTTAGGAAAACTCCTGGGATTTATTGTTTCCCTCCATGGTATAGAAGTTGACCCTGCCAAAGTTAAGGCCATTCTGGAAATACCTCTACCCACTAACCTCAAATAACTCTATAGCCTGCAAGGTAAATTACAGTCCATTTTCCATTTCATTTCACAATTATCTGATCGATGTCAACCATTTCATCGTCTTCTTAGGAAAAATGTCTCCTTTAAATGGGATGATGAGTGTCACAAATCTTTTGAGGCCCTAAAACAATACCTTCTAAAACCACCCGTACTCATTCCACCTAAAGACGATCAACCTTTTTACCTATACATATCAGCTACCAATCATTCCTTAGGAGCCATGCTCACTCATCACAACGAACAACACAAGGAGCAGGTGGTTTATTACATAAGCCATACTCTTTTGGACTATGAAACCGATACAACCATCCAGAAAATCTTTGCTTAGCCTTAGTTTTCATTGCCACCAAACTCCACCATTACGTACTCAACCAAAAAACCTATGTTGTGACCAACACCAATCCTTTACACTTCATCTACGCCAAACCTTATCAAAATCAGCATGCCACATGATGGCTTATGCTTTTAGCTAATCTTGACCTCGAATTCATTCACCAAAATTCCATTAAATGCAAGGCTATCACTGACCAACTGGATGATGCACCTATTGCCAGGGATCAACCCTCTAATTTTGACTTTCCCAATGAATCCATTGTTACCCTTTCCCTGGACAAAACCCCCTTACCAAATGATGTTGTTCTTTGATGGTTCCAAGTGTCAGTGTGGGGGTGGGGCTGGTGTTATCCTTATTCCTCTAGATGGAGAACCCATGCCTTTTTCTTTCAAACTAGACTTTGAATGCACCAACAATATTGCCGAGTACGAAGTGCTTGTACTAGGTCTCTAGGCTACCTATGCCCTAGATGTCAAATCAATCCACATTTTTGGTGATTCACAATTTGTCATAAACCAATTCAATGGTATGTACCAATTTCGTAATGAGATACTTCAAAAGTATAAACATCATGTAGATGTAATTTTGACAACCTTTGATCGTTACACCCTTTAGACCATCCCACGGTCAACCAACAAATTTACAGATACCATGGCTTGCTTAGCTTCCCAAATACCCGCTTCCCCTGTCGATTCCAAAATATTTGTCACCATACAACACCTCCATTCACCTTTTTATTTACCTCATGATGTTTACTTAATCAAAAATGACACCCCTAACCTGAGTGACCTTTGGTATAAAAAATACTCCGACTACCTTTCCCTCTCCATCTTACCTCCTGATCTCACCCGTAATGGACACCACACCTTCCTTAAAAAGGTCTCCCATTTCATTATCCTAGGGGGACTCCTCTATAAGCATGGCTTTGACGGCATTCTCTTACAATACCTCACAAGTTTTAAAATTCCTTATACCATTAAGGAGGTTCATGATGGCATATGTGGACGTCACTTTAGTGTCCTTGTTATTGCTAAGTGTATTCTTCACCTAGGCTATTACTGGTCGACCCTTAACCATTATTATTGTGACTATGTCAAACGCTGTGTGAAATATCAACAACATTCCAACTTCCATCATACACTTAGTCATGCCTTACAGGTCACTCGTGACCTTTGGCCCTTCTCTCAATGGGGTTTAGATCTTTTCAGAGAAATCAATCCTCATTCTTCCCAATGCCATCAATAGATCATAATTGCTACCGAATACTACACCAAATGGGTGGAAACCATACCACTCATCTCCATTAAAGCTAAGAAAATATGTGAGTTCATTAACCATCACATCATCTGTCGCTTTGGTGTCCCTCATTGCCTCATCACTGATAATGGAAAATAATTCAAAAACAAAACACTGCAAAAACTTTGTGACACCTTCAGAATTCAGCATAGTTTCTCATCACCTTAGTATCCACAAACCAACGGCCAAGCTGAATCCATTAACAAAACCCTCAACAAAATTCTCGTGAAAGTGGTTGATGATACTGGAAAGGATTGGCATACACACACTCCTTTTTCCCTATGGACATACCGCACTAGTATTCGCACTTCCACTGCAGCCCACCCTTTTTTTTGGTCTATGGTACAGAGGTTTTTCTGCCCCTCGAATTCTAAATCCCCTCACTTTTCATTTCTCTCTAGAACATGCTTACTGATGATAACTTTCGTCAAGACCGCTTAGCACAACTAGAGTTATTAGATGAACATCGTCTTAATGCTCTAGATCACCTTCAAGTTTACCAACAACGTATCAAACATGCTTATGAAAAACATGTTCATGAACGCACCTTCCAAGTCGGTGACCTTGTCTTGAAAGAAAATCAACACGTAACCAAAGCAGAAAAAATTAAACGAGGAAAATTCACTCCTAATTGGCTTGGACCATATATCATAAATCATACCTATGGATCGGGTGTCTATCGTTTATCCTTGCTTGAGGGTAAACCCAAACTTGAGCCCCTTAACGCATTACATCTTCGACCATTCTATTGTTGACTCGTTGTCCTTCCTCACCCTTTGTCTCTCTCCACGCTCATCCCTTGAGCACTATCCACTCCATCCACCTCCCTAACAATTAAACAAAAATCATGTGAGTACCCGTCACTTGTTATCTTCTCTTGAATATGTGTATCACGGCACTACACATAACATGATTCTCATGGATACTTTTCATCTACCTTTAGATGAGATCCCATGGTCGTTCCACCTCACCTTTTGAACAAGATTCCTATCCTTCACCTTGGTCTTGTCCATGATTTCAAAGACCTCCAATGGGACTATACTCCTTGAGTCAAACTTCTAATAAAAAAGATTACTCCCTCAAAAGGGCAATCTTCCTCTCAACCAAATTGCTAATATAAATAGACTACTCCCTGCGAAAGAACAACTATGTGAAGCTTTCAAAAAAAAAAAAAGAGAAGCCGAAGCTTCCCTTATCAATCAGCTTCATGAAGACCTCAAGGAGTACCATATTATTTATCCCATATAGACTTCCCACATCAATCAGTATATCAAAGCAAAAACAATTTTTAGTCATGGACTTTCCCATTGTGACCTCAGACCTCTTACCCAAATGACTTGTCACTCCAAACATATACAATTAACTACCTTTCACCCACCTTACCATTTCCACTCTCATTTCCTAAATCCCCTCAAGGGACATCTTGGACTTTTGACATTTGGTGATTATGTGACTACTTTCACTGTAGAACAGTTAATCATGCAATGCCTTTTGGATCTTGTGTTCATCACCCCCTTCATGGTATGATCTACTTGGTATGATCATACCCAATCAGGTGGCTTTATTTCCCCCCTATTATCTTTTAACCATCTTCATTTACATTTTGATTACCTTTTACAAGACTTGGTCCTCACCGCTTACCTTGGGGGTAATCCTCCCCTTTCGCCATAATCACCTTCACCTGCATCATTTTACCTATAATCTACCCACACATATTAAAACTAAACCCACAACATGCCCAAAAACCTACCAACTCATTCTCATATTTTTCCCTAGCTCATGGGAGAACTACATCGACCTGAGGTCCCTTTTCACCAGGACTATGTAGGCAGCACTCCAAGGGCATGGGGCCCTTGGAGGTTAGCTCGGCCATTCTCTACCCTAAACAATTCATCAACCATGCCTAACTCACCATTTACCCCACATTTCACTTAGTTCCCCTTTTCTAACAAAATTGGAAATTAAGCGTTTTTACCATTTTATACATTTATTACACCTAACATCTCTCTATCATCACTATCCATAGATTATACAACATTTCACATATGACCCATAGTATCATTCATTGCAAACCATAAATCCATGCCTAAACTCAACCTGATCCATGCCTATAACCAAACCTAACTTGATCCATGCCTATAACATGACAATCCACCTATAACTTGACTCGATCCATGCCTAAACCAACCTGACTCCATCATGCCTAACTCACCTAATTTCCATCCATATTAAAGTAACAAATCCATATCTCATCTAACACAAGCCATAAACTAATATCTAATAAACATATTAACACATGCACTATATACCATGAATCTCATCATATAAATCAATAATGTGTATCTCAAAATACATGTCTATCTCATCATGGCCATCATCTCAAAAATGTTGGACGTAGGCCGATATACAATACAAAAATCGGCACGCAGGCCGGTCTCATATATCAAAGAATGAATGAACCTACTTTGGCCATATACTCACAATATATAACAAATCACTCATACATCCTCATCTTCGGCACGTAGGCTGGTATGTGATCAAAAATACCAATATCTCATAAACATATATATAACATAATCACTAGTATACATCCAAATCTCAGGTGGTATGCATATCAATACATCTCGCCGGATGTCCTCCATCTCAATGTACTATACCCTGGCCTCCTATGCCCCTGCTGGCACATCACCTAGCTCAAAAATCGTCATGCACTAGTGGCCTCTCCCTGATCGGGCCTCAAAGCTACACCCTCCTGTTCTCTCCACACTATGTGTGTGGGATCTTGTCCTCTCACTAAACAATGTTGTGAATGTACTCTCCATAAGAGAGGAATCTATCCCGGCATGCCATAATCTGGTCTGCTGATAGTATCAAACCTCACTCATACATCCTGTCACTGAATATAGGCACGGTCTGTGGTGGTCCCATAGGTCTAAGCCCCTGTATCTGCCCTACACAAGCTTGTGAACTGGGACCAGCTCCCTATACCTATGGCCCCTACCCCAAAAATAATAACTATGCCATCAAAAATTAGCCTGTAGGGCTGCCACCTAGACCATCTCTATCCCCATCTCCTCCACCCTCTCCCTACACCATCTGGCCTCATAGTGCCACCTGTACTCACCTAGCTCTGTCTACCTCTGCCTCTGTGGCCCCCCTGATCAGGCCTCAAAGCTCGCTACCCTCCTGTGCTCTCCAAACTATGTGTGTGGGATCTCATCCTCTCACTGGACGCATGTTGTGCCCTGTACTAGGTGGTATGGCTCCTAATTATCCCGGCCCACCACTGACCTATCCTGATAGTATCATGCCTCACCCAGGGCATTCCGTCAATTTCCTAGATATAGGCATCCCTGTGGTGGTCCCATAGGTCTCGGCCCCAAATCCACAAATATCTACCATGTGCTAGCCTGTGAACTAGGACCCTCATTGTGCTATGCCAGTGGTGGTGGCCCCTACCCCTGTGCCTCTGCCTATCTAGGCCTGTAAGACTCCAATCTGTGCTTGGCCTGTCCAACCAAATGACCCTGTAATCCTACCACCTGAGCCTATAGCTGCCACCTAACCATCACTGTCAAATCACACTGCCAGCTCACTATCTCGTTTCCTCCAGATGCTTTTCTCACGTTTCTCTCTTTCTTATCTTTTCTTCACTTCACAAATCACAAATGAATAATCCAAACGTGGATTTTTTGTTTTTATACCAAACCTGACCTAACCCAACGTCGGTTCCCCTCAACCGGCATCTGTCTTGTGCCCTACCTAACTGTCGCCGGTTTTCCTATACCGACGTTGGTTATCCATGACTGCCATCAGTCACCCTTACCTACACATTTCCCTTACTTTTCCATTTTACCCATCCCTTTACCTTGCTCTTTACCCCATACCTTTACCCAACCCATTACCTTACCTTTCCTGACCTCATCATTTCATACCTCCATTTTTCCTCCTTTGAGGACTCATTATTTTACCCCTACCTCGGCCTTACCCGTGTCGTGACCTAGATATTTAGACATGGACCATCACTAGTGACCTTTGACCTCATGTGTTCGCTATACCTTGTGGCACTGTTACCTGTGTTGATTGACCCAATGACCTTACCTAGCCTATTTCCATGACCGTTTATCCTAACCCTACCTTTGGTGTACTGGAACATACCTAAACATTCCTGCACCTAACCTACGTTGTGCTTCCTGACCTTATCCTATACCTTGGATACCGGATTCACTTCAACCTTGTTTGGATAAACCTATCGACCTTAGATGATGTAGAGTTTGCTTGCTCTTCAACCCGGTAGTGTGCTACAGTTTATACGTGTGTGTGTTTGACTGTTGCTACCTGTGACCCTGACCCATTACCTAGATTTCCTGAGTAGACCTTTCACCCTTTTCCCCTATACCCACTTGCCTTTTCCTCACATTTACCTTTTATCAAACCACTCACCACTTCAGCTTGCTGCCTCGACAGTTCCTGGTTTGAGGGGGATCACCTTCACCCTCACATGGGGCAACCACATCTTATTTTTGTTAGCATTGCTTCCCAATACAAGCTACGCAACAAAAAGGGGCAAAATGTAGACACTAAAATTAGGTCACACTCCCCTTTGGTCCCTCGACATATAAGCACCCTTTATTACATTTACCTAGCCATGACCCCCTTCACCCCACTAATATTAATTTAATTAATTTAATTAAATTAATGCATTATCCTCACTATATTTATTATTTAAATATAATATCTACACATATAGTTCACTTAGACACCTCACCAAGCTAACTCAACCTAAGACCTATTCTTAGCAAGTTCCCATAACTAACTAAGACTTACCCAAACCCTAAAAATCAATGCCTACATTCCCTCTAACCACATTCCCGCATGCTCACAAGAAGCTTCGAGTCTAATCCATGGGATAATGACATGAGATCCAAGAAAATCAGGAGGATCTCCCTAAGTTTAGTAAACCTAGGAAATCCCACCTTGACTGACGTCGGTTACCCCTAATCATTGCCGGTTAAGCCAAACTGCCATCAGTTACCCCTTTTAACCCCTAAACTACCTTATTCTCAAGGTTGGAAAACATTGGGAGAAAAAGTTGATGAGAAAGAACAAATCTCAGAGAGAGAACATGCATCTTTAGAGAGAAAATTCCAGCAAAAACTCATATCCAAGGAAGGACATTGAGCATCCTCTCCTGCACAGCCATCCCAGCCACGATCTACTCTATCCAAGAAAAGAGGAGCATGCATGCAGCCCATGTAGAAGCTATTTCTTCAGTTGGTGATCACTTGCAGCCTTCAAATCCATCATCAACACCTCCATCCTTCATACACAGACCTTCAGGAACAAAATCCAAGTAAGTATAACATCATACTTCTCTGGTTTATTTCATTATCATCATCATTATTTTATCACCCATTGTTTATCTTTACTCCCTATTGACCTTCCCCCAACATTTTCACCTCCATAGACCCATTAAAACCTCGCAAAATCCTACTCCAGTCACCCAATACCTCATCTCGACCAACCAAAACCCTTTGTGCAATCACAAAGGAGACCAAAACCATGTTCTCTGTGACATTTCCAAATCTCACAGTAACCGGCGTTGGTTATACCTAACCACCTATCGGTCACCCCTGACCGATTTCAGTCTCTGTGTTTGCCCACACAGCCTTAAACAAAGACCTACCCACCTAATTTTACCTCACCCTCACTCACCTATGACCTACCCAAAACCTTTATCAGACCTGCAGAACCAGAACCAACCATTTGACCTGTGGATTCTATTCTAGCTTAGCCTGTTAGATTAGATCTATTTTCTTATTGTGTTTTAAGTGAGATACCTAAATCATTTTAAAATAACAATAGGATTTACTTTGTTTACAACATTAATTTGTTTAAAATAGTGGACTGACAGCCATCTAGGAATTATCATACTTCCCAGATCTAGCTTACGCAAGGTAGTTCACCGCCCATATTGTTTAATTCCTTCTGGTGGTCTTGTTTTCATTACAGGTAGTTCCTCCTAGCCAAAAGGAAGCTCTCACGGTCAGATTTTGGATTTGGAATTCATACGCATGCAACAACCCATCAACCAACATTTGAACAAGTATTCCTCCTACGCCCATTACCCTATCTGTTTCGTCAACACTTCAAAGAAACAATCTAAGAAAGGTGAAACAACCATGTTTTTGACTTACTCACTTAATATTCACCTGGTTTAAGTGGTAGAACTCAGATGAGTATTGGATTCAAGTAATGATTTCATAAATAGGTCTTCTTCATAAAATCTTCATGTCCAGTACCCTAACATACTGCACAGTAATGATGAATAAAACATAAGTGAAAATCAATCGTACATGTTGTTTCATAACAAGTCCTTTCAATTACTTATAAGACAACTTTCTAGAGTTCGGTTCAGAGACCGAATCATGCAATGGCTCCAACCATCGGTCAATGCACATGAGTCATTTACAGTTGCACATGGAAATATTTGTTAAAGCATCCTCTATTAATTTTCCACTGAACTATGTATTCTAAATTATTTTCTATCTAGGACAGGGAAATTCAAGGTTTAATTTTTTCTACAACTAAAGTCTTCAATGGGAATGTTACATCTTTGAGAGCAAAGCTGAAGGTTGTACCAGCTCTTCAAGACCTATTTTTAGAACCATCTTCTGATATCATAAATCTCAAAATTGAATCCAAGGAAAATCAGGTTAGAACAAGTTCGAAATGATTACAAATTAATACCCCCTGGTGAAGATATGCCAACTGCATAAAAACTCAATTACATCCTCATTTCAGGTCTTGACACATTCTAAGACCATGTAGGGATATACTTGAACAAGAGAGTAATGGGCAATGAGGAAACACGATGTCTGATAAGTGGCATAATCATAAGCCACCTCACTGATTTGGAAAACACTCATATCTCAAAAGTGTTGATAATCAATGTGAACAACCAGATCAATACCCATTTTAAAAATATAGAACTCTTGAACTCACTAGTATGGTAGTGATTAAATTTCACCTTTGTTGTTGGACTATCCCAAATTTACCACCAAAAATTTATGGTGACTAGTTGTCTTGACACATAAATAACAACTGAAGGGTTATGCTATACAAACTCATGCAGCTTCACAGTCCTAGATTCTAGAAAAATACCGAGAGAGTCAGACATTCAACTCCACATAAGAAGTTTACGAATTACTATTACTTTTTTGGCATTTACACATCCTAAATCTTTTAAAGGCTATTTAGGAAGTGGTGGAAAGTGATAATTCAATAATCTTTTCCTACGTATTGCAGAGTCCTACAGAAAGAGCACATTGTTTGTAAAGAGACCATTTCAAGAAAAAGAAAAAATAGTGAATTCTCACCAATCTCTAGGCTTGAGTCCCTCCTCTTAGTAATGGGAAGGCATCCAATTTATTGACAATGTATAGAGGCAATGGAACAACCACGTGTTCGTGGTACATTCTCCAAAGATCGATCCAGTAATAGAGGATCCTCAAACAAGAGCCATATCTCCATAGTGTACCTATGGAAAATGGAGGCAGGTTCACAGTATGGGTCACACAAATGCAAAGGACAAATATTTCAACTTCCTAATTGGCTAGAAGTAGAGAGGAGTAAGCAAGAGTGGCGAAGTGTCAGTGTGGTCCCCAAGAATTGGTCCCAATGGAGAAACTTACAAATGAGTGTGACACAGCATTAACGAGAGAAAATAGCCACAAATTAGAATAATTCCAACCTTGAAACAAGATATGACTAAGTCCATACCAAGTAGCGAACTGTAAAATGTCAATTGATTCCTTTATCAAAGGTACGAAAATTTGGGTTGGTTTTGCAAAGATCGGTGCCTCATGTTTCATCGAGGAATGATTTGGGGCAAGAAAATAGAGGCAAAAAAAGGCCTAGCGGAAAGGTCTGCCAAGTGTCTATCATGACACTTATCCATTATCAAATAGAGAGAAGGATCCTAAGCAAGCTTTATCTAGAATTATGAAGTTTCGACCATTGGAACTTCTGGGGCATCTAGGGAAAGCTTGATAATTTTTTTGCCACTTTTCCCCATAAAGGAGTATAGCCTTTCAGCAAATTAATCATGCATCTACCCACAGGCATGACTTTTCACTTACATCATAGACTGAGTCAAACCTAGGTAGGGAATTCCTAAGAAACCTAAACACTTAGAAGGTTTTAATTGCTTTTTATGGACCAAAAAGATGTCATAAATATGTTAAATTATAGAAGTGCACCCCTTTTTTCCTAGTGAAATGAAAAAATACGTGAATTTGTCACCTTCCATATTTTCGTGGAGAATTCATCTGCCTTCTTAGCAGATTTTCTAGGAGAAAATAAGAAGAGAAAAGGTTAACTTCCATGAAGCTTGTAGACCTTTTTAATGAAGAGTCCCAATCTTGATGCTCCATGCATCAGTAATCCCAAGGAGGTACCCATTTATTCAGACCATTCAATTCCTACCCATTAAATCAGAATTGATTAAAACTTAGGGGCCATCTTCGACTCAGGGCTTTGAATATGAACCAAGATCAAAGTTTCATTGATCCCTCTTGTTCCTTGAGTGAGCATCTAACTGATGGTCACCATGCCTTGATACCAAACCTTTTGGAACCATTTTGTAGTCACTATTAGGTAAAATTGAACTTCTTGATCTTCCATGCTCAGATTAACACAGAAGTCAAATCTTTGTTCAATGATACCATGTTGATCCTGTCTTCGACTTTTCTTGAGCCGGAATTCCTTGACATATTTCATTGTAAGGTAGATTTTAGCATGACTGACATTTTCTAAGTCTTGGTCCTCAGCTTGATGCAATATTTTGCAAAAAACATTTTGTTGCATTAGTTCTTCTCATCATTCTTGCAAGCTCTTTCACCATTGAATCACTAAATCAGGTGATAGATTCATCTAAATTTAGTTTTGTTCAATTCATTATCGAGACTTCCTCATCTTGAGACTTTTCTTAGGCCATCGAATATGGACATTTTATCTCCTATTAGTGAACTCCAGTAAAATGGAATTTTTACCTCTTGCTCATATGATGCTATAAGATTAAGGATTTCTGAACACCAATAAAACTCAATGCGCTTAATTATCCCACTTGTATTTCATTGCATTTTCTTGCCTCTCCTTATGTCTATTCCTTGCTTGTAGACTCTTTTAGAGTTAAATTTATTCAAATCTTGACCTTTGTTCTCTCAACATCTAGAAATGAATGTTCTTCATCCATTTCTCAATATGGTTTGTGACCACCTGTCATGTCCATCCTATCCATTTGGCAAAACCTTCACCTTTCTTCATTGATAAAATTGCCATTTTTTATGAGATGAGTGTGAGAATTCACTAGGAATTCCCTATAGTTGTTCTATTCACCTTCCTTAGCGTAGAGATTTCATATTTTCTTATAAATGCACTTCCATGAGTTCAAATCACCATAGTTCCTTGGTACATTATCAGGATAGCTTTGACAAGACGTCATTTCATTACATTAGTGATCAGTTTCATTATGATATTGTTCTATCTTCTGAAAAAGCTCTATGGTTTCAATTCTCCTGGAGGTCCATTTTCTTCCATCTTAGCTTGTTCTACAACTAGTGGTCACCTCATTCCTCATGACATTCTTGGTATGTGTTGAGTGTAAAATCACAAAACCCCTGGATGTAAATCAGGTTTCTAAGTTGATCACTCTAGGCATCCAGTATGATTGCACAACATGGAAACCTTTCTCCAAGTGTGGGACTTGAAAGATATGAGAAAAGATTCTCCAGAGAAGGTTGGTTCCTGCTTCCTAAACTACCTGCCACGAGCTATTCTAGTGTAGGCAAGCTAATCTAATCCTAATCTAACCATGCCAAGGAGACAGAGAGAGAGAGAGAGAAAAGGGAAAAACAACAAGAGCCTACACTAAAATGGTGATACACCAGAGAAGGAGAATGTTGCACATCTATCAAAACTGCCATGGAAAAAGGAGAGGCGAGGAAATGGGAAGGATGGATAGATGCATCATAGGCCCAAAGATAGATTTCACATGGAAAATGTCCCAAAACTCCATGAACACAGCTCCAGACCTGCAATGAACATTCAGAACGTGTACAAATACCTGTAATGAAGAGAGGCAAGAAGAAAGACAAGCAAAGAACTAGCAAGGATGGACAGATGCATCACGAAACACACGTTTTTTGTTGCTTCAGAATTTTGCAGAGAACATAATTTTATTAGTAAAAGGCAAAAAAAAATGCCATTACAGAGTAGGGAGAGGAGGTTCAAACTCCATTTTCAACCCTGGAGAAGAAAAGAAGGGAGGGAAAAGCAGAAAAGATGAACCACACTTTGTGAATCATATGAGCCAAATATGGCTTTTTACAATTTATAGGAAGAATGCAGGAGAGGGAAGAGATTGGAAATCCATATCTAAGCAATACAACCACCTGACCATTTAATTCATTCTTCATTATGGTCGGTGGTTGAGACATCACTTCTGGCCATGCTAAAGAAGAATTCGACCCATGTGCATTAAACTGGTTGTTGAAACATCACTTCTAGCCGTGCTGAAGAAGAATCTGACCCATTTTGGCATTAAGCTGGTTGTTGAAACGTTAGTTCTGACCATTACCACACGTGCCACAGACCTTTCTTTATTTTCTCTCTCCAAAATGAACCAAAATTTAATATTGACCTTAGGAATCGTTGTATATAATTTCATCAGATTTCCATTGATATAAAGAACCTGCAAATCTGGGCTCTGGATCGAAAAGTTATGGAGATCTGAAGATTTAGGGCACAAAATAGGTGAAAACGTGATATTTAAAAATATTTCCCGCGCTCTGCCACTTGGACGACACGTGTCAAGCACTGATTGGATGTGTAATTCTCTTTCCTTCCCTGTTCCACAGATTCATCCTCTGAAAGTTGACCTTCTTGATGATTGTTGGAACATTTCCTTTACTTTTTCCTCCTGTGCCCCCACCGCTTGGGACACGTGGCATGCATTTGATTGGAGCTCAGGGCCTGAGGGGGGCTCCTTTTACCTTTTAGCTTTTTGGACCATTTTTTACTTGGGGAAAATTTCCTAATTCCTCCTTGAGCTCGCGCATTTATCTGTTCTCATTGTGCCACATGGCACAATCTTCTGATTGGCCATAGGTTGACCCTTCTTGAACATCACCCTTTTGACTTTCCTTTGGAAAACTTTTCAAAAATTTCCCGCCGGGCCGATGAGGTGAAGACACATGATGATGATTTGGTTGGTCCGATGGCTCTTGCCGGCTCTTTCACAGTCCACACGCGTCCCTCACGTACCTTTGGTCCGGACTATCCCAAAGTGTTGTCTGGGGTAAAAATATCTCCAATCCACCTGAAATCGGGCTTCCCTATCCCTTTTCTACTAGTGAATACACGTGGCATAGATTTGATTGGCTTTCGGCTCTTTTGGCTATCCGCGTCCCACGCGTACCTTTGTCCCAACTGTCCCAGTACGAAAGTTCCCTTGTTTCGGCCGAACCAGCCGGTTTTGCGTCCCCCACATACTTTTGTCCCAACTGTCCTGGACTGCTTGGAACAAATTTCTCCGACCCACCCGAAATGGACTGACGTTGCGCCAAACCAGCCAATCCACGTCCCACGCATACTCTTGGTCCAAATGTCCCAGAATGCTGCGCAGACGAAGACTTAGGTAATTTTTCTTCCCTGCTTTCGGCCAGTTCAGACCTTTTCACGCCCCACACGTCCTGATGTCCCAATTGTCGCAACTACTATGCGGACCACTTGGAGTCTTTTCGGCCAATTTGTGCCCTCAACGTCCCAACTGTCCCAAGGACCGCCTAGGACTAAGACTTAGCCAATTTTCTCTGATTTTTTCGGCCCCAAGCTTGATTTCTTGCAATTTTCTTCACATTTTATCAACCTGTTGGGATTTCTTCTTGGACAGGAGAGTTTAGAAAGAACCCGAAGAGGACCCCAAGAAACATGATTTTGGGCCTTGAATCACTCTATTTACCTCGGGACCAAAGTAATTTTATGCATGTTATCAAAAATTACCCTGGGGGGGTGAATTTTGGACAACAATTTTGACGACTCAGCGGGGTCATCTTTCCTGCTGGATAAAGTGACTAGTAGCCTGAAGCAATCCATTGGGCATGAAGTCATCAGTAGTAACCTGAAAAACTGATCTGAACTTTGAAAACTCCCTCTCTCAGCCACTTGGAAACCTACTGAAATGGAGTCATTTTCACCAAAATGCCACTGAAACGGACTGTGGCAAGAGCAAAAAACAACACCACAAAACTATGTATAGAACTGAAAATCATACATGCTCCAAATGGAACATGTAGAGTGTGCATAAGCACTTCTTCTGCTAAAAGAAAATCTACCTACTCTACTCTAACTGGAAGCAAACGACAAGCTAAACAAACCCTACAACTGGTTGTGGAAAAATAGCTTCCCTTTCTTCAAAATTGGCAGCCATGCAAATAATTTGGAGCTGAGTCATGGAGCTGCTAGGATGGGTGAAAAAATCAACAAGAAGTTGACCTTCTACCCAAATCATCAAGGTGTCAGTTGAAGGCAAATTCAATACCTCTTTTAGTTGATCTACATTTGGACTGGAGAGGTATGACAGCTGCTCCTTTGATACTTTATAGCTCACCCTCATGCTCAGAAGCAAGCATGATTGGGTTGTGACTTCTCCTTTGGCTCCAATGAAGCCAAATACCTGATTGGGCAAGGTCTGGTCCATTTGATATGCCCATAGCTCTGATTTTCAACTCCAAGAATGGAGTTCTTCTTGTAGACCCTCTTGATTGGATGGTAAGGAAGAAATGGCGAAATTTCCTCTGTCCTTTTTCTTCCTCCAATGAAGGACATGAAAGATTAAAATCTTCCAATCTTGATTCTAAAGAGCTGCTATAAGATGTAGGCTACTGCAAATGAATGTTGTCCTTCATGACAACAGACTCAAGTGTTTGGAATGTGGATGATGAAAGGGAGAATGGTGGAGACTCAACCGACTCTTCTCCATCAAAATAGTCCTCCAAATTTGACAGATAAACTACGTCATTGCTGTCCAGCTGCAAATGATCAACTTCCTCCATGGTGTCTTCTTGATTTGCAACTTGATCACCATGGTTTCTTTCTCCCTCCAACATTGAGTTTGAGAGATCAAACTCCTCTTTAGTACTAGAACTTGAGAGAGGTGAAGTAGAAAGAAGAACTAAAGGTTCTCTTGTAGCCTGCTTTGTGCTCAAAGCCCTTGGATCTGCACTTTTTCTCCTCCATAACTAGAATGTGCTCCTCTTCTTTTGGATTTGGAGCGGGATTCTCCCTTCTCTATTGTTTGAAGACAATCTTGCTCTTGATAGAACTCTTCCTCTAGTACGAAGTTTTTCAGGTCAACCTCCTCAATCTGCTACTCTAGAGGACGAGTTAGGACTGCGAGAACTTCTTCTAAGCTTTCTTCCTTTATGGCTAATTGTGTAACTTGAATTGAATCAGCATTCCCTTCAAATAGATTGCCGACATGGACAATACTTTCTAATTAAACTGACTGCTGATCTGCTTCTTCTTTTTTCCTCTTATTCTGCTGCAAAAAAAATCAGTCCTGACCACCATTTGTTCAACCTTAGCCTCTTCTGTAGGTTTAAACCATCAAGGGGATCTTTGTCATCCCAAATATTTGGCAGCCCCAAACCGTCAAAGTTGTCTATCATTTCCTTTCTGTTGGGCTTCTCTTCTTGTTGTCCTTCATGGCTGATTTTTTGTAATTTCTTCTTCCCCACATGGAATTGGGATTGCAAGAGGAGGGGTGGGTTTGAAACTCAATTTATTTGGCAATTTTTTGTGGTGGTAAAGGGGGTTAAACCTCTTGTTTCTTTGGGGGAGAGCGAATTTCTTTTAGCTCTTGTGGAGGGGATGACTGTTTGGAAGGTAAAAGGAAAGAAGAATTCAGGTGTGGTGGAAGACTGAGAGGTGGAGACATGGGATTCAACACTTGGGGCAGCAGATGGGGAGTTTTAAAACTTGCAATTTCAAATGAGATGGTGTTTCTTGAGTAGTGGGAAGAGAAAAACTAGATGATGGTGTAGAACTTACCCATTGACAAGGTTGTTCAACAACAAGTGTATAGGACTCTATTTATGCTATCCATTGTGTAAGTTGGGGCAGCATCTTCATCATGAAGTCCAACTTCTCCTGAGGGCTGAAGTGTCTTGGGAAAGGGCCTCCCCATGGAGAAGGAGTCCTGCAACCAATTCTAAAAGCTCTCATTTGAGCTGTTTGCTCTGGATTGCACCATCTTTACCTCCATCTTTTGGATTTTCTCCAACAGACCAACATCTTTCATCTGATTTTCTTCATTATATGCATACTCTTGCTCTTGGAAAGCTCCCTAGCCAAACTGATTTTGGCATTGCTGCTCAAATGGGTATGCATGCTGATTTTTAATTTGTTCAAAATGCTGATTCGGAGAATTTGTAAAACAGGTTGGAGGTGTGATATATTGCTGCTGTTGTAAATGGGAGCTCCAATGATGGAAATGAAGTCATGATTGCACAGCTTCATGGAATGGAAAAGAATGAAAGGGTATGGAAAGAAGGATGAAAATGGAAATGGATGGAAAATGGGTCTGCAACTTCAGAAATGGGTTGCTGATCAGATGGAGTCACCAGATGTGTTTGCAAGTGCCTCCTGTTGCACGACAGATGAAAGGAGAAAAGCAATTGATCTTCTAAGGAGGTATAAGGATGTTCTTGCTTATTTTTATGAGGATCTAAAAGCCTTCAAGCCAAAAGATATGCAGCATTCTTTTCCTTTCAAACCCAGAATCAAACCTTTCAAACTGAATGAGGACAGATTGGTGGTTGATGATAGGATATATGTTCACCAGCAGAAGGTAAAGGCCCTGTTTGACAAGAAAGCTAGGTTCAGAGATTTCCAAGTTGGAGACACCGTGCTATTATGGGACAAAAGGCATGAACCTCGTGGTAGCCATGGAAAGTTTGATTCCCTTTGGCTCGGGCCTTTCAAGGTCAGACACTTTGCTAGTAAGAATTCCTTTTATCTTGATTACATGGATGGTTCTTCTCTCCCACTTCCTTACAGTGGGCAGTATCTCAAGTTGTTCAAGTCCTAGGTGATTAGGAAGTCCCTTGTATATTCTGTACAGCGTTTTTACTTGTCTTTCTTTTTGTTTTGGTGTGTTGTCCTCTGTATTGATCTGCTTTTTGACTCCGTTGCCCAATGGATAAGGTACTAGTCTACTTCCCCTGAGTTTGTCTAAGTTCTTGCCTTGTCTCATTCCTTGAATTCATGTCAAGTCATCCCCAAAAGGAGCCAGCTGTTGTCCACTCAAAATTCCCCCTGCTCTGAAGAAGGTGAACTTTCGAAATTTTGAGTTTAAGTGTCTTTTCTGTCAAGCTGGTAGTATGAAAAAAAGTCATGAAATTGAAAAAATCTATGTTTTGGGTCATTTTATATGTATTTCGGGCCTATCGGACATTTATGTCCCGCGTGTCCCAAGTTCCGAAGTGCGCTCTGTTCCCCGATCGGCCGAAATCCCCGAACTTGTTCCATTTTCGGGCCTGTCGGAACTTTTCATCCCAACTGTCCCAAGTTCAAAAGTGCGCGCTGTTCCCCGATCGGCCGAAATCCCTGAACCACGTACTTCGCTCTTTCATGTTCCAAATGTCCCAAAATTTTCGTGCGAGTTGTTCCATTTTCGCCCGAATCGGCCGAGTCGCGCCCTTCGGAACTTTTTGTCCCAAATGTCCCAAATTTAAAAAGTGCAAGTTGTTCCAATTTCAGCCGAAACACCCGAGTCGCCTACTTCGGAACTTTTTGTCCTAAATGTCCCAAGTCAGATTGTGCAAACTATTCCATTTTCGGCCGATTCGCCCAAACCGCGTCCTTCGCACGTTTTCATCCCAGATGTCGCAAAATGCATTTGTGCGTCTTCTCCTTGCTTCACCCGAACCGGCCGAGCCACATGTTTCACGCATTCATGTCTCACCTGTCCCAAACGAACCAAAAACCATTCATACTTGGTTTTTCCCGCTCTACCCGAATATGTCATTTTTTCAAACTGATATGAATTTAACACACACTGATCACCTTTATCTCTCCTCAACGGCTATATAATGGGAAGACCCCCTTTGCATTTTCCACATTGTTTTCATGCTACCCTTGCAACTTAATTCCCTGCGCGTGTATCCCTTTTCTCTGTAATTCCTCCCCGAATTTAAGTTGTGGCTTTGATACTATCAATATGAAGACCAAATTCCAAGGACAGCTGGCAGAAGGGCGAAGCTTTCAAGACACTGGTTGTCTCTGCTCTCAAAGATATATGCTGCCATCTTCAAGATGAAACTTCTGGTGTACTCCTTTCCTTGCAAGAAATAAAAAATCAATTCAGAGCTTTTGTCAAAGATAATCTGTTCAAGGAAAGTTCCATCTCCAAGGATAAAATGAAGGAGATCTGCTCTCTTCGATCTATCATTGAAGAAGCAAATAAAGATTATCTTACTTGTGTCGAGTTGGATAAAGAGATGGAGAAGTGTCTTGGATTTTGGACTCAGTCTACGGCCAACACGTCAATTCCTCGTGGCAGAGACATAGCTGAAGCGTTAAAGAAATTCAGGCAGCGGATTCTGAAGTCAGTGGGTCCCTCCCAGTGACTGGCCACCTGTCTTCTCCTCCTCATTCTTTTCTCTTCTTCCATTTATTTTGTCATTTTCTTTGTAATGTATTGAGGTACTGCGATTGGCGGTCTTTAACTGTTCTTGGTTAAATAAACGGTTACGAAGAGTAACTGACTTGTAATCTATATAATGGCCTTCTTCACGCCATTCAGGAGAGGGGAAGAACTTGGCAATATTTTCTGAAAGTGTAAATAGATCATAAAGAAATCAATACAGAAGGACTTTCCATTCTTCGTCTATCTGATCTCTGTTATTCCTAAGCTTTCATTTATTTTCTTTGTGAAGATCATTTGTCTCAAGTTTATTAGTCTTGCCGATTGCATACTCTTCGACTTTGCAAGCACGGTGATCTTGTATAACCAAGAAGGAACTTTGTGTCCTTGATTAATGAATCTGTGTTATGTTAAGAAACTTTGTGTTCTAGCAGATGTTATTTACAGAACTTTGTGTCTTTGAATTCCATCTTATTTACCTGACACGAATGATCTTGTTCTAAATTCACTGTAACTTCGCATACATAAAGAATTATTCTGTTATCTATAATTCTGCATGTTGCCTTTCTGCTTTTTCTCGTCTTCCCATTCCTCTGTCCTTTTGTACTTGAACATCCTCATTGAAAGTACTTTTGTAATATCCAAGTTTAACCAGAAAAATTATGTTTTGTACATTTGTAAATAAGTTCGTTTCTGAATAAGGGAACCTCTCCCATTAAAGAGGAGGGACTTCTTGTCCCCTCACTGTTGCTCTTCTTAAAAGTCCTATTTGATGACCAACACCTCCAAAGGATGAAATCTTCACAGGAACACACCAACCTGCAAAAGATGAAGTGGAAGACCTCTAAGGTCCCACCGGGCGTGCCAAAATTGTTGATGCAAAATCACAGTACCCCTGGATGTTGATCAGATTTCTAGGTTGATCACTCTAGCATCTAGTGTGACTGCACAACATTGAATCCTTTCTTTGAGTGTGGTACTCGTGAAAATGAGAAAGGAATCTCCAGAGAAGGCTGGTTCCTCTTCCTAAACTACTTGCCACAAGCTATTCCAATGCAGGAAAGCTAATCTAATCCTAATCTAACCATGCCAAGGAGACAGAGACAGAGAGAGAGAAAAGGGAAAAACAGAGCCTACACTAAAACGGTGATACACCAGAGAAGGAAAATGTTGAACATCTATCAAAACTACCATGGAACAAAGAGAGGTGAGCAATGGGAAGGATGGATAGATGCATCACAGGCCCAAGGATAGATTTCACACAGAAAATGTCCCAAAACTCCATGAACACAGCTCCAAACCTGTAATGAACATTCAAACGTGCACAAATACCTGCAATGAAGAGAGGCAAGAAGAGAACAAGCAAAAGAACGAGCAGGGATGGACAGATGCATCACAAAACACGTCTTTTGTTGCTCCAGAAGTTTAAACAGAACATCATTTCAATGGTAAAAGGTAAAAACACCATTACAAAGTAGGGGAGGAGGTTCGAACTCCATTTTCAACCTTGGAGAAGAAAATAAGGGAGGGCAGAGCCGAAAAGATGAACCACCTTTGAAAAAAAGAGCCAAATCTGGCTTTATACAATGCATGGGGCGAACCCAACAGAGAGAAAACATAGGAAAACATGAAAGTAGCCCAACCATTCACCAAAACACATTCTTCATTAAAATCGGTGGTTGAAACATCACTTCTAGCTGTGCTGAAGAAGAATGCGACCCATGTGCATTAAAATTGGTTGTTGAAACATCAGTTCTGGCCATTACCACGTGCCAGAGACGTTTCTTGATTTTCTCTCTCTAAACTGAACCAAAATGAAAAATTGACCCCATAAATCGTGTAGAGAATTTCACCAGCTTTCCATTGATATAAAGAACGTGAAAATCCGAGCTCTGGATCGAAAGATATGGCGATTTGAAGATTTAGGGCAAAAAAAAAGGCCAAAACGAATCGGCGGGAAAATATTTGAAATTTTTTCACGCTTTGCCACTTGGATGACACGTGTCAGGCACTGATTGGCCACACAATTCTCTCTCCTTCCCTTTCTGTGGGTTTTTCTTTGAAAATTTTGACTTTTTATAACTTTGGAAAATTTTCCATTTTTTCCCCACGCGTCTGCCACTTGGGACACGTGGCGTGATCTGGTTGGAGGACAGGGGCGCGGGGTCATCCTTGTCTTTTAATTTTTTGGCCCAAGACTTTTGTCAAATTTTCCTAAGTCTTTCCCTGACTCCAAACTCCCCCACCTTAGGAAACGTGTCCTGTGTCTATTAGCTCGGGCCGACCCTTCAAACCTTGCCCTTTGAAATTTTTTGGCCAAAAAACACTTAGCCAATTTCCATTGCGCTTCCCCTTGTGACACGTGTCACGCTGCGATTCATCGGCAGGCCTCCTTGTCTCTTTCCGGCCACTTCACCTTTTCACTTCCCATGCGTACTTTTGGCCCGGATGTCCCAAACTGTCTGGGGAAAATTTCTCTGAACTGACCGATTCAAGCTTCCTTGTCCCTCTTTGCGGTGAAGACACGTGGCAAGATTTCATTCACTATCAGCTCCTTCGGATTTTTGCGCCCCACACGTCCTTTTGGCCCAAATGTCCTAGATGAAAGTATTTGTTTCGGCCAAACCGGCCGGTTCATGTCCTCCGCGTACTCTTGTCCCAACTGTCCCAGACTGCCTGGGACAAATATCTTCGAACCGCCTGAAATGGACTGACTTGCGCCAAATCGGCCAATCCGCGTCCCTCGCATACATTTGGCCTGGCTGTCCCAACTGTGCGAAACGAAAATTTAGACATTTTTTCCTTGCTTTCAGCCATTTCATCTTTTCGTATCTCTCACGTCTCGATGTCCCAACTATCCCGGATGCTGCGCAGACCGCATGGCAGCCTTTCGGCCGATTCATGCCCCGACGTCCCAACTGTACCAAGTGCTGCCTGGGCTAGGACTTAGCTGATTTTCTCTATATTTTGGCACCAAGCTTTGGCTTTTGCAAATTTTTCACATTTTTAAAGCTTTCCGGGTTTTCTTCTTGGACAAGGGAGAGTTAGAAGGAAGCCGAGGTGGCCCCAAAAACATGATTTTTTGCCTCGAATCAATCTACTTGCCTGGGACTAAATATTCTGATGCATGTTATCAAAATTACCTTGGGGGTGAATTTTGGATAACAGTCACCAAAAGCTTCATTGAAGAAATTTAATATAACCTCGGCACTGCTACCAACCCGTGAATGGTTTTACTATATAGTTCTCTCACATATACTAAATAATATTATATCAATCACATTATTCATCGATTATCTGATATATTTGCATAGGAATATAGTTATATGTCTTGTATTGATCCTTTTGTAGCCATGCACAATATCATGCTTCACCCTGGTATAGAAACTTGTTCAACAAAAAATTCAAAAAATGCATTTGAAGGTCGTACTACTACTTAAGGAAGAAATGCAATGCCTATTAGACATTGAATTTATTCGTGCTATGGATTATCCTTAGTGGGTGTCAAACATTGTGCTGAGTTATGAATCCATATGGTCGGGTTCGTCTATTGCACATATTCTTTAGAATCGTCAATAAGGCATGTCTCAAATATATTTGAGTGATTGGAGCTCATATTGACTTCTCATCATGTGATTCCACTAGCTAGGAAATATGAGTTCCATTTGGTCATGGATGCCTTTGCTGGCTACAACCAAATCAAAAGGCCACCTAGGATATTGATGAGAGAAATTCATTTACTATGTCATGGGGAGCATTTTGTCAACATTTTCAAGCCCTTCACCCCTGTATAAAATATTGGGGCTACTTACTAGTGACATGATAATCTCTTATGTTCTATGAGATCAGAGGAAGGGATGAAGTCTTCACTACTGGTACTCGTGATTGAACTGGTCCTAATCCATCACCCTCTATTCCCTCAATAAACTATTCAAAGTGGATCCCCCCTAATTTTATCAAGTGTCATCCTTATATGGTCCCTATTTATTACCTTAAAGTCATGAATATAATTATCCCAATAGTCCTAAATCTAAGGTGTGTGGTGCAATCTAGGGAATGTGAAAGTCTTATGATTTCTCTTGATATCCAAATCAGACCTAGATGCATAGGAATAGAGATTATTGGAAGAAAAAAAAAGATTCAAAATTTGATGCATCTACAACATTGTTACATGAGTAAATTCCCAATTATAATATTTGATGCATTTACATCTACAATATTTGATGCACCTAGTATGAACATGAGAAATATTCCTATATAATTAAAACTTTACAATTTTATCACTAGGGTACCTAGGTAGCCTATAAGGAGCAAGGTTGAAGCCCAAAACTCTGATGTAGGTGAAGATTGAGAAGTGAATGAAGTAGCTCCTGTATTTCTCAATCAATAGAGCTTCTTGACATATCCTTAGCTCTAGATTAACCTCAATAAGTCTGATGATTAACATGGTAAATGCATCATTCACCTTGGAAAATGATGGATTATTTATTTGTGAGCAAGTTGTGGGTAAATTTCATAGGAATGTGATTTTTGGGACACACTGAGAGCAATATTCAGACCTTTAAAGGGTACTTTTTAGGTGAGATCATATACTAGGTAGGAAGTCATGGTGAAATTACTAGTAGAAGGCAATTGAAGCAATTATTGATGAATGTTATCACTGATTATTCATCCCCAATCCACTACCTAATTCCCTTCAGTAGTAATAAGGATGAACTAATCCATCCAGTCCTGAAATTATCTTTTCATTTTATCACCTATTACCCTAGTCAGTAAAATGATGGTATCTAAATAACCTTCATGGAATTCACTCCTAGATAAGTTATTTGGAACATGAGAATGTTTGCTTCCTTTTCCTGATCTATGAACCAAACACAAGGTATTACAAATAGAGATTTAGTCATCACCCACTCTTGTGATGTAAATGCCTTGGTGATGATGACCATGTTACTGCTAGTAGGAATCTGTAGACATTGTGAGATGACCTTGGGGGTGAGGACTGCAAGGATTGAATTATCATCTACCTGCAATATCGTGGAATCAATTTCATAGGGTTGTGCATAGGCCAAGACCAATTCATTTATCTGAATAGACAATGGGTTTCTTTCTACTGAGAATAACTTGCTCAAGAATATGTTCTCTTCTACTAGATCACGAGGTCCATAAAACATCCTAATTTCTAAGTCTTCAAGATCCATGTGAGTGATATCAATGTCTCCCACATTAGGATACTTGATGATTAGGGTTAAAATGGGTTACAAACCTCAGTATTTGAACTTCATACTGCCAAAAATCACAGAGATAAGTAGAATAGGAGTCACCACAAACTTTCTGAACTCAAATGCAAAACTTTCTATTTTTATCAAGTCCTATTTAGGACTATTATTTTTACTAAGTTTTAACTGTTATTACTGTTTAATATTTCTAGCTCATTTAGATTATTAAAAATATTAGAGAGTTGACTATTTTTAGATACCCATTATTCTAAATATTGTTATTTTTAATAATTTTTCCAAATTCTCCCTTTTTTAATGTTTCTTTCTCATTCATGATAATACAAATGTAGAGAATTCATTATTTTGAGAAAGTTACTATTTTTAGCCACATACTGTTCTAAATACATGCTATTTTTAGAAAGTGTGCTTACAAGTGTCAGTTTATGATGAAACCACCATAAAAAAAAATTGTTTGCACTAGAACCTTCAGCTCCAAATTTCATGTTTTTCATCTGTTGGATCTCCGTAAAATTAAAAAATTAGGTTTGGGGTTTGGAAATATCAGTTTGTTACTGTAAAACATATAGGGCATCAATGGATTTAATTTGAAAGTATTCCCATAGATGTTTTAGAGAGGAAATAAATGGAAATATTTTGAGGTCAAATATCTGTTTTGATGGGTATGTATATACAGAAACAATTTGGTAGTATGTATAGACAAAAATGAGGTTTCAGAGGATGTTTTAGCAACACATTTTGTTAAAAATGGTTAAGTGTTTGATAAATGAGAAGTGAAGTTTTAATATGAATCTTACCTACTAACTGCACTACTTAATTGGGGTTTGAATGGAGTGAGTGTGAGGTTACACATGGTGTAAAGGGGAAATAAGGGACATCAGGGATACCAAAGTGTGACTTTTACCAGATGATGACAAGTGACAACTTGTGGTGTGTGGTGGATGAGATGCAAGGGTTGGGAAATGGCACCAAAGGAGATAGAGGTGGTCACATGGGGTCCAAGAGCTTCATGCATAAGCTAGGTCAAAAATTTTGTCCCCCTTGTCCCTTAGGGGAAAAAGGAGACAAAGGGGACACATGGTTGTCCAAATTATGACATGGGAGAAGGAGGTAGGTCATAGTTTGGCATCCCTTTTGCAGCATGGGGAGAAAGGGGAGACCTAGGTTTACAAAGTACAACTTGGGGAGGAGATTTAGGTTGTACGTTTGTGTATCCTATGTCTCCTAACGGACATAGGGCACACAAGAATGTCCAAATTGTGAATTTTCCATTCTGGGAAAGTAGATTTTGCCTTGGATGTCCAAATTTGGACACCAGACTTGGATGTTTCACCTCGAAAGCTTAGGAAAATGTTATGGGGTTAAATATCATATGATTTTCTCTCCAAATCACATTGTAAGATCATTTTTAATTATTTTTAATATCTAATTCTTCCTTAAATGTAACTATGAAATTATTAACTATCGTAGGAAATCCTTAAGCCTTTGAGAAAATATGATGTATCCAAATTATATAGGATTCCAATATATTTATAATTCCATTTTTTTTGCTTCTTAACTCCTTTTATAACTCTCAAAATCATCCACAGAAGTCAATTTTCACCAAGGAGCTTTCATTCCCTTCACCTTGAATTACCCGATGTTAAACATATTTTTTCTGAATCATATTTTCTTTCCTAAAATTTCCTAAATTGCTTTGTACATATTTAATACTCTCTAAAACCACCCTCAGATGCTTTATAGTTTCCCTAAAAACTTGGTGTCACTCAGATTTCACCCTGAAATCTGCGACTACCCTATCTGAAAATTTTTCGTACTTTTAAAATAATGGGTCGTTTTGTGTTTTTATTGCCTGAAAGTTCTTGTATTGCGTCAAAATAATCCTAAAGAGCCATATTAGCCCTTTTCACCAAATACCCAGATACCCAAAATTGTTTTATTCTGTCGTCGGGATTTGTCTGCGGGAAATTTGTATTTAATTATTTTGAGCCCCGTATGAGGTTATTTGCGCTCTGTTATGAGCGAATATGTTATTATTCCTATGTACCAGAAGGATTTTAACTTATTTTAAGTTTTGGGCTTTATTTGTAACTTTTGGCAATTTTTCGTGTTTTTGTGGTGTCCCGTTTTGTTTTCTGTAAAATTTCTCTGGAACAACTCCTTCGCCGGGTAAGCCCGATTTTTGGCCTGGAGCAGCTGGAAAACATACATGCACATTTTTCCCGGAGGAAGTCGTCATCGGAGGTCTGGATCACCGGGAAAAAGTGAAGTCGTGCACAAAAAAGCCCCTGCGGGGATGGGCGCATTTTTGGAAAACAAAGGATTTAAGCTGCGATGGGGAAAATATAAGCCGCAGGAAGGATGGAAATTTTATACCTGCCTAGCAGGGTACTTTTTCCCGTGTTATAAAATTCACTTAAGCTGCAGTGGGAAAGTTAGAGGCTGCAGGCAGGCGGGAATTTATTGTCTGCCTTGCAAGGTAAAAATTCCCATGGTGAAATAAAAGAAAAGTGACTTAAGTGAAATCACGGGATTTTATTGCCTGCCTTGTAGGGTAAATAATCCCATTATCAAAGTCAAATCACTTAAGTGGATCATGGGATTTCTGGGGCTGCCTTGCAGGGTAAAGAATCCCATTGTCAGAAATTTTTAAAAATAGAATTCTATTATGCAAAAAAGTGCGACCCACCTTGGGTGAATAATAATGCATTAAATAAATATTTGTTAATATTTATTCACCCAATTTTGGCACCTAGGCTTGTGGAAAAGTCAACAAAAGCAAAAGGGAATAAATCAATTGGAAATAGAATTCCAAAATTAAATAAATTTAATTTATTTAATGAAGCCCCTTTTGAGAAGGAATTAATACTTTTTAAAGTATTAAAAGATTATATTAAATTCTATTTTCAGTCGCTATGGTCAAAGCACACTGTGGAGCTTGAGTGAAGTGCTGTGTGAAGGATTAAATTGGATTAATTTAATTTATTGGATGGCTGTCCTTAAACATGTTATTTTTAAAAGAGAAAAACATGATTTTTAATTAATTAATTGCCTTTAATTGTTAGGGCAATTATTAATTATAGAATTGTGAAGGTTATATAAGCATGGGCAGTCATATGGGTGAATAATTTAATTCACAAGTAAAAAATTGCAGCCATGAGGGAAAGTGCGCCCCCATTAGAGGAAGGATTTTGTTCAGACAAAGTGCTAACAAGGCTAAAAGCTTCCAGATTTGGCGCATGCTTTGAAGGAGGTTGATCTTTGTCTGCATAATTGTTTACACAGGTGTTACAGGAGCTCATGTGTTGTTGAAAGTATTCATGCTCTCTTTATGTGCAAATTAAACACCATTTTTTTGGGGCAACAGGCTTGAAAAGTGCAGATTTTTACAATTAAAATTCACTATTCATGCTCCGGTGGCCATTTTTGTCTGAATAAATTGCAGGAATTCATTACACGTGCTTTACAAAAGAAAAGGAGCTTTATTCAATGTCTAATACATTGCATATATCCTCTGAATTTGAAGAATGGTCCAGATCTGCACCAGTATTGAAGAATTCCAGTCAAATAAGAAGAAAAAGACATTCAGACAAAGATAGACAAAGCTATGGCGAAGAAAGATGAAAAAGAAAGCACAACGACGTCATGCATCACTTCTAAATTTGCAGATATTGGAAACACGGATCTAGGCTCGGAACCTCTTGCTAAATTGATAGACAAATCCAAAGCAGGAGAAACTTCACTTATGCGTGTAGATTGAAAGCAGTGGAATTATTCGAATTGCAGCTTTTCCATCCATAGCCCAGTTGCCAAAGTTTGTTATGCAGGTGTAGATCCATATCCAGATGCAGATGCGGATGCAGATGCAAATCCATATGCAGATCCATATCCAGATGTAGATGCTGATGAAAATCCATATGCAGATCCAGATCTAGATCTCATAGTTGCAAAAGCTTCTGGCATAAAGGCTTCATCCTCTTGTTTCAAATGCAGCTCGTGAAGAAGTTAGTGTGTGGAAAACTCCTTCCAAGATCCTGTGCATGTGCTCTCATCTTCCAGTTGAAGCTTTCATTGAATTTTCATTCACCCTGAGTGCTTCCCAGAATTTTTAATTGCTCATATGCAATTAAAAATAAGGATGATGAGTTATCTACGGCAAACCTTGCACTGATGCATGTACAACAGAAGAACTGCAAAAGCTTCAAGGATAAAAGAGAAGACAATGCGAAGGCAAAATTCTGGCTTGCTTCCAATTCCAGCCGCTTCAAGATCCAGCTAATTCCAGCTTGCTTCCAATTCCAACTACTTGCAATTCCAGCTTGTTTCCAGATCCAGCTGCTTCCAGATCTAGTTTGAATCAGCTGCATGCAGACATGAAAAAGGAAAAAGTCAGCTTTCCTCTTCCTTCTTCTTTCCTCCGACAAAGTAATTGAGTGATCAATTCAATTATACAACTTAAGTGATTGGTTTAAAAGCCATCACTTGAAGAAGTCAACTACTTGGAGATAGGTGGCAGACGTGCAAAATAGAAGGTCAGTTGCAAATCATACATGTCATGCAAAGAGGAATTCCAGGAAGGAGATTGCCAGCTATTTCTTTTTCGACTTCCACGTGTGCCAGTTCAACTAAAGCTTCCAGCTTGTAATTGCCCCTCTACATTCTATAAGTAGAGGAAGAACCTTCGGGTTAATCATCAAGCAGAATTTGTAAGTAGCAATCTTGTGTTCTAGACTTTGTGCTGAACCCCTAAGAGCCACTTGTAGCAGAGGAATACAAAGAAATAGGTTTCAGGAGAACTTTGTGTCACGGCGTACTATGTTTTTTGCTTTTAAATCTTAGATCTTTAAAGTAAACTTTGTGTTATTTTAGATCTGGATCTAGAACTGCCTTTGCTTTATAATTCTATGTGTTCAAATCTATTAAGTTTCTTCTATGTGCATGTAATTAGCTCTGCTATCTACTAATTGGGATGCACATCTTTCTTACTTCTTCTCTGTAATACCTTGACTTTCTTCTTCTATAATTTTTCCTTTCCTAAACAGTTGATTGCTTGCTGCAGAACTTCTTAGTTATGGTTCATGAACTAAGTAGTTAAAGTAAAACCCCTGATAGATAAAAACACATTTTATTGACAAATCTTACACGGGAGCCTCACCGGTTAAATGAGGGAGATTTATCTCATGACTGCCTAGGTTTGATGCTATGCAGAAAATCTAGCCAACTGTTTTTGGCGACTCCGCTGGGGAACAACTATCTTTGCAGATCAAAGCTTATATTTTGAAGATTAGAGTGTTTTCCATACAAATCTCAACCTGGCTGAACGTCCATTCACCCGATCCGTGAAGGCGCAAGGAAGGACTGATCATTTCTTCCGACTACAGGAGAAATTCAATTTCAATCATCCTCCTCAAGTTAGAAGCCACAGATCTAGTCTTTCACCAGGAAGAAGAGTGCACGCTCATCCAGATCCGGATCATCTTCAACATAATCCGGCAGCTGGAATTATTCATCAAGTCTACTCTTGGAGAGGACGTGCCCCGTTCATCATGATGAACCGAAACCCACTTGCCCCTGCAGCGCCTGTTCCATGGGGTGCAGCCTTTGCACCTTTGAATCTGACTCCTCCTATGCATGATCTACCTAAAGGGACAAGAAAGAATTTTCCAAAATTCTTTGGAGATGGCAAGCAAAATCCAGATGACCACTTGGCTGCATTTTTCATATCCTGTGGAGTGCTTGCAGTCGAACATGAAGATGTATCTGTCAGACTCTTCATAGAGACTCTGCATGACTTGGCTGGAGAATGGTTCTACCGGCTAGCTCCTGGCACCATAACCAACTGGGCTACTATGCGAGATGCATTCCTGAAAAGATTCAAGGCAGCTGAAGATTCCAGCACTTTGATAACCCAACTCACTCAGTTGAAGAAGGAACCACATGAGCACATGCGGGATTTTATTGCAAAATTCCAAAGATTACTGTACAAAATTCCGGCTTCTGCTTCTCTGAATGACGAGAATCAAAAGGTGTTCTTCATCAATGCTTTGCTTCCTGAAGTAAGCTATCAACTGCGAAGAGCACGACCTGCTGATTTGTTAGCAGCTCAAAACATGGCGGTTGAAATTGAAGACAACCTCATCATGACTGGAAAGATAAAGAGCAGCGCTTCTAGAGCTGAAATTTCATCCTTTGCTACTACTTCCAATTCACTACTGCAAAACTTAGCAAATGAGATGATGCAGATGAAGAAACAAATGGCTCAAATGGCTCAAGGCAACAATAATACCCCTGCTCGGAATTTCAACAACAACTAGAACCACATTGTTGGTTCCCAAAGATTAGCAATTGAAGCTGCTCCCAGAAACAACGTGGAGATGAATGAAGAAGACCAGGAAGCTGATGCTGATTAGTTCGAGAATGATGATTTTGTAGCTCCTGCTGGCGACTCCAACATTAATTACCTGAACTACAAATTTGAACATGACAATGAGAAACTTCATGAAGATGATCATGGTCATGCATATGCAGTACTTACAAGATCACAAACTCACCAAGCTGAGGCATTAGCTGACGAACAAAAAAGGGGCAGCCCTTTACCTTCTTCTTTAGCTCCTAGAGATAAGAATGCGAGTTCTTCATCTCAACCACAGAAAGCGGCTCAGGTATTTGAATCTATTTCTTCTTTTGACATTATTGATCATGCCAAGAAAATTAAAGTTCAAATGTCAGAAGCCGAAAACCAGAGAGCTTTTCCTGAGCAGTTAAATATGCTAGTCAAATATGTGCAATCACCAGAACAATCCAGTACATCAAAAGGCCTTTTACCTAAACCCAAAGATACTCCACAAAACAACACTGTAGTTGTTAAATCCTCACCTTCTAAAAGAGTAGAACCTTTCTATGTCTCCATATTGCTTAATGGTTTCAAGTTAAGCAATTGCATTCTAGATTCAGGTGCTTCTGACAATGTCATGCCAGCTAAAGTTGCAGATGCTCTTGGGCTTACCCTGACAAAGACCATAAAAAGGTGCTACTCCATGGAGAGACAAGTCCCTTTAATCGGACAAATCAAAGATGCACAAGCTGTTCTGGCAGCTTTTCCTGACAAAAGATTAAAGATGACAATCTTAGTTGCAGATATTCATGTCTCCTACGGGATGTTGCTGAGTAGAAACTTTTGCAAAGAGCTGGGAGGAGAAGTAAAAATGGATTGGTCATGTGCACACATTCCTATCAAAGGGCTTAACCATAAGCTAGAGCCGGAAAAGAAGTCCAGGTACACAATTACAAAATCTGAGGATTCTAGATCTCAGATTCTTTTTCAGGAATCTCACCGTGGGGTCTATTTCTTGGAAATGAATAAAGATGTTCCAGAGCCAAAAATTCAACCAGAACCAGAGCTAGCAAAAGAAGAAAAAGTTTGGACTCCGGAGTTTAAAGGCACATGTTGTTCTTTTGGATCAGGTGCTGGCGCTCTACTAATATCTCCAGATCATGAGGTATTTCCATACTCCCACAAGCTGATGTTCGAGAACACCAATCATACAGCGGAGTATGAAGCATTGCTTCTAGGAATGGAGCAAGCTAAGAAGAAAGGAGTAAAACTCCTCAAAGCCCAAGGAGATGCTGAACTTCTAGTGAAGCAGGTTCGAGGGCAAAGTCAAGTCAAAAGAGATAAGTTGGAGAATTACAGAGATAAAGTGATTTCTACCACATTCGATTTTGCAGCCTTCTCTATTGACTTCATTCCAACCAATCAGAACTCCAAGGCAGACTCTTTGGCAGTCACAACTGCACTATTCAATCCGGATAGACCACCGTCCATATTCAAACAAGGAAGCTATAAAGTAGAGATGATCTACCACCCCAGAATCCCTGAACAAACATCTGCATGTCTGCATGTTGAAGGAAGTAATTCACCACCACGACAAACAATCAAAGGAAAAGATGATCTAGGTTATGATGACAGTATTGGAGTAGTCCAACCAAAAGGTAACAAAATCCCCAGGGGTTTAGTTTCCTTAGTGGAGACTTTCAACAAGCATGATCAGTACCTGAAGAAGAAGAAAGAATATGGTGATAGTTCTTCCTCAGAAATGCAGCAAATAAATTTGGGAACAGAGCAAGTTGATGCAGACTTACCCACCATAGAGAAAAGAAAGGATGAGCCACCACCAGATGAAGTTGATAAGGACTTGCCTAGAGTATTTGACAAGAAGGCCAAAGAAAGGACGTTCAAGATCGGAGATTGGGTACTCTAGTGGGACAAGAGACATGAACCGAAGAACATACACGACAAATTTGATCCACTCTGGAAAGGGCCCTTCGTGATCAAAAGAGTTGTAGGGATGGATACTTTCTTCCTTGCCTACCGGGATGGAATTGAGTTACCATTTCCTTTCAACGGGCAGCATCTGAAGATGTTCATCGACTGAAAAAGCAGGTTAAAACCTGTATGTATATAAATAAAACTTTGTTTGTTTTTCTTTGTTTTGTTTTTGTTTTTGTGTTGTGTTTGTTTGCTTGACCCCGTGCCCAAAAGACAAGATACGAAACCAGAGATGCTAGGATCTCATCTTTTCCCTTTTTCATTCTGACAGAGAAAAAGATGTCCACAGACGGAGCCAACTGGTGTCACTCAGATTTCACCCTGAAATCTGCGACTACCCTATCCGAAAATTTTTCGTACTTTTAAAATAATGGGTCGTTTTGTGTTTTTATTGCCTGAAAGTTCTTGTATTGCGTCAAAATAATCCTAAAGAGCCATATTAGCCCTTTTCGCCAAATACCCAGATGCCCAAAATTGTTTTATTCTGTCGTCAGGATTTGTCTGCGGGAAATTTGTATTTAATTATTTTGAGCCCCGTATGAGGCTATTTGCACTCTGTTTTAACTATGTTATGAGCGAATATGTTATTATTCCTATGTACCAGAAGGATTTTAACTTATTTTAAGTTTTGGGATTTATTTGTAACTTTTGGCAATTTTTCGTGTTTTTGTGGTGTCCCGTTTTGTTTTCTGTAAAATTTCTCTGGAACAACTCCTTCACCGGGTAAGCCCGATTTTTGGCCTGGAGTAGCTGGAAAACATACATGCACATTTTTCCTGGAGGAAGTTGTCATCGGAGGTCTGGATCACTGGGAAAAAGCGAAGTCGTGCACAGAAAAGCCCCTGCGGAGATGGGCGCATTTTTGGAAAACAAAGGATTTAAGCTGCGATGGGGAAAATATAAGCCGCAGGCAAGATGGGAATTTTATACCTGCCTAGCAGGGTACTTTTTCCCGTGTTATAAAATTCACTTAAGCTGCAGTGGGAAAGTTAGAGGCTGTAGGCAGGCGGGAATTTATTGCCTGCCTTGCAAGGTAAAAATTCCCATGGTGAAATAAAAGAAAAGTGACTTAAGTGAAATCACGGGATTTTATTGCCTGCCTTGCAGGGTAAATAATCCCATTGTCAAAGTCAAATCACTTAAGTGGATCATGGGATTTCTGGGGCTGCCTTGCAGGGTAAAGAATCCCATTGTCAGAAATTCTTAAAAATAGAATTCTATTATGCAAAAAAGTGCGACCCACCTTGGGTGAATAATAATGCATTAAATAAATATTTGTTAATATTTATGTCACCCAATTTTGGCACCTAGGCTTGTGGAAAGTCAACAAAAGCAAAGGGAATAAATCAATTGAAATAGAATTCCAAAATTAAATAAATTTAATTTATTAATGAAGCCCCTTTTGAGAAGGAATTAATACTTTTTAAAGTATTAAAAGATTATATTAAATTCTATTTTCAGGTGGCTATGGTCAAAGCACACTGTGGAGCTTGAGTGAAGTGCTGTGTGAAGGATTAAATTGGATTAATTTAATTTAGTGGATGGCTGTCCTTAAACATGTTATTTTTAAAAGAGAAAAGCATGATTTTAATTAATTAATTGCCTTTAATTGTTAGGGAAATTATTAATTATAGAATTGTGAAGGTTATATAAGCATGGGCAGTCATATGGGTGAATAATTTAATTCACAAGTAAAAAATTGCAGCCAGGAGGGAAAGTGCGCCCCCATTAGAGGAAGGATTTGTTCAGACAAAGTGCTAACAAGGCTAAAAGCTTCCAGATTTGGCGCATGCTTTGAAGGAGGTTGATCTTTGTCTGCATAATTGTTTACACAGGTGTTACAGGAGCTCATGTGTTGTTGAAAGGATTCATGCTCTCTTTATGTGCAAATTAAACACCATTTTTTTGGGGCAGCAGGCTTGAAAAGTGCAGATTTTACAATTAAAATTCACTATTCATGCTCCGGTGGCCATTTTTGTCTGAATAAATTGCAGGAATTCATTACACGTGCTTTATAGCAAAAGAAAAGGAGCTTTATTCAATGTCTAATACATTGCATATATCCTCCGAATTTGAAGAATGGTCCCAGATCTGCACCAGTATTGAAGAATTCCAGTCAAATAAGAAGAAAAAGACATTCAGACAAAGATAGACAAAGCTATGGCGAAGAAAGATGAAAAAGAAAGCACAACGAAGTCATGCATCACTTCTAAATTTACAGATATTGGAAACATGGATCTAGGCTCGGAACCTCTTGCTAAATTGATAGACAAATCCAGAGCAGGAGAAACTTCACTTATGCGTGCAGATTGAAAGCAGTGGAATTATTCGAATTGCAGTTTTTCCATCCATAGCCCAGTTGCCAAAGTTTTTTATGCAGGTGCAGATCCATATCCAGATGCAGATGCGGATGCAGATGCAAATCCATATGCAGATCCATATCCAGATGCAGATGCTGATGCAAATCCATATGCAGATCCAATCTAGATTCATAGTTGCAAAAAGCTTCTAGCACCAAAGGCTTCATCCCTCTTGTTTCAAATGCCAAGCCCGTGAAGAAGTTGTGCGTGGAAAATTCCCTTCCAAGATCGTGTGCATGTGCTCTCATCTTCCAGTTGAAGCTTTCATTGAATTTTTCATTCACCCTGAGTGCTTCCCAGAATTTTTAATTGCTCATATGAAATAAAAATAAGGATGATGAGTTATCTACGGCAAACCTTGCACTGATGCATTGTACAACAGAAGTAACTGCAAAAGCTTCAAGGATTAAAAGTAGAAGACAATGCGAAGGCAAAATTCCAGCTTGCTGTCCAATTCCAGCCGCTCAAGATCCAACTAATTCCAGCTTGCTTCCAATTCCAACTGCTTGCAATTCCAGCTTGTTTCTAGATCCAGCTGCTTCCAGATCCAGGTTTGAATCAGCTGCATGCAGACATGAAAAAGGACAAAGTTAGCTTTCCTCTTCCTTCTTTCTTTCCTCAGACAAGTCAGCTTTCCTCTTCCTTCTTCTTTCCTTCGACAAAGTAATTGAGTGATCAATTCATTATACAACTTAAGTGATTGGTTTAAAAGCCATTACTTGAAGAAGTCAACTACTTGGAGATAGGTGGCAGACGTGCAAAATAGAAGGTCAGTTGCAAATCATACATGTCATGCAAAGAGGAATTCCAGGGAAGGAGATTGCCAGCTGTTTCTTTTTCGACTTCCACGTGTTGCCAGTTCAACTAAAGCTTCCAGCTTGTAATTGCCCCTCTACATTCTATAAGTAGAGGAAGAACCTTCGGGTTAATCATCAATCATAATTTGTAAGCAGCAATCTTGTGTTCTAGAATTTGTGTTGAACCCCTGAGAGCCACTTGTAGCAGAGGAATACAAAGAAGCAGGTTTCCGGAGAACTTTGTGTCACGGCGTACTGTGTTTCTTGCTTTTAAATCTTAGATCTTTAAGTAAACTTTGTGTTATTTTAGATCTGGATCTAGAACTGCCTTTGCTTTATAATTCTGTGTGTTCAAATCTATTAAGTTTCTTCTATGTGCATGCAATTAGCTCTGCTATCTACTAATTGGGATGCACATCTTCCTTACTTCTTTCTCTGTAATACCTTGACTTTCTTCTTCTATAATTTTCCTTTCCTAAACAGTTGATTACTTGCTGCAGAACTTCTTAGTTATGGTTCATGAACTAAGTAGTTAAAGTACAAACCCCTGATAGATAAAACACATTTATTGACAATCTGACACGGGAGCCTCACCGGTTAAATGAGGGAGATTTATCTCATGACTGCCTAGGTTTGATGCTATGCAGAAAATCTAGCCAACAAAACTTCTAGAGGATGTTCAATATGCTGCATAATGGCCAAAAATGGTCTTTTTCGGCCTCCAGAGGAAGTTGTCTCTCATTGAAACTCAATCAGTTAATTAAATCACATTAGGCACTCTTCCCTACACAGTAAAACACACTTTATAATATTTTTATTACTTTCCTTAGAGCCATGGTGAGGGTGGGATTAAAGGTAGGCTAGCTAGAGGAAGGAGACAAAGTGACTGGGAAACCTAATTTTCAATTAGGGGTTTAGTTGTCATGCTTAAAAATTTCAATTCTTCATGCTAGCTATTTTGCATGAAAAAAATGTGTATAGTACATAATGATGTATTATATCATTTGTGATGATTTATTACAAGGTGGGAAGAACTAAAGAAAGGTGAGAAATAGGGTGAAAAAGGAAACACTAAGGTTTTAGACCTATAAACAAGAAAACATAGTCTAAACCTAGTTATGACAAGGCACAAAGAGGACAAATGGAGATGTTGTGTGTGTTAAATAAAGTACATCATGTGGAGCATAATCAGGAGTTGTGAGAATTTGTTATAAGTATTTTAAGGTGGTTTTAGAAGTCTTTGACCAATGTGGAGGTTTTTCACTTAGAGAAACTTGGTCCAAGACCTAGAGAAGACCTAATTATAAATGGTGACAATGTAGTTGAAGGAATTATCTTAAGAGTTAGTGTCATGTTAAATGTGTAGCATGCAAAATTGAAATTTTTACACATAAAAAATAAGCCTCCACTTGAAAATTACTCTCCTGGTCATTATGAACCCTTCCTTTAGCTAACATGTCCTCAGTTTTAACCTCATTCTATCTTAGAGGAATGTGTTGACAAGGTTTTCAAGTGCATTTAATGTGAAAGGATATATGCCTAAGGTGATTGATGAAATCAATGGAGATTTAATGAAAAACAAATTCCTCCAAAGGCATAGAAAGGGCCATTTTTGGACATTTTGTAACTAGTAAACACCCTTTGGAAGCTTGTAGGGAAGATTAAAATCATCTGAGAGTTATGTCAGAGAACAATGAAGTCATCCAAGGTAGTTTTAGGGAAATTCGGTATAAGAAATTGAATTCAAGAACAACATGTACAACATCAGGGTTATTTTGAGTACATGGAATGCATAACAACTTGTGCAACATTAGGGTTACTGTGAGTACATGGAATGTTATAATATAATGGTGAAATATGACTTGTTTTAATGAATATTATATTTTTAGGAGGATGAGGAAAACACAAAGTCACTAGAAAGATATTCAAATCCTTTATATGGTGAAAATATTACTTTTTTTTCAACTTAAAATCTTCTTTGATAGCTCAATACATTGTTTGCTGCTCCTTTGTGTTAAAAGAGTGAATGATGTTGTTGTCACAAGATCATTGATGAAACTTTGGAACTTTACAAGTTATGGGGGGAAAATTATCATTTTTTTTGATCATTTTTTCCCCATTTGCGTAGCCTAAATATCAAAGAGTTAATCAAATGTTGCAACTTCTGGTGTAATATGTACAAAATAAACCTTTTAAGGAACAAGTGGAATTGTTCTTCCATTCCACCTATTCTTTGCATCTCCAACTTTACCACATTGAGATAGGAAATTAGAAAAATGGTGTGAAGGACGGAACTAAGGGAACAATAATGTCATTCCCTCAATTCTCTGCGGGCCCACAATCACCACCAAAAGCAAAAGAAGGGACAGAGTTTGACATGCTGACATTCTAAGGAACTATGGGAATAATTCCAATATTCCATAGGTTCCTAACATGCCCGCATTTGTCATTCAACAAGGAATATTTGTTTAAGAAAAACATTTGATGGAACCAAGGTAACAAATTTGTCATTCCATTGGTTCACGTAGGCCCACAAATGTCGTAAAGGAATTATTGAAGCCATAATCGGTTAATTTGAGTGTTATGTAAACTTGTGGGATAGTTTTATTGTTCCTTTCATGTCCTGAATCCCAGTAGAAGATGAAGAAAGAGAAGAGTTGATGGAATTAGATATGATGGATGAATGAGGAACTGAGGGAACTATTCCATCATTTCCCTAGTTCTTTAAAAAAATCCCAAGTTGATGATTAGTACTCCCTTTCCTCCTCTCCCCTCCCATGAGTAAGTTAAGTTGGCTCACTATAGAGCATAAAAAATTATTACTTCATTCCCTTTATGCTCTGATTTACCCCCCCCATCCACAAAAAAGGAATTTTTCTTAGGTCAGTGATTGAAGGACCAAGAAGTGTAGACATAAAATCACGCACTTGGGTACATTTTCTAGGTCCTAAAAGCATACTAGCATCTTTTACATGATTCATAAGTGAGAAAATTAGTAATTGATGACTATCATTGGATTCTTTTATTTCTCTATTATTTAATATTTGGTATTGTACACTCTACAACCTACTAAAAAATTTACTAATTTATCTTTTATGACTTCAAACACTAGCACCCAGCAAGGACAAAAGTGCCTAGGCGCTCCTGTCCCCTTTGGGCCTGCCCCCGACCCTTTTCTATCTTACTCACTTCTTTTAGGTCTATTTTATATTTTGGGTATATTTTTAACTTATGGCTTGGCCTTGCAGTTGTCAATTATGAAATTGAAACAAGGGAATCATATAAATACATAGTTGTGTTCAAAATGAAGGACCAAACACTAAGTATTACTATCAACACATAAGCTTGCATTTAGAAGGAACCTAAAGCACTCTAAAACATCCATCTAGCATCCATTTAAGGGACAATGGATACATCAACTCTACATACACTACATAGGAAGGGGAAGTTCATTCTATTCCATCCACACATTCTACTACATTGCTACATTCTAACTATAACCCATTATCAAGTACAACTTGTAAAAAGGGCATCCTAGGGAACAATTTCTACACACACTCATAAGAAATACATGGATTCTGAGATGTAGTGAAATTCTTGGTCATAAGTTCACTCTCGAGGTGACTTCTGAGGTCATTTTGACTTCCCATTTTGCATCTTACTTTTTAGGTTTAATGTGGTTTGTGGGATTGTATAGGTGAAATTTTCTTTGTAGGTTACATGTACCTTTAGAATTCAAGGAGTGATTACTAGGTGACAACCAAGAAACAAAAATCAAGATATTGCGACACTAAAGAAAGCAAGTTATAAGCATCTACATAGTCACTGATGCCAAAAAAGTAGTCTCTAGTGCCTAGACACCCATGCCCTACTGTGGGATCCTATTTATGAAAGTATCTGTGAGCTCCAAAATTTATAGTGAGTAGTTACGACAATATTTTCAACCTATTCAACACTTCTCCTTGATTGGATCAGATCCATATTATGTGAAAATCAACCAAGTCCTCTCTCCTTATTCTTTGCTTAGGGTTTCATATTTTAAATATTATCTTGTTTGTTTCATTTTTATCCTTTACCATTTATACATCAGTTACTTTGCAATATTTATATTTAATTCAAATTAAATTAAATCATTTGGTAAAACTGACTCATGATCATACAATCGGATCCTTATTTTTCTTATTCTATCTAACCTTATTTCATGGTTCCTCATTTTACTAAAATCTATTTGCATGACCTACACCAAATGCATCCACCTTGTAAGGTTGTTATCCAAAAAACCCTAGACACTATGTATCTCCCTCACAATATGCCACCCTCTCTAGTAAGTGCCATCTTTGATCGTTGATCTTTTGACTCCATCGCTTGTAATCCTTCATTCAATCAACCCATATTAGAGTTAATTCAAGATTTACATGGTTTATTTCAAGACAAAATCCAAGCTATGGAAACCACGATTACATCTCTTAAAAAAAAATATAACATCTCATGAATGTTTCTCAAGCTCATGCTAGCTCTCTTTCTACATATCATTCTACTTCTATGTCTTCTACATGTGCTCATATAAGTGAACCCCAAGTCATACTACTACCACTTCATCTCAAGTTTGATTCAAATGCTAAACAACAAGATATTCTTCAAGTCCATCATTAATCATGTTCCTTCTCTGGTAAGTCAAGTGCCACCAATCCAATCTAGTGTTAGACTGTATTAAAAACTATCTAGCCCATTATCTCCTCCGACTAAGTAATATACAATGTTATTAATCCCAAATAATCCACCATCATTCAATTTTCTTCTCCACCCTGCTCCACTTCGATGTCTCATTCTCTTTGTCAAACAAAACTAATCCTTACATTGGTGGCTGAGACACATCTCAAACTCTACCACCATGGCATGGTCCTTCTCACATCACCATATAGATCTCCATCACTGACACACTTGGGGGGAATCATGCTTTCTCCCCCTTCTATTTCTTATAAGTTGTCTTTAGCACCTACTACTACATGTTACACTCAGTGCACAATATCTAATTTTCTTACGCATGTTCAAACCCTTTGATACACACATTGTATCATCATTAACCTATGAAAAAGTCTAGTTCCAATGTTCATACTTGGTTTACTGAGGGTCTAAATATGAAATTAGCCTCACCACATTCACTTTACACACTCTATTTTTCATGATCTATCTTTCTAGCACACATTTTCAAACCATTACTCAATGACACACTCTTGTTCTATGGTTCATTATTGATTATTGATGGTTCCTATAAATGAACCTCATATCATACACATCCACTCGGGGGCACTTTACTCCTATCATCATCACTACACCACTCGGGGGCACTTTACTCCTATCATCATCACTACACATTACATAACATCCCATCACACTCACAACATTTGCATATCTTGGTTGCACTTAATCTTTCTAGATTTTCTACTTACATGTTGCACTTTTCTTATTATGTTAGTTAGATACTCAGTATTCCATTATCTTTCTAAATACACACATGGACATTCACTTGGTATTTTGGAGGTGAATGTAGATAGCTTGCAGGTTCTTACATGCTGCAATGATTCTTGGCACTAAACCTCTTACTAGTCACACCGAGGCTCATGGGGCATCTACTTTATCTAATATCATAAACTACACAATTTCTATTGTTACATCTCATTACAGTCAATTTAATTTTTTATTGATTTATACATGTTCTTCACATACTATTTATCTCTCTAATAACTAACATATGATTCATATGTATCATTTTATTTGTAGGACTATGTCACCATGTTTTTATAGTACATTTTACTTTCCATTTTTTGTTATTGTATACCATTGTCTGTGGGTTATGCCTTATGTCTTGTTTAATCACTTCTTGTATGATTTTGGTTTCTTTGGCCCTGATTGTCTTGTGATTTTGTGAGAAATGTCCTATGTTTGAAACCCAATTTTGGCGGTCCAATTTGTTTTCACACTTTCTTGTAACATTGTTTTTCTATTACATGTTTTTCTTTCACTAACACATATGTTCTAGCCATCTTATTTGTGTGTGCCTTGGTATCTACAATGCACATCCCCTACCCCCTATAGGGATACAATTCAGATAAACATCTAGTCCTCTCTTTTGGGCCACTCACTCCTATAGTCATCACATCCACCCTAAATGAGGGGGTCATACATTGGGTGAAAAAATCACCCCTACAGTAGCTCAAAGCTATAACATAGATCAAAATAGAACAACAGAACAAGAACACAGTCACAGAACTACCCATAATATGACTTGGGTCCTCAACACAACATAGAAACCAATGCCCATTGTAACATTCCCATTTTAAGACTTTAGAAACAAGGGAATATATATATATATATATATATATATATATCCATATATATATATATATATATATATATATATATTCCCTTGTTTCTAAAGTCTTAAAATGGGAATGTTACAATGGGCATTGGTTTCTATGTTGTGTTGAGGACCCAAGTCATATTATGGGTAGTTCTGTGACTGTGTTCTTGTTCTGTTGTTCTATTTTGATCTATGTTATGACTTGGGTCCTCAACACAACATAGAAACCAATGCCCATTGTAACATTCCCATTTTAAGACTTTAGAAACAAGGGAATATATATATATATATATATATATATATATATATATAATATATATATATATATATAATGTTCTCTGTTCTAAATAATCATAATTTTGGAACACACATTCCATGCCAATCAATCTCATAACAGATAACCATATACATCTTTAAATGACTCAGTGAACTACAGATCCTCTCATTTCATGACTCGGTATTCCAACCAATCTCTCATGTTAACTTAAAGTATTGATTACTACGTCTATACTAAGTATACTTGGCTCTCTTACCCTGTTATTGGTATTGAGTGTTCTGTCTAAGAAACCTATCTGAATATTTGTTACCATATTCATCTGAAATCACATTTCTTAAACTAGGTGACATAGGACAACGCAACCAGTAGCTTGCGATACTTTGGCCAAATGTTTCTAACATAGTTTTCATGTTACTATTCCTAGATGACATACTCGTCTAATCGAACTTAAAGTATTGATTACTACGTGTATATTAAGTATACTTAGTTCTCTTACCCTATTCTGGGTATTGAGTGTTCTGTCTAAGAAATCTCTCTGAATATTTGTTACCATATTCATTTGAAATCACATTTCTCAAACTAGGTGACATAGGACAATGCAACAAATAGCTTGCGATACTTTGGCCAAAGATTTCAACCATACTGTTCATGTTACTATTCCTAGATGACATACTCGTCTAATCAGAATACGTCCTTCACCCCACTCATATGTTATCTAGAATGGTCTTTACTGACTTTTGTCAGTCCACTTGTCCAAGGTTTGACCCTAACCTAGGTTATTGACATAATTTGGTATAGGGAACCACTCACGATGACCTAAGGTATATGGGCATACTCAGTCGACCTAAGTCAACTAAATGTGCCTAGTTACCCTAAGTCATTGAGAGTCACTTCCTATGCTAAATCATATCCTTAACTTGATCTAGAGAGAAACTAAGTTCAAGTTCATATTTGAGTAGATCTAGTTGAACCAATGCTAAAGGGTGTTGCAACATGTCAACTGCAGTGATGTATCCTCGTGAAGACCTAAGTCTTTAAGAAGGTACAATTTTGCAGTTGGCATGTACCAACATCTGACAAACTACTTCATCACGATTTACACACCTCAAGAGGTCATTTCCACTTAATTATCTTTGGATTAATATTAAAATCACAAAAACCTTGCATAACCATAATCCTAACAATCCTTAAGGTTTCCATCCTTATTTGAGTTGATTAAATAATATGGAACTTCATAAACCTATGATTGCTTTTATGTTCATTAACTTTTTGCTTAGCATGCAATTAATCGAAAACAGAAACAACATCCATCATAAGATTTATTTAATGTGTCTCAACCATTCAAAGAATTTATAAGAACCAAAATAGGTTCCGTTACTGTAGATTTCATATATATGAAGTCTAAATTGTTATCGAACTCATATACCATTCATTTATTTTGTATCCTTTTGAGAGGAGGAGAACCTTCCTCTTTATGGTTAAGTGTTAGGATTTATTATACCCTTATCCATTTCACACTTCATGATATTTTAACTATTCATTCATTAACATCATAATAAACCATACAAGATTAGGTAAAGAACATAAATACATGCAACTTAGTAAGTTGCATTCAAGTAAGGGAAATTGTACTAATTCCCATTTATCCAACTCATTTAATGAAAATAGAAATAAGGATCCAATCAGATATGAATGCCAACATCAAAGATAGGATTACAAATTTCCTTCATATTATGCATAAGAGAATTGACATAATCAAGTTAAGTAACTTCAGTCTTTTCAATTCATCATAAAAAAACACACATTTTACAAGACTATGCATTACTGACGTATTTCATGTCAACAATGTCAAGATCATTAAAGAATACAAATTTTTTTCTTTCAATACTTCTCAATAATGGATCAAAATTCTCTATAAAATGTCTTAAATTTTAAGTAACCAATACATCATATAAGTTATTGCCTTCCTTTATCAATTACGAAGTCCATCTACAAAAATTGCTAGCATGGGTCAGTTCATTGAACTGAGAATGATAAACACTAAGCATTAAAACAATGTGCTTTTAACTAACTGTTTCATAAACCAACTCTTCTTTTATGAAACAGTGAGGATAAGTAGACAAATAAATCATAAGTAGTAACAAACATAAAAGAAGAACAATTAATCAATCTGAACAACATTTAAGGAAATATCATGATGTAATCAGCAATCTACAACATGATATTAGATAAATAATGTTCCAAGCAAAACACTTATCCATATCAAATAAAAGTAGCTTCTAATTATTTCCTTCACAATTCATCTGAATTTGAATTACAAAATTAACTTCACTATTTAACCCAAATAGAGTTACTTTCAGAAGTAGGAACCTTCTAACTCAACTTACAAAGTTTCATAAAAAGACAACTACAACCAAGGTCATTCCCGCTTCATAAAGGTTTTAGGATGAATTGTCTAACAATAGAAATAAATAAGAGTTTCTCATTTCAGATGTGACATCCTGATTCCAAATCCAAGACATAGCCTAAGTTCTCAAGTTAGGCTATACATTAACATTACAAAAGTATTCACTCAATGCACAACATCTCACATTAATCTACTATCACAAATATTAAACTCCTTTAATACAAGTCAAGTGAATAAGCAAGTAGTAATGACGACTACACAAAGGAATTTATGAAAACAATGCAACTGAACCAATTAAATATATGACAATATTTACCCAAAAGAAGAAGAACGACTGTGATAAAATAGTTTATAACTTCCTTTACAATTTGGTCAACCCGAATCCCCATTCACAACTTAGAAACGAAAACACAACACATAACTTCTTACAATTTCCAAAGAGGCAGTGATTAGACTTTACCTTAGAGAATGAAAGAGAAGGAGTCAAATGACATGATCAGAAGAGGATTCCTACACTCTATCACAAGTGAATAAGGTCACAAAGGACAGATGTAGACCCAATCACAACATCCTCAACTCTTTTATAAAAGAAAACATGTATAAGAAGAGACTAAACAAAATGTGCGACTGTTGCATTTGAAACAGATTTCAAGCAAGGTTCCCCATTATGGACAACCAGTGATAGTAATATAATACCCATATCAAGAAGGAGATGAAATAAGAAAAGTTATTAATCACCATACAGGGTAATTACAGTCTTCAATATTCATTTTAAATCGACAAAGTTTCAGTCATAGAGCCTAAGCTTATTCATTTTTTCCAGATGAAGATAAAATGATAGAATGATCGACTCATAATCGTAACCATTCGGAGATGGAGGAAAACATCAATTGGATGTACAGAGAAGAATCCATCTAAAATCAATTTCAAGAAGATGCAAACAAAAGGACAACACGACTTAGCAATAGGTGCACAAGTCGACTTATGAGATAATTAAAATCCTTTCGTTTCAATTTTATGGACAGGCTTAACTGTACAAATCTATGAAATCAACAAGACATTCAATTTATTCCAAATTACACAGAGATCAAGAAAACCTATCAAACTGAATTGATTTGGTTAGTTCCAGGTTAAGTAACTATTAACCCCAAAAGTCGAATACCCATTCAACAAATTTTCATGAAATTACAACAGTCAAATACTAACAAGTTTACTCTAACAAGTTACCCAGTGGTTTACCTAGAGAAAGAACGGGTAAGATAAATCAATAAAATCTATTTCACCAAGTGAGAAAGACATCAAGATCAACCTCAAACAAGTTCAAACTGAGCTACCTATATACACAACATCTGTTTCGCACAGAATTTTAGTTCCAGAATAGAGTTGCTTCTATCCTTTCATTCTCTTAAGAAACAGATAAGGGGTTAGGGCTAGGAGGAATACCTGTTGAGTGTTGGGAAGGTGTGCGCATACCGTAGAGAGATCAGACCAATTGTGAAGAACTCCTTTTTTTCTGGGAAGGACTACCTGTAAATAAGAATGCAAGACCACCAAATTTTAGTTAGAAAATAAGTAAGGGAACTGCCTTGGGCCCAGGAAATACTAAACTTCCTTTCGAAGGTGGTCAGTTCCCTTTTAATATAAATTATTGCAAATGATAATAAAGAAGCTATTGCGAAATCACGATTTAGGTACCTCATTACTAAAAGAAAGAGAGACTAAAATACCCATAATAAAACGTCATTCTGTTTGTTTGGTCACTGGTTATTGATACATTCAGATCAAGTTACAGGGATAGACTAGGCTGGATCTGAGGTTGTTAGGAGATAAATAGGTGAAAGGTTGGTTTTGGTATAAGTCACAGTGACCGATGCTGGTCACTAGATAACCGACCGTGGTTATAAAACCGCTACCGGTAGGGAATAACTGATATCGGTAGGGGCAGTGATCCAGGGGCTTCTGTGTAGAGGTTGATTGTAGGGTGGTAATGGGGTTTTTAATGATTGTAGGGTGGTAGATGTTAGTAGATGGTTGGGGGGAATATTAAGGCAATGGAGAAGACTCAGAGAGTGAGAAAGCTGTCTTCTGGGCAATATAGGGATGGATGAATGAAGGTTAGGTGCAGGGTGCTGCCGGGTGTTAGATCCAGGGGTGAGCTTATACTTACTATGAATCAAAATTTCATGAAGTGGAGTCTAAAAGCATACAAGATACTACTTACTACTTTCTGATGAGGATACAGGTCCGAGGAATGTGGTGACGAAGGACAAGCTCAGGTGGGATGATCTGAAAATCAAAAGTGAGCTGATGAAGCTATCCTCTGACTCTCCCAATGCTTGGATAAGTGTGACAGTGATCTCGTTGATCAGTTATAGTCTTGGACTCAATGCTCTTCTCTACAAACTCTTCTCTCCTTATCACTTGTCTCTCCCTTGCAAACTCAATCTCTACAAATCTCGGATCTCACTTGTCTCTCCCTTGCAAATGGATTCGGATTCTTGCAAATGAATTCGGATACTTTCATTTTGGTTGGGGGAGGTCATTTACAGGGAACCGATGGCGGTTACGTAACCGACACTGGTCGAGTAGGGACCAATGTCGGTTAGGTCAAAGTTGGCTATTTTTAGTAAAATAGCCAACTTTCCCTCCTTTTCTCCCGAGGGATCAGTTGTGGGCTTGGTCAAGTCATTATTAGGTTCGTTTTGATGTGGGTGAGGGGTGATGAGTCATGGGTGTGGGTTTAGACCAAGTTATAGGTCTTAATTAAGTTAGTTTAGGGTTAGGGCTAGGTCATGGTGAGGTGGCGAGGTGAGGTGGCAGGGTTGGAGATGTGGATTTATTAATTGGCATAAGATGTGGAATTAATTATAAGGTAATTAATAAATAATTAAGTGTGTAAGGTTTAGGTGGTGAGGTAGGGTTAGGTTGCGAGATGAGATGCGGGGCAGAGGGCGTCGTAAGACCCAAATTTGGTGTCTACAACATCAACTTAGACAAGCCATCTTTCGAAATATCCACAACGTAATAGGGTTTCATCTATCAAACCATTAGAGTCATTTTTTTCAAAGTGTTTATAGAAAACCTAGAAAAATATAGATTTCAGAAAAGGAGTGAGCTCATTCGTTGTTATATTCAAATATGACAACCCCAAATCTTAGTATCCAAATAGCTATTAACACATAGCTTCAATAAAAGGATCAAGATTCGAACAACAAGATTTTACAGAAAAGAGGTAAGGGAATAAATAAAACATTCGTCCATATTTCTATACTAGTTTGGATTCAAAAATACAGAGAAATCCAAACATCCATTCCGACTTAGCTTCCATCGAACACCAGGTTTGAAGAAAGAGAGTTTACATAGAACAGATCAAGAAAAAGTCACTTGTTCACTATTTTCCATACGAACTCGAACTTACCCAACATGAAGCAAAGCATCCATTTACTTGCAGTTACACAGAAGCTACATTTCTTTGACAAATCAGAGAAGTGATAGATAAAAAATAATGTTAATTTCTTCTACCAACCAAAACGAAAACCCAGTTCGATACATAAGCTATAACATATTTCGATAAACCAATTCTAGGCAGACAAGCCGAATCCACACAAATTCAACACTAATCAAATCATAAGTAGTTTCAAAACATGATTCAACATTAACCAGACAAGAAAACAACTCAATGACTACCTTTTCAAGTAGAGGTTCCTCAATCAGAGAATACAAAAAATATTCAAGAAAGAAAACCAAGTAACCATCACAAAATAAAAACCCATTTATCTCATGAGAGCAGAGTTGTTTTGATGAAGACATTTAGAGAAAATCAGAACAACTTAATGGATAGATCCTATCATGCTTGATAGTGCTTCTGTCGATTTGAAGAATATTTCTAGCCGAGCCTCCACAACTCCTTCTCCAAACGAAATCAAAAAACAAAATGTTCCTTCTCAAATGCCTCATATGCTTTCATTTGATCAAAAATAGTCCAAGGGAGTTAAAAATAGTAACAAATTGAAAATAGAACTGTTGGTTCAAAGAACCAGATAGCTCCATGCAGAGAAAAAATCGAAATGCATGAAAGACCAAACAACTCCCAAAAAATCTGCTCGCATGGTTTCCAAGGCGGTTTGCTTGCCAAAACCGATGAACATAAATGCCATTAATTTCCAATCTCTCACCTATATCTCCACGCCACCGCCATCTAAAGTTGGCGAGTCCAATTTCCACCATGGCATGCATTACTTAAATCTAGTGATGATGCCAAGTAGGTTTCCGCCAAATTTCCATGCCTTTGCCAAAACTGGAAGTACCCTCTATTAAATTCAAAAATCAAATCAAATAAATGACTTAGGAACCATCGCCATGTCATCCAATTTCCATGTGACCCCCTTAGGCCCCCTTCCATCCTTGCATTAGTTTAGGATAGATATCATTAGCTTAGGATCCGACCTTAGGTCAGTTTAGAAAGTATTTACCTTAGGTTTTTAAACATTGTCTTAGGTAAATTTGCCATCTTAGGATAGGCCATACTTCATACCAATTTAGTATTAGGTAATAGGTTAGAAATAAACATATAGTTACCTTAGGTTATTTCCAAATCCCCCACTTTGTAGAACATACAAATTAGGTTAGGATGCAACAAGATTAGTGTTAACATAGATATAAGGTAGGTCTAGTTTACCTTGGGTTAGAATCCTGTTAGGATAGATCTTAAAGATCTAGGAATTAGGTTTTTACCTTCAATAGACCTGAAGTAGACCTCCATCCTCTTTACTCCATTTAGCTTCCTGGAGAAATAAACAAGAAGATCCGAGCACACTACTTACAACAAAATGCAAAGCAAGAACTTCCAATAAGATCAATGAAATTGTATAAATACAAGAGTTCAGTCCTTTATTTCCTTCAACCTCTGAATTTCAGTTTACCATACATATCAGGTAAGAAGAATTAAATCATACCTTGGATCAATGGAATTGATCAAGGTTTTGTTATTATAAAGAAACAATTTGCAAACAACATTACTAGTTTACAACCTTTCTTATCTCAAACAGAATGGATTCCTTGCAAGCAACAACATTTCAACAAAATGAATGCAAGAACAGAAATAAATTATCCATGACAAGCATGATTTCTAACAGTCAAAAGAATACACCTTCTTAGGGAAAATAACATGTCAACGCTTGCAATGCAAAAGAGGAAAAGTTAATAGTTTTCCACAGGTGTTACACCCATCATCAGACAATAGAACTTCAAAACCTATGTCCCCCCCCAGGCACAAATGTCCTGGGGGTACACACAATAAACTTATCATATCATCATAGTTCATATAAGTCTTTAGAGCATTTTATAGTTACAGACCAATCATCTAGCAATAGAATGCATTCTATCTCCTACATTCAATACAATCAAAATAATTCAAAACTAATACAAAACTAATTTAGGACAACAAGAACAAAGTAGGTACGCACTATCTGTAGTGGTTCTTATTAGGAAGAGTCATAGATGGAGAGTAACACTAGAAATCTCTCCCCAAAACTTTATTTTTGGTGTGAGATCACCCCAAAAAATTCCACTTAGCTTTAGATCTCCAAAAAAAATTGCTATTGGCATGAGGTCACCAAAAAAAATTGCTCTACACAACATTTAAGGACACGTTTCTATCCTTTTTAAACTATTTTACATCAGGTGCACACTTTCTTTTACACACTTTTACAAACTTGTGAAAAAATTTCTTTGATTTATCATATACAAGAATTTGAATATGTTCTTTTTCTTCTTTTGCAAGTCCTTCCTTATAAGAAGTAGCAATCACAAGCTATAACAATATGGTACAATGCATACGCTTCACCCCTAGAGTCACTTTCCTTTCCTAGTCTCCATGCTTCACTTTGCTTAATTCCATGCTTCACTTGTCCACTCGACACAAATTTTAGTACATGCTTTACATGATTATAAGGAACACATATCTTATCTAGTTTATATTATCAAGTATTCACTCAACAACATAAATTGGGGGAAAATGTACACACAAAATCATGCACTTGGGTACATTTCTAGGACCTAAAATCATACTATCATTGACATTATTCCTAAGCAAGAAAAATAGTAATTGATGACTATCCTTGGCCTATTTTCTTTGTATCTTATTTCCTATTTAGTTTTGCAAACACTACAGACTGGTAATAACTTTATTGATTCATCTTTTATGGCTTCAAAAACTAGTTCCTAGCTAGGACAGAAGTGTTAAGGCACTCTTGTCCCCTTTGGGTGCCCCTGACCCTTTTAAATCTTACTCGCTTCTTTTGTATCTCTTTTATATTTTGGGAATATTTTTCACTTATGGGTTATCCTTGTAGTTATCAATTATAAAATTTAAACAAGAAATCATATAAATACATAATTATGTTTTCAAAATGAAGGACCAAATATTAAGCATTAATATCAACACTTAATCTTGCATTCAAAAGGCACTTAAAGAATTCTAAAGCATCCATCTAACATCCATTCAAGGGAAAAGGGCTACATCAACTATGCATACATTACATAGGAAGGGGATGTTCATTCTATTCCATCCACACATTCTACAACCCACTGTCAAGTGTAACTTACACAAGAGCATCCTAGGGAACAATTTCTACACACACTCACAAGAACTACATGGATTCTGAGAAGTAGTGTAGTGTTGGGTCATAAGTTCACTCTCAAGGTGACCACCAGGGTCAGTATGACTCCTCATTCTGCATATTTCCTTTTAGGTTTAATGTGGTTTGTGAGCTTGTATAAGGAAATTCTCTTTTGTAGGTTACAAGTACCTTCATAATTTAAGAAGTGACTACCAAGAGACTAACATGAAGCAATAATGAAGATCTTGTGACACTATAGAAAGCAAGTTCTAATAATCTGTGCAATCATCGACACCCATAAGCTGTCTCCAGTGCCTAGGATCCTATGCCCTACTATGGGCACTTGTGGCTGAGAATATCCTTGAGCTCCAAAATTTATAGTGAGCAGTTATGAAATTATTTTAAACTTTTTCAACACTTCTCCTTACTCGGATCAGTTCTTGATTTTGTGTAAAACAACTAAGTCCTCTCTCCATCTTTTCTTATGGTTTCATATTTTAAATCTTATCTTTCTTGTGTCAGTTTTTTACTTTACCATTCATACATCATTTACTATATAATATTTATATTTAATTAAAATTAAATTAAATCAGGAAGAAATATTCTTCAATTCTTTAGGTTCTTTGCATCTCCATCTGGGTTGACTATTTGGCTAATTTTCACAACTCCCATATTTTTTCCAAGAAGAGGAATATGAAGGGTCCTAAAATTTGGTTTTGGAATATAATAATATAATATTGTATTTATTCCCAAATTGAATTTTTTAACTCAATTTTAGGAGATGAAGGGTCACAAGTGATAAGAAGGTGAAAGGTCATGTGGAGGGAAGACGAAAATTCAATTTGTAAATCTATAAATGGGAATGTATTATCCATTTCAAAGGGGTTGGAAATTGTTGATTATTGTAAGTTATTGGATTTCACCACTACATTAAATAATAAAAACTAAATTTCCTCTATTTCCTTATTTATGTTCATTTATCCTCTCTACTCTCCAACTTTGCAAGCATTGTGATCTTTTACAACCAAGAAGGAACTTTTTGTCCTTGATTAATGGATATGTAGAAGTTTTTGTCTTTGGTTTATTATTCTTGTTGATTTATTACATTTTTTTGTTCTTATAATTGAATGTGTACCTAATCTAGATATTGCATGTGAATTTTGTAAGTCTAATCACAACACTAACCCTCTCTCCCTATTTCTTATACTCCTCTTTACCCCTCCTCAAAGAAAATTCCCCTCTTATACATTGTACAAGAAATTTTCCAAAATTTTAGTGGATTGTTCTTGTGTGATCCTTGGACTAATGGCCATACTATAATTTTAGTTAGTTTATATTCAACATTGGGAGCCTGCCTATACACAAGAAGAATGGGCTTAGCCATGTGATCATTGGTGAAAACCAATAATCTACACTGCGAAAAATTATTTCACCAATAGTTTTTGGTGAATCTTCTAGGGAAAATATTCCCTTGTGAACCCTATAATGATCTCTGAAAAAAAAAAAAAAAGATATTTGAAAAACCATAAAACAATTTTTTTATAAATCTAGAAACTCATTCCTTAAAATTCACTATTGATTTCTATTATAAACTTGTCATTTCCAAGATGCAAAATTCCATTTACATATTTGAAAATATTTTACAAATTGGTAGAAAAGAGATACAATCAAGCTTATTATACAAGTGACATTATTGATCTCATGTTTAAAGAGAAATAACAAGCTGATTTCAGACTTCCTATTGTCTAGGTGGCAAGGAAAGTTAGGCAAGAGTCCTTTGTTGAATTTGATACTAACTTTCCACTTGAAGATACAATTGAAGAACCACTTGCAGAACCACTAGATCTCACTCCAGAAGAAGAAGAAGAAGAAGGTGAGGAAAGAGAAGAAATAATAGTTTTACATGTTTCATGGGGACAAAACACTAGTATGTTAGTGTTGGCTCCTCCACTTCATGAATTACCAAAAGGAAGAAGAATTTTTTTTTTCAAATTATATGGAAATGGAAATAAAAATATTGATGATAATATTATAGCTTTAATCACATCCTGTGGAATTATTGGAGTGGGAGATGAATATGTTGTCATTAGACTATTCATGGAATCATTACAAAATGTCGTTGCAGAATGGTTTTACTACTTGTCATCATTTTCAATTACTGAGTGGGATGATTGTTTTTTTTAATTATTATTGGCAAATAGTTTTTTGAAAGGGACTATACCCTTGAGTACAAAAGATGGCCTAGGAGCTAGAATAGGAATGAGAACCAGAGAGAAAAGGATCATAATCCAAATGTGATAATGAAGCTCAAAGTAGCCAAAAAACAGCTACCCAAACAAGACAAAACAACAAAAATACTGCAAAAAAGAATTAGAGAGACCGCAAAAAAATAGCATAAAAACATACAAGAACAGCTAAAGCATCTACAACTACTTTTTGGCTGCTTTGTCTATATTAGTCTTGATATTCTTCCAGGAATGGAACATACCCAAAGTTGTCATGTGGGCAGCGTCAGTCTTATCCAGCTGCTCAATGGTCCTTTTGCTTTCCTTATCATTACCCCACAGTGTTTCCAGAACTCTGTTGAGGTTGGAGACACTTTTGACATGTTGCTCAATGAACTGGGATGATTGTTGTCCAAAATAAAACCTAGGATATTTTAACAACTTGAAAATTAATTTCTTATAATTATGCATTTTTGAAATTTTAAATCCATGAAACTATAGAGTTTGGTGTTCCAAAAAAACCATAAATCAGTATTCTATGGGTTTTACTAACCCATGGAATAAAAGGAGCACAAGTTTAGACTTGGGAGGATTTTTTATTTCATCTAAAGTTTGACATAGATTTTTTTTGGAGCTAGGCTTATATTTAATCCTGAGATGGGAAAAAAATTAGTTTAGAGTTGGGATTGTATTGTGTCTAGAGCTAGAATCCATGAAACAAAGGAAACACGGGCTAGTACTTAGGTGGATTTCGACGAGGTCAGTCCTCTGTGACGTGGGAAATTTTTTTTGCACGTTAGAGGAGATAAGTGTAAGCACAACTAAGGTTGAAGCTACGGAACAGTGCCCTAGTGTTTTACGATTTTTTCATGAACCAATATTTCATAGACTCTCCAAGTCTGCAAAATAAGGAAACAGGGCTGCGGGTCGATAAAAGTTACATAACACAGAGATAGACCTTTGTAGTATAGCAGGAGTTTTAGAAGCCATAAATAATTCATAAATGCCACCAAATAAATATTAAACCTATAGAATTATTATAATTCCACGTTTTAAATATATAAGAGCCAAAGAAACAAAGACAATGAAAACTGTAAAACAAATATGAATCATAACCAAAGCCATGAAAAAATGGATATTTTACAGGAGGTCGGCATTATTTTTTTAATGATATATTTTTTGTGGAGCTCTATTTTTCCTCATATTGAATTCATCATGAACATTTTAGAGAGGCCTTTCATAAGGAGGAAAATTTAAAAGGAGTGATCAAGTATTTCAGGAGATTGAATTTGATGATTTTGGGGAAGTTTCACATTCTTTTAGAAGTCAGAAGATTCATTTTTTAGTTACAAGATGTTATTTTGATCCTCCCTTTCCTTAATATCCTTTTGAATGCTTCTAAAAGACCATATTATTCCCATACCGAAACGAATTGATGAGGAATGATGACCTTTGTAACAAAATTGGACATTTGGGAATGTCCCATTCCTCCATCTTCCATATTTCATCGGCATCCATTGATCTGAAAGTTAATGTTCATCCATAAAAATAATATGGAGGTTACTTGCAAGAAAATAAAACACCAAAATCATGAACCATCATGAGGAGTAGAGGTTACCTATAGGAGGTAGTTTGAGAGGTTTTAGAAAGGTTTAGTAGGTTGATCATCTCTCTAGCATCTTTTTATCCCCTTCTCCTCTCCTCCCTTTTATAAAACGTAATTTTTTTCTTCATAAAACCATCCTCTCTTACTTGGTAATGTTATTTTGCAAAAGTTTTTACAAAGATAAGGATTTGCAAACCCAGGGCATGTATTATGTAATGCATATTACCCTCTAAATGATTGTAAAAGTATGTACATACTTATAAAAATAATATGATGTCAATTGTGGCCTGAATATGACCCTTGTGTTATATTATTATATTCTTGCCTTATGTTGTTTCATATGTGATGTGTATCAACTATGTTTTACATAGTTTCATGTCATTTGTGTTAACTATATAGGGTTATGAGTTGATTTAGTTGTAGAGTTAGAAATTTATAAGAATCTATCCCTTTAACCTTTTACCTAGCCTTCTTTCTTCTCTAGACTTCAAGAGAGATTGATCACCTTCTTCTAGCACATCACCATTCCTTTTTATTTTTAGCCTAGTTTTCTTCCATGCATTTCCTTCTCCCTTTTCATCCGTAATTTGGTTATTAGAATTATTTTGGGAGTGCAAGTAGTATTGGTCAGAGGAATAAGAGGAATTCGGCCTTCTCTGGAGGTTGATCTCACTTAATAAAGTCATACATTACAGAGATCATCCCATGTTGTTCCAGAATCTTGGATCTGTCATCATCTAGATAAGGGTGCAATTCTAAGTTACAATAGTTTTTGACATGCCCACTGGGAAAAATTTCATATGATTTCACTAGATTTGTTGTATGTCTTAGTGATATCTTACCTTTGGAGGCTTCATAATAACACATCTGGTAACTCCCAACAACATATCTACTAGTTTCGGTAGTCAAGTCTCCTAGTTTCATGAGAAGAGTATAAATAAGGAAAAATACATAGATATGTGAGCCTTTTCAATACCTATAAATTTAACACCAAGGGGAAGAGTAAAACCAATTAAAAGGTATCTATTCCAATATTCTAGAGCCCATTCTAAACTCCCCCTTCTACTAGGCCTTCCTCTCCTACTCATAAGGATCTAAAACCCACCTCTCTTATGGCCATAAACCTTTCATTACTATTAATGGTGGTAACCCCCTAATTTTAGATGTACATCATGATATCCCAATAGTTGATCTTAAGAGAATCCCATTGTTTACATAAGAGAACTCAACCACTACCATTGAACAAATTTTATATGTTCCAAATGTTTTTTTTTTTCCACCTTATTAATGAAAATGATATAGCACATAAGATTTTATATTACTAGCTTCATTTTTTTAAGGGGTAGGAATTGCAATGGTATAGAATTCTATGACTAGCCTCTATTCACACTTGGTATGAGCTTGGGGAGAAACCTTGTAAGCATTTTAAATAAAAAAGTGACCATCTATCCCTCAGTGAGAAGTTTACTACCATCAAGAGAGCCCCTTATGAAGTTATGACACATTTTAATATCAGTTTTCAAAATACCTGTGATAGGATTCCCCCTTTATTTAATCCCTCTCCAAATACTACATTTCTATATTTCTTAAGATCCTTTAATAATAATGTGGCTGTTATGATTAAATCCATGGGAGGAGCCATCTTACCTTATACTTGTGACATAGTTGTTGTTATACAAAATACACCCTTTAAGTTATTTTGATAACTAACATTATTGTCTTGAACTTGGAAAGGTTCAAATTGATAAAAAAAAATGGAGACATTCAATGTTCCAAGGATTTTCATTTCCATTGTAAGGCCAAATTTCCCAACACTTAACCAAAAATCAGAAGAATTGGGAAAAATATGCTTCCTTACAGCTAAATTGGCCTTTGGAGGAACAATTCCTTTGTTCCTCTAGTTCCCTACATTGTCGATCCAGCCGCAAGGAATGGTTTTGTACTTAATTGTGCATCACTCAAGTTTTTTGAGCATTGGAGGAATAGTTCCTTAGGGCCTTGATTTCCCCACATAGCGTTTAGACCAAAGAGTGAAGCAAAGACAATATAATACGGGTGAAGTGGGCCTCGACAAAAAAATTTCGTCGGGTCATTGGTTCCCCTCATGGCCAAGTCATCTAACTAAGAGGTATGAGGAACATAACAGAGAAGAGTATTGTGGGTGATACAGGTAAATAGGGCATCAATCGAATGGGTGGAACTAGTCCACAGTTCCACCCAAACTCTAATTCCCTGCAAAACACAAGATATGGTGTGATGTGGATATAACGGGTCCAAAGGACACAAATGGAATAGTTTCACGATTCATCATGTTCCCTAATTGGCCTAACCATCCATATCCAGAACAAAACAAATTAATTTATACTACAGTATCATGAAGGGAACTAGTCGTGACCATCCCGATCCCTAAACTTCAAATGGCCATAACTTTCGCCATGTAACTCAAAATTTCACAATGTTGGTACCATTGGAAAGCTATAAACATGTACTACACCATAAGGGTAGGTGGGTGAAAATAAAAAATATAATATAGAATTAAAAAGATACAATTCTAGGTAGCTATATCACCCAATTTGATGAAGTATGGTTCCCATTCCTTATCCCACAAGCAAAGTATCATGGTGGAATGGTCTTGTAAGGGTGCCTATACTTATTTTTAAGAAATTTAATGTATGTTTTTGGTAGTTGAAGGTGGAAATCTAAGTTTTACTCTCTTTTCCCTCCTCTCTCTTTCACATTCTCTATATATTGTAAAAGGATGCTCATTTTCAAAGGTTGGACCCTCTTGTAATGTTAGTGCATCCTTCTTCAAGTGTTGCATGTGTATTTTGAGTAACAAGCCTCGGATTTGGATCTCTATAATGGTTTTATGCCTTCTTCCTTCATTGTAATGGAATACACATCTCTTTGCAGCAATAAAATTCATGTTTTATGGCTATCTTCTGCCCTAGCTTGTGTTTATTCCATTATCTTTCCTCTCCACCCATTTGCGTGTATATTGTGCATGTTTATTCTCTTTTGTAGGATTTATTTGTATTGTACTCCATGGATGTGGTAGCTTGAATGTTCTTTTAGACTATGGCACTCATGTTTTCCATCTTCTCCTTTAGTTTCCTCCCATTTCCAATCATTTGAGAGTTTCTTTCTCCCTCTTCTTTGTGCTATCACCTCTCTTTTGCTTAGGATTTCCATTTTTATGCATTTCCCTCTTCCCCTAGTCTCTTGGAATGTTAGAGTAGGATTAGATAGTTACATTTCCTTCCTTAGGAGTAGTTTAGCATTAGGAATACATAGAGGAACCAACCTTCTCTAGAGGTTTGTCTCAACAGAAAGGTCCCACACTTAGAGATAATCCCATGTTACCCAAAAACACTGATTGCTCATTCATCCATTGATGAAAAATTAGAGGGTGCTATTTTTTGGTGATAACAACTATCAAAGCTGAAAATTGTTTAGTTTAATCTAGGAAGATAACCCCTAGGCTGCTAATACCCTATTCACATAACCCCTTCCAATGCATCCTATTTTGGAACCCTTTTTTAGAGCAATCAGTCAGCCAATTCCTCCAACCTTTCTTCCTTATGAGCTACATGGAGTTATGACAATGTTGTAGAAAATTGGAAATGAAATGGTTACCATAAAGAGGCTTGTAGCCTAATAAAGAATACCTCACCAACCTCTCAATTAAGAATATCAATCCAATAAACAAAATTATCAAGGTAATACCCAAGGGAAAAGTCTAGATAAATTACCCTAGACCCTTAAATGCATAATACTCTACTGCTACAAGCTCTTCTAAGGATATTTCCCTAATTTAGATCAACCTAACACATGAATATGAATGGTTCCACCCATGTAATCAACCTCATGATAAAAATTCTTACAATATGGAGTTATCATCCAAGATCTTATGGTCCAAGGTGCATCTAAACTCCAAGAGAAACATGAAGAGCCCACTATAAGAGGAGAATAAGATTAGGGACAACTCTCAAATGAATCTACCCTCATTAATTTGAGAGAATCCAAGTTTTATGGAGTAAATTAGGAAGTTACAAGTACGAGAAACAGTATAGTTTCTCTCAATACAAGGTATAAGAAGAGAGAGATATATATAAGGAGAAACACCTCCCATAGGTGGTCAAACATCTACTTCCTAAGGAACAAGATAAGGTACAAATACTAAAACCTATGAATTTCAAGAAAAAGATACTCAAACTACATAACGATTAAAAGAGGATATTGTTACAAGAAAGGTCTATTCAAATCTTATCCATAATCCTCTAAATATTGTGGAAAAATGAATAAAACCAAAATGAACATGACTATATATGAATCAATCTTCATTCCAACATAGAGAGGTTTGTTACAAGAAGGTTTGAGGCATATTGGGGACATGAGTGAACCAAAAAAGGGTACTTCAGGTGGTTCTACAATTTTTTGTCAGAAAAAATAAAAAGGAAATGGACAATATCATCAAACCACATCCCTTCTATATCTCCCTAATCATTGGTATGCACCTCATAAAAATTGTATGATAGACTCTGGAACTACCAATTTTTATATTCCTAAAAAGATTGTTGATTCATTAGACATAAAATACACACTAATAACTAATGAGATTTTCCAATTGGATGGAGATTCCGCTAACATAGATAGGATCATAAAAGATTTGAATGTTAGTCTGCCTACATGTCCAAGTCTTTTCATCTTGTAGGAAATTTTATTCATTGAACTTCCTCCCTTTTTTCTATATTCCTTTCTAGAGATTTTACTACAAAAGTAGGGGGATACTTGTCCTAAAATTAGTCACATATGATTCTTTGAACCATTGTAACTATCATGGATGACCCTACCATAATCACAATGAGCATTATACACTTGGTCCCATGGATATGAAATATGTTATGCATGATCAAGAGGAAAATGATGATCTTTGCAAGGTTTCCACATCCTTAGAGGAGGTTCCTGACATTCTTCTTGATAGTTAGTAAAAGTAACACTTTTAGTTTGATCGCATGGAAGAAACAAGGTTATAGACTTATTGTATACATGAGGAGAATGCCTTTATACCTAACATTATGAAATCATAGGAAGATTAATATTGGGTGTGGAGGTTGTATTTCGATGGGTCAAGAAGTAGGAATGGTACTGGTACTGGAGTTATGTTGATTTCTCCTAATGAGAAGATATAATTCTTTACATTTCGACTTCAATTTAGTTATACCAATTATGTGACGAAATATGAGGTGTTGATCCAAGGTTTTTAATTGGCATAAAATCATGGAATCAAGTTATTACAAGTATTTGGGGATAGTAAAATGATCATACATCAAGTCAGATCCCAACATGTATCCAAAAATAGCCTAGTGAAATCCTATAAGCATAGAGCATGGAACATGTTTGAAGGCTTGGTGCTTTCAACATTCATGTGATACCAAGAGCAAAAAACAAAGATGTTGATAGACTTTCAGTAATTGGATCCTAATATAAAATTCCAATAGACATCAAGGGAGTTTTGGACCAAAATGTCAAGCTCATGGATACACCCACCATACTAGATAATGCAACTTGTCAGAAAGTTTTTGATAATGATAGGAAAACTATAAAAAAATTACATGATGAGCTAGAGTTATCTACTAGAAATCAATCAATATTGCAAGAGAAATATGAGGATTATATAATCCAACTCAAGACCAACAAGCTACCTAAGGGATTAATCACATTAGAAAGTGTCTTTAACCGTGATGACTAGTTTAAAGGAGAGAAAATGAACATAAATGTCAAGTAGGAAAGCTATGAGTGGGTGGCCATTTGAACAGAAAAGTCTTTAAAGTTTGGAAAGGTATGTAGTAGTTCAAAAAATTAATCTCTTATTGACCTTTATAAAGAGTATGATGATGTAATTTCTTGGAAGTATGAGGATCTTAAAGGTTTTGATTTGAGCGTTGCATAACATGCCATCGAATTGGATCCCAACACAAAACCTATTAGGAAGAAACAACATTCTATCAATCCAAATGTGGATCCTGTTATCCAAATTTCACCCCCCCAGGGTAAATTTCGATAACATGCATCAGAGTTTTGCAATTCCGAAGCATATAGATTGATCCAGGAAAAATCACGAAAAATGGCTAAGTCCTAGTCCACGGAGCAGTCGGGACATTTGGGTCGCCAAGGCGCGGATCGGCCGAAAAGCCTCCAGGCGGCCCGCTAAGCACCGGGACAGTTGGACAAGAAGGACGCACGGGACGCGAAATGCCCAAATCGGCCGAAAGAAAGAAAATTTTTCCCAAGTCTTCAACCGGGACAAACGGGACAGAAGGACACGCAAGACGCGAACCGGCCGGATCGACCGAAATGAGAACAAACAGTCCAGCAGCAAAGGGACATCTGGGCCAGAAGTACGTGAATCGGCCGGATCGGGTGAACCGGAAGAATTCATCCCAAGCAGCAAAGGGACATAAGGGACAAATGGACGCGAAAGACGCGAACCAGCCGGTTCGGCCGAAACAGGGAAAGTTCGTACTGGGACATCTGGGCCGCAGGGACGCGAGGGACGCGGATAGCCGAAAAAGTCGAGAGCCAATCAGATTGCGCCACGTGTCATCGGCAGATAAGGGACAAGGAAGCCCATTTCGGGCGGATCGAAGGTTTCTATCCCAAACAGCACTTGGACATCCGGGACAAAAAGATGCGAAGGGCACGAAAGAGCCGGCAGGCCCACAGACCAATCAAATCATGACACGTGTCGTAAGGGAAAAGGTCAAAAAGTCAAAGGGCGAGTTTTGAAGGGTCAGCCCGAACCAATGGGATTGCGCCACGTGTCCCGGCTAGGGCCCACAAGGAAATTTCAAAAGAAAGCCCGCGAAAGGAGGAGAGAGAATTACTCGTCCAGTCAGCATGTGCCACGTGTCATCCGGGTGGTAGAGCCCGGGGAAAAGATTTCAAAACACGTTTTCGCCTGTTTTGTGCCCTAAATCTTCAGATCGCCATAACTTTCTATCCAGATCTCGGATTTGCACGTTCTTTATATCAATGGAAAGCTGGTAAAATTCTCTGCACGATTCTGGGGTCAATCTTGCATTTTGGTTCAGTTTGGAGAGAGAAAATCAAGAAACGCCTCTGGCGTGAAATAACAGGCAGAAGTAATGCTTCAACAAACAACTTTAATGCAGCAGATAGTTCGCCGCCTCTGTTAGACAGCCCGTCGTTTTGCCAGGATCCGCCGCTTCTGCCATAATAAGATGAATTGAATACAACCTGGAGGTGGTTGGGGTAGATTTGGCTTTCCTCTCTCATTCTTTCTATATATTGTAAGGAGGAGCTTCTTTTAAAAGGTCGAACATTTTCTGTTTTGCTCCTCCCTTCTTCTCCTATCAGGCGAATTTGTGGAGTTCGAACCTCTCATTTGAAACTGTAATATGACTCTGCCTCTTGGCATTCTGCAGTGTATTGTATCAATCTTTGGAGCAAGTAATACATGTCTGTGGATGATTCTCAACCCTCTCTGTGTTCATCTTGCATCCTCCTGGTCTTTCACTGTAGGTTTTGTTATTTATGCATGATCTTATATCACATTCAAATGGTCTGTGTTTACTAGAAAAATAGGTGTTCTTCATTCCTCGGTGCATCACCTCTATTAGCTTAGATTTATTTTATGCATCTTCTTACCTTGTCTCCTTGGCAGATTAGATTAGGTTTTTGAGAAAACCCTCTGCACATTTCGTGTGCATCTGAACAGAGGAATAGGAACCAGCCTTCTCTGGAGATTCCTTTCTCATTTTACAGGTCCCACACTTGGAGAAAGGATTCAATGTTGTGCAATCACACTGGATGCCTGAGTGATCAACCTAGAAGCCTGATCTGCATCCAGGGGTGTTGTGATTTTGCACTAATAGTTTTGGCACGCCCGGTGGGATGCAGAGGTCTCAATTTTATTGCAGCAAAGTTGATGTGCATCTGCTACAATTTTCTTGCTTAAAAAAATATCTATTGTTTGCATATCTGGCGACTCCGAGAGGAAGAATCAACTGGTTTCTGTAGTACAGGCCTAAAAGCTTATGAGAAGAATCACAAGGTCAAGAGTTGGAGAAGAAGAAGTGTTGTTTGAATACTTGCAATTATCTCCAAGAAGAAGGCCAAGAGGAAGAAGGATTCAAAGGTCTCCATCTCCACCAAACAGAACTCTCTCAACTCCTCCACCTGATCGGCCTTTCATTCAGTATTCAAGAGTTCTTCGACCAATCAGAATGGCGCAACCACTAAATCCCTTTGTCAATTTCACTGGCAGCAGCCCACTCGCCCTCAATGCACAGAATCCAGTTCCAATTGCAGCATTGAAGAACATTCCATTTTTCACTGGAGAAAATCATACCACTCCTGGTGATCATGTCAAAGACATTGCTAACGTCTGTGTAATCCATGAGATAAATGAAATGGATGTGGCTGTCAAACTACTGGCATCATCATTCAAAGGGAAGGCATTGCAATGGTTTAGGAACCTTGGAGCTGGCTCTATCACAAACTGGAATCAGCTGTGTATTGCACTTCATGATCAATTTGGAGAGAAGGGAGACAACTTGTCTCTTTTGGAGCAACTGACGACCATCAAGAGAGCTTCCAACGAGCAGCTGACTGATTTCAACTTTAGATTTCAAAGGTCTTGGGATAGGATTCCAGTGGCAGTCAGGCCAACAGCAGAAGGTGCTTTTCTATACTATCTTAAAGCTTTGAATTCTGATATTTCTATGTTAATTCAATCTATGGGAGGCACAACCTTACCTGCTGCTTATAGCATTGCTATTAGAGTCGAAAACTATCTTATCCAAGCTGGCATGCTAGCTCCTAGGCCTCCAATGCCATTATATCCAAGTTTAGAGAGCCCAAGTACTAGTCAAGCACCTGTCTTAGCTCCTATTCCCACTCCTAGAAATCAGAGTTCAAATGAAGCTTCCACTTCATCTCCAAGTGCCCCAAATGAGCTTCAAGAGGTCATGAAGCAATTGCAAAATCTAGGCAATGAGCTAGTCACTCTCAAAAGACAGCAAACTCAAGGTTTTAGACCTTCGTATCAGCCTCGAGCTCAACCTAATAGGCAGCCATATTAGCCTCAAAGGCCACCTAATCCAGCTGCAAATATGAATCAAACAAGGCCTCCTGTCAATAGACCATTCCAGCCCTATAATCCAAATGCCATATCTGCCTCTAGGGCGTTAGTACCAGCACAAAACAACATTGCCTAGGAGTATGATTGGTGTTTTCCATGTAATGAGCCTCATAATCAATCCATGTGCTTCAATGGTGCTTTGACTCAAGCTTTAATGGTAACAACTACTGGTGTGGAGGGTGAGAACAGTCAAGAAAACAGCCAACAACAAGAAACATTCAAACAACAATCAGCCCCAAATGACACCACATTGGTAAATTGGCAAGCAGAGGATTTTTGTGGTATGAACCAGGTAGTTTCTCAAGGTGTTGCAGCAAGCACAAGGTCAAAAAGGAGAAATTTGGGTGAAGAACAGCCATTAGCCCCAGCCAATCCACAACCTTCCACGGCTCCACAAATGATTGGCAAGCTAAGTCCCGCTTCAAATGCACAAGGACAGCCAAGAACAACCCCTAGGCCAACTCAAATGCCAGCTGTTGCCGCCCACATACAAGGAGTAAATGTGCAAACCAAGGGGGCAGCAGCGAGATCCTTCATCACCATTCAGTATCATTGATCAGATGAAGAAAACAAACGTCAATATATCTATGTGGGAATCCCTAGCTATCCCAGGCCAAAGAGATCTGCTGCAAGCTGCCATGAAGGACTGGCCAAATCAGCAGATACAAGACAAAGTGCTTACAAATGCTGCCCAGCCTGAGGGAAATCATGGAGGACAACAAGGTAAGATGTTGAAACCCCCTCCTTTCTATGTTTCGTTAATCATTGGAAATCAGCTAGTGCACAATTACATGATAGACTCCAGCGCAAGTAGCTCAGTAATGCCTAAACAGATAGCTGATCAGTTAGGGCTCCAGTATGAAATAACATTTAAGGGAGTAGTGCAGCTGGATGGGACAGCAATAGCAACAGTTGGAGTGATTAGAAATTTGAGTCTTACCCTGCATGCATGTCCAAATGTTGTTGTTTTACAAGATGTGTCAGTCATAGACCTTCCACCACTCTTTGCCCTATGCTTGTCAAGGGACTTCACTGCCAAGATTGGGGGATATTTGTCCTCTGATTGGTCACACATGCTATTCAGAACGAGATATGGAACTAAGGCCACAATCAGATCTGAACCTATTGCAAACTTCCATATTGAGCCCTACACTCCAAGTCGGATTAATGTCAATTGCTCAGCATTTGATCAAGAAGATCACCCTAGCACTGATGAAGCTGACACTAAGGTTGGAAGTATCCCAGATTTAACTCTTGATGAATGGGCAAGCAAGGTACATGCTTTTGATCCTTATCAAGAAGTAGAAGAATTTGAGCTAGGAGTCTATTGTATACACGAGGAAAGTCAACCTATTCCTAGCATCACCAAGCCAGACCACAAGGATGACAATGAGGTATGGCAGCTGTATTTTGATGGATCAAGGAGTAGACAAGGTGCAGGAGGAGGAGCCGTGCTTGTTTCACCTCAAGGAATTAAGTACTATTCAGCTTTTAGATTTCAATTTGCATGCTCCAATAACACTGCTGAATATGAAGTGTTGGTGCAAGGGATGCATTGGGCAATCAAGAAAAAAATAAAGAACTTGCAAGTCTTTGGGGACAGTGAATTAATTGTAAATCAGGTCAAGGGACAACATGCTGCCAGGAATGATCTACTCAGGTGCTACAAGAACAGGGGTGTGGGACCTCATGGAAGATTTTGAGGGTTTCGGCATCAAAGCCATTCCTAGAAAAGAAAATCAAGCTGCTGACAGGCTTGCAGCAGTAGGGGCAGCCTTTGACATTGTGGAAAACATTCAACAAGACAAGGTACAGCCAAACATCCACGTGATTGTGAGGCCTTCAGTGCCGGATAACGATGTCAGTTGGCAAGTATTTGAGAATGACCAGCAAATCATCCATTTCTTGCAAGAAGAAGCTGAGTTCTCAGCTAAGAATCAAGAAAAGTTGGAATAGCAATATGGTGACCAAGTGATACAGCGGAGAGAACTGACAAGCTGCCCAAGGGACTTATTACTTTGGAGTCCATTTTTAACCCCAATGATCAGTTTAGAAAGGAGAAAGCAAACATTTAGGTCAAGAGAGAAGATTTGGTATCCATCTTGGTAGAAGAGAACAAGCCATTACAAATTGGAAAGATGACAACTGAGCAAGAAAGGTGTGAGTTCATACAGCTATGTCAAGAATTCCCTGACGTGTTTGCTTGGAGCTATGAAGACTTGAAAGGTTTCAATCCCAACTTAGCTCAGCATACCATCGAATTGGATCCAAATACTAAGCCTGTCAGGCAGAAACAGAGACCATTCAATCCACACATGGAGCCTCTCATGAGGAAAGAATTGGACAAGCTGATTGAGTCAAGAATCATATTCCCAATCAAGCATTCTAGTTGGGTTACGAACTTAGTTCCAGTCAGAAAGAAGAGTGGAGAGATCAGGCTGTGTGTTGACTTCAGAGATTTGAATAGAGCCTCTCTCAAGGATCATTATCCACTCCCTTCCATGGAGCAAATATTGCAGGTCGTAGCTGGTTCAGAAAGGTTTTCACTACTTGATGGTTACTCAGGCTTCAATTAGATTATGGTGAAGGAGGAAGACCAGTTCAAGACAGTCTTCACAACCAAATGGGGCACATATGCTTACAAGAAGATGCCATTTGGACTGTCGAACACCGGAGCAACATTCCAGCGAGCTATGGATATGGCATTCAAAGGCTTGATCAACAAGATAGTGCTGGTATACCTAGATGATATTACTGTCTTCTCAAAGAATGCAGCAAACCATCTCTTTCACCTCAGGCAAGTGTTTCAGAGGTGTAGAAGGTTTGGAGTGTCTTTGAATCCTAAGAAGTGCATCTTTCTTGCACATGAAGGGAAGCTCCTTGGCCATATTGTCTCCAAGAAAGGATTGGTAATTGATCCAGAAAGGGTTGAAGCCATAAGAGCACTACCATTGCCAAGCCACAGGAAAGCCCTTCAGAGTTTTCTGGGAAGGATAAACTTTGTTCGAAGGTTTGTCCCAGATTTTGCAGCCCTTGTCAAGCCCATCACCAAAATGTTAAAGAAAAGCATGGCTTTCAAATGGACGGCAGAAGGCAAGGAGAGTTTTGAAGCAATCAAAGAAGCCATCTCCCAAGCACCCACTCTCATCAACCTAGACTTTTCCAAGGATTTCATCCTCTATGCATTTGGAGGTGATGACACTATTTCTGCCATTCTGGTACAGCAGAACAAAGATAATGATGAACAGCCGATTGCCTTCTTCAGCCAGAGCCTAGATGACTGCGAAGTGAGGTACTCTTTTATTGAAAAACATGTGCTTGCAGTAATCAGAAGCTTGAAGAAATTCAAGCATTTGGTCTCAAACAACAAGGTCCAGTTGCTGGTCTCACATGTTGGGGTTAAGGAATTCCTCCTCAACAAGGATTTGAATGAGAAAAGGGCAGGATGGATCACCCGTGTCATGGAGTATGACATTGAGATCAAGATCACCAAGCTGGTAAGAGGCAAAGGTTTGTGTGAGCAGCTCGCTTCCAAACAACCAGACGACCCAGAAGATGATGAAGACGTTGTCCTGCTATTACAGGATGATCAAGAACAGGAAAATGATGATGTGTCCACTCCCTGTTGGACTCAGAATATGATACATTTCCTACAAACAGGCCTATGCCCTCCAGAAATGAGCAAAGCGAAGAGAAGATACTTCAGGTTGCAGGCTGTTCCATATACCATCATTGATGGAGTTTTGTTCAAGAAGGATGTGAATGGAGTGTTGTTGAGATGCATTGGCACAGGTCAGATCCAAAGGGTATTAGAAGAGTTTCATGATGGACCAGCTGGTGGCCATTTTGCACCAAGAGTGACAGCTCTAAAAATCATGAAGGCTGGTTATTATTGGCCTAAAATCTTTAGTGATTGCTATGCATGGATCAAGAGATGTAAGAAATTGTGCATTCTTCACAGGAAAAGAGAGACTCGCTGCCCTTCCGTTACATCCAATCTCAGTTGACCAGTCATTCATGTAATGGGGTTTAGACTTCATTGGAGCCATCAATCCCAATTCAAGCCAGGGGCACAAATGGATTTTGACAGCCACGGACTACTTCACCAGATGGACAGAAGCAGTAGCACTCAAAGAGGCGAATGAGTCTAGCATCTTGGACTTTTACGAGGGGATAACTACCAGATTTGGTGTACCTGCTACAATAATCTCTGATAATGCATTGGCATTCATTGGATCTAAGGTGACTGAGTGGGCTGTCAAGAACAGAATCTACCTAAGCACTTCATCAAACTATTACCCTCGAGGTAATGGCCAGGCCGAGTCTACAAACAAGAACTTGCTGAGGATCATTAAGAGGACTCTTAACGAGAATCGGAGGGCTTGGCATACCAAACTGAAATCAGCCTTATGGGCTGATAGGATCACTCCCAAAAGATCCACAGGTAATTCTCCATTTAAGCTTGTCTATGGAAGAGAGGCAATCTTGCCCATGTCACTTGAGTTGCCAACATTAGAACTCATGAAGCAGCTGGAGTTGCTTGAATTTGAGCCTATGGAGGTGAGATATGCAGAGCTGGTGGAGCTGCAAGAGATCAGAAATCAGGCATCCCAAGTAATGGAAAAGGATCAAGCTTTGATCAAGAAGACCTTTGACAGAAAGGCCAACGATAGATCTTTTCAGGAGGGGGACCTAGTTCTGAAATGGGATGCAGATCGGGCAAAACCAGGAAGGCATTCCAAATTTGATGCCATTTGGAGTGGCCCATACATGGTCACGAAGCGCAAGAGCAGCAATGCTTTCCAATTGGCCTCATTGGATGGTGAAGAACTGCAGATTTTAGTCAATGGAATCTATCTCAAGCGTTTCCTCTAGAGGGAAGTTCACTACCTTGTAAATATTAATTAGATTTTCATTCCTCTAAGTGCTTGTGCACATTGTCCTGTTGTAGTTAGGTTTCAGTTTTCCTAAGTGCTTCGGCACAGGTTTTGCTGCTCTCAGGTTGTTTTCTACAGTTCAGAGTGTTGTTGGAGAAGAAGTTGCAGTATCAGGCTCGTTTCAGGTTATTGCTTATGACTCCATGCCCAATAGATCGCTAAAAGGCCATTGATCTTCTACCTAGCAGGCAGGTGACCCCGCTGAGTCGCCAAATTGTTATCCAAATTTCACCCCCAGGGTAAATTTCGATAACATGCATCAAAGTTTTGCAATTCCGAGCATATAGATTGATCCAGGAAAAATCACGAAAAATGGCTAAGTCCTAGTCCACAGAGTAGTCGGGACATTTGGGACGCCAAGGCGTGGATCGGCCGAAAAGCCTCCAGGTGGCCCGCTAAGCACCGGGACAGTCGGACCAGAAGGACGCGCGGGACGCGAAATGCCCGAATCGGCCGAAAGAAAGAAAAATTTGCCCAAGTCTTCAACCGGGACAAACGGGACAGAAGGACGCGCAAGACGCGAACCGGCCGGATCGGTCGAAATGAGAACAAACAGTCCAGCAGCAAAGGGACATCTGGGCCAGAAGTACGCGAATCGGCTGGATCGGGCGAACCGGAAGAATTCTTCCCAAGCAGCAAAGGGACATAAGGGACAAATGGATGCGAAAGACGCGAACCGGCTGGTTCAGTCGAAACAGAGAAAGTTCGTACTGGGACATCTGGGCCGCAGGGACGCGAGGGACGTGGATAGCCGAAAAAGCCGAGAGCCAATCAGATTGCGCCATGTGTCATCGGCAGATAAGGGACAAGGAAGCCCATTTCGGGCGGATCGGAGGTTTCTGTCCCAAATAGCACTGGGACATCTGGGACAAAAAGATGCGAAGGGCACGAAAGAGCCGGCAGGCCCGCAGACCAATCAAATCATGACACGTGTCACAAGGGAAAAGGTCAAAAAGTCAAAGGGCGAGTTTTGAAGGGCTCGAACCAATGGGATTGCGCCACGTGTCCCGGCTAGGGCCCCCACAAGGAAATTTCAAAAGAAAGCCTGCGAAAGGAGGAGAGAGAATTGCTCATCCAGTCAGCACGTGCCACATGTCATCCGGGTGGCAGAGCGCGGGGAAAAGATTTCAAAACACGTTTTCACCTGTTTTGTGCCTTAAATCTTCATATCACCATAACTTTCTATCTAGAGCTCAGATTTGCACGTTCTTTATATCAATGGAAAGCTGGTAAAATTCTCTGCACGATTCCGGGGTCAATCTTGCATTTTGGTTCAGTTTGGAGAGAGAAAATCAAGAAACGCCTCTGGCACGAAATAACAGGCAGAAGTAATGCTTCAACAAACAACTTTAATGCAGCAGATAGTTCGCCGCCTCTGTTAGACAGCCCGCCGTTTTGCCAGGATCCGCCGCTTCTGCCATAATAAGATGAATTGAATACAACCTGGAGGTGGTTGGGGTAGATTTGGCTTTCCTCTCTCATTCTTTCTATATATTGTAAGGAGGAGCTTCTTTAAAAGGTCGAACATTTTTTGTTTTGCTCCTCCCTTCTTCTCCTATCAGGTGAATTTGTGGAGTTCGAACCTCTCATTTGAAACTATAATACGACTCTGCCTCTTGGCATTCTGCAGTGTATTGTATCAATCTTTGGAGCAAGTAATACATGTCTGTGGATGATTCTCAACCCTCTTTGTGTTCATCTTGCATCCTCCTGGTCTTTCACTGCAGGTTTTGTTATTTATGCATGATCTTATATATCACATTCAAATGGTCTGTGTTTACTGACAAAATAGGTGTTCTTCATTCCTCGGTGTGCATCACCTCTATTAGCTTAGATTTATTTTATGCATCTTCTTACCTTGTCTCCTTGGCAAATTAGAATAGGTTTTTGAGGAAAACCCTCTGCATATTTCGTGTGCATCTGAACAGAGGAATAGGAACCATCCTTCTCTGGAGAACCCTTTCTCAATTTTTCAAGTCCCACACTTGGAGAAAGGATTCAATGTTATGCAATCACACTAGATGCCAGAGTGATCAACCTAGAAACCTGATTTGCATCCAGGGGTGCTGTGATTTTGCACTACCAGATCCCTTGATGTGAAAAGATTTGAATACTATCTTAGAGGAAAAACATCATTTTCCTAATCAAGAATTCTCATTGGGTGGCTAATTTGGTTCTAATCAGAAAAATGAATGGGGAGATTAGATTATGTGTAGAATTTAGGTACTTGAACAAAAAATCTCTAAAGGACCATTAGCCTCTTCCATATATGGAACAAATCCTTCAAATGATGGTTGGGTCAGAGAGGTTCCCTCTCTTATATGGTTATTTAGGATACAACCAACTCCTTTTGAAAGAATTATACTAGTTCAAGACAACCTTCACCACAAAGTGGGATACTTATGCATATAAGAATATTCCTTTTTGATTAAAAATGTTGGTGCAAACTTATAAATTGAAATGGGTATGGCCCTTAGGGGACTTTTTCGGTGAAGAAATCTTGGTATATTTGGATGACATAACCATATTCTCAAAACACACAAGTGAACACTTGAATCATTTGAGGAAGTTAATTAATATATGTTGAGAGTTTGGTATTTATTAAAAACGTTGCTAGGGTATGTGGTCTCAAAAGATGGTATTTCCATAGATCCAGATAGAGTGAGTGCAATTATCTCTCTCTCTCTCTCTCTCTCTCTCTCTCTCTCTCTCTCTCTCTCTCATCCCCCCCCCCCCTAGCCATAAGAAATGGTTGCAAAGCTTCCTAGGAACAATAAATTTTGTAAGAAGGTTTGTTCCCAAATTTTCTACCTTAGCTAAACCTCCTACCTATATGTTGAAGAAGAATGTTGTCTTTAGTTGTTCAAATGAAGGAAAGAACAATTTTGAAAATATCAAGAAATCCATTTCTAAAGCCCCCACTCTCATAAATCCTGATTATGCTAAAGATATTATTCCTTATGCATTTGGAAGAGGTGACCACATTTATGCCATCTTGGTTAAGAAAAAAAGTGATTTATTGAAGCAACCTATAGCTTTATTTAGTCAAGAACTAAAATATTATGAGCTTAGGTATAATTTTTTAAGAATCGGGTCTTTTCTATCATCTATGCATTTAAATAATTTAGAAACATTCTTTCAAACAATAATATTTAGTTGATTGTGTCTCATCAAAGCATGAAGAACTTCCCCTTGAATAGATATGTGAATGAGAAGAGAGCTGGGTTCACCAAGGTTATGGAGTATGATGTTCATATCAATGTCACCAAGCTTGTGAGGGGTAAAGGTTTGTGTGAACTACTTGTAACATATTTAGGAGCTAATAAATAGGTCTGCATGTTTCAAGAAGATAATCCACATCCTCTCAATGCTCTTAATAGATGATATCAAGATATGATGACCTTCTTACAAATGGGTGGATACCCTCAGGGTTTGAAAAAAACATAGAGGAAATAATTTATATTAAATCTATTCCCTATGTTCTCATAGATTCATTGGTGAAATAATTTGTCATGTTGTAAATTACACATTTCCACCAATATTCACGAGGCTAAGCCCATTCTGTGGGGTGGCCAATAGGCCAGGGATCACATAGGAACACTTCACTGAGCCTATGGTAAAGTTCTTGTAAGGAGTATAAGGGAGGAATTTGCAACAATGAGGGATAAACAAGAGTTGGGGAAATTAGGAAAGAGAGGGTTATTGTTGTGAGTAGGCACTAGAAGAGTTCACAAACAATAAGAAGACTAGGTCCACATTCAATTAGAAGAAAACAAAAAATGTAATAAATTGGCAAGACTAACAAACTAGAGATACACAATTCTTTAGATTCATTATTCAAGGAAAAAAAATTCCTTCTTGGTTATTCAAGATCATTATGCTTGAAAATTTTCATAATAGATAGAGAGAATAGAGGAAATAATAAGCAAAGAAAATGGAAGAAATGCAACTCTTATTTCTTCTGTAATGGTGATACAAATCTCAACAACCTACAACAATCCACAATTTCTAAGAAAAAAATTCATGCTCCTTTGGAATGGAGGAGCCATTCCAATTCATAACATTGCAAATTGTCTTTTTATCTACCCCCACACGACCTTTCTAGTTCTTATTCCACTTGGGACTTTATATATTCTTAGGAAGTGAGGAAATAAGTACCCTTTTTTATAAATCAAAAGGTACTTTTACAATGCAATAACAAAGAGTCACTTAAATGAATAAGACAAAATACCATGATCATACACAATGAAGAATTAGAAAGGGGGGAGAAAAAAGAGGGAGAAAGAGGGAGAAGAAGAAGGGAGTTGATTAATTGTTTGATAAAGAATCCTCCTCTCATGAAGAGTCAACTCCAACTGGATTTCAAAGAAGATCTCCAATGATGAATTTTGTGCCCTTGACCTCTTTTCTAAATTGAGCCACTGAAAATACTACCTTTTTAGAATGTAGGATGCACACATGTTCCAAATTACTGAGCTAAGTCTAATGAATGACACCAAGCCTTATGCACTTTGCAAACCAATTTTAACAATCATTATGCAGTATTATAAATATAAGCCTCTAATATATGTGAGAGATTCCAAAGTATTTTCATTAAATGAAGAGGGTTATCTTACAACTATCTGGACCATATCTTGAAAGGAAATCAAGAGTCTTTCTATGGATGAGTTTTCAATGAGTAAGGTGTTTCCAGATCTTTCACACTTTTGACAATCCTATACGAGATCCCATATACATTTTCTTCATAGGCCTCAAGTATGGAAACAACATCATTTATCACATTGCATCTTGTAAAAATTGTGCAAGACCAAATGAGGGAAAATTTCTTAGCAATAGATGAAAACACATTACGATTCACTAAGAAGTAAGATTCAAGAGAGGTCATATCAGAGACAAATGGGAGAATAATTTCTTAAATGGCCTTTTCCTTCTTAATATTTCTCCTATTATATTTTATATTTTTCATAGTAGGTGAGACATTAAAATAGTGTAATCACCTTAGATAGTAATGTCTTCCCCTTTTCAATAATCATGTCCACCCATTTATCATTGGCACTTCTCTACATAGTGAACATCTGAGCTCTCTTGATTGTATGGGAATTGATGCTACAAATGGGAGATATTTCCTCAATAAGAGGAAAGGATGATGAACCTAGTTCAAGAAATTATTGTACCTATGAGGACAAATTCCTAACATGTTCCTCCAATTAATCAGTGATTTCCTTGTATTCCTCATTCTGTGCACGGATCTGAGTTAAAGACTCCTTGAACAAGTGAGCATCACCCTCATGGATAGCTTGACCCAAAGATACCTTCATCATTACATAATCATCAGGAATCATTTATTTCACATGCTTATTTATCTTCCTATGTGCCACTTTCACATATTGAGCTCCAATAAGCAAAGAACCTAGAGGTTGTTTGTGCCTTCCTATTTATATTTTTCTTGATGTAATTTGTGATGGCCTTAAAATTGAGTGCCACCACATGTTGCAATGTTATTAACTCCTCTCCGAGAAATTCATCGATCCATGAGAAAATATTGAAAGGAGTGGAAAGGAGGCCAGGCATCTTGGGTGCTTCAGAAGGAACACCAAGATCTATCAAATGATTCAGAGACTGAGAAGGATCAATATATCCTAGTTCAAGTTTTTCCGTAGTATTTTCTCTAGCCTTAAACCTCTTACAAAACTCCACAGAAGGATATACTTTAGCATCATCAACATCCATCCTCTTTCTCTTTCCCCAATGAGATGAGCTTGCATCCTCATCATAGACCTTGTGAGAATAAGTGAGAGAATATTGCCTAGGCAATGCAAGTGTTTCACCACCTTCAATTATTGAAACATTATTCTTTTGTACCAATTCTTGGTCCTCTGAATTACATTCATCTTTCTTTCAGCATTCTTGTTCCACATCACTATCTCCCACATTTGAATAGTAGATGGCCAGAGTGGATATTGGCTCGAAGCTAGTGTACTTGATCTCCATGATGGTAGGAGACAAGGAGGGAAAGGAGAGATGGTGGTATATGTGAAATTTTGACTTGATTAGGATACTAAATATTTTTATTAATTCACATCCCACGCTCACATTCTATTTTTAAACAATGTTTTCCCAATTTCCATATTTTGTGATTTGCTAAGTTTTGGACTTGAATAATTACACAGAGGTTTTGAATTTTTTTTGGTTTTCAAAAATTTACATTTTTAGAATTTCTCTTGTGCCAACTTACTAAAAAAATACAATTGTGCCTATTGAGTGTTGGATTTATCTAAAATTAGTTTTGTTAGATTAGGTTTTTTATTATGATCTCATGCTCCAAAATTTGAGTGTTTTAATTCATAGGAACTCTAGGGATCTAAAAAGTTTTTTTTTGTTGGAATATTCATGTGGCTGCTGTAAAAATGTAAAGAATCAATGGGAATAAGGTTTTTTTCATCTCATATGAGTTATGGAAAGGAAGATTCAGGAAACGTTTCATGGAGAATGGAGCTAGAATTTGATATCTATGAGAAAAAATGTGTTTTCAACAATAGTGATTTATGAAAAATTTGGGCAACATAAAAGAATACCAACAGAAATGGGGAGTGTTAAAAAATAAAAAATGAATTGAAAATGGCTAAGCATGAATTTTATGTACTTACCCCTCCTTCACAAACCTAGTTAACTCACTTTTGAGCCACCCTACTTAACCTGGGTTAGATGAGATGAAAGCATGGGGTTAAAACTTGCTAAATATGTCTTAAAACCCCTCATGTCCCTTACCAATTTTAGTTAAAGGAAAAGGGGATAAAGAGATAATAGGGGTGAAAAAATGTGCCATAGGAAAACTCATCATAAGAAGCAGGCATGAGGTTGCGAGGTTGAAAAAACTTCCCTAACACCCCCAGTTTGCAACTTAAGTGACACAAACTATCCCTCATTCATGGTTAAGAATTGTAGTGACCCCCATGTCTTCTTAGAAAATGTAAAAATGGAGATTAGCATGATTAAAGTGCACCAAGGGCTAGCTCAACATGAGAGAGGGGCTAAGTCATAAAGTGAGTGGGAAAACATGTTCTAGCACCCAAAGTTTCATTTTAAGTGATGTAACTCATCCTCTCCATGTGGTGGTGAATTCTAGTGTCACCCATGTCCCCTTTTAATTTGATTAAAGGAAAATATGGACACAAGGGGTCTCTAAGTGATAATTTTCCACTTTTAGAAGCTAGGTATCACCATTATACTACTAAAAATAGCATGCTAGAGTGAATTCTTTCCCCAAGAGCTTCCCTTGGTGTTTTTTAGGACAAACTTATATAATTTTGAGTAAAAAAGCATCCAAGGAATCCAATTACACCATTTTCATGATTGATGTTTCCTCCTTTAATTGTATGCTTCTTTTCAATTATGGTCACAGGCGGTTCTCAGAAGGTCAAACCACCGAAGAAAGATTTGTATTGTTTCCAAATAAACATATGGGACATGTAGAGGATGAAAGAGGGTGTGTGAAAACTAGAAGTGTGAGGATCATGAGGGATGATGTGAACATCCATGGACGTGTGAATGGCAGTGTTCGGAGATCTCGAGAGGAGCAAGAATTAACCAAAAACATGCATGCAAAGATTTAGTAAACATGCAAAACCTCATTACAATCCACAAACTCTCACTCTATCTCATAGATCCATAATGGTGTACATATAGAGGGTGTTGTGTAACTCACAATGCTAAAATCATGAAAAATCAAGTGGAGAGAGGGAGATACATTCCTAGAATAAAAAATTAACTCCCAATGATGCATCTAATGTAAGCAAAATATTGTATTGCTCACATTATTTAAATATGTGTGTATATTTTAATATTATTAATATGATTCGTATTATAATTCATTATTAATAAAATAGGTTTGTTATATTTTTTCAACAATATATTTTTGTTATACCCATAAAATTATTAACGGGTTTGACTTCCTGGTTTGTAGGAGGTTGGTTTTATATTTCCATGGCTATTTATTATCCTGAGTATTGATTGTAATTATACTGAATAGAATATATTTTTTGTGTTAAATTTGGTTCTCTACTCACATTTGGTATCAGAGCAAGGTTTTGGGTTCTAATAATTTATGTGGGGTTCTCCAGATTACACTTCTATAGCTGTATACAACCTTGGAAAATAGGTATTCATGGGCTTCAATGAATTAAATGTATAGATATTATACGTATTTTCCAACCATTGTCTATGTCATTCAACAATGTATGCATCTGATCCATTCACATAAGAATTCATTGACAAGTTATCTTGTTTCCGAATGACTGATGCCCAAAGGAGTCCTATGCAGTTCAAGCCATATCAATTTGAACTATTTTTTTCTTTATTTGACATCAAAAGGAACTGTGATTTGTCTATATGTTCTACTATGTGGTCATTGCAAGTTATTTCCTGTAATAATTCATTTTTTTATAGACGTGAAATGTGATTCCAATGAATTCCCTTCAAAGAAATATATAGCTCCATAGTTCAGATGAGAGATTGTTGTTTTTTGCACTTTAAGTAGGTCTTAAATCTAGTTTTAGATCTTATATCTATGATAAGGTGTTCACATTGATCAAATTTTATGGTTTGTAGTTTTCTTTGGTGATAGACAACCTTGATTTGCATTGAATATCCATCTAATAATTTCCCAACTACATGGATTATATCCACACAACTCATCCATGTGTTACCAACAGTTAAAAAGAAAATAAGAAGAAACTGTACAAGCCTGCCACATACTAATGTGGAACCATTGGTATGTAATTATGTTTGTTTTTTGCCACATTTTAAGCCTTCTTTGATTTGTTCTTGGTTCATCCACTTGTGTTATCAATCCAATGCCATCACGTCTTCTTTATTAAATGTTAGTGTCAATTTGAATTAGTAATGTGCGTTAAATGTGGTATCCTACAAAGTTTATGTTTTGTGGTCAAAAGTCTTTTGAATATCTTTTTGAGTATTGATAGTCATTTATATATTGTTTAATTTATTGTTTTTAAAATGATTTTATTATTTGTATCATTTAAGTCTTTATAAGTCTATTTCCATAATAGCGAGTCATTGTAATGATTGTGATAGAGTCAAACAAAATTCATATTTTTTTTGTGTTGTTAAGTGTCACTTGTGTCAAGTCAAGTATTGTTATTATAAAAGTCGTGTTGTTTGTAAGATTCAAAAAAATTGTTACAAAAAAGAAAAAAAATGACAAATGAGTGCATTTTAGGTGTAATCCAACACTCAATTTTAAAGAGAAAATGCAAATGAAAATTTTTCATGGCTTCGGGGTCTCTGGCTCTTGACCCCGCACTGTATCATGAAAGGGATTTTGTATCATCCTCGACTATAATTTCTGTTGAGTTAGTAGCAACATTATTGGAGGATGGAGGAAATGGAAACAGGAGGACAATCAATTTCTTCAAGTTTGTCACTACGTCAGAGTCCACAAACTGTTTTAGTGACATCTTTGTGTTTTGTGTGATGAATAAGAACAGATGATCATCCATGTTCCTATGTGTAGTGTAGTGCTTGTGTTTCCCTCATGATGGTAATAATTTGTACCATTGATACTATTGCAAGAAGTGTTCCTGATCAAAACAATTTGAGGTTGATGTGAATTAGTTGAATGGTCCCAATTCATGTATTCATCATAATAGATTGAACGGTCCCCTGGATGATGTAGTTCCCAAAATCAGTGTTGAGGATCGAGACCATGTGCAAGCTATAGAGTGGCCATGCTGCTTCGTTGAAGATGGTGTTTTTACCCATATTCGCACTAAGGGGTGGAATTTAAGGAAAATATTATAGTTCTCACATTATTTAAATATGTGCATATATTGTAATATTATTAATGAGTCATATTATAACTCATTATTAATAATATAGGTTTGTTATATTATTTCAACTATTAACAGATTGTTTGGTTGTGTGACATCCTAGTCCATATGAGGTCAGTTTTAAATTTCCATGGCTATTTATTAGCCTGAGTATTGATTGTCATTATGCTAAATACAATATCTTTTGCTGTGTTAAATCTGGTTCTCTACTCACATATGATACACTGACACACTGACACATAAGGTAATATCATAATGACCCCTAAATAACATATAGACATATAATCTCACCTAAGTGATATGACTCACCTGATGATGTGGAATGGTGACCCACACCAACACCCCACTTCATCAAAACTTAGGATGAGGTGGAAAGTTAGAAGAGAGAAATGGGTCCCGACACAAAATCCTGATGAGGTACCCATGTACAACAAGGAGTCCCGAGAAGTGAAGGAAAACCAAGTGGGAAAATATCCAACACAAGAGAAAACACACTCTCTAATATAAAAAAGATGCCAAATATGGGTCCTGGCCATAGAAAATCCATATAAGGTACCTATAGTCATTTTTACACCCACCAAGAACAAGGGAATCCCATGCATGCCATCCTATCACCCATTAGGCGTTGGGTGCTCACCCAAGGCATGCGCAGCCATCGAGTCTCTCTTTTATGTGAGTTAAGTGGGAAAGAATCATCTATGATAGGAACTTAAAAAGAGTGAGTGGAAACGAGGTATACATTCATCATAGATCTCAGAACAGCTTCTAGATCAATGCAGTCATTCCAGACAAAAGGATACTTAATAATTTATAGAACTGAAATGAAAAGGAAATGTATAGGAGTTTATATTCATGCATATAACACATATGAAGCAGAACTACACAAATATATGTATAAACTAGAGTCTATTGTATTAATATTCCATCATATCTAACAACCTCATCACATGCATTAGATCCATTATAGAATATCACAATATGAAAGACCAAAGTCATACATCATAACTAGATTAGAGTCCTCCTAAACATGAAAGGAAAATTTCATACCCAAACCCCTTGATACATCCTTCCCCTATATGTCATCTATCCAACCCAATAGAGTTCCTCGGAGCATTTTTGCAAGGCTCCGCTCTCTATTGATCTATATCTAAATTCCTCTATAGGTGCTTGTATTTATAGGCCTCTTGAACTATCAACCCACATTTCTTAGACGTTAGATCCATTTCCAAGTTTCCAAATGTGGTCCTCCATGGGAGCATGCTCCTCTAGGCTTGAGCTATCCACTTCTTGCCATGATGTTCTTCTAAAAGCTTCCATTGCAGGGCATATTCCTTCCTAGGCCAACCTATCACCAGGATGGCACCTTATCCACTCCACATGTGCAGTCAGGTTATGCTTTTCACGTGTCCTTCCTAATATGCCAAATATGGCTAAGTCTCGAAATCCTTCTTTTCCTTGCGTGTGCACTATTTGTTCTATTAAACCCTCTTAGAACCCTGTCCTGCGTGCTTTCTCCTTACACGACCTTCTTTAACAAGGCCTTGCACACCCACATGCCTTCTTGTAATTAGAAAATAAATCAGGTTTCCAACATCACCCCACACTATGCCTGTTCTCCTCTCATGGGAAAATGTCTTCAATGAATAAATAATTACAAAAGATTCTAGAAGAAATAACAATTTGGAAAATAATAAGGGAAAGAAGAATTGGGAAAGATGAAAGAATTGGGAAGTGTTGCTACTACTGTAACAGGAGAGGAAAATATTTCTTCAATTCAACCTCCAGATTATTCCAGGAATCAACTTCATTTTTTGCTCTTTGGCAGAGGTCGCCGAATAGGGAGCTTACCTCATAAAAACCCAGTTCATCTCCTTGAGTATTCATTTCCTCAACCACCCCTTTCAGTTGCTTGCCCACATCCTCAAGTGCATCCATCCCCCTTATGATTTGTGGGTACAAAACTTTCAATTGGTTCTTAATTGAACCCCTTAGGACTTTAATGGCTTCAAAATTCTTCTCAACCTTGGCTAAGATCCTATCCCACTCCTATCTATTCCCTTTGTTCTTCTCTTGGAATTATTTGAGCTCTACCACGTGAGTGGCGAAAAGAATGCTCACCACTCTATCCCTATCTATGCAATTTTCATACGTGGCCTCAAAAACTTTGGTAGTAATTTTTACATCAATAAGGACATTGTTGTACTCAGAAATGTTTAATACAGCCTTCAGTTTGTCTTCCCTTTCCAAGCACACTAATACTTCTTTTGCAGACTCTAAGGCTGGTGGCTACCTCTCCATGTTGAGGATACGTCTTAAGTCTTCTAGGCACTCTAGGGAAGATCCATAATTTTGCATGGGTGGTGCTAGGTACAGATGCTTCAAAATAATGACATCTGTGATGGATTCTACCTTCTTATATACCTCACGCACCCTTACCTTTTCTTCCCTTAGTTCATGCTTTAGCTACGCGCTGATTAGTTCCTATTGCTTTAATTAATTGGTCCTTTCTTTGAGATCTTCTTCCTTCTTCTCCATCTCTGCCTCTAGGAATTTTACCTTGTCGTTCCTCCTGAATAACCTGGCTTCTAGTTCAATTGAGACCTTGTTCAAAGCATTACAGACTTGTTCATCTGAAAGTTGTTGAGCGCTTGCCAAGGGATTGTCTCCTTTTAACTCTGACACAGTCATTATTGATCCTTGGCTTAATTTAAACTGTAGCTCATCGATGTGGGATTCAAATTCCCATCAAAGCATTTTCCTTATCCGTGGGTATGCACCTTCTGCATCAAATGATTTCATGGCCAGGAGCTTCTCTGTTGGAACACTGCATTGGAAATTCACGCACAACACCTTGTTTAGATCATCAACATAACCCATACTTGGTCTTTAAATCTCCATGTACCTTCCTCTTATGTGCATGCCCTTAGGAACAGTTACCGTCAGACTAGGGCCTCCTGCACTACCGTGATCTTTTCCCACGCTTTCTTCTTTATCTTCACACATAACTATTTCAGCGTTGTACTCCAATTCTTGTTCTACATAAGCTTCAATGATTTTCACCACATTTTTCTGCCACCTTGTTTATCTACTCCTTTTTTAGGGCTTGTATTCTAATTTTTCATACTCACTTCTTCACTTCCTCCCTTATCTTGGGTGCCTTCCTCCTCCTGGCTACCCTTCCTCCGTATGAAGAGAAACTCATTTTCCTCTTCTCTACCCTCTTCCTCTAAATCATGCACACTAAAAACAATTGGTTTTAGGGCCCCTTCAGGTTCATCTTCTTCATCTTCATCCCTTTCACCCATATAGGCCTCTAAGCTCTCTGTGTCCTCTAACGTAGCCTCCTCCATCACCTTTTGTTTCTTCTGAACTAGTGGATTCCAGTATGGGAGATTCAACTCTTTCTTCCTCCTCTAGTGACTTCTCCTTTATGATAGGCTTTTCTTGTTCTGACGCCTTTTCTCTAACTGGATACTTCTTCCTACATGTGTAAATGCTTGTCCTAGCGCTTGTTTCCGCTACACCCACTGTTGGTGTATTCTAGACACTTGGTGCCTCTTTCTCTTACACCTCTTCTTTTCCTTTCTTTGTTGGTGTGGGATTCCTTCTTCCCATGGGGTCTTCTCAGATGGATACATCACATTCTAGGTAGTCATCCTTCTCAAACTTTGGCCTTATGCATAGATATACAAGTGTCACGGTCCTTCCTAAAATTGGAAAATTCAAATGCTTTTTCATTTGGACCTCATTGGAGACATACCTCTCCACATATGCACACTTCTTGGGGTGAACAAGTTGTCTGTGCATCTCCCTATGGTCTTGATCCATCTCACTAAGGTCGAACCTCAATATTTCTGCCTCTATAAACCAATTTACTCCTTCTTGGAAATATAATGCTGTGAAAGAAAATAGGAGTTTACACCATGGGCTCATGGTTTCATCCACTAGCTTGAATCTGCCAATGCAGAACTGCTGGTACACTGCAAATTCAACTTCTCTCTCTATAAGTGTAGGCAATTTCTCTAGGATCCTCCACTCTGCCTCGCATGCATACCTTAAGCGGTTATACCATTTCTCAAGATGTGCCTTGTGAATGGCCATCATGTTGTCACAAGTGTACTTTTTGAATCTCTTTGCGGGTGATGGATCCTCTGCTGGGTACTCCCAAATAGCCTTTTCTGGCCCATTAGGCACTCTGATATCTGAAAACACAATGATCAAGAGGAAATTTCCAAAGAGTATCTTGTCACCTTCCTGTGCACTACTGATATTCTCATCTACAATATATGTGGACAAGTTATAGATGGTGCGTTCTGATATCCTTCTGCAAACATTTAACTAGGACTTGTTCACTTGCATCCACCTCTCTTAGTCATTTAACTTGGTCACCATGTGTGCAGCCATTTTCATCACCAAGTCTGTGATGTTTGCGATATCAAAGTACCATGACCCCTTCTTATAAGCATATGTGGTCATTATTTCTTTGATGGATTCTGTATTACTCAAGTCATCATCTATACTTTCTCCTTCACAGATGAGGCCTATTACTTTTGAAATCAGCTGAGGAGTTATGTGCATCTTGCGCCTTGTGAAGTAAAAGTGGTCCTTATGTATGCGTAACATTAACCATTGATAGAGGTGATTAGGTTTTCCAAAATAAGGTAACTCGTAGAGTTGCAATAATCCAGCCTTCTCCAACTTCACTTTTACCTCGTCGCTATAAATAGGAAAACCCTCTGGTTTCCTTTTGTTTGTTGGGCACACCAAATCCAACACCATTTCCTTTTTCATCGTGTTTGTGCAATGGTTGTAATCGCTTATAGCCATTTTCCTTAAATGGGACTCCCATTCCATCCCAAGAAAAACCCCATCTGGGTACTACATTTTTGCATACCATTCTTAATTTGTACTTGCAAGGGTTTCTAGTTGTTTTCCCTTGCCTTTGGGCTTCTTAGGTGATATAGTTGGTTTCTTAGGTGCCATGGTTTAGGTTATCTTAGCACTTCAACTTCTCTTACTTACTCTACTCTTCTACCTCCTCTAGTCCAAGATCTCAAACTCATAAAGAAACCCTTTTCATCTCGTGCCCTAGCTACCAAACCCTAAATGGAATATCCTCTTTTACAATATGGCACTTATCCATGAATCTTTTTCTCTACGCCCATGAACTTCTTTCCTTCTAGTTTTTAAATCAAATCTAGTCACTCATGGTTAAATTTATCAAATTTTTCTTCACACGGATCAACTCTGGAAACCCTAGTTTGCAAGAGCTCTTATTTCTTCGTATTCAAAAATATTGATAATGAAGTGCTCGACCTTCTATTTGTAGTTTTTCCCACTTTTTAGCATTAATAACTACTTCACCTACCACCATACTTCAACACTTATTGCAATTTTTTCCACTAAGCCAGACTATAGCACCCTCACTCACATGCCCATCCTTACATAGATAATCCCAAAACCTTATGGCGTGTAAACAATCTATCTAACAAAAGGCTCTTACGTGTGCGTTAATAGTGCTGAGGGTACTTCTTCCATCCTCACAATTTTTTCTCTTGCCTACCTCATGTTGTTTTTGCGCTTCTTTCTCCCTTGTACGTGGAACCAAAATGTAGCCTTATCTTGATACCAACCATCCTCATTCACCTTTTCTCCTATGAACTTTCTTCCACAGGGCCATTCAACTGGGTTTTCCAACACAATCCTTCATGGTACTTTGAACCTTGCTCTTTCTTTCACATTACTCCACCCCACACTAAAACTATGTGTGGTCCTCTGCACATTCACAACCTTTGAAAAAGTAATGAGGTTACCGGCACCCAAGGTGCAACACAAAACAACAACAAGAAAGGGAAACACAAGAAAAGAAAAATCCATTAAAGGAAGTCCTAAACTATCTGGCAATACTGCCTTATTACAAAAACCAAGAAGACTTATTTATATCAGCTCTTTAGCCTACTCCCATAAAGTGTCCTGGAAATCTCGTCCCATCCAGTGCTTGTAACTAGCATGTGCCTAAATCAAGGATGTACGAGATGATGTAGGGACCCAACCAATGGAATTTTAGCTTCCCAAGATGGTGTAGAAACTTGGAATAATATAGTAGCACCATCTTCCCAACCTCAAAATTTTTATTCTTAATGTGATGATCATGTCATGCCTTTTGTTTTTGTTTTTCAGTCTTCTGGCTCCACCTAGCAAGTGATCATCTTTCATCCAATTGCATTACCTTGTCAATTCTTTCTTTCATCGCTTGTTCATCGACCAATCCTCCTACACGTGTTATAGGCAGAGAAGGTAATATGAATTCAACTGGTCAGAAAGCCTCCATGCCAAACACTAATTGAAATGATGTGGCCTTATTTAACCTCTTGTAGGTTTTCCTAAATTCCCAAAGAATGGATGATACTTTGTCATCTCAATCTTGTCTACCAATGTCACAAAATTTTTTTAGGGTATGAATTAGTATTTTGTTAAATGACTTTGCGGTTCCATTTTCTTGTGGATGGTAAGGGGTAGTATTGTGATGAGCCACCATGAATTCTACTAATAGAATCCTTACTATCTCATTTAAGAAATGTGTACCTCTATCACTAGTAAAACTCAAAGGGCACCCATACCTTGTAATAATGTTTTCCCACAGAAACCTTGTTGCAGTAGCTGTTGTACAATCCTTGGGAGGTGTTGTTTCTACCCACCTTGTAAAGTAATCTATTCAAGTGATTATATAACGTGACCCAGTCCTACACATGGCTGGTGCAATAGGGCCTACAAATTCTATAGCCCACTTTTCAAATGGCTCGGTGCTGAAAATAGGGTGCAGATGCATTTCATCTATTCACCCTAGTTTTCCAATGCACTGACAATGGTCACATGCCTTGAAATATTCCTTGCAGTCTTGATATAAGGTCTCCCACCGTAATCCAACCATCAATATCTTACGTGAAGTGGCATCACTTTCATATTGTCCACATGCACTACCTTCGTGTATGTCTTCTATTATGGCTAGGTTCTCAGGTTCTAGCACACGCTGGTGCAAAATCTCATCATGTCCTAATTTGTATAAATACCCACTAATCAACATGTAAGGCGTGAAGCGTATAGCTAACTAATTTTTATATAATTCCTTCATTCCTTCTGATGCTACACCTATCTTGAGAAACACTACAATATCTTCTAATTCTGAGGGCGTGTGAGTAATATTCCCTTGTGGGATATTAATGGTTTATTATTAATTACTTGCAAAACAAACAACTTAGAAGATAAAACCCTCCTAGGTTTACCTCAACTAACCCTAGTGTCAGCTTCAATACAACCCAAATAGGATTGGAGTGAGCCAAGGTGAGGGTTTAGATGGGAAAATCAGTCAGTATTTACACCCCTTTATCGAATATACTCTGCAGAAGTAAAAATAATAAATAATACTGCTCAAAATTAACTAAAACTTTGAAAATCCATAACTTCCAAAATACTAACTCTTTTGAATTGAAACCAAGTGCAGCAAGAAGGGAAAATTATGAGCTTCTATTCGTAATAAAAATAAGAACTTTTATCACACTATAAACCCCTCGAAACAGCCCCCAAAATCCTAAACCCAGTCGCTAGGGTTAGGTTTAAATCTAAAATAGTAGATTTATAATTACTTTAATGCCCCTCCAAACACTCTTAGCACATGCCCAAACAAGTCGACTTCATCAAGTAAAAATCAGTAGCATGTAATTAAAGAGATTCATCATAAATCACATTCCAAAAGCAAGCTTATATCTTCTCCCAAAAATGGCACCTTACATATATAGAGAGAGAAATGATTGCAAAAACTTATTACTTCAAGATTATATGGGCACACACACTTCACAAATGGTGGTGTTAATAAATACCTTTTATTTTTTTATCATAAGTTGGCATACATCCCTTCTTCAAGCATGAAGATAAGTTTCATTAACCGTCAACATGCCAAAAAAGGAGTAACCAAATCTTCTTTTATATTTTTTTCTTGCACATCCTCCAAAGTTCTTCTCCATCTTTGGTGTCATCATCTAGGATGAAATCTCATTTAAAAATGTGCCTGAAAGTCACCAAAAACAAATATTAAATGCATATGGATTTTAAAAAGATGTTCATATGGGTCGACCCATGCTTAGGAATAATCACTTTGCCTCAAATATTAATTATTAAATGCTTCCAGGAAAATGTGACTTTCCTAGTCACTTGATTTACCTTTAAAAAAAATGCATTTATTATCTCAAGGTGAAGTCGAACTTCTCATTTAATTTTGATTTGCACAATTTATAAAATTTCATTTTAAAATTACATGTGCAAATCGATTTTATCTTCTTTTTTAATTTTTTATAAAAAAGGGGGACATTACAATGCGCCACAACATAAATAGTTGTCCATTTTGCATGGTATCCTCAATGCTTTGCATGTCCTCCCCTGAATCGATTCTAGACAAATGATCAGGTCCAGAATTACTTTTTCCTGGTTTGCCAACCACTGTGAACTTGAATTATTGGAACAATAGTACCCACCGACATATGTGCCCTTGTAGAATAGGATTGTTCACTAAATATTTCAATGCCATATGGTCAGTGTAAAATAAAAAATGGGTTACCAACAGATATTTTCTAAACTTGTGAAGCATGTAGATCATTGAAAAAGCCTTGCGCTTAGTTGTAGTATAATTCTGCTCTACTGGTGTCAACTTCCTCCTTGCAAAGCATAGAGGATGATCAACAATCCCTTCACTAGGCTATGCAAGTACTATTCCAACGGCAGTTTCTGAGGCATCAACATGAACATGGAAGGGCTTATCCCAAGAGGGGAATCGTAGTATGGCTGCAGTGATAATCCTATCCTTTAAATTTTCAAATTCCTTCTGTTGCACCTCTCCCCAAAGGAAGACACTCTTGTGTCTAAGTAACTCTTCTAAACACACAATGATCTTGGTGTATCCCTTGATAAACTTCCTGTAGTAACCCATGTATCCAAGGAATCCACGCACTGCGCTTTGACTAGTAGGCTCCTCCAATTCCACAATTACTGCAACTTTGGTGGGATCTACTAGTAAACCCTCCTTAAATATGATGTGCCCTAGTAAAGTTCCAAACAAGGTAGCAAAGACACATTTCTTAATGTTTAGGGATATCCTTAACTACCGACACCTTTTAAACATTAACCTTAAGTTGTCACAATGGTCCTTCACTAACCAATATACTATCCAATCGTCCAGGTAAACTTGAAGAAATTTATGGATGAAGTCCTAGAAAATTTACACCACAATGTATGAGAACACAAAAGGCACATTCTTCAACCCAAAAGGCATGACCGTATAGGAAAAAATTTCCCACTCATTGGTGAAATTCATCTTTCTCCGGTCCTCTTTTGCAATCCTTACCTGCTGATAGCTTGAGAATCCATCCGTGAAAGAGTAGACCTCATGTCCTACCACTCCCTCTAATATTTCTTCAGTAAATGGGGTTGGGAAAGGATCAATAACACATACTGCATTCATGTCCCTATAATCAACATAGATCCTTATCCTCTCATCCTTTTTGATACTAATCACCATTAGACTTATCCATTTTGAATCTTCCATAGCCTCAATGATACCTGATGCTATCATTTTTTCTATCTCCTCCTTGACCTTTACACACAAATTGGGATTCATCTGTTATGGCCTCTTCCTAATTGGGCACGCACCTTCCTTTAACTTCATCCTCATCTCCCCCAAAGAATGGTAGATGCCTTTGAGCTCATGGTACCTGCATGGGAACAAATCTTGGAATTTGCGTAATAGATCAATGATTTTAGATACTTCTTTCTCCGAACAATATTCTCCAATGATTACCTCCTTGGGTTCTACTTCTAAGCCAATGTTAACCTTTTTCATCTTTAAAGGTTCATGGTATGTTCGTGCTTCATCATCAGCACTATCTATGACCTTGTACGTCCCTACAGAATGGTTAACATCAAAAATTTCCACTTCTTCCCCATTAATGACATACACCATCTTCCCCTTTTCTTTTTCTATAAACACGCACTCAAGTTATATCTCTTCTGTTTCTTCTTCCTCAAAGCATGCCTCTAGGCTAGGTTCACCTAGTAATTCTTGTATTTTTTCTTCTTCCATAGCACTATCCCCTATTGTAAGGCACTTGAATACATGCAACGTCATATGTAATGATGGCTTTGTACTCCGATACTTGAATTTTTTCATGAGATCAGCTGCCAATTCTTCCCAATTACTAGTTTGATGAAGCATCTCCGAATGGATATACCATGCATGTGCACAACGTTACAGGGTGAAGTACAACTTGTGAACCCATAATGAAGGCGGTAATTCTTTTGTTCTTCCCATCAAGGTTGTCTCACATTATTGGATGTGGAAGGAAGCGGTCTCTTTACTATGGTAGTCTTTTATTGCCGTGGGTGTGTTTCTCCTGCAAAACCTTATGGAGAAGGAAATTATCACCTTACACCATTCCAAGAGGTTCCCCCGATGTGTCATCCACCAGCGCGCAGTAGTTTCGAGTAGGCTATGGTTAAAAATTTTCTCCTTTCCTTCTCATTTCTCCAAAGGCCTCCATTTTCCACAAGAAATCTTCCGAATTAGCCTCGATTGCTCCTTGAGACACTGTATCTCCCCTTGTAAAATCCTAATTGCACGTTCATAGTCTCATGGTATACTTCTTTCTGATGGGCAGGGTCTAGGTACTTTCCATGTGGTACCTCCTCTATGGAAACTAATGTCCTTGGTCCAGGAATCTCCTTGGCACATGTGGCCTCTACACACATTGTCACTAATACAATTTCTAGCTCTAACTCACACACTGCTCTTGGCATCCATTGTGAATCGGCCCTTTTTACACTCACCATAGCAGTACCCTTATCTTTCCAGTGTTTTTGGTTCATATGCTCATAGAGTTTTAGACACTCTTCATACTTGTGCTTCTTCCCACACCACGAGCATTGTAATATATCAGGACACTCTCATTTATAATGTTCTGTGGACCCACAATTATAACATGTTCCCCACAGGAATTCAATTCTTCCTCCTCTGTGAGAACTTCTTCCACATGTGCCTCCATCTACATGCTCCTCACAATGTCGGTCATCACTCTTAGAACTACTATTAAGGCTAGTCTGGTGCACACCATGATCAATGGCCTCATGGATCTAGTCAATAAGCCCACAATCCTTAGTATCATGGGTTGTAGAGGTGTAGATCTTACAGTTACAAGATATATTCTTCCAAGTTACACATTGTAACAAGGGACATCTACTCACATCATGATCCCCATGACAAATATCACAATCTACTGCTACGGCACATACTATCTTCTGGGGGAAACTATCCTTGGCATGCCCCTCTACTTCACAATCCATACACCACATTCCACTACTAGTCTCATGATCTGAGTTCCTAGATAACTTTTCCATCTACTTATCCATAACAGCGATTTGAGCTTCAAGAATGGGCTAACACTAGTATCAATGCTTTCAACAGCTTCAGCACGTAGAGCAGCTTCCAACACCTCATGTGGGTCTATGAAAGTCTTATGAGATAATGCTCTTCTAAATGGTGTTATCAACCCTCCAAAAAACCCTTGAGCATGTTATGAAGGGTGAATGTCATATGCCAATTTTGACAAGAGAGTTTTAAATGACGTGTCATACTCCTACACACTCTCTTTCATTCCCTCCTAAATCTCCTTGAGGGCACTGATGCTCTTATGTTCAAACTCAAGGATGTGGAATTATGCTAGGATAGAATTTTTCAATGCAGTGTAATCTACCACCATCTGATGGGGGTCATACTTCCTATACCAACTATATGCATGCCCTTGAAATTTCATTGCAAATTGATTGGCCTTCCGTTGTGGGGTTGTGATACCCTTCGCACACCATAGAAATTCACTCTTGTGAACATATTGCGCATCATCCTCTATACCCTAGTATTCTTGTAAGTGTAAAGAAATTTCAAAGATTACTTAAGGAGTTGGTTGAGGCCCTTGTCCACCTCGTCCATATCCATGGTTTCCTTTGTCATACCCATTGCATCCACCAGTTCCACCTCTAGACCCTCATGCAGCCAATAATCAGCCTGAAGTGGTCGTTCCTAGCATCCCTAATGTCCCGATGAACTGTGAGCCATTGGTCTATGAGATCATTCCACTACAAAATGTATCCCACGTGCCACTCCCTAATGCGTTGCCCAAGCCTTACATATCTACACGTTGTCTAAAAATTCCTCCAAACACCGGAATAGAGTGTGCAGCCATAGAAGTTCCAAACAAGAAATTATACCTCCTGGGTGCCGATCGGTCACTCCCTATGATACAAACTATGTTATCAACACTCCTTTGATTTAGAAAAACAAGCTCCATGTTTTGGTGACTAGGTGGGTTTAGATGCATGCCAATAACTCTTCTCTCTCCGCATGATGAACTCTCATTAGAATTCAAAGGGGTCTCTCTCCCACACTTTCCGAGATGAGGTAGCACAAAATGCTCAGGTTCCAAGTCCTCTGCATAAACCTCAATTCCTTCCCACAATGTTTTCCTTCATATATCCATCACAGTTGTAACCTCGTGTTGTCTAGAAATTTCCCTTTCACATGCTTCACTATACTTGAGTCGTCTCTCTTCCCTTCATTTCTCATTAGCAATATCTCTCATCTTCCTCCACTCTAACTTCCTTTCCCAATGCCCAAGAAGGTTTAGCCGACCATCGGAAATCCCTCTAAACTCAAGGTAACAATCAAGATCTTCATCGCCAAAGGAATAACACGTAGAAATGATCCTCTAGGATCCTGTAGAAACTCAAACTTAGTGACTTCCGAACAAGAATATGTAGAAATAGCGTATTCTGAAATGTAGTTAGCTAGTACTCTTTTTCACCATGATCCACAACATGAGTCCTTGTAAAATCTACATCTTATAGCCTCTGGTACTCTTCTTGGGTCCACGCCCTCAATTTATAACACTAGCTTGATTTGGATGCATATGCTGAGAGCCCTTCATATAGATCTACTGGAAAGAAACAAAATAAATTTTCATAGAACTCATGGTAGAGATTCTCTTCTACCCATATACATGCATCAAACTCAGGCCTAGTGTTGAATCTCTAAGAAAATTCTCCCTCTATGCTCTTGAACCATGGTTCAATACTTTCTAGAGTTAGGAGTTCTATTATCACTCATTACAGATCATGATGTATGTTATTTCCCACTAGAAATTTGAAAAGAGGTCCTAGAAACGGAACCAAGATGTAGTCATTTTTACAACCACCTAGAACAAGGAAATCCCATGTATGTCGGCCTATCACCCAGTGGGTGTTGAGTCTCTGTTTTATGTGAGTTAAGTGGGAAAGCATAATCTATGATAGGAACTTTAAAAGAGTGAGTGGACATGAGATATACATTCATCATAGAGCTCAAAACAACTTCTAGATCAATGCAGTCATTCTAGACAAAAGGTTACTTAATAATTTATAGTATTGAACTAAAAAGGAAATGTATAGGAGTTTATATTCATTCATATAACACATGAATCAGAACTATGTAAATATATGTATAAACTAGAGTATATTATATTTATATTCCATCATATCCGACAACCTCATCACATGCATTAGATCCATTACAAAATATCATAGTATGGAAAACCGAAGTCATAGATCATAACTGGATTAGATTCCTTCTAAACATGAAAGCAAAATTTCATACCCAAACCCCTTGATACACCCTTCCTCTATAGGTCATCTATCCAACCAAATAGAGTCCCTCGTAGCATTTTTTCAGGGCTCTTCTCTCTATTGATCTATATCTCAATTCCTCTATGGGAGCTTGTATTTATGGGCCTCTTGAACTGCCAACCCACATTTCTAAGGCTTCAGATCCATTTTCAAGTGTCCAAATGTGGTCCTCCATGGGAGCATGCTCCTCTAGGCCTGAGCTCTCCACTTATTTCCATAATGGTCTTCTACAAGCTTCCATTGCAGGGCATATTACTTCCTAGGCCAACTTGTTGCTAGGATGGCACCTTATCCACTCTGCATACGTAGTCGGGTCATGCTTCCACATGTCCTACTTGATATGCCAAATATGGTTCAGTCTCAAAATCTTGCTTTGCCTTGTGCACTCGCGCACTACTTTTTCTGTTAAACCATCCTAGAACCTTGTCATGTGTGCTTTCTCCTTATGCACCCTTCCTTAACAAGGCCTTGCATGCCCACGCACCTTCTTGTACTTAACCAATAAATTAGGGTCCCAACAGTACCCATGTACAAAGGGGAAATCTCTTAGAAAAAATAATAAGAGAGAAGAAGAGGGAGACATGATAACCGCAAAAGATGCCATGGATAGATTTGAACTCTAAAATTCTAGGAAGTATCCTAAAAGAGTATTGATGGTGTGGTCCTCTGCCTCTAAACTAAAGAAGAGATACCCATACCAAACTATGTGTCTTCCCTTAGGAAGGATAGAAATGAAGTGCTGGAAGTATGCCAACTCCATGAAGGAAATTGAAGGCAATAACATGAAGAAATTTGAGTTTTGTCCATGGAAGTGTGAAATAGGTCTAGTAATGGAGTTCCAATGAACCAAAGGTAATTCCATGTGTGCATAACTATCAAGAATGTCAAGAGGGAACACCAACAAACATGATGTCTAGATAATGTGAAGGAAACACAACAACCCCCACAATAGAAAAGGGATCCATAAGAGAGGGTAGATCAATGAAGAACTCCAGAAAAGTAGAAGTGATAAGAGTCCCAGAAGGGGAACTACCAACAATGGAGATGATGAAATCCTCCAAAACACATGAGGAACTTGTAGTGCATCAAAAGTGGACTTTGTAAAAAAAAGACCAAGGTCGGGCAAATACTTGTCCCAATGAGGGGGCTTGACAAAAAGTAGAATGATGTCAGACAGGTATAAGTCATCTAATGAATGTAGAGGAGTGAAAGGGCCCTCACATAGTGGAAGTGGAAAGTAGGCAGATACAATGGATGTATGAGGCTAAGAAGGATATTTCTTGATATTTGATGATATATAAGGGGTGAAAACACTCTCTGGAATAGTGAGAGAAAGAGGATAGGAGTCCTCTATAGTAAACTTAGCTTCAAAATTGGGTGCACAATCCTCGTCAATAGAAGAAGAATCAATCAAGTTTGTTTCAATGAAATCTCCATCACATGAAGAATAAAAGGAGACAAATAGATCAACAAAAGCAACTATGGTGGTAGTATGTGAAGGGTATCCAAAGAGTGACTGTAATATGCTCCAGATACGATCTGGAGGATTTGATTCTACCACGTGAAACCAGAGAGGTCTAGAGGTGAACCTCATCAAGTGATTAAAAACATGGTTGCAAGTGTTGAGAAAGTCCTTAAGATGATGATGATTAGTGGGTATAGGAACTTTCCCAAGTAAAAAGTGTGAAATATCCACATGGGTAAAAGAGAATTCCATGGAGGTACACCAAGCTAAATAGTTCTCTCTCCTAATAAGAACTAGTAGAGGTTGTAAGGTGGTCTTACAATGCTCAAGCAAGGAAAGAGAATCCTCCATGATGTGGAATAAAAAGAAGGATGCAAGAATGCAAGATGTTAGAATAAACTGATAATGCATCTTCAAGCAACATGACACCCAAGAAGAGCAGTGATAACCCCCTATTGGTGGCACTTAAAAGTGCATGACTGCAAAAAGGTGTGTTCATATGACATTAGAAAGTTGACCACTCACCTCACATTAGGTGACAAGTGTGTGAGAGTGGAGGCCACAATGAGGTCCTAAGTTGGAAGTAGAGGGATACACGTAATCAGACACAAAAGCATGTAAGAGACATAGGTACAAAAATGCTTAGCGTAAGAAAAATGGCATCCCACGATGTAAAAAAGGCTCTTTTGCCATAAGGATGTGGCAGATGCTTCGACTTGCCATAGGTGAAGAGAGAGCTACAAAGTAGTGAGCTTGAAAAAGGCACTCCCCCCTGTATAAGCACCTGAAAAAAACTACCCCCCTTTGTACAAGTGATTTTTTTAGTTTTTGTAGTATTTCCACTTTACAATGTTATAAATTGGTAACAAAAATTGAAAAAACAAAAAAGGTCAAAAGGGGAGAAAGAGGGGTGAAGAAGGGCACCAACTCAGTGTGCAAGATGGGAGATAAGGGTGAGCTCATAGGTCGGTGAAATAAGAAATAAGCTTGGCTAAGCTGGTCGTGAGGAGGGATCATGAGCTGTGTGGAGAGTGTTTCGGAGAGAGGCGAGAGGCTTGGGTGACTCGGTGAATGAAGTGAGTTGGTTTCTGAATAGGAAAGAGGCCCAAGGGGTTGGCATGCACTGGTGAGTGATTCATGTTAGCACTCACAGTAGGAAATCTAGATTCAATGCCAAGGTGATAGCACCAAGGTCGAGTTCGAAACAAACATTGAGGAGGATGTGAAATTGTGAGTTGGTAAGGCAATCACCACGTGGAACCAAGTAAAGTGGAGGTCGTTGGGGATTGACGTCTCAATTGGTGTAGGTAAATATAAAGAAAGGAGAAATATTCCCTTACATAAATCCCACACACTTGAATCCGAAGTAGAACACAATAAGTTCGTAATGGCTTGGGTGATGAGGAAAAACCCAACACGGTTGAAGCAACAACAAGGGTCGAGGCAACAATGAGCAAAATCTAATGTGTAAGGAAGTGCAACATCCAAGAAAAGTGTAGAGGTAGGATTGTGGAGAGAAATTCCAGTAGGGTCACACAAAGCAGCCAGGTTGGGTAGGGATGAACAAATAGAAGCCAAAATAGGGAGCTCGGGAAATGCACACGCAGTTAAGCTAGAGGTCGAGGGAAAACACATGGATGTGCAAGATAGAGTTGGGAGCGTGGATGTAAGGGATCAAGTCTGCAACCATGTAATGAGCCAGAGGATTAGTTCCTAAGCCAAAGACATTCGAGTTGAAAATAATGCGAGTCAAGTGGAGGAAGTGACGAGTTGAGGGAAACTTAGCGAGATGGGGCCGAGTTGGCCCTTAAAGTAGCTTTTTACACTTCACAAAAAAGAATTACCAACACAAAATAACTAGATATGAAGCCTTTGAACTATAAAATGAAATGGTAAAACACCTCAAAACCACATGCAAGGTTAAAAATATGTAAACCCCGAAGAATTGAGTGGTCAAAGACACTAAACCCTAAATAGACACGATAAACACTCAGATCTGCAACCAGAAATGCTGAAACATGCATACAACCTCAAAAGTCCTTAAAACCCAAGGACACAAGTAAGAAAATTGGAGGTATGAAGCATAAATCAATGCACTAAATGAACATTTAGAATATCCATTACAACATATGCATGAGAAATTGTATATCACGCTAGAAAGATAGAAAATGCACAAAAATGCCGAAGAGTTGCACTGATCCAAACATGAGCTTTAATACCAAGAAAGAGGGTGTGCAAAAACTAGAAGTACAAGGATCATGAAGGATGACATGAGCATCCACGGACATGCAAACAGAAGCATGAGAATATCTCAAGAGGATCGAGCATCAACTAAAAATGTGCATGGAAAGATTCAGTAAACAAGTAGAACCTTGTTACAATCCACAAACTCTCACTTTATCTCATATATTTGGAATGGTGTATATATAGAGGGTGTTGTGTAACACCTAGTGCTGCAATCATGACAACTCGAGTGGAGAGGAGGATTTACATTCCAAAAATATAAAAGTAACTCCCAATGATGCACTGACGTGTAAGGGAATATCATGATGACCCCTAAATGACATGTAGATGGACGATCTCACCTAAGTTAGATGAATCACCCGATGATGTGGAATGGTGACCCACACCACCATATTTTCCCATGTGATCCAATGAGTATCTTATTTCTTTCCAATTCCTCTAGAGGCTCTTGCTATGTCTGTAGCAAACGAACTAGCTCTTTTACTTCTTTCATTTCCTTATACCATGCTAAAAATAGCTTGTTATTACATAACTTGTTCCTAAACCTTATTTTTATTTTATAATTTTCTAAAATTCCTTATATTATTTCATATCTTTTCCAAAAACTTCTTCGATTCTTTAACGTTTTCGTGTACATTCCTATAGGGTGCTCACCAGGTGTAAAACGGTAAAAAATAGCCCATTTGGAGCCTCCGGAAGCATTTATCTTCTCTTGGGTTCAAATATATTCATGAATCAAATTGAAAAATATCCCTTACACATGAAACACAATTGAAAATCCCATTATAAAATTCCTCCCGGCCATTATGAGGGTAACATAGTAACTGAGTTGGCCGGTGGACAGGTTTACATTAACCGTGAGAGGTATTTTCAAATGAGGTCTAGATTGTCATTTAAAAAAAAAATTGAATGAAAAAAATATGTCATATTTTTTAAACACATGAATGGGTGACCTTCTAAGGTCAGTTAATGCTAATAAGATATAATACGTTTTGGAGGAGTTCCATGATGGACCCGCAGGAGGACATTTTTCTTCAAGAACCACAATACTCAAGATCATGAAATGTGGTTACTATTGTCCTAAGGTATTTAAGGATTTCCATGCATGGGTAGTAAAATGTAGGAAGTGTGCTTTCTTTCTAGGAAAATAAAAACTTGTAGCCCTTCACCTCTACCACATTTCAGTTGAGAAATCATTTATGCAATGGGGGTTGTATTTTATAAGAGTGATTAACTCACATTCAAACTTGGGGCACAAATGGATATTGACTACATTTGACTATTTTACCAAATGGAATGAATCCTTTTCTTTTAGAGAATCATATGAAGTTAGATTCATGGAATTATAAGGGAATTGTGACTAGATTTGGGGTCCTTTCCACAATCATATTAGATAATTCCTTGGCATTCTTGGGAACCAAGATAATTGGATGGGCTGTTAAAATGGAATTAATTTAAGAACATCCTCAAACTATTATCCCCAGGTCAATGGTCTTGCTGAATCAAAAAACACGAATCTTCTAAGGATTATTAAGAGAACATTGGGAGATAATAAAAGGACATGGCACATAAAACTAAAATCATCTTTGTGGGTCAATATGATCACTCCTAATAGGTCAACTAGAAGCTCACCATTCAAGCTTGTTTATCGAAAGGAGGCAAGATTAATGTAGACACTTGAAATCCTCTTATGCAGTTTTAATACTAAAATTCCACTAATTATCCTCTTTCCCTTCATTTCCATAATAATTAACAGTTTTTTACTAATTAGCTAACATTCCCCTTCTTATTCATTAATTAACAACCTTTCTTTATTTATAATCCACTTCTAAGTGATTAATTAAACATTATTAGTTAATTATGCCTTCTATTTTAATCAATAAACCCTTTTTATTGGTTAAATTCCTCTTTTTTTACTATTGGTAAATGGTTTTGGAGGGGCCATACTTGTAGTACAAAAAATATCAAGAACCAAATAGAGCAAGAGCGGTAAAGTGGTTTTTTGATATGTGGGGGCCACACCCCAACCAAAGTCCTAGAAGTAAGATAAACAAGACAAAAACCAAGGCAAGGGCCATCTACCTACAAGGAGACCAAAGCTACGGAAAATAAAAAACTAAAGCACCAACATAGAAAAATAGTAGCACACACACAAAAAAAAAAGATAAAATTAACTCAATGATTTGTCATATAATTTCAGAGCAATCTTCAAAATTTTGTAGAGATTAGTTACAATTTGCATGACCGGGTCCTAACTACTCTCTATGAGTTTCTTATTCTTAAGTTTACCATTTTTCCAAGTGGAATGTAGGATGCCAAAAGCATCACAGACCTATTTAGCATTAACTTGTATATAGTCCATCACTACCCTATGCAAAACAAGATGATTAGACTGTATTTCTTCCATCTGTGTAACTCTGTCCTCTAATTCCATAAGGTGAGTGGATAGTTTTCCCAGATTCCTCTCCAAGTTATAAAGAACATATGGGTCCCCAGTGGTTTTAATGCCTTCCTTGATCAGCAAGTCAACATTTTATTTAATCCCTTTAAGGGCCTCTGCATGCTATTTGACGTGAGCCAAAATACCCGAGCTAGGAGGGGCAAGGGAAGCTTAGCTAATTTTTAACAGATTCTCCTCTCCTATAGTGTCCTTTCCTTTTGAGCTACTATGGAGGATGTGTTTAGTAGGAGGAACATAAATGGGGTCATGGATGTTAGGGTTCTTAGCCCTAATCCTCGATTGTAAAGGGGGAGGGGGGTAGAGAAGGGGGAAGACTCATTATTGATGACATCAAGAAAATAGTGATGTAGCAGGAAGATAACCCCTCAGTACAGGGGAAGAACATGAGAATGATCTTTAACCTCCTTAATTGATTTTTCAAGAGAGTGTAAGATATAAAAAGGTAAGCTCTCCTTGCAAACATGAAAAAAGTGATTCATTAGGACTAAATGGTGCAGGGGAAGAGTCAAGAATCTTCCTTCCAAGGTGATGTATCAGACCACCATTTTCATGACATCATTAAAGGGTTGAGGGATGGAAGAGTTGATGATTCCATAATTTCCAATTTGAAGAGTATCTTCACCCACCAAGAACCAATTTTCCTCAGTGTCTTTGTCAAATTTATTTCAAAACAAATTCACTCCATCCATGCTCATGTCTGTAATGACTAAAATCATCTCCTCCATAATTGTGAATTCCTTTCCCTTGAAATGAATAACTCTGTTATTCCATTTCCTTGAAAATGTGAAGGAGATGTGGATGTCACGACCCTTGACTCTCTACATAAAATTAGTGAAGACATCAACATTTAATATATTCCACAGCTCTACGTTAATCTTCCAAGAGGGTTCACAAATAGGTTCAAATTTGGACAGAGGACCCCCCATAATGTAGTCAGACTTAACAATGACAGCCCAAATGCATATAAGAAACAACTTTGCAGCAGAGGTGTTGGCACTTGTAACAGGTGGAGCTTTCAATCTTGTACCTCTAAGCAACAAAATAAATTTGAAAACCCTTATGTTGAAGCTTGGGCTCAAAAATCAATGTAAATTGAGTCGTTTGGGGAAGTCAATTCACATATGGCAGGAGTACATAGTTTTATTTCCCCACACATGACATGACAATCGACTTAACATGATAAAAGTGTTAATTATCTTTGGATTCATTACTAATGATGGATTTGGTTGCGTTGGGGATCTCCTCAAAATCATGCCAAATTTTGAAATTATCACTAATTACCCCATTATTAGAAAGTGCATCCACCGCCCCATTCCCTTCTCTATAAAAATGAAATTTTTTTATGTACAAGCTAATTCCTCTCTTACATCCCCCAAATCATGCTAATTTTCCTCTAAATCCCCTCTAAATAGCCTCTACAAGCTTATCCCTACCTATCAATTAATCACATTTGATTAATTAAACCCCTCTCAACTCCCATAAAGTGCACATGCTTTATAAAACATGCATATCCTTTGCATTTATTCTTTGGGCTTTATCCCACATCCACCAAATTGCAAACCATTCTGAAACAGAGAAGCTATTTAAAGGACCAAACTCCTTCGTCTCAAACACACACCTCATTTGAACTAGTGAAAATTATAGGCATTTTTATTTGATTCGTTCTCCATTGTTGGAAATAGATTCTCCATCTTGCATCCATTTCTCAAATTGAGGATCATGAGAAGATCCAAAGATGAACTTGTAGCCATTTCTTGGTGAGATGTCATCCTCAATTCTTGAGGAAAACAACACCAATTTTATTGCTAATTGATCTAATTAGGTTCATTCTTTAGGTATCAATATTAAAGAGTAAGAATGTCTTAGCATTTGATGTTTTTATCATGTTTATGCATTGAAGAAATTATTTTCCCTTAAGCTCTTATCATGATGTTCTTGTTTGATTAACTTTTCTTTGAAGATACTAGGTGTTAGTTTCATTTCAATTAACATAGTTTTACATGTACACAATTAACAATATCCATTGATTTTTCCACTTTGGAACTCATAAGCTTGCTTGAGATGTTTTAGGAAGAGGCAATGAAGGTCAGGTATGTAGAGATGATAGAGCTAGAATAACTAAGACACAATTCCATGCATATAATGGAAAGGAAACATGCCTAAATGAATAAATTATTTGAAAAGAAAGCAATGAAAAGAACCTTTAAGGAAGGATACCTTTTTCTAAAATGGGATAAGGATAGAGCTCAACTAGGTACACACAAAATTTGACACCATTTTGAGTGGCCCTTTTGTGATCTCTAGTTGTAAATAAAATAACACCTTTTAATTATTAAGGCTGAATGGAGATGAACTTCCTATCCCAATCAATGCTATGCACCTCAAGATTTGTTATTGAGGTAAGGTTTCACATTTTATATAGTGGTTGCTTCTTGCAAACAAGTGCTTATTCAAACTCTGCATGTTTCCATTTAGAACATGTATGATTTACATCCTTGTTATACATAGTTTTATGCAGGTCCTTCCTTGTGGTTATTCACATTTCAATTCAGTCAAGTTTTAGGGTAGATTCAAGGTATTTTAGGGAAATTTCAAATTGTTCCTTCTTAAACCCCAAGATCAGCTTCAAATTAGAGCTCTCCATGCATGTTTTATGGTGAAAATAAGAGTCTTGGTAGTTTCTAAGCGTGTTCTTTCAGGCTCCAAGAATCCAAATACTTTTAGTGCCAATTTCAGTCTTCATTACTAATTCAGAGTTTATTTTTATAGAATCTAATCTTATGAAGATCAATTCAAGTTTTTTGTTTAACTCCATTCCTAATGGATTGCTTAAGGGTAATTATCTATAATTTCACAAACAGGGATGGAAGCCTATATAGTTTATTAATGTGAAATTAATCAACCATTACAATGGAGTGCTGCAATATTTATACATATTGGACATAAATATATAAACAAAGAAATATGTTGCACAGGTGCAACAATATGCCTGAATACATAAGCTTCCAAAATATCATATGGGAAGCACAAATGAATAATGATATAATTGTTATAACAACATAATAATTATATCCATGAATATAATAAGACAAATATGGTTTAATAAAACCATATAACAACAACAATTAAATAATAACAATAGTTAAATAATTAATTATCCTAACATTCCCCCCCATTAATTTTGTATTGTCTCAAGGGATGAGGAGAGGAATTCTCTAAACAACTCGAACTTATCACGTGCAATTGAATTCATGAAGATATCTACTCTTTGTTCAATTGTTGGACAAAATTGAAGTTGGACGTTGTGCTTAGACACATGCTCACGTATGAAATGAACTTACACCTCAATGTGCTTTGTTCTTTCATGAAACACTGGATTGGGAACAAGTTTGAGAACACCTTCATTGTCAACATACATGGTGGTCAGTTTTTCCTGTGGTATTCCAAGTCCTTCGAGTATGCGACGTAGCCATATCACTTCACAAAAAGCTTCTCCTACAGAACAATACTTAGCTTTCATGGAAGAGTGAGAAACGAAGTGTTGTTTCTTGCTTCCTAATGATATTGGTCCAGATCCCATAAAGAATACAAATCTAGAAGTGGATTTTATATTGTCATTTTTACCTGCATGATCTGAATCTGAATATCTAATCAAGAAGAAGTTGTCGTTCTTCTTATATTCTAGACCAAGATCCACTGATCCTTTGAGATATCTCAAAATGCATCTTGTTTCTTTCCAATGACAAACTTTGGGTTCTTGCATGAACCTAGATAGATAGCTCACTGCAAAGCTGATATCTATTCTAGTGTAGGTCAGGTAAATGAGACTCCTAATCAACTACCGATATAGAGTGGCATTTACCTCAGGAGATGGATCTGAATGAGATAACTGCAATCTTTTCTCCATAGGTGTAGTAATTGGTGTGCAATCCATCATCCTAAATTTCTTGAGCATTGTCTTGGTATATTTTATCTGAGAAACAAAGATGTGATTCTCTTTCTGTCCATACTTCCAATCCAAGACAATAATGCATTAGCCCGAGATCTATGTCATGTCGAATGATTGAATTAAGATATTTCTTTGTTGCATCAATCATCTTCACTGAACTTCCAGTGATGACTAGATCATTGACATTGACAACAACAATCACAATCTCCCCCCCCCCCTTGCTTTTTGAGGTAAAGATTGGGATCGTATGGATTTCTTACAAATCCATGTTGTACGAGATGCTCATCAATCTTGATGTACCATGCCTGGGGTGCCTGTTTGAGGCCATATAGAGATTTCCTGAGTCTGTATACCTTTGCTTCTTGACCAGGTACTACATATCCCTTAGGTTGAGTCATGTAGACTTCTTCTTGTAAATCTCCATTTAGGAAGGCACTTTTTACGTCCATCTGATGGACTTTCCAGCCAAATTGTGTAGCTAGAGAAAAGATCATTCTGATTGTTTTGATCTTAGTTATGGGAGAAAATGTCTCCTCATAGTCTATGCCTTCTTTTTGTGCATACCCCTTTGCTATTAGTCTCGCTTTATACTTTTCCACTGTCCCATCTACTTTGTACTTTGTTTTAAATATCCATCTGCATCCAATGGGTTTCTTCCCTGGTGGAAGATTGACAAGCTGCCAAGTGTTATTTTTCATCACTGACTGATATTCAGAGTCCATGGCATCTTTCCAAGATTTTGACTATAGGGCTTCTTAGACTATAGAGGGCTCATCAGACTCAATAACTCTACTCATCAAAGTAAATTTAACTTCTTCTCTTGCTTTACTAGAGTCCATGGTCTAGGGGTGGATGTATCTAGTGGAGCATCCATTCTTGCATCTCGTAATGTGCTAGTACACCACTTGGGCATACACTGAACTGTTACCATGGGTCGTGGTTCTATCATATCAACACCATCATCCCCATCATCACTTTCATCATCTAAGGGAACATCAACTTCAATTTTTACAATTGGTGAAAAATCTACATCTGGTGAGTCTGGAGGAGGAGTTCTCTGCTTCCTTCTTCTCAAAAAATCTCAACATCTCTGCTAGTGTAGACTTTTCTAGTCTTAGGATCCATCAATTTGTACCCAAGAGTCTCTTCATTGTACCCGATGAAGATGAGTTTCTGTGACTTCATGTCTAATTTATTTCTGTTCTTCTTGGGTATGTGCATACTTGCTTTACACCTGAATACTCTAAGGTGTGCAATAGATGGTTTCCACTTTGACCATGCTTCTTGTGGTGTTACTCCTTTAAGAGAAACTGTGGGCACTCTGTTCAAAAAATACATTGTTGTCTTTTACTACTTCTACCCAGAATGTCTTTGCAAGTCCAGAGTCATCGATCATGCATCACACCATTTCCATGATAGTACAATTTCTTCTCTCAACAACACCATTTTGTTGTGGTGTGTGTGGAGGAGGCATTTGTTGATGAATCCTATGAGTTTGTAGGTAGTCTTTGAACTCATTACTGGTGAATTCCCCCCTCGATCTGAGCAGAGAGTTCTAATGTGATGACCAGTTTCATTCTCAACTGCTACTTTGAACTTCTTGAAAGTTTCAAAAGTTTCACTTTTCTTGTGAAGACAAAAAATCCACATTTTCCTTGAATAGTCGTCAACACATAGCATGAAGTACTGAAATCCAGAATGACTTGGTTGCATCAGACCACAAAGATCAGTATGAACTAGATCAAGCTTGACCATGAGCTCGATATGTACTCTTCTGGAATGAAGCTCTGTGTTGTTTTCCTGCTAGACAGTGAGGACACTTGTTTGTATCCTTCTAAAGAGATGGTAGCCCATGTACCATATTACAATGGTGAAGTGTCTCGAGATACTTGAAACTTACATGACCAAGTCTCTGATGCCATAACTATGCTGAGGTGGAGTTCTTAGCCACAAGTTCTTGATCATCTCTGTGAAAAAAATCAAGTTGGAACATGCATCCCACATTGGAGGCTTTTGCAACTATTTTCGAGCCTCGTGATTTATCTCGAATTAAACATGTTTTCTTGTCGGAATGACTATCAAAGTCAATTTTTAGGTTGTGATCAAGGAGTTGACTGACTGAAAGAAAATTCTTTGTCAACCTAGGGACATATAAGACATCTGATAGTCTGTAGTTGTGTGAACCAAGGGGTAGAGAAATGTTCCCAATCCCCTGAACTGTATATGAAGAATCATCTCCCAACGAAACATGATTTTTCGATGGTGTGTCCCTCATTGAAATAAACCAGTCTCTGTGGCCGGTCATGTGTTGAGTGGCCCCCAAATCAACATACCAAACATCACTAGATGACATGGATGGTTCACTTGATCGAGCAGTGAACAAGTAGTCTTCATTTCTGAATGTTCTTCTTGTTGCTCAACAATATTTCCTTGCTGATGGGGTCTTATTTTCTAGTTCCCCTTTTTCTACCCTTGATTGTAGTTAGAATGTCCCTTGTGAGATTTTTGTGGAGGTCCATAGTTTGCTTGATGAACCTTTCTTGTAAGTATTATACCAATAATCTTGTAGGTCATGTCCTCTTTTACAGATTGGACATTGCTTCTTCTGTTGTCTTTCCCCTTGATACTGATTTTGATTTTGGGAATTTTGATAGGAATTAGGTTTTCCTTTACCTTTTCCTTTCCATTTTTGATGTGAAGAAATTGCCTTCTCCTCTTCATCATCCTTATTATGTATGGCTTCCTCTTGTTGCAGTAAGGTTTACCAATTTGTCAAAACTAACGGTCGTATCTGACACATTTAGTGTTGTAACAAAAATGTGGTAAGAAGAGGGGAGTGCTCTCAGAATAATGGGAATGAGAGCATCATCTGAGACCACTTCTCCAAGGGATAGAAGTGAAGCCCTCAAATTTGCAACTCTTCTTAAGAAAGCTTTGATTTTCTCATTCTGTTTGAACTTCAATGTGTGTAATTGACTCTGTAAATTCAGTATAACATTCTTGTTTTTGGCCTCATATACTATGCTCAAGTTATCCCATGCTTCTTTGGCTATTTTGGCATCATGAATGTGGGGTTGCACATCTTCAGACACTCCAAACAAGATGATGAGTTTGGATTTCTGATCTGCCATATCAAACTACCTCTGTTGTGTTGTATCAGTAGTTGATCTGGTCAGAGTACCTGTCACAGTAGGCCATATCTCTTCAAACTCAAGTTGTGTCTTGATTTTTTTCTTCCATGCAGCATAGTTGTTTCCTCTGAGTAGTTGTGAATCTAGAAAAAAAATTAGGGGCATTGGTGCCCATTTTGCAGAAATCACTGACAGGGTTTGGCTCTTATCACTCCAGGTATAAGGTCTCCCAATCTATATACCGTCAATCTGATATACCGAACCTTTCTATATACGTGCCCTTCTGATATACCTAGTGGTACGTGGAAGAAGCTCACCCTTTCTATATACCTGGCGGTATGTGAAAGAGGCGTTAACGTACGTGAAAGAATTCAATACGTGGTACCAAGACAGTACTGAGAGGGGTCTGTGTGATTATTGACACCAACTCAAAGAAATATCCTCATACACACAAGTAACTTTGCTATATACTTGGATAATTTCTCAGTCCGGATTTATGTCATGCAATCATTCACAGATGGATGGGATGGCTCATAGTGTGTGCACTGTGACCTTATTACTCCCTGTCAATTTAAAGGGTTGATGCCTAGACGACGTTGTTGCAACTATATTAGGCGTTAAGTGTAGTAGTAGTCACGACGAATTTACCCATAAGCACTTCACAGAGGCACTGTATATACCGAATGCTGCGAATGAGATCTAGGATCTTGTGAGTGTTACAGAACCAATTTTTTTATTGATTTTGAGGGTACAACATTCTACCAGTTTCTAAGTAGTTACAAAGTTTTAGTTGACTATGGAAACTTGCAAATTAGTACAATATACTCAAACATGCAATTACATTCAAAAATATTAGAAAAAATTGAATGGCAGCAAAAAAAATGTTTTTGTTTTGTGGGCACTGGTGGCCTGTGGAGCCCAATACAGCTTGCTAAGCAAAAAACCTGTACAAAACTAGCTCAAAATGAAGTTTTTAGGTAGCCCTCCTTTGGAAAAAAGTGCTCATAATGCAAAAATATGTAGAGTGGAGGAAAAAAAATTTTTTTTTCCCTAAAATAGGGTTTTTCTCGCTAAATTTAGTTAGTTATAACTAAATTTGAATTTTTTGCTAAAGTTAGCAGTTCCACTAAATTTTCCACCAAATTTTGGTAGTGAGTGAGGGAGGGGGATTTGACCCCTTGACCTCTCTTGATGGGAAGTGTCTTACAAAAGTTATGCTAGCCACTTGGGCAGCTAACTAAACAATTATATGTAAAGAACAAAATGTAATTAAAACACTTCCAAACTGTAAAACCATACCTCTTTCAAAAAACCACAGTTTTGGAAAGACGGTTTTGAGAAAAAATTCTAGCAAAGAGAAAAAAAGACAGTGTTTTTGGTGAGAATGAAGGTGGTTTTGAGTGTGTATGGTGCCTTAGATCATTTTTTTTCCTTCCTTTGAGCTTGTAATCTCTTCCTTGGTGAATTCTATCCTCCTCAACCTTAATTGCAATGAATAAAGATGGTTTTGAGGAATTTGATGTGGTATTGTAGGGGATGGGGCTGAGAAGTTGCAGAGGCAACTCTGGCTCTCTTTTTCTTGCACAAGCTTCTCCAATGCTCCTCAAACTCTGTTGCAATCCTCCAATATCCTTCAACCTACTCTGAAACCAAATGTAATTTCACAAACAAAGACAGAAGCCTGTGATATTTTATTAATGTGAAATCAATCAACCATTACAATGGAGTGCTACAATATTTATACATATTGGATAGCAATATACAAACAAATAAATATGTTGCACAGGTGCAACAATATGCCTGAATACATAAGCTTCCAAAATATCATACGGGAAGCACAGATGAATAATGATATAATTGTTATAAAAACATAAAAATTATATCTGTGAATATAATAATACAAATATGGTTTAATAAAACCATATAACAACAATAATTAAATAATTAATTATACAATGCATAATTAATTATCCTAACATTATCTTCATATCTAACAAGAAGATATCCCAATGAGTCATAATAATTATATTTCAAAATAGCCCCCAAGCTATTTTAAAAACTAGAAAATTTATTTTTAGGAATTAGGAATTGTTCAAGTTTGAAATCTGCGGAACACTAGAATTTGGTGTTCTATGGAATCAAAAAATCAGTATTCCACAGGTTCTCCTAACTCAAGGAAAAACGGGACCATCAATTTGGACTTGGTCAGATTTTATATTTGGGTTAGAGTTGGGAATAGATTGGGTCTACAGTTGGGCTTGTGTTTTGGCTTGTGTTTGGCTTGGAGCTAGGAAAAAAAAATGTACGGAGATGGGATTATATTTTGTCCAAAGATGGTTTGTCCTCTGCGACATGGGAAAACAATATTGTTCATTAGAGGAGATAGGTGCAAGTGTGACCTAGGTTGAAGCCATGAAACATTATCCTAGTGTTCCATGGGCTTCTCATGGAACAATGTTTCAAAGACTCACCAAGTCAATAGAATAAAGAAACGAGGACGAAGTTCAATAAAATACGCACAACACAAGATAGACCTTTGTGGTGTAGTGGGATTTTTAGAATCCATGAAGCATTGAGAAATGCTACCAAAAAGATGGTAAACCTACAAAAGTATTGGAAAGCCTCATTTGAAGAGATAAGCTGAAGAGAAAGAAAGCAAGTGAAAAACCACACAAAAAAAGATGAATCACAACCAAAGCCATAAAATAAAGGATTTTTGTGGAAGGAAGGAATTGGTTTTTTAGTGATATATTTTCCTATAGAGCTCTATTTTTCCTCATATTTGATTCATCAAGAACATTTTGGGGAGGCCTTTCAAAAGGAGGAAACTTTACAAGGAATGATCAAGCATTTTGGGAGATTGAAGTTGAGGATTTTAGGGACATTTCACATCAATTTCAAAAGTTATAAGATCTCATTTTTCTATTTTAAGATTCTCATTTGATCCTCCATCACCTTGAGATTATTTTTAATACATCTAAAATAGCATATTCCTCCCATTTCTAATCTGAATGATGAGGAATGATGACCAGTGTAAAAAAATTGGACAATTGGCAATCTCACATTCCTCCATCTTTTAGATTTCATGGGAATACATTGATTTGCAAGTTAATGTTCATCAACAAAAAATATCTGGAGGTCATTTCTAAGCAAAGGAAACACCAAATTCATGAACATCATGAGCTATGGAGGTTACCTGTTTGAGGAAGTTTTAGAGGTTTTAACAACATTTAGCAGGTCGAGAATCTCTCGATCATTTTTTGATCCCCATCTCCTCAACTCCCTTCTATAAAATGTAATGTGTTTCTTCATATTATTGTTGTAAGTATGCATAGAATTTAATAATCACTCAAAGGGTAAGATGCATTACAAAAACACATGCCAAGGGTTTTTAACTTCTTAGATCTTTCAAATTTTTGGCATAATAACATTACCAAGAAAGAGTTGTGTTGCATTTTATCTTCTTTCATTTTTTATGTGTATCAACTATATTTTGTAGAGTCTCATGTCATTTTTGTTAACTATATAGGGTTGTGAGTTGATTTAGTTGTAAAGTTAGAAAGTGGAAAGCATCTACCCCTTTAACCTTACAATTAGCCTTCTTGATTTTCTAGACTTCAAGAGAGAATGAAAGCATTATTCTAGTGCATTTCCATTCCATTTTTATTTTTAGATTAGTTTTATTACATCCATCTACTCCTCCCTTTTCATGTATAGTTTGGTTCTCACCATTAATTTAGGAGTGAAAATAGTGTTGATTAGAGTAATAAGATGAATCTAACCTTCTCTGAAGGTTGATCTCACTTAAGAAAGTCCCACATTGTAACTATCATCCCATGTTGTTCCATAATCTTGGATCTTCCATGATCCAAACAAGGGTAAAATTTAGAGCTAAAACAATTATATGAAAACCAAGTTTAAAGAAAGATTCAAGAGTGTGGAATATGAATATTCTCTCCTAGTTCAATTGGATCAAATGAAGAAAGAATTGTAAGATCCTCTGAGATAATTTGTAACAAAATTCAATAAGTTTATAAACAAGGTCTCTACTGGTTCTCATCCTACTTTAGACAATCAACAAAGGTTCTTTTTTAATGCACAATTTTCTAATAAAAAATTCATACTACGAATATATCAACCAAATCCTCTAGATTAATTCTCAAGACCTTTCCATTGAAGTAGAAGATGAGATTATCATGTTAGTTAAGATCAATAATTTTACAAAGAAGAATAATGACTAGAATTCTAAATATGAAAGAGTCGATCCTTTACTACAAATATTGGTGAATGATTTGACTACATTGAAGAAGGAAATTTCTGAACATGCCTTATAGAAAACTAGGAACATGAATCAAATTCTTAGAGATAACCTGAAGTTTTTCCTTGGAAGATCCACCAGTTAATGTAATGTGTGAATATGAAGGAGAATAAATTGACAAATCAGAAATTGAAGAAGAATAAGAAGATGGATGTGCCAGGATTTGGTATTTGGAATACTCACTAGATGAAGAATCTAAATAATCCATGTATGATATGAATATTTACTCATGTGTAGTGTTCACCCACTCATAAAAATAGAAACCTCTTCTTCCATTGCCAGAGAAAAGTATATGAATCCTCAAATGGTGACTATATGAAAAATAATAAGAAAAGTAGGATCATTGATGCTCACTTCCACATGGTTAGCCAAGAAGAATCCAAAGACTTTTATTGACAAAATTTAGACATTGAAAACTAATCAACCCTTTCTCCTAACCCAAAGGGTCAAGATAAATCATGCCAACTTAATCATGATGATACTTAAGAATGGCATAATCATGGGTAGTTTAAACATAGGCTAATCATGAACCAACCTAAGATCTTGAGAAGATTTCTATCTCCTAAAAATAAAAATGATATACAAGATAACAATAAAGAAACAAAATAACACTCAAGATAAGACAATACAAGACCATATATTGGTAAATCATATATGGTAATGATATCATTTGAATGTCTTGAGAAATTTCCATTGTAATTCATATAAAACGATAAATCACTTATTGACAAGATTGATTTTTTTAATAAGAAATTATTATCAACCTTTATCCGACATGTTAAATCCCATTGATTAGAAAACCTCTTGAAAAGGTGAAAATTGTAAGTGATGATTTTATGATCTCATATTTGTAATTTATTTTTCAAGTGATATAATGATATTGAAGACAAAACAAAACAATGAACAAAGGAAACAAACTTAAACAAAATGTTTACAAATATGACATATTTACACAATTTGTAAGATGAAAATGAAAATAGAAATATTGAAGAGAAACATTTTCTATTTATGAAATGTACAATGATTTCCAAAATAAACGTCTAAAAAGAGTCATGATTCAAATTAAAAGCCTACATAGTTATTAATCTACATTTATCTTGAGATCGAAATGAAGATATCATTTATGGCTTGTTCTAGATATGACATATTAAAATATGCAATGAACTTAGATGAGATATAGGATAATAAAATCATATAATTAGTAAAGTAATATTAAAACTAGATATACCTATTATATCATAACTTCATACTCAAACCTCAAAATAATGTCATCATAACACATGTAAGATAACTTATCTCAGAAAACCAATTTACACATAAATATTCCTTACAAAATAAACTTCACAAATTGCTACAATACTTGATCTTTCATCATCAAAATTGTATCCTCCAATTCCTTTAATAATATTCCCTTGTGCATAATCATTCATGGCTCCAAATAATGACAATTCCTAATAATAAAATATGTACATTCCCTTTTTAAATACAACTTCATAATATCAAATAATGCTAAATCCACTTCAAACAAACTTTCTAATAAATCAACACATCATTATCCTAATCAATATGAGCACAATCAACATCCATAGGGGGTCCCTATTGATCTCATTAATCCAATCTATCCAATACTATAATCTATTCATCCATCATCTTATCCAATCTATCATCTCATCTCATCCAATCTTTAATCTTATCTCATAATCTCATCTCATCATTCATCCAAATTATATCCTCTTAAATGATCCAATCTATTATCTTTTCATGATCCAATCTAACTAAAATCCCATCTTATCCACTCTATCGTCTTATCTCATCCAATCTACTTTTATCCAATGAAATATTCATCTTGTCCAATCTTTATCCAAAATCCAAAATGTATCACCCATATGAGGTCCATATGATTTATTTTAAATCTACCTATGAAGACAAGGGGTTCACATCTGTGGATATTAAACACTATAAATCCCAAATGTGGCCATCTCTATGACTCAAACACATCCATAATCTTAAACATGGCCATTTTAAATTAAAGCCCACCTTTGTGGCCAAACGGGGCACCATAAAAGTCCATGATATCATGTTCCCTCTCGGGCACCATAATCTTAAGCCCACAGTGGCCATCTCTAATCTCAAGATCTTTGTGGCCATATTTTTGTCCCTTCTCAGGGCATCATAAGCTCATCTGGTCCACCTTTTTGGCCATCTTTGTTCCCTTCTTAGGGCATGCAACTCTAATCATCGTTGTGGCCATTTTTTCATAAGGACACATGTTTTCTTGCTTCCTCATATTTTAAGGATAACAAATGCCCAAATATCTAATCAGGCCATTATAAACCATCCTCACATATTTGCACATAGAATGTCAACCTTAAAATGAATGTTGGTCTCATAGCTTGCATCCATATGAGCGGATTATAATCAGAAAATCAATCTTTGTTGACTCACATGTTCAAATTAAACACCTCTGTTGAGGTCATGATATGTTCCCAACCGATTGTTTCCAACTATCTTTACTTTTATTTTTAAATCCCTATCCATGGTCATCCCTCTTCTAGTATCATAAAAATTATCAAGGATCCTTTCCTCCATTTATCTCTTTCACAATTCACAGTCATCTCAACCACCATCTCTTATCAGTATAAATCGGCAAATATTGTTAAGTAATGACAAATATTGAATGGCTCGTTTGTCCCCCATCCATATCCAATTTCATCCTTTATTTCATCTCATTATATATTCCTAAATGATATTTCTCCTGAATGGTATTTTATTATCCCTAAGCACATCTATTATCCTAATGATAAACACCTCATTTTTGTCATCCCTATCTCATCTAGCCTCATACAATGTATCTTCCAACTACCTTTTATCATCAAATTCACCATCCACCACCCAAATTGATGGACCGCAATAGATGGAAACTCTATAAATATACCTCTACCCCCTCCTTAGAAGGACTGCTAATTTTGGTGAATATGGAGCTTTTGGCTGCTTTCTTCTCTTCTTGTGAGTTATTAGGTGTGGAGACTTCATCAACCATCAATCTTGGACTTGGATCCATCGACTGTACCAGATGGTGATCTGTGTGATGTCTGTTCATGTGTCTAAATTCAGGACTATATTTAACAATTCACAATCAGTTTCAAACTATCTTGTACACATTTTGATTTACTGCAATACCTCTTCAATGCTCTAGTCACATGAATTATCCGATCTATTGGTTATATCCTTCACGATATCCATATTTTTGAAAAACCAATAACATTCATATCACAGGATTAAGTATAGGATAAAAACAAGGAGGTTGTTCAACAACACTCCCATAAATCTCTCAACACCTAAATACATGGCTATTAAAACTCACCCAAACTAATATTGTTTAAAGGTAAATATTCAATCATAAATATTAGTTGGTATGAATCATGTGAATGTGAAGGCTGTCCATCCAAGTATGGTGAATTAGCACATGGTTGGACATTGCGTGGAGGTAAGTGTGATGTAGCATACTAGACCGAGTGGTTACAAGAAAAAGGATTATGGTATGTCTATGTATGATCAATATTTTGATGAAGATGAGTATTATGAACACTACAAGAGGGTTAAATATGAGGGTAAGACTCAATAACCTATAATACCTCATGTAATCATGGCTCATTGGCTTCAACATTCATTAATAAATGAGTAGGACCAATTCTTATATAGGGTATACTACCCCAAAGCGTATTAGTTCCTATTCGGACACCCCTAGGTGAACCTCTCTACCACTTTGATTGACCACGAAAACTATGATGAATCCATGAAAGACAAGAACATGATCCTCTATAACTCCCTCATCCATCCCAACCTAACAAGTTGTCAAACTAAGAATAAATGAAAAATTTCAAAACACGTTCAACTGCGTAAAATCTACAAGATCATCAATTTTTGTAAAAACAGAATAGACTAAAATGCCCCAATTAATAACATAATAGATGGTAATCACTTTAGCTAATCAAGATCCGTTTATCAGCAAACTGAATCTTTATCAAACAAATCCAATACTAACCATACAATGAAACTCATATATTCCAAAAAAATGCAAAGTTTCATCAATACTTCAATCAATCATTTCAAAAATCCTTCATTTTCTCAAAACAATTTATTTTCAACATCTATTCATCCTCAAAACTTGCATCTTATAAATGACATGGTCAAGGTATATTCAAATAAAATTTCTTACATCAAAAATCAAACTTATCTTCTGTTTCAAAAAAATCATTGCACTTTTCATCAAATCAGACTTAACTTCTTCTTCTTCTTCTAGGTAATGTGTTTATATCAAAATGATCAAAATAGAGTGCATATTAAATGACCATGCACAGAAAAAAAAAATTCCATATAAAAATTGACAATACTGCCTTGGTTTGCCATCATTTCAACTATCTCATTCTTTCATTTTATGGCCATGAAATCATAAAAACTGTTGCAGGAGAACAAATCTAATACCATCTAAAAATATGAACTGAGCATATCATATTTATTCCACTCTATCTACAATCTTTCATTTCAACCAAGATGCCATACGCAAGCACAAAAATAGGGATTTTGCATGAATAACTTCAAACAAAATCATCAAATAATCCTATAAAACTTATTAAATGAGATATTTGATGGAATAACACTTCGTATGTCTCTTTTCTATTTTCTTTTAACAGTCACAGGTCAAACAGGGTCTGAAAAACTGACCGTATGCAACTAAAAAAAACTTACTATCCTCAATATTTTGTTTAATGAAAAATTACCAACTTCATTTTTGTAAAATAAGAATTTTTTAGAAGGTGGGTAATTAAAATAATGGTCCAAATGTGAGTAAACACTTTATATGGCTTCATTGTGTAAGCTTAATCGAGTGTTGTGCACTCATTAACTTAAAAAATGCATGCATGCAAAATAAACAAAACTGACCCAGATAGAGAAACTTCTGTGATTTAATCAAGAGAAACATAACTTTGAATCCCTTACATGTTCTCAATTGCAAAGGTAGAGTTTAAAATGCACACCTACGTAACCAACAACTCAAATAAGTATCTAAAACCAGATTTTGTTCACAAACAACAAACCATAAAATGATCCGAGTCTCCAAGTTTTCCTTAGATCGATGCCATTAATGAGGTAAAATCAATGAAAACATACTCATTCAATAATTCACTATGAGCGAACCACTATACAACCGCCATCTCAAATTTAGCAATTACCAATCTCTTCGAAAATCAAAATATACACCATAGTTCAAATAGGGTCACATAATATGGTGACCACTTTAATATATCTCTTTCTAATCAGCTAATGCCATCTAAATCAAATGTTAGCTTCCATGCAAGGTCATATCAACCCCATCAAAATACATATGCCCATATTATGTGAATTTTAATCCTCGGGTAAAGCAGAGTACAAGATCATGTGATCCAATTATATCACATTTTAACGATCTTTATCAACATGATCAAAACCGGTCATGAGATTTATCAAGATATGCGAAGAGACAACCAAATCAATAAAATTACACAAAGAAACGATCATTTCAAAAACACCACATCATTATATCACCCTAAAAAAGTCATTTCTAGAATGGAAATAATAAATATACCATTATGTGAGCGTGAAAACTGAAAAATTGATATCACAAAACGAAACTTAATCTCCATTACTAAAGCCATACAATCCTATTCGGTAAACAAGATGACATATATCATTTCTAGAAATCAAAAACCAGCTGACAGAATAAATAATCCCCCAAAACAAATTAATGTTATATAAATTAAATAATACACTAAATATCAAGTGGCCCCCACCTGACTTATCACAAGTGCATGCATGTATGATTTAGTAAAATGGGAATAGAGAAGTTTATAATGAATTTCAAATAAAAAGGGGTAATGTACAAATTTTATGAATAATATTGATGACCATATTGGTTGATTTCTTGTGACAAAGAGTTAGAATGCATAAAAAGATTGTAAAAATATAGGCCCAATAGTGCAACATAGGTTCATTATTTCTTGAGTCAATCTGTGTGGACCCCATTATTGAATTAAATTAAAAATGGATGAATGTCTGGCTGATTGTGAATTAAGAAGGGATGTAAGGAGATTGAGAAGTTAGGGCTGAATAAGATCAAGTACAAATTCAATCTTCACTTCTTTGAAGATCAAGTACAGCTTCTTCACGACAAATATCATTATAAAAATCATTTATGAAATCAGATAAATTAATTCTATAAATAATCTCTGAATGAAATCTTCAAAGAATCTTACAATCTGAACAAATTGATAGACATCTACATCTAATCCTATATATTTGTAGAGGTGAATCATGTCATCATTTTCGATGATCATGAAAACTTATTAGAATGCAAGGGAAAAAAACAAAAATGAAAGAACAAGAAAACCAAGAAAAACCAAAACAACAAAGGAAAGCCAAACAATAAATACATAATATACAATTCAAGGGACTCAATTTTAGTAATGGTTTACATGTTTACCATTGAATGTAAAAATGTAACCAATCACCATCAATTTCCCTCAAGTGAAAATAATTATTTCCCAAAACTGAAGAAATTTGAAAAGGACCTAGCCAAATGGAATCAAATTTGTGATGTTTTACAGGATTCTCCCTAGCTTTATCCCAACATAAAAAAATCTCCAACTTGGAAATTTTTCATAGTGACTTTTTTTTTCAAACAACCTTTTACACTTTTATTTACCCTTTTCAAGTTTTTGCAAAGCAGTGACTCTTATTTAGTTTAGAGCGATCAATTCATCCAATCGTAATTATAAATCATCCAAGTCATCCAAACCATAATTCAAAGTGGTATGTGCAGAATAAATTTGCAACTCAATAAGCATGGTGGCTTTAAGACCATAAGCAAGCATGAAAGGTGAAAAAACCAGTACATGTCTTGATAGTAGTTCTTTCATCCCATAATGCGTTGAAAAAAATTAAATGTTAATTTCTTTTTCTATAATTAACTAGATTTTTAGTGATATTAATCAAATTATTATTTGTAGATTCAACTTTTCCATTACCATATGGGTAATATTTAGAAGAATGACTCAAAATTATGGATTATTTGATAATAAAATCTAAGTATTCCTCATAAATGAACTGTGGACCATTATCAGATATAATTTTTTGAGGTACTCAAAATCATGAAAAAGTTTGATTTTTAAAAACTTTAACATCCTCACTAAAAAAAATATTTAAAGCAACTGATTCAACCCATTTAGTAAAATAATATTTAGTTGTTAAGATGTATCTATGACCAACTAAGAAATAAGGATGGATATCAGAAATAAAGTCAATTCCCCAATTGGTAAATGGTTTCTCCGGAATGACAGGATTCAATGACATGGATGGTAAGCATTCACAACCAGCAAACATTTGGCAAGGGGCACATGACCTAACCCATTTGTATGCATATTTGAATAAAGTATGCCAATAGTATCATGCACATAAAGTTTTATGAGAAATAGTTTTAGCATCATAATGACCACCAAAAACATTCTCATGATAACTCCTTACTACATGCTCAATTTGGTCATATGTCAAACATATCAAAAGAATACCATCACAGTTTTTGAAAAACAATAAGTTTTCTAAAAGAACACATTTAAGATCTTGAAAACAAAGTTCTCTACACTATATTTTATCTAGGTTTTCAAGACATAATTGGTTTTAGAAATAATAAATGAGATCATGATACCAATCATCTATAGAGAACAAACAATCACACTCTTGCATGATGAAACCTATGTTGAATTTGGAGGATAAATCAACACATGTCATAATCTGAAAGTGAGGGACAACATGTAAGACATTTTCCACTAATAGAATAACAACATTGACATTAGAATAAATATTTTTAGATAAATTTTTAGCTAGTTCATTACTTTTAATGGTCTTACAAGTTTCCAATTCTAAGTTAAATTATTGAGTTTTGAAAATCCACTTAGCTAGTCTTCTGTTAATCACAGGATGTTTAAGAAAATATGATAATACATGACATTAGAACGAACAATAATATTATTTCCCATTAGAAAATATTTATATTTTCCCAAGACTGAGACCAATGTAAAGACAAAATGTTCAATTAAAGGATACTTGAATTCAACATCTTTGAGAGTTTGACTCAAATAAGAAATGAGTTTTTTGTCATTTCCTTCAAAATATTGAGTTATAACGGCACCATATCTTTATCATTTGCATTCATATATAGAACAAATGTCTTAGATAAGTCAGATTTTGCTAAAATAGGTACATAAGTAATAACATTTTTGATATCAGCAAAGACGGAACCAACATGAGAGTTCCACGGAAAACCATTATTCCTTTTTAGTAAAATATGCAATGGAGTAGCTTTATCAAAAAAATTAGATATCAATTTATGTACAAAATTAATTTTTCCAAAGAATGAATGTAAACCTGGCTCATTTTTAGGGGGTAGTAATTCTTGGATAGCATTCACCCTTTTTGGGTCAATAGAGATACTAGTTTTTGTAATAATATGACCCAGTAATTTACCCTTAGTGACTCCAAAAACAAATTTATTTGGATTTAGAGAAATACCAAATTTACAGAAACAGATGAAAATTTCTCTAAAATGATCCAAATATTTATTCCTTTTAAGAGAATGGATAGTTAAATATTCAAGGTAAACCTAAATAATTATGCCAATCAAATCATCAAAGGCAACATGCATTACTCTTTGAAAATTTACACCCACATTAATTAAATCAAAATACATACAGTTATAAACAAAGGTACCTTTCCAAGTGGTAAAAGTGGTTTTGTGCCAGTCATCTGGATTCACAAGCTATAAGATTTTATCAATGTTTGGCAAAGGGAAGTTATATTTAGTACTTGCACAATTTAAATCTCTAAAATCAACACAACTATGGATGTCCCCATTTTTCTTTCGTATAGGTACTAAATTGGGAACCCATTCAGAATACCTTACAAGGTAAATGACACCACCTTCAAGCATTTTCTCAAGCTCCTTATTGATGGTGTCTTCCAATAAGGGGCTTACTCTCCTAGGTTTCCAACATACAAGATTTATTCTAGGTTTGATGGAAACATCATGTTTGATAATTATAGTGTTATATCCCTTTAATTCTTTTTATGACCATGCTAACACATCAATTAATTCCATTAATAACTTCATGAAAGCCTCTTTCTCTTTTTTAGTCAAACAAACACCAAGATAAATAAATTTTGGCTCTTCCTATATACCTAAATTGACAACAATAGTTTCACCTTCGATTTTACTAAATTTTTCAGCAAAAGAATAAATCTTAGGTTGATCATGTAGACAAAACATGGACTCTATACTTACTAAAACAACAGGAAATTTATTACTATACAACTGCAAAGAATCACCAAAATTGAGCACATAATCATCTGAAAAAAAATAATTTCCCTTAAAAAAGTTCTCAATATGATCATCATAAGAGAAAACCAACCATTTAGTTTCTAAATTAGGTATCATAGGCACGTGTATTTCTTTGAAAATGTAATTAATCCGATCAACATACTTCGGATTAGAAGAAAAAATAATAAACTTGTCAACTGTATAATTTAATTATTTGAAAACATGCTTAATGTTAGAAGCTTCAAATTGTTCAATTAGTGACCATACATTTTGAGTATAACTATGTAGATTAGTTTGATTAGTATTATAAATATTTTTTACTTGTCTTATTACCAGTTCTGAATATCCCAAAACTAAAACCTTTTTTTATTTTTAAACTTAAAGCTTGTTGTAATCCCAAACACAAATCTTTGAATTTAGCGATGTTATTTGTTGTTCCAAATGAGATATGAAAATCATTTCATAACCAAACCAGCCCCATTTACAACCTGAGAGTGTGCTCTATCTTTAGACACAAAATCACACACTTTGGGTATCTATCTAGTACTGATTGCATACTATTCATATGATTCGTAAGTAAGAAAATTACATTTTTCTTTGTTAGCTTACATTTTACATGTGTGTTTGTCTTTTCTTGCACTAAGACTTGTATCCTCACCACTTTTTTTTGTGTGCCTTGGTTTTCAACAAGAAAATCCCCCCTGTAGGGCATTAGTTTCACCACAACAGCTGATCCTCCTTTGGGTCGCATACTCCTCAACAATGTCACATGCACCCCAAACAAGGGGGCATAATTTGGGTGAATAAGATAATCACCCCATACAGCAGTCTACAGTTACATTTCAACACAGTTCAGTACTAGTACAACACAATCATCAGTATTAGACATGGATCAGAATCTGACTTGGGTCCTCAGCATAACATAGACACTAGCACCTAGACCATGACACTAGCACATGGTTGCCCCTAACCCTTTATGGATGCATGTGATCAGGGGGTAGTTATACAACATCATTCAATGTAGTATAATCTACAACACTTCACACAAATTTTTTTATAGGGAATACAATCCTTAGCACTCAACATACATACACTACACAACATTTTCTACTTTCACATTGGATTGGAATTGGTTTAACTAGATCATATTTTTACACACCATTTGCAGTGGTGTTCCATACATCGGGAAGTGGTTAAATGTTAGAGGATGACATCATACTTTTCTCCCTACAGTTATTCCAGTTATTGGCATGAGATCGCCCAAAAAAGTCGCAGCCGATGCAACTAGCATGAGATCTCCTGAGAAACTTTTTCTTCTACATCATCTACAAGATCCTTTCCACAGTCTTTTCCTCATCACGGATCATGTGAACATGTTCCTTTTTAACATTTTTACACATTTTGATCATATAAAAATTTATTTTTCTACTTTTTCAATCTTCTCTTTTATAGGTCCATCCTTATGGGAAGCGGTAGTCAACATCATCCTATATCAATCACATCAACAACAGGTATAATGGAGACATCTACACATGTTTTTCTGCCCTAGGGTCATCATTCATCGTCACTTTTTGCACTTTCTCTTCACTAGTTTCCACGCTCCACATTTTTATCACTCCACTTTTCCTTGTCTCTCAGAATGCTTTTGTTGTTGATCTACATGGTTATCAGGTATGCATCTCTAATCTACTTTATGTTATTGAGCATTCTCTCAACAACATAAAGTGGGGGCAAATGTAAACACAAAATCATGCACTTTAGGTGTCTATCTAGTCCTGATTACATACTACTATTCATATGATTCCTAAGTATGAAAAGTGTTAACTAACCCATGTCCTTAACCATCTTTGCTTTCTTTTTGTTTCCACTTGTGGTCTTATACTCTTTCTAGCCCAGTCTATCTTTTCACACCTCAACATTTCTCATCCTGGACACCAGCACCAGGTGCCCTCATCCCTTCTGGACATCCCTGACCTCTTTATACTTTGTTCACATATTTTAAGTCCTTTCTAACCATTTGAGCATCTTATATTTTTTGTATTCAGCCTTTTTCGGTTCTATTTCATGCACACATATACTTACATTTTCTACATCTATCTATTTTCTCGCTATCAAGTGTGACATGTACAAGAGCCACCTAGGGCACAATTCCACGCACATAAACACACACTATTTTCTCGATATCAAGTGTGACATGCACAAGAGCCACCTAGGGCATGATTCCACACACACACACACACACACACACACACACACACACACACACACACACACACACACACACACACACACACACACACACCTAGAACTACATTGGTTCTAAAATGTAGTGAAATTCTCACTCATAATATCACATGTTTGACAATGGAAGATAATCCGACCCCTCATTTGTATTATTTTATTTTTGGGATTTGATGCACTCTTGAGGGTTTTTCAGGTCATTTTGTCATTGCAAGTCATCAACGACATCAATGATCGTTGTATGACATACTAGACATATGAATCAAAGGACCACAAACATCTCATGACCCAAAAAAGGAGGTTTCCTGAGGGTTTGAGCAGGCATAGACACCCATAGTAGGTATGTGGCTCCCGCATGTGCCCCTGACCCATTCTAAGTGCCCCATTCTAGGAATATCTTCAGCTCACACAATGTTTTGAGGTTCTGTGTGACACTTCTCCCTCTTTTTTCATCAAGCCAACACTTCAGCATAGTCTAGATCTAGTTATGAATAAGATAAGTCATCTTATCTCCTCTCTGCACTTAGGGTTTAAATCTTAATTACTTATTTGTTTGGGTCCAATTTTGTACTTAATGTTTTATTCATTTACTGCTACATTGCAATCAGATTTACGCATTTATTTCTATATTTTCTTAATCATTTGGTGAACCCCAAACTTAAATCCACCTTCTACTTAGGGATCTTATCCTCTTGTCACTATGGCTCAATCTTATGGTGAATTCACTGAATCCCACCTTAAAGACCTTAATGATCATATCACTGAGCATCTGCATGATCTAGACTTGATTTGATCACTTCTCGTGATGAGCCCACCAATCTCACAGATCTTAATTCTTATGCTGCTATCCCTACTTCCATTTTTTTTCATGCAAATGTGCAACAAGGAAATTGACCACTTATAAGCATGACAACAATACCCCTGTACAATAATTTTTACATTTTATCATTCTGAGGCACATCGGGTCTACCCAGTTAGTAAAATAACCTCCCAATTGGTGCTAATTCATTCCCCTAGGTGATTTATGAAATTCAAATCAACCCCTAGGTGATTTTAAGAGTTCATTAAAAATTGCAAGCTTCAGGCAGTTGTGGGAAGGGCTATCACTAGCCTTCCTAGGACTGGAACAACCCCATGGAGTGGAAAAGAAAATTCAAATCATACACAGAGGTGATTCAAAGGCCTTGGGACATCATGGAAGTGATTCAGGAAGATTCATGAAATATTTGAAGAGTTTGGGGTAGTTTCACCAAAATTAGGGTTCACAGGCCTAGGCAGTGCACATGCCAAAACAATCGCTGAGATTCTAAAGGTGATTCTAAGAACTCCAGATGGAGTTAGGAGAAAAAACATCAACAGAAAAGTAATTCCAATCCCTACAATATGGTGAAATTATTTTTTTCTCAAAACTTTGGAGAAATGGGTTTGAAAGTAGTTTTTATCATGCACAAGTGGAGAAAAATATCAAAAATATGATATTTTAGGGATAAAATGAAATAATCAAGACATTATACCCACACCATTGGCTTCAAAACGCTATTTCTAGTCAATATCATATATAATTTCATCAAAACGGTCCATCGAAAGCTCAATTTATTGTCGTTTCAAGTTTCCCCTCTTGGAGTGAGTTTGGGAGTTAGTCAAATTTTGGGAGGACACATGTTAGCTCCAGGAACTTGGAGGGATTATTTTTCCCCTCACGTCCCTCAAGGTTATGGTAATCACACATGGAAAAAATTTCCTAGCCCCCATAATACCTCTGGACCCTCATACGACCTCCAGGATCGCCAGTTCAGCCCCCAGGTGCTTGCGGGAGCTCAAAGCCTCAAGCTTCAAATCACGGCCATGTGTCATCACCTAGAGCACCATGGAATTTTATGCCACTAATTTACCTTTGATTTCATGGACATAAAACATGGAAAATTTTTCCCAACCCCTAAGGATACTTATGGTCACCCATATGACAACCTTCCAGCCCCTTAGTGCTTTAAAGCTGATTTTTTTGCCTTCATTCCCCTACCGTCAGATCTCTGCCACGTGTCTTCACCTTATTCACCATATAATTTTATGTCCCTCACGTCCCTTTGATGTTATGGACTTTAGGGACATGAAAATTTACCCAACTCAAACTCAAAAATTTGAAAAAAAAATTGAATTGTTTTCTGCTTCTTGTTGATTCTCACTTCCAGAAGAAAAGTTTGCAGAGAAACACCTAAGTCCACCATTGTTGCTCCAAACCAGCTCCACCATAGAAACCAAACCTTCCACTCCATGAATATGTATAGGTTTCAAATAAAATATCAATCAAAAGAGCTATATGAATGAAGAATGAAAGACAAGAGCGAAGGAATTCTTCAGAAACCTCCATTATCGTGAGACAAAGATTCGAACATATCTTGCAAGCCAATGCACCAGAAAAAGAACCATATGTTGCTGATTTATTCACTCTCAAAGGCCATTAAAAAATAACCTTAAAATATCCCATTCATAGAAAATAAAATTCACTTCCAAACCCATGAAGAACAAATCTCAATTTCTCGTCAAACCGACAAACAGATCAAAGAGAAATTTCACCAATGAGAAAAGAAGCAAAAAACCTATCGCAATGGATTCGATTTCATTGCAAACAGAGACAAAAAAACAAACCTAAAAATTTCAAGCTCCATTAAAATCTTCCATGACACAGTAGTGGAAAAATTAAGCAGGCTACCTCTCCACTTCTCAGGGTTCCAGTGTGCGAAATCACGCAAAAATCTGAGGGAATGATCATTGAAAAATCTAGTTTCGCGTGAACTATTTTTTACGCCATGAAGTCCCTATTTTTTAGGGATATGGAGGAATTATTTTTCATCATAATTCTACCCTATCACATGAATAATATCAATGAAAAAGGAAGCAAGCTACCTCTTCACTTCTCAAGGTTCCAGTGGGTGAAATCGTGTGAAAATTTAAGGGAATGATCATTGAAAAATATAGTTTTGCGTAACCTAGTTTTCATACCATGAAGTCCCTATTTTTTAGGGATATGGAGGGATGTGTTTTTTTTTAGTTTTCTTCCCCCAGTGATGAAAATATTATTTTCCCACTTGTTCAAATGAAGGAACTACTCAAAGTGCGGAGCGTGGAACCCCGAAAAAAAAACCCATAGTTTCAAGACCTGACTTGTTGCAGTCTCACATCCATGGTGCAGTTACTAAAAATAACATGCCATCCTACATAGGGGTTGGTTATTTTTGGTAAGATACCATTTGAACTGGCTATGAAGAAGGTGGTGAATACAGAGGGAGTATCGTAGGAAAAGTCATCAAAAAGATCATCTCGGCTCACAATTGACACTTATTAAAAATAGTAAGAGGTTTCACAATCCCCTACTATAAATAACTAGTTGGTCCAAAATGTGATAGGAACACAATAAGAAGAAATAATTCAAGCTACCATATCTGGTTGAGGTTGGGGAAAGCTAACTACAAAACTTACTAAAAATAGTAAGTTGCCCCATGTGTACTTACTAAAAAATAGCAGGTTGTACTAAAAGGGTAGTTTTGAGCACAATAGGACATAGAGGGATGATCATAGGATTTTTTAACAGTGAATTCAAGATTAATCTTAGGGAAATTGACAGTGTTTTTTGAAACTCACTATGTGGTTCAAGTCACAGGTATATCATATGTAGGGTGGAAGTTGCGATCATTAGCAAAACAATTCATTCGACTTGGCAAGATATGTGCTTCTTCTTCATTAGCACTCCTCCTTAGTTCTCTCTCTCCCATTCTTCTTTGTTCTCTTCCTCCACTTTCTCTCCCCCAATTCTAACTCTTCGGTGGGGTTACAATTTTTCATAATACCTTTAATTAATTTTAAATGACTTTTTTTATGTAACAAGTCACCCTTAAGTCATAAAAGGGGACTTAATATATTCCTAAGAATGTAAAAGGTCATAAGTTGTAATAAGGCATATGAAAATACATTGGGGGGTAGACAAAGATTCATATCTCATTCTATAAATTGTAAAGCCATTCCCATTTTAAAGGGTTGGCAATTGATTTTGTAAACTCAAGAGTGCATTGTACTTACAGAAAGCAAAGAAGATAGTCATTTTCTTCTACTTTCCTCCACTCTCAAATTTCTTCCATTCCCCAACTATGTAGAACTTTTTTTTAAGCATCAATACAAGAATAACAAGTTTTATTCCTTTTTGATGAGGATATTTTAGAAACTTTGAGTTCTTAATCTTATCTCCTATTGTTGCCATTTGCAGCGTTGTTTCTTCTCATAAATGCATGTGTTGAAATTTCTAACTAGTGTGTGCAGGAATCTGATTTCCTACCTATAAATTAGTTCCCCCTATCTCATTTCTCCCTCCCCTATCCCACTTTATAGACAAATTCCACCATAGTAAGAAATTACTAATTTTTCCGCAAGGTCAGTGGAGTTCCCCTGTTGGATCCCCAATCGAAAGGCCACCACAAAAATCCACATTTTCTTGCACATGCATTTATGGTAACTACACCGGTTAATTAGAGGGACTTAGATTCCCAGAGCATTGGAAATAAATTCACCAATTTGTCCCAACAAATTTTTGGCACCCACCTAATTTCTTACATACACATCTAGATACATTGGTATCATCATTTCCTAATGACTCACTCTTGTGCTTTGGTTCACACTTGACTATTGAGGGCATCCTATACACACTACACACTACACACTACAGACTACACACTACACACTACACACTACACACTACACACTGCACACTGCACACTGCACACTACATGTTACAAATTACACACTACACACTTAGCATTTCACACATTCATCTCTTTCTACGTAGCCTCTACTCCTACACATTGTGGTCATTACCCCCATGAAGCACTCTATTTCCACAGTCCATACTCTACTACTGAGGGTTTACAAATCTGATGGACCTCACCACAATCACATGTTTAATCATTCACTCATTCACTTATGCACTTACAATCTATCCTTTATGCTTTGATGCTCACATCGTTATTAGTTCACCTACTTCAAACCATTTTACGATGACACATTCTTGTTCTATGGTTCATTCTCAACTGCTGAGGGGGAATATATAAATGAACCTCACCACATGCATATTCATTCAAATCCACTTGGGGAATGTTGCTCCTATCATTCACTATACATTCCATTTTGTCTCATCCACAACATACTACATATCTTGGTTGAATTTAGTCTTGCTTATATTTACTTGTTACATGCACACTTTACTACACATCTTAAGATAGATATCTTATATGTCATTATATTTTTCCTTACACACATGCATGTTCAATTTCTTTCTAGTTGTGATCACATATTATACAGATCGATACAAGTAGCATGGATGTTTGGTGCAATACCTCTTATTAGTCCCAAAATGGATCTTGGGGGCACCCACTTTCATACATTATAGGTGTTATTGTTTCATTTTTCATAGCACATCATTATTGGATTATACATGCTTTGACATATTGTTGTCCCAAATTTACATGCCCCAGATAAATTTGGAAAACTTATAAAAGTAGTCTTAGCCAAAGCCAAGTCGATGGGAGAAGAAGTTTAGAGGATTGACTCGGCCGAGATGGCTAATAAAATGAGATTGAAGAGTTACGGTGAGTCAGGGAGAGTTGCATAGTATTACAAACAACAGGCTAACGAGACAACATGAAGGTTTCAGTATCATCCAAGGATGTTATTGTTCGATACCATTATTTGGATGCTACCAAATGGCATCAAGTATGGATACTACCAACTAGTAGTAAGGATAGATGAAGGATCATCAATGTGGGATGATGAGTTGGTGACATGACGTATGGTAGTATGGATGGTACCATTTGGTAGCAAAAAATAGTGTTACCAACCAACAACATGATTCAAACAACGAATGTGTGACCGACCCAAACATGGACAAGACTGTATAGATGCAACTGGCTGATAGTAGATCGGTGCTACCAACCAAGAATTGAATAATGAAGCTACTGACCAGGGAAAGGAAAGGAACACTATTGGTCGTTAACAAGAGTATAAACTATGAGTTGAGCATTAATGGTGGTAGTTTTGGTAGTTCAACCACCTGTAAGGAATTTAATGCCTAGTAGGTGATATATCATTTTCTATATACATTTGAAATTTTCCCATTTGAAAAGGTTCTTGAGCTTTTCTTTGTAGTAAGGACACCATGCCAAAATAGTGGCCAGCTTCCTATGAGTTCTAGACCTCAAATTTGGTCTCTATAATGTAATTTCACACCTTCTACCATGAATATAATGGTTTTGTACATATTTTAATATAATAGAATGTGTTTGGTGGCACGTTTTGTCTTCCCTAGCTAGTTTTATTCATATAATTCCCTTTCCTTTTCTTTATTGGCATGTTGTGTGCATTTTTGCTTGCAGGTTTAAGGATTGATGTGTTGTAAATGTGTGGGAAAGTAGAAAATGCGGTTTAGGATCTATGGAAAACTTGTATGCCCTCATCCCCATGTTTCTCCCTTTCCTTCCCCTCATGGATAGAGCTCACCCCATTTTTCTGGAGCTATCACTACCCCTTAGCTTAGGATTTCCCTTTCTACATCTCCTTTTATCCTTGCTCCCTTGGAATGTGTAGATTGGGATTAGTTAGATTTTCTTTCTACATTAGCATTAGTTTTAGCATTAGGATTAGATAGAGGAATTGGTCTTCTCTAGAGGTCCATCTCAAGTATGCAAGTCCCACAACTTAAGATATGGTCCAATATTACCCAAATACATTGATTGTTAATCCATAGTTCATGACATATCTTAGGGTGTTGTATTTTGGTGATAACAGTTTGGGCATGCCTGGTGGGAGAAATTTGAAGCAAATTACCACTTCACTTCATCAAATTGTATATGCTCTTAGTGAATATTTTATCCTTTGGAGACATTTACAAGTACATATTATGATTCCATTATTCCTTTATCTCATTTATAGACCTTTCCTTCATTCCTTCCATCCATTTTCCATTTTCCTCTTTAATAAAGTTGTGTAGTTATGAATTCATTTCCTTCTTGGAATTCTTATTCGCAGTAACACCATTTCCCTCCATCCCCATAGTTTCAATACCTTCCTCTAAATCAGTTCTATGAGCCCCATCATGATGAATATACATATAACCCAACCTCCACTGATCCATATGGTTATATTTCTAACCATGATGTTTATGAAGAATAGTGTTATGCAGGTGATGGTGGATACTTCATGGAAAATTATAATTTTTAGACACATATTTAAGAAATGGAGTTGAACATGGTGTAAATCAGGGCCAAATTTACCATGAAGGCATTCAAAATTGGTTTTAGGGTCCCTTGTCCATGGGTCAACCCAATGCCAAACTAGTTCACCCCAAAGAAAAGGTTGAACTTCATGGTTGAGATGTTGCCCCCAAATTGCATAATGGGATGATATATTAGAGGCTCATGAGTCTAGTGTCAGGAAACCATGTCAATGGGGTATTCTTGCACTACCATCTTATAATTCTCCCATTCCTCCTCCCCAACCTACACCATCTCAACCAACTTTTCACATTCCTATCTTTCTTCTTGCTTCCCCCATTGAGGATCCCACTTCTCCATCTTCTTCCTTTCCATCCCACCTTCAATTCTCTTCTCTCTTTCCTTGTAACTCTCCATTTCCTCCACAAGAATATTCCACACCTTCCCTTCCACCTAAAACCTTGAAAAAATTAGTGGAATCCCATCCCACCCATCCTCTTGCAATCCCAAACCCATTTTGGGAAGAACAGAACCATAAAATTAGGAAAGTAGGATAATAAGTTGAAGAACCCAGTAGGGAAAAGCTTGTGCAAAATTTGAAGAATTAGGATAAAAAAATTTAGTATGATCAAAGGCCACTACTAATCAATCGTTCAACAGAGGGTGAGGTTGAAGAAAACGAGGCAGAGGATGATTTTGCAGAAGAACAAACACAAAAAGAAGATGATGAACAATCTTTTTGATCCAAATATAGTGTGCATGATGGCAATATATTCATGAAGACTATTGATTCATCTCAACTTGCAGAATTATTTCAGGAGGAATAATCTTCTCCAAGCCAAGAGGAAAAAATGGAGGAGAATAAATCGTATTCCTGGGTCTTGGATTAAGAATAGATCATAGGAAGCTTCTTTATTTATTTTGATGGTGAAATTTCATATCCTTCTTCCACTTCATCCTTGTAGGAGTTTGATTTTGTGGAAGAGTTTGATCTGTCAAGATTCATGCTTGAGGAGAAGAAGGAATATGATGACAAAAGTGCCAAATTATAAGTCCTCATGAAGGAGGAAGAGTCTTCTTTCTGAGTTGTTTGCATAAGTAGAGTAAGTTACAAATCAACTTACAAACAGCCACCTTTCGAAAAGTCTGCAGGATGTCCCCATTCAAGGGGATGAGATTAAAAGAAATGGGAAGATCGTAAGGAACAACCTATTGGTTCTAAATTCCACATTCCCAATAAGATATCTTGCAAACTTAGATCCAAAAATAGAGTTGCTACTGGTCATGCTCACTTAAGAGCATGAGGATGATCATCAATGTACAGGGGCCAGATTCATAACCTCTAACTGAATGCACAACAACTTGAGGAGTTATATGTGTTAGGTATTTGCTGATATCTTGAAGAAAATTGGAGTACAAGGCATGCTTGCATTCCCACCATGTGATTTTGTTTCCAAACAGATCATATGGATGCATTTCATGAAGAAGGGAAGATATTTCTCCTTACTTGTCGCAAGATTTATTTAGCTTCTCTTGTCTCTCATTAGAGTAGGGTAGGTAGGTTTTTTTTCTAATAGAACCAGTACTTGTGCACACTCTACATGTTCTATTTGGAACATGTATGACTTTCCTTTTGTACATAGCTTTTGTGGGTTCATGGTGGAATCAAATAGTTTTGAGTAGTTTCAAATTTTTATTCAGAGCTCCACATATCAGTTATATGTCTAGATTTCTCTGTGCCCTTTGCCATGTCAATTTTTCATTTTTGACGATGGTTATAAATTTTTATCTAAAATATTGAAATCAGCTTTAAGAGCAGGCCAAGGTGATTTCAATTCATGTGCTAAGTTCATACAGATTCAAGAGACATGTTTTCAAAGAAAAAGATTAGTTTTAGAGAAACTTTTGGGGTTGAATCCATGCCCAATGGATGTTTCAAGGCTACTGATCTCTTTATCTAGTAGGAAGATATCCTTGAGAGGCCGCCAAACTATTGTTAAAAATTTACACCCCCAGATAAATTTGGAAAAAAATTCAAAATAGGCTTAGCCAAATTTGAGTCTGTGGGTGAAGAAATTCAAAGGATTGACTCGACTGAGCTGGATGATAAAATGATCTCGGTGAGTTTTGGTAAATTAGGGCGAGTTGCACAGGAATGGAGATGAAAGGATGACAAGATGATATGAAGGCACTAGTAGCATCGAAGGATACTACCTATTGGTAGAAAGGATAGATGATGGCTCGGAAGTGTGGGAAGACATGTTGGCGGAATGGTGTATGGTGGTATGGATGGTACTGGCCAATAGCACAATTCAGTGCTACCGACCAACAACCGGATTCAAATGATTAATGTGTGACCAAAAAATCCATGGAAAAGAATGTACGGATGTAATTAGTTGATAGAATATCAGTGTTGTCAGACGATAATTGAAGAATGAAGCTACCGATCGGGGCAAGGAAAGGAACACTACCGGTCGTCAACATGATTATCAGCTATGAGCTAAGCATTAATGCTGGTATTTTGGGTAGTTCAACCACCTATCAGGAATTTAATGCCTGGTAGGTGAGATCTCATTTTCTATATATTTGTAAAATTCACACATTTGAAAAGGTTCTTGAGCTTTTATTTATAGTAGCGACACCATGCCAAAATGGTGGTTGACTTCCCATGAGTTCGAGACCTCAAATATGGTCTCTGTAATGTAATTTTGTACCTTTTTCCTTGAATATAATGGATTTGTGCATATTTTAATGCAATAGAATGTGTTTTATGGCACATTTTTTCTTGCCTAGATAGTTTTATTCACATATTTTCCTTTCCTTTTATTTCTTAGCATGTTGTGTGTATTTGTGCTATCAGGTTCCAGGTTTACTATGTCGTAAATGAGTGAGAAAGTGGAAAATGTGGTTTAGGATATGTGACACACTTTTCTACCATTTTCCCCATGTTTCTTCCTTTCCTTCCCCTCATGGAGAGAGCTCACCCCCCTTTTTCTAGTCCTATCACCACCCCTTAGCTTAGGATTTCCCTTTCTGTATCTCATTTTTTCCCTAGTCCCTTCGAATGTGTAGATTAGGATTAGTAAGATTTGATTTCTACATTAGGAGTAGTTTTAGAATTAGGATTAGATAAAGAATCCAACATTCTCATGAGGTCCACCTCAAGTATGTAAGTCCCACAACTTGAGATATGGTCCAGTGTTACCAAAATACACTAATTTTTCATCCATAGTTCATGACATATGAGAGGGTATTATATTTTGGTGATAACACATACTTTATATCTTTTCTAACATGCTAATGGGTTCTTCAACTGTAAAATTTGTGTTGCTAGCCTATTTGCTTCCATGGTTGTTTGTTACATTGTTTGTTCTTGTTTTTCATTTTTTTCCAATGTTTGCAGACTTTTCCCTTTGTATCATGTGCACACTTGTCTACTTTTGGACTAGTCGACCTTGATTTTCTTACGACATCATGAGTGATGTCCCACATCTAAAACCCACTTTCTATGGTCTACATTATCTTCTTGCATATGAGCTTACACATTGTCTTCTTGTCTACTAGCTTACATTTTACATGCGTGTTTGTCTTTGCTTACACTATCACTTGTCTCCTAGATATTTTATTTATATGTGCCTTGGTTTCCACCAAGCACATTCCCTCCCCTGTAGGGATTTAGTTTCAGCACAACACTCGGTAATCCTTTAGGCAACATACTCCTCAGTGACGTCACATGCACCCCTAATGAGGGGGGGCATCATTTGGTTAAATTAGATAATCACCCTATATAACAGTATATAGTTACAGTTCAACATGGTTCAATACCGGTACAACATAGTCATCATTCTCAGACATGGCTCAGAATATGACTTGGGTCCTTAGCACAACATAGACACTAGTGCAAAGACTAGGACAATAACCCTTGGGTGCCCTTGACCCTTCCTAGATTCTTATGACCAGGGGATAGTTACACAACATCCTTCAGTGCAATACAGTCTACAACACTTCATACAATGAATTTACATGGCATACAGTCCTTAGCACTTAGCATACATACACTACACAACATTTTCTACTTTCACATTGGATCAGAATTGGTCAAACTAGATCGTATTTTTACACACCATCTGCAGTGGTGCTCCATACATCGGGAAGTGGTTAAATGTTGGAGGATGACACCAAACTTTTCTCGCTACTCTTCTTCTAGTTCTTGGCATGAGATCACCCAAAAAAACTTGTAGTTGACGCAACTAGTGTGAGATTTCCTAAAAAAATCGTTCTTCTACATCATCTATAGGATCCTTTCTACACTCTTTTCCTCATTGCAGATCAGGTACACATGTTCTTTTTTAACATTTTTACATGATTTCTTAAATATATTTTTACAAGTTTTGATCATATACACAAGTATTTGAATACTTGTTTGTTCTTCTCTTTTATAGGTTCGTCTTTATGGGAAGCGGTAGTCAACATCATCATACATCAACAACATTAATCACATTAACATCAACATCAACAACAGGTATAATGATGACATCTAAAGATGTGTTAGGCCCTAGGTTCATCATTCATCATCAATTTTTGTACTTTCTCCTCTCTAGTTTCCATGATCCACATTTTTATCACTCCACGCTTTTCCTTTGTCTCTCAGCACACTTTGGCCACCAATAAACATGATTATCAGGTACGCATCTCTTATCTACTTTATGTTATCAAGAATTCACTCAACAACATAAAGTGGGGGAAAATGTAGATACAAAATCACACACTTTAGGTATCTATCTAGTCCTGATTGTATACTACTATTCATATGATGTCCTTTTCCATCTTTGCTTTCTTTTTGGTACCAATTTTGGTATTATACTCTTTTATAGCTCAGTCTATCTTTTCACACCTTGACATTTCTCATCCTGGACACCAGCACCTAGTTAGGATGCCAGTTTTAGGTGTCCCCCATTCTCTTTTGGGTGCCCCTGACGTATTTTTAATTTTTCACATATTTTGGGTCCTTTCTAACCATTTGAGCATCTTATCTTGTTTGTAGTCAAACTTTTTGGGGTTAATTAAAAAATTCAAGCAAGGGAATCATATAAATATAAATTTATGTGATCATAATAAAGGACTAAGCACTCAACATTAGTTATCACCACCTAAGGTTGCATCCAAAGGCTATTCAAGAGCATTCAAGCATCCATTCAAGGGAAAGGGACTGTATTTTTTGCATACACTTCATAGGAGGGGAATTTCTTTCTATTCCATGCACACATCTACTTACATCTTCTACATCTAGTTATTTTCTCGCTAACAAGTGCAACATGCATTAGAGCCACCTAGGGAACAATTCCTCACACATAAACCTAGAAATACATTGGGTCTGAAATGTAGTGTAATGCTCAGTCACAAGATCACTTGTTTGAAAATTGAGGACATTATGACCCCTCATTTTCATTATTTTATTTTTAGGATTTGATGCACTCTTGATGGTTTTACAGGTCATTATTTCATTTTGGGTTATCAATGACATTGGAGATCCTTGTGCGATATACTAGTAATAGGGAGTGAAGGATGATGAACATATCACAACCCTATGGTGGAGGATTCCTAAGGGTTTTAGTAGTCACAGGAACCCAGAGCAGGTCTATGGTGCCCACAGGTGCCCATGACCCATTCCAGGCACCCCAGTCTACGAAAATCTTTAGTTCACATAGTTTTCTAAGACTCGGTGTGACATTTTTCTCTTTCTATTCATCAAGCTAGCACTTCGGCACAGTCCAGATATGGTTTCAAATCTGCTAAGTCATCTTATCTCCTCTTTACGCTAAGGGTTTAAATATTAGTTTCTTATTTTCTTTGGTCTAATTATGTACTTAATTGTTGATTCATTTACTGCTACATTGCAATGATATTTAGGCATTTATTTCTATATTTGCTTAATCACCATAAAAAACATAAGCCAAATGTCATCAGAAGGAAATAATCTAGCATGTTGATAATTTTCATCATCAAAGGCATTAATATCAAAATCATTAAAACCATAGGCTCCTATACTAGTTTCTATAAAAGATATTTGTGATGAAACTCCTTCAATTGGTGTTCCTGACCATTCTTCTCAATGTATAAAAGCAATAACATTACCAACTGGTTTCCAAGTAATACCTTTTCCTATGAAAACTCATGTATCCTATGACCAATCTCTTCCAAGAAACATAACATAGTTAGCTAGAATATCTAGGATATGCACATTTCCAATAAACCTTACTCTTTCATCTTGTGTTATCTTAATGACTATGTCTTTGAATTTTCCACAACATCTAGTCTGACGAGATTCAAAACCAGTCAACTTTCTATTATCATATTCATAAAGAATTCCTAATTGGTCAATACTAGATTTAGGCATGATATTCTTTAATGCTCCCATGTCTAGAATATAGTTCCGAATGATTTTATTTTGAATTTTAACTGACACATAAAAATGTGGAATGTAATCAAGTGTTGAATTGGAATCATTCAACACTTTATATTCACTATTATCTTTCTCACTATCAGATTCATATTCTTGAACAACCACTAAAGGTTTTGATTCAAACCTTTTTATGAGTAGCTTCCATTTTTTCAAATTGACCAGGTAAACCGATACTCTCAAACATATTTAAATTACTTCTGGAATTTTTCATCTTTGCCACAATATCATACCCGGTAGAAAATATGGATGATTTTATAAATGGTTTTCCTTTATAAGGATTGTATTGATTATTATTCAATTCAAATGGAACCTCTTGAGAAGTGGGTTTACTTGATTTATCCAATGATTTTTTTAATCATTATGACCAAATTTGTGTTTTCCTCTGGATTAATCAACAGTTTTTCCTTTCTGACCATCATTTTTGGCATAATCCTTAGATTGAATTTGAACTGCATTTACATCAAAATCAACAAAACTATACATTTCTAAAATATTCTTACCTTTCACAAACTTCCTAAAACTTTCAAAGGAGATCGGTGAGGGCGCAATGTTAAATTTTTCCCCCAAGATCCATAGCTAATGAGGACCCGCCACATTAGATTTACATGTTTCAATATCATGATCTAATTCACACACTCCACAATACATCTCTTTAGGTTCACTCTTAACATTCCCTAATTTAGTTTTAACCTTACCTGACCCCACAGATGTTCCAATGGCCAAAACGGTGGAAAATGAAGCACAGATTTTTTAGGATTATGGTTTATCATTTAAATGTCTTTTCATGACAACCAGTTCGTTACCTAGATTCTGAATCACATTCAAGATTTGTGTATTCTCTGGAGAATTTTTAGACAATGATCTCTCTCCTAGGCTCAGTTTTTTATATTTAAAACCAATCTTCTTCAACTTATTATCATATGTCAAACACAATGTAAGAGTTTCCTCAAAATTGTAAATATCTTTCTCTTCCAACACCAAACTATATTTTGATGAAAAATCATTATAATAATACAACCATCTAAGCAATATTTTTAGGAGGTATTACTTTTGCAGGTATTTTTTGTCTTAATTTGGTGAAATGAATGGTAAAGTGATAAATGGTCTCGCTAAGGTCTATGGTTATATTGGAGAGTTTATTAACTAGTTCAAACTCACTATTTTTCCTTCCCAAAGAAATCCTCAAGACAATATTCTATGTTAGACCATTTAGTGTAGGATTTAGAATGTAGACCAATGAAATATTTATAGGCTCTTCCTTCTAATGTTTGTGAAAAGAGTTGTAAAGAATCTCTTTTGTTAGTTACTCCTATGACAATGGCAACACATATTAGTATGAAAGAGTCAAGATGATCTTGACAAGAAGAACTGTACTCCCTGGAAAATTTAGGAAGTTAAATACCATTTAAAGATGGAATCTTTTGAGGATTTCTTCCAATGTCAATGGGATTAATTTTAATCCAAGGACTAAGATTCTCTTCATCATTATCAGAAGCCTCATCATCCGTCACAGTATCTCCATTACATTCAAAACTAGGTATTATATTTCTATTGTGATTTGTATTAGGCCTTATTTCTCCTTCTCCTTCAACCTCCATGTTAAAATTACAAATAATACAACACAAGCTAATAGATTAGTCTAAAACAAATGTTTAAGAAGATTCTTATCATTACCAATATCTAAAGGTAAGACATTAGATTTATTTTCAGATTTCAAATTTGCTTCTATTTCATTTTTAACTTGTTTATAATTTTCTATAATGTCTTGTTGAGTTTTAATATTAGACATTACAAGCCTTTAAATATAAAGAGATCTATCTTATTTTTTGTTAAGAACTTCACTAACTAGTGAAAATTGTGCAACAATAGCAATAGAATACTAAAGTACAGTTCAAATGTCAGAATTGATCTAATTCAATATTACCAATGATAAAACAAACGTGATCAATAGAAGAAAAACCCTAATGATCGTTTGAAATATAATAAAGAGTAGATAGTTAGAATAATTATAATCTTGCAGGAAAAAATAGAAATGAAGAATAAATTGATAGTTAGAGGAAATCCAATTAAATATGAGAAATAGAAATTATCCTGAGAATATTTGCCAAATTTTTTATCGACAGAAAGTAGACCGAAAAGTAATCAACCCTTTCTCCTAATGAAAAAGATGAATATGGAATCAAACCAATTTAATGATGATGGTACTTAAGAATGGCTTATGTGTGTGTATTTTAAATATAGGTTTATTGTGAACCAACCTAAGATCTTGAGAAGATTTCTATCTCCTAACACCAAAAAGGGTATACAAGTCAACAACAAAGAAATAAAAGAACATGAAAGAAAAGAAAGGAGAATACTATATATCGTTGAATCATATATGGTAATGAGATCATTTGAATATATTGAGAACTTCCCATTGTAATTCATATAAAATGGTAAATATCTTATTGACGATATTTATTTTTTAATAATAAATTAATATCAACCTTTATTCGATTGAGTGAAGGATATTGATTAGACAACCTCTTGAAATTTTGAAAAATGTAAGTGATGATTTAATGAATTTTTATTTCTAATTTATTTTCCAAGTGATATAATGATTTTGAAAACAAAAGAAACAAATGTAAACACACTATTTACAAATATGACATATTTACACAATTTGTAAGATGAAAATGAAGATAGACATATTGAAGAGAAACAAATTTTTATTTATGAAATGTACAATGATCGCCAAAACAATGTATAACAATAGTCATGATTCAAATCAAAAGCTAGCATAGCTATCAATCTGCATTTATCTTGAGATCAAAATGAAAATATCATTCATGGCCTACTCTAGATATGACAGATTAAAATCTATAATCATCTTAGATGAGACACATAATAATAAAATCATATAATCAGTAAAGTAATATTAAAACTAGATATACCTACTGTATCAGAACTTCATACTCAAACCTCAAAACAATGTCATCATAACACCTGTAAGATCACTTATCTCATAAAATCAATTACATGGAAATATTCCTTATGAAATAAGTTTCATAAATTGCTACAATACCTAATTTTTTATCATCAAAATTGTATCCTCCAAGTCTTTTAATAGTCTTCCCTTGTGTAAAATAAGTTGTAACCGATTTGGCTCCAAATAGTGAAATTAAATAATAAAAAATTACATTCCTTTTTAAGTGAGACTTCATAATATTTTATTAAATATAAGTGAAAGGACTTGGGTAACCAACTTTTTTATAAATATGATGTTTTAAAGTATGAGGTAATAGACAAAAAAGGACAAGGGGCCCACTTTAATATTAATGCACTAAATAAAATACAAAACACATCCATACATTATTCCAATAATTTAAAATAAATTCTCCATCATACTCTGAAAATGATCATCAAAAATCATGAAACCAAGGCTTTTTTCATCATCCAACCAAACATATATCTAATATTATAAATCCATAACCGTCACATACATCATCAAATATAAATCCAAATATTATTAAGTACTACAAATATTTAATCAAATCCATATCCAAGCACAAAACAACAAGTCATATCATGATAAGATAGTCATCTTCGGTAAGATCAAGTAATGGATTCCTAACATCCGTCATTAACTCTACATATTCATAAGATTCAACTGGAAGGGTAGTGCAAGTGATGACCCCTATCTCCTCATCTACTTCCAAATTCACCCTCTTTAATTCTACGATCACCCTAAGAATTGTGAAAGAGGACCTAACACACTTATAATGTTGTTGTGAATCATGCGACTATGAAGGGTGTGTCTATCCAAGTAGAAATAGTGAATTAGCAGATGGTTGGAAATTGTTTGGAGGCAAGTGTGATAGAGCAAACTTTACTAATTGGTTAGAAGAAGGATTATGGTTTTTCTTCGTACGATCTATATTGTGACAAATAGGAGTATTTTGAACACTATGGGAGGGTTCAATATGAGGGTATGACTCAATAACTTGAAATACCTCATGTAAACATGGTTCATTTGCATCAAAATGCATGAAGACACGAGTACAAACAATTCTTATAAAGGGTATCCTACCCCTAAGCTTTCTAGTTCCCCTTCAGCCACCCCTAGGTGAACCTCTCTACTATTGTAATTAGCCAAAAAAGGTATCATGACCACATGAAAGATGAGAACATGATCCTCTAGAACTCACTTATCCATCCCAACCTGACAAGCTGTAAAAATGAGAAGAAATGAAAAATAAAAAATAGGTTCAACTGAGACAACTCTATAAGTTCACATATTTTCTCAAAACAAAGTAGACTAAAATAGATGAAAATCACTTTATATAATCATGTTTCATTTATCAGCAACTAAATCTTTATCAATAAAATCCAATACTAACCATACACTAAAACTCAAATATTTCAAATGAAACACAAAGTTTCTTCAATACTTCAATCAATCATTTCAAAAATCCTTCATTTTTTGAAAATAATTTCTTGTCAACATCTATTCATCCTCAAAACTCACATTTTATAAATGACACAGTCAAGGTAGATTCAAAGAAAATGGCTTGCTTCAAAAATCAAACTTAACTTCTGCTTCAAAAAAATCATTTCACTTTTCATCAAAACAGACTTAACTTCTTCTTCTGGGTAATGTGTTTATATCAAAATGATGACAACAAAGTGCATATTAAATGACCATGCATAGAAAAAGAAAATCCCATATAAAAACTGACAATACTGCCTTGGTTTTCCATCTTTTCAACTGTCTGATTATTTTATTTAACGGTCATGAATTCATAAAACTTGTTGCGGGAGAACAAATCTAATACCATCTAAAAAAAGAATTGGCAATATCATATTTATCCCACATAGTCTACAATATTCATTCAACCAAGATGACGTATGTAAACAAAAAAACACATATTTTCCAAGAATAAATTCAAAGAAAACCATTAAATAATCCTATCAAACTTATTAAACAAGAGATTTTTTGGAGTAAAATTGTGTATGTCTCTTTTCCATTTTCTTTTAACATATAGAGTTCAAACTAGGTCTTAAATACTGAACATATGCAATTAAAACAAGTTTACTACCTAGAACATCTTTATTTTGTTTAATGAAATTTTACCCATTTTGTTATTTATAAAAAATATATAAGTTTTTAGCATGTGGGTAATTAAAATAATGGTCCAAATGTGAGTAAAAAATTTTTAATGGCTTCACTATGTAAGCTTCATCAAGTTTTATACAGTTATAGAATTCAAAAATGCATGCATGTAAAGTAAATAAAACCAACCCAGATAGAGAAAAATGTGTGCTTTAATAAAGAGAAATATATCTGTGAATCCTTGACATGTTCTCGATTGCAATAGTGGAGTTCAAAACGCACAACTATGTAACCAACAACTCAATAAAATATCCATAACAAGACTTCTTTCACAAGAAACTACCCACAAAATGACCCAAAAGTCCAATTTTTCATTATCTCAATGTAAATAATGAGGTGAAATCAATGCACATGTACTCATTCAATACGCCACTATGGATCAACCACTATACAACTGCCACCTCAAACTTAGCAATTACTAATGTCTTCCAAAATCAAAATGTACACCATAGTTCAAACATGGTCACATAATATGGTGACCACTTTAATATATTTATTTCTAATTAACTAATGTCATCCAAATCAAATGTTAGCATTCATGCATGGTTATATCAACCCCATCAAAATACATATGCCCATTTTATGTGAATTTAAATCCTCAGGTAAAACAGAGTACCAGATCATGTGATCCAAATTATATCACATTTTAATGAATTTCATACAAATGATAGAAACCAGTCATGTGATTTATCAAGATATGTGAATAGACAACCAATCAATAAAATTACACAAAGAAATTATCATTTCAAAAACATCACATCTTAATTATATCACCCTAAACAAATCATTTATAGAATGGAAAGAATAAATATACCACGATGCAAGCTTGAAAACTGAAAAATAATATCACAAAACAAAACTTAATCTCCATTACTAAAACCACACAATCCAATTTGGTAAACAAGATGACATATATATCATTTCTAGAAATTAAAAACCAACCAACAAAATAAAGAGTGCTCTAAAACCACCTAATGTTACATAAATTAAATAATGCATTACATATCAAGTATCCCCCACCTGACTTATCAGAAATGCATATAGGTATGATGTAGTAAAATTAGAATAGGGAAGTTTTTAATGAATTTCAAAGAAAAGGGGGTATATAAAATTTTATAAATAACAATAACTACCTTAGTCAAGAATTCATCTACCTCTTCAAGTAAGTCTCTTTCATATCATTTTTTCAAATCATTTTCTACTTCTATTAATCCTAAGTATTACTTTCATGCAAATGTGTAGCATGAAAAATTCAAACTTTCAAGCATGACAACTAAGCCAAATTTGAAAATTTACTCCTGAGTCTTCTTGAACCCCTCTACTGGTCAGGTTTCCTTATGTACCATACTCATCCTAACCTTGTAGGTCCTATCAATTTGTTGAAAAATATTTCCCTAGTGTTTGAAATGTAATAAGGTCATTCATCCCATTTCGTAAAGTGCTTCCAAAGGCTAGTTTTCCAATAGGCCTAGAAAGGATAATTTTGGTTGTTTCATGACAGGTGTGCATCCTCCGGGAATTTTAAAGGATCCCAAAATCATCCAGAGATGGTATTGAAGAGATGATGAAGAGTTTTAATGTTATTTAGGAAATTTTTAGGGAATTTTTGGAGGTTTAAGGATAACTGTGCAAAGAGGGTTTTTCAGGTGTAAGGAAGCATTAGTTAAAACATGGTACCTGAACTTCTGAAGGATTTCAGGAGTTACATAATGAATTTTAAAGAAAAAAAATAGTCATTGGAAATATTAAATAATCCTCTACATGATGGAATCATAAAATATTTCACAACACCTGATGGATTCTTATGGAAGCTCAGTTTTGAGACACACCCTGTTGTCCCAAAGACAAAAGGGGAAATTTTTATGATGAAATCAGAATTTAGATCTGAAAAAATCCTATTGTTCTTTAAATGGCATTAGGAGTCAAAATCATATAAAATTCATCAGAAAATACCTTTTGGAGCTCTGGGAATTGCTTCGTCAAGTTGTCTCTCTTGCTAGGTGTGCTTCTCGCAGTTAGTCATTTTTGGGTGAGGACACATGTCACCTCCTGGTGAGGGAAAATTTTTTGTAAATCTTTTCCCCATTCCCAAGGGGATATAGGGGACATTAAAATTCACCCCTCCTCATCCCCTCCATCTGGTTCTCCACATGACCAACTTTCAGTCTCCTAAAGGGCTTAATAGCCTAGCTGCCTTCCCCATCTTGCATCATGAAGGTGACATTAGCATATGGTAAGGGCACATTTTTTGTCCCTCTTGAAATCATTCCCAAGGGGAAAAAGGGGAAAAAAATATACCCTCTCTATCACCCATGGTTTTCAATATGACCAAGTTCTATCCCCTCAGGTGCTAAATCGAGCTTTTCCCCATCTCCCCCTCATCGCATCTTGTGTTGACACTTGTCCTCATCTAGTGAGGGAAAAAAAAATGTCCCTATTTCCCCATTCGAAAAATATCCCATCATCCCCTCTCAAGGTTCTCCATGTAACCATATGCAGCTCCCAAGTGTTGCAACACGCTTTACCCATCTCTCTCACACTGCACATCTAGATTGACACTTGGCTTCATTTCCTTGAGGAACATTTTCTTGCACCCCTTGTCCCCATTCCCAAGGTGAAAGGAGGGAAACAAAAATTTTCCCCATACTCTATCCATCAAAACCTTAGTTTTTCCCTAGTTACTTTTCCCACTCCGTGAATAAATTTGATTACTGAGGGGTTTAAAACATGAAATAACTAACTGTCAATCATTGTTTCCTCACCTAGTTTGACCTTTATGCCATTTTTAAAGCATGAAACCTTAAAATTCATCAAATCACAAACCATGTTGTAAAAATACATTCCAGGCCATCCATAACTTATGAAAACATAAGCTTTTCCACTACTTGCTAATAAGAAAGCTATTGCACCAAAATTTTCAACTGATTTTTCTCCTCTTAAGCCCTTGTGATTACTATAACTTCAATCATCCATGAATGGATTCCACCATAGCATCATACTTAAACTTGTGCCCTAAAATTTAATTTTTTGATTTCCAAGAGTTCCATCGAGTAGAACACGAGAAAAATTGGAGCACAAGATCACAACGCTAGCCGAATCCAATGATGATGTTTTCATTGCAAGAGGAATACTAGTATGTTTACATTATAAAAATAGAATTTTCCCTCTGTGCATATTGGATTACTAAAAATAGTAAGTAATCCTAAAAAACCAAGGTCTCCAATCACTTTCAGAACACTCAAAACAGTGCAAAATGACAAACTTATGGTAAAATTAGAAATTTTCCCAAAATAATAGGTTCCCAGAAAAAGTAACCTACTAAAAATAGAAACTTGTCTAAAAATGGTAAATCATCATCAATGGAATTTAATTGAGTGTTCTAGGAGATTCAAAAGATATTCAACGTGAGAAAAAGGAAAAAATTCCCAAAATAGCATCTCCACGTCCCACCTGTTAAAAATAGAAAGTCTCAATTTTTGTGCAAAAAGTTACATGTTGGATTTTTCACTCATCTCATTGCTTTTTTCCATCCTCACAGGATTGTAAGGTTTTCATGCATCTCAAACAATAAATTAAACCCTTCATGAGGATCCTGAAGCATCACCTTGAGTCACAATTGTGTCAAGGAGCAAGACAAAACATATCGAGGCACAACAGGAGAAAGTCAAGGATATTGTGTAGTTGATAAAGATTTCAAAGAGAGCCAAGAAACCCATTGGAACCCATAATTCATCAAAGGAGGTCATCACCATCATAATAAAATCATAGGTCTTGATCCACCATCATCTGGGTCTGGTGAGCTAGGTGAGATGATTGAGCTAGCCAAGTCAAGTGAGCTAGGAAAGAGCTCATCCTTCTTCCTTAAGGATATCACATATCGTAGGTTAGTAGAGGTAATTTTTTGTAGTGTTATAATGTAGTGTGTGGGATAGGAACATGAAGCTCATTTTCCATTCAGGGATCATTCTTTATGAGGAGAAAATGAGCAATGTCTAATCATGCTTCCACCCAAGTGGCATCTCGGTTGAGAAAGTGAGTTGTGAAGTAGGTCATCATGATCAAAATTAAATGAGAGATTCATGGAACAAACTAAAGACAATATCTCCTAAAATAAGGTTGAATTGATGCAAACAGAGCTATCAAGGCACTCAAGATCATCATGCTCAAGGAATCAAGGAATCACCTCATTCCCATTCATTCCTTCAAGTTTCATCAAGGATCAGTCTTTCCATCAAGAAAAGGTCACCTACTTCCATGAGAAACATGTAGATGAAGTGTATGAATTGATCTCATTCAGGAGTGTTCTAAGAGTCAAGAAAGGAAAATGGTATGATCTTCATTCAATGAGAAATCAACTTTGTTCCATTGGCTTCCATCCACTTGGTAGTGTTCCTAAAAACTCACCTCAAACCTTGTGGTGTGGTCATTTCCATCTCCTCATGTCATTCCAACCAGTGGCCACTTCTCAAGAATTCCATTTAGAGGTCATCCCTTTCATCCACAATGTGAGGATCCATTCTGGTAAGTGAAATTTAAGCATCAAGAGGTTTGTGCATCACGATGGCTAGTTTATGATCACTAATGACAATTGTGAAATCCTAAGGAGACAAGAAAGTGATCCTCACTCTCATTATGAGATCAAGAAGGAACCATCATAAGTGATGCTCATGTTTATCTCAAGCTCACATCAAGAGGTCTTCACAATAGTGTTCCTAAACACTCATTTGGTAGTCTCAAGGTGTCTGTGCATCTTGTAGAAGGAGGAGATTGTGATCACCATGCCTCAGATCAACAAGTTCTTCATCAAGCAATAGATCAGTCACCCCTTTCCTTTCTCCTCTTCTCTCTCTCTCTATATACATATTCTAATTTTTAATTGAGAATGTACTTTTTGCTATTTTTTCCTATTCACTTAAGTGACAACAAAATATTTGTAAATTGTAAAAGTACTCTCTCAAAATTATAAGAGAGGTACTTAATTTGTCTCTTCTAAGGGAAAATTGAAAGGTCACAAGTGGAATATGAACATGAAGATTCATGTGAGAGGTAGATGAGAAGGCAATCTGTAATGCTATAAATTGGAATGGCTTCTCCATTCCAAAGGATCTTGAAAGTTTAGTTTTTTGTAGTAATTGTGGATTTTTGTAGATTTTGAAGCTTTGTATTCACCACTACACAAGAAATAAAGGCTACATTTCTTCCATTTCCTTTTCTCATGTTTTCCTCTATTAGCTCTCTTTTCTACAACTTTTAAAGCATAGTGATCTTGAGTAACCAAGAAGGAACTTGGTGTCCTTGATTGATGAATCTAAAGAACTATGTGTCTCTAGTTTGTTAGTCTTGTTAATTTCCTACATTGTTTCTTTCCTCTAATTGAATGTGGACCTACTCTGGTTATTGTGTGTGAACTCTGCTAGTGTCCTACTCACAATAATAATATTCCCTTTCCTAATTTCTCTCCTTTACCCTCATCACTGACAATTACTCCCTTGTACTCCGTACAAACAATTTTCCACAAGTTCAATGAAGTATTCCTGTGTGATCCCTGAATTACTGGCCACCCCCATAACATTTAGATATAATTAGGATAGTTTACATTCAATAATGGGATCCTCCCCATACAAAAGGAGGAGGGCTATAGCCCCGTGAGCATTTGGTGGAAACACATAATTTGTAACATGACAAATTATTTCACCAACAATTTTTACGTCTCTATTGGGGAGAGATCTGTCCTTCATGCACCCTATAGATATTTGAAAATGAAAAAAATTAGATATTCAAAAATCCATAAAACCAAAAAATTGAAAAATACTAGAAAAAATACTATTTGAATGATTAAAAATCCTTTTTGCAATCTGTGTTGAGAAACCTGCACTTTTCAAGTTTCTTTCCTTCCTAGGTACTTGAGAAAACCTGGCTGAAAGAAGATATACTGGATTGAATAGATTGAGAGGAATCATTGACCATTATTTTGAAGCCTTGAAAAACCAGAAAGAGTGAGTTAGATATAATCCATATTACTTCTCTCAAAATTCATCTCCATCTGATTCATCAAGCAGTACCCCTAGAAATCCTATCCAAACTCCTATTGATATTCCTTTAAATCCTCTTGATTCTCCTATCTTTCACCCACCTTTGAATTTTGAATTCATATAAGAAGAAGAAGAAGAAAGAGAGGAAGAACTAGAAGAAGAAAGAGAAGAAGTTGAAATGACAACATAAGTACCTATTACCATAGGGAAAGAACAATGGTCTATTGGCTTTGACTCCTCCACTTCATGAAATTCCAAAAGAGTTAAGAAAAAATTTCCAAAATTTTATAGAGATGGCAAGACAACGTCCTAATGATCATAATACAACCTTCATCACATCATGTGGCATTCTTGGAGTACAACATGAAGATGTTGCAGTGCGATTGTTCATGGAAACATTACAAGATGTCATTGTGGACTGGTTCTACTACTTGGTATCATGCTCAATCACTGATTGGAAGGATATGAAGAAAACATTTGAAGCAAGATTCAAGACTTCCAAAGATAGTCATGCTCTACTTTCTCAACTTACTCCGATGACGAAATAGCCAGCAATAGTCCATGAGAGACTTCATGAAAATTTCAACAAGATGATCAACAATATTCCACCATTTCCTATCCTACTACAGACAATCTGAAAATGATTATTCATGAATGCCTCAATTTCCTGAAGTGAGTTTCATTCTACAAAGAGTTCAACCAAGAGATTTGGAGCAACACTCAAGAAATTTTTGTTGAAGTGGAATATGACCTCATTTTATCAGGAAAGATAAAAAATCCATTCAACAAAGGATAAGGCTTAAAGTTCCAAATATGAGAGAGCTGATCCATTTTTACAAAATTTGGCCAATGACTTGACAATGTTGAAGAAGAAAGTTTCTCAATGAGCATCTCACTCCAAACTATAACATAGAATCAATTGACAGGAGAACCTTGATAGGATTGCCTTGGAAGCTCCATGTCAATGTAATATGTGAGGTAAATGAAGATGAAGGAGAAGATATTTTTGAATCAGAAATTGAAGATGAAGGAGAAGAATAATGTGCTTGGATAGGATATTGTGAATGCACACTTGATGAAGAGATTAAAAAAATCCATATATAGTTACTCATATTACAGTATTCACTCAATCACAAAAAAGAGAAAGTATGCTATTCTTCTAGTTCCCAAGCTAAGTAATTGAATCCTCAAATGGTGACTCCACAGAAAAAAAACAATGAAAGGAGGATCATCAAAGTCCACTTCCACAGGGTCAGCTGAGAAGAAGCATGAGACTAATTCAACCAAGAATCCTTCTACCCCTTCAAGTAAGTCTCATTCAACTTCCCTTCAAAAATTAGATTCTATTGATCCTAAGAACATCCATGTCAAGGATACCATAATACCTGATGTGCTTAGCCATTCCTCATCCTCTGATATTGTTTACCATTTCAAAAATCCCAAAGTTTAAATTTCTGAGTATGAGTACTTGAAAATTTGTTCTAAAAATTCCACTACCAAAGAACTATGTCATACATCTCAATCCACTCCATCTCTAAATTGTCTCACTTCCACACCCTCCAACTCTAGGAAGGTAGAAGCATTCTACATAGCCTTGTTCGTCAACGAGTACAAACTGAATAATTACATCTTTGACTCTGGTGCTTCAGACAATGTCATACCTAAAAAAGTTACTAAAGCTATCAATATCTCTCCTACCTCTGGTCATTACCTCTCCATGGAAATGAAATAAGTTACCCTTGTTGGCTAGATCAAGGTTTCTTAGGTAGTATTCATAGATTTCCCTGACAATAAATTGAAAATTAGAATACTTATAGGAGACATGCTCACCTCATATGGTATGTTGTTGGTTTGAATCTTACATCCAAATGTTAGAGGTAATATGTAGTTGGATTGGTCACATGCCACCATTCCAGTCAATGGTAAAATGAAGAAAATTTTTCCCATAAATAAAATTAAGTACATTGTTCAATGACTAGATGACCCAATGACAAATATCCCATGTTAAAACTCAAAATCTTACAATTTTTTCATGACTTTCGAGGAATATCTTGAGTTTTCCATGTTGGTGGAAGAGTATACAAGCATCACAAAGCTAAACAGTGAGCATAATAGTGACTTGATGAAATCATAACTTGATATTATGTACTTCCCATGGGATGTGAGCATGGATGTAATTTCTCCACTAGATGTTGATGATGAACATGAGAGTCTTGACTTGCAACCAAGAAATCTCAAAGTGATGAGTAATGTGGATAAAGGAGTTATGCCCAAAAACTAATTTTCAAGTGAGTCCAATGTTTGAAAACATGTTCTCAATGTTCAACATGAAGTTCCATTCAATAAAATTTATTGTGAATATGAAGATTTATCCTTCTTGTTGGGATGGAAAGATAAGGAATGTAAGAGTGACAAGATGTTTCATCTCTTTGAATTCCAATCCACTCAAGAAGATGACAATTTCATGATAGAAATGAAATTCTTCATTATTGGTGATCAAGATTAGGAAAATGATAATGTAAATATTTCAACCCTAAAGTTGTAATCATTCCCTTTCATGGGGATGGAGACATACTTTCACATCCCGCAATTTCATCTTGCTTCATCAAAGGGGATAAGTTGTAAAATGAAGAGTGGGTTAGGAGAGACGAAGAATAATGTCTATTGTATAGTTGTATAGGTAGCCACACATACATATACATAACCTGAAAAGGATATACACACTCACATGTAGTTGCATGTACAACCATGCAATAATTTTTGTCGTTTAGTACTCATAATGTACATAAAATTTATGATATTCTTGTTTTTCTTTGATATTTTGTATGTACTTAATTTTTTGGGTATGATGATGCGATGCATTACTGGATTATTTTGTTGTTGTACCTGTAGTATTAAATATTGTTGTGCACCTTTCTATGGTGCATGTTATGAGTTACTTACTCTACTGAATTTGATGGTTGAGGCATTGGTATATTCCTTGATTGTTGCATCTGTCATTGATATTATTATTTTACCTATCTTGCTGGAAGTAATGGATTGCAAAGAAGGACTGAATTTATACATAGTTGTAATATATTATTCATTAATGATTGTATAATACGAGGAATCTTTACATAGTTACAAAAGTATTATTTCAGTATGGAAACATGGTTTGAATGCATAATGACTAACTCTCTCATGGCACACATGGTCATAAACTACAAAGTTTAAGGAAGTGTTCCTCATCACTTAATGGATATGAAGTTTTTCAAGGTAACAGTACTTATTTGATTGTTTTATTAAGCAATTGTAGATGACGATAGTTGTTAATCAACCATAACCACATCCTTGATACTTTCCTATGGAAAAGTACTACTACTATGACTATTTTCGCTTCTCTTTGACCCCGAGAAAACATAAAAATTTATTTGATGATCTATCTTTTTCTTTAATGATAAATAAGAAGGCAAGGGTAATTTTCAATACTATCACTTTGCCTCAAAAACTACGGTCTTAGAATCTATGATGGCAATTTAATAAGAATTAATATTTCATGATGAATTGGTATGTTTTATTTTTATGGGCATAATTTCCTTTGACCATAACATTTGTAAGTAAACTCAATAGAATATATTGTATCAGTATGAGACCCCCCTGTAATCTCGAATGAGGTTTTAATGTGTTGTTGTACAAAGATCCTAAGACCATAAGTGATGGAATTTGCATTGCTGAAAAAATTATAAAGGCTATAATAATTCATTTGCCCAAAGCATCATGTCAATATTATCAAGGTTAATATTGATGGTTGTTGAAGATGTTTAAAAAGACCAATAACATGGCATGGTGTTAAATTTAAGGCATTTTATTGTATCACGGTGATTTTTTCCTCACCAAAATTGAGGGTCATTTGATTGTTTATCAGTACGGTGGTCTTAAGGCTTAGATATGGAATGATTTTATTAATTGGTCAATCGACCTAGGAAAGTAATTAGGGGATTCCATCTAATTAAATATAGATTAAAATAAAGTTGCATGAGTGGCTTGATTATCTCTTTGGTTGATTTACCATGCAAGGAAAAGGCTTAAGTATTCTTATTATTTTTTATTATCTTGAACTCCACTAGCCTAGTTTAGTGGGAAACAAGTGAGAGGCGGGTGGCAAGATTCTCAAAGCCATAACGTGGCACTTGAAAATTTTTATTGGGAATTAATGCTCACTAAAATCATGCAACTTCCTAAGGAAGCTAACAACATGAAAATTCATTTAATTTTGTTGTTTCTTTATTGGTTGAGCTCATCTAATGAGCTGTGCATGGAAGGGTTTGAGCTATTTCCATCTGAGTTATTATGGGTGTTTCTTTGCTATCAATAGATATTTTTATTTTGTTTTAGATTCATGCGTTACTATTATTTAGATTTATAATTGAGTTGCCATCTTATTATGAGTGCTTAGATTTTATTAGTTATTGAATCTGTTTCAGAAAATTTATGGGTCTTCGAACTCACATAAGAGGACATTGTTTATTGATTTTTAACCCTTTCTTAAGAAAATCGAAAAGGGTATCAGTTATTTATACTTAAATTTCTCTGAATAGTAGATTTAAATTGAATATCCATTTAAATAACTTTTCAGGGAAAAATATGTAATCTGGGTATTTATACTTCTCTTATCATTTAGCCTGCTTTGAAAGATTTCAGGTTTGCAAGGTTAAAATATCACTTTATCTTCTTAAGTAAGGTTATTATTATAATACATCGATGTTGTTTTATATCTGTTAATTGAGAGTTTAATAGTTTTTAAAAATTTGTATTTTGGTCTTTGGGCTATGTTGTCGAACTATGGTAGAATTACCATGTCTTAAATCATACTAAAATTATCTTAAGATAGCCATGGTTTTGTATTAAGGGATAGGGAATCAATTTTTCTTAATAGAAACTCTGTCGTAGTCTTGATCCAGTAATTACCTTGTTCATTTTGTGTAAGGACTTAAATGTCCATAGATATTGACAATGACTGAATTCTTGAGTATACATATTTTGGATATAGTTGGGTTTGAGGAATAAGGTGAGTCTTAAGAGAATATAACCTTCACACTTGTTATAAATATCAATTTTCATGTTCATTATTTTAAAATATCAACGATATTCAATAGGGACTTAAGCTGGGAGCATGTATATAGAAATTGAGTCTTGACTCTTATAGGAATGTGACCATGTTTGTGCTAAATAATATAATCTAAGAGGATTATGTCATTTATTCTATAATTATCTGTGACATAAATATGTAATTAAGTTTTATGCTAACGGAAAATAAAGTAGCCTACCATTCCTTGTTTTTCGTAAGTTGTTTTATGTCAACTTTGGCTTAAACTATGGGGTTGCTTCTTTCTCTCCTATTTATAAGTTATATGCTGAAAAATTGACAATAAGTTTTTGTAGAGTATTATTGATAAATATTTGGTTGATCAAAAGAGGAAATATTAGTGGTCTAAACTGAGACTAAAATTAAGGCACATTATCATATACTTGTTAGTGATGTAAGAATGTATGTTGTTGCTAATCAAAAATATGATTAATCTATTTAGATCTCTTCTTTATAAGTTTATATAGTTGCTTTGAATGACATTTAATGTTATCATAATTAAATCAATAGGTTGAGGCTCAATTATTTAATAATAAAACATCTAGGCAACAGATGTGTATCCATGCCAGTTATTTTGAGCTAACCATGTTATATTATCATTTTCTAGATTGAAGGTTTGTAAAGTATTTCAAATTAGATAAAAGACTGGTTTTGACACAATGTGATTATAGTTGTACTATTTCATACGAATATAATAAATCTACTAGTATTTGTATAAAAGTGAAAGTATTTACTTCGCATGTTGTAAATAAGGCATTTCAAAGGCATGTTGTAATATGTTATTAACTACCTTATCTTTATGTATTTAATATCGAGGTTTTAACCTCCAATATATGAATACATGCTATTGTTTTTTACCATACTTATGTTTTAAGGAAACATTATAATGCCACAAATACAGAATAAAATGAATGAAAATTTATAAGAACAATTTGATGATTTGATTTGATTATGGATGCATGATAGGATGAGACAACTTATTATGAAAAATACAACAACATTATTAAGTTAAATTTGCAATTATTTAATATGATGACACATTTAACTATGCTTTAAAAGATGTATGTATATTGATTAATCATATGTTCAATGATTAATCATATAAATGATGTCAGAAACCTAATGTTGTAATAACGCGATAAGAGATAATCATAATAAATGATATCTCGTTGCCATGTTATGAATTTTAATCATTTAAAAATGTCACACAATAAATTAAGTGTACCCCTCATAGCATGAATATATAAATATGAATTAATTAAGAGTATATGTATGAGTCACAAGGGAATGCGACAATATCCTATCCGAACCAACTTAGGAATGGCTACAGGAAAGGTGGTGGTACATAATGATGTAATTCATTACGCATATGTAACCTTTCCCATAGGGATTCCAAGATGGTTAGGTCAATGTACTGTCGTAGGCTTTATAGGGTCATAATTGCTTCAAGATATTTAACTGAAATATTAACCTATATTAAACAATAGAAACGAATCCTAATGACTATGACTAAGACAATTGTGAGGTGAATGGAAGAAAAGTTTTATAGGATTATGTGCAATCTTGAAACCAACTTGTAAATGCAACACCAAATAACTATGGCCATAGAAGTGCATATAACTAAATGCAGTGTGCGTTCACTAGGTCTTCTTGTTGTGGTGTCGAGATTCGGATGTGTATTACAGTAGTGACTTTTGAAGGATGCTAAGAATACTCTCAAGTTCTCTCATCATGTAATAAGGCTTAACCAAAAAGGATATACAACTTGGTATATTGGCTCATTAAGAGTGTTTAGGGGGATCAAGAAGGATATTTAAACCCTTGCAGTTACATATGGTTATCATAGATTGTCTAGATGGATTATGAACATTAATTAATGTTAGATTAATTAGGTGGTGGCTGTAAATAATGATACTTACTTCAGTAGGAAAACTTAAGGTATTTTATAAACTCTGGCATGTTGGATTTTGATTGTTATGTGTTAAAATCAGTGAAGGCATTAACTGCAATTAATGAGTTGGTATATAAAAAATTCCCTTAGTGTGATGAAGTGTAATATTGGTGTTACATTTTGGTATCAGAGCTGAAGGTTACAACTCTTGGACACAATAGGTCCCTACGCTAACATATAATTTGAAGTCTTGTCTAATAGAACAAATAAAAAATGGTTAGGACAAGAGGAAACCTTTTGAACAATCAGGTTGACAGGTGTGTAGGCAACGATGGAAAAAAATATTGATGAGATACTTGTTGTCCTGCAAGACACTCGTAACCACATCACTGCTTTGGAACAATGGGTAAATGCTAAGGAAAGTGAGAGTGAATTGAATAAGAACAACCTAAGTAGCATAATCTTAAGGCTACTAACAATAACTTAAATGTTGAAAATAATAACACAGTTGTTCATAATGTTTCAAATCCAAATCATCAACACTTGAATGTAAGAGCCTACCTGAGTAGACTAAGATTTCTAAATACATAAAGTGTATGAACATGCCTAAATTTGACAAGGACAACACTAGGTTATGGGGGTGAGAATTGGCTCAGCAAAATGGAAAAGTACTTCAGAGATAAGGAATTTATCAGAGGAAAAAAAGGTTGTTTGGGGAGCTTATCATCTATCAAATGAGGCTTCCTCATGATGGGACAACCGTAAGATTGAAACTAGGAGTTATAACAACTGATATAAATTAGGATCAGTTCAAGTTTTATTTTAGATAACGTGCTGGTTACCGTAGCTTTACTATGATCATAAAATGATCTGAATTTCAAACCTTGGTTCAAGGTAAATTAACTGTAACAGAATACTAGGAAAAGTTTACAAAACTTCTTAAATATGTACTAGCAGTATCAAACGGATGACAAATTCTAGATATGTAAATTTACTATGGGACTTAACTCGGTGATAGGGGTGAAGTTGATTTCCATGGTTCTCCTACCATGGAAGTAGTGTTTGAAAAGGCCATTAGGTAGGATAAGAAGCTCCAACCATTACTACTTATAGGAATGAGAAGAAGAAGATGAGGCTACAACTCACCTTCACCATTGTCACCTGGGAAGACATGGGAAAGAAGGTTGAAAATGAAACTCAAAATGGTAGAAATAACACTACTACAAACTTTAAAATAAATGAACAAGAAAATGTTTGCTGGTAAGAATGACAGGTTTGAAAGGAAGATACCTTTCACTGGTTGCTTCAATGTATGGTGGTAGTGACCACTACTCCACTGATTGTCCCTTGAGAAACAAGGAAAACAATCCGTAACACAAGATTAACGATGCATTGGCAAACCTACAGGTTGCAAAAGAAGCAACCCTTGAAGAAGCAAAAGGGATCTAGATCTAGAAACTGTCATGGTAAAACCAGTTAGACTTTGGAAAAGTATAAAATAAATAAAACAATAGTTTTTCTTGTTAATTTGAATGTTAAAAATTGTTTTTTATTAACTCATTTTTATTTTTTCAATTGTTTTGACATACTTGATATTATTTTATATTATTAGATGCTGAAATGATAAGGATTTTGTCATATTTCAGATTGTTTGACAATAGTTGAATGAATAAAAGGCTATTACAACCAATAAAGTTGAATTCAGATATTAAATATTGTAAGTTTTTGGATGAAAATGTTGATTGTTCTCCTTAGCTATTAGATATAATTATGTGTTTGAATATTATGATTGTAATTAATGAGTAGAAATAATCAAGAAATGATTCATTAAGGGGGGAAGTATGTCACATCCTACAATTTTCATTTGTTTTGTGGAAGGATAAGTCGTAAAATGAAGAGTGGTTACTAGAGCTAGGAGAATAAGCTCTATGTTGCATAGTTGTATATGCAGCCACATGCATATGCATATCCTGAAAAGGATAACACACTTACATGTAGTTGCATGTACAACCATGCAACAATGCTTATTCATTCAGTACTCATAATGTACTTAGCATTTATGACATATTCTTGTTTTTATGTGATGTTTGTATGTACTTAATTTGTTGGGTATGATGATGCAATGCATTATTGGACTATTTTGTTGTTGTAAATGTAGCAATTATTGTTAAGTGTTATGAGTTACTTACTCTGCTGAATGTGATGGTTGAGGCATTGGTATATTCCTTTATTATTGCACATGTCATTGATATTATTATTTTACCTATCTTGAAGGAATTAATGACTTGCAAAGAAGGATTGAATTTATACATAGTTTAAATGTATTATTCATTAATGAATGTATAATATGAGGAATCTTTATATAGTTGAAATTATATTATTTCAGTATGGAAACATGGTTCGACTGCGTAATGACTAACTCTCTCATGGTGTGCATGGTCATAGACCGTAAAGTTTAAGGAAGTCTTCCTCACCGCTTAATGGATATGAATTTTGTCAAGGGAACAGTACTTGTTTGATTATTTATCAAGCAATTGTAGATGACGATAGTTATTAATCAACCATAACCACCTCCTTGATACTTTCCTATGGAAAATTACTACTGATGTGACTATTTTTGCTGGTCTTAAACCCCAAGAAAATATAAAAAATGTATTTGATGATTTATCTTGTTCTTTAATGATAAATGATAAGGCGAGGGTAATTTTAAATACTATCACTTTGCTTCAAAAACTAAGGTCTTAGACCCTATGATGATAGTTTAATAAGAATTAATATTTCATGATGAATTGGTATGTTTTATTTCTATGGGAACAATTGTCTTTGACCATAGCATTTGTAAGTAAATTCAATATAATATATTGTGTCGGTCGGGGACCCCCTTGTAATCTCAAATGAGGTTTTAATATGTTGTTGTAAAATGAGCCTAAGACCATAGGTGATGGCATTTGTTTTGCTGATAAAATAATAAAGGCTATGGTAATTCCTTTAGCCAAAAAATCATGTTAATATTGTCAACATTAATATTCATGGTTGTTGAAAATGTTTTAAAATACCAATAACATAGCATGGTTTTAAATTGAAGGCATTGTATTGTATAGCAATGATTTGATCCTCAGAAAACTTGAGGGTCGTTTGACTTTTTAGAAGTACAATGGTCTTAAGGTTTAGATATGGAATGATTTCATTAATTGGTCAACTGACCCATGCAAGTAATAAGGGGATTGCATCTAATTAAAAATTGATTAAACTAAAGTTGTAGGGGTGGTTTGATTATCTCTTTGGTAGATTAACCATGTAGGGAAAAGGCTTAATTATTATTATTATCGATTATCTGAAACTCCACTAGCTTGGTTTGGTGGGAAATAAGTGAGAGGTGGTGGAAAACATCTCAAAGTCACTACATGGATCTTTGAAAAAAATTAATGGGAATTAATGCTATCAAAAAGCACAGAGCTTCCTAAGGAAGATAACAACATGAAAATGAGTTTCATTTTGTTGTTTTTTTGTTGGTCAAGATCATCTAGCAAGTTGTTCATGGGAGGATTCAAGCTATTTCCATCCAATATATTTTGGGGGTTTCTTTGCTATCAATAGATGTGTGTATTATGTTTAGAGGGCATATAAAATATGTTATTTTAAAATAAAAGATGAGGACTTACATAGTGGGATCTCCTTGAATCCCACTGGAACGAACTTACAAGTGATTTTATGAATATTTGCAAATATTCTTAGGCATGGTTATACTTATATTTGAATTTTTATTTAATTATGAAATAATAGAGCATCAACTAGTTTATTGTTGAATGATTTTTTGATAGCTCGACAATTCATAGGTTTCTAGTATTTAGATTTATAACTGAGTTTTCATCTTATTACGGGTGCTTAGATTTGATTATCTATTGAATTTGTTTCAGGAAATTTATGGGTCTTCAAACTCACATAAGAGGATTGTATTTATTGATTTTAAACCCTTGTTTAAGAAAACTGAAAAGGGTATCGGTTATTTATACTTAAATTTCTCTAGATGGTGGGTTTAAACTAAATATCCTTTTAAATAGTTTTTCAGGTAGAAATATTTAATTTGGTTATTTATACTTCTCTTTTCATTTATCCTAGTTTGAAACTTTTTCAGTTTACTTGGGTAAAATGTCACTTTTTCTTGTTAAGTAAGACTGTTATTATAATACCTGGGTGTGGTTTGATATCTGTCAATTGAGAGTTTGATAGTTTGTGAAAAAATATATTATGGTCTTTAGGCTATGTGTTCGAACTATGGAAGAATTACCATGGTTTAAATCATACTAAAATGATCTTAGGATAGTTTTGGTTGCATACTAAGGGATAGGGAATTGAGTTTTCTTAATATAAACCCAGTCACAGTCTTGATCCAATAATTAGATTGTTCATTTTGTGTAAGGACTTGAATGTCCATAGGTACGGAAAATGACTAAATTTTAAGTATACATATTATGGATATATTCAGGTTTGAGGAATAAGGTGAGTCTTAAGAGCATATAACCTTCACACTTGTTCTCAATATCAACTTTCATGGTTAGTATTGTAAAATATCAGTGATATTTGATAAGGACTTAAGCTCGGAGCATGCATATAGAATTTGAGTCTTAACTCTTATAGGAATGTGACCATGTCCGTGCTAAATAATATAATCTAATAGGATTATGTAATTTCTTTTGTAATTATCTGTGACATAAATATGTCAATAATTTTTATGTTGAAGGCAAATAAACCAACCTAGCATACCTTGTTTTGTTGAAGTTATTTTATGTCAACTTTGGCTTAAACTATGGGGTTTCTTCTTTCTCTCCTATTTATAAGTTATATGCCTAATAATTGACAATAAGGTTTTGCAAAGTATTATTAATAAATAATTGATTGATAAAAAGAGGAAATATTATTGGTCTAAACTAAGACTAAAATTAAGACACAATATCATATACTAGTTACTGATGTAAGAATGAATGTTGTTGCTAATAGAAATTTGATTAATCTTTTTCGACCTCTTCTTTATAAGTTTATATAGTTGTTATGAATGAAACTTAATGTTATCATCATTAAATCAATAGTTTGACGTTCAATTATTACATAATAAAACATATATGCAAGAGATGTGTATCCATGCCAATTCTTTCGAGCTAACAATGTTATATTATCATTTTCCATATTACAGGTTTGTAAAGTAATTCAAATTGGATGAAATATTGATTTCAACATAATGTGATTATAGTTGTACTATTTCATATAAATGTAATAAATGTAGCTTTTTTTTATAAAAGACAAAGTCTTTACTTCACATGTTGTAAATAAGGCATTTCAAAGGCATGTTGTAATCTTTTATTGATTACCTTATCTTTATGTATTTCTATATTGAGGTTTTAACCTCTAATATATGAATACATGTTGATGTTTTCCAGCATACTTGTGTTTTGCCAAAATTATGGAAAAATATGAATGAAATATTGTAGGAATAATTTGATGATACGATTTCATTTTGATTTGATTTAAGATGCATGATAAGATGAGACAAATTATTAAGAAAAATAAAACAACACTATTAATTTACATTTGCAATTATTTAATATGATGACACATTTAACTATGATTTAAAAGATGTATGTATAGTGATTAATCGTATATTCAATGATTAATTGTATAAACTATTTCGGCAACCTAATGTTGTTGTAAGGTGATAGGATATAATCATAATAAATGATATCTCTCTTCCATGTTAGAAATTTTAATCATTTACAAATGTTGCACAGTAAATTAAGTTTACCCATTATAGCATGAATATATAACTATGAATTAATTAAGAGTAGAGTTATGAGTCGCAAGGCAATGCAATAATATCCTTCCCTTACCAAATTGGAATGGATATAGGAAGGGTGGTGGTACACAATGATGCAAGTCATTACACATCCGTAACCTTTCCCATAGGGATTCAAATATGGTTCAGTCACTGTACTTTCGTAGGGTTTAGTGGGTCATAATTACACTGCAAGATGTTTAACTAAAATATTAAATTATATTAAATAGCAAACAAATCTTGATGACTATGACTGAGATGGTTTTGAGGTGAAGGGAAGAAACGTTTTGCAGGCTTATGTGTAGTCTCAGAACTAGATTGCAAATGCAACGCAAAATAACTTTTGACTTGCTGCTCTATTTTCACAAACTTTATATCGTTTAAAATTTATCAACATCCTATATGCCATGAAAGATATATTTCTTAATTTAGGTGAGGTATTGTGTGAAAATGGGGAAAACATCTCCAGCATTGAAATGAACAATTCCAGGCATCCCAACTACCAAAATTAATGAATTATCGTGCCCATTATTTCTCTTGCAAGCAATGTACAATGGTGGAATGGTATTAAATAGGGTTTCCCATGCCTCTTTCCGGTAATTTAGTGTACTTTTTCTATGGGTGAAGGTAGAATTTTGAGTTTCCCTCTTATTCCCTCTTCTCTCTTTCCCATTTCTATAAATTGTAAAGTGATGTTCATTTGTAATGTTGGATACTTTTAGAATGCATGGGCATTATTAAAAAGCATTGAAAAAGTGTTCTTGAGCTATGGGCCTTGGATTGTGATTATGCAATGTGCTTATACCTTCTTCCTCCATTAGAATGATTTGTGCATCATCTTAAAGCAATAAAATACTTGTTTTGTGGCTATTATTTTCCCTTAGCTGGTTATTTGTTGCATTTTATTTCCTCATAATGTAGTTGCAAGTATGATGTGTATGTATATTCATATTGTAGGGTTTGTTTTTATTGCGCATTGTATGAAAATGGGAGTTTAAATGTTTCCATTTACTGTGGCTATTATGTTTTCCTTCTCCATCACTATTTTGTTCCATTTTCTCTCTTTAAAATTTATCTTTCCCTTTATTTTTGGTGATACCACCTCCTATAGTGTAGGACATCTCCTCCTCTCCTTAGTCCCTTGGAATCATAGATTAGTTTTAGTTAGTTGCATTTCCCTTCCTAGGATTATAAGTAGAGGAATTCAGACTTCTCCGAAGGTTAGTATCAATTTGCAAGTCCCACAACTTGGAGACAATCTTGTGTTTCCTCAAAATATCGGGTTGTCTATGACTCAGGGCATGGTGCAATTTTGAGATCCAAAAGTTATCATAGATTATATAGATATATTTTAAACATTAATTAATTTTGGATTAATTCAGCGGTGGATGTAAATAATGATACTCATTCTCACGTAAGAAAACTTAAGGGATTTTATAAAATCTGGTATGCTAGATTTTAATTGTTGGGTGTTAAAATCAATGAAGGCATTAACTATAATTAATTAGATGGTTTATAAAAAAAATTCCCTTAGTGTGATGAAGCATAATACTAGTGTTACACATACTCAACAAAAAATGGATACATGAAATAGTGTTTGATCCCAATGCTGATTTTGTTCATAATGAAAATATTCTTGATGAGCCTCAATCTTTCAGTGTTCATTCTGCTCAACATAAGGATGCTCTCAGCATGAAAATGGGTATAAAATCTCAATATGGAGAAGATGAAGAAGATGATAATTTCCATGTTACATGTCTAACCTTGAACTCATTCTCTTTCTAAGAGCATAATACAATTTAAATGCCACACTGTGTAGGAAAACATGTTGAGAAAGCGTCGTGGTATGAGAAATATGATTTCTTGGTCCAATTGAGAAATAAAGTGATAAAATTGAAGTTTCCAAAGCATCTAATGAGAATCATCCCATGGAAGTGGTGTTCATGAAGTATATAGACAATGAAGAATAAATGTCTTGGTAATAAAATGATAATTCAATTGTGATCAAGACTCTTCTTCATGACAATAATAGAAAATCAGCAATTGGAATGAACCTAGGAATCAAGGAGAAGATGGAATTAATGTTTCAAAATAACAGAGAAAATGAATTCAATAAGAGGGTCATCAATTGAAATAAGAATCATGCTATATTTCTCAAGAAGATGAGGAAAGGTTCATATTTTAGGGATCCTGTCAACAGATTTGCAAAAGAAAGGAATTTGATGATACCCGTTTACGGGTAAGCAGTCAACCTAAATTAGTGATTCAATGAAAGCGGGATGTCCTCAATGTGTACATAGGTGATTTAGGATGTTTCCATTCTTATTTCATGTTTCCCTTGTGTTGTGTGTTTCCCTTCGCATTTCATGTTTCATTTTCCTATTGTGTGTTTGTTTCTTGGTGTGTCTGTGTGTTCAATAAAGGAAGTTTCATTTTGTATCACTGTGGTGAATTTATAGTCCAATGGATAAGGCACTAGTATACACAATATCTTGATATTTTAAAGTTCATGCTTATCCTTTCCTCATTGAAATTGATCTAGGATATTTCCCCAAGATATAGTTAGTTGTTTTCATGCAAATTTCTACCATGGAAAATTAAAACTTTCAACATGATAACTAAGCCAAATTAAAAAGTTTCTCCCAAGTTTTCTTGAACCCCCTCTCTCAATAAATTTTCCTTCTGTACAATACTCATCCTAACATTTTAGGCCCTCCCAATGTGTTGAAAAATATTTCCCTAGTGTTTGAAATGTGTTGGTAGGGTCATTCATCCCATTTGGTAAAGTGCTTCCAAAGGCTAGTCTTTCGGTAGGCCTAGAAATGCAAATTTTTGTTGTTTCACGATAGGTGTGCGTCCCCCGGAAAAGTATTACAGGATCAAACTCATCCAAAGATGGTATAAAAGATTCATGAAGGTGTTGGAAATTATTTAGGACAGTTTAGGGAAGGTTTGTAGGTTTATGGGTAGACTGTGCAATAGAGGGTTTTTCATGTGTAAGGAGTAAGTATTCAAAATAGGGAGTTGGTCTTCCACAAAGGACTCCAGAAGTTTCGTAATGAATTGGAAAGATAAATAATCTCCTACATTATGGAATCATAAAATAATTCACAACACCTTATGGATTCTCATGGAAGCTTAGTTTTGCACACTCATCCTATTTTCCCAAAGTAAAAGGGGACAATTTGTCATAATGAAAACATAATTAAGGTCTAAAACTCATCACATTATTCTTGGAATGGACTTGGGAGTCAAAATAATATAATAATTAATCAGAAAATACATTCTAGAGATCTAGGATTACTTTTTCAAGTTATCTCTCTTATAGGTGTGCTTCTCGTAGTTAGTCATTTTTGGGTGAGGACACATGTGACCTCCTAGTGAGGGCACAATTTTGTGTCCCTCTTGTCCCCATTACTAAGGGGATATAGGGGACACAAAAATTTTCCCCTCCTCAACCCCTCCATTTAGTTCTCCACATAACCAAGTCTAGTAATCTAGAGGGCTTATCTCGACTATTCCACCTTCCCCATCTTGCATCCTGAAGGTGACACTTGGAAACATATGTTGAGGGTTCATTTTAGTTTTCCCTCTTATCCCCTTCCCCAGGGGACATCGGGAAAAAAAATGTCCCTTCTTTAGCACCCCTTTTTGGTTTTCAATATGACCATGTCAAGCCCCTTGTGTTATCATCAAGATTTTTCCCCATATCCTCATCATCACATCTCATTCCTGCACATGTCATCATCTGGTTAGGTTATATTTTGGCTGTCCAATTTTACCCATTACCAAGAAGGCGACATAGGGGACACAAAAAAGTTTCCCCCTCCTCCACCTACATTTAGTTTCCACTACAAGTCTAGATCATCTAGAGGGCTTATATCGACTATTCCACCTTCCCATTTGCATCCTGAAGGTACTTGGAACATTATGTTGAGGGTGCATTTATTTTCCCTCTATCCACCCTTCCCAAGGGGACATAGGGAAAAAAAATGTTCCCTTCTTTAGCACCCCTTTTGGTTTTCAATATGACCAATTTCAAGCCCCTTGGTGTTATATCAAGATTTTCCCCATATCCTCATCATCACATCTCATTCCGCCACATGTCATCATCTGGTGAGGTTATATTTTTGTGTCCCAATTTTCCCCATTACCAAGGAGACATAGGGGACACAAAAATTTCCCATCTCTCTCACACTGCACATCTGATTGACACTTGACATCGTCTCCTTGAGGAAAATTTTACTATACCCATTGTCCCCATCCCTAAGGGGGAATATGGGACATAAAAATTTGCACCATACTCTACCCTCAAAACCCTATTTTTTTCCTTAGTTTCTTTTCCCACTCCCGTGAATAAATTCCATTTCCGGGGGGACTTAAAAATAAGAAATAACTAACTGTCAAGAATGTTTCCTCACCTAGTTCAAAATTGATACCATTTATGAATCCATGAAACCTAAAAAATCATCAAATCGGAACCACCAAGCTGTAAATAACATTCTAGTCCAACCATGACTGTGAAAAATCAACACTTTCAACTGATTTTTATCCTCTCAAGCCACCTGTCATAATTATAGCTTCAAGCATCCATTAATGTATACCACCACATAATCATACCTATAAATTATTCCCTAGAAATTTTATTTTAGTTATAACGGGCAGAACACAATGAAAATTAGAGCACAGGATCATAGCACCGAGCCAAATCCAATGATGATGTTTTCTTCACAAGTGGAAAATGGTGTGTGAAAATTATAATAATATAAATTTTTCTACATATTGGATTACAAAAAATATTAATTAAATCAAAAACGAAACTCGTATCACCTAGAACACTCAGAAACGGTGAGAAATTGAAAGCATGGTAAAATTGGCAATTTCCCTAAAATAGCAGGTTCGAAAAAAGTAACATGCTAAAAATAGAATCTTGATAAAAAATGGTGAATCATCATCAAAAAATTTGAATTGAGTGTGCTGGAGGCTTTAGAAAAAAGATGAGATTCCCTAAAATAATAGCTCCTGGTTCGATTTGCCAAAAATAGAAAGTTTAAGTTTTTTTCATAGAAAGTTACAGTTGGATCCAATTTCATTCATCTCACTAATTTTTTACGTCCTAAAATTATTTTAAGGTATTTTTGTATCTCAAGTGATAAATTCCACCCTTCACGAGGATCTAGAAACATTATCATGGTCATAATTATGTCGAGGATAAATACAAGGCATATCGAGGTGCGGCATGAGAAATTAAGGGACATTGTGCAGTTGACAAAGAGATCAAAGAGAGATAAAAACCTCATTAGAACCCATGATTCATCATATTAGGTCATCATGATCATAATAAAATCTTCAGGTCTTGATCCACCATCATCTCTCTGGTTAGTTGGTTGAGCTGGTTGAGATGATTGTGTTAGGTGAGCCGATATATCTAGCCAAGTCAATTAAGCTAGGAAAGTGCTCATCCATCTTCCTTAAGGATTTCACATCTCATAGGTAACTAGAGTAAAGGTTTATAGTGTTGCAATTCAGTGTTTGGGACAGGAACACAGAGCTCCTTTTCCATTCAGAGATCAATTCTTCATGAGGAGTGAATGTTTAATTATACTTCCACCCAAGAGGCAACTCAGTTGATAAAGTGATTTGTGAAGTAGGTCATCATGATAAAAATGAAATGAGAGATTCATGGAAAAAAAAACAAAGATAATATCTCCTAAAATAAGGTTGAAACTGAGCTATCATGGGACTTAAGATCATTATGTTCAAGGAATCAAGTAATTACCTCATTCTATTTCATTCCTGTAGGTTTCATCAGGGATCAACATTGCCATCAATAAAAGGTCACCTACTTCCATGAGAAACATGTACAAAGGAAGTGTATGAATTGATGTCATCTAGTTGTATTCTAGAATTAAGAAAGGAAAATGGTGTGATCTTCATTTAATGAGCAATAACTCTATTCCCTTATGTATCCTTACACTTGGTATTGTTCCTGAAAACTCACCTTGGACCTTGAGGTGAGGTCATTTCCATCTCCTCATGTCATTCCAACCAATTTCTACTTCTCAATAATTCCATTGAGAGGCCATCCCTTTCATCTGTAATGTGAGGATTCATTTTAGTGAGTAAAAATTAAGTATCAAGAGGTTTTTTGCATCATAGGGGTGGCTTATGATCACTAATGGCAATTGTGAAATACTAAAGAGAAAGAGAGTGATCCTCACTCTCATTTTGAGATCAAGAAGGAAGCATCATAAGTCATACCCGTGTTCATCTCAATCTCACATCAGGAGATCTTGCAACAATGTTCCTAAACACTCATTCAGAAGTCTGAGATGTCTGTGCAACTTACACAAGGAGGATATTGTGATCACCATGCCTCAGATTAGTAAGTTTTTCATCAACAACAGGTTAATAAATCCCTTTCATGTCTCCCTTTTATCTCTCCATATTCTAACTTTCAATTGAGAATGTACTTTTTTTTCTCTTTTTTCCTATTCACTTAAATGATAACAAACTATTAGTAAATTATAAAATTACTCTCTCAAAATTATAAGAGAGTTACTTAATTTCTCTCTTCTAAGGGAAATTAAAAGTTCATAAGTGGAATAAGAATATGAAGATAGGAATATGAAGAGTCATGTGGGGGGTAGATGATAAGGTAATTTGCAATGTTATGAATAGTAATGGATTATCCATTCCAAAGGATCTTGAAAGTTTATTTTTCTGTAGCAATTGTGGATTTTTGTAGATTGTGAAGCTTTATATCACCACTACACAATAAATAAAGGCTACATTTATTCCATTTCCTTTGCACACATTTTCCTCTTTTCTCTCTCTTTTCTGCAACTTTGAAAGCATAGTGATATTGAGTAACCAAAAATGAAATTTGTGTCCTTGATTGATGAATATAAAGAACTATGTGTCTCTATTTTGTTAGTATTTCTAATTTCTTACATTATTTATTTCTTATAAATGAATGTGAACCTAATTTATTTATTATGTGTGAAATTTTTTAGTTCCTACTCATAACAATAATCATCACTTTCCTAATTTCTCACCTTTACCCTTCATCGCTATAATTTCCTCCCTTGTTTTTCATATAAGTAATTTTCCACAAGTACAGTGAATTATTCATGTGTGATCCTTGACCTAATGGCCACTACCACTGTATTTAGATAGAATTAGATAGTTTACATTCAATAATGGGAGCCACCCCATACATAATAAGGAGGGGCATAGCTCCGTGAGCATTGGTGGAAATGCATAATTTGCAACATGAAAAATTATTTCGACAATAAGAATGTAAATTCTAATCTTTTCAATGTTATTATGGTTCTTGATGTGCCTATGAATTTTCCACCCTTTAACATCATTGACTGTGTTAAGAAATCCAAAATTAATATTTCCTAGTCAAAGTACTTGAAAACCCATCCCGAGAAATTTGATAAACTTGTCCATTCTATCAAAGGAAGTAGTTCAAATTCATGTTCTAAAAATTCCTTTGTTAAAGAACTACTTCTCACTCCTCATGTCACTCCTTCTTAGAACCTTCTTACTTCTACACTGTCCACCTCTAGGAAGTTATAACCTTTCTATCTAGCCTTACTGGTCAATGGAAACAAATTGTATAGCTACGTTATTGACTCTAGTGCCTCTGACAATGTCATTCCCTCTAAAGTTCTTACATACCTTAGTCTCTCACACAATCCCACTATTAAACATTGGTACTCCATGGGTACTAAATAAATTCCTCTTATTGGCCAAGTGAAGGATGCGTAATTATCATTTCCATACTTTTTGGATAAGAAGATCAAGATGAAAATAATTGTAACATACATGCTTTCCTTGTATGGTATTTTTAAGTTGAAGCTTCTATAGGGATGTTAGAAGAGATATATAGATGGATTGGTCGCATGTCACCGTTCCAATCAATGGTAATATTAAAAATCTCCTCCCTATCAGGAAAATGAAATACATAGTTTAAAAACTAGATGACCCAAGGGTGGACATACTATTTCAAGATTCAAAGTATGGAAACTTCTTCATAACCTCAGATGTTGAGCTACCCATGTGTAGTGGATCCAAATAAGAAATACTGGAATGACCTGATGGAGCCAGAATTTGATATTTTTTAATTCCTATTGGATATGGATGCAAATTCTCTTTTTTATAGTGATTAAATTCATGAAAACCTTAACTTACAACATAATTATCCTGAGGTGATGAGTAAATTGGATCATAAAAAATGAGTGATATCAAACAAATTCTTGGTAGGTGAGTCTCATGTTTCCAATCATGTTCTCAAGGTTCAACATGAAGATCCATTGAATGGCTATGATTATGAATACAAATATTTGTCTTTCCCAATAGGAGACAATGAATATTTCAATAAGTAATGCATGAATGAAAATATCCTTAGGCCTCTTGAAGTTGACTCTACTCAAAAAGAGGATGACTTAATTATTGATATGAATTTCCAATCTCATGATGGTCAATATTGGGAAAATGATGATCTTTATATTTCATCCACAACCTTGTACTCATTCTCCTTTCAAAAATATGAACACCTTCTCAACAAGGAATGTATGAATAAGAATATGTTTGAATCTTTCAAGGTTGACTCCACCAAAGGAAAGGATGATTTCATCATGAAAATAGATTTTGAGTCTCAAAATGGCCAATATGGAGAAGATGATGGTTTTTATTTTTCATAGATAACCTTGTTCTCATTTCCTTTCCAGGAGGATGAAACATTATGCACATCACATCATAGTAAGAATCAGGTCAAGGGTGAATTTTTTTTTATGAAGGATAGTTTTTTAGAGTAACTGGTAAACATCGAACACCAAGAGGCTTGTGATAGTATTAAAACTATACAAAAATTTGCATAGAACTAGCTCATAGAGACCATGGTAATAAATCATATAGCATATAAAATTAAAATTTCTATCAAAAATCATAAGCCTCATTATGAAAATAATAATCTTAGTGTGATTAAGACTCATTCCTGTAGCAATAATGAAAAATCAGAAATTAGGTTGAATTTAGAAATAAATGAGTAGATGGAGATAAGATTTCAAAGCAATAAAGGAAATGAGATGTATAAATGGAACCTCACTAACTAGAAAAATCATACAAATTTTCTTAAGATATTGAGAAAGGGGTCATATTTCAATAATTCTGTAAATAGATTTACAGAATAAATACAATTGGTGATACCCATGTATGGGTAAAATTTTAGTATTAAATTAGTGTTGAAATGAAAATGGGTTGTCCCCCACATGTACCATAGGTGATTTACGATGTTATATCTATTTTTCCCTTCTCTTTGTTTATTTCATTTCTTTTTCATGTGTTTTTTTGTTTGTTTCTTGGTTGTCTTTGTAGCTTTGCTAGTTTTTTAGTATGGTAACTCCACCACCTAATGGAAAAGGCTCTGATTACTTTCCCAAGAGTTCAAAGGTCCTTCATTACCCCTTATAATTAATTTTCCCTAATATAGAGCCATCTATTTTCATGTTAAATTTCTAGCACGAAAAATTGGAAAATTTAGCCATGACAACTAAGCACCCACTTGAAACTTCCTCTCCCAGTCACTCTGAACCCTTACTTTGGCCAACTTATCCTCAGTTTCACCCTCATTCTATCTCATAGTATTGTTCTAACAAGATATTTAGGTTTTTTTAATGTTCAAGATATATTCCCAAGATGATTGATGAAACCACTGAGATTCAAGGAAGAACAACTTCACCTGGAGGCCTAAAAAGGGCTATTTTTCCCATTTTGCAAATGGAAAACACCCTTTGTAAGATTACAAGGAAGATTCAAATCATTTGAGAGTTTTTTCAGATTAAAAAATGAAGTAGTTCAAGGAATTTTAGAAAAACAATCTAGTAAATTTGAATTCAAGAACAACTTGTGAAATAGCATGGCTATTTTGAGTGTAGGGAATGTTGTACTCTAATAGTGAGAGTTGACTTGTCTGAATGATTCTAGTAGTTCCATGAGGATTTGGGAGGAAAAAATGGTCATTGGAAAGATATTGGAATATTCTACATGATTGAAACATCAATTTTCTCCCAAGTCTTGAAAATCTTCTATGATAAATCAATACACTATGGATGCTCCTTCTTGTTAAAAGGGTGAATGGCGTTGTTGTCCCAAGATCATTGAAACTTCATAAATTTATAATTCATGGGAAAAATTCATAGTATATTTGTCATTATTTCCCCCTTTATTGAGCCTCACTATCAAGGCGATAGTCAAATCCTACAATTTTTAGGGAAATCTTTGAAAAATAAACCTTTTAAGGAACATGTGGAATTTTTCCGTTGTTCCAAATGTTCCCCACATCTCTTTCTTGGCTGCATTAAGATGGGAAATACACAAAATCACTTGAGGATGGAACTAATGAAGTAGTTTTTTCATTCCATCAGTTCTCTATGGGCCCACAATCACCACCAAAAGCAAAGGAAGGGGCAAAGTCAGACATGTTGGCATTCTAAGGAACTATGGGAGCAGTTACACTATTTTGTAGGTTCCCCACATGTGCACATTCATCGATCAACAAGAAAAATTAATTTAAGGTAGCATTTGATGGAACCAAGGGAACAATTATATCATTCCCTTGATTCATCATAGGTTCACAAGTGCCACAAATGAAGTATTGAAGCCAAGATTAGCTAAGTCTAACATTCTGTGAACTTGTGGAATATTTATGTCATTCCTTTTATACCTCAAACCCCTGTAAAATTTGAACAAAATCGAATAATTGGTAGAATTAGATATGTTGGTTGAATAAGGAAATGATTGTACTATTCATTCATTCCCTCGGTTCTCTGAAACTCCACCCAAGTCGATGATTAGTTAGTGAGTCGGTTAAGTTAGCCCACCGTGGAACAAAGGGAATTGTTTCTTCATTTCCTATGTGCTCCAATTTTTCTCATCTTGATGATTGAATTACCATGAGGAATTGTTCCTTAGTTCCTCTAGTTCTCTGCATCTCCATCTGGGTCGACATTTTGGGTTTTTTTACAATAAATTCCATATTTTCACCAAGAAGAGGAAGATGAAGCGTCCTAAAATTAGGTTTTGGAGTATAGTAATAGAATATTTTATTTTTTCCCAAATTGAATGTGCTAACTCAAGTTTAGGAGATGAATTGTCACAAGTGATAAAAATGTGAAAGGTCATGTGGGACAAGATGAAAATTCATGTTGTAAATTTATAAATGGAAATGTATTATCCATTCCGAAGGGGTTGGATATTGTTGATTATTGTAGTTTGTTGTATTTCAATAATACCTTCAGCAATAAATTCTAAATTTCCTCTATCTCCTTTTCTATGTTTATCTATCCTCTATACTCTCTAACTTTGCAAGCATTTTGATCTCATATAACCAAGAAGGAACTTTGTCTCTTTAATTAATGGATCTATATTACTTCATGTCTCTATTTTGTTAGTATTGTTGATTGCTTACATTTTTGTGTTCTTCTAATTGAATGTGAACGTAATCTAGCTAATGTATGTGAATTATATAATTCTAATCACAACATTAACCCTCTCTCCCTATTTCTACAACTCCTATTTACCTCTCTTCAAAGCAAATTCCTCCTTTGTATATTGTACAATCACTTTACCATAGGTTTATTGGAGTATTCCTATGTATCTTTGGCATAATGGCTACCCCAAAGTTTTAGTTAGTTTACATTCAATAATGGGATCCTCCCCATACCCAAGAATGAGGGGCTTAGCCTCATAACCATTGGTGAAAACCAATAATCTGTAATGCGAAAACTTATTTCACCAACAAGATTATGATCTTAAAACTTTTCATGAAGTAATAAATTAATAAAGAGTGTTTGAATATAATATTATTTTCTCATAGGAGTTTGTGAGTTTTCCAAAAGAATTAGATTTTCCCAAAATGAGTGCTATAAGGATTAATCCTAACAAGAAACTATTCTTGGTGATTTTGAGGAGTTATATTGAAGTGAAGAGTCTACAAGTTTATGATAATATCATGAGGTCTTCAAGGGTATCCAAAAATGTGTTTATATTCTTTTGATTCCTTGGGTGTTGATCTATATTATAAGGTTTGAGTAAATTTAGGGTTAGTAGCTCTTATTTGTAATTAAAAGGTGAAATTGTTCAAATGAAATTTTGATTCACTAAGGAAATATCTTGGGTGAAGTTTATAACAAGGAAAATATATGGTGAGAAGTGTGAACCATATAAATAGTTGTTGAATCAATGTTTACATGAATTTTGACCTTTTGGCATAGATTTTCATATTGAAGTTTAAAAAGAATTGCATTATTTGAAGATCATAAATGTAGATTTTAGTTTTTGTGTTGAATTTGTTCATCCTTTGCATTAATTTGGATATCAAAGTGTACCAGATCATTGAAAAAGGTTTGTGAAAAACTGTAAATTTTCTTTGAATGCATATGCTCTTCATCATTATATTTTTATTGGAAATGGATTTTTTTGTACCCATTAAATATTGTTTATTTTTGTACTCATTTATGACTATATAGTTTGTAATCATTTGAGACTGTTTATTTTCATACTCCTTTAAGATGGATTTTTTTTTACTTATTTGATATGTATACTTTTTACTTATATGATTTTTCAAGAACCTTTGTGTATGTACTTATATAATTTTGTACATACAAAAAGGTTCTTGACAAATCCAATAGTACAAAGTTCTATTGGATTTGTCAAGAACCTTGTACTTGTATTTTTTACAGTTTGGTAGCCAACACATACACGAAGTTCTTGACAAACCTAATAGTTTCCTAAGGTGCATGTTTAAGAATCCAAACGTGTTTTCCAACTTCATACCATGGTAGTAGAGGAATAATTCTTTTCCTCCTTTCCCACGTCACTCAATACATGTTTTCAAGTTTTTTTTTTTTAAATTGCTTTTATTTCCCATGAAAATTTCCCCAAATTAGTATAAATATCTTGTGTCTATGGGTGTGATTTGTATCCTACACAAAAAAAAACATGAATCATTTTGTAGCCTGTAATCTAGCTACATCTTACCACCTAACCACCATAGGTTTGTTTGGCATGTTAATGATAAAGTTTAGGCTTTCCAAAATATAGTCGCATGAATAAAAATTCAAAGCATGAAAACATAAATACCCCAGATAATCAAATATTTATATCATGAAAACATAATTATGAATTCAAATCATAATATTTGTATAAGATAAAATAACACCATTGAATTATTTGCATCCCTCATTTTACATACCTATCTACTACATTTGGAAAAAGGAGAGGATGATGTTGGAAAAGGTATTGGAGTCTAGATTTATAGCTACCAATTACACTTGTTTGAAATTTTCCAAGGCCTTTAAAACAAACCCATTTTATTCCTATCACGGAATCATTGCAATCCATTACACCACATTTCTCATACCATTTCTTAGAATAAATCACATTCCAATATCATTTTGATTCATTTATTCTTCATCAGTATCCTTACCATTTAAATCTCATCACATAATGTGTACTTCTATATAGATTTTTGATAGAATAACATAAGTTCTAACCTCATGGCATTGAGTTATTTATAACCATCATCCAATAAAATTTCACGGATACCTAAAAAAAAAATGAGTCTTATATGGTCAAGGTATGTTTTATGAGACCACGTCTCTTTGAGGCATTTTTTCAAACTTACAAGAATACAACATCTAAAAAAGTATCATCCCAAGGCATGTTATAGAGTGGTTCATTACATCAAATAGTTTGATAGAATCCTTGCAAAATCCATTATATACATTTCCTTCAGTCACGAAACTCCATGAGACCGCATATATTTAATAAATTTCATCAAACAAATCACATACATTTTCTATGCCTTATCATTCTAGTAAGATAACTACTAATCTTCACTAAATATGAAGAACTACCAATCTTCAAATAAATTCTTAGGTTTACATCATATCAGAAAATCTAAAACATGAGCTAATAAAATGAAAGTTGTGGAAATTAAAACATGTAGATGAGGACCAAAAAGTGGTCAATATCATCTTTTTGGCCATTTTGCACATAACCCAAGGGTGTTAAGGTTCGGTTGCATTATAACGCGGTTGTGTTATGAAATGAATGCATTATGACATTTATAACGTGAATGTATTTTTTACTACGTATATTTGAATTTTCACTAATAAAATAATGCGAGTGCATTATAGCATGAGAATGTTTTTGTTTTCTTTAGTTTGGAAAACACCCACGCTTTAGATTAGATATCTAAGCCTAAGGGTTGGAATATCTATTTGGTAATTGAATCCATGTTTTGCACAAAAACATACGAATCTAAAGTGTGTACACCATGTTATCATGTGTTTTAGTACAATATTCCAAAAAAGTAAAACCAAAATGTCAAGCTCTATCTTAGATTTGTGTCGATGTATTTCTTTCTAAAATTTGAATATTTTAAGGTTTTCATCCTTGACTTCTTTTAGTAATGTCTTCATTTTTCACTAAAATGCGTGTATTGTTTTTTTACATAAATTTTGATCCGATCATCCAAATTTCAAAAAAATACTTCGACATGATCTACAATCTATTATACACACATTCAAAAAAGAATAAAAAATTGGTTATCGATTATTTTTCTTAAAATTAGAGGGGTGTATACATGATTGTTTCATTTTAAGAATGTGTCTTATTTGAAAATTAGTTTAAAATAATACACCCATAAAAAAGTTAGGAAAAATAAGTGGGACCTAACACATGATCTCAGCTAACATTATACCTAAGCGATTTGTAAACTAATTTATGGGAGTAAAACTATGTTATATTTTTGTCACAAAAATATGACCAAATTGTATGTGCACCACATTTTTCCCTCTTAATCTCCACCATTTTAAAAAAAAATAGAAACTAGATTCCTAGTACTAAGATTCTTTTCCTTATAAAATTATAAACAAATTGAGCATAGACATGTAAAAATCCTTATTGAATTTATGTTATCACCAAATCACAGCACCCTACGATTTTCAAAAGTGTGTGTTCTTAATCTCACGGTGTGAATGGGTAACATAGGTACTATCTCCAAGTTGTGGGACTTGCTACTTGAGATAGACCTCCAGAGAAGTCTTGTTCTCTTCCTAATCCTGGTGCAAAATAACTCTATTGAGATGAATCTACTTACTATCTCTATGCTACAATTTCCAAGGGACCAGGGAGAAAGAAATAACATGTAAATGAAATAAAACTACACTAAAGAGGTGATGCACAAAAAGAATGGAATGAGGAAAATCTCCAATGTGTGAAAGTGGAAGAAAAATACAAATTAGAGAGGGTGATGACAGTTCTCCATGGTCTAGAAATAACATTCACAACACATTTTCATGCATACACAACAATAATAGATCCTTGCACAGAGCACATAGTAGACACAAACTTCTGCAATAATATTAGAGAGGTAAGGAGAATGCAAACAAACACGGCAAGGGAATATGCATCCATAAACTTGCATCTATTGCTTCATTAATATGCATAGTCCAAACTATTACAAAGGGAAGGCATGGATCACCATACAAGGAGTCCACTATAAAGGCCTACAACACATTATCTTCACAAAACCAAAATGACAGAGTTTTTCTAATCAAACTATCCTCCTCAACAATGATCCCAACACTTCAATTTATAGAATTCTGGAAGAGAGAGATGGAGAGAGGAGATGCAATTCCTAAAATCCACTTTCCCACCAAATACAATTTATGACACATGAGTGTGGTTGGTGATTTTTGACATGTAAAAAAATTCCCAATGTATCTTATAACTTGTAGCAGTGGATAATCTTTGACCATGTTCATTGAATGCTCCTTCAACTACTCCTCAACCACCAAAACATAATTGGGATAATTTTCCTTAAAACTTTCCATCAAAACTTCATTAATTTCTAAATTTCTTGATTTTTGTGTGACGGGCTCAGAACCACAATTCCAACAACACCAATTTTTTGAAAATCCATTGAAAATTACAAATGTTATAGCCTTCTAAGTCCAGGTTGCTAATCTGAGTCTGCCTTGCTTGCTTGTATTTTACGAGATTGAGCAATTAAGTTTGGGTTGGAAATCACATTTTAATATTTTCTCTCTTTTTCAAATGTCTTAGGCCCATTATTATATCTCATTATTTGGCTTTCGAAGATGAAGGGGTGTTTGCATTGTTGACTAAACTACCATCTCGACTGATTTGGCTCCTTTCCTACCCACCTTATGGGAATTTAATCATTCACTTGGATTTCAAGATATCTACCATTGATTGAATAGGTTACATTCATGTTGACTCCTCATTGACCCTCCACTTCCTTCTCATACGAACCAAGTCGTTCCTTGCATGGCAAGCACATCACTAGCTCACTTGTTATCACTGAGTCTTCACTCATATCCACAATGGCTGAATTATATGGCTCAAAAACCCCTATCAGACCCTCTAAGCTCCTCTAACCCTATTGACCAGCTGATGGGGTTGTTGACCTCCATTTTGACTGCATCCACTCTCATGTCGACAACTTCAGCATTTTTGGGCCCGTGTGTCCCAAGTTCTTTTAGGACCTAGAACATTAAAACACGACCTACTTATAACTTAAACCTCAAACATTCCTCACATCCAAAATGAGCTCTCTTGTTCTCAAGTTAAACTTCATGATGTTGACCAAGTTAACACCCACCCTAGCCTATTGTAGTGATTGCACATGATTTAAGTCTGCGAGGTCCAACTCATCCAGGTCAGTTGGGATATCTTCACCCACCATCACTGTAACCCCGACCACTTCAGCAAGTCCATATTTTAGCTACTCATCCCGCCGATAGGCCGTTTCAACCTGATTTTCCCACACATACCTATGCATATATTTTAGTTCTTTCTTGCACAATTATCCTAGGTAACTCGGGCCCCCAAAACTCACTTTTTCTACAATGTTCTATGCCTAGGATTTTGCTAACTTGATGATCCAATGACCTTACTCCGCTTGACTCAATCCTGACCTAAATCCAATAGACAAACATATGGGCTCACTATAGTTGGTGTGTTTTTTACCAATCCCAAACCCAGCTCGACTAGGACTCAAACTCGGCCATGCCCAACCACTACACCTTCTATGGAAGAGTCTTCAAAATGAGTTTGAGCTCTTTCATCTTCAATCAATAGGAACCGAGATAGTTGGACTCACCTAGCTCCCTACAACCTCGCTTGAGTTCATTTCTAACCAACACAACCAATATCTTGTTACAACCTTCTCTCGAATACACTGCTTGTATTAGCTCAATCTCACATCTTGGTATATGCTTGTATTTTTAAGAATGACTATATGCATTGAATTTTGATCAGTTTGGTGAGTTTAACTTATTAGCTTGATTCCCTTTGTCTCTTTTATTTTGAAATCACTTGAGCTTTCATAGATAACCCATAATTCCAAGAAGCTCAGCTGCAATGAAATAGCTCAACAATTTCCTTCATAGCTTGATGAGCTTAATACTAGCTCATTTCACAAATAACTCACCATGGCCACTTCACCAGCTCAAATTTCTTACATTGCTTGGTCTGCATGATTTGAGCTTGGTAACATTGAATTCATCTACCATGCTCTAAGAAATACAAAGCTTGACATGAGTCTTCACAGGGTCTCCTTAGCTTGGCCTACTGCATGAAATAACTTTCCCTTCTTAGCTCAATGCGTCCACCATTAAAATTTTTGGTGAGATCAACACCCCATCTTGATTATCCCACCATTCATCCTATAACTCGTCAGCTTCATGTGATTGTATGAGATTAGTTTGGTATCAAGATGGCTCAACCTTATATAAAAACAAACTGGTTCCTATAGTTTTTAACATAGCTCGCCTCCTATAACCAAACTTTGCTATGCATATACAACTCAGATCCTTCGTGATGTAGCTTTGTGGGATCTTACATAAATCGATGGTCCTCCGGAGCAATTCTACAAGTAATGGGATAGCTTGATAAGTAATAACTTGCCTCATATAAAATAGCTTGTCATGGATGGTGTAGAGTGTTATGGTGATGCATTAGCACGTTTCACACAAAACATATCGCTCAGTTTGTGTAGCTCGATTATGAGCTTGATGAGTTCAATTTAGAGGTGGGGCTACCTCACAAGTTCTTTGCATCCCATACAACCCTTTTAAAGTCTTTAGTGCTCCCAGGCCTACAAGAAGATGCTTGGGATGTACCAGATGTAATGCATCTGGTATTTTTTTCCATTTTTCTAATTTGGACCCATGAGTTATTGTTACTTCACTTAAAATTTTTGAACCTTGTGATGACCAAGAAGCATCGGTGAGCTTCATTAGGTAGGTGATCTTGTTTGGTTAATTAATTTCACTAGTGTAGTGAAATTGGATAATGATTTGGTGACTCACATCTCCATTTGCCTACTAAATGGAGCATGCCCAGTTACCTGTAGCTATCCATTGGGCATAGAGTCTACATAATCATCATGAGATGGTATGAATTCTGAATAAATTGGCCCCTGGAACACTTGGAATGTCATTTTCGGCTTCCACATCTGCCTTCTGTTGCAGGCATTTCAATTTTCATAAGAAAATCTTGAAAATGAGATTTGAGAGAGTGGAAATTTTCTTGAAATCTGGATTTCACCCAATCCTACAATTTCATTCCACTGAGGCTAAGAAGATGAACATATGGCGATTGGACATCATGGAACTCTATTAAGTTCTTATCTCCTTTTTTCTTCTGAATGATACATTTCTTTTGATTGATCACTTGGGTAACTACTGAAGGTTGTAAAGACTGTTATCAAACCTTGGGGAACATAGGGACTTGTATCTATTATTCAAACACTAACTAACGGCTAAGTGGAAACTAAAGACTACCATTTTTTGAATTACCAAAACCTGATTTTAGTTGCTCTGCATGTGTTTGATTTTGAAATTTACAATTGTAGCAAGCAACTATGAGCTTCCCATGGTAAATTATCTCCTTCTTGAAGCATGATGAACTATACACAAAGCACTTAGGGAAATGAAAACCTACCCTAACAAAAACAATGTGTATAAGCACTTAGAGGAATTGAAAATCCTATACTAATATGTACAAGGGTGAGGAATTCTTCCTTCTAGTAGCAATGTTTGAGGTAAATTCCATTGACTAGAATATGAAATTCTTCATCATCTAACTTAGCTAGCTGGAAGTCATTGTTATTTTTGCATTCCGTGATCATATATGGACCACTCCATATGTCATCAAACTTGGAATGCTTTCCCGGTTTTTCTCGATCAGCATCCCACTTCAGGACCAAGTCTCTTTCTTGGAATGTCCCAACTTTAGCTTTCTTGTTAAAGCTTCTCTTGATCAATGTTTGATCCTTTTTCATGGTCTACACTGTATGTTCTCTTGCTTCTTCTAATTCCATAAGCTCTTCACACTTGATTTCCATGAGCTCAAACTCAACTAGTTCCAATTTCGGTAACTCAAGTGATATAGGTAGCATTGATTCCTTTCTGTATATAAGCTTATATGGAGAGTTACATATAGACCTATTGGGTGTGATTATATCAACCCATAGGGCTGATTTGAGCTTCTTGTGCCAAGTTCTCCTATTCTCATAAAGATTTCTTTTGATGATTCTCATTAGGTTCTTGTTTATAGACTCTGCTTGGCCATTACCCTGAGGGTAAAAATCCAAAGAAGTGTTGAGATAAATTTCATTTCTAACAGCCCATTCTATGATGTTTGTGCCAAGAAATTCCAATGCATTATCTAAAAAGATAGTAGCAGGGACACCAAACCTCATGATTATCCCCTCATAAAAATCCAAGATGTTGGATTCATTTTCCTCCTTAAGTGCCACTGCTTCAGTCCACTTAGTGAAATAGTATGTTGCCATAAGTATCCACTTGTGGCCTTGAATTGAATTTGGATTGATAAATTCAATGAAGTACAATCCCTATTGCATGAATGGATGATCTACTAAGATTGTATGAAGAGGCAGGGCTGCTAACCTTTCCTTCCATGTGAATAATGCACATTTTTTGCATTTCTTAATCCATGAGTAGAAATCACTAAACATTGTAGGCCAATAGTAACCATCCTTCATAGTTTTGAGAGCTGTTACTCACAGAGCGAAGTGGCCTCATCCTTCCCTGTCATGGAACTCATATAATATCTTCTCATCCTGACTTGTTGGGACACACCTCAATAACACCCTGTTTACATCCTTCTTGAATAGGATGCCATTAATGAGCACATACAGAATCGATTACAATATGAAATATCTTCTCTTAGCTTTGTTCCATTGTGGACATAATGCACAAACTTGTTTGGAGATAATGCCCATGTCTTGAGTCCAACATGGAATGGGTGTATCATTAGCTGGTTGTTCTTGATCATTCTGTAGTAGCATGATAGCCTCTTTTTTACCTTTTGACTCATCATTGTTAGGTTAAACATATTTTACCTAGGTTAATTTAGTATATGTAAGTTAATTATTAAATTGTGGTAAGTTGTTATGAACCATATTTTAATTATATGTGGGAATAGTATTCCCGTAGCATGTTTTTTTCATTATTTGAATTTTCATATGGGTATATATTGTTGAAACCATATATTTGGAGTTTTTTGTAAATGGGATTGTATTATTGTTGCATAGTTGCAACTCCCTGTTTATCTATACATGACTGTGCAATATCTATAAATATTGCAGTCATTCATTTTGTATATGATTTTGATTGATTATTAATAAAAGTGTGAGGCTTTCATCCCTCTTCTACAATTTCATTTGGTAACAGAGTAGGTTAAAGGTCCTACTAGGTTTGAGAGAGGTTACAGAAGGTAGAAGTGTCTTAGAGACAAGATCTGCATCTCAGGAGAACATGTGTTGCCTACAACAACTTCCCATGCATCCCCTCCAACCCCATAACCCCCTTATTTCATTATAGGTGTTTAGAATGAATTTTTTTGCACTGGTGCCCCTACACCAAGAAAATTTTTGCTGCAGGAAAAAAAAATTAAAAAAAAATCATTTCCCCTCCAATAGGGGTTTTATAGTTAAAATAGGCAGTTGTTTAGTCACAACTATTATTGGTTGTTCTACTAATGAAGGAGGATATTTTTGTTAGAAGGTGGAGGCATCAAGCTGTTAGAGATCCCCACTGAGCCCTTGACCAAGTTGTGTCATTGCATCCGAGCCCTTGAGTCATGTTGAAAACTGATATAAGTTCTATTGACGGACTCCACCGAGCCACTTAGAATGCATTATGTTGGGTCCTGACCAAACGGTGAGCCAGAACCTCTGTGGGTGAGCTAAGTCATCCTTATACCGGATCTTCCTCCCACCTGGCTCTATTTGAAAGGCCCAGCCAAGTCATCATCCCATTGTGCATAGACAAAGGAGATTAGGATTGAGCATTAAACCAAAACAACTCTATTCGTTGTAACAAAAAAATAGTGACCCCTACAACAAACAATTCGATCCCCTCTACACCAAGCCCACCCTCGTTTTGTTTTTCATTAGAGATTTGAAGGCTCTATTCAAGATAGCTACCATGTTGTGCATTGGGATACCAAACGGCCAACCTACAAAGTGATGTGTTCTTTGTTGAAACAAACAGGAAGTTTGCAATGTTATCTACCAAACTAGGTCGCATCTACACAGAGTTCCTACCGAGCTATCTCTATTTGATTGGTAGTTTTCATCCACGCGACCTATGAATAAAAATTAAAAAATAAGGCAGTCGAGCTCAAATGATGATCTCCAAAGCGAGGCATCATCAATCCTGCATAGTAAAGGATCCTTCTAATACGGTGGTTTTTCAATAAAAAAATCAAAACAAGGAGCTTTAAATCCTGTTTCTATGGCAGAAACCTAAATCCCCTCCTGCCAACTCGCAGCCACGTGGACAACCAGAAGGTGCCATGTCTTCATTCAAAAGGTTAGTCCAATTTCCTTATAATTTAAATACAATCACTCTATTACATTTGCATCTATGTTAAGGGAGCTACATTGGTTAGTAGAAGAGTCTTGGGGCTGTGACACATATAGCAGCTAAACCTTCACTAAACCCCTTAGTGATTACTAAACCGCCTACTAAAAATAGCAAAGAAAACCCTACAATAGGGCAAAAAAAACATTCTCCATATTTTTTTATTCTGAGAAAATTTTTTCCAAAGGAGGGGTGATTAAAAACTGATTTTTGAGATATTTTTGTGGTTTTTTTCTCAAAGAGCCATATTGAGCTCCAGAGGCCCCTAGGGCCCCATAAAACAAAACAATTTTTCCTGTCATTCAATGTTTTCATAATTTTGGATGTAATTGTATATTTTAGTGTACTATACTAATTTTCAGGCTGCCATATTCAACCGCAAACCATTATAACTGCTTAAAAAACTGGTAGATATTTGTACTAAAAAATAATAAAAATTTGGCTATGTATCACTCACGAGATATCCAGATCTCATTCGTAGCATTTGGTATAAACAATGCCTCTGGGAAGTGCTTACGAGTAAATTCGTCATGACTACTACTGCAGTTAACACTTAATATAGCTATAACAAATTTGTCTAAGAATCGACCCTTTAAATCAATGGGGAGTAATAAGGACACAAGTGCACACATTTTGATCCTTCCCATCCTTCTATGAATAATTGCACAGCTTAAATCTAGACATTGAAATTATCTGATTATATAGAAAATTTATGCACATGTATTTATTTGAACCAGTTTTAATAATCACATAGGCCCCTTTCAGTATTATCTTGGTACTACATATTGGATTATTTCACGTACATTAACGCCTCTTTCATGTACTACCGAGTATATAGAAAGGGTGAGCTTCTTCCATGTACCGATGGGTATATTGGAAGGGCACGTATATAGAAAGGTTCAGTATATAGGACTAATGGTATATAGATTGGGAGACCATATACCTTGAGTGATAAGAGCCTTACCTTTTATCAATTGATTTTACAAAATGGGTATCAATACCCCCAAGTTCTTTCTTCCACATTCTCAACTTCTAAGATGAAATAACAGATATTTGAAGAGATTTGGAATGTTGTGGATGGTTCTGTAGCTAGATTAGCAATGGATATAACTCAATAGCAACATTTTGATAGATCCGATCAAAAGGCTAAGTTGATAGTATTTTATGCAGTGTCTGATGACGTGTAACCCCACATTTGTGATGAAAAATCAGCCAAAGAAGCATGGAATAAGTTGACCATAGTGTACAAGGCCAAGAATAAGAATGTCATACTGAATTTGCAGAGTCAGTTACACACACTAAAGTTCAAACAAAATGAGAAAATAGAATCTTTCTTAAGAAGAGTTACATAATTAAGGGCTTCACTTCTAGCCCTGGGAGAGGAGGTCACTTATATAGCTCTCATTCCCATTGTTCTAAGATCACTCCCTCCTTCATACTACATTTTTTTAACAACACTAAACTTGTCAGGTCAGACAGTAAGTTTTGACAAGTTCGTAATCCTACTACAACAAGAGGAAGCAATGTACAATAAAGATGATGAAGAGGAACAAGAACTTTATTCTCATCATAAATGGAAAGGAAAATGAAAATACAAACCTAATTACTCTCTAAATTCCCAAACACAGCATCAACATGGGGAAAATTGAAACAAAATAAGAATAAATGTCCTATCTGTAAAAAAGGACATGAGTTAAAATATTGTTGGTTCAATACCTATAAAAAAGGTTCATCAAGTAATTTTGGACATCAACACCAGCAATATCACAAGGGACATTCAAATTACAATATAGGGAAGAAGAAGGGGAACTTGCAAAGAAAACCCCATCAGCAAGGAAATATAGCTCAGTAAGAAGAACATTCAGATAATGAAGACTTCTTGTACACTACTCAATCCAGCAAACCTTCCATGTCATCTAGTGATGTCTAGTATGTTTATTTGGGAGCCACTCGACACATGACATGACATAAATATTGGTTTACCATAATGAGGGACACGCCTTCAAAAAATCATGTTTCATTAGGTGATGATTCTTATTACACATTACAGGGGATTAAGAACATTTCTCTTGTAATATTCCCATTTTAAGATTTTAGAAACAGGGGAAAAAAATTACACAATGTTCTCTGTTCTAAATAAAACATAACTTAGAACACACATTCCATGTCAATCAATCTCATAACATATAACCATATGCAGCTATAAATGACTCGGTAAACTATCGATCTCACAATTCATGACTTGGTTTCTAACCAATCTCTCATGTTTGTCTTTAAGAATTGAAAACTTTATGTATACTATGTATATTTAGTTTTCTTACCCTATTCTAGGTATTGATTGATCTGTTTAAAGAACCTATCTGAATATTTGTTACCAATATTCATTTTAAATCACGTTCCTTAAACTAGGTGACATAAGATAATGCAACAAGCAACTTGCGATACTTTGGCCAAATATTTCCAACATACTGTTCATGTTACTATTCCTAGACTACATACTCATCTAATCAGAATATGTCCTTCACCCCACTCATCTGTTATCTAGAATGGTCTTTACTGACTTCTGTCAGTCCACTTGTCCAAGGTTTTACCCTAGCCTAGATTAGTGACATAATTTGGTATAGGGAGCCACTAATGATGACTTAGGGTATATGGGCATACTCATTTGACCAAAGTCAAATGAATGTGTCTGGTTACCCTAATTCATAGTGTGTTACTTCCTATGCTAAATCATATTGCTAATCCTAACCTAGAGGGAAACTAAGTTCAAGTCTATATTTGAGTAGATCTAGATTAACCAACCATGAAGGGTGTTGCAACATGTCAACTGTAACATTGTATTCTTGTAAAGACCCAAGTCTTCAGAAAGGTACAATTCTACAGTTTGCGTGTGCCAAAATCCATCAAAACCATTTCATCACGATGTACACACCTCAAGGAGGTCATTTCCCTTAATTAACTTAGAATTAAAATTCAAATTATAGTAACCTTGCAAAACCCTAAATCCAACATTCCTTAAGTTCTTTATCCATATTTGGGTTGTTTATAAATTAAATAACTTCAATATCTCACGATTGCCTTAGTGTTCATTAACTTTAGCTTATCAAGCAATTATTCAAAAATAGAATAGCATACATCAAAAGGTTTGCTTAATGTAATTCAATCGTTCGAAGGAGGTGTATGAACCAAAATAGGTTCTATTAAAATAGACCTCATAGGAATGAAGTCTAAATGGTTTATGGACACACATATCATTCATTTGTCTTACATACTTTTGAGAGGAGAATAATCTTCCTCTTTACGTTTAAGTGTTAGGGTTCATATACCCTCTTTCCTTTCACAATCCTTATAAATTTTAAATGCATGCTCATTTAACATCCCTTAATAAACCATACTCGTTTAGGAAAATAACATCAATACCTACAACTTATCAAGTTGCATTCCAGTCAGGTAAATTTCACTATTTCCCATTCATTCATTTCATTAAATGACAAAAGAGTAAGGATCCAATAAGTTAAGAACAATAACAACAAGATATGATTACAAATTTCCTTCTAGTAATGAACAAGTGAATTTACACAACAAGTCGAAGTAAATTCCAGACTTTCAATTCATCATGATTAAATACACCTTTTACAAGACTATGCATTTCAGATATATTGCATGTCAAAAAACATCAAGATCAATAAGGAATACAACATTTCTTCTTTCAATACTTCTAAACAATTAATCATAATTCTCTATCAGAGATCTATACTTTTAAGTAACCAATACATCATATTAGTCATTACCTTCCTTTATCAATTCCGAAGTCCATCTACAAAAATTGCTAGCATGGGTCAGTTCATTGAACTGAGCATGATAAGCACTAAGCATTAAAACGAAGTGCCTTCAAATAATTGTTTCATTAAAACAAATCTTCTTTTATGAAACAACAAGAGTAAGAAGGAAAATCCTTCATAAGTAATAACAATTATAAAAGAAGCATAATTACTCAATCTGAATTAAATTATAAGAAAAGGATCTTAGCATAATCAACAAGCTAGAGCATCATATCAGATAAGTAATATCCCATACAATTACTTATCTATGCCAAATAAAATTTCCTACTAATTAATTCTTTCATAATTCTATCTGAATTTGAAATTCAGATTTAACTTCATTACATAAACAAAGAGAGTTAATTTCAAAAGTAAAGACCTTCTATATATGCTTACCAAGTTTCATGAAATGACATGTACAACCAAGTTTGTTACATCATCATAAGGCTTTTAGGATGATTTGTCTAATATCTCATACAATAAGAGAATCACATTTCAGATGTGGCATCCTAATTTTAGGTCTGATACATTGCCTAGGTTCACAGATAGGCCTCATGTTAACATTAGACAAGTATTAACTCAGTAACAGTGTATCACTTCAATCAACTATAACAATATTTAATTCCTTAAATACAAAATAAGAAGAGAAGTAACTAGTAACAACTAATACCCTTTAGCTTTAATAAAATTAATACATTTGAGTCAATGGAACCTACATCAAGGCTTATATAAAGGAAGGAAGAACAACTGAATAAACTGTCTAGAAATTCCTTTACCTTTCGGTTAACCCGCATTCCCTTATTCATCTCAGAAAAGAAGAATCAACACCTTACTCCTACAGTTTCCAAAAAGGACAATGTAGAAACTTACCTCTGAGAGTGATAAAGGAAGGAGTTATGCATTAGAAGGGATTTCCAATATTCATTCCAAAATATAAAGGTAGTAAAAGGACCAGTACAGACCATTCACAATACCCACAATTCTTTCAAAAGATAGAAATCTGGTACAGAAGATACATAACTGAATACATATGTAACTGTATCATTCAAGTCAGCCTACAAATTGATTCACCTTTCAAGAAACAACAACGGTTATTGAGATTCTTAATTCATTCTAAGAAATATGCATGAAACAAGGATAGAATGAACCTTTATCAAAACTAACAATCCAAGAATCGATAACCCATTCAACGAATCTCCATGAAGTTACAATAGTCAGATCATAATATGTTACACTAACAATTTACCAAGTATTTTCCCAGATCAGGAGTGAGTAGGTTTACATCAACCAACCCAGTTCCTAAAAGTGACAAGGACAGAAAGATTGACCTTAAGAAAGTCAAATAGAGCTAAGATATATGGTCACAAAATCAACCTGGAGAAAGTTGAATTCCAATGGATTCTCAAACAACATAACTTCAACTATTTACCAACAACTCAACTTCCAAAATATCATAGGAAGGTTCACAACAAAGGTGATCAGAAGAGAAGACTTCATCTAATGTTGTTTCCACAATAACATTCCAAAACCCAACAATCCCCAAGTCATTTCACAAAGTTTCTGAAGAGAGTGAGAAAACCATTACCAAATGAGAAGGTTTACGTCAAACTTTCCTTCTTGCTTCCTGACAAGCTTGAACTGTAAACAGTAAGCCCGAACACCATTACCTACTTAGCTTCATTAAGTAAAAGGTTTGAAGTAGTGGAGCTTTATACAGTTCAGAACAAGAACAAGTTACACCTTTACGGTTTTATACAAGTTGAGTACAAGAATACAGAAAAATCCATAATTCCTCATTCACCCATTAATTGTATTAAAAACAAGTTTGAGTTCACACTTGAAATCATAGTAAACTAATACAATCCCAAAAAAGGGGGTATTTAAACTTTCAACAAAAGGAGATATGACATAGAAGGGTATTCTTTTACCTTTAAAGAAAATAATCAAAGGCATCTAGTTGAACAAGCAGATTTACATAGTATAGTCAAAACACGTTACTCATTCCTTACTTCCATACAAGTTCAAACTTGTCCATCACATAGAAAAGAATTTATCACATGAATATGCATAGAAGCTACAATACTTTTTCATAATAGATAATCAATAGAAAAGGATGAAGTTCTTGTTATCTACCGACCAAACAACAACCTCATTGTTTCCTTATCAACTTCATAACTATATGCCATTCTGGGAAGACAATTCAAATCACACAGGTTCAACTTGAATCATTCAAAAGAGTTTCAAGGCATGGTTTACCATTAACCCACACAGGGAGACAACCCATTGACAATATTTTAAGCAAGATTCACCAATCAAAAAAATACAGAAAACATATTCAAGCAAGAATCCCAATAGCCATCACAAACAACTACCCATTTGTTTTACAAGAGCAGAGTTATTTTAATGATAAATTTAGAGAAAAGAAAACAATCTTAATGGATAGAACATATCCTATTTGATAGTGCTTTTTTCAGTTCAAAGAAGATTTCTAGCCGAGCCTCCAAAACTTCTTCTTCTCCAAACGAGATCAACAACCAAATACCTCTTTCTCAAATGTCTCAAATACTTCCCTTGAATCAAAAATAGACCAAGGGAATAAAAAATAGCCACAAATTGAAAGTAGAATTTTTGGTTTGAAGAACTAGATAGCTCCATGCAGACCAAAAATGGGAGAGCATGAATGACCAAATAACCTCCAACAAATCTGTCCGCATGGTTTTCAAGGCGGTTTGCTCACAAAAAATAAGGTTCATAAATGCCATTAATTCTCAAACTCCCACCTATCTCTCTATGCCACCGCCATCCAAAACTGGTGAATCCTAATTCAAATTCTGCATGCATTACTAAATTTTAGTGATGACTCCACGTATACTTCCGCTAATTCACATTCCTCTACCTAAACTGGCAGTACGTTTTCCATTTATTTCAAAAATCAAATAAAATTAATAACTTAGGAACCGTTGCCAAGCTTCCACTTTTCCATACGACCCTTAGGTCCCTTTCTAATACTTCATTAGTTTAGGATAGATACCATTAGCTTAGGATATGACCATACGAAATTTTAGAAGCATTTACCATAGGTTTTCAACATTACAATAGGTAAATTGCAATCCTACGATAGGTCATACTTCACAACAATTTAGTATTAGGTATAAGGTTAGAAATAAACCTAGCATCACCTTAGGTTATTCCCCCACATCCCAACTTAGAACAAGCAACTTAAGATAGGATGCTATCATGAATAAAGTAGACATAGATAGAAAATAGGTACCTTTACCTTAGTTTTGAATCCCATTAGGATAGATCTCCTAGGTCTAGGACTTATATTTTTCCTCAATAGTCCTGAAGTAGTTCTCATTCCACTTAACACCATTAAGCGTCATGAAGAGATCAATCAAAAATATTTGAGCACATAACATACATGAGAATGCAGGCACGATCTTTCAAGAAGATAAAAGAATTTGTAAACATATAAGAGTTCAGTTTGTGTTCAATGAAAATTTGTAAAAGCCATGGATTTGTGGTAAGAATCTCTAAAGAAACCCCAAAGATTTTTAACAATATGATTAATGGACCATGTGATAAGAAATGAGCAAGGTTTCCTTCTTTGCATACATTAATTTGAAATAAACATGCAAACTAAGAAAATGAAGTTAATCTCTATTCTTTGAAAGCTTGAAATAATGAACCTAAGAGGATCTAAGCATTCAGATTATGTGTTTAAGAGAAAGAGATCTCCCCATTAATGGCTTCAAGGCCAATGGATCTTCCCTTTTACTCTATGTTAATGGTATGAAAATACAAGATCAAATGCTTTTAGCTCAAATGAAAGAAGATGAAACACAAACTAAAGCCTAAACAAATTGCTATAATTTGTGCTAGGAAGAAGAGAGAATTCTTAGGAAATGAGGGAGGGGGTATAGCCCTATTTATAGTCTTTGGTTTGGAAGAAAAGGGAGATTTGGGTGCATGTGGGACAAAGGCTAAAGTCCAAATAGAACTTTAGCAAGTAAAAGTGTGATTTGACTATGTTATAGGGTAATTAACCTGGGTTAGACTAATTAATCTCTCTTAGAGAGTAATTAGGGTTTGGGAAGGGTTATGAAGGGCTTAATCCATCCAACGAAGTGGATTGATCTTTCGGGGAGCTAATAGAAGCAAGCTAGAAGATAAGAAGAAGCTAATGTAGTTAGAACGATGCTATAATTGCCTATTTAAATGGTTTATAAGAGGAAATATGACCAAAAGGGTGTCATATCAAGGGAGTTAGATAGGCCTAACTCACAGTGTGTCATCAATTTGCAAAAGGAAGAAGCATTAGTGCACCATTAGAAATAATAGTGTATTGATCAAACTACATGTGTCTACATTTGCCCCTCTTTGAGGTGACGTAAGCGACGTTACTTCAAAGAAAGTAGACAAACATAAGCAAGTAGAAAAAATTTGAAGGGGTAGAAGAAAAATTAACATGGTGAGGGATGACGAATGCCCCCTCGAGTGTCGATGGGGTGACGAAGAAACTCGATTGACGATCAAAAAAGAAACAAATATAAAGAAAAGTGTTCAGAGAAGATGAGAAACTAGAAGAAAAAGGAATATTGAGCTATCCGCAAATCAATTGTTAACAATATTTAATCATCATAATGCTTAAAATCCTCCTCATGGTTCCTTATTAAAATGTGAGTATGCGACGGAAGCGTAAAGTGACATGAAAAGCCAAGATACAAACAACCGTCTTGTGCTAAAAAAAAGTGACCAACTCCATGCAACATACACGAATGCAATGCAATACGAGAAATAAACATAATCACCTAACAGGGAAATAAGTAAATTCACACACACTTAAACCAACAACGTTCAAGATAGTTGCACAAATATTTTGTTATCAAGATGAAGTCCCAAATGTTCTGATAAACAACTAGGGTGAAGAATGATGCCCCAAACAAGGTCTATTATACAAGGGGGAAGATGGATGACACTTCCATCCTATGAAAAAGCAATGTGCATGATGAAAACAATACCAGGCAATTGATAGTGCCCCAGACTATAGACAAAGTAAGCAACATAGCTTGTGTAGGTGATTGAAGATTTTGGTAATGCGCAAGTCGTTGTTTCTAAAAATGTTTGAAAACGTCAGGAAGATTTGGGATGAGTGTCATGTGATAGGCACAGATTTCAGCCGTAGATGATTGGTTTAACCAATTTTAATCCATTTTGATATTTTCCAATAATTTGTGGTTTTTTTTAAATATATATTTTTTATGTTTTTCATTTTCTAAGTTTTTGATCAGTCAGAAGAATTTTTAAAAGATCAAAGATCTTCCAAAAATACACACGTAGGTGGTAGTGGGAAGGAAAAGCTATCAAAAAGCTCAGAATACACGCCCACAAGAAGAAATATGGGTCAAGAATAATTTATTTAAAATAAATTAGTAAATAATTATCACGACAGGGGAAAATAGTTGAAAAAGGCAGGAAAAGGCATCTGAAAGGTTCATAAATTATCTCAGTGCGATGACGAAGTGATCGTTGGACGGCATGAAGTGCCCCAACATGTGAAAATTAGTAAAAATAATCATTTTAATACAAAAATAATTATCACAATAGATAGAAGGAGGTTAGAATGATCACGGTAGAGAAAACATGCCCTAGGGGCATTGCTACGAGTTAATATACTCACCCAGGGTCAGTAAAACAATCACGACGAACTCATTTCTACCAGAAGCTTTGTAAATTTTTACCACGAGTGAAAGCGAGAGCTTTGGAGTGAGATGGAAAGGATACTGAGGAGGATGACGTGCGCGGATCACATCTGGGAGTACATGTGAGACCCAGCAAATGGACCATTCATGAGTGCCCTAACCCCTATTAATTACACAATTAATGCCAATTTTAGGGTTTTTTAGGGTAGGTAGGAAAAATTTTGATGCATGCACATATGCATATGCATCATATTGACGAGTACGTGCATGCACATGCATCTAAATAGACATGGACGTGCACACACATCCATTTGTGAGGGATAGGAACGCGTACGCATACCTGTTTGGCATAAGTAGGTATGCACACACGTATCTGTTGGCAAATTTAGGTACGCGCATGTGTACCCATAGAAAAGAAAAAAGGGGCATGCAAGTGTCAGTTAGGGTTAGGGATGGATACGTGTACGCGTGTGCATCAAAATGGGTGTGTAGGCTTCATAGAGGGACCGTAAGCATCCTGCATCAACCTGCAAAAAAAGAGAGAAGAAAGTCCACATGCGTATGCATTCAGAGGGGTGTGTATGCGTCAGTTAGGGCGTGCAGGTGCCACAGAAGGTGCGTATGTGCTAAAAGCATGTGAGAAAAGACAACTGGCTAGAAAATAGCCAAGTATAGAAGAAAAAAGGTGAGATTACTTTAGAAGAAAAAAATGGTTAGCAAATTAGATGTATTAAAAGTATTAGTTTTCCTTAGAAAAATATTATACAAATGTTATATGTCTAACACTTACATTGATTTTGCAGCATATGTTACCTGTTCTTCAGACTCGCGAGTGCTATAGCCGTCTAGCTGTGACAGAGGCACACTTTAATGAGGATGATAGAGCGACCCTAGCGAGCCTTTTGCACATGAAGGGACTATCCTATATGGCCGAGATGCCCTAGATTACATTAGATCATGACCTCTTGATGGCCATAACAGAGCGGTGGCACACCAAGAGCTAGTGCTTTCACCTCCTAACCAGGGAGATGACCATTACTTTAGAGGATGTATGGCACATCATGTGGGTCCCCATTCAGGGACAACTTATCAAGATAATGAGCCACTAGAGTGACATTCAGTGTCACATCACACATTTGTTTGATGTTTCTACCATATCACAACACGGGATGTCTATCAGACTATCTCGATGTATAGATGATCCAAAGTTAGACCGCGTAGTGGTCTATATGATGGCTCTTGTCAGTGGAGTTCTACTCCCTAACAAGACTAGTGCTTCATTTCCACTAGGACTCCTAGGAGTGATTCTTGGCTTGGGGGGTGGAGGGATAGACCTACTGCTGGGGTTAGTGCATATTATCACACTTGTATTGGGATCTCTATCTGATCACTTACTACCGTCAGAAAATGGAAGGACCTGCCCGTTTATTACAGATTTGGGTGTGATACCACATTGCCATTGGGCACCCCCTAGGTGTGTTGAGAGGTCAGGCTCCCGAAGAGCCTTCTACGATGGGTTGGGTCCCAACAGGGGACAATGTATGACCCTTCATGTGGGTTACATACCATTACAAGCATGAGTTAGATGAGCTACTCTAGGATTTCATTACATGGAGGCCTTACAGACATTTTTAGTGGCCAGAGGATGGTCTAGAGCTTAGCACCACTACCATTGAGCATTTTATCTTAGGCATCCATAGCTATATGTGGGAGTTATACATGATAGATCAATGTCAGTGGTAGTTTGGCATTACCCAGGTTGTGCCTAGGTCAAATAGATGGTATGCTTGCAGAGCCAGAGAGCACTTTGATATGGGACCACATATTACCCATGATAGAGCACTAGCTAGCTTTTGACAAGTGGCACCTGCTATTTGGGTGCCGCTTAGACATATCATAGATCTAAGTACTATGCTAGAGTATGGGCCATGGTACCATGGTGTGCTCCCGCACCTTTTGAGCATTCCCAGAGTAGCTTATGATGTTGGCATGAGGCCTCCTCCCATGGGGCCTCCTAGTGGTGGTGAGGGCAGAGATGACAGTGATGATGATGATGATGATGAGGGTGGGCCCAATATACCCCAACATGTCAGAGGTAGGGGATAGGGTCCCATTCCACAAAAACCACAGGGACATTGCCCTAGGCCCAAGCCGAGATAGGTATACAGGGCCGTGGACATAGAGTTTCCCCCAGTGGGCATTCCAACAGGGATTTATACTCCTCTTCAGTAGGTATTACCAGCACAGGGGCCACCTTTTGATACCCCATAGAGTAGCAGCGTTGGTGGGCAGCGAGCTGCTCTTCAGAAATAGTTATAGGAAGCCATCGCTATTTAGTTACATTTGGCTAGCAAGAGAGATATAGTGAGGACCTAGGTACAGGCCCTCACATTAGAGTGAGATCAGGCTTGGGCATAGGTACAAATTTTGATAGCAAAGAGAGATCAAGCCTAGGTACAGGCCACTCAGGGAAGTGATAGTGTTGCATGGAAAAGCCAGGTGCAAGAGATTGCCACATAGGGGGCTTAGATATTGAGCCTCCTACACCAGTCCCATACTCAGGTGTGGATGGTGGTAGCCCAGAGGGATCACGTACACAAACAGTCACAGGGTCTTCTAGCATAGAGGGATGAGGCATGAGCCCAAGTGCAGACTGTTACTACAGAGCGAGATCGAGAGGTTGCCTCCTTAAGACAGGATGAGGCTGATTTAGGCAGAGTGACAGGATAGCAAGATGTTTCCCTTCAGGTAGCCCTTGATTCTAGAGATGCTGACCTGATCCGTGATGCTACGAGGCTCGGTGGTGAGTCTTTAATTTTTAGGACTACCTATTTCAAGGTAGTTCCCCCAGAGCAGCGAGTGGTACTGCCTCAACATTCAGAGATGAGCATGACAGGTTCCAGATAATGGAGATCAGGCCATTTGTCAAGATCAGTTAGGCATCCCATGCCAGAGCAGCCAGCTGGATAGGGGCCATCTAGTGTAGGTCCTTCTCAGCCACCATTGTTCCGTCGACCAGGTGACAGACCTAGGAGCCCCAGTGAGGGTGAGAGTTGTGGTTGAGCTCTACCTTTTTGTTGTACAGATATTCTTTATACATGCCTCTGATGAAGGCTGATTTTGATGTATAGCTTTGTATACTATTATTTTGATGATGCCTCATGATGAAGGCCCAATTCTTTTTTATGCATGCCCCTTTTTGATGGCATATTGTATCGATGATGTATTATTTTGAGCACTGACTGGATAGTTATACATGTATATATGGACATTTTTGATGTTTTGTTTATATGATGGATTCATGATGTATGTTTGTTCTTTCTTTCATGTATGTGGCATATCTTAGATTCAGAAATGTGTATACTTCCTACTTTCATATTTGATGATGTATCTGCAGATGGCACCACATGTTTTTAGATTCATGATTTAGTTCTAAATTTTTATGCTAGCACTTGGGATGATACTAGATGATATTGGTGTGGGGGGGATAGATTAGTGATTATGCGCAACCCCTCTTGCCCTCATTGATGATACGATATTTGATGATTAGCTTAGCATACATGCATGATGTAATACTTATCATTTTTGTATATATATGATGTAGTGAATGATGTTATAAATGTGCTGAGATGATAGATGATAGATGTGATAACAAACAATTGTGCAAGAACACACAAGGCAAAAGTTAACAAAACTAAACAAATATACACATACTACTACTAAACAAACACATGCACAAACCTCTAGCAAGAGATAAAATGAGATCTAATCTAAGCAAGCAAAAATGAACCCTAAAAGAAAGCACACTAACAAACAAAGAAACCTACAACAATTGTTTACAAGCATGATAGCCTCCAAATGTATGTAATGCAATGCTCAATTTAAATCAAACAAGATTCAACTTTTGATAAGAAAATGATCAATTTTAAAGAACTAACAATTTAACGGACTAAGTACACCAAAACTATACAAACCAACAACTAAAAGTAATTAAATCACTACTTTGTTTTTGCGGGACATAATTGACATATTTTCTAATGTTTTTGGGTTTATCTAAGAAGATAAGTTTTCGCGGCTACATTTTTCACTGTTTTGTCTAGGTTTCCTAAAGACAGCATTGTGAGATGAATGTAGCTTTATCCCAAGAAAGGGGATTTTTTCAAATGTTTAGATCTTTTATGTATTGTTTTCCAAATGTTTTTGTATTTTTCAAGGTCATGTTTTGAAAGCAATGTACAAGAACAATGAAGCGTGGATGCCCCCAGCGTGATGTGGGAATATACAAAGGGCAGAATGCCACGCACGTGTGTACAGGAAGATGTCAACAGGATTTTCATGCTCAACATTAGATGGGCATATACAAAGGTAATGTCCTTCATGTAGATATAAGAGCAAACAAACCAGATCATGGCAAGGCAAAGGTGATCCTAGTAGGGTTCTTAGACCTAGCAGAAAAAGTTGTATCTAAAAAGTGGTAATGATTACCCATCCATTCTGTAAGAGTAATTTGTGTCTGGTGAATCCTCCTTGAGTGTCAAAAAATAGTTTTCACTCAAATACATGCCCCCTATGCCACAATTGTGTGGTTTTCACATGAGGACGACCTTGCTTTTTCTTTACTATTTTCTCATTTTTCCATTTTTTTCTTGTTTTTTCTTTGTTTTCCAATTTTTAGTTCTTATTTGATATTCTCGTCATGCCTAAATGTAGAACAACTTTAAGTGCATGGAATTCATGGGTTCCGAAAGCTCTTCACCATCTAAATATGAAAGTTTGTAGGCCCCTGATCCATATTTTGTAATTACAACATAAGGACCTAACCAATTAGCCTCGAACTTTCCTTTCTTTTCCCTGTCTTTAAAAGTGTTCTTCTAATTTTCTTTGAGAACTAGATCCCCTACATCAAATTCTTGATGAATGATGTGTTTTTTATATCCTCTAGACACTCTGTTCTGATAAAATTTTAGGTGATTAAGCGCTTTGATACGCCTTTCATCTAATATTTCTAACTCTGCTAGGCGAGCAACTCTGTAGTCTTCATCTTTGTCAAGATAGTCTCTGAAAGATTTTATTAGGGAGGGAAGATCCACTTCCAAAGGTATGATGGCTTCAGTGCCATAGACAAGTGAATAAGGGGTCACACCAGTAGGAGTGCGAATGGAGGTACAATAGACCCAGAGGGTGGGATGTATCTGTAAATGCCAATTATGACTGGTTTTACTAACCATTTTCTCCATAATCCGCACAAGGGTTTTATTGGTGGCTTCTGCCTGTCCATTACCCTGAGGGTAATAAGGGCTAGACCACTTAAGTTGGATATGGAAGTGTTGACACAATGTTTTAACCATTTTATTTTGTAAGGATTTACCATTATCAATGACAATGGCCGAGGGGATCCCATAACGGCATATGAGATGGTTCATGATATATTTTGAAATCTACACATCGGTGACATAGGTAAGAGGGACAGCCTTTACCCATTTTTTAAAGTATTTGGTGGTGGTGATGATATGAGTATGACTGTTTGATGAAGAAGGATAGAGCTTCCCTATGAGATCTAGGCCCCATTTAAAGGCGTTGCAATAGGATGTAAGGCTTGTGCCTGCGCATGTATTAAATTTCCATATTTCTGGCATAGTTCACACTTCTTTACAAAGTTACAATAATCAGATTCCATGGTAGGCCAATAATAGCCTACTTTCAATATATTTTTAGCTAAGACCATGCCACTAGTATGTGCTCCACAAATACCACTATGTACTTCCTTAATTGTCTGGATAGAATCAGCGACATCCAAACAGCGAAGCAGATTCCCGTCGTAGCCATGATGATAAAGGGTACCTCCTAGGAGGGTATAATGGGCTATGTGGTGAATAAGGGATTTCTTTTTAGAATGGGTGATGTCAGGGGTAAGGGTTTCATCTTGTAGGTATTGGAAGATAGGGTCGTACTAAGGGGATAAAGGACCAATAACTTAACATGCCAAACATGACTCTGGCATTTAATATGTAGGTACCTGTAGATGTTCCATGAAAAAAGGTATATTTCTTTCTTCAGGTGCTATGTGTAAGAGAGACCCAATAATAGCCATAGCATCCGTGGACCTATTATGCGACCTTGGTTTTTGTTCAAATATGAATTGTGTGAAATATTCCTTCAAAGTTTCAACCATTTTCTTATATGGAATAAGTTTCTCATCTTTAACCTTATACTCATCATTAACCTATTTTATGATAAGTTGAGAGTCCCCAATGACTCACAGTTGTCTGATATTCCATGCAATAGCTAGCCTGAGGCCGGTGATGAGTGCTTCATACTCTACAATGTTATTTGTATACGGGAATCCCAACCGAAATGCTCATGGTATGACATCTCCATTTGGAGTGATGAGGACCACTCCTGCTTCAGATCCATGGAAGGTAAAAGATCCATCAAAGTGAACCTACCATTCTTTGGACTCTTCAATATACATCATAGATGCATCTAGTAAATCTAAGCATAAAGGTTCCATTCCTGGGAGAGGAGATTCTGCCAACTAATCAGCCAGTACATGTCCTTTTAAAGACTTCTGATTTACAAAATCAATGTCAAATTCACTCAAGAGAATGATCTAATTAGTCATTCGGCATGTGAGGGTGGGTTTGGATAAAAGGTACTTGAGAGGGTCGACTTTAGATATGAGCTTGGTCTTATTATTAGAGAGATAATGACGAAGCTTTTGAAATGTGAAGACAACCGCCAAGCAGGCCTTTTCTATTTGGGGATAATTCAGTTCGTATGTGATCAAGGTGTAGCTAAGATAGTAAACTTCTCTTTCTTTATGAGCTAAGTCATATTGGGCAAGTAATGCACCAATGGAAGACAGGGTAGTGGAAATATATAAGAGGAGAGGTTCACTGGGGGTAGGTGGCATTAGTATGCGGGTTGGACAAGTATTGTTTGAGTAGCGCAAAGGATTTTATACAATCAGGTCCCCAATTGAATGTGACATCTTTCTTGAGAAAATGAGTAAAGGGGTGGCACTTATATACAAGTTGTGAGATAAAGTGACAGATTGCCTGGATCTTTCCTTGTAGACTCCTTAGCTGCTTTAGAGTGGTAGGTGGTGGAATTTCTGTGATAGACATAAACTTTCCAGGATCCACTTCAATCCCTCCTTGTGAGACAATGAACCCTAGGATTTTTCCTGATAAGACATTGAAGACACATTTCTTATGGTTCAAGTGAACCTTATAGTCTCTTAGACGCTGAAAGATACACCTCAACACTTCAGGGTGTTCTTTTCTACTCTTGGATTTTGCTAGGATATCATCAACATAATCCTCCATAATGTCACTTATCATATCATGGAATATAACTGTCAAGGCACGCTGATAAGTAGCCCCAACATTTTTAATCCCGAAGGGCATGAATTTGTAGCAGAATGTTCCCCAAGGGGTGATGAATGTTGTCTTATGCTGATCTTCCTTTGCAATCTGTATCTGGTTATAACCTGAAAAACCATCCATCAAGGACAACATTTCATAGCCAACTTTTGAATCAACTATCATGTCGATGTTAGGTAGGGGAAAATCATCCTTTGGACATGCTTTGTTAATGTCACAAAAATCCATGCACATCCTTATTCCAACAGGTTTTTTCTATACTGGGACTATGTTAGAGATCCATTCTGAATATTCAATAGGTTTTATGAAATCAATAGCTAACAACTTTTCTAATTCTTCTTTGACCAAGAGTGTCAATTTAGGATGCAACTTTCTTAACTTTTGTTTGATTGGTTTAGCCTCTGGGTACACAACGAGGTTGTGCACAACTAGCTCAGGGTCTAAACCAGGCATATATGTGTATGTCCACATGAATATGTCCATGTATTCTTGTAAGATCTCTACAAAGGTCTTTTGTTCCTGAGATGAGAGTGAAGCTCCCAACTTGAATATTCTGGGTTGTTCCTTTGATCCAATGTTGATGTTAATCATTTCCTCAATAATCATTTTAGAAGCATCTTCCATCTATGTAGGGTCAGGGGGAAGAGTAAGATCAACCTCCTATGGTAATTCATGTTCATATTTGAAAGGATAAATCACTTCATTCTTAGACTCTTCATTCTACTCATTTATGAGTTCATCAAAGAGTTTGTCACTATAGGATTTTCGTTGAGCCTTATTTCTTGGTTTCTCAGAGGTAGGTATCCCTTTAGTTACAACCTTTTTATTCAACAATCCGCACATCTCTGCTTCCTCCCCAAAATAGGCACAAGCATCTAATTAAATCTCAAATCCTTTCTTGTGGTCTCTAGCCAGAATAAAGTCCCTAAGTCCCATGAACTCTTTGAATGCCTCATCATTTTCAAATAAATCCAATGGCACATGAAGTTCTTGATCCCAATATATAAGCTCAGGATATATAAGGGCTATTGGATATTTATCTAGGGGGTGGATTCGGATAAGGTAAGGACTGACGAATCTAGGAATAGGTTTGTGAAGGCAAGATCTTCGTAAAGGCTACATTAGGAATCAGCGTCACTATCAGAATGAGGTGAAATTTCCTCACTTTCAAAAGAATTGGCACTGTTCTCAGAGGGTAGAGCATCATGGGGCCTTATTCCAAGGCCATGTTTATCAGTTTTGAAATGAGGGATAGGGATAGGCTCCAATTGGCCCTGTGTATTAATGCCACATTCAAACCCATCATAGCCCATGACAAACATCATGCGAGGACCTTTGACATACTAAAGTGATTGATTGCATGAAGCCATGGTGCCTTCTAGTACTCTGCTGGTAGAGTCTTCTAGCATTTTCTCCTCAGACAAGAGGCCACTATGGAAAAATTTCTCCAAAGGTTTAAGACATTGCTTGCAGGTGGTCTTGAACTGAAAATAAGGCTTACCCCTTGTCTTGGGGGATACTGATAGGTCTGATATCAAAAGAGCCTGCTCAAGAGTGAATGACCTACTTGGGCCATATTTTGTTGATGTGGCCTCCCATGAAGTAAATGGATTGAATATTGATGGAAAACCTTGATTGAAAGGTGTGAGAGATTCTGAATATACTCGGCTCTTCATGGCCTCCATTTGTAAAGGGATGACAACATCCACAGAAGGACATTCATAAGCTGCACGAGAAAAACTATGCAAAGCCTTACAATGTGTGAAAGGTTCTGGGTCACCCAAAATGGTAACCACCTGCCCTTTATGATATAACTTAATACACTGATGAAATGTTGATGGAATAGCTTGCATGGCATGGATCCATGAGTGTCCTAAGAGCATGTTGTACGGAAGGTCCAAGTCGAGGACATGGAATGTTGTATCGTGGCATGTTGGTCCTACCTCCATGGGAACTACTATAGTCCCTACTGACTCTCTTTCTTCATTGTCATATGTTGTGATTGTGATATTTTTAGCACCCAGCTCTATTTCTAACCAGCCCAGTTGCTTTACCAGCTTCAAGGTACAAATATTTGGACCAGATCCCCCATCTACAAGTACTCTTTTCATCTTGTGATGGGTAACCACCACTTTGATATATAATGGTAAGTTATGCTCTGGTTTATTATGTGGGATTGTAGTATGATCAAAAGTAATATGATCATTGGTGTCTAAGCGTGTAATCAAGGCTTGTAGGTTTGTGGGATCTATTTCTATGGAAACCCCTGAATTTTGCAAATTTTTAAACAATATGTTTTTATGGGCATTGGAGATCTTTAGGAGATCAAGGATAGATATCTTAGCAGAAATTTTTTCTAATTTCTCTATCAAGTTATACTGACTTTCCTCATGGTTAGGCACAGGATCTAGTATGATTAAGTAGTCACGGCTTGTCCCGACTGCGTAGCTCTTTTATAAGATACAAATGGTGTTAATCTGTTCATTAGATGAGTTAATACATCCAATGAGGGAATCATAAGGACTATCATTTGTAGGTTACACATAGGCAACAATCCTATAGTCATTGGAAGTTTTCCCTTGATTTGTTTCCTTTTTCTTTTTATCTGCGTGGTCAGGAAAAGGTTCCTTGTAAATACCCATTTTTCTGTTTGAAATTTTACCGGCCTCTGGGGGTGACTCTACAAAAATTTTCCCTTCCTCTATGAGGTCTTGGATATAATGGCGTATTCTCAAACAGCTATCTATTTTGTGTCCTTTGACACGGTGAAAGTCACAATATTCATTGTCTTTGAACCAAACTATTTTTGGAGCATCTTCCAGGTAGGGCATTGTTGCAGTTGGATATTCTATCATCTTTGCACCATCTAATATTTTTAGGATGGTAGATAAGGATTCTTTCAAATATGTGAACGTATGCTTTGTAGGAACTTTGGGACGAGGTCCTTGTGAAAGTTTCAAGAGTGGTCCTATCTGTATGGCCTGGACTCTCTTGGAGTCTGTAATGCCATCACCAACCACATGTTTATTCTTATTAAAAAATTTAGGTTTGTCTGTGGATTTGGCTTCATGTTTGTTTTTAATAACAAGTTTAAGCATGCCCTTGGCAATTAGCCTTTCTCAATTTGACTACCTTTCTCTATGACTTCTTCAAATTTTGAGCCACAATGCATTTACAATTGAAAGGATATTTCTGGGTTCAAGTTAGGAACGAATATACTCACTTACTATTTTTTAGGTAAGGCACAAGGAAAGGGACTAGCTAACCCGTGCCATCATTGTAAAAATCCTACAAATGTCTCATTGGGTTTTTGTTTTGTCTTGCATAGAGCATTCATCATGATGTCACTCTCCATATTATAGGAGTAATGCCTTACAAATTTCTCTACTAGTGCGGACCATGTTGTAATGGAGCCCTTAGGTATGATATAAAACCATTCGAATCCCACAGCTCTTAGGCTACGAGGAAACAGTCGTATCAGGAAATTATCGTTATACATGACTTCTTGGAAATCCATGTAAAAGTATTTTATATGATCATGAGGATCACTTTTGCACTTATAATTATCAAACTTTGGAATAGTGAAATGTTTCGGGAAAGGTTGTTGTAGCATGTCCTTATTGAAGGGGTAAGGACATAGTTCTTCATATGAATATTTTCTATTTTGGCTTACATTTCCCTGTTGTAATGTTGTGAGCATATCTTTCATAGATTTTAATTCATCCTTAATGAGTTACTCTTTAGTAGGTGATATTGACCTTTGATCCTGAGTTGCTTTAAAGGTATAGTCTATATGCGGATCAGATTGAAACTCGTTAAGTTTTTTTTTCTTTGTCTTTACCTATGTTTCTTTTTGAAGAGCCTAGGTTCGCTAATTTCTTACTCAACTTCAAGATCTGTTTTTGGAGGATCTCCTCCTCAACTAAGGGATCATCTTCTTCATCAGATTTCAGAGGAGGGGAGGCCTTCCGCTCAGTTTTCACTTTACACAAAGCCTTAAAGTGAGGTCTACATGATGTTTCACCTTCGAAAGTGGCCTTATGTTTCCCAGAAGTTGATGCATATCCCACATCGAAAGGATTATCTGTGTCTAAGACAAATCTTTTCTCTCCCAAGTTAGGGTTAACGACCTTTATTTCTTCTTAGCACTCATGCAGAAGTTTAGCTCCTAACGTCAAGACTCTTGCGAGTACTTGATCTTTGTTATAATATAAGAGCTCTTCAAATTTGTTTAGGTATAACCTTTGTTGTTCTTCTGAAGAGTCTAACTCTTCTCCACTATGATCGATTAACATCTCTATATATTTGACTTGAGAGAAGCGCGGTCCTAAATTATGACCACTGAATGGGAATGTGTTGAAAGGGTTTTCTCCCATGTGCTACTCATTTAATTTGGCTGCCATTTTTATGTTTTTAGGCATCACTAGCAGACGTCTTTATGTAGCTAGGGTAACCCTTAAGTGTATGGTTTTCTACAAGCCATTTAAGGGGATGTCAAAATTATACCACATTGTATCGTAGATGTAATTTTATGCAATAATTGTTATCAAGAAACATTCATATGCACATCTAATATTATGATTCAGTCAATTTGTTATTTCCAAGCCTATATCCTAAGATAACGACAAAGATGTACCAATATGTAAGTCAATTTGGAACCCCAACAAGCTCTAAGCACTGACGTGATGCTGTCACAGTCCCTTGACAAGGTATACTTAAAACTAGTTTGAATATTGATGAAAGCCAAACCTTCTAAAAAATGGAAGTCGTGAATAGATATAGCATAATAACGTCACCGTGATACATTAACCAAGCAAGCAAGGTGTTGGCACCATGGTAACTTTATTATGATATATGTAAAGCGTTATCAATACTCTTCAAGAATATTAAGATGACATAGAGAGTGAAACCAATTAATAAGTATAAAAAGGAGTTTTCAATCATGTGAGCAATGTAACCGCACAATAAGGGGACTTATATTGTTTCCTTACAAAAATGAGAATATGATGTAATTACCGAGATTGTACGTCTAAGACGCAAACAAGACTATTAACTCAAGAAGAGACAAAAGATGAATTGAATACAAAGTGGTGAAGATGATCTTGAAATCAAGATGGTAGGACCTTTATCAATTATGCGAAAAGTGTAACCACGCACTTTAGACATTTAACAACCTAGCCGTAAACATGAATGGGCGTAAACGGACAAAAAAATGACAAATACTATCTCTGATAAAAACGCATGATGTATGCACCTTTCTCACCCCAAATAATGGGCGGTGAGAATGTAAGGGTACTGATCAAAAGATGGACACAAGCTAAGTAACAATTAGGCAGAGCTTTACCTCGTCCGAAGACAAGAATAAAACTAAGTGAAAGTGGGACATAGCTTAGGTCTGTGATGAAAAGACACTCAGTTCAAACTCGCAAGGGTTCTTTTCCATACCTCAACAAACAAGGTTTAGATTCCAGATGAACCGTCACTTTGTGATGGTTTGACACAATAAGGACTAGTAAAGTGGGCTCCTTGACAAAATGGATTCCTTAACAAGTTCTCTCAACTAGGTGTTACAAGGTTTTCTAAGAGTGAGGCACGATTTACCCAAAACGTTGTAATGACTATTTTGGGAGTATCTCAGCTTTATCCCCTTTTAAATACACTGGGTAATGAATGCATCCATCATGTACTTTTACTAAGGTCGCGATACGGAAAACTTGCAACTCTAACTCACAAGGTGTACTAGTCAAGAGGGTAAGCGGAATGCTTCCTGTTTCATCCATGAGGTCACATAGTGGTGGAATACTTTAGGGTTCCTGGCACCACCCCCATTGTTATAGCTTAAGGTGTTATGCCAAAGGGTTTATGTCCCAGTTGAGTGGATAGGGACGTACCCTTTTCTGAAACCTGCAATACAATGTTTTGAATATGGTGTGTTTTTTTATCTTACTTAGCTTAATGTGGTTTTAAGTAGCACCGCATTTGGCAACCTGTAAGAAACGTGTGTATTAGGGGGTTTGTATTTTTTCTTAGCTCCTCCTTTATTTGACAATTGATAGGTCCTATAGACAACAAGTTTCAGTAATTTTCCAATTCATAGGTTGATGTTTAAGACAGAGAATTTTTCACTTTGCTTTTGATTCCTAAGATCGCCAAAAGGCGTAAAGGAAGAGCATACACAACGTGAAAAATTCCACTGAAATTACATGAAATTTTTACTTCAACCTTTATAAAACAAGTGTTTTTTATATGAGTTTTGTATTGGTGTTTTTGATCTCTAAGATCGTCTTGGAAGAAGCGAGGAGAGAGCATACACACTTCTACAAAAACTAATTCTAAGTCACAAACAAAAAAACACTTCTAATTTATGCAAACTAAAACATTTAAGAAAGAACCCTGTATTTCCAATTAGTAATCCTAAAAACCTGCAGTGATGGATTAGAAGAAAAAATTTTGCAAACTGTAAAAATTTTCAATTTTTAACACAAACACTTACATTCCTATACTGACACCAGCACCGACAGATACGTGCCCCACCTGACGAGTATGCCTGCAGTCAAAAAAATTAATAAAACCTAATGAAGTAAACACATATGCTCACAATATGATAGATACACGCCTATATTGACATGGACGCTTAGGTTACGATGTGTACGTGCCTAAGCCCAAAAAGAGAACTATAAATTTTTTACACAGTCAGATATTTTACACTTGCGTGGCTAGAGAGACGGATACTCTCCTTAGATGATGGAGATGCGTGCGTGTCCTTGTATGGGTTATTTCTAATTTTTTACATAGTCAGACCATTTACGCCTGTGTGGCCAGAGAGACGTATATGCACCTCAGATGATGGAGATGCATGCACGTCTGTGCAAAGGTTTAGTTTGAAAATGATGGGGACCTTCGATAGGTATGTTCCTAATATGACGGGTACACTGGGGTTTTGACGTGTACGTGCCCCTTATTGGACACCTACGCACACCCTATGAAAAACCTACAAAAAACAAAAAAAATTCAAATTTTTTCAAGAGCAAACAGGTTAGTTGTTAGTCAAAGTGTCATATTTCTATATCAAACTCACAATACATATTTAAATGAAGGTCATTTATCTAGGTTTTAGAAATAAAAATGAGGAAATAACAAGTGATTTGAACAAAAAACTTGAAAATGAGCTTTGAAAAACCTAAAAGACCTCCATTAATGGAGGGTGGACATAAGTGTCCCACTGGGCGTGCCAAATGTGTCCAATGAAAATTTGTAAAAGCCATGGATTTGGGCTAAGAATCTCTAAAGAAACCCCAAAGGTTTTTAACAATCTGATTAATGGACCATGTGATAAGAAATGAGCAAGGTTTCCTTATTTGCATACATTAATTTGAAATAAACATGCAAACTAAGAAAATGAAGTTAATCTCTATTCTTTGAAAGCTTGAAATAATGAACCTAAGAGGATCTAAGCATTCAGATTATGTGTTTAAGAGAAAGAGATCTCCCCATTAATGTCTTCAAGGCCAATGGATCTTCCCTTTTACTCTATGTTAATGGTATGAAAATACAAGATCAAATGCTTTTAGCTCAAATGAAAGAAGATGAAACACAAACTAAAGCCTAAACAAATTGCTATAATTTGTGCTAGGAAGAAGAGAGAATTCTCAGGAAATGAGGGAGGGGGTATAGCCCTATTTATAGTCTTTGGTTTGGAAGAAAAGGGAGATTTGGGTGCATGTGGGACAAAGGCTAAAGTCCAAATAGAACTTTAGCAAGTAAAAGTGTGATTTGACTATGTTATGGGGTAATTGTTAGAGTATGTATTTACCTTAGCTCATGTTCACCTAGGTACTTTGTTTACCTTTATTGTATTTATCTTCACCCACTCATGTGTGTGGATATTTCTTTTATCTTATTTAGATATTAGGAGATATTATCTAGTTGTTAGGTATAGTTCTTTCCTTGATCTATGGTATTGACTAGATCTTTGATGTCTAGTTCTCTCATAAATCTAAGGACTTGACTAGTTCTTTGATGACTAGTTCTTTCCAACATTTATGGCTTGATCTACGACCTTTACTGGCTCTTAGATTGTTATTCCTTTCCTATTTAAGCAAAGCCCATTCTCATTGTATTTCATTGAGTTCCATAATAATATATGATATTATTTCTCATTATCCAAATCCTTAGCCTTTGGTCATATGGTATGTCTGTAAGTTTTATTTTGCAAATAAATTATTTGTGTCATATGAAGGCTTAAAGCTTATGATTCCTACTAGTAGGTGCTTAACTTCAGCCCCCTTTAATTTTATTTGTGTGGTGAAGGAAACAACAATTTATTCTATTTTAAAGGCAACTAAAATAAATAACAAAGGCAACTAAAATAAATAACAAAATAATAAAAAGCTTGTAACCTTTGATCGGTAACTCGGTTTTGAGTGTCGTTTTTTGCAAAAGTGCTTGTTTTTTCATGCTCTTTCCATTGGAAATATTTATTTTGAGACTTACACTATAATTATAAAGTTCCAAATATCGAGGAGTGTTGTAATCAATTGTGAATGCAATTTCGGCTGAGCCCGACATCCTAAATTTTTTGGGAGTTGCAGTTTGTACCTATCATGGTTTCTAATAATGATATGCTTTTCTCTAAAGTATGTGGACTTCAAGAGGATATTGTAAAATTTGTGGAAGAAAATAGATCGCTCAAGAAGTGAAATTCTCTTCTTCAATCACTCATTCACGATAAGGATACAATAATACACTCCCTACAGAACAAACTTGCTAGCCTAAATCATCACCATCATATTGTGGACAACCATATCCATGTTCCTAGTCCACTTGCAGTTGTTTCTCTTGTACCCACTGACATTGATCTGCCAGTCTTTGAGCCTGAACCCGCTTTTGATGCTTCTAAACCTGTGAGGCTTGTTACTACATGTTCTTCCACATATGTGCCTATTATAGTACCTCAGTTGCATGGCTTTTTTGGGAAGCATACCACTGCATTTAGTTCTCACATGCTCCATGTTATGGGTCTCACTAGTGAAGACATTGGAAAACATTCACAAGGTATTATTTCCTCTATTCCACATGTGAAGTAGAATTCTCATCATGACATTGGTTTTCGAGCAGATACATCATTGGGATCACACATTGACAGAGCTAATTTTTTGGTTCACTCAAATCTTTCTGAGTATCATGAGAAACACATGAGTTCTGCACCTTCACTCAGGCTTGAGAAACCTAAGATTTCAGTTGTCAGACATGATCAACCTGCACACATTCTGATGATCTTTTACATGCACCCATTATGCATTTTACACCAAGTCATATGCAGGAATCTTCTTCATCCATCCTTGTTGATTTGGGGTGGATATCTGATCACTCATGGCGGTGACATAGGCATTTGTTGAGAGGACTCTATAGGCATGGCTCCTCCACCATTCAGCCTCTTGCTCCATTTTCTATACCTTTTGCATTGTGATGCTTCTTATTTTGAGCATTTTTCTTTAGTAGGTGTAGTGTATCTCTCTTGTTTGTTGAGAGATTTTGTATCTGTATTTTTGACACTTTTGGCATGTTGATAGTATCTCTTATGGGGGATATATTCTGGTGAAGTCTAGTTTTATTTTGTCAGTGTTTGAGTAGTTGATTTTGGGTAACTCATACAGATTTGTAGCGTCACTCCACCCATTCAGCAATATGGGAGGGTGTGGTGTTGGTCCTGCTTCTTTAGGTTTCATTTCCTTGCCTTGTTACCTTGGCTTTTCTTGGATTGTGACACTCTGGAGTTTGTGTCCTTACCTTATTGCTTTGGTTATTATTCATGGATCATGGCACACCTATTTGAAGTAGTTGATCGAATTATGTTTGGTGTTTTTTTTCACTTTCAACATCACTCCGTTGAAAGTCTCCTTATATGGAGCTATTCTGGTGGAGCCCAATGCCAGTTATTTTTGAGTTTTATGATCGAGCAGTGGATTCAGACTACACTACACACCAAAATTCTTCAGCATTGTACGAGTTTTTTGAGTCAAGCTTCTTGGGATGCCTTGGAGTGGGTCTTTACTCTCTTTACTTTGTTGTTACTAGTTTTGGGTACCTTGCAGTCTCCCTTTTTTCCCAGTTATTGCACATGAGTACCTCATCAGGCCTAGTTACCGGGACTCATACTGTGGACATGCCACATCTATTTTGGCCCCTAGCTTCACTTGAGGGGGGTGTTAGAGTAGGTATTTACCTTAGCTCATGTTCACCTAGGTACTTTATTTACCTTTATTGTATCTATCCTCACCACTTATGTGTGTGGATATTTCTTTTATCTTATTTAGATATTAGGAGATATTATCTAGTTGTTAGGTATAGTTCTTTCTTTGATCTATGGTATTGACTAGAACCTTGATGTCTAGTTCTCCCATAAATCTATGGACTTGACTAGTTCTTTGAAGACTAGTTCTTTCCAAGATTTATGGCTTGATCTACAACCTTGACTAGTTCTTAGATTGTTATTCCTTGCCTATTTAAGTAAGGACCATTCTCATTGTATTTCATTGAGTTCCATAATAATATATGATATTGTTTCTCATTTGTTTACAAAGGTTTTATGTAAAGTTATTCTGGTGAATTGCTTTCATCTTATAGATCATGGTGTTTGATTAGCATCTGTGTTCTTGGCTTGGTACAATCTGTTTATCGTTCCTTTCAGTAATTAACCTAGGTTAGACTAATTAATCTCTCTTAGAGAATAATTAGGGTTTTGGAAGGGTTATGAAGGGCTTAATCCATCCAACGAAGTGGATTTCTTTTCAAGGGAGATAATAGAAGCAAGCTAGAAGAGAATAAGAAGCTAATGTAGTTAGAACGAGGATATAATTACCTATTTAAATGGTTTATAAGTGAAAATATGACCAAAAGGGTGTCGTAGGAAGGGAGTTAGATAGGCCTAACTGGTGGTGTGTCGTCAATTTTCAAAAGGAAGAAGCATTAGTGCACCATTAGAAATAATAGTGTATTGATCAAACTACAGGTGTCTACATAGTCCATTATGTCCTCCAACCTCTGAATGTTAGTTTACCATTCAAATTAGGTAAGAAGACATACCTTGGATCAATGGAATTGATCCAAGGATTTGTTAATAAAAAGAGATAAGTTTGCAAACTTCATTACCAGATTACAACTTATCTATCAGAAGTAAAAATAGAATTTTTGCAAGCAATATCAATTCAGCCTAATGAATACAAGAGTAGAAATGACTCATCCTCGGAAAGCATGATTTTTAAAAATCAAAGGAACACTCCTTATCCAGAAAAATCACATGTCAACACTTACAATGCAAAAGAGGAAATATAACATTTTGTCAAATATGTTACATGCTTCCCTCCTAAAATAATCATCATCCCGATGATTATCTCCTTAAAACAATTTACATCTAGGACAATCATTTTATTAGCTTTCTTTTCATATGTTCAAAACATATCAGAATTTTAAAATTCCCAAAACAAACAGCACTTACTTAGTTGTTTATTTTAAACAATGAAATATCTACCCAAAAATGGCAGGTTTATTGTCATAAAAGAGTTAAATCACAAATTTTATCAGTCAACAGAATCAATTCTATTCAAATAAGTATGGAAAATCATTTTTCATATCTTCCATATTTTCCCAGGTTACAGTTTCTTCATTAAACTGGTCCCACTAGACCTTACATTGACTTATTTCATGATTTCTTAAGTGCAACTGGTGAGTTTCTAGCACTCGCAAGGGTTTAACAACAATTATTCCTATGTCTTGGACCTACAAGGAATTCCAATTTAACACGTGATAAATCTGAAACGTATTTCTTAAGAAAAGAAATATGGAAAACATCATGCATTCATGACAAAGAAGGAGGTAATGCTAAACAATAAGGTACAAGTTTGATTACTTCAACTATTTCAAAAGGTCCCACATAATGAGGTGATAACTTGGCAGCCTTTCCAAACGTTATAGAAATCTTTTTCGGTTTAACTCGAAGAAAGACCTTCTCACCAAGTGTAAATTTCCTATCAACCCGCTTCAAGTCAGCATAACTCTTTTTTCTATCTATTGCTTCCTTCAAGCATTCACAAATCATTTTAACTTGTTGTTCCATTTCTGTAAGGATTTCAGGTCTAATTACCTCTCTATCCTCAATGTTGTCCCAACTAACAAGGGTTCTGCATTTTCTTTCGTATAATGCTTCAAAAGGTGTCATCTTAAGAGAGGCATGATATGTGTTATTGTATGAAAAATCAATTAATGGAAGGTACTCTTCCCATTTATAATGTTGATCCATGTAATACATTTGTAACATATCCTCTAAAACTTGATTAACTCTTTCAGTTTGTCCATCCATTTCCGAATGATATGCATAACTGAAATTTAGCTTAGTTTCTAGAGTTGTGTTAAGTGTTTGCCAAAATCTTGAAGTCATTCTAGGATATATATTAGATATGATTAATTCAGGTACTCCATGTAATCTGAAAATATCATGTACAAACCTTTTTGCTAAAACAGGTGAATCATCTTTAAGATTACCAGTAATAAAATGTGCCACTTTTGTTAGTTTATCCACAACAACCAAAATAACATCATGTTTATTTCTTGACATATGCAACCGTTGTACAAAATTCATGCTTATTACTTGCCATTTGTACTACAGTATGCTGTGAGGATACAATAAAATCACTGGATGTATATGTTCAGCTTTAACATGTTGACATTCTAAGCAATGTGTCACAAAATCAATAACGTCATTTTTCATCCCTTTCCAGAAATATTGTTGTTTTATATCAGTAAGCATCTTTGTAATACTAGGGTGTTGAGAAAAAGGTGAATTGTGAAATTCTAATAAAAATTTCTTTCTTAAATCATTTAGCGAAAGTATGTATACTTTATTTTCAAATCATAAGATTCCTTCGTTATCGAAGTGAAAACCTTTATATCTCACATCATTTGGTTCTGTAGCAAGTGTTGTTTTTACTCGCTGAAAATAAGAATCAGATTCCATAACACTTTTTACTTCATCCTTAAATTGAGTTATTAATGTTATAAGAGAAGAAATGTGTTTCCTATGACTTAGATCATCAGCTACCCTATTTTCCTTACCTTTAATGTAACCTATGTCAAAATCGTATTGAGACAAAAACTCTAACCATCTTCGTTGTCTTGCATTCAAATTTGGCTGAGTGAAAATATACTTTAACCCAAGATGATCAGTTTTTAATTCAAAAGGTTTACCAAGCAGATAATTCCTCCAAACTTGAAGTGCATGAACAATAGCAGCAAGCTCTAAATCATGTGGAGCATAATTCAACCCATGTAACTTAAGTTTTCTACTTTCATAAGTTGTGATATGATCATTTTGTAACAAAATACCTCCAAGACCTTCCCTAGATGCATCCGTTACAAAAGTAAAGTCTCCATTAGGGTCAGGTACAGCTAAAATAGGTGCTAAAGTTAACTGATCCTTCAAATTTTTAAATGCAGATTCACATTTCTCATTACAAACAAATTTCTTATCCTTTTTTGCAATGAAATTATTGGTTCAGAAACCTTAGAAAAATCCTTTACAAATTTCCTATAGTAACCAGCGAGACCCATGAAGCTTCTAACTTCATGTACATTCTTTGGTGTAGGCCACTCAGTTATAGCTACTATTTTAGAAGGATCTATAGAAATTCCATTCTTATTTATAACATGACCCAAATAGTGAACTTTTGTGTCATAGATAGAACATTTAGATAGCTTACCATATAACCGTCTCTGTCTCAAATTTTGCAAAAATATCTTCAAATTCTCATAGTGTTCCTCAATACTTTTAGAATATATGCTAATGTCATCCAAGAATACAAGCACAAATTTGTCCAAGTATTCTTGAAAAATAAATTCATTAAACTCGTAAAAGTTGCAGGTGTATTTGTTAATCCAAAGGGTAAAACGGTGAACTCATAATGTCCATACCTTGTTCTAAAAGTTATTTTATGAATTTCCTCATCCTTAATCCATAATTCATGATATCTAGATCAAAGATCTATCTTAGAATATACCAATGCTCCATGCATCTGATCAAATAAATCATCAATTCTAGGGAGTGGATATCTTTTCTTAATTTTTGTTTTGTTTAACATTTTGTAATCAATACACAATTTAAGTGTTCCATATTTATTTTTCACAAAGATTACTGTTGCTCCCCAAGGTGAAACTCTCAATATAATCAAACCCTTAGACAAAATTTCTTGTAAATATGCCTTAAGCTCTACCAATTCAATAGTAGTCATTTGGTATGGTGCCTTAGAAATAGGCTCGGTTCCAGGCTTGATTTCAATTGTGAAATCAAATTCTCTTTTGGGTGGAAGACATGGTAACTCTTCCAGAAACACATCACTATAGTTTTGTAATAGCGGATAACATTCCATGAAATCATTGTTTTCCTCAGCAGATTTTGAAATTTTTACTGCATATAAGGTACATCCTTGATTTTTGGCCTTTTTAAGTTTCATAGATGATAGTTTCCTAACTTAAATTTCACGTTTCACACCCTGAATCTCTAATGTTTTCTGCAGGTCATCTAAACAACTAATATGTTTTTCAAAATAGTCCACTTTTACTTTATGCTCGACTAACCAATTAACACCTATGATTACATCATAAGACCCCAAAGGAGCAACATAAAGATCTACTCTGGTGGAAAAACTAGGTAAGTCAAGGACTGCCCCAAAAAGACGCATACTAACTATATGAACAACATTATTTCCATAATGTACAGTCCATGTTTTATCCAATTTTCTAGCTTTTATTTTTAGTTTCGATGCTATTTTACTAGAAATAAAACATTTTATAGCTCATGTATCAAAAATAATAGTTAAAGGTATGTCAAATAACTTACCCGAAACTTCTATGGGTGTGACTTACTTTTCAACTTGTTTGTTAGCTATTGCAGCATGTATCTTGTGCTGATGATTATGATTATCCTTTTTCAAAGGACATTGGTTTATGTAATGATCTTTTCCATAGTTATAACAGCCTCCTACAGGTCCCTTTTTAGGCTCAGATTTATTTCCAGCCTTAAAGTTATCATTTTGACCTCCATAGGCTATCCATTATTATTATTCTTGAACAAAGTTGTTTCGTGCATTTCTAGAAGACTTATTTGTTGTTGTTTTCTTATTATTATCAGTTGAAAACTTACTTTTCATACCAAACTTCTTCCATGGTCCTTTCTTAGGTGCAAGAGATGATGAAGAGGAGTTTGGAACTTTCTTTCTTACCTCTTCCTTGTGAGCAGAAATTTCCTTTAATTTTGTTCCTGCCTTATGGATTTTTCAACAACTCCTTCCATAGTGGTTGGGCTGTGAACATCCACCTCTCCTCCTATAATTCAATTTTGAATTTCCCATATCCTGAACTTCTCTTCAGTTTGATACTGAGGTACATACTTAAGAAGTTTAGTAAACCACTCCCAGTACTCAGTTACAGTTAACTTTCCTTGGGCTAAGTTCTGAAATTCAGTCATTTTCTGATCATAATAAAGTTGTGGCAGCCATCGTTGCCTAAAATAAATTTTAAATTGATCCCAAGTAATATTAGTTTCATCAATATTCAGCTCAACCTTACGGTTGTCCCACCATGAAGATGCTTCATGGGAAAGTTGATATGCTCCCCATATTGCCTTTGTTTCTTTTGAGAAGTTCCTTATTGTAAAGTACTTCTCCATTTCACGGAGCCAATTCTCAGCTCCATCTCCTAATGTGGCACCATCAAACTTAGGATGGACTTATCCTTTTTATATCATTAGTGAGTTTTGCTTCCAGCCTAGCCTTTTTGTTTTCTCGACTAATCAGGTATGTTCACATTATTATTATCAACACCCAAATTGGCGTTGTCCTCGGGAGGTGGCTGATTATTATTACCAGCATCTTCTTCCTCCTCATTTCCCATTACTTGTTGTTCAAGTACAGCCAAACGATATCTTGTGTCCAACAAGGAAGTAAGGATCTCATCATTTTTTGGGTAGTTTTTGCTTCTTCACCAGGTGGTGGATTATTTGCAACATTTCCTCTTGTTCTAACCATTTTCTATTAACAAGAAATTTAAGTTTTATTATATTATGGACACAATAGGTCCAAGAGCTGCAACCTTCAGCTCTGATACCAAGATGTAACATTCCCATTTTAAGACTTTAGAAACAAGGGATTTTTTTACACAATGTTCTCTATTCTAAATAAAACATAATTTAGAACACACATTCCATGCCAATCAATCTCATAACAGATAACCATATGAAGTTGTAAATGACTCAGTAAACTATCAATCTCTCATTTCATGACTAGGTTTCTAACTGATCTCTCATGTTTGTCTTTAAGTATTGAATACTTTAAGTATACTATGTATACTTGGTTTTCTTACCCTATTCTGGGTACTGAGTGATTTGTTTAAAAGAACCTATCTGAATATTTGTTACCAATATTCATTGAAATCATGTTCCTTAAACTAGGCGACATAGGACAATGCAACCAATAGCTTGCGATACTTTGGCCAAATATTTCCAACATACTGTTCATGTTACTATTCCTAGATGACATACTCGTCTAATTGGAATATGTCCTTCACCTCACTCATCTGTTATCTAGAATGGTCTTTACTGACTTCTGTTAGTCCACTTGTCCAAGGTTTGACCCTAGCCCAGATTAGTGACATAATTTGGTATAGGGATCCACTCACGATGACTTAGGGTATATGGGCATACTCATTTGACCTAAGTTGAATGAATGTGCCTGGTTACCCTAAGTCATAGTGCATTACTTCCTATGCTAAATCATATTGCTAATCCTGACCTAGATGGAAACTAAGTTCAAGTCCAGATTTGAGTAGATCTAGATGAACCAACGCTGAAGGGTGTTGCAACATGTCAACTGCAACATTGTATCCTCGTGAAGACCCAAGTCTTCACAAAGGTACATTTCTACAGTTGGCATGTGCCAACATCTGTCAGAACCACTTCATCATGATGTACACACCTCAAGGAGGTCATTTCCCTTAATTAACTTAGAATTAAGATTCAATTTACAACAACCTTGCAAAACCCTAAATCCAACATTCCTTAAGTTCTTTATCCATATTTGGGTTGTTTATAAATTAAATAACTTCAATATCTCATGATTGCCTTAGTGTTCATTAACTTTAGCTTATCAAGCAGTTATTCGAAAACAGAACAACATACATCATAAGGTTTGCTTAATGTAATTCAATCGTTCGAAGGAGGTGTATGAACCAAAATAGGTTCTATTAAAATAGACCTCATAGGAATGAAGTCTAAATGGTTTATGGACACACACACCATTCATTTGTCTTACATACTTTTGAGAGGAGAATAATCTTCCTCTTTACATTTAAGTGTTAGGGTTCATATACCCTCTTTCCTTTCACACTCCTTATAACTTTTAAATGCATGCTCATTTAACATCCCTTAATAAACCATACTAGTTTAGGAAAAGAACATCAATACCTACAACTTATCAAGTTGCATTCCAGTAAGGGAAATTGCACTATTTCCCATTCATTCATTTCATTAAATGACAAAAGAGTAAGGATCCAATCAGTTAAGAACAATAACAACAAGATAGGATTACAAATTTCCTTCATAGTAATGAACAAGAGAATTTACACAGTTGAAGTAAACTTCAAACTTTTCAATTCATCATGATTAAATACACATTTTACAAGACTATGCATTTCAGACATATTGCATGTCAAACAACATCAAGATCAATAAGGAATACAACTTTTCTTCTTTCAATACTTCTAAACAATAAATCAGAATTCTCTATCTAAGATCCAGACTTTTAATCAACCAATACATCATATTAGTCATTTCCTTCCTTTATCACTTACGAAGTCCATCTCTGCAAAAATTGCTAGCACGGGTTAGTTCATTGAACTGAGCATGATAAGCACTAAGCATTAAAATGAAGTGCCTTCAAATAACTATTTCATTAAAACAACTCTGCTTTTATGAAACAACAAGAGTAAGCAGGAAAATCCTTCATAAGTAATAACAATTATAAAAGAAGCATAATTACTCAATCTGAATTAAATTATAAGAAAAGGATCTTAGCATAATCAACAAACTACAACATCATATCAGATAAGTAATATCCCATACAATTACTTATCTATGCCAAATAAAAGTTCCTACCAATTAATTCTTTCATAATTCTATCTGAATTTGAAATTCAGAGTTAACTTCATTACATAAACAAAGAGAGTTAATTTCAGAAGTAAATACCTTCTATATCCACTTACCAAGTTTCATGAAAAGACATGTACAACCAAGTTTGTTACAACATCGTAAAGACTTTTAGGATGATTCATCTAATATCTTATACAATAAGAGAATCACATTTCAGATGTGGCATCCTAATTCTAGGTTTGATACATTGCCTAGGTTCACAGATAGGCCTCATGTTAACATTAGACAAGTATTCACTCAGTAACAGTGTATCACTTCAATCAACTATAACAATATTTAATTCCTTAAATACAAGATAAGCGGAGAAGTAAGTAGTAACAACTACTACCCATTTACTTTAATAAAAGTAATACATTTGAGTCAATGGAACCTACTACAAGGTTATATAAAGGAAGGAAGAACAACTGAAATAAACTATCTAAAACTTCCTTTACCTTTCGGTTAACCCGCATTCTCTTATTCATCTCAGAAAAGAAGAATCAACATCTAACTCCTACAGTTTCCAAACAAGGACAATGGAGAAACTTACCTCTGAGAGTGATAGAGGAAGGAGTTATGCATTAGAAGGGATTTCCAATATTCATTCCAAAATATAAAGGTAGTAAAAGGACTAGTACAGACCATTCACAATACCCACAATTCTTTCAAAAGATAGAAATCATGGTACAAAAGATACATAACTGAATACATATATAATTGTATCATTCAAGTCAGCCTACAAAGTGATTCACCTTCCAAGAAACAACAACAGTTATTGAGATGCTTAATTCATTCTAAGAAGGATGCGTGAAACAAGCATAGAATGAACCCTTATCAAAACTAACAATCCAAGAGTCGATAATCCATTCAATGAATCTCCATGAAGTTACAACAGTCAGATCATAATATGTTATACTAACAATTTACCAAGTAGTTTCCCATCTCGGGAGTGAGTAGGTTTACATCAACCAACCTAGTTCCTAAAAGTGACAAGGATAGAAATATTGACCTTAAGAAATTCAAATAGAGCTAAGAAATATGGTCACAAAATGACCTATGAGAAATATGACTTCCAAAGTATTTTCAAACAACATAACTTCAATATATACCAACAGCTCAACTTCCAAAATATCATAGGAAGGTTCAAAAAAAGGTGATCAGAAGAGAAGACTTCATCTAATGTTGTTTCCACAATAACATTCCAAAACCCAACAACCCATAAATTATTTCACAGAGTTTTAGAAGAGAGAGAGAAAACCATTACCAAATGATAGGGTTTACATCAAACTTTCCTTCTTGTTTCCTCTCGAGCTCAAACCGTAAACAGTAAGCCCAAACACCATTACCTACTTAGCTTCATTAAGTACAAGGTTCAAAAAAGTGGAGGTTTTATACAGTTCAAAACAAGAACAAGTTACTCCTTCACGGTTTTATACAAGTTGAGTACAAGAATACAGAAAAATCCATAATTCCTCATTCACCCATTAACCGTATTAAAAACCAGTTTGAGTTCACACTTGAAATCATAGTATACTAATACAGTCCCAAAAGGGGAGTATTTAACTTTCAACAAAATGAGATACGTCATGGAAGGGTATTATTTTACCTTCAAAGAAGACAATCAAAGGCATCTAGTTTGAACAAATCAGATTTACACAGTACAGTCAAAACACGTTACCCATTCCTTACTTCCATACAAGTTTGAACTTATCCATCACATAGCAAATCATTTATCACATGAATATGCATAGAAGCTACAGTACTTTTTCATAATAGAGAATCAACAGAAAAGGATGAAGTTCTTGTTATCTACAACCAAAAACAACAACTCCGTTGTTACCTTATCAACTTCATAACTATAAACCATTCTAGGCAGACAAGCTGAATCACACAAGTTCAACTTGACTCATTCAAAAAGAGTTTTCATGGCATGATTTACCATTAACCCACTCAGGGAGATAACCCATTAACAATATTTTTAAACAAGATTCACCAATCAGAAAAATATAGAAAAAGTATTCAAGCAAGAATCCCAATATCCATCACAAACAACTACTCATTTTTACAAGAGAAAAGTTATTTTAATGAGACATTTAGAGAAAAGCAAGCAATCTTAATGGATAGGGCCTATCATGCCTGATAGTGCTTCTGTCGGTTCGAAGAAGATTTCCAGCCGAGCCTCCAAAACTTCTTCTTCTCCAAATGAGATCAACAACCAAATACCTCTTTCTCAATTGTCTCAAATACTTCCCTTGAATCGAAAAATAGACCAAGGGAATAAAAAATAGCCACAAATTGAAAGTAGAACTTTGGTTCGAAGAACCAGATAGCTCCATGTAGAGAAAAAATTAGAGAGCATGAATGACCAAACAACCTCCAACAAATCCACCCACATGGTTTCCAAGGTAGTTTTCTCACCAAAAATGAGGTTCATAAATGCCATTAATTCCCAAACTCCTGCCTATCTCTCCATGCCACCACCATCCAAAATTGGTGAATCCTAATTCAATTTTGCATGCATTACTAAACTTTAGTGATGAATCCATGTAGACTTCCTCTAATTTACATGCCTCTACCTAAACTGGAAGTACGTTGTCCATTTATTTCAAAAATCAAATCAAATTAATAACTTAGGAACCGTCGCCAAGCTTCCACTTTTCCATACAACCCTTAGGTCCCTTTCCAATACTTCATTAGTTTAGGATAGATACCATTAGCTTAGAATATGACCATAGGATAGTTTAGAAGTATTTACCATAGGTTTTCAACATTACAATAGGTAAATTTCCATCCTAGGATAGGTCATACTTCACAACAATTTAGTATTAGGTGTAAGGTTAGAAATAGACCTAGCATCACCTTAGGTTATTCCCCCACATCCCAACTTAGAACATGCAACTTAAGATAGGATGTTATCCCGAATAAAGTAGACATAGATAGAAAATAGGTACCTTTACCTTAGTTTAGAATCCTATTAGGATAGATCTCATAGGTCTAGGACTTATATTTTTCCTCAATAGTCCTGAAGCAGGTCTCATTCCACTTAACACTGTTAAGCATCCTAAAGAGATCAATCAAAAATGATCTGAGCACATAACATACAACAGAATGCAGGCACGATCTTTCAAGAAGATAAAAGAATTTGTAAACATACAAGAGTTCAGTCCATTATGTCCTCCAACCTCTGAATGTCATTTTACCATTTAGATCAGGTAAGAATATTTAAAACATACCTTGGATCAATGGAATTGATCCAAGGATTTGTTAATAAAAAGAGATAAGTTTGCAAACTTCATTACCAGATTACAACTTATCTATCAGAAGAAAAAATGGATTCTTTGCAAGAAATATCATTTCAGCCTAATGAATCCAAGAGCAGAAATGACTCATCCATGGCAAGCATGATTTCCAAAAATCAAAGGAACACTCCTTTGAAATTTTATTTTGATACTCATTCCAATAAGAATTTTTTTTTACTTCAAGACAAATCACGAGGATTGAAAATAGTTACAAAATCCTCTAATGTGGGACACGTGTTCTAGCTTGATTTTGTCCATAGAGATGATCAAGCACTCATGGCTAGGAACTCTACCTCTATCCAATTGTGGCATTAATCATAAGACTTGGCCATGTTAGTTTCAAGTATCTTGAAACCACATCACCACCGGTAGGATATGGTAAAAGGATTTTCCATATCTACAGAAGGATATAGATAAGTGTCATCACTACCATAGCAGGAAACAAACACATAGCTTCATTTCCAGAAGAGTAACCTATCGAGCTCATGATAAGCTTGATATGGGTTCATACCGATCTTTTAGTCTGATGCAACTGATTCATTCTGGATTTCAATACTTCATGCTTTGTGTTGATGACTATTTCGAGAAAACTGTGGATATATCGTCTTCGTAAGAAAAGTGAAGCTTTTGAGAATTTTAAGAAAGTTCAAAGTGGCTATTGAGAATGATACTAGTCGTCACCTCAAAACTCTCTGCTTATAGACAAGGGAGGGAATTCACCCAGTAAGGAGTTCAAATCCTACCTATAAGCTCATGGATTCGTCAAAAAAAATTCCTCAATCCATAGCGAATGGTGTGTTGAGATAATAAAATCGTACTATCATGGAAATGGTGCATTGCATGATCAATGGATTTGGAATAGCGAAGACATTTGGAAGACATAAAGAAAGAATAGTAAGATGGTTGTATATTTATTGAATAAGATTGCCCATAGTTTTCTGATGGCGTAAGTAATTTCATAGAAGATGGTCAAATTAGAAATATCATTCAGCCTAAAGAAGCCAAGAGCATACATGGACTCATCCATGCAAGCATGATTTCCAAAAAATCAAAGAAAAACTTCATTATCCAGAAAAAATCAATGTCAACATTTGCAATGCAAAGAGGAAAGATAACATTTGTCAAGATGTTACATATCTACCCTGGTCACCCAATTTTAGATTATCCAATGTACTCTATGTCCCTGGTGAAAATAATTGACTATTAGTCAGTCAACTCCTAGATACAAATTTGAAATTTTATTTTTGATACTATTCCAATAAGAATTTTTTTTACTTCAAGACAAATCACGAGGAGTGAAAATAGTTACAAAATCCTCTAATGTGGGGACACGTGTTCTAGCTTGATTTTGTCCATAGAGATGATCAAGCACTCATGGCTAGGAACTCTACCTCTATACAATTGTGGCATCAAAGACTTGGCCATGTTAGTTTCAAGTATCTTGAAACACATCACCGGTAGGATATGGTAAAAGGATTTTCATATCTACAGAAGGATATAGATAAGTGTCATCACTACCTAGCAGGAAAACAACACATAGCTTCATTCCAGAAGAGTACCTATCGAGCTCATGATAAGCTTGATATGGTTCATACCGATCTTTTTAGTCTGATGCAACTGATTCATTCTGGATTTCAATACTTCATGCTTTGTGTTGATGACTATTCGAGAAAACTGTGGATATATCGTCTTCGTAAGAAAGTGAGCTTTTTGAGAATTTTAAGAAGTTCAAAGTGGCTATTGAGAATGATACTAGTCGTCACATCAAAACTCTCTGCTTAGATCAAGGGAGGGAATTCACCAGTAAGGAGTTCAAATCCTACCTATAAGCTCATGGGATTCGTCAAAAAATTCCTCATCCATAGCAGAATGGTGTTGTTGAGATAATAAATCGTACTATCATGGAAATGGTGCATTGCATGATCAATGATTTTGGAATAGCGAAGACATTTTGGGAAGAAATAGTAAAGATGGTTGTATATTTATTGAATAGATTGCCCATAGTTTCTCTTGATGGAGTAATTTCATATGAAGCATGGTCAAATTAGAAACCATCTGTTTCACACCTCAGAGTATTCAGATGTAAAGCAAGCATGCACATACCCAAGTAGAACATAAATAATTTGGATATGAAATCACAAAAAATCATCTTCATTGGTTACATTGAAGAGACCATTGGGTACAGATTGATGGTTCTAAAGACCAGGAAATTCTACACCAATAGAGATGTTGAGTTTTTTAAGAAGAAGGAAGCAAGGACTCCTCCTCTAGACTCACCTGATGTAGATTTTTTACTTATTGTAAAACCTGAAGCTTGTTGGTCCGAAAATCTATCGCGCGGACAGATCTATGGATAGACGAGCCAACAGTGTTGCAGGGCTTAGCCCCTCTTTGAGACAGCAAAGCGAAACTGGTTTATTGCTACTTCTACTAGCAGGAACCTATGCAAGTCTCACAGATTCTGCCTCCGGGGGTTGGGATCTCATCCCAGTAGAGCGTTCTAGGCTGCGAAGAGAAAGGAATAAAGAAGGAGAAGAGAAAGAACAGATCCGAAGGAAGAAAGAAATGAGTTCCAAAGCGGAAGGGTCAGAAGATCTATGCTTTGGGCTTGGTAGTAAACAAAGCCAAACCTACTTGCATAAATAAACAAAGCAATACTGATAAACAAATGATGGAAAAGTAGATATGAATCTAACAGATCAAACACATACAGATCTAACGTAAGAAAGATCTAATGTATAACACAGCTATTGAGCACAAAGTCTGAATAATTGTATTACTGTTCTTCTCTGTTACAAGAAAGCTCAAAGTCTTTCTCTCCTCACTTCTATTTCTATCTGAAAAATGTTCACCCAGAATACGACAAGTATTCTCATATTTATAGAAGATGAGAGAGAGAGAGGGCAAAATGGAGCCAACCACTTATTTACAAGATATTTACAAAATATCCAAAAGTCATGTTGACTTTGACAACTTGGATGGATGACATCATCCCATGATGCAACATGGATGAGGTCATCATTTGTGCCAACACATTTTTAGACATTCGGAAAAGAAAGTCGGAGAAGAGGGAGAAGAAGAAACAGAAGAAGAAGAACAGCTACTCGTCATCATCATCCTGCAGCCGAAAAGGGGTAGCTTGTTTCTGATGCTGCTCAGGTGATGTTATTTGGAACTGAGCGCGGTATTCCAAGAACTTGCTGATCATTGGCCCGAATTGATCCTGTGATGGATCCTGGTGCCGATCACTGATTACTTCGCAAGTTTCCCGCTCTTCTATGAGATTTTCGGGAAGTTTGGAATAATCTTTCTCCACCTCAATCAAGAAACCGATGAAGTCCCTATAAGCCAGTAGGTTATTGATGGATTCGGAGTCGAACGTAACCTCTGGCGCCGTCCCTTGAGAAGCGATCTCCTTAAAGATCTGGATAGTCTCACCAGCTGACTTCAAAGTGAGAGAAGGAGTGAGCAACCTTGGATTCATGGCGAGGATGATTTTCTCCATTTGATGCATTGCATCTAGGGCCTCTTCTTTTACTTTGTCTATCTTTTCTAACACAAATTCCAGCTGATCTATCCTGTAGTCCAGAGTGGACATAGTCTTGTTGAGGGCCCTGGGATGGCTGAAGACACCAAACTTAACGAGATCTTCGACTGAACAGTCGAACATTTGTTGGAAGGTCTCGTGTTGGAGTCTAGCATGATCGAGCTCTTCTGATACTGAGCCCGCCAATACTTGGAGTTCCTTGTTCGCCTTTCCGATATTCAGATATAAACTGACATACTCGGTGATTATTTTCTCACTATCTTTGAGGATTTGGCTCCTCCAAGCAGAAACGGCCATACCTTGCTCGCCGATCTTTGAGTATTCGTTGATTTTCTCCTGACTGAGCAGCTCAGGAGTCTCGGTGGAAGTTGTGGGAGGTGCACTTCCCATCTTCTGTAAGGTCTGAAGCAAGTATTATTCTGCTCCTTCAGTAGCCTTTTTTCTTCTTTGGCTTCTTGAAGCTTTTCACAAAGTGCATTAACCGCCAGAACGAGCTTCCCCCTGGAGACTTTCAGAGGATGTCCCCATTGTGACTTGGGTCACGGTGAAATCTGTCCAAGACAGATCTTCTTTATCTTGAGGGGATTGGGGTAGGCTATTTCCATAACCCTCTCACCTGCAGCGCTCTTGGAAAAGCGTGTAACCGGCTTCTGCTTCTTTGCTCCTTTAGCTGGAATGATCGAAAAGTCCATCGGAGCGATGGGAACTTTTCTCTTTGTTGGCTCAGCTGCTGAGAGATCCAGGCTGGTCCTATAGAAGAAGGACCAGAGACAGAGGGGGCGGCAGCAACGGTAGAGGAGGGGAAGAACGTGGAAACACGTGGCGGCGGCATTGAAAGAATAGCCGCAGAGGTGTCCACGGGAGGAAGGAAACCGCAGCTGCAGAAGGCATAGGAAGGGAAGGGAGCTCGGAGAGGAGGGAAGAAATGGAGGAAGACAAATCACCGAGGGAGGAGAAGATGGACGAAGAGGCAGGAGAAAGGGTAGAAGAAGGGGCGGAGGACACAACCAAGGGGTAGTTGTGTCGGACACCTGAGGAAGGGAAGGAAGAGAAGAAGAAGGGATAGAAGGACCTCTGAAGTTGTAGCAATGCCAACATCCTGGGTGGATGGGCCTTCGGGAACGTCCTCCGTGAACTCTTCTTCCAACGTGATGACTTGTTCTGGTTCCGAGGGAAGAGGGCTTTCAGGGGCTTCCTCCTGACTGGTGCTTGATTCACCTACTGCACCCTTGCCTTTTAGCTGCTTCTTTGACCTTGGAGGTGCATTACCCAAAGGAGAAGTTGTAAAATCTACACCGAGGTAGATTAACCCATTCATCCGGCACCAGTGCTCGGTTCTCCGCATGGTTTCTTTGACCCTCTCCTCAATTGTCTGAGGAGCCTTGCTTCTGTCAATGGCTGGGAAGGGCCAATTGTCCCCATCTGTGTCGTTGTATACCTTATCTACTTCATCTTCCGAAGTTTGGAAGCCTTTGGGGATGATGGCCACTCCATACTGAATAATTTCTGCCAATGCTAAGCGGGAGTGATCTTTTCTTCTTAGCGACACCTCATGGATGACGTCGATGTAAATGTCCTCAATTTGAGGGACATGGATCGGATCAAGCTTAGCCCTTGGCAAGCAGCCCCTTGGGTCGAATGTAGGCCTTGCTAGGAAATCATGCTTTAGGTTGAGCAATTCTAGCTCGGCAAACATTTCCTTCGCCTTGTGATAGGTTGAGCAAGTGTACCGGCCTACTGTGAGGGGGAAAGGAGTTCCACCCTTCTTTCTTTTCTGGCACTTCTCATGATATGTGACCAGCTGTCTTGACAATTCCAATAGAACCAGCTTTGGTCCAGCATATCTTGGCAACCTGGTGGGTTCGCCCAAGAAGTTAACCGCCCCTCAGATAGGTGAATGTGGGGAAATTGGGTAAACAAGGCCCCCACCTATCCACAGCTGAAACGGTTGTTCTTGATTGTGCGGCCATGAATCAACTGTTGGGTCGCAGCATGCATATAATGTGATAGAAGAAAGCATCATTGAATTTCTGAAAAGTGTTGGATGCTATTCTCCAGCTTTAGTTCTGGATAATATTCATATATTTTGGCTGAGGCCAAGTTCCACTTCGGTGTAGCCCTGGATAGTTCCTTCAGACGCAGCAGCAACACTACGTAGGAGTTTCATATGAAACACTCCTGTTGTGGCAAACTGTTGTAGCTGCTCAGAAATGGCGCTGCTTATTATTTCCCCCCAGTAGAAGCGCTGATCGGGCAAATTATTATTTATTGTTTCCAGGTACCGACGAGCATCCCATTATGGAAGCTAGTGGGCGTCTGAAAGCCCGAAGACTGCCTGCTTAGGAAAGTAATGGTGTCGTGAGCTGAGTTTTCTTCGGAGAGTCGCTTCGGTGGATAGTCTGGGGCCACCGAGTCCTACCTTCTATTCTTGAGGTCGACCTCGTTCATTAATTGCATGCACAGGTCTTCATTGTCTCCCAAGTCTTGACACATTCTTCTTGGCTAACCGCTACGAGCTCCGTGATGAGGGATGCCAAGAATCTTTTCAAGTGGCGGGCGGTGAGATCTATGACCACCCTCGCCCTTACTATTTTTGACACATCTTGTGTCCTCGTTGTAAGATTGGGCGACCACCATTATGAATTCGTTATTAACAGGCACTAACAGGAATCCCACCGCGAAGTGCAGGGCGCTGCCCATCAATTTATCCATCCATGGGCTCCTTGTTACTTTCTGATCCTTATCCAGAATTCATCCATGTCAATGGGCCCAGTTCAGAATCCCTGGACAATCCATATTAAACTCTGCCTGTGATTGGGCATTCTGACCCTTTGGTATTTATACTTCATTTCTTCTTTCTGTCAGCTTAGCCTTTCCTCGTGGTTTGGCAGGTCTCGCTGCTTGACGTAGACATGTGTTCTTCCAAGGTTATCTGAGGATCTACACGTAGAAGAGCGAACACCCAATCCAAGAAGCTTGAATCAGTCATTTGATTTTCACGGAAATACTGGTTAGAAGAAAGAGTTAGAAACTTTTGAGGCGCGGGGCGCAGCGCACATGAAAAATGTTTCTAACAGTGACTAAACAAGGCGCACAGGAAAAGGGGGCAACGAGGTGAAACTAGATCAAAAGGCGCATGGCGCATGACGAAGCAGCCTGCATTTTATAGACATGTGGAGCACAGGGAAAGGCAGTGCCATGAGGTTTTAGTGCGCCCTTTGGCGCTATGGGCCGATTGTGTAACATGGAAAAAAGGTGGCGCCAAAGGTAGATTAGCGCGGCGCATGGAGGGTCTACACACTCATGCTACGGAACCGGAGGGTGCGGCCCGCGCCTTGCCGGCTTTTTACACTTGCGCCAATAACTACTTGTGTTGCATGGAAGCTGGGCGCGCCCTTTGGCGCATAGAAGTGAGATGTAACAGGGTAAAAAGATGCGTCAAAGGGATATAAGGAGTCGCGGGTTTCGAGCATGTCGCGGGCCAAAAGGTGCGCTTAGAGGCGTCATTGATTTCTAACTGCGGCATGGAGGATAGATGCGCCGAGGGGCGCAACTGTCTAAGGTGCAACATGACGCAACAGTGCGCCATGGGAAATACTTTAACACTCAAACATTTTTCATTCCAACTTCCACTCGCAAGGACGCTTGGCATGACACGGTTTTATAAAAAGGATTGCAGACCAAGCCAACACAAAACCACTCCCCAAACAAATCCGGAAAGGGGGAGGGAGAGGAGGAAGAAACACGAACCAGACAGGATAAGGGGGGAAGCTAGCTCAAACACAAATATACTTTGATGAAAACCAGCTAGCGAACTAAAGAACAGGCCATATAAGCAACAACCAGACCAAGCACGAGAAAGCGTCAAAAACAAACAAACAAACAAGGAGAACCACCTACCTTAAAATATAAATTGAAATTGGTAGAGCGGGTCCAAAGAGCAAAAGACAGCGACAGAGAAGAGCTGACAAATCCAGAGCGATCACGTGCTTGACAAAATGGAATGAAAATGACATGGCGCGCACGGTATATATAACAAAATTTGTCATTAATGCGCCAACCACCATTTGAAATGGCACGCGAAAATTTCTGTCGACAGGAAAGAGCGTGCGCCCTTTGGCGCGCGAAGGAAATGACAACAGGAGCTTAGGTGCGCCATTGGCGTGCCCAAAGGGATGTCGACATGGGAAATGTGCGCCCTTTGGCGCACCAAAAACCGATGTTGACAAACTAAATCCATGCGCCCTTGCGCACCGAAAAGAGGCGCAACAAATGACGTGTCGACAAAGAGCGCATTCACCTTGGCGCACACAAATGAGGCTTAACATGCTTTGGCGCACCAAAAGTCGTGCTAACATGGGAAACCATGCGCCAAAGGCTTTGAAGTGGGCGCACAAAAACGTAGTGTTGCAGTGCAAATTCATGCGCCCATCGAAAAAGGCTCAAAAAGAAATAAGGTTCAAAGACTAGATTTCCCGGGAAGGGATTTTACAATGTTTCGAACGCGAAGGATCCCTAACGAGGGATCGAAACAAAATTTTCGGTATGGTTATCGGTAAATTGCCCTTGTCAATTTTACGGGATAACAGCTGGCTCTTTCTAGGGACTATCCTGAGCAAACTCGGGGGTAGAGAATCCCAGATAACATGTGCCTATCCATTGGGTACGGAAGTCAAAAATAAGGGGGGACCGGAGGGAGAACAAAGAAAACACACAACAAACCGAAAGCAAACAACAACTGAAATAAACTGTACAAAGAAGAGAGCAAGCTCTACTTCCTGAAGATCTTGAGATGTGCCCGCTATAGGGCAGCGGGAGTCAGCTCCATCCAAATATGAGAGATAGAAACTATCTCTCCATTGAGTTGGTTGATTTTGAAGGGCCCCTCTCCATAGGGAATCAAATTTTCCCGTGCATTACCCTTGGCTCTCTTCGCTTGTCCAGAGAAGGACGAGATCTCCTACTTCAAAATTCCTCTGCTTGGCCTTCTTGTCGAAAAGCTTCTTTACTTGATTCTGAGTTCAGTGATCCCTGTCGACCACCCTTACTCTCTTTCTTCAGTTCCGCAAGGTACATGATTCTCTTTTCTAGAGAATTCTGGAAAGTTTCATCTTCAATTACTCGCGCCAAGCGTAAGAGCGGGAAGTTCCGCAGAGATGGCAGCTCAGCATCAGTACCATATAGCACTTGAAAAGGTGACATGCCGAGAGATTCTCTTGGGAGTAATGCGGTCTGCCCACAAAGCGTCGTACAAAGACTTGTGCAACATCTGCTGATTCTCATCTACTAATTCTCGTATGATGGTCACCAAGTTCTTTATTACTGGATTCCGCCTGACCATTACCCTGAGGGTAATAGTCCGAGGCATGTGCTAGAGTTATTCCATATTCATAGCAAAAACTAATAACTTCCCGCGAAGAGAAGTTAGAAGCGTTATCAGCAACGATTTTGTCTAGAACACCGAACCTGACAATGATATTTTCTTTGATAAAACTGCAAACCACCTCAGAAGTGGCGTGCTTGACAGGTATGGCTTCCACCCATTTAGTGAAGTAATCCGTTGCCGTAAGGACATAGCTATGTCCGGCACTCGATTGAGGATTGAGTGCACCGATAAAATCGATTCCCCATTGTCTGAATGGTTCATTGATGATGACCGGCCTTAGGGGAAGGGCAGCAAACTTGGGCTTGCCGACAAATTGCTGACAGGGTTCACACTTTGCTACCCAGGTAGCCGTATCTTGAAAGAGTGTTGGCCAATAGTACCTAGCTCGAATGATTTTGTGTGCTGTCACGGAAGAAGAAAAATGACCTCCACAGGCTGAATTGTGAAAACTTTCCAGCAGTTTTACTTGCTGGGGCTTGTCCACACATCGCAGGAAGACACCGTCTATCCCGCGCTTATATAGACCATCATCCCAGATGACATACTTAGCTGCCCTGAGCTTTATAGTGCGCTTCTCCTTTGCAGTTAGGTGCATCGGGCATTCGCCGTAGGTAAGGAAGAAAGCAATGTCGGAGTACCACTCATCACTGGTCGCAATAAATAGAACCAGAGGTAGAGAATCAAGCTCCTCTAGAGGGCTTTGCTCTTTGTCGGTATAATTCTTTCTTTCATCAGGATTTTCTGAACCCTTGTTCTCAGTCATTAGCTGACACAGGCCTTTACCCCTTACCAGCTTGGTGGTTTTAATATCCAGGTCATATTCCTGGACCTTTGCGATCCAATTCCCTCTTAAGCTTCCTAACTCCTGCTGAGTTAGAATTGATTTCACCGCCGTGTCAGGGACTAGCACCACCGTATGCGAGTTCAGAATGTAATACCTAAAACTCTTCACTGCTTTGACAACTGCAAAGGCATGCTTTTCCAATTGAGTCATCTTCAACTCGTGAGGCTTGAGGGGAGAACTCATGAATGCGATTGGAGATTCAATATCCTCCGAGGTTCTTTTGCATTAGGATTGCAGAAAACAGTATGTTCGGAGGCGTAGTAACTATACATAATGAAGTCTTTGGAGAAATCCGGACATACCAGGACCGGTGCATGAGCAACAGAAGTTTTTATCTCCTCAAACGATCTTTTCCCCTCTTCACTCCATCTGAAAGTGGGTGACCCTTTCATCATGTTCAGTATGTGGCAAGTCTTCTCAGCAAAATCAGGAACAAAACGCCTAAGAAAGTTCACCTTTCCGAAGAAAGAATGAACACCATTCTTGCTTGTAGGCAGAGTAAGGCTTTGGATAGCCTTAACTCTTTCGGCATCAATCTTTGTTCCTTCTTTACTAACCACATGTCCTAGCAATTTCCCTTCCGTGACCCCAAAAACAGACTTTTTTGGGTTAAGGGAAATTCCATGTTCTCGGCACCTGGCTAATACTTGCTCCAAGTGATCACAATGATCACTTCGTCGTTTGGAGAACACGGTTAAGTCATCTAGATAAACTACAATGACTTTTCCCATCGTGCCTTTGAACTTAAATTCCATGGCTCGCTGAAAAGTGGCACCAGCATTGGTTAAGCCGAAAGGCATCCTGCTATAGGCAAATGTACCCCATGGAGTAGTGAATGCTGTTTTGAATTGATCTTCAGGCGAGACTTCAATCTGATTGTAGCCTGAAAAACCGTCAAGCATAGACAGCATTTCTGATCCAGTTACTGCTTGCAGAACTTGATCCATTATGGGAAGAGGGTAGTTGTCTTTCAGCGAATCTTGATTCAAGTTTCGGAAGTCCACGCATATGCGTATCTCACCGTTTTTCTTGCGTACTGGCACAATGTTCGCCACCCAAGTGCTGTGATGGATAGGGAAGATGATTCTCGCATCCAGCATCTTCTGAATTTCGGCCTGGATCGTGCCCGAAATCTTGGGATTATAGTGCCTTTGCTTCTGACGGAAGGCTTTGGCATCTTCTTTTAGCGGTATATCATGCTGAACGTCCTTTGGCTTGAAGGACTTTAAATCGGCATAGGACCATGCCAATACATCCATATATCTCTTCAGCAACTTGACAAATTTCCGCTTCTCTTCTGGCGTGCAACATTTCCCGATGTTCACGAATTGCGGGTGTGCCTCAGAGCCTATATTGACTGATTCTGTCTCTGGAGATGAGTCAGGATCATCTCGCCTCTTCTTTTTCACAAAACGGTCATGCCTGTCAAACAAGCGTTCCAGAGAAACTAGGCCTTTTGGAATCTTATTACCCTTGAGCTGACATATGCCATCGTTCTCTCCTGATTCATGGTTTTGACTGTTGATTGATTCACGGCATGTAGAGCTGGATCCTTCAAAATACAACTCATCAAAATTTTCTGATTTTTCTAGAAAGGCAATGAGGTGATTATCATCATTGAATACCTGCCAATGTTGAGAGTTGTCTGGCACGCTTGGGTGGAAAACCACTTCAATGGTGTATTTGTTTGTCTTCAAACCCGGGTGCGGGAGCATGAGAGATGCTGAAACAGCCAACGAATCAGCCATGTCATTTTGAGCTCTTGGAATTGCTCCTATTGAAAGGCATCGAACTCTTCGATGCTGTCCCATACTGCATTACGGTAGTGCCTGAGCCTTTCATTTTTCACTTGGTAAATCCTTTTGACCTGATTTACAACTAGCTCAGCATCACCTTGGACTTTCAGATTTTTTATTCCTCTTTCCTTTGCAGCTTGCATACCGAGTAAGAGAGACTCATACTCAGCAGTATTGTTAGTGTTGAAAAACTGCAACTTGAAAGAAAGAGGAATTACCTCCTCCTCAGGAGATATTAGCACGGCCCCAGCGCCACATCCACTAGTTGCGCAGCTGCCATCAAATTGCAAGGTCCAGACTTTATTAAGGTCCTTTTCTTGAACGAAAACATCCTTTGTATCCGCCTCGGTGGATAAGAAGTAGTTCCCCATCCCTGATGATTCAAAAAGGATTTGGGCTTTGGGGTCTTCAGAGCTAGTGACCAAGTATTTCTTTTGGGATTCTGGCTCCAAAGTTTGCATTACGCCTTTGACTGGGATTCTAGCTTTGGACCAGTCCATGTGAATTTCTCCACCAACCTCACTGCAAAATCTCCTTCCTAGCAGAATTCCATAGGCCGCCGGAATGTCAGCGACAAGGACGGTCATTTTTACCCTCTTTTCAGGAAAGGCTGCGAACGCAAATTGCGCATCTTTGATTTGGCCAATCAATGGTACTTGGTTGGTTTCCAATGAGTAGCATCTGCCGAAAGGCTTGGTAAGAGTGAGGCCCAAAGCATGGGCGACTTTCGCCGGCATGACATTATCGGAAGCTCCAGAATCAATTATACAGTTGCTCAACTTATGGCTGTTGATTAGGAGAGAGAGATAGAAAGGTTATATCTTGCCTGATGCGGATGTTGAAGCAACATTTATATGGGATTCAGGGGGAGTAGGAAGGATTCCTTTAGGGGAAGCCTGATTAGATATAACAGCTTGACTTTGGATATACTTAGTCAATCTTACAAGCTGTTCGGGGTTTGACTGAAGATACTCAGCTTCAGACATCTGGATCTTGGTCTTTTTTGCATGATCTATTATATCGAATGCGGCCAAGGGTTGCGTTGGTAAAGGAATGAGTCCTTCACTTCGCGATGATGGAATAGGGTTACTGATCTTGATAGGGATCTGAGAGGGCTGATTCGGAGGAGAGATGGGCGGAAAAGACTTCTTTGCAACAGACTTAACAGGAAATTGAGTAGGAAGAGGATTACCTCTTCTAGCAATGGTGGGAGGTGCGTTTGATACGACCTTCTCCTTCTACACATGGGCAGCAACTTCCGCTTCTTTTCCTTGCGAGCGGGTAAAAACAGCTTAGGATTGTCCGCTTGCATAGCCCTGATTACTCTCTTCTTCATCAGATTCATCCTCATCAAATTCCATGTATCCAATAGTAGAGTCGCCAGTCAGTTCACCGACATCTTGATCATCTTCGCCCTGAGACGAAGGTTCCTCATAGTACTGCTCTTCTTCTTCAATCTCGACCAGAGCATTGATCGGAGGGGCCTCAAGCGCCAACCGTGGAGCAGCTGCAGGCAAGCGCGGCCTTTGTGAAGCATTGTTAGGAACAAAATTCCTCCGTGGGATATCCCGATACGAGGAACTAGGAGAGGTCTGGGCCAGTTGCTTTTTCAGTGCAAGCAAGTCATTCGCCATCTTTTGGAATGCTGGATCAGACGAAGTGGTGGGCGAAGGACCCAAGGACTTAGGCTTTGATGATTCCTTTTTTAATTCGCCCGATATTATCAAATTGTCTTCTATCCGGATGGCAGCAGCCTGAGCGAGAGGTAGAGTAGCTACTCGCTCTTGAAGGAGCAAGAAGCTGACTTTTGAGCTCATGGCGTTCACGAAGAAACACTTCTGATTCTCCGGCGTTGGAAGCATGGCAGTAGGGACACGGTTGATTAGAGCATTGAACCGGGCGACAAAATCGCGCATGGTCTCATTTGCCTCCTTCTTCAGATGAGTGATTCATGATAATAAAGTAAATGCATCCTCTGAAGGCTTATACCTGTCTTCAAAAGCATCCCACAAAGTTGCCCAACTGGTGATAGATCCGGCCGGTAAATGCTGAAACCATTCGGCTGCGGGCCCTTGTAGGGTTTCCAGAAAAAGGCGAACTGACACATCTTCGTGAGTCACGTCCAAAATACTGCATGACATAATAAAAGCAGATATGTGGGAATCCGTGCTTTGATTTCCGCTCCCGTCGAATTTAGGAAAATTCTTTCGATTTCCGTGAGGGAGTGCGTGAACTGGATGTGGTAAAGCCAACGGACCCATAGCGTTTCCCCATGGTACCGCCATTTGAAAAGCCGGAAAGAGAACACGAGCTGGAAGTGTAGTTCCGCTGAGTAACAAAGCACTACAAAGGGATGTGGACGCTCCTTGCAAAAGAATTTTTCTTTGTGAAGGTGAGACACTCCTGGATGACCGGCTAGCTGAGCTTAGCGCTGAAAAACGTGCCGGTGTTACGCTGAAATTATGCCTCTAAAGCAGATCGAAAGTAGGATCAGCTTCTCCACGGGCTCTCCTGCTGCGCGTAAAAGGTTCACTCGCCAGTGTACCTTTCAGATCTGCAATATTACAGCGCAGATTTAAAATTTATTTTTGGGTGTACTTGTTGATTTTCTGGTTTTTCTGACAAAAACCAGCAGCATGCACTTTTCTGGATATTAAAAATTATCCTCTTCAGAAACCGATTGCGGTTAAATGACAGATGACAATGAGGATAAAAATGGCAGGGAAGATAGTAAGCTGATTTTTGGATCTGATTTTTACTTTTTCAGAGGGTTTCAAACTTTTTTAGAAAACAGTCAAAACTCAGATCTATGGAAAAATAATGATTTTGATAAAAACTTAGCGAACTAAAGACATGTAACTAGGCCCGATCTATGACTCTCAGAAGAAAAATTTTCGATTTGGGCACTTTTGCAAAAAAAAAAATTTGGATTTTCAACAAAAAGGTTTAGATTTGCAAACTGGCAGCAACCTGCTGATTTTCCTGATTTTTTATATTACTACCAGCGTAGATCTGACAGATCTATCCGTTCCCCAGCGGAGTCGCCAAAAAACTGTTGGTCCGAAAATCTGTCGCGCGGACAGATCTATGGATAGACGAGCCAACAGTGTTGCAGGGCTTAGCCCCTCTTTGAGACAGCAAAGCGAAACTGGTTTATTGCTACTTCTACTAGCAGGAACCTATGCAAGTCTCACAGATTCTGCCTCCGGGGGTTGGGATCTCATCCCAGTAGAGCGTTCTAGGCTGCGAAGAGAAAGGAATAAAAGAAGGAGAAGAGAAAGAACAGATCCGAAGGAAGAAAAGAAATGAGTTCCAAAGCGGAAGGGTCAGAAGATCTATGCTTTGGGCTTGGTAGTAAACAGAGCCAAACCTACTTGCATAAATAAACAAAGCAATACTGATAAACAAATGACGGAAAAGTAGATATGAATCTAACAGATCAAACACATACAGATCTAACGTAAGAAAGATCTAATGTATAACACAGCTATTGAGCACAAAGTCTGAATAATTGTATTATTGTTCTTCTCTGTTACAAGAAAGCTCAAAGTATTTCTCTCCTCACTTCTATTTCTATCTGAAAAATGTTCACCCAGAATACGACAAGTATTCTCATATTTATAGAAGATGAGAGAGAGAGAGAGGGCAAAATGGAGCCAACCACTTATTTACAAGATATTTACAAAATATCCAAAAGTCATGTTGACTTTGACAACTTGGATGGATGACATCATCCCATGATGCAACATGGATGAGGTCATCATTTGTGCCAACACATTTTTAGACATTCGGAAAAGAAAGTCGGAGAAGAGGGAGAAGAAGGAACAGAAGAAGAAGAACAGCTACTCGTCATCATCATCCTGCAGCCGAAAAGGGGTAGCTTGTTTCTGATGCTGCTCAGGTGATGTTATTTGGAACTGAGCGCGGTATTCCAAGAACTTGCTGATCATTGGCCCGAATTGATCCTGTGATGGATCCTGGTGCCGATCACTGATTACTTCGCAAGTTTCCCGCTCTTCTACGAGCTTTTCGGGAAGTTTGGAATAATCTTTCTCCGCCTCCATCAGGAAACCGATGAAGTCCCTGCAAGCCAGTAGGTTATTGATGGATTCGGTGTCGAACGTAACCTCTGGCGCCGTCCCTTGAGAAGCGATCTCCTTAAAGATCTGGATAGTCTCACCAGCTGACTTCAAAGTGAGAGAAGGAGTGAGCAACCCTGGATTCATGGCGAGGATGATTTTCTCCATTTGATGCATTGCATCCAGGGCCTCTTCTTTTACTTTGTCTATCTTTTCTAACAGAAATTCCAGCTGATCTATCTTGTAGTCCAGAGTGGACATAGTCTTGTTGAGGGCCCTGGGATGGCCGAAGACACCAAACTTAACGAGATCTTCGACTGAACAGTCGAACATTTGTTGGAAGGTCTCGTGTTGGAGTCTAGCATGATCGAGCTCTTCTGATACTGAGCCCGCCAATACTTGGAGTTCCTTGTTCGCCTTTCCGATATTCAGATATAAACTGACATACTCGGCGATTATTTTCTCACTATCTTTGAGGATTTGGCTCCTCCAAGCAGAAACGGCCATACCTTGCTCGCCGATCTTTGAGTATTCGTTGATTTTCTCCTGACTGAGCAGCTCAGGAGTCTCGGCGGAAGTTGTGGGAGGTGCACTTCCCATCTTCTGTAAGGTCTGAAGCAAGTATTTATTCTGCTCCTTCAGTAGCCTTTCTTCTTCTTTGGCTTCTTGAAGCTTTTCACAAAGTGCATTAACCACGGAACGAGCTTCCCCCTGGAGACTTTCAGAGGATGTCCCCATTGTGACTTGGGTCACGGTGAAATCTGTCCAAGACAGATCTTCTTTATCTTTGAGGGGATTGGGGTAGGCTATTTCCATAACCCTCTCACCTGCAGCGCTCTTGGAAAAGCGTGTAACCGGCTTCTGCTTCTTTGCTCCTTTAGCCGGAATGATCGAAAAGTCCATCGGAGCGATGGGAACTTTTCTCTTTTGTTGGCTCAGCTGTTGAGAGATCCAGGCTGGTCCTATAGAAGAAGGACCAGAGACAGAGGGGGCGGCAGCAACGGTAGAGGAGGGGAAGAACGTGGAAACACGCGGCGGCGGCATTGAAAGAATAGCCGCAGAGGTGTCCACGGGAGGAAGGGAAACCGCAGCTGCATAAGGCATAGGAAGGGAAGGGAGCTCGGAGAGGAGGGAAGAAATGGAGGAAGACAAATCACCGAGGGAGGAGAAGATGGACGAAGAGGCAGGAGAAATGGTAGAAGAAGGGGCGGAGGACACAACCAAAGGGGTAGTTGTGTCGGACACCTAAGGAAGGGAAGGAAGAGAAGAAGAAGGGACAGAAGGGACCTCTGAAGTTGTAGCAACGCCAACATCCTGGGTGGATGGGCCTTCGGGAACGTCCTCCGTGAACTCTTCTTCCAACGTGATGACTTGTTCTGGTTCCGAGGGAAGAGGGATTTCAGGGGCTTCCTCCTGACTGGTGCTTGATTCACCTACTGCACCCTTGCCTTTTAGCTGCTTCTTTGACCTTGGAGGTGCATTACCCAAAGGAGAAGTTGTAAAATCTACACCGAGGTAGATTAACCCATTCATCCGGCACCAGTGCTCGGTTCTCCGCATGGTTTCTTTGACCCTCTCCTCAATTTTCTGAGGAGCCTTGCTTCTGTCAATGGCTGGGAAGGGCCAATTTTCCCCATCTGTGTCGTTGTATACCTTATCTACTTCATCTTCCGAAGTTTGGAAGCCTTTGGGGACGATGGCCACTCCATACTGAATAATTTCTGCCAATGCTAAGCGGGAGTGATCTTTTCTTCTTAGCGACACCTCATGGATGACGTCGATGTAAATGTCCTCAATTTGAGGGACATGGATCGGATCAAGCTTAGCCCTTGGCAAGCAGCCCCTTGGGTCGAATGTAGGCCTTGCTGGGAAATCATGCTTTAGGTTGAGCAATTCTAGCTCGGCAAACATTTCCTTCGCCTTGTGATAGGTTGAGCAAGTGTACCGGCCTACTGTGAGGGGGAAAGGAGTTCCACCTTTCTTTCTTTTCTGGCACTTCTCATGATATGTGACCAGCTGTCTTGACAATTCCAATAGAACCAGCTTTGGTCCAGCATACCTTGGCAACCTGGTGGGTTCGCCCAAGAAGTTAACCGCCCTCAGATAGGTGAATGTGGGAAATTGGGTAAACAAGGCCCCCCACCTATCCACAGCTGAAACGGTGTTCTTGATTGTGCGGCCATGAATCAACTTTGGTCACAGCATGCATATAATGTGATAGAAGAAAGCATCATTGACTTTTGAAAAGTGTTGGATGCTATTCTCCAGCTTTAGTTTTGGATAATATTCATATATTTTGGCTTGAGGCCAAGTTCCACTTCGGTGTAGCCCTGGATAGTCCCTTTCAGACGCAAGCAGCATACACTACGTAGGAGTTCATATGAAACACTCCTGTTGTGGCAAACTGTTGTAGCTGCTCAGAAATGGCGCTGCTTATTATTTCCCCCCAGCAGAAGCGCTAATCGGGAAAATTCTTATTTATTGTTTCCAGGTACCGCAGCATCCATTTATGGAAGTAGTGGGCGTCTGAAATCCCGAAGACTCTGCTTAGGAAAGTAATGGTGTCGCTGAGTTCTTCGGAGAAGTCGCTTCGGTGGATAGTCTGGGGCCACCGAGTCACTACCTTCTTATTCTTGAGGTAGACCTCGTTCATTAATTGCATGCACAGGTCTTCATTGTCTTCCCAAGTCTTGACACATTCTTCTTGGCTAACCGCTACGAAGCTCCGGTGATGAGGGATGCCAAGAATCTTTTCAAAGTGGTGGGCGGTGAGATCTATGATCACCTCGCCCTTACTATTTTCGACACATCTTGTGTCCTCATTGTAAGATTGGGCGACCGCCATTATGAATTCGTTATTAACAGCACTGACAGGAATCCCACCAGCGAAGTGCAGGGCGCTGCCCATCAATTTATCCATCCATGGGCTCCTTGTTACTTTCTGAGTCCTTATCCAGAATTCATCCATGTCAATGTGGCCCAGTTCAGAATCCCTGACATCCATATTACACTCTGCTTGTGATTCGGGCATTCTGACCCTTTGGTATTTATACTTCATTTCTTCTTCTGTCAGCTTAGCCTTTCCTCTTGGTTTGGCGGGTCTCTTGCTTGACGTAGACATGTGTTCTTCAAGGCTTATCTGATGATCTACACGTAGAAGGAGCGAAACCCAATCCAAGAAGCTTGAATTAGTCATTTGATTTTTCAGTGGAATACTGGCAGAAGAAAGAGTTAGAACTTTTGAGGCTCAGGGCGCAGCGCGCATGAAAAATGTTTATAACAAGCTGAATAAACAAGGCGCACAGGAAAAGGGTGCAACAGAGGTTAAACTAGCGCCAAAGGCGCATGGCGCATGAATGAAGCAGACTGCATTTTATAGAAGGGCGCACAGGAAATGCATGTTACATTGAGGTTTAGTGCGCCCTTTGGCGCATGGGCAGATTGTGCAACATGGAAAAAAGGTGCGCCAAAGGTATATGGCGCGGCGCATGGAGGGTCTACACAACATCATGCTACTGCAACGGAGGGTGCGCCCGCGCCTTGAAGGTTTTACACTTGCGCAAATAATACTTGTGTTGCATGGAAGCTGGGCGTGCCCTTTGGCGCATAGAAGTGAGATGTAACATGGGTAAAAGATGCGTCAAAGGGATATAAGGAGGCGCGGGTTTCGAGCATGTCGCGGGCCAAAAGGGTGCGCTTAGAGGCGCATGATTTCTAACTGCGGCATGGAGGATAGATGCACCGAGGGGCGTGACTGTCTAAGGTGCAACATGACGCAACAGTGCGCCATGGGAAATACTTTAAACACTCAAACTTTTTTCATTCCAACTTCCACTCGCAAGGACGCTTGGCATGACACGGTTTTATAAAAAGGATTGCAGACCAAGCCAACACAAAACCACTCCCCAAACAAATCCGGAAAGGGGGAGGGAGAGGAGGAAGAAACACGAACCAGACAGGATAAGGGGGGAAGCTAGCTCAAACAAAAATATACTTTGATGAAAACCAGCTAGCGAACTAAAGAACAGGCCATATAAGCAACAACCAGACCAAGCACGAGAAAGCGTCAAAAAAAAACAAACAAACAAGGAGAACCACCTACCTTAAAATATAAATTGAAAATTGGTAGAGCGGGTCCAAAGAGCAAAGACAGCGACAGAGAAGAGCTGACAAATCCAGAGCGATCACGTGCTTGACAAAATGGAATGAAAATGACATGGCGCGCACGGTATATATAACAAAATTTTTCATTAATGCGCCAACCACCATTTGAAATGGCGCGCGAAAACTGCTGTCGACAGGAAAGAGCGTGCGCCCTTTGGCGCGCGAAAGGAAACGACAACAGGAGCTTAGGTGCGCCATTGGCGCGCCCAAAGGGATGTCGACATGGGGAAATGTGCACCCTTTGGCGCACCAAAACACGATGTTGCAAACTAAATCCATGCGCCCTTGGCGCACCGAAAAGAGGTGCAACAAATGACGTGTCAACAAAGAGCGCATTCACCTTGGCGCATGCAAATGAGGCTTAACATGCTTTGGCGCACCAAAAGTCGTGCTAACATGGGAAACCATGCGCCAAAGGCTTTGAAGTGCGTGCACCAAAACGTAGTGTTTCAGTGCAAATTCATGCGCCCATCGAAAAAGGCTCAAAAAGACATAAGTTCAAAAACTAGATTTCCCGGGAAGGGATTTTACAATGTTTCGAACGCGAAGAATCCCTAACGAGGGATCGAAACAAAATTTTCGGTATGGTTATCGGTAAAATTGCCCTTGTCAATTTTACGGGATAACAAAGCTGATGTTCCCACAGATGATAAAACTGATGATGGGTATGATGGTGATGATCAGATATAACCACGACCCATGAAAGTAGTTCAGCATATGCCCAAGTGGTATACTAAAATGATACGAGATGAAAAATTGGATGCTCCACAGGATAAATCCACCACTGGACCATGGACTCATAGTAAACCACAAGAAGAAACAAAATTTTCTTTGATGACTAGAGTTATAGAATCTGATGAGCCCACTACAGTCTATGAATCCCTACAGTCAAAATCTTGGAAAGATTTCATGGATGTTGAATATTAGTCAGTGATGAAAAATAATGCTTGGAAACTTGTCGATCTTTTACCAGGGAAGAAATCCATTGGTTGCATATGGATATTCAAAACAAAAAACAAATCATATGGGACTATAGAAAAGTATAAAGCAAGACTGGTAGCAAAGGGGTACACATAAAAAGAAGGCATAGACTATGATGAGACATTTAATCCTATAGCTAAGATCAAAATGATCAGGATGATCTTTCCTCTAGCCACACAATTTAGTTGGAAAGTCCATCAAATGGACATGAAAATTTCCTTTCTAAATGGATATCTACAAGAATAAGTTACATGACTCAACCTGAGGGATATGTTGTACCTGGTCAAGAAACAAACGTATGTAGACTCAAGAAATCTATTTATGGCCTTAAACAGGTACCTCGGGCTTGGTACACCAAAATGTATGGGCATCTCGTACAACATGGATTTATTAGAAATCTATATGATCCCAATCTCTACCTCAAAAAGCAAGGGAGGAGATTATGATTGTTATTTTTTTAGTTCGATGATATAGTCATCATTGGCAGTTTAGTGAGGATGATTGATGTAACGAAGAAAAATATTAACCGATTGTTCGACATGACAGATCTTGGGTTGATGCACTATTGTCTTGGATTGGAAGTATGGCAGAAAGAGAATCACATCTTTGTTTCTCAATTGAAGTATACCAAGACAATGCTCGATAAATTTAGAATGATGGATTTCACACCTATTTCTACACCTATGGAGAACATATTGTAGTTATCTCGTTCAGATCCATCTCTTGTGGTAAATACAACTCTCTATCAGTAGTTGATTAGGAGTCTCATTTACCTGACCTACACTAGACTAGATATCAGCTTTGTAGTGAGCTATATTTCTAGGTTCATGTTGGAACCCCGATTTTTTCATTGGAAGGTAGCAAGGCGAATCTTAAGATATCTCAAGGGAACAATAGATCTTGGTCTTAAATACAAGAAGAAAGACAACTTCTTATTGACTGGATATTCATATTCATATCATGTAGGTAATATTGATGACACAAAATCCACTTCAGGGTTTGTATTCCTTTTGGGATCTTGACCGATATCATGGGTAAGAAAGAAACAACATTGTTTTCTCTCTCTTCTACAAAAGATGATTATCATTCTACAAGTGAAGCGGTATGCAAAGTGATATGGCTATGTCGCATACTTAAAGGACTTTGAATACCACATGACAAACTAACCACCTTGTATGTTGACAATGAAGGTGTTCTCAAACTTGTTCGCAATCTGTTATCCTGTAAAATTGACAAGGGAAATTTTACTGATAACCATACCGAAAATTTTGTTCTGATCCCTCGTCAGGGATCCCTTGCGTTCAGAACGTTGCAAAATCCCATTTCTGGGAAATCTGGTTTTTTGAACTTAGTCCTTTTTGGTCTTTTGGCTGGGCGCATAGAATGTCTATGCAACATCAACTTTTGATGCACCCCCTTTAAGCGTTTGGCGCATGCTTTCTTGTGTTGACAGGCATTTTGGTGCGCCTCTCTATGTTGAGGCTTCCCTGCGTGCGCCAAGGCGCATGCTCCTTCCTGTCAACATACCTTTTGTTGCGCTTCTTTTTGGTGCGCCAAAAGGCGCACATTTTCCTCTATCAACACCACTTCCGGTGCACCATAGGCACACATATATTCGTGTTGACAGGTCGTTCTGGTGCACCCCTATAAAAATTTGGTGGTGCATTTATTGCTGCCTCACCTATATATAGGTGCGTCTGCGCTGTCATTGTCACCAAAGCAATCACGTGATTATTTTTATAATTTTCTTTGGCCTGTCAGCGCGCCTGCCCTGTCGTTATCGATCGTTTTTTGGACCCGTTTGCACGTTTCTTCGCTATTTATCCTAGTAAGAGGTCCTTGTCTCTTTCGTGTATTTTGCATTTTGGTTCTTTGCTGCTTGTTCGTATGGATTGGATTGTTAGTTTTCTGCTCTCTTTTCCATTCTTCCTCATGATCTTCCCCCCCTCTTTCGAGATCTGCTGGTAGAGGAAAACTCTATCCCGAGATAAAAGAATGAAACCCTTTGTGTAAAAGCTTCTTCATGACCCTAATAACCTTGCACAAAGAGCTCAAACACATGCAAAATCCCTCAGATAAGGAGTAATGGCTTTAAAGAAAACTGTATTTTCCTTCTTCTTTGGTGCATTGACACACCCTACAACATGAAAAATACATGCGCCAATGGCGCACCTGTCACCCCTGTTACATCCTGAAAAGTTGCGCCCTTATGGAGCACTTCCCTCGCATGCTGCAAATGCTTCCCATGCACCTCCTTGGCGCACCAAACTTGGATGCAACATTTCAAAATCCTGCACCCTTTGGGGCACCCAGCATCTATGTAACATAATGTCTCCATGCGCCCTTTACAAAATGCCCCCTGCAGTGTCTATGCGCCATGTGCCCTTTGGCGCTGATTTAACCCTTGCAACACCCCTTTCCTGTGTGCCTTACCTATTTAGCTCTGCAATTTGCAATGCCTGTGCGCCATGTGCCCCGAAGCCTTTAAATTGCTAACTCTTTCTTCTGACAAGCATTTCAATGGAAAATCAAGCAGCTGACACGGCTTTCTTCGATTGTGTTTCACGCCTTATTCTTGCAGATCAGCAATTAAGCACAGAAGAATATATGTAAACATCAAGTAGGAAGCCTATCAAATCCAAAGGCAAGGCCAAGCTCACAGAAGAAGAGATGAAATATAAGTATCAGAGGGTCAGAATACCGCTCTCAATTCCACATCCCGTCACCTGAGCAGTAGCAAAAGCAGGCTACCCCCTTTCGGCCGCAGGATAACGACGACGAGTAGCTTCTCTTTCTTCTTCTTCTTTTCTCTCTCTTCTTTGAATTTATTTTTGGGAATATTTGGAGTATGTTGGCATAAATGATGACATCATCCATGTTGCACCATGGGATGATGTCATCCATCAAGTTGTCAAAAGTCAACATGACTTTGAGATATTTTGTAAATATCTTTGTAAATAAGTTGTTGGCTCCTTTTTGCCTTCTTTTCTCCCCTTCTTCTATAAATACCCCAAGGCTTGTTGTATTGGAGATGGATGAATATCTTTCAGATGAAAAAATAGAAGTGAAGAAAAAAGACTTTGAGATTTCTTGTAATAGAAGAAAACAGTAATACAAATATTGAGACTTTGTGCTGAATAGCTGTGTTATACATCAGACCTTTCTTATGTTAGATCTGTATGTTTTTATTCTGTTAGATTCATATCTACTTTTTTGTCATTTATTCATCATCAGTATTGTTTTGTTTCTTTATGCAAGTAGGTTTGGCTCTGTTTACTACCAATCCCAAAACATAAACCTTCTGACCTTTCTGCTTTGGATTCATTTCTTTTCTCCCTTCGGATCTGTTCTTTCTTCATCCCCTCTTCCTTTCCTTTCTTTTCACGGTCGGAAACACCCCTACTGGGATGAGATCCCAAACCCCCGAAGGCAGAATCTGTGAGACTTGCATAGATTCCTGCTGGTAGAATAGCAATAAACCAGTTTCGCTTTGCTGACTCAAAGAGGGGCTATGCCCTGCACACTGTTGGCTCGTCTATCCATAGATCTGTCCAGGTGACAGATTTTCGGACCAACAGTTTTTGGCGACTCTACTGGGGATCGAACAGATCTATTGGATCTATGAGGGTGGTAAGATAAAAAATCAGAAAAATCACTATCTGTATGCAAATCTGAACTTTTTGTTAAAAATCCAAAAAAATTGCAAAAGTGCTCCGAATTGAAAATTTTCTTCTGAGATCCATAGATCTAGCCTAGTTGGAGACCATTAGTTCGCTGAGTTTTTATAAAAATCAGTATTTTGCCGTAGATCTGAGTTTTTGACTGTTTTCTAAAAGTTTGAAACCCTTCGAAAAAATTCAAAATTAGATCCGAAAATCAGCTTACTAATCTTCTCTGCCATCTTATCCTCGTTGTTATTTGTCGTTAACCGCAATCGGTTTTTCTGAAGAGGATAGTTTTTAAATATTTAGAAAAGTGCATGCTGCTGGTTTTTGACAGAAAAACTAGAAAATCAGCAAGTGCAACCAAAAAGAAACTTTAAAATCTGCGCTCCAATATCACAGATCGGGAAGACACGCTGGCAGGTGAGCCATTTACGCGTGGCAGGCGAGCTTGTGGAGAAGTCGATCCTACTTTTGATCGGCTTCAAAGGCACAATTTCAGTGTAGCATCGACGCGCTTCTCATCACTAAGTTCAGCTGATCGGTGAACCAGAAGCACCTCACCCCCACGGAAGAGCCGGTTTTCACAAGGAGCCTCTACATCCCTTTGCAGTGCTTTATTGCTCAGTGGAACTGCACTCCCAGGCCGCGTTCTTTTTCCAGTTGTCTAGATGGCGGTGCCATGGGGAAACGCTATGGGTCCTTTGGCTTTACCACATCCAGTTCATGCACTCCCTCACGGAAACTGAAAGAATTTTCCCAAATTCGACGGGAGCGGAATCAAAGCATGGATTCTCACATATCTACATTCATCATGTCATGCAGTATTTTGGACGTAACTCACAAGGATGTGTCGGTTCGCCTTTTTCTAGAAACTCTACAAGGACCTGCGGCTGAATGGTTCCAGCATTTACCAGCCGGATCTATTACCAGTTGGGCCACCTTGCGGGATGCTTTTGAAGACAGGTACAAACCTTCAGAAGATGCATTTGCATTATTATCACGGATCACTCACCTGAAGAAAGAGGCAAATGAGACCATGTGCAATTTTGTCACCCGGTTCAATGCACTAATCAACCGTGTCCCTGTTGCCATGCTTCCAACACTGGAGAATCAAAAGTGTTTCTTCGTAAACACTATGTGCTCAAAAGTTAGTTTCTTGCTCCTTCAGGAACGAGTTGCCACCTTGATTCTCGCCCAAGTCGCTGCTATTCGCATAGAAGATAATTTGATAATATCTGGCGAATTGAAAAAGGAATCGGCCAATCCTAAATCTTTGGGCCCTTCGCCCACTACTTCGTCTGATCTAGCCTTTCAAAAGATGGCAAATGACTTTCTTGCATTGAAAAAGCAGTTGGCCCAGGCCTCCCCCAGTTCCTCATACTGGGATATTCCGCGGAGGAATTTCGTTCCTAGCAATGTTTCACAAAGGCCGCGCTTACCTACAACTGCTCCGCGGTTGGCACTTGAGGCTCCTCCGATCAACACTCTGGCCGAGATTGAAAAAGAAGAACAGTATTATGAAGAACCTTCGTCTCAGGGCGAAGATGATCAAGATGTCGGTGAACCGACTGGCGACTCTACTATTGGGTATATGGAATTTGATGAGGAGGAATCTGATGAAGAAGAGGGTACTCAGGGATATGCAAGCGGACATTCATACACCGTTTTTACTCACTCGCAAGGAAAAGAAGCAGAAGTTGCTGCCCATGTCCAGTAGGAGAAGGCTGTGTCAAACGTGCCTCCGATCATTGCTAAAAGAGGTAATCCTCTTCCTACTCAACTCCCTGGCAAATCTTTTACAAAGAAATATTTTCCCCCCATCTCTCCTCCAAATCAGTCCTCTCATGTTCCTACTAAGACCAGTAATCCTGTTCCACCATCACGAAGTGAGGGCCTCATTCCCCCACCAACGCAACCCTTGGCCGTATTTGATATCATAGATAATGCAAAAAAGACCAAAATCCAAATGTCTGAAGCTGAGTATCTTTAGTCAAATCCCAAACAGCTTGTAACATTGACCAAGTACATTCAAAGTCAAGCTGTTGTATCTAATCAGGTTTCCCCAAAAGGAATCCTTTCCACTCCCCCTGAATCCCACATAAATGTTGCTTCAACATCAGCATCAGGGAAGATAGAGCCTTTCTATCTCTCCCTCCTAATCAATGGACACAAGCTGAGTAACTGCATAATTGATTCCAGGGCTTCGGATAACGTCATGCCGGAAAAATTTGCCCATGCTTTGGACCTCACTCTTACCAAGCCTTTCGGCAGATGCTATTCCTTGGAAACAAAGAAGGTTCCGTTTATTGGCCAAATTAAAGTCGCGCAATTTACATTTGCGGCATTCCCAGATAAAAGAGTAAAGATGACAGTCCTCGTTGCTGACATTCCGGCAGCCTATGGAATTTTGCTGGGAAGAAGTTTTTGCAGCGAAGTTAGTGTTGAAATCCATATGGACTGGTCTAAAGCTAGAATTCCCGTCAAAGGCGTAATGTAGACTTTGGAACTGGAATCGCAAAAGAAGTACTTGGTTACTAGCTCTGAGGACCCCAAAGCTCAAATCCTTTTTGAATCATCAGGGATGGGGAACTATTTCTTGTCTACCGAGTCTGATAAAGGGGTTGTTCTCATTCAAGAAGGAGATCTTAATAAGATCTGGACCTTGCAGTTCGATGGCAGTTGTGCAACCAGTGGATGTGGCACCGGGGCCATGCTAATATCTCCCGAGGAAGAAGTCATTCCTCTCTCTTTCAAGTTGCAGTTTTTTAACACAAATAATACTGCTGAGTATGAATCTTTGTTACTTAGCATGCAAGCCACAAGGGAAAGAGGGATTAAAAATCTAAAAGTACAAGGTGATGTAGAGTTGGTTGTAAACCAAGTCAGGAGGATTTACCAAGTGAAGAATGAAAGGCTCAGGCATTACCGTAATGCGGTGTGGGACAGCATTGAAGAGTTTGATGCTTTTTCGATTGAATCCATTCCAAGAGCTCAAAATGACATGGCCGACTCATTGGCTGTTTCAGCATCCCTCATGATTCCTCACCCAGGTTTGAAAACAAAAAAATACACCATTGAGGTGGTTTTCCGCCCGAGCGTGCCAGACAATTCTCAGCATTGGCAGGTGTTCAATGACGATAGTCAACTCATTGCCTTTCTGGAGAAGACAGAAAATTTTAAAGAATTGCACTTTGAAGGATCTTCTTCCACTTACCGTGAATCAGTCACCAATCAAGGCGATGAATCCGAAGGGAACGATGGCATATGTCAACTCAAAGGGAATAAAATCCCAAAGGGCCTGGTTTCTCTAGAGCGGTTGTTCGACAGACACGACCGTTTTGTGAAAAAGAAGAGGTGAGATGACCCTGACTCATCCCCAGAGACTGAACCGGTCAATATAGGTTCGATAGAGCACCCGTAATTTGTGAACATTGGCAAATGTTGCATGCCAGAAGAGAAACGAAAATTTTTCAAGTTGCTAAAAAAATATATGGACGTGTTGGCATGGTCCTATGCCGATCTAAAGTCTTTTAAGCCAAAGGACGTTCAGCACGACATCCTGTTGAAAGAAGATGTCAAAGCCTTTCGCCAGAAGCAGAGGCACTATAATCCTAAGATTTCGGGGACTATCCAGGCCAAAATTCAGAAGATGCTGGATGCGAGAATCATCTTTCCCATCCATCATAGTACTTGGGTAGCAAATATTGTGCCAGTGCGCAAGAAAAACGGTGAGATACGCATATGCGTAGACTTTCGCAATTTGAATCAGGCCTCCTTGAAAGACAACTACCCACTTCCGATAATGGATCAAGTTCTGCAAGCAGTAACTGGATCAGAGATGCTTTCCATGCTTGATGGTTTTTTAGGCTATAATCAGATTGAAGTTTTAGCTGAAGATCAGTTTAAAACAGCATTCACTACTCCCTGGGGTACATTTGCCTACAGCAGGATGCCTTTTTGCCTAACTAATGCTGGCGCCACTTTTCAGCGGGCCATGGATTTTGCATTCAAAGGTATGATGGGGAAAGTCATTTTGGTTTATTTAGATGACTTAACCGTGTTCTCTAAACAACGAAATGATCATTGTGATCATTTGGAGCAAGTATTAGCCTGGTGCCGAGAACATGGGATTTCCCTAAATCCAAAAAATTCTGTTTTTGGAGTTACTGAAGGAAAGTTGCTAGGGCATGTGGTTAGCAGAGAAGGAACGAAGATAGATACTGAAAGAGTTAAGGCTATTCAAATCCTTACTCTGCCTACAAGCAAGACTGGTGTTCATTCTTTCTTCGGAAAGGTGAACTTTCTCAGATGTTTTGTTCCTGACTTTGCTGAGAAGACCCGTCACATATTGAACATGATGAAGGGGTCACCAACTTTCAGATGGAGCGAAGAAGGGAAAAGGTCATTTGAAGAAATAAAAGCTTCCGTTGCTCATGCACCAGTCTTGGTATGTCCCGATTTCTCCAAGGACTTCATCATGTATAGTTATGCATCTGAGCATACTGTGTCTGTAATATTAATGCAAAAGAATTTGGAGGACGTCGAATCTCCGATCGCATTCATGAGTTCTCCTCTCAAGCCTCACAAACTAAAAATGACTCAACTGGAAAAGCATGCCTTTGTTGTTGTCAAAGCAGTGAAGAATTTCAGGTATTACATTCTAAACTCGCATACGGTGGTGTTGGTCCCTGACACGGCAGTGAAATCAATTCTAACTCAGCAAGAGTTAGGAAGCTTGCGAGGAAATTGGATCGCAAAGGTCTAGGAGTATGACCTGGATATTAAACCAACCAAGTTGGTAAGGGGAAAGGGCCTGTGTCAGCTCTTGGCTAAAAACAAAGACTCAGAAAACCCTGATGAAAGGGGTGACTACACCAATGAAGCACAGAACCGGCTGAAAAAACCTGATTCGCTGCCTCTGGTCCTATTTGTTGCGACTAGTGATGAATGGTATTCCAATATCACTTTCTTCCTCACCTATGGTGAATGCCCAATGCACCTAACTGCAAAGGAGAAGCGCACTATAAAGCTCAGAGCAGCTAAATATGTCATCTGGGATGACGGTTTATATAAACGGGGGATAGATGGCATCTTTTTGCGATGTGTTGACAAACCCCAGAAGGTAAAACTACTGGAAAGTTTTCACAATTCAGCCTATGGGGGGCATTTCTCTTCCTCCGTGACTGCACACAAGATCATTCGAGCCAGGTACTATTGGCCGACGCTCTTTCAAGATACAGCCACCTGGGTGGAAAAGTATGAACCCTGCCAGTAATTCGTTGGCAAGCCAAAGTTGGTTGCTTTTCCCCTTAGGCCTGTCATTATCAACGAACCATTCAGGCAATGGGGAATTGATTTTATTGGTGCACTCAATCCTCAGTCGAGTGCCATACATAGCTATGTCCTTACAGCAATGGATTACTTCACCAAGTGGGTGGAAGCCATACCTGTTAAGCATGCCACTTCTGAGGTGGTTTGCAATTTCATTAAAGAAAATATCATTGTTAGGTTTGGCGTTCCGAACAAAATTGTTGCTGATAATGCTTCTAACTTCTCCTCACAGGAAGTTATTAGTTTTTGCTATGAATATGGGATAACTTTGGCTCATGCCTCAGATTATTACCCTCAGGGAAATGGTCAGGCAGAATCCAGCAACAAGAACTTGGTGACCATCATACGGAAGTTAGTGGATGAGAATCAGCGGATGTGGCACAAGTCTTTGTATGACGCTTTGTGGGCAGACCGCATTACTCCTAAGAGGTATCTCGGCATGTCACCTTTTCAAGTGTTATATGGCACTGATGTCGAGCTTCCCATTTCTGCAGAAATATCTGCTCTGCGCTTGGCACGAGCCATTGAAGATGAAACTTTCCATAATTCTCTAGAAAAGAGGATCATGTATCTGGCAGAAATTGAAGAAAAGAGAGTGAGGGTGGTCGACAGGATCACTTAACATCAGAATCAAGTCAAGAGACTATTCGATAAGAAAGCCAAGTAGAGGGATTTTCAAGTGGGAGATCTCGTCCTTTTGTGGGACAAGCGAAGAGAGCCAAAGGGCATGCACGGAAAGTTCAATTCCCTGTGGAGAGGGCGCTTCAAGATCAAGCAACTCAACAGAGAGAATAGTTTCTATATCTCATATCTGGATGGAACCGAACTCCCGCTTCCCTATAGCGGGCAACATCTAAAGATCTTCAGGAAGTAGAGCTTGCTCTCTTCTTTGTATAGTTTGCTTTAAGTTGTGTGTTTTCTTTCATCGTGTGTTTGCTTTCGGTTTGTTGTGTGTGTTCCCTTTGTCCTCCCTCCAGTCGCCCTTGTTTTTGACTCTGTTACCCAATGGATAGGCACATGAGATCTGGGATTCTCTACCCCCGAGTTTTCTCAGGGATAGTCCCCAGAAAGAGCCAACTGTTATCCCGTAAAATTGACAAGGGAAATTTTACTGATAACCATACCGAAAATTTTGTTCCGATCCCTCGTCAGGGATCCCTTACGTTCGGAACGTTGAAAAATCCCATTTCCGGGAAATCTGGTTTTTTAAATTTAGTATTTTTTGGTCTTTTGGCTGGCGCATAGAATGTCTATGCAACATCAACTTTTGATGCTCCCCCTTTAAGCCTTTGGCGCATGCTTTCTTGTGTCGACAGGCATTTTGGTGCACCTCTCTATGTTGAGGCTTCCCTACGTGCGCCAAGGCGCATGCTCCTTCCTGTCAACATACCTTTTGTTACGCTTCTTTTTGGTGCGCCAAAAGGCACACATTTTCCTCTATCAACACCACTTCCAGTGCACCATAGGCGCACATATCTTCGTGTTGACAGGTCGTTCTGGTGCACTCCTTTAAAAAGTTGGTGGCGCATTTATTGCTGCCTCGCCTATATATAGGCACGTTTGCACTGTCATTGTCACCAGAGCAATCATGTGATTATTTTTATAATTTTCTCTGCCCTGTCAGCGCGCCTGCCCTATCGTTATCGATCGTTTTGTGGACCCGTTTGCACTTTTCTTCGCTATTTATCTTGGTAAGAGGTCCTTGTCTCTTTCATGTATTTTGCGTTTTGGTTCTTTGCTGCTTGTTCGCATGGATGGGATTGTTAGTTTTCTACTCTCTTTTCCATTCTTCCTCATGATCTTCGCCCACTCTTTCCAGATCTGCTGGTAGAGGAAAATTCTATCCCGAGATAAAAGAATGAAACCCTTTGTGTAAAAGCTTCTTCATGACCCTAATAACCTTGCACAAGGAGCTCAAACACATGCAAAATCCCTCAGAGAAGGAGTAATGGCTTTAAAGAAAACTGTATTTTCCTTCTTCTTTGGCGCATTGACACACCCTGCAACATGAAAAATACATGCGCCAATGGCGCACCTGTCACCCCTGTTACATCCTAAAAAGTTGCACCCTTATGGCGCACTTCCCTCGCATGCTGCAAATGCTTCCCATGCGCCTCCTTGGTGCACCAAACTTGGATGCAACATTTCAAAATCCTGCGCCTTTTGGCGCACCCAGCATCTATGTAACATAATGTCTTCATGCGCCCTTTACAAAATGCACCCTGCAGTGTCTATGCGCCATGTGCCCTTTGGTGCTGATTTAACCTTTGCAAAACCCTTTTCCTATGCACCTTACCTATTTAGCTCTGCAATTTGTAATTCCTGTGCGCCATGCGCCCCGAAGCCTTTAAATTGCTAACTCTTTCTTCTGACAAGCATTTCAATGGAAAATCAAGCAGCTGACACGGCTTTCTTTGATTGTGTTTCATGCCTTATTCTTGCAGATCAGCAATTAAGCACAAAAGAATATATGTCAACATCAAGCAAGAAGCCTATCAAATCTAAAGGAAAGGCCAAGGTCACAGAAGAAGAGATGAAATATAAGTATCAGAGGGTCAGAATACCACTCTCAATTCCACATCCCATCACCTGAGCAGCAGCAAAAGCAGGCTACCCCCTTTCAGCCGCAGGATAACGACGACGAGTAGCTTCTCTTTCTTCTTCTTCTTTTCTCTCTCTTCTTCGACTTTATTTTTGGGAATATCTGGAGTATGTTGGCATAAATGATGACATCGTCCATGTTGCACCATGGGATGATGTCATCCATCAAGTTGTCAAAATTCAACATGACTTTGAGATATTTTGTAAATATCTTTATAAATAAGTTGTTGGCTCCTTTTTGCCTTCTTTTCTCTCCTTCTTCTATAAATACCCCAAGGCTTGTTGTATTGGAGATGGATGAATATCTTTCAGATGAAAAATAGAAGTGAAAAAAAAAGACTTTGAGCTTTCTTGTAACAGAAGAAAACAGTAATACAAATATTGAGACTTCGTGCTGAATAGCTGTGTTATGCATCAAACCTTTCTTATGTTAGATCTGTATGTTTTTATTCTGTTAGATTCATATCTACTTTTTTTTCATTTATTCATCATCAGTATTGCTTTGTTTCTTTATGCAAGTAGGTTTGGCTCTGTTTACTACCAATCCCAAAACATAAACCTTCTGACCTTTCTGCTTTGGAATTCATTTCTTTTCTCCCTTCGGATCTGTTCTTTCTTCATCCCCTCTTCCTTTCCTTTCTTTTCACAGTCGGAAACACCCCTACTGGGATGAGATCCCAAACCCCCGAAGGCAGAATCTGTGAGACTTATATAGATTCCTGCTGGTAGAATAGCAATAAACCAGTTTCGCTTTGCTGACTCAGAGAGGGGCTATGCCCTGCACACTGTTGGCTTGTCTATCCATAGATCTGTCCAGGTGACAGATTTTCGGACCAACACAATCCAATTTTTCATGAAATAACAAATCACATTAAGGTACATGTACATTTCATACTCGAGCATGTCTTGAAACACAATATATAGCTTCAGTTTTTCCCAACATCTCAACAATGAGTAGATATCTTCACAAAGTCACTTGCACGTGACAAATTTTAGTTGTTCAGATAATTCCTCTCTTCATCCCTTAAGGCAATGCAAAATTAAGGGGGGGAATGTTAGAGTAAACATATTTTACCTAGGTTAATTTAGCATAGGTAAGTTAATTATTAAATTGTGGTAAGTTGTTATAAACCATATTTTAATTGTATTTGGGAATAGTATTCCCGTAACATGTTACTTGTCATTATTTAAATTGTTATATGGTTATATATTGTTGAAACCATATATTTGGAGTTTCTTGTACGTGGGATTGTATTACTGTCACATAGTTGTAACTCCTTGTTTATCTATACATGACTATGAAATATCTATAAATATTGCATTCATTCATTTTGTATATGATTTTGATTGATTATTAATAAAAGCGTGAGGCTTCCTTCCCTCTTCTACACTTTCAATCATGTTGTTTGGAAGCTAATTGTTCACACAAACCTTTTCCATGAACCAAATTGGTCACTTTGATTTCATTATCGTATTACATCACCCGATTGATCCAACCTATCCTCTTCTCGTTTAGATATTATTTTAGGATAAATTTCTTGACACCAGCATGAGACACTATCAGTTGAATCTTATAGGTCGAGATCGAGTGTTTGAACTTCTTCAAACACCTAATGATAGCAAGAACATGTTTTTCAATAAAATAATACCTTACTTCATAATCTTCCAGAATTTTAATAAAGAATGCTATGGATTGTTCTAATCCTTCTCTATTTCGTTGTACCAAGATAGCTAAGATTGTGTCTGATCCTCCAAAATCATACAACATGAACTCCTTTGAAAAGTTTGATTTGATAAGAGTTGGAGCTTGTGATATTGCATGCTTGATAGCCTAAAAAATCTCTTTGCCTTCTGTTGTCCATTTGAATGCAAGATTCTTCTTTAACATCATCGTTAATGGCTTCACAAGAGTGGAAAAATCAAGCATGAATCTATGGACAAATTTTATCCTTCCCAAGAATATTTAGAGAGATTTTTGATGACTTGGAAATGGAAAAGTTCTAGTAGATTCAACTCTTTCGGGATCAATTGTCAACCCTTCTCTTGAAATAATGTAGCCCAACAATTTTCCTTCATGTGCCAAGAGTACACACTTTTTTGGATTCATCAACACTCTGATTATTCTACATCTTTGAATACTTTCATGAGATGAAAGAGATGGTCTGCTACATTCTTTGAAAAGATGGTGATATCATCTAGACATACGAGCACTATCTTGTTGATTAGTCCTTTGAAATCCATATCCATAGCTCGCTGAAATGTTACTTTGGCATTCAACAGTCCAAATGGCATCTTTATATAAGCATATGTTCCCCACTTTTTAGTGAAGGTTGTCTTGAATTGATATTCCTCCTTCACCATTATTTGGTTATATCTTGAGTAGCCATCTAGTAATGAGAACCTTTCTGAACCAGTTACTACTTAGAGGATTTGTTCCATTGAAGGAATTGGATAATGATCTTTGAGTGAAGCTCTATTTAGATCATGGAATTCTACACACTGTCTGATCTCTCCATTTCTCTTCCTTACTAGCACCAAATTTGTAACCCAACTTGAATGTTTGATAGGAAAGATGATGCTAGCTTTAGTTAGCTTATTCAACTCTTTTCTCATGAGAGGTTTAATGTGAGGATTCACTAGCCTTTGATTCTGTCTGATAGGCTTAGATTCTGGATCTAGCTCAATAGTATGTTGTGCTAACTTTGGATTGAAACCTCTTAAATCCTTATAAGTCTGGGTGAAGACATTTATGAATTCTTTACAAAGCTGAAAAAAATTCAGATTTCTCTTTTTGAGTATTTACTTTGCCAATTTGCAATATCTTGCCTTCATCTACTGAAATAGGCTCTAAATCCTCACCCTTTACCTAAATGTTTTCCTTTTCCTTTCATAACTAATCATTTGGGATGAACATTTACTCCAAAGTTACAAGACCTTTTGATAATTTTTTAGTCCTTGGCTACACCACTTGGTCACCATACTGTTGCTCCAACTTGTCTTGGTTTCTATAAGAGAACATAACTTCTTCTTGTAAAAAATTGATATTTTCTTGATCATTCTCGAAGGCTTTCCAACTTGGGTTGTTTTCTAGCACAGCTAGTCTTATAACCACTTTGATATGAGGTTGCTATTTCTCACTTTTGATACTTACCACAATGTCAAACGCTGCCCCAATTATTTCCAGTCTGTTTGTTGCTTCATTCTTCTTTCTTGGGATGGAATTGATGCTAAAATATTTGAAATATTTGATGAGATCCCATACCAAATTTTTTTAGTTCTTCAACAGATCATTATTAGTAGAATTTTTTCCTCTGACTTGGTTCATTATTAGCTCACTATCTCTAAACACTTGCAAGTTTTTAATACCTCTCTTTCTTGTCCAATAAAATCAGTGCATCAAGGTTTCATACTTAGTTGTGTCGTTTGAGCAAGCGAACTGAAAATGGAAAGCTGAGTAATATTTTTTACCATGTCATGAAACAAGCATAGCTCTTTCTCTAGCACCTTTCCTACTACTTGATCCTTCAAATAATAGTTGGCATACCTCATTATCAACTTTAGCATTTGGCTTGGTGATACTAGGAAGCGATGAATTTTCTTCGTGCAAACAATAGACCCCTAATTCAGCTTCTTTCATTTCCTTGTAAGGGTTGAATGCATGTCTCTTATTAGCCCAATAATCAAGGGTTACATCTAGAATGATTTTGAATTTGGTTATCTATTTCATAAGTTCTTGGACAATCTTCCTAATCGAAAGCAGAGAAATTTTCATTGATTGGAATTGGTATATGAGGCTGAATATGAAATTTTGCAATAGGATCAGATATGATTGTAGCCTTAGCTTCATACCTTGTTTTAAATAACATGTGTGACCAATTAGAAAACAAATAGCCTCTAATTTTAGTGGTAAAGTCTCTTGAAAAACACAATGTAAAGAGTGGTGGCAAGTATATGACTAATACATCTTACAAAATGGTCACATTGGGACATGCATGTAATGTAAGGCTCAATCCTTTGATTACTCCAACCATTTTTATTGTTGTCCTGTATAATTACACCACACCTCTAGAAATGAATTCATATTGAATACCCATTTGATCGGCTATTTGTTTTAGCATTACAGAGATACTTTTTCCCAAATCAATCATGCAATTATGCACCAACTTATCTCCAAAAATCAATGAGATATATAATGATGGGGGTTTCATATTTTTACCTTGGTGGCCCCCTTGATTTCTTTTGTACTAAGTTGTATTGGTGAGTACCTTCTCTTTCTCTTTGGATGATTGATTCAATGCCGACCAATTCACCATAGCAGCTTGCAATAGATCTCTTTGTCCTGGGATAGCTAATGACTCCCACATTGAGATTTTTACATTTGTTTTCTTCATCTATTAAATGATGTTGAATGGAGATGAGCTATCTCTCTATTTCCCCTCACTTTGAAATTTTTTTTCTTGCAAATGGGCTCTTATAACTGGCACTTGAGCTAGTCTAGAAGGTGGCTTACGCTGACCTTGCACATTGGGAGCTGCATTTTGGTTGCCAATACCTTGTTGGGTGATAGAGGGTTTTGGATCATTTGAATTGGATGACTATCCCTCTCCTATATTTCTCTTCTTGGACCATGTATTGGCTACTACACTTTGAGAAGGGACCAGATTTATACCACAACAATCCTCAACTTGCCAATTGACAAGTGTGGTTTCATTCAGAGGTGCCTCTTGGTGAGTCGTCTATTGTTGATTCTCTTCTTGACATGTCCCTTGTTCCACACCTATTTTTGTCACCATAAGAGCTTGATTCAAAGCACCATTGAAACACATTGATTGGTTATGAGGCTGATTACATGGGAAGGACCAGTCATATTCTTGAGGCATGTTATTTTTCAAGGGTACCAAGGCTCTAAATGCAAATGCAGCATTAGGATTGTAAGGTTGGAATGGCCTATTAGCAGCAGGTTTTGTTTGATTCTGACTTGAAATTTGAACAATTGGCCTATTAGGCTGATATGGAGGCCTATTGTGTTGGTTTTGAGGTTTATATGACCTGAAATTTTGATCTTGCTTCCTCTTAATTTTCACCAACTTATTTCCTAAGTTTTGTAACTACTTTATGACTTCTTAGAGCTCATTTGAGGTACTAGAAGATGAGGTATAAGATCAGTGCAGCTTTGATTTTTTGGGGCAGGAATGGGAGCTAATATAGGTGATTGACTAGTGCTTGTACTTCCTAATTCTAGATAAAGAGGCATGGGTGGCCTAGGTGCAAGTTTATCGGCTTAAATCAAATAATTTTCAGCTCTAATGGCAATACTATAAGCGATGAGTAAATTTGTACCTCCCATGGATTGTATCATCATTGTAATATCTAAATTTAGAGCTCTTAGGAAGTATAGGAAGGAACCTTCAGCTACTGGTTTCACAACAAGTGGAATTCTATCCCATGTCCTTTGAAACCTGAAGTCAAAATTAGTCATCTGCTCATTTGGTGTTATCTTGATTGTGGTTGGTTAATCCAATAGAGATAAGTTGTTTTCCTTATCCCCAAATTTATTGTAAAGAGATGTGCACAAATGTTCCCAATTCTGGATAGATCTTGTTGTTAGACTCCTGAACCATTGCAAAGTTTTACCCTTAAAGGAGGATACTAACAACTTAACAACAACATCCATTTCAGCAATTTCGTGAATTACACAGACATTTGTAATGTCTTGGATATAGTCAATTGGAATCGTATGGTTCTCTCAAGTGAAATATGGAATGTTTTTTAATGTTGCAAATGGAATTGGATTTTTTGCATTCAAAGCAAGTGGAATGCTACCAGTGAAATTGACATAGGGATGGGGTGGCCCTTGTGGTGGTTTTTGCAAATATGCCATTATGATTTGTCTAATAAATCTAGTTGATTAGATGAAATGCCTACCAGGCGAAGGTGTTGATAGTGTTTTATTTGGTGGAGATGGAGACCTTTGATCTCTTCTTCCCATCCTTCCTCTACCCAAAGATATCTACAAATATTCTAAGATTCCTTCCTCTCTATTTCTTTACCTTTTTTCAATTCTTCTCATAAATCTGTCAAGCTTGTGTTATGTTTGTGGAGCCTATTTTCATGTTAGAGTGTGGTACACCTTCTATGTGTTACACTCAGGTATTTTTACGGCGGTCCCACTCGTCGGTGAGCGGGTCAAGGGGGTTCGGGGGCGAAGCCCCTGAAGAAAATTTTCATGGGTGGTTTATTAAGCCATGGGTAATGGGTAACCATTATGGGCTGTTTTTGAGCCCATGGTTTTTCGATACCCATTGTTTTGATACCCACGGTTTTCTTCCCATGGTTTTGATACCCATAGTTTTTGCCCATGGTTTTGTATCAAACTACTTAAGCAATTGTCTAGTTATATGGTCTTATGCATATGATACATAGACAAGCAAATGTATTGTAGATGTGTTTTAAATTCAGGTGTGAAATCTATAGATTTTGTTGAGCATAGCTCCAAATGGATCTGGGTATTGTATTGAGAGAGTGGAGGCTTGTAATAAAATTTGAGTAAGTGATTCTTGGTGGGCGTAGCCAAAATTGGGTGAACCACATTAAATCTTGTCTCTCTGTGTTGTGTTATTTATTCTGCACTTTTATTTGAGATCTGTAATATTTTTTGCATATTATTTTCTACTGTTGTGATTTTGTAAGGGATTATTCCACATATTTTATCTCTTATTTCCTAACAATTGGTATCAGAGCCTAGTTTGGTTTGCTGAAGTGTTGAATCACAGGGAAAGTTTTATCTTGAGTGGGAGCTATGGCAGATGATGGAAGATCTAGGGTTGATAAATTCAACGAGCAGAATTTCAGTCTTTGGAAGATGCAGATGGAAGATTACCTTTATCAGAAGGATCTTTATACTCCACTGTCTGAGAAGGTGAACAAACCCTCGAGTATGATAGATGCAGAATGGGATTTGTTGGATCAAAAGGCACTTGGAACAATCTGGCTGTGTCTTGCATCTTCGGTATTATTTAATTTTTTAAAGGAAAAGACTACAAAAGAACTGATGGATGCATTAGGAAAGTTGTATGAAAAACCCTCTGCCTCTAATAAGATATTTTTAATGAAAAAGTTGTTTAATATGAAGATGTCTGAGAATGGTTCAATAGAAGATCATTTAAATGATTTCAATACGGTTGTGAATATGATAGCTTCGGTTACAATAGAATTTGATGAAGAAGTCAGGGCTTTATTAATTCTGTGCTCTTTACCTGAAAGTTGGAATAACCTGGTAATGGTGGTAAGCAACTCGGTTCCAACTAACTTGAAGTGAAGTTTGAAGATGTTGTAGGGGTGATTCTAAGCAAGGAAATGTGAAGAAAAATCTTTGGTGAATCTTCTACTTCAGGGAATGCTTTGACAGTGGAAACTAGAGGGAGACAAAAGAATAAAGGAAACCGTGGAAAATCAGAGGATTGGGCAAGGTCAAAATCTAAAAGCAAGATAGTATGTTGGCACTGTGGAAAGTCTGGGCATGCAAAGAAGGACTGTTGGGAGCTTCGGGATAAGAAAAAACAACAAGAAGAAAACAAGCAGACAAATGTGGCATTGGGTAATGTATGTCAGGATGCTTTGATTCTTTCTTTGCATAATATTAATGAATCTTGGGTTTTAGATTCAAGGGCTTCTTTTCATGCTACTCCACATAGGCATTATTTTGTTTATTATGTTCAAGGGGATTTTGGGCATGTTTTTCTTGGTGATGATGATCCTTGCAGTATAGTTGGAAAAGGTTATGTTCAGGTTAAGATGCAAAATGGGAATACATGGCTATTGAAGGATGTCAAACATGTTCCTACATTAAGGAGAAATTTGATATTGGCGGGGCAATTAGGAAGTGATGGTTGTACTTTGATATTTATAGTTGACTCTTGGAAGGTCACCAAGGGTGCTCTCATGGTGGTAAGAGGTAAGAAGGTTGGAACCTTGTATTTAACCACTGATAGTACTAATGATTGTAATCTTGTGGCTTCAGATGCAGATACAACATTATGGCACCATAGGCTCGGTCATATGAGCCATAAGGGCATGGACATCATAAAGAAGAATTTACCTAGATATACAGAAACAGGTTTTGATTTCTTTGAGAACTACATATATGGGAAACAGAAGTGAGTAAGGTTTCTCAAGGTTGGACCTATGAAGAAAGAGAGTAAGTTAGAACTGGTGCATTTTGATGTGTGGGGACCAGCTCAGGTATCATCTCTTGGGGGTTCAAGTTATTATGTTACTTTTATTGATGATGCAACAAGGAAAGTTTGGGTTTATTGTATTAGAAACAAATCTGATATATTTGATACTTTTATTAAATGGAAAGCCTTGGTAGAGAATGAAAAAGGACTTAAGTTAAAATGTCTCAGGTCAGATAATGGAGGGGAGTATTGCAGTAATGAATGTGATAATTTTTGTTCTAAGAATGGAATCCACAGGCAAAAGACAGTTCCAAGATCCCCGCAACAAAATGGGGTGTCAGAAAGGATGAACAGAACAATAATGGAATGTGTTAGGATCATGAGGATACATACAGGTCTGCCTCTTTATTTTTTAGCAGAAGCGGTGAGCACAACTGTGTACTTGATAAATAGAGGACCCTCAAGTTCCTTGGATGGAGGCATACCTGAGGAGGCTTGGTACGGTAAGAAAGTCAATTACTCATTTCTTAGAGTCTTTGGATGTGAGGTGTTTGTTCATATTGAAAAGGATGATAGGACCAAGCTAGAGGCTAAATCAAAAAAATGCACTTTTATTGGTTATGGTGGTGGTGACTTCAGATTTAAATGTTGGAGTATTAAAGACAAGAAAATAATTTAGTCTAGGGATGTGGTATTTAATGAGAAAGTCATGTATAAGTAACAATTACAGGAAAATAGGGAAGAATCCAAGAAAGAATAGACAGTGGTAGAGGATCTTCCAGATGGGAAAATAACCCATGAATCAGTTCAGGAACCTACTCAAAAGGAACCCCAAACTCCTACAGTGAGGAGGTCTTCTAGGGTAAGAAAAGAACCTGAACATTTTTCTCCTTTTCTTTATTATTAATTACTCACTGATAGTGGAGAGCCAAAGAGATTTGATGAAGCAATACAGGTAGATGTCAGTAAGAAGTGGGAGCAAGCCATGGATGAGGAGCATAAGTCTCTCATGGAGAACCAGACTTGGGATTTGGTGAAGCTACAAGAAGGAAAAACAGCATTGCAGAACAAGTGGGTGTACGTAGTTAAATATGAAGAAGGAGGAAAGAAAAGATATAAGGCTCGGTTGGTGGTCAAAGGGTTTACACAGAAAAAAGGTATAGATTTTGATGAGATTTTTTCTCTTGTAGTAAAAATGACTTCTATCAGAACTGTTCTTGGAATAGTGGTTGCAGAAGACTTACACTTAGAATAGTTAGATGTAAAGGCTACATTTCTCCATGGTGATTTGGAGGAGGAACTATATATACAACAACCAGAGGGCTATGAGGTCAAAGGTAAAGAGGAGATGGTGTGTAAACTAAAGAAGAGCTTGTATGGCTTGAAACAAGCTCCATGTCAATGGTATAAGAAGTTTGATAACTTCATGATGGAGCAAGGTTATATTAGATGTCATTCTGACCATTGCATGTATACAAAGAAATTTGAGGATGGAATTTATATTATCATGTGTTTGTATGTTGATGACATGTTGCTTACAGGTAAAAACATGCAGGAAATAAAAGTACCCAAGAAACCGCTAAGTGAATCCTTTGATATGAAGGATTTGGTAGCAACCAGACAAATCCTTGGTATGAGGATAACTTAGGATAGGAAGGAACGGAAGCTAACTTCATCTCAGGAAGAGTACATTAAGAAGGTATTTGATAGGTTTAACATGCAGGATGCTAAACCGGTTGGGACTCCTTTGGCAGGAAATTTTAAGTTATCAAAGGAGTAGTGTCCCAAGACAGAGCAGGAAAGAAAACAAATGTCCAAGGTACCTTACTCATCAGCTATTAGCAGTTTGATGTATGCTATGGTGTGCACTAGGCCTGATATTGCCCATGTAGTGGGAGCTGTGAGTAGATTTATGAGTGATCCAGGTAAAGAGCATTGGCAATCAGTAAAGTGGATCCTTCGGTATTTGAGAGGGACAATGGGGACAATTTTTTGCTACAGTGGATCAGACACCACTTTACGTGGTTATGTAGATTTAGACATGGCTGGAGATGTTGACAGTAGGAGGAGCACGATAGGTTATATTTACACTATAGGTGGGACAGTAGTGAGCTGGATTTCGCAACTACAGAAGCTGGTGGCTTTATCAACCATGGAGGCTGAGTATGTTGTTGCCACAGAGGCAAGCAAAGAGATGATTTAGTTACAACAATTGCTTAAGGAGTTGGGGTATAAGCAGGAGGAATGTAAGATACATAGTGATAGTCAAAGTGTTATACACCTAGCTAAGAACTCTACTTTCCACTCCAAGACGAAGAATATACAGTTGAGATATCACTTCATCAGGATAACTTTGGAGGAAGATAAGTTGAAGTTGGAGAAGATTCATACCAGTCAGAATCCTGTAGACATGATGACCAAGGTGGTCACAAGGGATAAACTAAAGCTATGCTCAACTTTGGTAGGCCTTTGCGGATGACAGTGAAGGATTGAGAAGATTGCTCAATGGAAATCAGTCTCCAAGTGGGAGATTGTTATGTTTGTGGAGCCTATTTTCATGTTAGAGTGTGGTACACCTTCTATGTGTTACAATCGGGAATTTTTACAGTGGTCCCGCTCACCGGTGAGCGAGTCAGGGGGTTCAGGGACGAAGCCCTCGAAGAAAATTTTCATGGGTGGTTTATTAACCCATGGGTAATGGGTAACTGTGATGGACTATTTTTGGGCCCATGGTTTTTTGGTACCCATTGTTTTGATACCCACGGTTTTTTTCCCATGGTTTTGATACCCACAGTTTTTACCCATGGTTTTGATACCCACGGTTTTGTATCAAACTGCTTAAGCAATTATCTATTTATATGGTCTTATGCATATGATACATAGACAAGCAAATGTATTACAGATGTGTTTTGAATTTGGGTGTGAATTATGTAGAGTTTGTTGAGCATAGCTCCAAATGGATCTGGGTATTGTATTGAGAGAGTGGAGGCTTGTAATAAAATATGAGCAAGTGATTCTTGGTGAACGTAGCCCAAATTGGGTGAACCACGTTAAATCTTGTCTCTCTATGTTGTGTTATTTATTCTGCACTTTTATTTGAGATCTATAATATTTTCTGCATATTAGTTTCTACTATTGTGATTCTGTAAGGGATTATTCCACATATTTTATCTCTTATTTCCTAACAACTTGGACTGCTGAAACCAGTGGATTTTACCCTTTTGGAGTCGTTAGATGTGTTATTTCAAATTCTCTTACAAGATGGAATTTCACCACAAGAGCACATCAAACTTTTTGCAGCTAAAATAAAAAAAATCTTCTCTCCCACAAGGTGTGTCAAAACTGTTATCAAGCAGTGGAGGTAGCACAGTGGCTGAAATTTGCTGCAATGGAACAATAAATAAAGCATATAAATTTTAATTTGTAATGTCCCACCGGCTTCAAGATTCTAACAAAACTTTGTCCCACATGGCATGTTAGGATTGTTATCAAGTGAATCACAGCACCCTCTGATTTGCACAAGTGTGTGTGCTTTATCTCACAATGTGACTAAGTATCATGGGTAATATCTCTAATTTGTGGGACTTGCTACCTGAGATAGACCTCCAGAGAATGTTGATTCTTCTTCCTAATCCTAGTGAAAACTAACTCTACTGATATGAAGCTACAAAATATCTCTATCCTATAACTTCCAAGGGATCAGGGAGAGAGAAATAACATGCAAATGAAGGAAAACTATACTACAGAGGTGATGCACCAAAAGAAGGGAATGACAACAATCTCCAATTTGTGAAAGTGGAAAAAAAATACAAATAATATAGGGTGATGATGATTATCCATATTCTAACAACAGCAATCACAACACATTTTCATACATCCACAATAATAATAGATCCTTGCAAGAGCATAAAGTAGACACAAACTTCTATAATAAGATTAGAGAGGCAGGGATAATTCAAACAAACACAACAAGGGAAGATACATCAACAAACTTGCATCTATTGTTTAATTAATATGCATAGTCCAAACTATTACAAAGGGAAGGCCTGGATCACCATAGAAGGAGTCCACTATAAATTCATACAGCACATTGGCTTCACAAAACCAAAATGATAGAGTTTTTCTACTCAAACTATCCTCCTCAACAATGATCCCAACACTTCAATTTATAGAATTTTGGAAGAGAGAGAGGAGATGCAATTCCCAAAATCCACTTTCCCACCAATTATAATTTATAAAAAATGAGTGTGGTTGGTGATTTTTGACCTAAAAAATCTATCCCAAGGTATCCCCTAACTTGCAGCAATGGAGAATGTTTTCCCATGTTCATTGAATGCTCCTTCAACCACTTTTTAACCACCAAACAAAACTAGGCTCCTTTTCCTTAAACCTTTCCTTCAAAACTTCATCAATTTCTACATTTCTTGATTATTGTGCGACAGTCTTAGAACCATGATTCCAACAACACCAATTTTGTCAAAAATCTATTGAAAATCACAAACGTTACGGCCCTCTGAGTGTAGGTTGTTAATATAAGTCTGCCATGCTTGCTTGTATTTTACGGGATTAAGTAATTAATTTTGGGTTGGAAATCACATTTTAATATTTTCTCTTTTTTCAAAATTTTCACATCATTATTTGAATTATTTTTACATTTTTTAATGTTCTAGGCCCACTATTGGATCCCATTATTTGTCTTTCGAAGATAAAGGGGTGTTTACATTGTTGAATAAATTACCAGCTCGGCCAGCTCGATCGAGCTGGCTCCTTTCCTACCCACCTTACAGGACTTTAATCCTTCACTCAGATTTCAGGATGTATACCATTGATTGAATATGTTACATTCATATTGACTCGTCCTTTACCATACGCTTCCTTATCAGATGAGCCAAGTTGTTCCTTACGTGGCGAGCACATCACTAGCTCACCCCTTACTACTGGATCCTGAATCATATCAATGTCGGCCACATTACATGGCTCTAACATCCCCATTAGACCAACCGATCTCGTCCATCCCTATTGACCAGTCACCAACGCCTTTGACCTCCATTTTTCCCGCATCTACTCTCACATCGATGAATTTGGCATTTTTAGGCTCATGTGTCCCAAGTTATTTTGGGCTTCTCAGGCCGTTGAAACGTGCCCTACCCGTAATGAGCTCACTTCATCCCTTGCTGAAACTGATTTCATTGACCAAGTTAACACCTTCCTTGACATATTGCGGTGATTTTGCATGATTCGGGTCTGCGAGGCCCAACTCGTCCAGGTAGTTTGGGACATCTTCACCCGCCATCACCTTAACCCCAACCACTTTGGTGAGTTCATATTTTCACTTCTCATCACACTCTTGGTCCTGTTAGGCCATTCCAACCTAAACTTCCCACACAAACCTATTTAGATATTTCATCTCTTGCTCACACAATTATCTTGGGTAACTCGAGCCCCTAAAAATCACTTTTTTCTGAAATGTTCTATGCCCATGATTTTACTAACTTGTTAACGACCTTACTCCACTTGACTCAATCCTAACCTGAATTCAATGTATAAACAAATAGGCTCACTATAGTTGGTGCATTTTTTACCAATCCCAGACCCAGCTCGACCAACTCTCAAACTCAGCCCTGCCCAACCGCTGCACCTTCTATGGCAGATTCTACAAAATTATTTTGAGCTCCTTCATCTTCGATTGATATGAACTGAGATAGTTGGATTCACCTAGCTCCCTGCAACCTCGCTTGATTCCATTTCTACCTAGAGTGACCAATAGCTTGTTATAACCTTCTCTTAAATACACTTCTCATCTTAGCTCAATCTCACATCCTTGTATATGCTTCGAGCTCCCCGAAACATGTCTAATTCAAGATCTTGCCCTCATCATGGTAAGTCTCATCCATGTTTAAGAATGACTATGTGCATGAACTTTTGATCAGTTTGGTGAGCTCAACTTATTAGCTTGATTTTCTTTGTCTCTTCTATTTTACAATCGCTCGAGCTTGCATAGATAACCCATAATTTCAAGGAGTTTGGCTGCAATGAAACAGCTCAGCGGTTTCCTTCAAAGGGTTACTCAATCATATCTTCTTTATAGCTCGATGAGCTTAATATTATCTCATTTCACAAATAACTCACCAGGGCCGCTTCACAAGATCAATTTTCTTACATTGCTCGGTCTGCATGATTTGAGCTTAGAAGCAATGAATTTATATACCATGGTCTGGGAAATGAAAGCTTGACATGAGTCTTCATAGGGTTTCTTTAGCTTAGCCTACTGCATGAAATAACTTTCCCTTCTTAGCTCAATGCTTCCACCATTAAACTTGTTGGTGAGATCAACACCCCATCTCGATTATCCCACCATTCACCTTATAACTCATTAGCTTCGTGTGATTATATGAGCTTATTTTGGTATGGAGATGGCTTGACCTTACATAAAAATGACTTGGTTTCATATAGTTTTTGACATAGCTCGTCTCCTATGAGCTAACTTTTCTATGCATAGACAACTCGTATCCTTCATGATGTAGCTTGGTGGGATCTTACATAACCCGATGGTCCTCTAGAGAAATTCTGCGAGCAATGGGATATCTTGACAAGTAAAAACTCACCTCTTATAAAAAATCTCATCATGGATGGTGTAGAGTGCTACGGTGATGTGTCGGCTCGTTTCACACAAAACAACTTGCATGGTTTGTGTAGCTCGATTATGAGCTCGATGAGCTCAATTTAGAGGTGGGGCTTCCTAAAAATTTCTTCCCATCCCATGCAACCCTTTAAAATATTTAGTACTCCCAGGCCTACAAGAAGATGCTTGGGATGTCCCAGAAGAAATGCATCTCGTATTTTTTCCATTTTTTCTAATTTGGACCCACCTGTTACTGCTTCTTCACTCAAAAAATTTGAACATTGTGATGACCAAGAAGCATTGGTGAGCTTCATTAGCTAGGTGAGCTTGTTGTATTGAAATTGGATAACAAGTTCATATTTTTTTATTTCAGAAAAAATAGCCATTTTAGTCCCCCCATTTTCATGAATATACCCTTATATTTAATCATTGTGATTTTAATAGAACACATGCAAAGTTAAATCCAATTGAATATCATTTATAAATTTTGTAAGTTAATTTATTATATTTTTAAAATGATCATAATGAGAATAATTTTAATAATAAATGTTATTTTAATAATATTGAATGGATACCTACGAACATATGTCAATTGATTGCACAAGAAATAGTAATAGAGTTCTAAGTGTGTATAAAATTATCATTAACATAGTTTATCAACTTATAGAAAAGAAGATAAGATAAAATATTATAAGATTATACTCACAAATATATTAATAATTCATTGAAAGAACCAATAGATATTAATATGAATACATCAATTTATTCACTATTAATTTCATTAAGACGAGTCCCTAAAAGATTCAAAGTGATCAGAGATTCAATATAGTCAATTAAAAAGGATGGGTCTCAAAATGAAAACACTAATGAAGTGCATTAGGTTCTTCTTTTTCCTTGATAATATCTAACATCCTCTTATTAGCATGTACATGTAGCTTCCATTTTTATTTCTTACCATGGGTTAGCATTGGAGTAAAGTGAATACATGTAGTAATGGCAAGGTAGATGTACTGGAGAACCTTCATATGTGGGATATAAGCAATAAAAATGATCAAACCATTCTCTCTACATTTATTTTCTTCAATTAATTACCCTAAATCACAAGTAACCCAATAGGATATAACTTTCCATCATCATATATGACAGTAGTAACTTTGACTCCACTTTTGTACATCTCAATAAATAATCATCATCTTTTTATTTATTGATTACCTTTAAAATAACAACAAACATAATTCATGGACAAGCATAATTATAGAACAAAATTAACTAACCCATTACATCTAAAATGAAAATATAAATTTTGTATCACAAAAATTCTTTATACCCTTTAAATGAAAATATATAGTTACATTCCCTTCTCTAACAAATCTAGATAAATTATCATAATCATGAAATAAAATAGGATCCTATAAATCAACGTCGTCATCTTCAAAAAGAGATGTCAATTCAATTAATTTGTGACTCCAATCGTTAACATATTTTCTAGTAATGATTTCACATACACTTGCATTTTAATCTCCACATATGAAATACGAAAAAAATGAATAACCTCTCACTTTAGCTACTTCTAGGGTATTTTAAGTTGTAGTCATCATTTGATGAAAATACCTCACACCAACAATATTTCTACAATGGTATTCCTAGGACTGGTTAATATATGTTCAAGGAACATTTTTAATTTCTTTATAACATTAAAAAAAAGTTTACAAGGAACTAATCTTTTGGTATAATGAAATACCTTTCACTTGCTAAAATAATATTATGGGAGATTTTGGTTCTACTTGTGTTTTAGCAACACCAAAATGTGACTTGCACCTATTGGTAACTCTGTAGGACTTATGAAGTGTATATTTGAGTTGTTTCCATAAAATTACACACTTGATACAAGAACCTACACCATCATGCTCCCCATTTCCATGTTTTCTCTTTAAAAATTCCACAAATGTCATACACTATGCTTAAAATATATATGACATAACCAATTGAATGCTTTTGATGACTTTTACTGGCACACATATCCATCTAACCATACCCAACACTCACTAAAGTGTATATGATGCTCTGAAAGAGAAGTTGAAACAATTCAAAACAATGGGATCAGTAAAATCTATCATGTCTTATGTCATCACTGATATAAATATGAACTTATTTTATAATAACTCAATCGTAAATTGTACTTTGAATCCTACTGTCAACATCTTTTTTTATATGCCTATAAGGCACATGCACCATCATGGCCACTTGGTTTAAATGATAACACTAAATCTATATCTATTTTTTACATTTAAAGTATAATTCTCAGCAAATTCAACCACTAATAAGATACAACCAATATGGAAACAGTTATTAGATTTATGAAATTATAAAGCTTTTCACCTTGAACCATAGTTATGTTTATAGATGGATTTTTTTTCAAAACTTGGCAATAAAAGCACAAACCATAATTTCATATTATATTAGGTGAATCTTCCTCCATTCCTTTCCCAAATTTGTGGTATTTATTTATATTCAAACATATTCCACACAACATTCTAGTTTGTCATTGATTTTACATGGATTCTAGGAGTTTTACTAATTTCACCACTTTGATATAATAAGTACTAAATTCACTTGCATAATCCATTTTATGAAAATTAATAGAGCTGAAAATTTGACTGGTATGTGGAGAGGGAATATCATTTAATTCTATTTTCTCCCGAATTTTTTTAAATGTTACAAGATATAGATCAAAATTTATATGAGTATGAAAACAACATGTGTCATGGATTGATTTATCCTTACATCTGGTGGCTTCAAATTTTCAAAAGTTTGTTCCCTAACGTTTATGTCTGAATGGTCTACTTGGAGAATTCTATAAAAATCACTCTATGTTATATCCAAAAATGTTTTAGATGTTATTTCTGTAAACCACCTATACCAACCTTAATCTTTAAAGTGTTCTTAGAATTGGAAGAAACATGACTACTAGTTTTCTAATAATCAGCAACAATTTATCTTTTATATAATTAAAAAAATTGAGGATCCATGCATATCAATGCATGATTCCCTTCCATACTATAATCCAATTTAACCTTGTTTTTCATATACCCTATTATAGTTCTTCTACATTTACTAAGATCATTTGCAACAGCATTGACCTTTCAATTTTCCATTTGTTTCTAGACCCACTAAGGTAGTCAAAATAGATCTATGCGATCTAGAAAGGTATTTACTATAAGAGAGTAATAATAAAATTGGGAACATCATGTGAATTTTGTACCAAGTAATATTTCATGTTATTTTATTAATAGAAATCAACTCCTAATAAATCAAAAATAGAGATCATATCTCTACGTCAAAAAAAAACTTACTACGGATTTAGATTTAACAATTTAAGAGAGTTCTAGGATAAATATTTTTTAATGTCTTTGTTTATTGGGCTTGATTGTATTTATGGGAATGATCTCACTTTTTTCAATGTTAGCAAAAGAAATCATCTTTGCCCATATCCTCCATATAATTCAAGTTTTGTAATCCTTCACATGGATATAACCCTTCATCTTCCTCTTCTTTTACCTCTCTTTCTTCTTCTTTTTCTTCCTCTGTTAATGCCATATCTTCTTCCTCCTCTTCTAGTACCTCCATAAATTTTTCTTCTTCCTCTCCTACCTCCATAAATTATTTTGCTAGGGAAACTATGATTTAGTGCTCCATGTGTATGGGTACATAATAATTACGTTAGTAATTATTATCATGTAATTTTGAGTTAGTAGATTTGTTATATATTTGTTATATAAAACAACTTATAAAAAATATGGGCGAGTGAATTTCAAAAAATGACATAGATAGGGAGGAGAGGTTATAGCTACCTCCTATATTTTAGGAAATCTATTTCCTATATAAATGGTTGTATGTAATATGAAATATTAATGGAATGTATTGAATATTATTCATAATTATTTTTTCTATTCTCTGCAACAACTCTAATATGTTCTCCACATTTGGTATCAGAGCAACAACGAACCTCTGAGAGAAGTATGGTGTTTTAAATATTAATTTTTGGGGTAAGATAGTACTATTTTTGGCTTCCCCTCTCATGGTAAACACGTTCTGAGGAGGATTTTCTTCTTATTTGTGTTTTTAAGAAAGGTCTATGTGCATTTTGTTGATCACCATTTATCTTTGTCATTAGAGAGAACTACACCAAATGCACTAACAAGTCTTGAGTAGACCGAATCCTATCTGCATTCAAAGACCCATACATGTAATACATTTTTTGTCATTATTGGAAGCTTCAATGGCATGTTGAATATTGGGAATGGAATGATTTATCACATTCCTTGAAAGTGTGCAAGCACTGGAATTTACAAAGTAAAGAATACACCATGATATGTCTCATTATCTATTACCTCAAATTGGTATGTTTTTAACTCAGTTTCATAAGAGCTATATTTCTTCTATGAACATGAAATTGTTATATTTTCTCTGTTGATTAATTATTAATCACATAAACTATTTCAAGGCTTTGAAGGCATCATTTCTCAGTATTATTTGATAGACATTTTTTTATACCTCAAGAAAATTTCTAGCATGTTTGAATTTGGTTCTAGAATATTTGCAATGAATTGGGACATTTGAAACTCTTCCCATTCAGTTGGTGTCACCAATTGTAAAAACTATTTTGAGGAACAAGATCCATTTTTATAACTAGCTACCCATTTTTTGTTGTGCTTGAGATTTTAGCTACTTTTTTATTTGATGTTCAAAGGACCAAAGTGGCAAAGCATTTTGGTGGACATCTATACTCAACTTGTGTATTATATTGCATGCAATATATCATAACTACCTCATATCACATTGTATTGGACATCACCACATCCCTACCTCAACACCTATCTCACGATTAGAATGAGCATGCATTTCTTTGCATTAAATTATAGCTAAGTAATGTGGGTTTCAAGAATTGTGCATTAATGTCCAAGCTCTATAACAATAGGTCTGCAATTTCATCACGTATTTTTTATTACTAGCAATCATTTGTGAAATGTATAATGGAAACCCTGAAGGGGATGGATGGTAGAATTAAAACATGAGGAAGCAAGAAAATGAGAGAGGATTATGGATGATGAAGAATGGTTTTGATAGATATTGGACCTTGTAATTATCATAAGTGTTGTCATTGATGTCAAGTTACATTGATGAAAAAAGTGGAAAAAGTATAGTGCAAGTGTTGTGTAGGTGCCTCAAAGATCAACCATGCATACTTGGTAAAGAAGTATGAAATTTGATTGGTAGTGTCAGCTCTAAGAGGATTCAGGATGATTAAGGATAATTTCAAAGGGACTTAATCAGATTTTGTACAAGCCGCGGATATGAGGAGTTAGCCGCCAAAGTCTAGAAGAAACTATGGAGGCTTACAAGAGCTACAAGCCACAAAAAGATGAAGCTGTGAATGTGAAGGAAAATCCGTGGAAGTAAGGAAAGTCTGGAGAAAGCCACAGATAAAGAGAAAATCTGTGAAAAACTAGTGATAGCCGTGGAGAACTATAAAATCCGTAGATAAAATAAAATATCTTTGAACATGGAACAAAGTTGTAGAATACTAAATAAGGTAGCGGAAAAAGGAGGAAAGCCATTGAAACATTTCAAAATCCATGAAGTAAAGGAAAGTTGTAAATAATTTAAAAATTTGTCATCAAAGAACAAATGTCGTAGATCAAAGGATAGTGTCGCAGTGCAAAGGAGAAAGTCACAGATGCAAATGAAAACCACAAAATGAACAAATATGGACTAGATAAGGCTCAAGAACAATTACAATGCCTTGAACATAGACAAGTGAGAATTTATTCTCTAAAATCAATAGTGATTCAATTATATGATTATTGTGGTTGTTTCTACAACTTGAGCTCCACAAAAAATGAAGAAATATCCAGTTCCAACTGTCAACATTTAATGCTCTTTGACTTTGTGGTAATATAGTTACACTCTCTATGAAATTCCTTATTCCCACGTAAAATTAGATATCAGAGAAGAAAGTGGCTCACTCACCTTGATCACATTGGAAATCCTAAAAATATGAGAAATATATTTTTGGGTATTGTCTCATAAATGGCTCCTGAAGTAACACATTGAATATAGAAAAATCAAGTTAAACACAGAGATAATAAATTTGGAGTTTGTTTTATGCATTTAACTGACCATATTTTTAGACGACAGAGTGGAAGAGTACATGACACGCCAAGGAAGTGATGGGGGTGTATTAATTATCTAAAAGAAGAGATCTCCATATGAATAAGGGTGTTGCTCAAGTGAGAAAACAATGCATTTGAGCTTAGGGAGCTACAAAAGAAAAGAGAAAGACAAGGGGAGAGAAATCAAATGAAGTATTGAAGAATTAGATGAGAAGAGCATCAATGAAACTAATTATTTGAGAAAAATAATTCAACTTAGATGAGTAGAAGAGAGTGACAGAGAAAACACAGACATGTACAAAAATTTATCATAATCCATTGTGTAAGCGATCTTGATTCTAAGTGATCTATGACTTTATAATAAAATTGTATTTCTAAGTGGGTTATTAGATTATAGGGGTGGGTACCCCTTGCAATTTGGTGCTTGCTAAAATCTGTTGAGTGGGTGCTAAGTTATCTTCCAGTGGATGCTTGAAGAATCTAAAGTGGGTGCTTAAGGGGTTGAGTGGGTGCTTAACCAAAACCATTGTAAGCTTTAGAATTGGTGTTCGCAATAAATCCTTGGTTTCAAGTGGGTTTTTCTCTTGAAATGGTTTTCCACTATAATTTTTTTGTTCTCTGTTATCTTGTTTGGCATCAATTTGTTTAAATGTTCATCATACATTATTGCACTAAACTAATGAATTCCAGATTAACATTATTGTAAAAAAAATTAATCTACACTGATTCACCCCCCCTCTCAGTTCTTATGATCTCTAACAATTGGTATCAAAGGAAGTCCTTCTAACATAATATTAGCATCTTTAAAGAGATCCTCTTTTCATAAACATGGTAGTAAATCAAGCATAAGGTGGTTTATCACTATCAAGATCACCTCTCTTCACTGGAAAAAATTATGCTTTCTAGAGAATAAGAATGAAAACATATCTTGTGTCACTTGGTTTTGATATCTAGGAATGTGTTGAGAAAGGATACAATCATCCAGCCACACCAATCACCTCTTCAGTAGATAAACTAGAATATGAGTACAACTCAAGAGCCATGAATGTCATCCTATGCGGCCTGACTGAAACAGAGTTTGTAAAGGTAATGCACTACACAACTTGTTATCCTGTAAAATTGACGAGGGAAATTTTGCAGGTAACCATACAAAATTTTTGTTTCGGTTCCTTGTCAAGGTCCCTTAACATTCAGAGTGGCATACAATCCCTTTTCAGAAAATCTATTTTTTTGAACTTAGTCATTTGGTCCTTTTTTGGTTGGGCGCAGATTTTATTCATGCAACATCAAATGAACTTGAGCCCCCTTCTATTCCTTTGGCGCATCCTTTGGAGTTTTCACATACCAAATGTTGTGCCTTCCCATGATGTGTCTTTCAAACATGTGCTAAGGCATATGCACCACCTTATCAACATTAAAATTGTTGTGCCCCTGAATGGTGCGCCAAAGCACTAAAAAGGTAATGTCAACAGTCCCAAATCCGTGCCAATGGCGCAAATATTTTCATGTTGTCATTTGTTTTGGTGCGCCTTACAAAAAAGTGGGTGCCACAATTATTACACCTTTTGCTATAAATAGGCACATCCGACCTGTCATTTTCATGATTGAAAAAATGTGAAAAGTTAAATTCCTCTGCACCTATCAGCACTCCTGTCAGCCCCATGTATCACTTTTCATCATATTCGTAGACCCCACATCATTTCTTCCAACCTATATATTCCTGGTGAGTGGTCCTTGCTTTTCTTGTGGTTTTGTTGTGGTTTCATTGTTGTTATGGGGAGGTTGTCGTTATTAAATACAAATAAAATGAACCTAAGAAGTAAAACAATCTCTATCCCGTTCTTGAAAACCGACCCACATTCAAATGATTTTACCCTCCTTCCGAATCTGCTGGCATGAAGGGCCTTGTCTCAAAAATGAATCCCTGGCCCTCTTTTCTCTGTTCCCCTCACTGAAAAATATGTGTTAAAAGATGCCAAAAGCCATAAACCTATCAAAAGAGGGAAAATCCTTAAAAATTATCAAAACCACGGTTTTCCTTTGGCGCAAACACCATCACTGTTACACTAAACACAGTCGAGCCAAATAGGCACATGGTCTTCACTTGCAACACACATCTTTCCCGTGCCTTAGAAAATTCTTAAAACCTGATACAGGTGCAAGTGTAAAACCACCTACACCTACATTCATCATGTCATGTAAACTCTTCTTATGCCACGCCAAAAGCTAAAACACTGGCTTGCCTTAACTCTATGAGGCACCATTTGAACCTGCGCCCCTTGGCACACCATAATGTTATGAAACATGTACCCTATCTACGCCAATGGTGCATCCTAGACCCTTATAACACAAAAATAATCTGCACCCAGTCATGACACTTCATATGGTGCAGGCGCACATCCTATGACACCAACATCTGAATGTTGTGTGTAGTATTTTTGTGCCCTGCACCCTTTTAGCGTTGTTTTCTTTCATGCAACACTCTCCAGTAGTTCGCCTTACTTTTATGACCCTACAGCCTACAATATAATTACACCTTGCGCCCAGAGACTTGTAAATTGATAATTTTTCATTCTATAAGCTTTAATAGATGATCTAACAGCTAACATGGCTCTTCTGCAATGGACTTCCCTGCTTCTTCTTGCAGATCAGTAGCTGAACTCTGATACGCACATGTCTTCATCAAGTAAGAAGCCAACCAAGTCTAAGGGTAAGGCCAAACTCACAGAGGAAGAAATAAAGTACAAATACCAAAGGGTCAGGATGCCCGAGTCCCTTGTAGAGTGTGACTTGGACATCAGGGATTCAAAACTTGGTCACATTGACATGGAAGACTTATGGGCCAGAACCAGAAAGGTCACAGGTAGTCCGTGGATGGACAAATTAGTTGGCAGTGGTTTACATTTTGCTGGGGCAATTCTTGTGAGTGTAATAAACAATGAATTCATGATGGTGGTGGCCTGCTGCTACAATAAGGGCACAAGATGTGTCGATAATGAGAAGGGCGAGGTAATAATCAACCTCACTGCCCGGCACTTTGAGATCATGTTGGGTATCCCCCACCACCGGCACTTTGTGGCAATAATCCAAGAAGAATGCATAAAAGCATGGGATGAGAATGAGGACAAATGCATGCAGCTTATGAACGAAGTGTATCTAAAGAACAAGAAGGTGATAACCAAGTGGCCGCAAGTTATTCACCGCAGCGACTTCTCAGAAGAGCTGAACGACACCATAACCTTCCTGAGTAGGGTATTTGAAATTCCTGATGCCCATTATTTTCAAAAATGGATGCTCAGATATCTTGAGACAATGAGCAAAAATGTTCCCGATCAACGTTTTGAATGGGTGGAGATCATCAGTAGCACTATCTCTGAGCAGCTTCAACAACTCTCAACAATGGGGAGGTTCTACATGAACTCCTACGTGGTATAAAATGCTACCTTTGAAAGATACTATCCATCACTGAGTCGATGCGGGGTGTGGCCCCAAGTAAAAATATATGAATATTATATAGAGTTGAGATTGGAAAATAGCATCACCCAATTAAGAAAAATCAATGATATCAACAACCTTTTGGCCTGCCGTGATTTTTTCGGATACCTAATGGAGGTAGGTAATGAATACTTCAAGCTCCTAGAGAGACTCAGAGATGAACAGGAGACTTGCGAGGTCATTGACGATCACAACAAAGGTCTCACTCAGGAATTAGCAAGTTCATGGAGTATCACACTCAATTCCACATCTCCTCTCCTGAGAAGAAGCAAGATACTCCTTTCCAACCACGGGATGACGACGAATAGGCTCCTTCCTCCTAGGATTGTTCCTTTTTTGTAAAAGTATTTAAAAGTTTTTTGGCACAAATGGTGACATCATGCATGTTTCACCATGAGATGTTGTCATCCACTAAATTTCCCAAAGTCAATAGTTGACTTTTAGATATTTTGTAATTAGTTGTTGGTTCCTTTTTGCCTTCTTTCTCCTTCTCCTTCTATATATACTTGGATACTTGTTGTATTCAAAAGGGGTGAACGTTTTTTAGATAAAAAATAGAAGTGAGAAGGAAAAAGGCTTTGTACTTTTGCAACAAGAAAATATTAATACAGAAATTAATACTTTGTGCTCAATGGATGTGGTATGTGTATTAGATCTATATTACTTTTCTGTCAACTCTATCTCTAATTTTTTGTCATTTGTTCATCAGTATTGCTTTGTTCATTTATGCAAGTAGGTTTGGCTCTGTTTACTACCAGCCCAAAACATAAACCCTCCGACCTTTCTACTTTGGAATTCATTTATTTTCTCCCTTCAGATCTATCCTATCTCCTCTCCTCCCTTCGTTCCTTTCTACTCACAGTCAGAAACCCCTACTAAGACGAGATCCCAAACCCCTAAAGGCAGAATACTATAGGACTTGCGTAGATTTCTACTGGTAGAATATAAATAAACCAGTTTTGCTTTGCTTTCTCAAAGAGGGGCTATGCCCTACACACTATTGGCTCGTCTATCCATAGATCTGCCCTCCCGACAGATTTTCAGACCAACAGTTTTTGGTGAATCTACTAGGGAATGAACCAGATCTATGTGAGTGTTGTGTCGGTTAAAGGACACTAAGAGTTTTTAAGGTAACTAAAAAAAAAGATAAAATTATAAAAATCACTACCTGTTTGCAAATCTTACCTCTTTGTTTAAAATTAAAATTTTTTGCAAAAGTGATCCAAACCAAAAATTTTCTTCAGAGATCCATAGATCTGGGCTAGTTAGAGATCTTTAGTTCGCTGAGTTTTTACAAAAAACCATATATTTTCTTAGATCTGAGATTCTGACAGTTTTACAAAAAAAATCAACTCTAAGATCTGAAAATCAGCTTGCTAAGTTAAACTATCATTTTATCCTCGTTGATCCTTATCATTAAACCGTAATCGGTTTTCAAAAAAAGGATAAAATTAAATATTTAGAAAAGTACATGCTGCTGATTTTTGTCAGAAAAATCAGAAAATCAGCAAGTACGACCAAAAAGAGTTTTTAAAATCTACTCTAAAAACATTGCAGATCTGAAAGATATGCTGGCAAGTGAGCCATTTACTCGTAGTAGGAGAGCTCATGGAGAAGTTGATCATATTTTTGATCTACTTCAAAGGCATAACTTCAGTATTACACCAACACGCTTCTCATTGCTGAGTTCAGTTGATTGGTCAGCCAGAAGTGTCTCGCCTCCACGAAAGAACCGTTTCTCACAAGGAGCCTCCACATCCATTTACAGCGCTTTGTATCTCAGCAGAACTACACTCCTAGCTCGTGTCCTCTTTCTATCTTTTCAAATGGTAGTACCATGGGGAAATGATATGGGCCCTCTTTCCTTTCCACATCCTATTCACACACTCCCTCATGGAAACCACAAGAATTTCCTAAGGTTTGATGGAAGTGGAAACCAAAGCATGGATTCACATATATCTGCATTCATTATGTCATGCAGCATCCTGGATGTGACTCATGAAGATGTATCAATACACCTCTTTCTAGAGACCTTGCAAGGACCCGCAGCAGAGTGGTTCCAACATTTGCTGACCGGATCTATCACCAGTTGGGCAACATTACGAACTGCATTTGAAGACAGGTATAAGCCTTCAAAAGACGCATTTGCATTACTGAAAAAGATCACTCACCTGAAGAAGGAAGTCAATGAAACCATGCGTGATTTTATCACCCGTTTCAATTCACTAATTAACCATGTGTCGCCTGTTATGCTACCAACGCCAGAAAATTAGAAGTGTTTCTTTGTGAATGTCACGAGCTCAATAGTAAGTTTCTTACTCTTACAATAAAAAATCACCACCCTGGTTCTCACTCAGGCTGTTGCCATTTGAATAGAGGAAAACTTGCTTACATATGGCAAGTTAAAACGAGAGTCATCCAAACCTAAAGCTTCGATTCCTTCTCAGACCACTTCATCAAATCCGGCATTCCATAAGATGGAAAATGACTTGCTCGCCTTAAAGAAGTGATTAGCTCAACCTTCTCCTAACACTTCATACCAGGATATCCCACGGAGAAATTTCACTCCCAAAAATGCCCCACAAAGGGCATGTTTGCTTATAACTGCTCCGTAGTTGGCACTTGAGGCTCCTCTGGTCAATGCCTGGTCAAGATCGAAGAAGAGGAGAAAAATTATGAAGAACCTTCATCGCAAGGTGAACATGATCAAGATTTCGGTGAACCGACTGGCGACTCTACAATCAGGTATATGGAATTTGAAGATGAAGAATCTGATGAAGAAGAGGGTACCCAAGGGTATGTAAGCAAGTATTCATATGTTATTTTCACCCGCTCTCAAGGAAAAGAAGCAGAAGTTGCTCCCAGGATACAAAAAGAGAAGGTTGGGTCAAACACACCTCCAACCATTACTAAAAGAGGTAATCCTCTTCCTGCTCAACCTCCTATTAAGTCTCTTACAAAAAAATATTCTCCCCCCATCTCTCCTCCAAATAAGTCTTCTTCTATTCCCATAAAGACCAGTATTCCTACCCCTTTGCCACGAAGTAAGGGACTTATTCCCTCATCAACGCAACCCTTGGTTGCATTCGACATAATTGATCATGCAAAAAAGACCAAGATTCAAATGTCTGAGGCTGAGTATCTTCAGTCATACCCTGAGCAACTTGTAAGATTGACTGAATATATTCAAAGCCAAGCTGCTGTAACTTCCCATGTCTCCCCAAAAGGAATCCTTTCCACTCCTCCTGCATCTTGCATAAATGTTGCCTTGACTTCCACATCAGGAAAAATTGAACCTTTTTATCTCTCCCTCTTAATCAACGGTCATAAACTAAGAAACTGCATAATTGATTCTGGGGCCTCTTATAATTTCATGCCCACAAAGTTCACCCATGTTTTGGGCCTTACTCTTACCAAGCCTTTCGACAGATGTTACTCCATGGAAACCAAACAGGTTCCATTGATTGGTTAGATCAAAGACACACAGTTCACCTTTACGGCATTCCTAGAGAAAAGAGTATAGATGACCATCCTCATTGCTGATATCCCAGTAGCATATGGAATTCTACTAGGAAGAAGCTTTTACAGAGAGGTTGGTGGAGAGATTCATATGGACTGGTCCAAATCTAGAATCCCGGACAAGGGTGTAATGCAGAAATTGGAGCTTGAATCACAAAAGAAGTACCTGATCACCAATTTTGACGACCCCAAAGCCCAAATTCTCTTTGAAGCATCAAGGATGGGGAACTACTTCTTATCTACTGAGTCTAATAAAATGGAAGTTCTCGTCCAATAGGAGGACCTTAACAAGATATGGACACTGTAGTTTGATGGCAGTTGTGTAACTAGCGGATGCGGTGTTGGGGCTTGCTAATATCTCCTTAAAAGGAGATTTTTCCTCTCTCTTTCAAGTTGTAGTTTTTTAATACAAATAATACTGCTGAATATGAATCTTTGCTACTTGGCATGCAAGCTACAAAAGAAAGCGGAATTAAGAACCTAAAAGTACAAGGTGATGCCGAGCTGATCATAAATCAAGTGAAAAGAGTATACCAAGTAAAGAATGAAAGGCTCGGGCATTACCGCAACGTGGTATGGGACATCATTGAGGAATTTGACACCTTCTCAATAAAATCCATTCTAAGAGCTCAAAATGACATGGCTGATTCACTAGCTGCCTCGGCGTCTCTCATGCTCCCTCACCCAGGATTAAAGATGGAAACATATACCATTGAGGTGGTCTTCTGCCTGAGCGTGCCAGACAATTCTCAGCACTGATAGGTATTCAACGATGACAATCAGCTCATTCCTTTCTAAATAAAGTAGAAAATTTCAATGAGCTTCATTTTGAAGGATCTACTTCTAAATGTCATGAATCTATTACTAAGCAAGCAAACAAATCAACAAGAGTTGATGGCATATGTCAACTCAAGGGAAATAAAATCCCAAAAGGTTTAGTCTCTCTGGAATGATTGTTTGATAAACATGATCATTTTTTCAAGAAGAAATGGTAAGATGACCCTAACTCCTCTCCAGAAACTGAACCGGTCAACTTAGGTACTACGGAACATCCACAGATTGTGAACATCGGGAAATGTTGCCCACCTAAAGAAAAGAATAAGTTTTTCAAATTGTTGAATAAATATATGGACGTATTGGCATTGTCTTATGCCGATATAAAGTCTTTCAAGCCAAAGGACGTTCAGCATGACATCCCATTAAAAGATGATGTCAAACCTTTTCACCAGAAACAGAGGCACTATAATCCCAAGATCTCAGGTACCATCCAGGTTGAAATACAGAAGATGTTGTACGCAAGGATTATCTTTCCTATCCATCATAGCACTTGGGTCGTAAACATCGTGCCAGTACGAAAGAAGAATGGTGAGATACGTATATGCATAGATTTCCACAACCTGAATCAAGTGTCCTTGAAGGACAATTACTCGTTGCCTATATTGGATCAGGGTCTTCAAGAAGTAACTAGTTTAGAGATGTTGTTCATGCTTGATGGTTTTTCAGGATATAATCAGATTGAAGTCTCACCTGAAGACCGATTCAAAACAGCGTTCACTACTCCCTAGGGCACATTCCCCTACAGTAGGATGCCTTTTGACTTGACCAACGCTGGTGCCACCTTTTAGCGAGCGATGGACTTTGCATTCAAAGGTATGATGGGAAAGGTCATCGTGGTTTATTTAGATGACTTAACTATGTTCTCTAAACAGCGAAATGATCATTGTGATCATTTGGAGCAAGTATTGATTAGATGCCGAGAACACGGGATCTCCTTAAATCTGAAAAATTTTGTTTCCAAAGTCACTGAAGGAAAGTTTTTGGGACACGTCAACAAGGAAGGAACAAAGATAGACGTCAAAAGGTTTAAGGCTATTCAGATCTCACCTTACCCACAAACAAGACCGATGTTCACTCTTTCTTTGGAAAAGTGAATTTTCTCAGACGCTTTATTTCTAACTTTTCTAAATAGACTCGTCACATATCAAATATGATGAAAGGGTCACAAACTTTCTGTTGGAGCAAGGAAGGAAAGGCGTCATTCAAGGATATAAAATCCTTCGTTGCTCATGCACCTATCCTGGTATGTCTCGACTTCTCCAAGGATTTTATCATGTACAGTTATGCATCTAAGCATACTATATCAGCCATCTTAATGAAATAGAACTTTGAGGATGTTGAATCTCCAATCGCATTCATGAGCTCCCCTCTTAAGCCTCATGAATTAAATATTTCTCAGTTAGAAAATCATGCATTTTCCATTGTCAAAGTAGTCAATAACTTCTAGTATTACATCCTAAACTCTCATACAATAGTGTTGGTCCTTGACACGGCAGTCAAGTCAATCTTAACTCAACGAGAGTTAGGAAGCTCATGAGGGAATTGGATCACAAAGGTCCAAGAATATGATCTAGACATAAAACCAACCAAGCTAGTAAGAGGCAAGGGCCTATGTCAGCTTATGGCTGAAAAAAAAGAGTCAGAGGTCCCTAAAGAGGAAATTGATTGCATCGATGAAGCGCAGGATAAATTGAAGAAAGCATATTCTCTGCCTATGGTTCTATTTGTGGCCACTAGCGACAAATGGTATTCAGATATAGCTTTCTTTCTCACCTACGATGAGTGCCCATCTCATCTAACTTCAAAAGAGAAGCGTACTGTAAAGCTCAGGGCAGCCAGATATGTCATATGGGATGACAATTTATACAAGCGTGGGATTGATGGCATCTTCTTACGATGCGTTGACAAGCCGCAGTAGGTAAAGTTACTAGAAAGTTTTCATGATTCAACTTATGGTGGTCACTTTTCCTCTTCCATCACAGTACACAAGATCATCCGGGCTAGGTACTATTGGCCAACGCTATTTCGGGATACAGCCACCTAGGTAGCAAAATGTGAGCTCTGCCAACAGCTTGTTGGCAAACCAAAATTATCTTTTTTCCCCTCAGGCTGGTCATTATTGACGAACCATTCAGGAAATGGGGAATTGACTTTATTGGAGTGCTCCATCCCCAATCAAGTGTCAGACATAGTTATGTCCTAACAGCAACAGATTACTTCACCAAATGGGTGGACGCCATACCTGTTAAGAATGCCACCTTTGAAGTCATTTGCAGCTTCATCAAAGAGAATATCATCGTGAGGTTTGACATCCCACACAATATTGTCACTGATAATGCTTACAAATTCTTCTCATGGGAAGTTATTGGTTTTTGCTATGAATACAAAATAACCTTGGCCCATGCCTCAGATTATTACCCCTAGGGAAATGGTCAGGCAGAATCCAGTAATAAGAACTTAGTGACCATCATACGGAAACTAGTTGATGAGAATCAGCGGTCATGGAACAAGTCATTGTATGATGCTTTGTGGGCAGACCGTATTACTCCAAAGAGGTCTCTCGGTATGTCACCTTTTCAAGTATTATATGAAATCGACACCGAACTTCCCATTTCTACATAACTTCCTGCTCTGCGCTTGGCACGAGCAAATAAAGATGAGACTTTCCATAATTTTCTTGAAAAGAGGGTCATGTATCTAACAAAGCTTGAAGAAAAGAGAGTAAGAGTGGTCGACAAGATCACCGAGTATCAGAATCAGGTCAAGAGGCTATTCGATAAAAAGACCAAGCGGAGAGATTTTCAAGTGGGAGATCTCGTCCTTTTGTGAGACAAGCGAAGAGAGCCAAAAGGCATGCACAGAAAATGCAATCCTCTATGGAGAGGGCCTTTCAAGATAAAGTAGCTCAATGGAGAGAATAGCTTTTATCTCTTGTATCTATACGGAACTGAACTCCTACTTCCCTATAGCGGGAAACATCTCAAAATATTCAGGAAGTAGAGCTTTCTCTCTTCTTTGTATAGCTTGCTTTAAGTTGTGTGTTTGTTTTTTTCATGTGTTTGATTTTTTTGGTTGTGTCTTTTCCTTTTTTGTCGCCCTTGTTTTTGACTCTATAACCCATGGATAGGCACATGTTGATCTGGGATTCTCTACCCTTAGGCTTCGCTCAAAGATAGTCCCTAAAAAGAGCCAGCTGTTATCCTGTAAAATTGACGAGGGCAAGTTTGCAGGTAACCATACCAATTTTTTGTTTCAGTTTCGTACCAAGGTGCCTTAACGTTCAGAGTGGCATAAAATCCTTTTCTGGAAAATCTAGTTTTTCGAAATTAGTCATTTGTTCCTTTTTTGGTTGGGCACAGATTTTATTCATGCAACATCAAATGAATTTGTGCCTCCTTCTATTCCTTTGGCGCATCCTTTGGAGTGTCAACATTCCAAATGTTGCGCCTTCCCATGATGTGCCTTTCAAACCTATGCCGAGGCGCATGCGCCACCATGTCGAGATTAAAATCGTTTCGCCCCTAAATGGTGCGCCAAAGCACTAAAAAAGTAATGTCCACAGTCCCGAATCCGCGCCAATGGCTCAAATATTTTCATGTTGTCATCTATTTTGGTGCACCTTACAAAAAAGTGGGTGGCGCATTTATTACACCTTTTTCTATAAATAGGCGCATCCGACTTGTCAATTTCACAATTGAAAAAATGTGAAAATTTTAAATTCCTCTGCACCTATCAACGCTCCTGTCAGCCCCGTGTATCGCTTTTCGTTCTATTCGTAGACCCCACATCATTTCTTCCAGCCTATATATTTCTGGTGAGTGGTCCTTGCTTTTCTTGTGGTTTTTTTGTGGTTTGATTGTTGTTATGGGGAGGTTATCATTATTAAAAACAAATAAAATGAACCTAAGAAGTAAAACAACCTCCAGCCCTTTCTTGAAAATTGACCCACCTTCAAACGATTTTACCCTCCTTCCAGATTTGTTGGACTGAAGGGCCTTGTCTCAAAAATGAATCCCTGACCCTCTTTTCTCCGTTCCCCTCACTAAAAAATCTGTGTTGAAAGAGGCCAAAAGCCAAAAACCTATCAAAAGAGAGAAAATCCTTGAAAATTATCAAAACCACGGTTTTCCTTTGGCACAAACACCATCACTGTTACACTAAACACAGTCACACCAAAGAGGTGCACGGTCTTCGCTTGCAACACGCATCTTTCCCGCACCTTAGCAAAATCTTAAAACCAAATACAGGCGCAAGCACAAAACCACCTACACCTACATTCATCATGTCATGCAGACTCTTCTTGCGCCACGCCAAAAGCTAAAACACTGGCTTGCCTTAACTCTATGAGGCACCATTTGAACCTGCACCCCTTGGCACACCATAATGTTATGAAAAATGTACCCTATATGTGCCAATGGCGCATCCTGAACCCTTATAACACAAAAATAATCTGCACCCAGTCATAACCCTTCATATGGTGCAGGCGCACATCCTATGACACCAACATTTAAATGTTGTGTGTAGTATTTTTGTGCCCTACACCCTTTTGGCGTTGTTTTCTTTAATGCAACACTCTCCAGTAGTTTGCCTTACTTTTCTAACCCTACAACCTACAATAGAATTGCACCTTGCACTTAGAGACTTGTAAATCGATAAGTTTTCATTCTGTAAGCTTTAATGGACAATCTAACAGCTAACATGGTTCTTCTGCGATGGACTTCCCTACTTCTTCTTGCAAATCAGCAGCTGAACCGCAGATACGCACATGTCTTCATCAAGTAAGAAGCCAACCAAGTCTAAGGGTACTGCCAAACTCACAGAGAAATAAATGAAGTACAAATACCAAAGGGTCACGATCCCCGAGTCCCTTGTAGAGTGTGACTTGGACATCAGGGATTTGGAACTTGGTCACATTGACATGGAAGACTTCTGGGCCAGAATCAAAAAGGTCACAGGTAGTCCGTGGATGGACAAATTGGTTGGCAGTGGTTTACATTTCGTTGGGGGAATTCCCGTGAGTGCAGTAAACAATGAATTCATGATGGTGGTGGCCCGCTGTTACAATAAGGGTACAAAATGTGTCAAGAATGAGAAGGGTGAGGTAATAATCAACCTCACTACCCGGCACTTTGAGATCATGTTGGGTATCCCCCACCACCAGCACTTTGTGGTAATAAGCTAAGAAGACTGCATAAAAGCATGGGATGAGAATGAGGAAAAATGCATGCAGCTTATGAACGAAGTGTATCTGAAGAACAAGAAGGTGATAACCAAGTGGCCGCAAGTTATTCACCGCAGTAACTTCTCAGAAGAGCTGAGCGACACCATAACCTTCCTGAGGAGGGTATTTGGGCTTCCTGATGCCCATTATTTTCACAAATGGATGCTCAGATATCTTGAGACAATGAGCAAAAATGTTTCCAATCAACATTTTGAATGAGCGGAGATCATCAGCAACACTATCTCTGAGCAACTTCAACAACTCTCAACAATGGGGAGGTTCTACATGAACTCCTATGTGGTATACATTGCTGCCTCTAAAAGAGACTATCCAGTACTGATTCGATGCGGGGTGTGGCCCCAAGTAAAAATATATGAATATTATCCAAAGTTGAGACTGGAAAATAGCATCCCCCAATCCAGCAAAATCAATGATGCCTTCTTCTACGGCATCATTTGCCTATTGAGGCCCAATATGACTCATGGTCGAATGACCAAGAGCATGGTGACTACCACAGAGAAGTGGGGGTTGTTATTTACACAATTCCCCACTTTCACTTATCTCAGAGCCACCAACTTCTTTGGGGAGCCCACCAAGTTACCGAGGTATGTGGGACCAAAGTTGATCCTATTAGAGCTATTCAGAGAGCTCATCACATACCATGAGAAGTGCCTGAAAATAAAGAAGGGTGGAACTCCATTCCCCCTCATAGTGGGTAGGTACACTTGTACTTCTCACACCAAATCCCGAGAAATGTTTGTGGAGCTAGAATTGCTCAACTTGTAACACAATTTCCCAGCAAGGCCAACCTTTGATCCTCACAATTTCCTTCCAAGGGCAAAGATTGATCTGATTCACATCCCACAGATTGAAGATGTCTATATTAATTTGTATCACGAGATCAAGCTTAGAAGAAAGGATCACTCTCGCATGGCCCTGGAAGAAATCATCCAATATGGTGTGGCCATTGTCCCGAAAGGTTTCCAAATGAATAATCAATAGGTTGATCAGGTCTATCTAGATACGAACGGGGACAATTGGCCATTTTCTGAGATTGAAATAACAAAAGCACCTCAGAATATTGAGGAAAGGGTTAAAGGTACCTGTAGCACATAGAGCATTGGTGCAGGAAAAATAGTCTCATCTACCTCAGGGTAGATTTCACCACGTCTCTTTTGGGCGATGCACCTGCTAAGCCAAAACATTTGGTAAAGGGAAAAGGGAAAGACAAAGAGGGAGAATCAAGCACTACTCAAGAACCAACTCCCGAGAGTCCTCCTTCCGCCCAGAAGCATGTAGTAAGCCTTGTCTAAACGGAAAAAGAAGAGGTGGTAAGTGTTCCAATGGGCACATCCACTCTGGATGTTGCCACTACTATAACTACTGAAGTTCCCACTATCCCATCTTCTGCTCCTCCTTCCCCTCCTCACATCACTCAAGTAACCACTCCTTTGGTTGTGTCTTCTCCTCCATCTTCTACTGTTCCTCTTTTCTCTTCCTCCATATTCTCTTCCCTCACGGATTTGTCCCCTAGCATTTCTTCTCTCATCTCTCAGATCCCTTCCACCCCTACAGTTTCCTCTCCTATAGTGACTCCTACCCCTGTGAGCATTGGAGGATCAGCTTCTTTAACAATGCTACCACCAAGTGTCTTGATGCATTTCCCTAAGTTCACTGTAGTTGCTCCTTCTTCTACCTTTGTTCCCTCTTCTCCCTCTGGTCCCACTCCCTTAAGTCCATAATGGATCTCCAAGCACCTTAACCAGCATAAGAGGAAAGTCCCCATTGCACCTATGGACTTCTCTATCATCTCAAAAAAAGGATCTAAGAAGCAAAATCCAATAACCCACTTCTCTTAGAGCGCTTCAGGTGAAAGGGTTATGGAGATCACATACCCTGATCCCACAAAGGATAAAAAGGATCTATCTCCTACATATTATATAGTGACACAGGTCACAATGTGAACATCCTCGGAAATCCTATAGGGAGAGGATCTATCTGCAGTGGATGCCCTTTGAAAAAATCTTCAGGAAGCAAAGGAAGAGAAGAGGATATTGAAAGAACAGAACAAACATCTTCTCCAAGCCCTGCAGAAAATGGGCAGTGTACCTCCTGCAACTGCCACCTAAACTCCTAAATCCCTTAGTCAGGAAAAGATAAATGAGCATGCCAAGATTGGTGAGAAAGGTATGGTAGTATCCGTCTGGAGAGACCAGATCCTCAAGGATAGTGAGGAAGTAATTGTAAAGTTCACAGAGCTGTATCATAATATTGATCAGGCTAACAAGGAACTCCAGGCGATTGCAGGGCATATCTCTGAAGAGTTGGACCATGCCAGGTTACAACATCAAACATTCCAATAGATGCTCGACTGCTCAGTCAATGATTTAGTAAAATTTGGCATCTTTGATCAACCAAGAGCACCTAACAAAGTCCTTGCTACTTTAGATTATTAGGTTGACCAGATGGATTTTGTCTTGAAGAAGATTGAAAAAATCAAGGAGGAAACCTTAGATGCGATGCATCAAATGGAGCAGATTGTCCTAAGGATGTCTCCGGGCTTGCTCACCCCATCATACGACTTGAGGAAGGTAGATGAAACTATTTGGATCTTTAAGGAGATCCCATCGCACTTTTGACGTAGAGTCTATCAACAACCTTCTGGCCTGCCGTGATTTTTTCAAATACCTGATGGAAGGGTTAGGGTCAGAAGCCACTTTTGACTTAGAGTCTATCAACAACCTTCTGGCCTGCCGTGATTTTGTCAAATACCTGATGGAGGCAGGTAATGAATACTTCAAGCTCTCAGAGAGACAGAGATTCAATAAATGAGGACTCAAAGATGAATGGGAGACTTGCGACGTCATCAGCGATCACACCAAAGGTACCACTCAGGATCAACTTCAACCAATGATTAGCAAGTTCATGGAGTATCGCACTCAAAGTGAAGTTCTGGATTCTCCTGATCGCTTTGGACTCTCCTTTGATTAAAATTTCACATCTCCTCTCCTGAGCAGAAGCAAGATACTCCTTTCCAGCCACGGGATGATGATGAATAGGCTCCTTCCTCCTAGGATTGTTCCTTTTTTGTAAAAGTATTTAAAATTGAGACACGAATTTGGTGTCTACAAAAGTATTTAAAATTTTGTTGGCACAAATGATGACATCATCCATGTTGCACCATGAGATGTTGTCATCCACTAAATTACCCAAAGTCAATAGTTGACTTTTAAATATTTTGTAATTAGTTGTTGGTTCCTTTTTGCCTTCTTTCTCCTTCTCCTTCTATATATACTTGGATACTTGTTGTATTCAAAGAGGGTAAACATTTTTTAGATGAAAAATAGAAGTGAGAAGGAAAAAGGCTTTGTAATTTTACAACAAGAAAATATTAATACCGAAATTAAGACTTTGTGCTCAATGGATGTGTTATGTGTATTAGATCTTTCTTAAGTTAGATCTATGTTACTTTTCTATCAAATCTATCTCTACTTTTTTGTCATTTGTTCATTAGTATTGCTTTGTTCATTTATGCAAGTAGGTTTGGCTCTGTTTACTACCAGCCCAAAACATAAACCCTCTGACCTTTCTGCTTTGGAATTCATTTCTTTTCTCCCTTCAGATCTATCCTATCTCCTCTCCTCCCTTCATTCCTTTCTGCTCACAGTCAGAAATACCCCTACTGGGATGAGATCCCAAACCCCTAAAGGCAGAAACTATAGGACTTACGTAGATTCCTACTAGTAGAATAGTAATAAACCAGTTTCACTTTGCTGTCTCAAAGAGGGGCTATGCCCTACACACTATTGGCTCATCTATCCATACATCTTCCCTCCCGACAGATTTACAGACCAACATTTTTTGGCGACTCTACTGGGGAATGAACCAGATCTATGTGAGTCTTGTGTCGGTTAAAGGACACTAAGATTTTTTAAGGTAACTAAGAAAATAGATAAAATTATAAAAATCACTACCTATTTGCAAATCTTAACTCTTTGTTTAAAATATAAAAAAATTGCAAAAGTGATCCAAACCGAAAATTTTCTTTAGAGATCCATAGATCTGGGCTAGTTAGAGATCTTTAGTTCACTGAGTTTTTACAAAAACCCATATATTTCTGTAGATCTGAGATTCTGACAGTTTTACAAAAAAAATCAAACTCTTGCAAAAAGTCAACTCTAAGATCCGAAAATAAGCTTGCTAAGTTAAACCATCATTTTATCCTCATTGATCCTTGTCATTAAACCGTAATCGGTTTTTAAAAAAGGGATAAAATTAAATATTTAGAAAAGTACATACTGCTGATTTTTGTCAGAAAAATCAAAAAATCAGCAAGTACGACCAAAAAGAGTTTTTAAAATCTACTCTAAAAACATTGCAGATCTAAAAGATATGCTGGCAAGTGAACCATTTGCTCGTAGTAGGAGAGCTCGTGGAGAAATTGATCCTATTTTTTATCTACTTCAAAGGCATAACTTCAGTATTACACCAGCACGCTTCTGATCGCTGAGTTCAACTAATCGGTCAGGAAGAAGTGTCTCGCCTCCATGAAAAAAAAATTCTCGCAAGGAGCCTCCACATCCCTTTGCAGCGCTTTTTTGCTCAGCGGAAACACACTCCTGGCTCGCGTCCTCTTTCTAGCTTTTCAAATGGCAGTACCATGGGGAAACGCTATGGGGCCTCTTGCCTTGCCACATCCTATTCACACACTCCCTCATGGAAACCGTAAGAATTTCCCAAGATTTGATGGAAGTGGAAACCAAAGCATGGATTCACATATATCTGCATTCATTATGTCATATAGCATCCTAGATGTGACTCATGAAGATGTGTCAATACGCCTCTTTCTAGAGACCTTGCAAGGACCCACAGTAGAGTGGTTCCAACATTTTTCAGCTGGATCTATCACCAGTTGGGTGACATTACGAACTGCATTTGAAGATAGGTATAAGCCTTCAAAAGATTTGTTTGCATTACTGTCAAAGATTACCTGAAGAAGGAATTCAATGAAACCATGCGTGATTTTATCGCCCGTTTCAATTCACTAATTAACCGTGTGCCGCCTACCATGCTACCAACACCAAAAAATCAGAAGTGTTTCTTTGTGAACGCCATGAGCTCAAGAGTAAGTTTCTTACTCTTGCAAGAACAAATCACCACCCTAGTTCTCACTCAGGCTGTTGTCATTCGAATAGAGGACAACTTGCTTATATCTAGCGAGTTAAAAGGAGAGCCATCTAAGCCTAAAGCTTTGATTCCTTCTCAGGCCACTTCATCAGATCTGGCATTCCAGAAGATGGCAAATGACTTGCTCACCTTAAATAAGTGATTAGCTCAAGATTCTCCTAAAACTTCATACCGAGATATCCCACGGAGAAATTTCACTCCCAACAATGCCCCACAAAGTCCATGTTTGCCTGCAAATGCTCTGCGGTTGGCACTTGAGGCTCCTCCAGTCAATGCCTAGTCGAGATCAAAGAAGAGGAGAAAAATTATGAAGAACCTTCATCACAAGGTGAAGATGATCAAGATGTCAGTGAACCGAATGGCGACTCTACAATCGGGTATATGGAATTTGAATACGAATAATCTGATGAAGAAGAGGGTACCCAATCTTACGACCCCCTGTGCCCCGCATCCCATTTCGCAACCTAGCCTCACCACCTAAACCTTGCACAATTATTTATTAATTACCTTATATTTAATAAATCCACATCTCCAAACCTGCCACCACATTTCGCCACCTAATCATGACCTAGCCCTAACCCTAAACTAACCTAATTAAGACCTATAACTTGGTCTACATCCACACCCATGACTAATTACTCCTCACCCGCACCAAAATCAACCTAATAATGACATGACCAAGCCCACAACTAATTCCTCGGGAGAAAAGGAGGGAAAGTTGGCTATTTTACTAAAAATAGCCCACTTTGACTTAACCGACATCGGTTCCTACTCGACCGCCGTCGGTTACGTAACCGCCATCGGTTCCCTGTAAATGACCTCCCCCAACCAAAAACAAGGGGTTGGATTTTCATTTGATCTAGAGGAGAAGTCATTGGAAGGATCTGGAATTTACTTGGCTGAGCAGAGACAAGTGAAGGAAAGAGAGGAAGTTTGCAGAGAAGGACATCAAGCCCAAGACTGCAACTGAATAACCAGAGCCCAGTGACACTCATCCAAGCATCAGGAGAGGAGATAGCTCATCTCGGATTGTCAGACCATCCTACCTGAACCCTGCCTTCGTCATCACAGTCCTTGAACCTGCATTTTTCATCAGGAACTAGTAAGTAAGTCTTATACATTCTTTTAATAATATTTCTTGGATTTCTGAATCACAGTAATTACAAGTCTACTCCCAGAATCCACTACCCGGTAACACCCCCCCATCTAACTATCATTCCTCTACCCCTACACTGCCCCAAGAACAGCTCCCATACCCTCTGAGCCTTCTCTATCACCCCGTTACCCATCCCCAATCATTTACTAGCCTTATAAACACCATAGTCATCTTATAGCCAACCTTTTACCAAACCCCTTAAATCACTACCCCTACCGATATCGGTTATTATCAACCGGCACCGGTGACACTGACCGGCGTCGGTCACCGTGATTCAAAACCAAGACCAGCCTTTTCTCTATTGTTCTAACAAGGTAAACAAATTGTAATTGGACAATAGCTTATTTGTTAGAATTTGTGTTAATTCATATTAGCAGGGGAACTGACCACCTTCGAAAGGAAGTCTCATATTTCCTGGGCCCAAGGCAGTTCCCTCACTTATCATCTAATTAAAATCTGGTGGTCTTGTATTCTTACTTGCAGGTAGTCCTTCCAAGACAAAAAGGAGTTCTTCGCAGTCGATCTGATCTTTCTTTACGGTACGCGCACACCCTCTCGACATTCAACAGGTATTCCTCCTAGCCCTAACCCTTATCTGTTTCTCAAAGGAATGAAAGGATAGGAGCAACTCTATTCCAAAAGCTGAAACATTCTATGTGAAACATTTTGGCACGCCCGGTGGGACCCATTTCGGGTTTCTTTCTTTCTTGCTTGCTTTCATATAAGGAGCATACTTGCTGTTTTCTTCTCCTAAAAATTTCACACGATATTTTCTTATATTTGGTAAAAGAATTTGTCTTGCTTTCCCAGCTTTGCATTAGTGAAAGTCATCTTCTTTGCTTCATCGAATATCATTTTCGATTTGGGTTTAAAACACGTGCATTACATTCTTGCTTGCTGTTTTCAATTCTAGTGAACGTAGATTAAGTAACAGGTCGTACACGTGGGGGTGATTTCCATGGTATTGACAGGAAATTAATCTTACTTTCACTGCACAACACATACCGAATCACTTCATAATTAACACAACAGCTCAAAACATCCCCCCTTTTCCGCGGTATTCCTCCGCCCGATTGAGGTAACCTTATAAGCCAAAACAAACTTGACATTTCCCCTAAGTCTTTTGTTTAGGATTGACATCATTCTGCGTCTAAAGGCATAAGCCCACAATAATTAAAACTAATCCTAGGGTTAGTCTCTGGATTTGCGTGTACATCTTGCTTGTTTTTAGCTCTGTTTCTCTGTCCTATACTAACAGTGATCACTTCAGAATAGTTTGATAGATGTACTAAGTATTGTTAAAAACTCAAATCAGCAGCTTCTTACAGTTTCTTATACCAGTCCTATTATACCGACATCGGTTATTTGACCGACGTCGGTTACAGTCTAACCGACATCGGTTAGCAGACCGATATCGGTTACTATCTTTTACAGTCCCTGACAAACCAGCAACCTACCAATTTCACCATTCTGAGGTTGTTTCTGTTCCTGATAGATTGAAACCCTACTGTGTACTCTTGTCCATGGTTGTTATCACTCGAAAGCAAGCCACCGCCATGGTTTCACATGCCTGCTCTGTGCCTTTTCCTGAATCACCCCCTTCACATTCTATGGGGAACCCTACGGACACCAGTGAGGTTCCTAAAATCCCTGTAGGAGATAAGGAATTTGCAAAAAATTTGGACGCTAATCCTAGCGCTGTACAATATTATTTGTCTCATGCCCCTGACCGTACGCCCGATGGTCAACTCCTTGTTGGCATGCCTATTAGTATAGCTGCTCATTTAGCTCCTTCTCCGCCTGATAACTCCGCTTTGCCTTCTGCATCCTTAGCCCCGTCTCCCAATCCAGCGGCTTCAGGGGTTCATACGGCACAGATTGGCTTTCCTTTGGTTAATCTTGGGCCCCACATATCATTACCGCCGACTGCTCCTACCTCGTCTCTCTTGCAGACTGCTCCTTTCATGACTTGCTCTCTGCCACCTATCCACACGAGCTTTCCTTCTCAGGCTCCGCCCACCTTTTCATTTCCACACACGTATCCGGTGACCTCAACATCTTATATAGGACATCCCTATTCGGTCGCCTCAACACATTCGTCCTCCATACCTTATCAACATTTAACCCCACCATTGTCTAGCGGTGGCCCTTGGCCCAATCTGCCTCCGTTTACCGCAACCGCACCATCATCTCATCCAACTACTGATTTAATCAAACAAATGATGGACAAAATGCAAAATCTGGAGGCTTCTGTTTCAGGAAGTCGTAGCGCCCTGACATACGAGCAAGTTTGTCGGGAGCCTATCCACCCTTCTGTCCCCCTTCATTCATATCCTCCTCAATGGGAATTACCAAAATTTACTCGTTTTAATAGTAAGGAGGATCCTCAACAACACTTGCGCTCATTTAGGCATGCCTGCTATCTAATTGCTCATGACGATGCCTTACTACTCCGCACCTTTCCCATGTCCTTATCAGGACCCGCCTTGGAGTGGTACAGTGCTTTAACCCAGCACTCAATCTTCTCTTTTAACCAACTAGCCCAATCTTTCTTGGATCATTTCTCCATCAACATTGCCAAGAAAGTATCTATCACCGACCTCTATGCCATCCGACAATTTGAAGACGAATCTATCGCAGATTTCATTGGACGATGGCGGGGCCTTATCAACCAACTTACATATGCCTTGCCTCAGGCCGAACTTATCAAACTTTTTACGCGGGCCTGCGCTAAGCACATCTCTCCTACCCTCCAAATTCAAACTTTCCACACATTTGACGAGGCCTTTACTATGGCTCGAAAACTAGAGATTCGAGCCTTAGAGGAAGAGAAATTGCGGTTGCGCAACAAAAACCCCAATTTCTGAACCCAAGATTCCACCAACAAACCTAACACCACCAATCCTCACACATCGACTGCTTCGAAATCAAAAGGAGCTGTGCACGCGGTGATGGTCAAATCCCAACCACCATCTAATACCCCGCCAAAAACCACCTATAAGTATAAAGCGGAGCCCATCAACTACACTCCCTTGGGAGAAACTTATGGTGTGATATTGGAAAAATTGCTTAAAGCAGGAGCCATTACCTTACCTCCTGTTAAACCTCACTCCGGGTTTGATTCCACCCGCGCCATACCTTCTTGGTACAAAGAAAATGACTTCTGTAACTTCCACCGCGTGAAGGGACACAGTCATGAAAACTGCAAGATGTTGAAAAACATCGTGCAGGAAATGGTTGATGCAGGAGATATAGCCCTCGATAATCCTAACGCTCCTGCTAACCGAAATTTGAAAATTTTCAACAAACCGTTCCCGAATCACTCTTCTAACAGTAACATAAACCAAGATATCTTAGCCGAGGAGAGTGTTCATGAGATCCATGCCGTCTTCGACTCCCAGCCAAAAGCCTCTATCGAAAAAATTCTGAATCAAGCCTCTTCACTAACGCAGGAACCTGAACCCCCTTCATCACCATCATGACAAGACGAAATCCTTGTCGTTCCTTTACCCATCAAGGAATTAACCGCCCAGAAGTCTCTTCTCACAGATGAGCCTTCTTACACCACATCCTTGCAAGATTGTGAGCGGATGTTATCTAACTTATCTATTTCCCAAACATCTCCTTCTGCCCTTCTTGTTGTACAAGAGGAAGGCTCGCCACTTCTTTTGTCATCCTTAGACGAAAAACCTCTTGCACCAACATCACCAAATTCTTTAATTATGATGGATCCTCTCAAACATGCCCTCCTACCTATTAGTTCTTCATCGCCTAAATCTTTTCAGCGACCGGTTGACCTCTTAACGCCCATTGATACAGTGCCTCATCTACCCCCTGTATCACACCCACAGTGGACCGGAATCACAACCCACCTTTCTTCCATACAAAAGTTCCTATTTACACGTGAGGATTGTCATCCCTCAGAAGATAGACGAGTCCTATGGGAACGTTTGAGTACCCCATATTCTACTCAAATGCAGATGACTGATCCCGACGCCTCTACCATATACCCGAAGTGTTTACAGAGGCTTGAAATGCCTATGTCCTCATCTTCACCCCCCTCATCTCTACCAAATACCTCATCCACCTCTATTAGCCTAACCAAATCTTCCCCTACGCTTGGGACCTCACCAATACCCAGTCTAACACACCCACCTAAGCGGCTAGATTTATCTAAAAATAAAGTCGTCCATCCACCTAGGAGACAAACCCAATCTCCTCAAGTTCAATCTATGCCTCGGTCACAACTAAAACCATCGTCGTCACACCTACCTTCCATATTGGGACCTCATCCCTCCACCTTGCATCAATATATCATACCTCCTGCATTTTCTTTAAAATGACCTACGCCTTCTGCACCCATACAGAGATCCAAGGGTATATCAACACCATCATCCCGCGTATCCTGTCCGCCTATCAACCCTAAACAAATTCCATCATCAAAAGATTTGTTTGCTGTCACTCCTATTGCTCCATGGTTGTTTTCTGATACCACATCATCGGTGGCCTCATCATCTAACCAGCTAAACATAGCTTCTGCGCCAAAGAAGCCACGTTTAGTTAAAACCCATTATCAAAATCCCTTGGCTAAACCACCACCCATACAAATCAACCATACCCCGTCATTACCAAAAACTACCCAGTCAATAGCTTCATCTTCCTCTGACTTTGACCCACTCAAAGGGTCTTACGCCAAAATCCTTGCTATATTGGTGGAGAATGCGACCATTTCCCTACCCCCACTTAGACCTTATGATCCATCTAAACCTCGACCTATAGGTTATGATGAGTCTAAAATCTGCGCTTACCACCGCACACCAGGACATGATGTAGAGGGATGCAAAGCGTTGAAAGCCATACTTCATCAGTCACCTCTCTCAGACAGAAAGGTTAAACAAGACAACTTACGAAGGGAGAAACCTTTAGCTTCAATCCCCTCTCCTATACCACCTGTCCTCGCTTCACCAAGATCTATCATTATTACAACCCCACCTCTCGAAGACCATGACTTATCCCTACCATCCTCCTCCTCTCGTGTTCACGAGATCAACATGATTAGTGTTGCCACTCGAGGGCAGAAAAACAACGAGAAAGCTAAAGGAAGCACACCTGCGGCCTCTCTTTCTCCGTCTGCCATCCCGATCGCACCACCACCTAAAGTGGTTATTCGTGGACCTGCCTACCCCGTCTCTGATGGAGTTTCCCACCGTACCATGATCAAACAGCTTCACCAATCACCTGTAAAAATGACACTGTACGATCTCATTCAAACTTCTGAATCTCATCGACAAGCTCTCGTTGACATCCTCCAAGGGATAGAGGTCTTACCTAATGAAACCTTTCCTGTTACCTCCATTCTAACACCCAATCACGTTGCTTCACTCACCAAACAACCTATCTCCCCAACCACTTCTGTCTCTGTACAGCAAGCCGCTGCTGTCAGTTTCTCCGAAGACGAAATTGTTGACTTTGGTGCAGAAGATCCTGACCCTACTCTTTTCATCTCAGCTTATGTCCGGGACATTCGGGTGCGTCGTGTTATGATTGATGGGGGCGCTAGTCTAAACATCATCTCTTCAAAATCCTTCCAACAAATGAATATCCCTTCTAGCTGCATGTGTGCCAACCCCATTATGTTGCGGTCATTCAATGATGCTATTACTTCTACCTTAGGTACCGTGATCCTTAACATTCGTGTAGGGCCATGCACTTTACCCGAACTCTTCTATGTCCTTGAGGGAGAGTTCCAATACAATATGTTGTTAGGCCGCCCTTGGATCCGGGCTATGGGATGCGTTCCCTCCACCTTACATAGATGCATAAAATTTGAGTACGAGGGGAAGTCCTACACCGTAAAAGCTGATCCTCCCCCCTTCAAAACCTGCAATATGTTATATCACCCTAATGATGTGCTTGTACCAGTCAAGACACCCATTCATCCAACCCAACCATCCACTTCAACCACACCTCTACCATCCACTTCAACCACACCTACACCTTCAACCAATGAAACCGCCATCGCAAATACCACTTCCTTTTCCGCAGACAACATCCCAACCTCAGACCCCTTAGTAGATGTTTTTCAACGCCTTACGCTGGGGGAGTACCGCCTATATAACGTTAGTTCTTTCCATACCCCACAGGAGTACGGACAGTTACATGCGCATCCTACCTACGACCGTCGCGTGGGGGAGGTAATCTCTTACGGACCACCTAATTGCCGCACCAACCTAACGTATGGGGGTGTCGACGCATCCTCCGTTACCCCTGAACCTCCTCTTGGTGTGGTTCCCTTCCAATCCGATTTTCAATACCTGACAAATCGTCGTTTCACCCTCACCTTCTTGACTCGCTGTGCTTGGAAAGGCTTTGGTTTTGGTCTTTATGAACAAGGCCGACATACAATAATTCCCGTAACTACATGCAAGCACAATGATCGTAGTGGTCTCAGATTTCCTGAAACACTTACACCGAAAGAACCTCGTGTCAGTTGTATTCTGGAAGATGACGACGTCACCCCTACCAAACCATCATCACCCATTCTGCCATCGTCACCCACAGAGTCGATAGACCCTGAATCTATCCCTCCTACCTTTTTTTTTTCATAAATGCTATCTTCCTAGGTCCTCTCACTTATCAACGCGATAGTGAGGACCCATCTTCTCTTCCCCTTCTGTATCCAGACATGATCGAAGAGGATTCACCTTCAATTAATGTTGTTGAGTGCCAGGATGACGACTCCATCCTCACTTACCTTGGTGCGGATGACTCCTATATTCAACGCGCCTTACCTTCTGAAACTCAAACCATGTTGAATGAGTCGACTATAGAAATCAACATCCACACAGAGGAGGATCCTCACATTGTGAAGATTGGACAATCCCTTAACACATCAGAACAAGCCGCCTTTACTACCTTTCTCCGTACCCGCAACCAAGCTTTCGCTTGGTCCTACGCTGACATGCCAGGAATTGATCCTGACATTGCTGTCCATAACATTACCCTAAAACCTGATTCCAAACCAGTCAAACAGAAACTGAGAAAAATGCATCCACGCATTGCCCTCTTGGTCAAAGAAGAGCTTCAACGACTCCTTTATGTTTCCTTCATCTTGCCTATTGACTATCCTCAATGGATTTCTAACATCGTACCTGTCACTAAAGCGACGGGGGGACTTCGGATATGCACGGATTTCTGAGACCTTAACCTCGCTTGCCCCAAGGATGACTTCCCCCTCCCAAGTATTGATCAACTTGTTGATCTCACTGCGGGCCATGAAATGCTTTCTCTCATGGATGGCTTTTCGGGATACAATCAAATTTTGGTAGCCCCGGCCGATCAACATAAAACTACCTTCATAACTCCTTGGGGAACCTTCTGTTATCGTGTCATGCTGTTTGGCCTTAAGAATGCTGGTGCGACCTATCAGCGGGCTATGACTTACATTTTTCATGACATTATGCACACTATCCTTGAGGATTACGTCGATGATCTTCTTGGAAAATCTAAACATCGCAGTGAACATCTCGATGTTTTAACCATTATTTTCGATCACCTGTTACAATATTCTGTCCATCTTCAACCAAAGAAATGTGTCTTTGGTGTCCTTTCGGGAAAACTTCTTGGTTTTATCGTCTCTTTGCGTGGCATTGAGGTCGATCCATCTAAAGTCAAAGCTATCCTAGAAATGCCCCCACCCAAAAACCTCAAACAATTGCGTAGTTTGCAAGGTAAACTTTAATCTATCTGGTGTTTCATTTCCCAACTCTCGGATCGATGTCAACCTTTCCATCACCTTCTTAAAAAGGACATTGCCTTTCAATGGAGCGAAGAGTGTCACCAAGCCTTTGAAGCTCTCAAAGCCTATCTCTTGCAGCCACCCGTGCTTATCCCACCTCAGGATGATCGCCCTTTCTACCTTTACCTTTCTGCCACTGACCATGCTATAGGAGCCATGCTCGCACATCGAGACTCGGCACATCGAGAACAAGCCATTTATTATATAAGTCATACTCTTGTAGATTACGAGACTAGGTATACACATGTAGAAAAATTGTGCCTAGCCCTATCATTCGTAGCCACCAAACTCCGACACTACCTCCTGAATCACAAAACTTTTGTCATCACCAACGCGGACCCCATTCATTATATGTACGCCAAACCACATCTAAACCAACGCATCACCCGATGGCTTATGCTCCTCGCTGACCTCGACCTTGAATTTACACACCAGAAGTCAATCAAAGGACAAACTATTGCAGACCAACTCGCGGAGGCCCCTTTACCTGGGGAACAATTTACCAATTTTAATTTCCCCGACGAACTCATCGCTACTCTTTCACTCAGGGAGGAGTCGTATCCAATGACCCTCTTCTTCGATGGATCCAAATGCCAGCGTGGCGGAGGAGCCGGTGTTGTTCTCATTCCTCTTGACGCTGAGCCGATGCCTCTTTCATTCCAGCTCGATTTCCCCTGCACTAATAATACAGCGGAATACGAGGCCCTTGTTTTGGGTCTCCAGGTTGCGTTACACTTAGGTGTCAAATCTATCAACATTTTCGGTGACTCTCAATTGGTAGTTAACCAAGTTATGGGCATCTACCAATGTAAAAATGAGGAACTTCAAAAGTACAAACACTACGTAGATTCACTTTTGACCTTATTTACTCATTATTCTATCCAAACCATTCCCCGCTCCACTAACAAATTTACGGATACTATGGCTTGCTTAGCCTTGCAAATTCCTACCTCACCAACTGACTCTGACATATTCATCTTGGTCCAACAACTCTTTGCCCCATCTTACTCGGCCCCGGTTGTTTGTATGATAAATAATGTGTCTGCTAATTCGCAGGATACCTGGTATCACCAATTTCACGACTACCTTACAACCTCTGTTCTCCCACCTGACCTAACGAGTACCGGGAAACGTGCTTTTCTTAAAAGTGTTTCTCGTTATGTCATCATGGGGGGACTCCTTTATAAACGTGGCTTTGATGGCATCCTCCTTCGATGTCTAACCGGCGCGGAGGTCACCTATACCATCCAACAAGTCCATGACGGTATTTGTGGTGGACATTTTAGTGGCCTGGCCATGGCCAAACGGATCCTTCGCCTAGGCTATTATTGGCCTACTCTTAATAACGACTACTACGAATATGTTAAGCGTTGTGTTATGTGTCAGCAACATGCCAACCTTCAACATACTCCTAGCCATCCGCTACAGGTCGCACGAGATCTTTGGCCTTTCTCACAATGGGGTTTAGACCTTATTGGTGAGATTCATCCGCCCTCTTCGCAACGTCACCGATGGATAATCACAGCAACCGAATATTACACAAAATGGGTGGAGGCCATTCCACTCATTTCAACCAAAAAAGAAAAAATCGTCGAATTCGTTAACCATCACATTATCTGTCGTTTTGGTGTTCCTCATCGCCTGATAACAGATAATGGTAAATCTTTCAAAAATAAGTTGTTACAAGACCTTTGTGACAACTTTGGTATCAAACTTAGTTTCTCATCACCTTACTATCCACAGGGCCAATGGTCAAGCTGAATCTTCTAATAAAACCCTAACCAAAATCCTCATGAAAGTTGTTAATGATTCTAGAATAAATTAGCATAATCATATCCCTTTTTCCCTTTAGGCTTATCGTACTAGCATTCGTACCTCCACTAATGCCACACCATTTTCTTTGGTCTATGGTACCAAGGCTGTCTTGCCTCTCGAAATACAAATACCCTCCCTCAGAATATCTCTTCAGGATATTCTCACCAATGATGATTTCCGCCGCAAGCGGTTAGCCCAATTAGAGCTTCTTGATGAGCATCGTCTTACGGATCTTGACCACCTTCAAATCTATCAAAAAAGCATCAAGCGTGCTTATGATAAGCGACTTCATGAGCGTACCTTTAAGGTTGGTGATCTTGTCCTCAAAGAGAATCAACATGTAACCAAACTAGAAAAGAGCAAACGTGGAAAATTTGCTCCTAATTGGATTGCGCCTTACATTATCACTCACAATTATGGATCAGGAACTTATCATTTAGCTTTGCTTAATGGTAAACTTGAGCCTGAGCCCCTTAATGCCTTACATCTTCGACCATTCTACTGTTGAATTTAGTGTTATATCACTTCTTATCTACCTTGCGCTCGTCCCTTGAGCTCATTTACCACCGCATACACTTTGTTTCCTACATCTCAAAATCAAATCAAGCTCACATGGTTTGATTCTCACCTCCCTTTAAATTCATTTTTTGTTTCATTTTTCTAACCCTCTTCTCCCACTACAGAGAAGAGATGAATTCTTTAAAATATGGAGGTTTCCTTAGGGTACATGTCCCACTAACCTAAGGATTCTTGATGACTCTGATGCTCTAATCTACCAAGGATGATCATCAACAATTTTCCTAGCATGCCAGGTGGGATGAATTAGAGTGGTATTTTATCATGGAATTAACTCGGTCTTTTCTTAATAAGGTTCAAAATTCAATAAAGAAAGTTGCATGAAGAACATTCTATACGACAGTCAGCATGGTCTCAGAAAAATCATCACATTGATCCGCTTCAAAGGATGAAGACCTCCCTGTCATCCATTTCCACTCATTTTTTTGACATCTTCCATTTCTCTTCATCCTATGAAGTCATGCAATCATGACTTCATTACCATCAAGGTGTCATCCATTTGTCCATCTCCAAGCCACCCATTCTACACTTCCCCTTTCTTCAAACAACTATACCCCTCGCACCAACAAACAATGACTCTAAATCCAAAAGAAGAGGAGCATATGGCAAGAAGTGATATGCTCAAGAGGTTTGTGTCACAAGATGAGCATAAGAGAGGCTGTAGAAGTTGCCTTTATTTTTCCTCCCCAGAAAGAAGCTCCTCTAGAAAAAAAATTTATCAGTGGGCTTCATATTGCAAGATGAAGCCACATATGATGGAGAATTTAAAAAATCAAAAACCATCATACAAAAGCATAAATATTTGATAGAGGAGGAAGTAGATAGGCTCGAGTGCTTATCAAATTTGGGGGAATGCCTCAATGAAGGACCTGTGCCAAAAAACAAACTTTTCCACTTCATTAACCCCACAAAAAAGGTTGCCTTCTACTCACAATAGCTCCTGAATTGGGACTAGTCCTAGGGCTCTGGAAAATGGTATTATTGAGAGCCCCTTTTTTCTTTCAATCAAAGAGCCTAGATTCACTAATAAATCTACTAAAAACAAGGAAAGAAATGATAGGGATGACACCCTTAAGAGAATCCTACGAAAAAACATCATTCCAAAAGATGCAATCCAGAACAATGGGTAGGAATAAAGAGTCAGACCGAATCCCACAAGAGAATGCTCCTCCTCAAGACCAAGGGAAGAATCAACACTAGTCATGCTCAGTTCATAGCATGAGGATAATTTTCAAGACCCCAAGGGTTAGCTACAACATCTCTAATGAAGAGAGGAACATCTAAAGGAGGTATTCATTATGTTCACTAATACCGTGGTTGGAAGAGTGAAAGGTAATTTTTCACTCTTTCTACAGGCCATATCAATAGCTAAAATAATTATTTGGCTGCATCGTGATCGTAAAAAGGGAGCTATTTGGCCTTTCCTATTTCAGATTTTTTCAGCTTGTACCAAACCAATTAGATTAGGATTAGGAATAGATTGCTTTCAGTAAAATAAGTGCTTGCGCACACTTTGCATGACTCATTTGAGGCATGTATGTTTTGTCTTTTGTATAGGCCCACACTTATATTACTCTATTAAGTAGGCACCATATCCTATGAAGACTCCAGATTGATGAAGAATTCGTAGTTGGTTGAGGAGGTTACAAGCTTCACTTCGATAAAATGCAAAGCAACTAAAATAAGTCAGAAGATTTTGTTGGCTGTCTTTTCAATTTTCTACTCTCACAAAAATAAATTACAGACTTTTATTATGAGAGTAGGAAGGTGCAAGAATCAATTAGCAACTATGAAGGCTCCACAAAAAGCCAAAATTTCTACGGGCCCAGATTTAGAGTAGCTTCAAAGTGTAGTTCCAAACCAAATTGATGGGGGAGATTGTGGGTTATTTTCATTTAGCAGGCTAATGGTCCTAGTGAGTCGTCATACTATTATCTAAATTCCAAAGCCAAGAATATTCCTGAGTTTTCAAAGCCCATTCAGAGTCGAATCTTTTCCGATTGAAATGGAACTTAGCAAAAACACAAAGAAAACAAAGTATGCTAAAGGATAATGCCAAGTGTCCAACCATTACAAATTTAAAATTCAAAGGAGGGCATCAAGTCTTGGAAGCCCGCAGGGTTTCCACATGGAGCTAACTAAAAATGTCCCACCCAAAAAGGGGTTTGACATTATATACAATGGGGTCCTTTATTCACCCAAAGGAATAAAATAGCATGCTCATAGATGGTGGAATGTGTCGGCACAATGCATTCCCAAAACCCTAAAGGGAAACAAAAATCTTGAGGATGCGCGGACTTCCCACATGGATCTGGCAAGAAATGGACTCAAGGTTCAAAGTAGGTCACAAAAAAGTGACAAGCCATGTACCACATATGAGTGATTATGATATTTATCTATAAGATTTAAATGCTCAAGACCTTTTCAAAATATTGGAGGTGAAGGGTCATCTAGCTTGTCATTTAGGTAGTGAATTAATGCCTAGCCCCATGTGAAGAGTGGCAACCTATGAAACTAAAGTTATTCATCTACATTCAAAGGTTTTTTTCAATATAGTGACAAAATATGTGCCATTTGAGTAATGAGTCTAGGAACCAATGCACAATGGATCAAAATATCTGGTTATGTAATAAAGAGCCGAAGGGATGTTCCTCAAAAGGTGAGTCCATCTTAAAGGAGTCGGTTACAGGATAGTTAAATATGTATTAAATAAACATGGCTCTCACCCTTTAAAAGGGGCATATAATGGGAAAGTGTGAGAAAGATCTCAAGAAATATTTTCTTGTCACTTCACTCCATTTATCATAATTAAAAGTAGTTGGAAAGGAGTAAAGGAGGACTTGTTATCTTCGATCTTCCTCCTCCTATATATATTTTACACAAAAGAGATAGAAACATATAGTTAGAGATACAGATCTGAGAGTCAATTTGTTTTATTCTCTATCTCAACTCCCTCTTTTGTAAAAGATAGGGGCTTGGATCTCTAGCATTCTTCTTGGGTTTTTTAATGGCAATCTTGCCTCTTTTCTAATGTAATACTGTGCACAATTGTTAGAGTTATGTATATGTCTTGTGGTGCTTTCTATTCATCATTTGCATATCTTTATTATCTCTGATCACCTTTATTTTCACGTAGAAACTGTGCATCTTCCATGTTGTTACTATTTTTGAAGTTGTTCTTGAGTAGTTTGAGGTAGTGCTCTATGTGAATATTTTCAAACCTGTGGTGCAATTTTGACCACCCTTTTCATTCATTCACCATTTCCCTTTTTAAGATAGTTTTGGTCTCGATTGATCTCTTAGAAGGCTCGTATGGCATATCAACCCCCTTTAAATTCATTTTTTGTTTCATTTTTCTAACCCTCATCTCACACTAAAGAGAAGAGCCAACTTCTTTAAAATATGGAGGTCTCCTTAGGGTGCACGTCCCACTAACGTAAGGATTCCCATGACTCTAATGGTCAAATCCACCAAGGATGATTGTCAACAGGTACTATCTATAAAATCTAATCGCATCTTACTCCATCTCCATTTGGTTCTCTCGTTGTGCTATCGTTTAAAACAATGTAAAATACTTTACTTTGAGTCGGTGTAAGGCTGTTTGATGCTATATTTTCTAAAAAAAAATTTGTGGCACCAAACTGACTATACCAACACATTGGGGTTACCAAGTAAACACTATGGAAGGCTTCATTTTGAAGGCCAACAATCTACGTGCTTATGGAATACTTCGTCTTGGCGTAGTTCCTTAAGGGCCCTAAGTCAAAAAAGGCTATAACTTCACTACGTTATTTCTCAGAATTTGTGACATCTAAAAAGGTATTACCAGATCTTACACCTCCATGTTAGGACCATATATAAAAAATTGTCTCATTTTTATCCATCTCCATTTGGTCCTCTCATTGTCCTATTTTTTTCAAAAGCATCAAATATTATAATTTGAATTAGCGTATGGTTGTCTGATGCAATATTTTGTAAATGGAATCTCATGGCACCAAGACAACTGCCCACATGCATTGGGATGTCTTGGTAAAAACTATCGGAGGCATAATTTTCATTCCCTACACTCTCGGTGCTTCTGGGACAATTTCTATAGGTGTAGTCCCTTAAGATACTTGAGATAAAGAAAAAATATAACTTTGACAAGTGATTTATTGGACTATGTGGCACCTAGAAAGGTCCCACCAGATCGTACACCTCCATGTTGGTACCCTTTATGAAATATCCTCTTGGTTTTATCCATATCAATTTTGTCCTCTCATTGTCCTATTGTTTAAAAAAGCACCAAATAGTATAGTTTGATTTAGTGTAAGGCTAAATGATGTAATATTTTGCAATGTAACACCCTGAACTGTGTTATTTCCTCCTATGCATACAAGTGTTGATATGTGATTTCTTTTGTAAAAACGATGTGTTCCTTTGGTTGAGAAGTCGTGCTTGATATGTACTGTATCTTCTTTGCAGATTGCAGATCTTTGACTGAGTCTGAATATGATTAGACTCTTTTATTTATTTCATTTTGCATCTGAGTTTAATCTAATCTCGGAATGAATTATAGAGTTATCCATCTATAAGATCTAGCCTTAGATCAGTGGAATTGATCCAAGTATTGCTTAAATTTATTCGTGATGAATTAAAATAAAATTATAAACCTTTCACAGGTTGTAAGGTCTGAATTCATTGAATAAACTAGTCTGGAGTATAACTCAGGTTGATCATGTGAAATGGATTGGCACCTGATATCGAAGTATATTTGGAAGGTCTCGATCGTGGGCCAGGTAATAATTCAGTTACATAAGATTCTGTATCCTAAGGCAGAAAAGGAGCTAACGCTGTTCAAGAATCCATGTTGTAAGTCTTTTTCTGAGCGTGCGGAATCTAGACCTGACTGGAATTATTAATGTTGGTAATCTAAAACTAAACTTAATCTAGGGGTTAGATTAGTGTTAATCTAACCTAGACCTAGGCTAAGATCTAATGTTCTAAGTTAGTATCTATGTGTAAAGTGGTTAGACTAAGTATTATCCTAAATTCTAACCTAAGTTACTAACCTAACTATTGACCAAGGATTTTTGGGGACCTATGGAGGGGTGCAAACCATGGGCGGCATTTTCTATGTCATTAAATACAATGGATAAGTATGAAGGACAGGTATTGGTGGAGGTTTTAGAAATGGCTAACCTAAGCCGACGTGGCAGGTCACCAAAACTAAAAATGGTCTTGAGATTTTATATGTCTATCGCCAACTTTGGCGGTCGGTGGCAGTTGAGTTTGAGTGGGAAACTTGGAGTAAATACAATTAATGAGCTTGGTAGTCGAGCTCGGAATTCACGAGAAGGCATGCAATGTGGAAAGTTGTTGTTTTGTTTGGCTTATCGCGAATTTTGGTTTTTCTTCTGCATGTTCACTGGTTCTTCGCACCAGTCTTCTTTGTGTTGCATGGCAAGTATGAGCTTATCTAACTCTTTTCTCTGGCAAGGAAAATATATATGTCATGGGGAAAGCAAAATTTTGTTGGTCGCTCTAACATGGAAAAGGAAAAGGAAGTCTGAGCTCTTTCAGTGGTCTGCTTTGGAATTTTGAGCAAATATCCAGGCATGTTAGGCCCTAACCTTTAAAAATATTGCTGTATTTCAAGTGATTTCATTAGAACAACTCTGTTCAAATGATTTATGGAAATAGATGATTTTCTATGGATGTCATCGTGTGATTTTGGCACTGTATCTTCATGATGGTTCAATTTTTTCATTTATCCTTGATGGGTGTTTATTAAATTCGAACTGTGGCTTTATTTCTTTGTGTTTGCATTCTGGTTTAAATATGCGAAATATATGAAAAGAATGTATGCTCGGCCTGCTCGGTGAGAGCCCATAAATTATTCTTGTGAGGGGTACAGGCCACTGTTATGCTTGTCGATTTTTGTCGTCAATGCTTGTTGTGGAAACTGTCGGAAGAGATACTGTTGGACATTGTTTGATTGTTCAGTTAATTGACCTTTTTATTTTATAAGCTCTGTCGTGGTTGTTATCTAGTGGTGATAATGATTCTGTTTGGTTTCGTTATAAAATTTTATAGTTATTGTGAAAGGTAACTCACTGTGTTACAGTATTCATTTACGACCTTGCTGGAGTTGTTTTTCCTTTTTCGTTGGGGTAACCCATTGATAGTATTGATATATAAATACATATGATTATTGTATTGAAACGACTCTTTGCAGTCCTCTAAAAGAATCGTATATTATGACCACTGTTGTTGAGGAATTAGATACATCTTGAATATTGATAAATTGAATTTCGTGGGAGTTTTATACGAACTAACAGGTCATACGACCTCTGTTATTTGTAATAAATTTTGGTACAGACCCCTTGGGTATGCATTGGGTCGTTTCCTTATGTGTAAGCTTGTTCGAGAATTTTGACGAGGTTCAGTTGAATTCCTTGTTATGAAATCGGTATTTGATTTGCTTACACCTGATTTTGAATGCTTACTATAGTTGGCATAGATAGAATCATTAACTATTTTTATCTTATACTGTTGTTGGGACTCAGTTGAATTCTTGACAGATAAACAGTGTAACTGCTTCAATTATGACTGTTGGGTTTACTCTATTATTTGACCCTGTGGATTCCTTGAATATGGGATTATATCTTCTTTTTTTTGCTTCTGTATAAGCTATACTACGAATACTGTTTGCGGATTTAGTTTAAAGTCCTTGAGTGGTAATCTGTGTCACTGTTTCTGTATAAGCCTGAGATAGAGTATGTGATGTTTATTTGGCCTTGTTGGATTTCTGTGAATAGCTTGACATCTTGTATAATGGCTTTTATGAAGTAGGTCATGGATACCATACTTTCTACTCTGATTTCATTCAGAAGTAACTACGATATTCTATGTTGTGTTTTCTTTAAGATTACATGCCAGTTGATGTGGCTGTGTGTGATGCATGGTTTTCGTTTAAAATTCTCTCTGCTTAAGTCGTAGGGAGATGTCATTGCTCAAAGGAGTTCGAGTTTCTTGTTGGCTGTGGCAACAATTGAGTTCCTTTGAATTCGACCTTGGGTATAAAAGCCTTACAGGGTTGAAAAGGATTGAAGGGGCTGTAGATTGTTATTGGGATTGTAGGCATGTTACGCCTTCCTTGCTTTGATATCCATTTTTGAGTATGAATGAATTTAGGAGATAACTGTACCTAAACAGGTAACGGCAGTAGTTGTCTTCTTGCCTGTCACTTCTTGCGTGAGGTCGTTCTGAGTCTGCTTGGTAGATAGACACCGTTGTTTGGCATGGGAGCTACTGTACTGTAGTTGCATTGTTGTAAGTTTTAAAATAGTGGTGCTGATGATGGAATCGACTGGTTTATTTGCATGTGTATTAAGTGAATACCTTGCTTTTGGAAAGATGGTACAGTCATGAGCTTTCCAGTATGTGGAGGGTACAGTATACTTGTGTGAAAGGAAGTGTGACAATTGTTTATTTCTCTTCTGTTGTAAATTATAAGTTGATATAATTGTTTAACTAACATCTGTAATCATTTTTACATAATGACGGTTTTAGGATTGATATGATATTCCTCTTTTAAAGTTCAATATAATGACTGCCTGATGTTTGCTGCATCTTGGGATTTACAATGAATAATTGCTTAGGACACTTTTGTTCTTCTTGATTTCTAATATGTTGATGAAATATTTGAGAAGTGTTTAGGACTATTCTGTAACGATGATAAAGTTACACATTTGTAGTCATTTTTGTATTACAAAGGCATAGTCTGAATATGTTTACTTGTTTGGTGAATTGATCTCATTTAAAAAGGGTGTTTAATGAAAACAATTGACGGATTGCAATTGTTTTAAAAGTTAGTGCTTATCATGCTCAGTTCATCGAACTGACTCATGTTGACTATTTTTGCAGATGGTTGTCGTAAGTGGTAAAAGCATGCAGATCTGATAGGATAATCAGATTGATGAAATTTGATTTATAAGTGAATTACATCTTGATTTTCTAAATGTACCATATAAGGAAAGATGTTCCTTTTTCAGTTGAGTAATGTATCAAGTATGCGGAATGCATACAATGTATTTGATTAGTTCTGAAGGAATGGAAATTGATATTGTTACTTATGTGTCTATATTCTTATCTTGATAGTTTGACCTTCTTCGGTTCAAATGATCTAAAGAGCATTGTTATTATTATATAATTTGGAGACTTTTGTGATTATCAATGTAAGCTTTGCAAGAATATAAGACTGAATTCTTATGATTGTTTAGCAGTTCTGGTATGTTCTATCATAAGCTAAATTGTAATTTAGTTAACTGTCTTTGGAAGATAGGATTAAAATATACCTAAACAGAACGCTAAACAAACTGAATTAAATTATTAATCCCTAGTCCTGATTATGACAGGACAACATTTAATTGGATTCTGAATCATTTTTATTTGATGCTAATAAGTATGATATAAATTCAGTTATGAGAACTGATATAAATCTAATGGGGTTCAGATGGCTATCTCATGAGAAATTTATGAGATATCGACCAATTCCGTTGTTTTAGAATCATATATATTCTAAGAGCTCCGTGATGAGACCTTGGTCTTAATAACTCATCTGTGTAGTGGGTTTAATTGAGAAAGATCATACTTTGATGAGGAATCCCGGGTTTGGGAAAGGCTAACCTTAAGGGAACGTCTTTATTGTAATTTAAACTTAACGTGCGTAACACATTGTTATTAAGTAGATCTTTTCGAGGCGGATTTAAAGGTTGACAGCACAAGTCAACTACAGGGTTGTACCTCTGAGAAGATTAGGATCTTCTCGAAGTTACAACAATGCAGGTGACTTATGACGACACCCTTTGCATTGATCGCTAAGATTTACACTTGATCTCGTACAAGTTACTTTTGGACCGTTTAGGTATGTGGTCACATTATAAAGCTGCCTAGGAGGACTCGGAGTATCTTGACACACTGGTTTAACTGCAGGATTGACCCAGTATGTTATCTTATCCCTAATCTTCGTGGAGCATCCATATAACGTGGTACCACCTTACTAATCTGCTCTCCGAGTGATTAAGTTGGGATAAGGAAGGGACTGACAGAAGTCTGTATAAGACATTCTACATAACATGGGAATGGGGTGAAGGGCGTATTCCAGATTGATGAGTATGCCATTAAGGAATACGAGACATAAAGCAGTATGTTTCAAATCTTTGGCCAAAGTATCGCAAGCTACTGATTGCGTTGTCCTAATTCACCTAGTCTAAGGGATGAGATGCCGATGAATAATGGTAACAATTATTCAGTTAGGTTCCTTGGATAGAGCATTCTAAATCCCAGAGTAGGGAAGAGAACCGCAAGAGTAATGTGTTAAATAAAAACACCAATTCTTATTTCTTATGAATAGATCGGTAGATTACCGAGTCATGGAATGAATAGATCGGAGGTACTCTCCGAGTCATTACAGCTACATATGGTTATCTGTTATATGAATGGTTATTTGAATTGTGAGTTCTAAATTATGTATTTAGGACCAGGATGCAATTATCAAAAAAAAAAAAAAAAATTCACTTGTTCTAAGGTCTAAAATGAGGATGTTACATCGCTAAGTCTGGCTATACGGGCTGTGCTCTCCTCGCTGCTCTCTCCCCTGCCCACCATACCAAAAATGATCCTGTGCAGCCAGTGTCGTCCACGGTATCATCTGCCGACCTCTCTGCTACCCAATCTGGGTCCACGGGCTGTGGTACAGGCAGTGGGGCCTCTACATCCTCCCTCCGATAATAAGGGAAGGGAGGTGGCTCATCCTGTCGTAGCCCCAACTGCCATCGTACCCTCTCCAGGGGTATCCGCTCATACTCTCCTGGCCTCCGTCCTGCTATCCAGAAAGTATACTGGATCCAGCGCAACTGTGATCAGGCTCCTCCGCAGGGCTGATGACCTCTGTAAGGCCTCCATACAATATCCAATGCGGTCATGCCCTCTAGAAAATGACGGTAGTAAGCTACATCCTGTCCGGTGAGTACCGCTCGTGGCTGGCCCACGACCCCCAACCACCTCTAAAAACCATATCTGTATATCACCTGTGGCCCTGGCTGCTGGGGTAGCCCTACTGGTCGAATACATATGATGTGCTCATATGCCCAGCAATGTAACAAAAATGTGGAACAAATCCCGAATCGCCTCATCCGGCGATAGCCCCACAGCTCTCTGTATAGCTGCACCAGGTATATTGGTGCCCAAGCATAGCACGTATGCTCCTCCACCATCTTGTGTAGCACCCCCATCAACGCACGTGGAAAGCGGCCTCCCTCTGAGTCCGGGAGGGTGAAGCATGTGATGCCTATTATCATCAACATGGCAAGCCGTGTCTCATGTCGGTGGGCGCGATACATGTCCCCATAGGCAATGCTAGCGCTGTGATAAGTCAATAGTGTGGCTGCATCCCCAAATACCTATAGAATGTTTTCCATAGCTGTCTCTGCATCTACTTGGAATACTGCCTCTCCTACGATCGGCAGTCTCAGGATGCGATAGACATCCTCTAAGTAATAGTCATCTCTCCAGTCAGGAGATGGAACACATTGCTCACCGGATCCCATCTCTCGATGAGGGCAACCATAAGACTATGATCCCTATCTACAGCCCTATATCGCTGGACTCCACCGAGTCCCACCTCGCGCATAATGGCCCACTGCGCTACAGACACATGTGGCCGCATCCGTCTCAACAGTGGGGGCATCCTATCCCGCATAGTCAGCTGCTGACATGCCTGCACAAATAACCCACTTCATTAGACCTACCCTTTCAAACAACAACTACTTTAACCTTCTATACCCCCTTTTAACCACCCGACCACACCTTGACTCTATAACACACACCTACACTCACCTATTTTACCCTAAAAACATTTACGATATCCACTTTTCTTATTTCGCCCCCTACCAATCACTCAGCTCTACTCTCGCCATTTACCTATGCCCCTACCAATTTAACACCTCCCCATTCATACCCACCACCTAATCTATCCTAACTGCACCAACCAATTCCCCCCCACCCATCACCCCTCCTATCAACCTCTCCCCCTTCCCTCTTCACCCCCAAAACACAAAACCCAACAATAAACACAACACCCACACAACAACCCACAACAATAAACACACAACCCAAATCACTAATAACAAAACACCCAAAAACTAAGGACCGGTACCGGTCACCCATGACCGCCACCGGTCCCCTCCTCAGCATCTCTCCACCACCGCCGGTCGACATCCAACCGGCACCGGTTAACTAAAAACCCAGCTTACCCAAAGAATTCGTGACCGATGTCGGTCGCTTAGCAACCAACATCGGTCACTGAAAAATCACGAAGCTGAACCCGACACGGCCCCCCAACCTCATTTTTTGCCTATTACCCACTTTTTACCCAATGAAAAACCCTAAAAACCTACCCACCCTGCCGCCTTGGCCTATTTAACCCATCTATCCTCTCCATTTTTCAAATAACTTCAATTTATTCATTATTTTATCAAAACATTGAATTCCTACCCAAAACCCAAATCTAGCTTAAAAACATTAAATTCACACAATGAGAGGTTTCGAACCTACCGGTACGACGACACGTCGTCGTGGTCGGATAGGTGGTGGCGGTCCAGCTGGTCCAGCACCTCCTTCTCCTCCTGGCTATGCCATGGCTCTAAAACTCCTCTGCTGTGTCCCCCACCAATAAAATGTTGCCTCCTACTCGCTCGGGCCTACCCACCACTCACTTCTCCACTCAAATAGTGCCACCTCAGCCGACAAATTCAAAAATTTCACTAATACACCTCAGACAACTAAAATTGGTTTTCAAATTGACAATATGACAATGACAGGCCGTATTTTTTCTTTTTATAGGTTTTTCGAACTATAACCGATATCGGTTATATAATGCCCTAAAGAACCGGTATCGGTCATATAACTGATATCAGTCATAGAGAATCGATATCGGTTTAATCCCTCCTTTCCCCAATTTCTGCCCTTATTTACTAATCACCCTTTCTCACCACATTTCCTATATCCACCTTCGCTGAAAACCCTTTGTTGACTTCATTGGCCCACTTCACGGCCGCAACCAACCATTTGGCCTGACCCAAGGCCATAACCAACTATTTGGCCCGACCCAAGGCCGCAACCAACCATTTGGCCCGACCCAAGGCCACAACCAACCATTTAGCCTGACCCAAGGCTGCAACCAACCATTTGGCCCAACCCAAGGCCGCAACCAACCATTTGGCCCAACCCAAGGCCGCAACCAACCATTTGGCCCGACCGAAGGCCGGAACCAACCATTTGGCCCGACCCAAGGCTGTAACCAACCATTTGGCCCGACCCAAGGCTGTAACCAACTATTTGGCCTGACCCAAGGCCGCAAACAACCAATCAAGCCTGACCCATAGCCCTCACTCATCAATCGGCCCGACCCAAGGCCGCACCACTCAAATACCTCACCCAAAACCAACAAATTACAATTTTATCCACCCAACATGTAGCTTTTTGTTCAATCGAGCTCACCTGCTCATGTTTTAGCATGATTAGGGTACTTGACTTGATCAGTCAACAAAATTTACCTAGACCAAGACCGTGACATTTATCTCAACCAAACCAACCATTTAGTACTGCCAAACATGCCTAAACGCTCCAGTACCTTACCCGTTATATCCCCTGGAGTTACTTCCTATGCCTTGGATACCAGGATTATATCACCCTTGTTTGGATAAACTATCGACCTTTGCCTATGAATTGCTTGTTTGCTCTTCAAATCATGTACCTTGGTCGCACTATTGCATTTCAACGTGCGTCTGCTTCCTTGGACCTACCCCACCATCTTACCATCATCTGAACACCATTTACCCTTTATCAACCCTATCCCTGATTTCACGCTACCTCAATCTGTGATAGATTTGAGGGGGATTACCTATACCCTTAACAGGAGTAACCACTTCTTATTATTGTCAGTGAAGCTTTACAAGACAAGATACATGACAACAAGGGGCTAATGTAGACACCAAATTTGTGTCTTACGACCCCCCGTGCCCCGCATCCCATTTCGCAACCTAGCCTCACCATCTAAACCTTACACGATTATTTATTAATTACCTTATATTTAATAAATCCACATCTCCAAACTTGCCACCCTACATTTTCGGCCACCTAATCATGACCTAGCCCTAACCCTAAACTAACCTAATTAAGACCTATAACTTGGTCTACATCCACACCCATGACTAATTACTCCTCACCCGCACCAAAATCAACTAATAATGACATGACCAAGCCCACAACTAATTCCTCGGGAGAAAGGAGGGAAAGTTGGCTATTTTACTAAAATAGCCCACTTTGACTTAACCGACATTGGTTCCTACTCGACCGCCGTCGATTACGTGACCGCCATCGGTTCCCTGTAAATGACCTCCCCCAACCAAAGACAAGGGGTTGGATTTTCATTTGATCTAGAGGAGAAGTCATTGGAAGGATCTGGAATTTACTTGGCTGAGCAGAGACAAGTGAAGGAAAGAGAGGAATTTGCAGAGAAGGACATCAAGCCCAAGACTGTAACTGAATAACCAGAGCCCAGTGACACTCATCCAAGCATCAGGAGAGGAGATAGCTCATCTCAGATTGTCAGACCATCCTACCTGAACCCTGCCTTCGTCATCACAGTCCTTGAACCTGCATTTTTCATCAGGAACTAGTAAGTAAGTCTTATACGTTCTCTTAATAATATTTCTTGGATTTCTGAATCACAGTAATTACAAGTCTACTCCCAGAATCCACTACCCGGTAACACCCCCCATCTAACTATCATTCCTCTACCCCTACACTGCCCCAAAACAGCTCCCATACCCTCTGAGCCTTCTCTATCACCCCATTACCCATCCCCAATCATTTACTAGCCTTATAAACACCATAGTCATCTTATAGCCAACCTTTTACCAAACCCCTTAAATCACTACCCCTACCGATATCGGTTATTATCAATCGGCACCGGTGACACTGACCGGCGTCGGTCACCGTGATTCAAAACCAAGACCAGCCTTTTCTCTATTGTTCTAACAAGGTAAAAAAATTGTAATTGGATAATAGCTTATTTGTTAGAATTTGTGTTAATTCATGTTAGCAGGGGAACTGACCACCTTCGAAAGGAAGTCTCATATTTCCTGGGCCCAAGGCAGTTCCCTCACTTATCATCTAATTAAAATCTTGTGGTCTTGTATTCTTACTTGCAGGTAGTCCTTCCAAGACAAAAAGGAGTTCTTCGCAGTCGATCTGATCTTTCTTTACGGTACGTGCACACCCTCTCGACATTCAACAGGTATTCCTCCTAGCCCTAACCCTTATCTATTTCTCAAAGGAATGAAAGGATAGGAGCAACTCTATTCCAAAAGCTAAAACATTCTATGTGAAACACCTTCTTCTATTCCCATAAAGACCAGTAGTCCTACCCCTTCGCAGCAAATTGAGGGACTTATTCCCTCATCAACGCAACCCTTGGTCACATTCGACATAATTGATCATGCAAAAAAGACCAAGATTCAAATGTCTGAGGCTGAGCATCTTCAGTCAAACCCTGAGCAACTTGTAAGATTGACTGAATATATTCATAGCCAAGCTTCCGTAACTCCCATGTCTCCCCAAAAGGAATCCTTTCCACTCCTCCTGCATCTCACATAAATGTTACCTTGACTTCCACATAAGGAAAAATTGAAGCTTTTTATCTCTCCCTCCTAATCAACGTTCACAAACTAAGCAAATGCATAATTGATTATGGGGCCTCCGATAATGTCATGCCAGAAAAGGTCTCCCATGCTTTGGGCCTTACTCTTACCAAGCCTTTTGGTAGATGTTACTCCAAGGAAAATAAACAGGTTCCATTGATTGGTCAAATCAAAGACGCACAGTTCACCTTTGTGGCATTCCCAGAGAAAAGAGTAAAGATGACCATCCTCGTTGCCGATATCCCAGCGGCATATGGAATTCTACTAGGAAGAAGCTTTTGTAGAGAGGTTGGCAAAGAGATTCATATGGACTGGTCCAAAGCCAGAATCCCCGTCAAGGGTGTAATGTAGACATTGGAGCCTGAATCACAAAAGAAGTACCTGGTCACCAATTTTGATGACCCCAAAGCCCAAATTCTCTTTGAATCATTAGGGATGGGGAACTACTTATCTACTGAGTCTGATAAAATGGACGTTCTCGTCTAAGAGGAGGACCTTAACAAGATATGGACACTGCAGTTTGATGGCGGATGTGCAACTAGCGGATGCGGTGCTGGGAATGTGCTAATATCTCTTGAAGAGGAGATTTTTCCTCTCTCTTTCAAGTTGTATTTTTTCAATACAAATAATAATGTTGAATATGAATCTTTGCTACTTGGCATGCAAGATGCAAAATAAACGGGAATTAAGAACCTAAAAGTATAGGGTGATGCCGAGCTAATCGTAAATCAAGTGAAAAGAGTATACCAAGTAAAGAATGAAAGGCTCGGGCATTATCACAACATGGTATGGGAAAGCATTGAGGAATTTGACGCCTTCTCAATAAAATCCATTCCAAGAGCTCAGAATGACATGGCCAATTCACTAGCCATTTCAACCTCTCTCATGCTCCCTCACACAGGATTGAAGACGGACACATATACCATTGAGGTGGTCTTCCGCCTGAGCGTGCCAGAAAATTCTCAGCACTGGTAGGTATTCAATGATGACAATCAGCTCATTGCCTTTCTAGAGAAAGCAGAAAATTTTAGTGAGCTTCATTTTGAAGGATCTACTTCTGAATGTCGTGAATCTATTACTGAGAAAGCAAACAAATCAACAGGAGTTGATGGCATATGTAAGCTCAAGGGAAATGAAATCCTATAAGGTTCAGTCTCTCTGGAATGATTGTTTGACAAACATGATCATTTTTTCAAGAAGAAATGGCAAGATGACCCTAACTCCTCTCTAGAAACCGAACCGATCAACTTAGGTACTACGGAACATCAGTAGTTTGTGAACATTGAGAAATGTTGTACACCCGAAGAATAGCGAAAGTTTATCAAATTACTGAAGATTGGCGAGCAAGGTATGGCAGTATCTGCCTGGAGAGAGCAGATCCTCAAGGATAGTGAGAAAGTAATTATAAAGTTTACAGAGCTGTATCAGAATATTAATCAGGCTAACAAGGAACTCTAGGTGATTACAGGGCCTATCTCCAAAGATTTGGACCATGCCAGGTTACAACATGAGACATTCCAAAAGATGCTCGACTGCCCAGTTGATGATTTAGTAAAATTTGGCATCTTCAATCATCTAAGAGCACATAATAAAGTCCTTGCTGATTTGGATTATCTGGTTGACCAGATGGAATTTGTCTTGGAGAAGATTGACAAAATCAAGGAGGAAGCCTTGGATGCGATGCATCAAATGGAGCAGATTGTCCTAAGGATGTCTCCAGGCTCTCTCACCCCATCATACGCCTTGAGGAAGGTAGATGACACTATTCGGATCTTTAAGGAGATCGCGTTGCAAGGGTTAGGGTCAGAAGCCACTTTTGACATAGAGTCTATCAACAACCTTCTAGCCTACTATGATTTTTTCGGATACCTGATGGAGGTAGGTAATGAATACTTCAAGCTCTTAGAGAGACTCACAGATGAACAGGAGACTTGCGATGTCATCAGTGATCACACCAAAGGTACCACTCAGGATCAACTTCAACCAATGATTAGCAAGTTCATGGAGTATCGCACTCAATTTCACATCTCCTCTCCTGAGCAGAAGCAAGATACTCCTTTCCAGCCACGGGATGATGACGAATAAGCTCCTTCCTCCTAGGATTGTTCCTTTTTTGTAAAAGTATTTAAAATTTTGTTGGCACAAATGATGACATCATCCATGTTGCACCATGAGATGTTGTCATCCACTAAATTGCCCAAAGTCAACAGCTGACTTCTAGATATTTTGTAAATATTTTGTAATTAGTTGTTGGTTCCTTTTTTCCTTCTTTCTCCTTCTCCTTCTATATATACTTGGATACTTGTTGTATTCAAAGGGGGTGAACATTTTTTAGATGAAAAATAGAAGTGAGAAGGAAAAATTCTTTGTACTTTTGCAACAAGAAAATATTAATACATAAACTAAGACTTTATGCTCAATGGAACTATTATGTGTATTAGATCTTTCTTAAGTTAGATCTATGTTACTTTTTTGTCAAATCTATCTCTACTTTTTTGTCATTTGTTCATTAGTATTGCTTTGTTCGTTTATGCAGGTAGGTTTGGCTCTATTTACTACTAGCCCAAAACATAAAACCTCTAACCTTTCTGTTTTGGAATTCATTTCTTTTCTCCCTTCAGATCTATCCTATCTCCTCTCCTCCCTTCGTTCCTTTCTGCTCACAGTCAGAAATACCCCTACTGGGACGAGATCCCAAACCCCTGAAGGCAGAATATTGTAGGACTTACACATTACTACTGGTAGAATATCAATAAACTATTTTCGCTTTGTTGTCTCAAAGAGAGGCTATGCCTTGCACACTGTTGGCTCGTCTATCCATAGATCTGCCCTCCCGACAAATTTTTGGACCAACACAACTGCAAAAGAGATTTGGACTAAACTTCAAATTATTTATGAAGGAGATGATAAAGTCAAGTTATCAAAATTGTAGACCTACAAAGCTCATTTTGAGAATCTGAAGATGAAAGATGATGAGAGTATAGTAGCCTACATGTAGAGATTAGATGAAGTTATCAATATGATCATAGGCCTAGGTGAGAAACTAGAAGAATCTGTCATAGTCCAAAAGATTCTAAGATCTCTGATTGCAAAATATGATGCAAAGGTTTCAGTTGTGGAAGAATCCAAAGATATGAAGACTCTCACAATGGATTAATTACAAAGTATTCTTTCAACATACGAAATGAGGACTATTGGACTCCAAGTCTACCAAGAAAGAAGTAGCTTTTAAAGCCAAGAAAGAAACCCAATCCAAACAAGAGAACAAAAGAATCAAACTCAAAGGATGAAGTAGATGATGAAAATATTGAGGGGATGTTTGTAAGAAGACTAAAAAGAGGCTCAGGTAAGTACAAAGGAAAAATTCCATTCAAATGTTTTGAGTGTGGACAAGTAGGCCACTTCACTGCAAAATTCCTAAACAAGAATAAAGAGACTCAATCTAATCATGATGAAGATAGTCATAAACACAACAAAGAAAAGTATAACTTCAAAAGAAATATGGCAAGAATAAATTCTTTATGAAGAAGAGGAATTTTTATTCAAAAGAAGAATCTAGTGAATGTGATTCAAACAACCCTAACAGCTCTAAAAGTGAAGATAATGAAGCTCAATTTGAATGTTTGTTCATGGCTATGGATGCATCTGAAGAATGTAGTTCAAGAGGAAAGAATGTAGTTGATTATGAAGACTCTGATGAAGAAGAATCAAGTGTAAATATGGAAGTAGAATTGGTTTGTGCTCTTGAAGAACTGAAAATTGTGTAGGAGGAAGAATCAAAAGTTGAGATTGACACTAAAATATTATGAAAGAAAAATCTGCATCTTTGATAAAAGACAAAGTTTAAAGGAAGAAGAAGAAACCAATGAGCTCAAAGAACTAGAAACACAACTAGAAAATATCTCCAAATCTTACAAATCAAAGGAAGATGAATGCACAAAACTGAACTCAAAATTGGAATGATTGAAGAATGAGTTAGAACAAATGACCAGCAAGCTGAAAACATATGAAAAATATGGAAATGAGCTCAAATGTCTAACTTGTATACTTGAGCATTCAAAGAGATACAAAGTGACAAATCAAGAATAGGTTTCAATGAAGAAAGCAAAGAAAAGGAGACTACAAAGCATGAAGGAAACAAGATTGCATCAATCCCAAGCACCTCATCTATCACAAATAAATAATGTTATCAAAGCCACCAAGAGAAGGAAAACTACTCCTAGAATCACCTATGTTATGAGGTACACACATTCTTTCTACGGTTATTGTTTTTCATGTAATCAGTTTGGACACAAAGCTGAAAAATGTAGAGAAGATATGCTAGAGGTTATAGAAGAAACTATAGTTCATCATACTCTAAATGAATTATAATGTTGTTCACTATAAATATCGTAATAAGGGTCATGTAGCTTCAACGGTTAAACAAGAACCACCCAAACAAAATAAATGGGTGTATGTTGTAAAGAAAGATGCCAACAATAGAAAAAAGTCATGCTCAATAGTACAAACCACATTCCATGTGCAAAATGAAGACAAAATATGGTATTTAGATAGTGGCTTCTCTAGTCATATGACAGGTGAAAAAATTAAATTCATCTCTCTGTCAAATAATGCATCAAGAGTTGTTAGATTTGGTGATAATAACTCAACAAACATAGTTAGAAAGGGAACTCTAAGTCTAGATAATGGTAAAACAATCACAGAGAATGTCCTATATGTTGAAGGCCTCAAACACAATCTGTTAAGTGTGAGTCAAATGTGCAAGAAAGGATATAATGTGATATTCCATGATAAATGATGTGATATTATCAATGGAAAAATATGGAAGAGAGTTACAAAAGCTAAGAAAACCAAGAACAATATGTATGTTCTAAATGAGATAAATAAAGAAAAGTGTCTCTCAAGTAAAATTGATTACAATTGGTTGTGGCACAGGAGACTAGGACATCATGAGTTTTGAAAATATTGTAAAGCTAAGTGCTAAGGGTGGTGTGAGACACATGCCAAATATTTTAAAACCAACAGACACATTATGCAAGGCTTGTCTACATGGTAAACAAACAAGGAGATCCTTCAAGTCTATAGAGTATTCTACCACTAGACTGTTGGAACTTATTCATACAGATCTTTGTGGGCCTACTAGAACTGAAAGTATATAAGGAGACGTGTATTTCATGTTATTAATATATGATTACACAAGAATAACATGGGTAGCTTTATTGAAGCAAAAATCAGAAGCTCTGGAAAGATTTAAGACCTTCAAATAACTTGTGGAGAATGAGAAGAACTCCAAAATCAAATGCTTAAGATCAGATAGAGGTGGAGAATTTTGGTCAAATGAGTTCGATGAATTTTTGAAGAAAATGGAATTAGAAGACAATTCTCAGCTCTACCAGAACACCTCAGAAAAATGGGGTTGTTGAGAGGAAGAACAGGATTGTATAAGAAATGGCTAGAACCATGTTGAATGAATCTAAAATTCCTAGACATAGATATTGGAGTGAATCAGTCTACACAGCAGTGTACATTCTAAACAGAGCCCAATTGAGAATAAACAGTGACAAGACTCCCTATGAACTCTGGAAAACATGCCAGCCAATGTAAAACACATAAGAGTCTTTAGAAGTAAATGTTACATCAAAAGAGATGAAGACAACTTGGGAAAATTTGAATCTAGGTGTGATGAAGGTATATTCCTTGGTTATTCAGCAGTCAGCACGGCTTACAGGTGCTACAATAAGAGGTTGCAAAATATTTTTGAAAAGCAAAAATGTAAAGGTGGATCAGTCTCCCAAGTTCAACACTCAACACAATAACAATAATGAAGAACAAGAAGATGATGAATAAATGGAAAATTTACGTGAAGAAGTAGATGAAGTGGAAGAAAGACCGGACACTAAGACACCCTCAAGACAAGTTAAGAGGGATCATCCATCAAATCAGATCATTGGAAACAAAGAAGGTGACATTCTAACCAAAAGAAGGCTAAGAGAGCAGAAAGAACCATGAAAACATAGCACTCTTGTTCCATGATAGAACCCAAAATGTTGCACAAGCTAGCAAGGATCAACATTGGGTAAACGCCATGAATGAATAATTGGATCAGATATAAAAGAATGAAACCTGGGAGCTTGTGCCAAGACCAAAGGATAAAAATGTGATAGGAACAAAATGGGTATTTAGAAACAAACTGAATGAAAAAGGAGAAGTGAACAAGAAATAAGGAAATACTTGTGTGTAAAGGATATGCACAAATGGAAGGAATCGACTTTTATGAAACATTTGCACCAGTGGAAAGGATGGAAGCAATCAGACTGTTTCCTAGCTTACGTGCAACTTATAAGAAGATCAGAGTGTTCCAAATGGATGTTAAATCATCCTTCCTTAATGGTTTTATGAATGAAGAGGTATATATTGAACAACCTGATGAATTTTCACTAACTGAAGATAAAGATCATGTGTGTAGGTTGAAAAAGGATTTGTATGGACTTAAACAAGCTCCTAGAGCTTGGTACAGTAGACTAGATTCATACCTCATTGAACAAGGTTTTAGAAAAGGTGTTGCTTATAGTAATCTCTACATCAAGGAAGAAGGAGATCATCTGCTCATTATCATTGTATGCATGGATTATATCATTTTTAGAGGAGATTATGATAAAATGACTTATGAATTTTTTGATATGATGAAAGAAGAGTTTGAAATTTCTATGCTTGGGGACCTCTCATTCTTTCTGGGATTACAAATCAGTCAATCAGACCAAGGTATCTTCATATCCCAAACTAAATACATCAAATAAATGCTGAAAAGGTTTAAGATGGAAGAATGCAGACCAATAGGAACACCAATGGAAGTAGGATGCAAGCTGAGAAAAGAGAAACTCACCAAAAGTAGACAAAACTTTGTATAGATCTATGATAGGTAGTCTACTCTACTCCACGGCATCAAGACCTAGATATCATGCAGGCAGTGGGCCTTGTTGGAAGATTTCAAGAAGATCCAAGGGAGATACACTTCAAGGAAGTCAAAATAATTCTGAGATATCTCATGGGAACACTTGAATATGGACTTGTGGTACCCCAAAAGCAAATGACTTCAGCATAAAAGCATGCACATATGCTTGATTGGGTAGGAAGTGTTGATGACAGGAAGAGTACAAGTGGTAGATATTCTTTGTTTGGAAATTGTCTAGTATCCTGGTTGAGCAAGAAGAAATCATCAGTGGAACTCTCAACATGTGAATAAGAATATATAGCTGTTGCAATGTGTTGCACTCAAGTTCTTTGGATGAAACAGACATTGGAAGATTACAAGGTAAAATATGATAGTCCAATTCCCTTGTTTTTTGATAGCACAAGTGCAATAAGTGTCTCCAAGAATCATGTGTTCCACTCAAATACCAAGTATATTCCAATAAGATATCATTTCTTGATGGAAAAAGTGAATGACAATAAAATCAGCCTAGAATATGTGAGCACTAAAGAAGAAATTGTAGATATCATGACAAAACCTTTTCCAAAAGAAACATTTGAGCACTTAAGGAATGAATTGGGGGTCATTCCTGATCCCACTAGCAACTAGAAAGTGTGGAGATAAGGTAAGGGATAATTCTCATGCAATATCAACTCCTAAGCAGTGCAAAATAGTCTTCATATGAGGGGGAGCTAGTATCTACTAGCTCATTTTTCACAAGTATGCATCATCTCGGGGGGAGCATTTCTCGCGAGCATACCAAGTCATATGGATCAGCCAAAATGCAAAACATGAGCCTAAGGGGAGATTCTTGAGGTAAGAACATGTAATCATCTATTTTACCTACATTATTCATTATTATGCGGCATAGATGGCCCTTTGTCATTTTTGTTAAAGGGGGAGAGAAGATGAAATCAAAAACCAGCCAGTAATATCGGTAAAAAGGGGAGAGAAGCTGTTTCAAATCAAAATCACCCAAGGGAGAGATATAAAGTGTTATGTTATCAAGAAACCAAGTATGCAAGTATTTTTCCATCAAAGTTTGTAGTGTTTCTGAGGTGTTTCCATCAATGAAAAAGGGGGAGTTTGTTGGACCTTTTATCATTATTTTCATAATGTGTTGATCATTGATGTCAAGTTACATTGATGGAAAAAGTGGCAAAAAGTATAGTGCAAGTGTTGTGCAGGTATCTCAAAGATCAACCATGTATGGAAAGAAAAACTTGGCAAGAGAAATGTGAAGGTTGATTGGTAGTGTCAACTCTCAGAGGCTTCAGGATGATTAAGGATAAGTTCTAAGGGACTTAATCAGCTTTTGTGCAAGCCACGGACATGAGGAGTTAGCTGCTAAAGTCTAGAAGAAACGTGGAGGCTTAGTGATAGCGTGCAAGTAAATGGATAAAGCCACAGATGAAAAGGATGAAATCCATGATATGTGAAGGAAAATCCGTGGGAGTAAGGTAAGTCTAGAGGAAGTTGTGGATAAAGAGAAAATTCATGAAGGACTAGAGATAGCCGTGGAGAAAATACAATATGCCATAGGTAAAAAGAATATAGTTAAGGACATGGAACAAATCCGTGAAATACTAGAGAATAGCTTCAGAAAAAGGTCATGGAAGATAGAAATAGCTGCCAGAAGTAAAATAAGGTCATGGATGACTTTAAAATCCTTTAGATTAAGAATATTGGATCCCCAACTACAAAGGAGAATGTCAGAGAAGCTAATGAAAGCCATAGGATTGAATAGGGCTCGATGAACAATCAGATTATTTTTAATATGAATCAAAATGGGACTTTATTTCTCCGAAATCCATAATGATTCGAATGGATCAAATAGAGAGATCAAACATTACTTGTGCTCCATTGGAAACTCATGACCTATTTGGGAAATTGCCAGATCTAGCTGTTGAACATTTAATGTTCTTTGACTTTGTAGAGATACAGTTATGTTCTCTATGAAATTCTTGATAAATCTAGGCAAAATGTCAACATTTAACACTCTTTGAATTTTTGGAAATGTAGTTATAATCTTTATGAAATTCCTTATTTCTAAGTGAAATTAAATATCATAGAAGAAAACGGTCTACTCATTTTGATTACATTAGAAATCCTAGAAACATGATAAATCTATTTTAGGTATCAGTCTCATAAATAGATCTCCTGGAAAAAATGTACAGAAAATGGCGAAGTTAGACCATATATGGAGAGAATAAATCTAGAGTTTTTTGCATACATTTAATTGACCAAATTTGTAACCGACAAAATGGAAAGAGTGCACGATATGCCAAGGAAGTGATGGAGTGTGGTGATGATCTATAAAATAAAAAATCCATGCAAATATAGTTGTTGCTCAGGTGAGAAAATGATGTATTCGAGCTGAAAGAAGATACAGAAGGAAAAGAGAGATAGAAAAAGGAGAGAAAACAGATGAATTGTTGAAGATATATTATAAGAGAAGAGCATCAGAGTGGAAGATTGAATTGAGTAAGAGAGTGCGCTTTAGTTGAGTAGGAGAGGGTGACAAAGAAAACACAGAGATAATGAGAAGTGATCATTAATCCATTGTTTAAGAAATCTTGGTTGTAAGTGATCAATGTATATGTCATAGAATTGTATTTCTAAGTGGTTGCTTAGATTATAAGGGTGGGTGCTCCTTACAAGTGGGTGCTTGCTAAAATATGTTGAGTAGCTTCTCAGTTTATCTTCGAGTGGGTGCTTGAAGAATTTGGAGTGGGTGCTTCAGGGATTGAGTGGGTTCTCAAACCGAAACCATTGTAAGCTTTAGAATTGGTTTTCCTAATAAAACCTTGGTTTTAAAGTGGTTTTTTCTCCTGAAATAGTTTCCCACTATAATTTACGTGTTCTGTGTTATATTTCTTGGCATCTGTTGGTTTAAATTCTTATGATATATTTATCACTCAACTAAGGAATTCTAAATTATTAGTATTGCAAAAAAAATAATCTGCACTAATTCACTTGGTATGATGTGTTATCCCACTCATTTTTAGATGTTTCAAACATGCCTCCCATGATTTAGTTAGAGGAGATTATATAGGTGGCTAGGTCAATGTAGTTGAGGTAGTCACCAATGTTATCGAGCTATTTTTCTAGTGTTGATGAATTCCTAGAAATTTTGCAAGTGGTTTCTCATTTTCTTGTTGATGATTTCATAAATGGTTCGATGCAATATCTGGAAGCTATGAGTTGGACTCTTATAGAAGAATTTCAAATTCAAGGTGTGTTTTCCTCTGTGCAGCTACAAACCTTTCCCGATTTAACCACTCGTCTTGAAAATCTCGGTTGCAGCAACTATTTAAAGATGTTAGCAAAGAGTACCAAAAAATGATCTCTTTTGTTTTTGAAAGAAGACAGGCTTAGAAGGTTGAACTTGGGCAAGAAACCATTTGTATTATTTTAAAATTTAGGCTCTGCAAATCATCTGATCTCAATTTTTAAAAGAAAATCCAATTTGAAGCAAATTTTGATTAAAAATGCGAAATAAAAACGTGGGTGACAATGAAAAAATAGTGTGTAATACATAATTTTGGAAAAATTTGTAGAGATATTTGATAAACTCAACAAATAATTTGTATATCATCATAATCAAGTGAAGGTAGATTTACCTCATAGATGAAAAATATTCATAAATTTAAATATTACAGTTGCTTAAATTTTGAAGACATTGCCATCACCTCTCGAGCCCGAGTGTACTTCCTCGATGCTCACATCCTCAAAAAATCAATGCCACCCATAAATGAACGATGCTCAATTTTAGATAGAGACATCACCAGATCATAATCCCTTACGATAGAATCAAAACAAAAAATCCCTTTCTTTGATGGATGTAGGCAACACAAACTTCCAGCATACAGAATGAAATGGGTCCTGGGAAAGATCCATAACAGAAAGGCCACGATTACTACAAATTCAGGTGGGGATATTTTTCAAATACACGTATCAAATTAATTTTATGTTTTTCAAAAAGATCCTCTTCATAATGAAAAAACAATGTGTAATAACAAAAAATCCCCTACTTTGATGGATGTAGGCAACACAAGCTTCCAACATACCGAATGAAATAGGTCCTAAGAAATATCCATAATGGAAAGTTTGTCATTACTACAAATGCAAGGTGGGATATGTTCAAATACACGTAGCAGATTGATTTTATGTTGTTCGGCAACATCATCTTCATATTAAAAAACAAAGCATAATATATAATTTTGAAAAAAAATTGTAGAGACATTTGGTAAACTCAACGAGTAATTTATATATCATCGGAATCAAGTGAAGGTAGATTTACATTAAAAAAACCCAAATAATAAAAATTCAAAAAATTAGGTGAAAAAAATCCAAACTGCATTGGATATTAAATTTTCAAATAACAAAGGAACCATTTTTGAACTAGTAAAAATTCAGTAACATATGTGTCCAATGGCAACACATCAATTCCCCGTACTATACTTGAATGGTGACATTAAACCTGAAACTAATATGGAATCTAAAAAATGATATAAATTCAAGAATGGCATACCCACGAGCATATCTGAATTGGCATGTTCCTCCTACCACATAAACCTCCCTCTGTGGAAGACAAAATCTATTTTTCCCCTGAAATTCAAGGGTGCTTCGATTGTATTTTTCATTCACAATATAACAGAGGTAACATGAATAAAATTTCTTAATCTTTGATCATAACTAGCCTCCATTTCCTAGATTATCCCCACATAATTGGATGATGGATTGGGTCTTTCTATGATGGGATGGTCTAGGACATTCACCATTCCCAAGCCTAAGCTATTTGATGCAGTTCCATTCACTCTTGAAACTACAAATGATGTGGCATCAGTTCAATTGATGATTGTGTATCGGTAAAACACCATGCTCTATTTTTTGGTAGCTAGCATTATTCGTGCATGTATTTTGCATGAATGACAGCCACTTGGAAGTTAAAACACATAATTTTGGGGCTTCAAATATAATAATAACCATTCAAATGGTCGTTCATTGGGATTTTTGACATCGGTGGATGTTTTCACTCGCGGGGAACTTTCTCATAGGGGAAACACCTTTTGGCATAATTATGTTAAATTGTTAGCAGCTTTAGGGGGTTTAATGAATGTGTGATTTTGTATTTAGGTATGATTTTAGGTAATGGTCACATTTTTGGTAGGTGTTTCATATGTATTTGCTATAATAATATAAAATATATATCTCATATAGGTGTCATGTCATTTGTGTAGAGAAGTTGAAAGTTGATCATTTAATTTCAGAGTGGTGAGTCAAGAGACTTGTTATTTATGTCCTTAAGTTAAAATGTTTTTTATTTATCAATTATAAATTGAATGAATTGTTTCATCAATTGTCATATTTAAATAGGTGATCTTAGGTTTACTAATATTATCTTGTTTAAGTCATTATTATGTTTTTATTGAAAAGATTCATTGTAAAAGTCTAACAAATAGAAATAAAAAATTGCCTCACTGACAAATTTGTTATGTTACTCAATCTCCTGGAAGCTATTGATACTCAAAGCCAAATTCCCTGAGTTAGTAACATTACACTGGATGAAGGAGGTCGATCAAAAACCTCTCTTTAGTTGCCAACAATAGGAATACTCTAGTTGTGGTGACATTTATGTGGTGTGAGTATGTGTTTTTCAATTATGTAATGTGTTTCTTTTCAATTTTTTGCTTTTTGTGGTTTGTATGGGATATTAGAAAAATGATTGTATTAGAGAGAAGATGACTGCAGTGATCCTCTGACTGCTATATTTTTTAGAAGATGATCATTTGGTGAGTATGTTCATTGGTAATGGTGATCATGTGGAACAAGATCCAAGAAAACATGATCTGGTTAGTAGCATGTAGTATGATATAATTCACTTTTCAATGTGCCTATTTGAAGAATAAGTGGAATTTTCACATTGTGGGTAGAACATGACACTAGTGGTCCATTTTCATTTTTCACAAAAATGGCTAAATTTAAGGGCAAATTCCAGTGGCAGTGGTAATTTTCTATGTTATTCAAGATCGAGTGGCACCGATCAACAATAATGGTTGTAATTTAAAACATTACCGTTCTTATAGGATGTAATGTGAAATCTTTTCAATATTTTTTCTATTGTTTATTTTTGTAATAAGTGATCTTTTATTCCTACATACTTCTTTGATGTACAAGCATAGTGATGAAAAAAATCACCAGTGTAAGTCAGTTCATGGATCTTAAAAGGGTTTGTGGGAGGATCTATCAAACCAAACGAGGTAGATAGTTGATGGGGCATGTTCACGTCAAGGTTTTTGATAATCCTATTTAAAACCATGAAAGGAGAGAGTCTTTCTTTGGATCAAGATCATGAGTCACATAGTAGGACATGTCTCATAGGGGCAATCATACTGGAGATGAGTGTGTGAATGTTTTTCTACCATGTTCACACTAATGAGGGATATTAGGGAAACTATGAGTTAGTAATTATTATCATGTAATTTTGAGTTCGTAAATATGTTAGTAATTTTTTATATAATTTTTATATAAAACAAATTATAACAATACGGGTGAGAGACTTCTGAAAAATCATGTAGATAGGGAAGAGAGGTTATATCTATCTCCTATAATTTAGGAAAGTTATTTCCTATATAAATGGTTGTATGCAATATGAAATATTAATGGAATGTATTAAATAATATTAGTAATTATTTTTTCTATTATTGTTGTTTATCCACTTGAAAAATATCTTCTTGTACCTGGAAAGTATGTTTCATGCTTTATATTTACCCATCATCATTGTTCATAGCTTGGGAAACTCTTTTTCAACTCTTCACCTCAATAAGAAATGGTAGGATGAACAAACTACCTTGTTATCATGAACATGATCTCATTTCTTTCATATGAGAAAAAACTCATCATGAAGAATGCATTCACATCACACATAACCTAGATCCCTCTTGTAGTTGATGATATCAAAGATTCTTGAAAATTATTGGTGGAAACATAGCAAAACATGTCCATGGTTCCCATCATAAAAGTTTTTGAATGATCCAATTATGTATTTTATGATAAAAATAATCCTATGCACCCTAAATTTTATTCGTAAATGATTTTTCCTTCTTCCATCCTCTGCTTCAAATCATTGAAATCCAATTGTTCCATGTTGTTGTCTTGAATGTCTAGGATTTAGATAGTAGAAATAAAATGGGATCATATTTGGATTACTTGAGCTTCATTTTTAATTTTTATGATCTAAATAGTATTATAAAGTGTTGAGAATGATATCGTGTGAGAGAAAATGGATTCCACAACATTGTTTGAAAATCTATTTATTTGAGTGGATTTTAATGTTACAGGTAGCTGATTTCGTATTTTAAGAAAAAAAAAGAGAAATAAAATAAAAAATGGATGTGACTTAATTCATTACAAATATATTCCTTATTTGAGTAGATGCTCCAAACTTGGTATGATTCCCTTGTAATAATTAGAAGGAAATTTAAAAACAAGTTCTAGTTAAAGGGGAAATCTTGCAAAATGACATTAATGAAGGTCAAAAATTTGTATTTTCATCATAGGAGAAATTCTTATCTTATTTGAGTGATTTTTAATTGATTATAACCATATCAGTAAGGGAAAATTGTGCTTTATTTACTAAAGGATTTTCTTGTAGGGTTTGAGAGAAAATGACAAAACATTTTTTACTTGTGTATGGGGTTTGCACTTGGTGTTTTTAGAAAGGAATAATATTTTTTTCAAAAGTGAATACATTATTAGTCTTAGATCATGAAAAATGTCTCAAAACTACAATATTTAAGAGAGGAATGTATGCTCAAATTTTGGTAAGATTCCCTCATGGGGAGTTTTCACCTCCTTTGTAAAATCAATGTTTTTGGGTAAACTGGGGGTATGATGGATGGAAAAAAAGTCATGAATAATTTTTTTATTGAGGAATATCATGAAAAATTTATTATATTACCATGAATGCATTTTCAATAGGAATTTGTGCTTAAAATTTGGAGTGATTTCGTCCACGGGATCATGAGATATGAGTGAAAACCCTCTTAGTATACCTAGAGCACATGAGGAGTTGTAAAAGCATGGAATGATTAATAAGAAGATTCAAATTTTTTTTAATGGATTACTTAGTGTTTTTGAATTCAAATTTTGGAGATCTAGAGGGAAAAAAATTCATGGGAAATAAAAGTGCGCCCAAGGTGCAATGGTGCAAGTAAAGTGCACGAGTTTGCCAAGGCGCACTTTAAAAATTCATTTGCACTACCTTCTTTTACTCACATAGAATTTCCTTTTCCTTAGGGTTGGTTGCTAATGAATTTTGTTTTATAATATAAGATTTCACATTTAAATATTCCAATAAATCTATTTTACATATGTAGGAAGTCTGTAAATGAGTAATTTAACAAGTTTTTCTTGTACCACCATTTTTTCCTAGGACGGTGTGCTGGTGAGTTAAGTTAATTACATGAATATTTTCCAACAAAATGAATCATAAAAAATTGTCAGTGATGAATGGGATTTAATAATATCTCACTCAAACTTTTTTAATGCTCCCAAATTTGCTCAAGGTGTATGGAACCTTCAGAGAAAAATTCTTGTGTAGAAAGGCCACCTTGAGCTAGTGTTGGAAAGGTTTCCACTTTATATGCTTCCAAAAATTCACCTTACTTATTTCACCCCGTAGTAGGATCTAAAATATTTCTATTTCCTAGGATATGAGATCCCAACACTATATAGAGTTATCTAAACCATTTTTCAAATTTTAATCTTAAATGAAGCATGCTCACTCCTTTTTACCAAATAATGTCTAGGAAGAAATATCTCCCAAGACCACTCAGAAGATCCCAAAATTATTTCTTAATCATACCATTGTAGATAAAAATCTTAGAAATTTCCATTTATTATAACCAATAATTTTGAAACACTTTGAGGATCCTAAAACCATTCACTAAAAGTTAAACTTTGAGAGTGGGAAATTTTGACAAATAAGACTATCTTTGCGAGTTTGACAAAAAGGGGGAAAACTTTACAATGGGGTTGTAAGATAAAATGTACTGAAATTTTATATTCCAACACATGTAAAATACAATATATCTCCCAAAATCTAAAATTTGATACACTATGGTTTTTTCCAACTTTAAAAAAACATGTTGAATGTCCCAAAAATCCAAAACCTCGATACACTCTAGTTTGTGAAGATTTCAAAATATAGTAACACCAAAACATGTGAGAAATAAATCATGTTTTGTGTAAGGAATGTCCCAAACCACAAAATGAACATGGACCTAGTGTGTCAAGATTTTCAAATTCCAAGTGCATGAAGTCAAGTCATGTTTAATGCAATCAAACACCCAATCCCTGGGTCAACAAAATAAATTTTAACTAATATTTGAGAACCAAACATGTCAACAACAAGTAATAAATGCCAATATAATTATAAAATCAAGTTTTTTGTTGTTTTTTTAATTTTTGGCAAATAGTTTTTTTAAAGGGACTATACCCTTGAGAACAAAAGAGGGCCTAGAAGCCAGACTAGGAATGAGAACCAGAACAAAAAGGATCAAAATCCAAATGGGACAATCAAACCCAAAGTATCCCAAGAGTAGCCATCCCATCAAAACAAAAACAGAATGAACACTGCAGGAAAGCAGTAAAAAACAGTAATAATTACAAAGAAGTGCAGCAAAAGCACCCATGATTACTTCTTGGCGGCTTTGTCGATGTTGGATTTGATATTTTTCCAAGAGGTGAACATAGCCAATGTCGTCATGTGGGCAGAGTCAGTAACATCTAGTTGTTCAATGGTCATTTTTCTTTCCTTATTTGTTCCCCAAAGGGTTGCTGGGAACTCTGCTGAGATTGGAGACGTTGTGGACATGATGTTTAATAAACTCTTCAATTGCATTAAAAATGGCCATATTATAATCATGGTGAGTCATGACCTTCCCTAAATGGGTGTCTAAGGAGTTTAGCTTCTTGTATATATCTTCAATCTGACTATTATCCATAGCCACCACCTCCTCCTCCTTCCTCTTACCTTTTTTCTTTGCCAAGATTTTAACCTCTTCCTTCAACAGCTTCATGTCAACTTCTAAGGCTTCTAGCATTTTTGTGGAGCTCTCAATATGTGCTTCCTGAGAACTAGCACTACTAATATGAAGGAGGTTATGGGAAATTTCAATCTCTTGAGGAAACCTTCCCCATTATAGGGGTATCAAGGTTCAAACTTCTTAGAAGACCTGAGTAATAGGTTTGGATCAAAGTGGAAGTGAAGGGGGGTGGGAGCAAAGGTGGAGGGGAATAGAAGAAGGAGCCGAGAAGGCTAGGTAGAGGGGTGACAGCAGCAGTGGTGATGGGGACAGAAGGTGGAGAGATGGGGCTAGCGCCTGCGGTGAAGGGGATAGGATGGAACAGAGCCAGGGGAGGAAGAAGGATAGGCTGGGAGATCTTAAGAAGACAGATTTTATGCAACAAGAAAATGAGTCCCTGGTGCAATGGAACTGCACATGAGCATGCTTTTGAAACCCCAAAATGGAGATTTTTCAAGAGAGTTAAGTAGATAGTGGGGGAAAAATATCAGTGATGACTCCTACAGAAGTGGTTGAGGAACACAAAATGCTTAGCGGGCACTAGTGACGATACCTCCCCTCCAAAGAAATGAAATGCAAACCATCATACGGGTAACCTCGTCCAAAGGTGAAGGGATTGAACTAACCTTCAGGCCCAATGTGACAAAGACCAAATTCCTTAGTTGCCCTCAACAAATTTTCTCTCCTCAGCTTCTCTGTCAACCCTTTTATTAAAAAAGTGGTACCCCTCCATGCCAAGGCTATGTTTCTTCAGCAATTAACTCCTCGTTGATCGAAATATTTTTACCCTCCATAATCCACTAGTGTGATCCTTCTAATGCCGTCACAAATTACACCGAAATACTTTTGGTTCGTGGCCCTAAATCTTCTCCATAAAGTTGGTGATTCATCCCTGGCTGAGAAGATTCCAAAGTTCCTCATTATCCTTCCATTCCGGATCCGCTGTTGCGCTCAATCTGGAAAGGTGCTCCTCCCATTATCATCATGCTTAACTGCTTGCAAAGTATTTTCTTCAAAACCCCTATGAGGAATCCTATAAGAAATGCTAATATCCAGTCTACCTTTCACTATTTTTAAAATTATCTCATCGTACGATGAGATTGCTTATTAGAATATCCATTGCTAACATGAAAGTTCCCACGAATACCTGCAGTGAATGCTACTGTTATGAACCTGTGAAAGTCCTACATGTGGGAACTTATACCTCCTTTTGCTAGCCCACTCCAGAGTCATCATTATCTTTATTTCTGTCTTGGGAATGTCTGTAAATCCTTGTATGACAAGTTGTTGATAAGATCAAGATTTCCCGCATGCGTGAATTTCATCTTCCATCATAAATCCACTTGAATTTCATCATTATACTTCACTACAATTTTGATTTTCCATCAAAGATTTGCTATGAGTGTTGTTTTAAACAAGAAATTTTCAGTACGTGTGGGAATCATATTATCAAAGATCCACTCCCAATGATCATTATATCCCAAATCTTGAATTTTCATGTACATAGAGTATCCACTTGAATGTTGCTTTGAAGCTATTCAGGAATGTAATCATTATTATCCCAAACAATGTGGTTAACATTAATGCCATAATTAGCCAATGCATTTGCCACCTTGTTACCCTCCCAGTAAGTATGCATGATCTGAATGTTATTGAAGGTTTGGAAAATAGTTATGGATTCCAATATGAAATCCTTGATGTTCCAACTTGGAGGTGAGCACTGATTAAGATTATTAATGATATTAAGTGAGTCCCCTTCAAGAATGAGGTTTTAGAATATTATGAGTCTGAGGAATTCTCAGGCCCCATAAAGCAGATAATGTTTCAGTGAAATGATTGGTTTGAATTCCCATTTTTACTAGCATACAGCAGCTATCAGACTACCTCTATGATCCCGGATCACTCCTCCCCCAGTTCCACAATCCCAGGGTTACCCTTAGAGGCCCCATAAAAGTTCAACTTATACCAGTTAAAATCAGGAGGGTGCCATTGAATCAAAGATCTATCAATACTATTACCGGAATTACTATGGCTATTATCAGCTCCTATCTGCCAGTGGGATAAGACATGTTCTTCATTTTATGGATAACTCTTCTTCTTGGGGGGTTTAAATCTAGCAATATTCTCTTTGATATCACTAGAAATTTTACCAATACGAGCTTATAGTTTTGATTTACTATTTCTAAAGATAATATCATTTCTATCTTTCCATATCCTCCAAATAACTATGAGGAATAACCAATTTCCAGATCCTTCTGACAACACAATGCTTATAGGGTGGGCTCCATTGAGTCCATAGCTGATTGAAATCCTTCGGCACCACCCAGAAAGCTTCAAATTTATAGAGGGAAAAACTCCATATTCTGGTAGCATATTCACAATGGATAAACAAATTACTGATATCCTTAGAGTTTTTTTTACACAGATGACATCTATTAGGCATTATGAAACCTTTTCTCATCAGGTTGTCAGTGGTAAGAATCCTGCCTCTGAGAGCTAGCCAAAGGAAGAAAGTTTATTTTAGGAGTTAACTCAGCCATCCAAATCCTACTCCAGTTGAACTTAGTTTGACTATTGTCAAAGAAAGTATTATAACCAGTTTTAACAGAGTAGTCCTCGTCAATAGAATTGCTCTAGACCAATTCATCCTTAATGTCCAATTAACTTAAGGGGATAAGGTCCAACTGATCTTGTAGAGAGTATTATTATTGATAGTATCTCAAGATATTATTGATAGTCTCAATATATTTATTGATAGTATCTCAAGATATTATTGATAGTATTTTTTAAATCATTATTATATTTGCATTTACAAAAAGTAAAATACTCTTCTTAACCCATAATGGAGATGCAAACAAGACAAAAAGAATTGAAATAAATTCCTATATAAAATTGTTAGAAAAAAAATAAAGTAACAATTAAATAAAAATTGAAAAAAATAAACTAAGTTTGTAAAAGGTGAAGAATATTGAACAAAATAAAATCATAGAAGAATATTGACATACCTTGACAAGAAAAAAAATCTTGAGATAAGTTGAAGAATGAGATTGGACCATAAAATACTATTTTTTGGCTCACACGCTTATGGTTGTAGCTACTTATGGTTGTAAATGTTATGGACATAACATTCACCAAAGTTACAATCATAAGTAGTTATGCTTGTAACCCTACTAATATGGTCGCAATCCATAACTTATGGTGACTATTTTAGCGAATCGTTATCCCTCTGTTTTATCCCCAGAACTAGGCATGTCGGTAATCCATATTACAACCCTTGGTCATATGGGGAAAGGTTTTCTCAGTTAAAATCTCTCGAGGGGTGGAATACAGCACTGCTTCTAAATATCAATTCCATATTCCTCTTTTGAAACTGCCTCCAACATAAAAAAACTCAAATTTGGTGACCATTGGTCCTTCTGTAGACACACAAAATTGGGTCACACTCCCCCTGGTCCCTCGTCAAATAACTAACTCAAAAACACTCACCTAACCATGGTCCCTTACACCCCACACTAATATTAATTTAATTAATTCAATTAAATTAATCCATGTCCTCACAATATTTATTATTTAATTATCCTAATTAAGATAATTACCACACCACCACCTCACCTAGCCACCTCACCCCAAGTTTATTCTTAGTATGTTTCCATAACTAACTAAGACCTAACTAAATCCTAAAAAATCAAAGCCTACATTCCCTCTAACCACATTCCCACCCATTAGAAAAGAAGCTTCTATTCTAATCCGTGAAAAGAAACTAACTAGATCCAAGAAATCAAGCAGATCTACCCATTTTAGTAAACCTAGGAAATCCCACCCTAACTGACGCCGGTCACCCTAAATTGACGTCAGTCAACCCGTAACCGTATTCGGTTACCTTTTATTCCATTTGGTAACCTTATTTTGACGTTGGCACATTTCTGAGAGCAAGAGAGAATAATCACATCTGCATCCAATCACAACAAGCATTCGTTCACACCTAGACATCCACAGCCATCCAAGTCAAGATCTAATTCAACCAAGCAAGGATAAAATCCTAGGCAGCTCAAGAAAGAGTCTTCCATCAACCGGTGGACCTTCACAGAAGAAATATCTCACCACCATCCCCACTCTTCACCCACAGTCGACTGGTAGCAAAATCCAAGTAAGTATACTGCTCTACTCAATCCAGTTTTGTTTGAATACTTTTAGTATTTAGATTCTTTTGAGCTATTGCTTTTCTAGCCACTCACAAGTCCTCTTTGGTAACTATCCCCCTATACTTCTCCAAAAACCCCTCAAAAACCCCATCCTAGCAATCCAACACTCCATTTCAACCTACCCAACCCTTTCTGCAATCACAAATAAGATCCAAATTCCATTCTGCAACATCTCCCATCTTCCCACAGTCACCGATGTCAGTCTCCCTAAATCATTGTCGGTCAAGCCTATATTGGCATCAATTCACCTACCTGATGCTGCCCCTTTACTACCATTCACCAACTTAACCCATAACTCCCTCCCAAATTCACCAAAACCCCGCTAGACCTGCCCACTAACCTGCTTCCCTACTCACACCTCCTAGATACCTCACTCAGTTCCCCATTAACTTGAAAAATAGACCCAAACCCCTATTCTTGACCTCCTTTCATTTCTTCAGCGACCGTCATCGATCACGATTAGTTGGCATTAGTTAGCACTAGACCGAAAATTGGTCTCTATGTCTATCAACATAGTACAGACCCGGCAACCTACCTACTTACTCCCAAGTTACCTATAATCACCTATGACCTTCATCAGATCTCTGTTAGACTTGTAGAAACCCAAAAACCATTCGCCCAACCTCCAGATCTGATCCTAACCTAGCTTGTTAGATTAGATTCTACTTATTGTTTTTATATGAGATGCCTAAATCATATTGACTACAGTAGGACAATATTTACCTTATTTCTCACATTAATTTGTTTACAACAGTGGATTGACATCCATTTAGGGAGTATCACACTTCCTGGATCTAGCATACGCTAGGCAGTCCACTGTATATATTGTTTAACTTTCATTTGGTGGTCTTGTTGTCTATTTTAGGTAGTTCCTCCTAGCCAAAAGGAATCTCTCACGATCAGTTGTGGATCAAGAAGTCATACCACACTCAACAACCTTCAACCAACTTTAACAGGTATTCCTCCTAGCCCTTTTACCCTTATCTATTTTCATCACATTCCAAGAAACGCTCTAAGAATTAGGTGAAACATTTTGGCATGTCCGATGGGACCCATTCGGGGTCCTTTGCATTTCTTCATTTCTAGGTGAAAGTTGTATGTTTTTTTCCTTTCGGAAAGGTTCTCACATTAAATTTCTCCCCTAGAATCTTCTCTTCTTTCTATTGTATCAAAGCAATCGTGTTTTGGTGGTATAAAAAGAACTCTTCTTCTCTTTCATTTGTACTGCTTTAGTGAAAGATCATATTCTCTCATGTTCATCTTTTGTGACATTGAATTTAATATTTCGATTTGGGCTTAAAATAAAATTTATTTCATTATGCTTTACTGCATTAGCTCACATTAAATGAGGTCAACCTATACGCTGAAAGTCATGCCCAACTGATGGTTGACAAACGAATCATAAAAAAGAACTTTCTTTCTCTTTCTCTCTCTCTCTGAGTCTTACCAAATGTCATGTCCCCTTCTAGTTGACATCTCTCAGAGCACAGGATTAGCTTATTATGTGACCCTCGTAGGCTGATAGGTTGGATAGGGGGTCATGTTGGAGTTTGGCTTAGTTTCAGTTGGCAATATTTGATCAGTTGGCTTTCATTCGGGCTCGTTCGGACACTTTTAGCCTGCATTGCTATTTTTAGCAGTATTCAACACTCAGCAAGGGACCCCTGTTATTTTTAGCAGTATGGATTGATCACGTGCAGAATCACTTCAGTGTTCGTCAGCTTCAGATGGTTTGTGCATCGGGTATATATCAAGAGAGATATTAATATTTAATTGATTTAATTAAATATTAATAGGTGGGAGCATTTTAATATAAAGTTATAATATTTTATTAAAACTTAAGTGATTTCAGTGAAGGGGTCGCCCATCATCAAAAAGGGGCCATTCTTGATGAATATATTTTATTATTAAAATTTTGCTGGAGACTATTGAAAGATTAAAATTAAAAGTTCGAATTATTTTTTAATGATTTCCTATTATTGAGGAATTCGCACTTTTCATGAGTATAAGCCATTTGCTTGGGAAGAAGAAAATTATTATTATTTGGGAATAAAAAAATTGATCAAGTCTGAGCAGAGCACAGGAGCCTAGGGTTTCAGTCTCGAAACATTGGGGAACGAGCCATCTCTGGTGAGTGCAATTCAAAGGGTGTGAAATATCATCTGATTTATTGCCAGGCAGAGGGATTTCTTCATCCAGAAAAAATTACATAGCTTCACATTGAGTCAAAATTACAGGGTTTTGGATAGCAAGTTGTCCAGAGAGGTTTCTTACATAAAGGTGCCAACTTCCATAAGATCTGGAGATCTAGAGAATAGCCGTTACTCTTATTTATTATTTATTGTTGTACCAGATCAAGGGTTTTCTCATTTCTGCTGTAAATACCAGGTTATTCATTGCTACTGTACCAGATCAAGGGTTTTCTCATTTCTACTGCAAATACCAGGTTATTCATTACTGTTGTACCAGATCAATGGTTTTCTCATTTTTGCTGCAAATACCAGTCAGAATCAGAATCAGGGGGAAACAAGGGTTTCTACAGTGGTATCAGAGCTAAATCCTTCCATCATGAGGGTTTAGCAGTCTTATGTAGCTAGAACAAATTGGGTCTCACAGGTATTACACATGTAGGCGTGCTCTGATTGATAGGTAACAAAGTTTGATTCAGCAGTCGGAAAAACATGGCTGACAGGAATGACAAAGCTGACAGGGCAGAGATACCTCATAATGACATAGATCAAGACAATGCAGAGGTTTTGCATGCACTCAGGGATTTACGTGCAGGTCAACGGAAGTCCAATGATGTATTACAGCAGTTGACAGTAGCACTTCAGAGACTGGGGACATCGAGGAGACCGTCACCACATCGTGATGATGATAGGAGTGATGCAGGTTCACAGAGAATTCCTTGGACAGCTTCACAGACAGCAGAAAAGCCTACTAGGCCTACTTTCATGAGACAGGAGCCTGACGAGGCTATAGCAGGTGAAGAGCATGAGGAGTTGTTCGCTAATACGCTTATGGCAGTGAATGAGGAGTGGGAGTTAGTACTACCCGAGGTCCGAGAAAGGATTCCTTTTGACCGATTTGTCACTTAGAGGAGAGAACACAACAGAGGTCGACAGGATTGGAGACCTAGGCACCAGAATAATGACCTAAAACATGCTATGAACCAGCTCACATTAGCGATGTTCAATGGTAGTGGCAAAGTGACAGCCCAAGTGTGGATTAGTAAGCTTGACACATTCCTTACATTGCATCTGATGGCGAAGAGAGATGCAATCAGGTATGCGACACTACATTTGGAGGGATTAGCTTATGACTGGTGGCACCACGGAATGGTGACGCTACAACATGATAGGATCACTTCCTATCAGGAGTTTGTTGACAGGTTGGTAGAGCATTTTGACAGGAAGGATCCAGAATCCTACTTCAGAGACTTGGCTCAGTTGAGACAGAGTGGCAGCTTGGAGTCATATATTGGTGACTTTTAGAGGTTATCAGTTATGGTTCCGAACATCTCAGAGAGGCGATTGGTAGTGCTCTTCATGGAGGGATTGACATAGCCATTGAGAGGCTGGATCAAAGCCTTTGATCCTCCTTCATTACAGGAATTGATGAAGAAAGCACGGAGCATGGAGTTGGCAGCACCGTCTAGTAGATTTAACTCCAGAGGTAATTCTTCATTCAGGGATAACAAGGGCTTTAACAAAAACAGGGAAAAGTCTGATTTCATCAAAGAAAAATCAGATGCTAAGAACGATTCGAAGTGTAAATCAGCAACGCCACCTTTGGATTGTGAGGCCCTTAACAATCTATGCAAGAAGAAGCTTTTCTTCTACTGCAAAGGCCCCTACAATGCCAATCACGATTGTCCTCTAAGACCTAAGGGGCAAGGCAAATCGAGTGATGTGGGTGTATTATGAGGACTCAGAATCAGAAAAATCTGAACAACATGAGAGTTCCGAGGATTCAGAGTCAGAGGCTTTAGAGCCTAGGGCAAAGACAGAGCCAGGGCTTCAGATACAGGAGGCACACCTATCTAGCATTCAACAGGAGGGTTCTTTCAGGATTCGTGGAGTGTTGGCAGGACAGAGGGTCATTACCCTACTTGATACAGGAGCCACACACAATTTCATAGATGCTAGATTCGTTGAGAAATGTGGACTCCATCACTGAGGAGTTCGAGGGCATTAGGGTTAAGGTGGCCGACGGATACACTTTGAGGTGTGAACGCATGATTAAGGATCTCCCTTTACGCTTGAACAATTATGAGTTCAAGGCTGATTACTACGTAGTTAACATGGGAGACATTGATTTGGTTTTGGGAATGAAGTGGCTTCATTCATTGGAGGAAGTCACTCTTCGTCTCAAGGACATGGAGATCCATTTTGATGTTGACGGGAAGACACACATTCTAAAAGCAATTCGGGACAGTAACATCAAAACAATTTATTTTCGTCGGATGGAGAGGCTCATGCATCACGACATGGTAGAGTGGGCTGCCGAGTGCACATTGGCACCTATACAGGAGGGACAAACAAAAGACTGAATACCATCCCCGACATATAGCAGTTGAGAATCAAGCATGATAAGGTATTCAGTGATATTCCACCAGGGAGACCTCCAGACAAGGGCATTGAGCATATTATTGAGCTTGAGGAGGGCGCTAAGCCCGTTATGATTACGCCCTATAGACATCCTAAATGGCTGAAGGATGAGATCAAGAAAACGATCAAGGAATTACTTGAGATCGAGAAAATTATCAAGGAATTACTTGTTATGGGTCAAAAATAGGTATCTGATACCGCGTATTGACGAGCTTATTGATGAGCTCCATGGTGCATGTTACTTTACCAAAATTGATTTACGGTCAGGGTATCATCAAATCAGGGTCCGTGAGCAGGACATAGAGAAGACAGCTTTCCGATGTCATTGTGGACACTTTGAGTTCGTGGTGATGCCATTTGGGCTCACTAATGCACCAGCTACATTTCAGTCCACGATGAACAGGGTTTTTCATTCACTGTTGAGGAGATTCATATTGGTCTTCTTCAATGATATCCTTATATACAACAGGACTTGGCAGGAGCATCTGGGTCACCTGGAGACCGTGTTGAGTATTCTTGAGAGGGAGTCCTTATACGCCAAGGAATCCAAGTGTGACTTGGGGATGACCGAATTGTTATATTTAGGTCACATTATCAGTGCAGATGGAGTGCGGATGGATCCTGAAAAGATCTGCGCCATTATTGACTGGCCTACACCGACAAACCTGACACAGTTGAGATGGTTTCTAGGGTTGTGTGGGTTCTACCATAGATTCGTGAATGGTTATTCACGACACGCAGCCCCTATGACAGATTTACTGAAGAAGGGTGCATTTATTTGGACTCCTGAGGCACAGGAATGTTTTGAGAAATTCAAGGAGTTGATGACTACATGCCCTGTTTTAGCACTACCTGACTTTACGAAGCCTTTTGAGCTTCAGTGTGATGCATCAGGTGAGGGCATTGGTGCGGCACTTATGCAGGACAAGCACCCGATTGTGTATGAGAGTCGAAAGCTCAGAGGGCCAGAGAGACTTTATAGCATATATGATAAGGAGATGCTCGCAATCATGCATGCCTTAGCAAAATTTAGACAGTATCTTGTTGGCAGCAAATTTTGCATTAAAACTGACCATAACAGTTTGAGACACTTCTTAGGGCAGCGAGATCTCAATGATCGTCAGCAAGAAGTGGGTCAGTAAATTGCAGGCCTATGACTTTGATATTTCGTATATCAAAGGTACATAGAACGTAGTAGCTGATGCTCTTTCATGTAGGCCATACTTGAGCTCTATGGTTCATATTATAGAGGATTGGAGGCATATGATTGTGGCAGAGTATGCCAAGGACACTTGGGCTTCTAGCATTGTTGAGGGATCGACGGTTGATACCAGGTATACACTTGTGAATGACTTGATCATTTACAAGAACAGGATTTATTTGATCCCAGATTCAGAGGTGAAGAACATAATCATGCGAGCCTTTCATGATGTACTGATTGCAGGACATCCCCAGGTATTTCAAAACCTATAGATAGATACGGGAGAGATTCACATGGAAAGGACTCAAGGCAGATGTTCTTCAGTACGTGCGTGAGTGCCCTGTTTGTTAGCAGAACAAGTAGGAGAACACGTACCTGGCAGGTTTATTGCAGCCACTTTCCGATTCCTGACAGGAAGTGGGAATGCCTATCGATGGACTTTATTACGGGCTTGCCTAAAGCCCAAGGGTGAGATTGCATATATGTAGTTGTGGATCGGCTGAACGAAGTATGCCCACTTCTTTCCAATTACCACTACCTACATAGCTACACAGGTGGCAGAGGTCTTCTTTCGTGAGGTATTCAGACTACATGGATTACCTCGGAGCATTGTGAGCGACAGAGATAGTTGGTTCTTGAGTCATTTCTGGTAGGAGGTCTTCAAACTCTGTGGAACCGAGCTTACACCAAGCACCAATTACCACCCTCAAACAGATGAGCAGACGGAGATAGTGAATAAGTGGGTGGAAGGATACCTCAGAAATTACATTTCAGGGTAGCAGAAGGCGTGGGTCAGATGGATTCATTTATGTGAGTACTGTTACAACACGACATTCCATATGACCATTCAGATGTCACCTTTCATGGTGTTGTACGGGTATGAGACGCCGAGTTTTCTGGATTTTCTACTGAGTGACAGTAGAGTGCCGAGTGCTGGAGACTTGTTACAGGAGAGTCAGGATACTATGAAGGCTCTCAAAGAAAATATCGCCAAGGCACAAAATCAGCAAAAGTAGTATGCGGATCAGAAGATAACAAAGAGGCATTTTGAGGTGGGTGACATGGTTTACCTTATGCTACAGCCCTACCATCAGTCCACTCTTAGGAAGAGTGGGTCAAAAAAGCTTAAGCCATGGTATTACGGTCCTTTCAGGATCTTGAGGCGAGTTGGAGAGGTGGCTTATGAGCTTGAGCTTTCGGTAAAGAGCAGGGTACACAATGTTTTTCATGTATCACGCCTCAAGAAGGCATTGGGACACCATGTGGTACCATCTGCAGTTCTACCTCCCTTAGATGATGAGGAAAAGTTGATTTTAGTACCTGAGGTCCATCCTAGAGTACAGGGAGAGACAGTTGCGTAGGAGGACTATCAAGGAATACCTAGTGAAATGGAGAGATTTACCTGTTGTGGATGCTACATGGGAGAGCAAGGATATTCTGCAGCATCCAGAGTTAAGATTGCTTGAGGACAAGCAATTTCAGGAGGGGTGGACTGTCATGTCCCCTTCTAGTTGACATCTCTCATAGCATAGGATTAGCCTATTATGTGACCCTCGTAGGCTGATAGGTTGGATAGGGGGTCATGTTGGAGTTTGGCTTAGTTTCAGTTGGCAGTATTTGATCAGCTGGCTTTCGTTCGGGCTCATTCGGACACTTTTAGCCTACATTGCTATTTTTAGTAGTATTCAGCACTCAGTGAGGGACCCCTGCTATTTTTAGCAATATGGATTGATCACGTGTAGAATCACTTCAGTTTTCGTTAGCTTCAGACGGTTTGTGCATCGGGTATATATCGAGAGAGATATTAATATTGAATTGATTTAATTAAATATTAATGGTGGGAGCATTATAATATAAAGTTATAATATTTTATTATAACTTAAGTGATTTCAGTGAAGGGGTCGCCCATCATCAGAAACGGGCCATTCTTGATTAATATATTTTATTATTAAAATTTGGCTGGAGACTATTGAAAGATTAAAATTGAAAGTTTGAATTATTTTTTAATGATTTCCTATTATTGAGGAATTCACACTTTTCATGAGTATAAGCCATTTGCTTGGGAACAAGAAAATTATTATTATTTGGGAATAAAAAAATTGATCAAGTCTGAGCAGATCACAGGAGCCTAGGGTTTCAGTCTCAAAACATTGGGGAATGAGCCATCTCCAGTGAGTGCAATTCAAAGGGTGTGAAATATCATCTGATTTATTGCCAGGCAGAGGGATTTCTTCATCCAGAAGAAATTACAAAGCTTCACATTGAGTCAAAATTACAGGGTTTTGGATAGCAGGTTGTCCAGAGAGGTTTCTTACATCAAGGCACCAACTTCCATAAGATCTGGAGATCTAGAGAATATCCATACTCTTATTTATTATTTGCTGCTGTACCAAATCAAGGGTTTTCTCATTTCTGCTACAAATACCAGGTTATTCATTGCTGTTGTACCAGATCAAGGGTTTTCTCATTTCTGCTACAAATACCAATCAGAATCAGAATCAGGGGGAAACAAGGGTTTCTACACCAAACATCACAAAATTGAAAAATACACACATTCTTAAACAACATCTCACCCGGAAGAAGCTATAGGTGATCACACGATCATGACACAGTGGGCACACAACTCATTACTTCTGTCGAGTCATTATCTCAGAGGACGGCCCGCCCCCACCATAACATAACCTGAAACCTCTCCCTTTAGTATATATCCTTCTTCATACAAATCCTTCCTCACAATTTTTTTTTTCTAAACACACACAATCAGTCTTCTTAATAGCATAAGCTGAATAAACATAATAGGAAAGACGCAGTCTTAGGATCATATTTTTCTTAGTGTTTCTACTTGGCTTGTGTTTTGAGGTGAGAGGACATGTTCTTCATATTTTTATTTTCTCCTTACACACTCCTCATCATAGTTGGTGTATTCCAACTTCGTCTGAGTGTGCCTGGACCCCATTTTTATCATTCTCAGAGTTCTGGGTTTGATTCCACACTTAATTTTAAATCACAACCAAATTTTTCTTCATCTCTATTTCAATTTCATAGTAACCGGTGTTGGTCCAGTGACTGTTGTTGGTTACCCTCTGACCGTCACCAGTTTTACCCAACCGGCATCAGTTTACTGTTCTTTTGGTTAACCTGCCCAAAAGGACACCTATTTCATATTCTTTGTTGTTCAGAGTCTCTGTAACTCTCATCATCTTCTCTGTTTGATAAAATCCATCTACATCTTATCTACCTAGTAGATTATAGTCTTTTTTCCTTGTTTTGAAAAACTGTTCTTTTTCCACAGTGACCGACCGTGGTTACCTCTGACTGACATCGGTTTACCCTAACCAGGCATCAGTTAGCCTGTGTAATTTTCCAGCTGACATTTTGTACCCAATCCACCTACCACTACTTATTTTTCCTATTTCTGTTATATTTATGTGTCATTTATAGAAAGCAGTCCTACCAAATCAGCACTTGTTCACATGGTGCTGACTCGTAGCCAAGAAAACACCCTCATATTCCATGCTAGTTGTCAACCACTCCCACCTAGTCCTTCACCACCTTCCATTCTATCACCCATGGATCCTACCCAACCTATCACTATCACCATAGGTGACGAGGAGTTCACACGACTCCTTGACCAGAACCCTACCACCTTACAGTTCTATCTTTCCCACTCATCCACTTGAGATGCCTCAGGTCAGTTGATATATGACATGCATGTATCTATCCCCCTGACACTCATTCCTACTTCTGTGTCAGCCCCTTTTAGCTCCGTGCTACCTGCACCTGCCTTGCCCCCATTTTTTTCATAGCTAGGCCCTATACCTACTATGACCACTACATCTGCCACATCTATTGCACCCGTAGCATCCACTATACCTTCGTCCACCACCCAGAACATAACCTCATCCATGCCTATTGTCTCACATATACCCATAGCAACACAGCCACCCCCGGTGTCGATGACCCCTACCCCATTTCAAAACATTGTCCTTTCTATTCCAAAGTCCTTAGCCCCCATCACTACTAGGGTCACCTCGACCCTTCCACCTCCATATACGTACTATCAGCAGCCTCCCATTTCATCTATCATTCATTCTAGGTATGTACCCCCCTATCTCACTCCCTCATTCTCAACCTACCTATTCGGCATCACCATATACTAGAATGCCACCTCCATCATATGTCCAACACCAACCCTCTTACGCTACAGGAGGTACCCATCCATCACCACCTACCAATGACCTCATCAAGTTAATGATGGACAAGATGCAGACACTGGAGGCATCGGTTTCTAGCTCACGCAACTCTCTCACCTATGATGAAATTTGTAATGAGCCCATACACCCATCCATTCCTATTCGTCCATATCTCGTACATTGGGAAATGCCTAAATTTAACCACTTCAACAGCAAAGAGGACCCACAACAGCATTTGTGCTCTTTCAAACATGGGTGTTATCTGATCACCCATGATGATGCTTTGCTTCTGAGGACCTTTCCCATGTCTCTGACCGGGCCGTGCATTAGACTGGTATAGTGGATTACCTAGACATTCTATCTACTCATTTAATCAGGTAGCCCAAGCCTTCTTGGATCACTTCTCCATCAACATTGTTAAGAAGGTTACCATGACTGACCTCTACTCTATGCGTCAATATGACGATGAGTCTATCACAGATTTTTTCACTCATTGGCGTAACCTGATCAATCAACTCACATTCCAATTACCACAAACCAAACTCATAGAGCTCTTCACTCGGGCTTGTGCTAGACATATTTCACCAACCCTGTAGGTGTAGACTTTTGAACCTTCGATGAGGCATTCACCATGGCACGAAAACTAGAGATTCGGGCCATCGAAGAAAAGAAAATCCAACTACAAAATAAGAACGTGACATTTAATTCAAATGATACCTCTTCTTCTTCAAAACCATAGAATAATTATTCAAAAGCCAAGGGAACCGCTAACACGGTGGTACTCAAGGCTGGCCCAGCTCATCCATCAAATCAGGCTAAGCCCTCATCTAATCTTTCCCCTATCCAAGACTTTTCAATTCAGATGAGAACAATGGAAATACACCCCAATTGGGGAGCCTTATTCTTCTATTTTAGAAAATCTCATTAAAGTTGGGGCCATCACCCTTCCTCCTATAAAACCACACACTATTTTTGATCCTGCTCACCCCACACCTGCGTGGTACAAAGAGCACGACTTCTACAACTATCATCGGGTAAAAGGTCATAATGATGGAAATTGCATCACTTTCAAGAACATTGTCCAGGAAATGCTCGAGAATGGATGAGTTAGTCTTGGATAATCCGAATGCACCTACCAACCAAAACTTACACATTTTCAAGAAACCATTTCCTAATCACACCCCTTCTTCTGACCAAACTAGGGAGACCTCAACTAATGATAGCAATACCCGTGAGGTCCATGCTATTTTCAGTGTCACACCAATTGCTTCCCAATTGCCTCATATTCCTTCCATAGAGGAAATCTTAGCCCAAATTCCCCTACCTACACATGAACCCACTTCACCTATTCCTCCACCCATAGAGGAACACCCTTCATCTCCTCCCTCACCTATGAAGGAGCCTTCTGTTAACATCGATGACCACAATGCCTTTGGCTTCTCCACCTAGAGAACCGTCACCAGAGTACCTCTTCGACCCATGGGAGATGCTTGTTCATATCCTCCACCCACAGAGGAGCACCCATCATCTCCTCCACCTATCAAAGATCCTATAGAAATATGTTACCTCTAGGTGACCATTCTCCATCAACCACCCAAGATCCTGTTGACTTACTTTTGGCTCTCTTACCCACAGAGGCTCCGAAGCTAGCGATTTCCCTATTTCTAAAACACATTTTATGGGAATCACCATTGGATCCACATCAACCTCACCCACAACAGTGTCATTCTCATGCTTAGCCAATCACCTGGATTATGTGGATAGAGCCTTACTTTGGGGGCATCTTCTACTTCCTGTCTCAACACAAATGCAGATGTCACTCGCTGACACCTCCACTATCTATCCAAAAGTGTTTCAGCGATCCAAACCAAACACAACCACAACTATCAAAAATTCTCCCATGATACCACTCATGGCTCAACTTACACCTCTACCCATAACCCAACATGCATCTACATCCAAACCCACACCTACATCATCTTCCTTGCCTAAACCTATTACTACTTTAGGGGTCATACCAATGGCTAGCCTTACTCATCCACCCATCAAATTAGATTTAGCTACATCTTCCAAAACTAACACCAAACTTAACCAGCCCCTAAATAGAAGAACCAATCTCCTAGATCTCATACCCTAACCTTTCCAACCACACCCTTATCACCTTCACCCCTCCCATCCATCCTAGGACCTCACCCCTCGACCCTGGCTAAGAAACCTCCATCCACTGGTAAACCCAAAAATGTAGCAACCCATTTCCCATTACAAACCTCTAATATACCCAAGCACCCGACACAACCTCCACCCACACCTCATAACCTTTTTACCACCCATACCTCCAATACCATTAATAACTTCTTCACTACCCCATGACACTTCCTTCCCTTTCCCTCACACCTCCTACACCTGCGCCATCTACCTCCACAACACCTCGGTTACCCCCATGGGTAACCCACCCTCTTCCACCATCTACTTTTCCCTCTACATCTCATGCACCCATATCACCTTTACCCAAAAAGGTGTAACCTAAATCTAAAAATCCACTACCCTCCAATAAGGTAGTTAAACTAACCACACACTCTATTTCCAGTTCATCTACCATGCCCCTACCCAAGTAGACACGACCAATACCTAAGATACACCAACACCATACCAGACCATAGCCCAATCCACTCCCCCTCTTTTATAAAGACTCTTCCTATACAATCAGCCACACCTTTACCCAAACCCACATTCACTTCCCATTGTGATCCACTAGTGGGATCCTATGCCAAAATCTTAACCAACCTCCTTGAAACTTTTGTCATCACATTACCACCTCTTAGACCTTATGACCCACTCAAACCCAAACCAAAATGGTTTGAGGAAACCAAAATTTGTGCCTACCATCGTGTGCCAGGACATGATGTAGAGAACTGTAAGGCTTTAAAAAGAATCCCTCATCAGTTGTGTCCTCCTGAAGAAAACTTTGAGAATGATGACCTTCTTGATGAGGACCCCATTTTTCCTCACCCATTTCCATAGTTCTTCTTTCATTGCCTACTCAGTGACCAAATACATCTCCACCCCCACAACTCTTAGAGCCATCCTCCGAGATTCAAAATTAACATGGTTTGTATCAGAGAACTTGCCAAACCTCCACCCAAATGTCAGTGTGCCCAACTCATTTCACAAGGTTCCTTCCCACCTCTTGGCTTCTTGCCCTTCCTTTTATTACACCTTTCATGGCTCACCTACTTCACCTACCTCCCCACCTCAAATCAACATGATCCACGTTACTACCCATGCTCAGAAGGAAAAAGGTAAGGAAAAGGAAACCGACCCACCAACCAACCCTATACCCAACATACCATCTGCACCCACACCTAAAGTCACTATCCGGCCCCACATATCCTATTTATAATGGGGTTACACATTGCGCGATGCTCAAACAATTACACCAATCCTCCCTCAAAATGTCCCTATATGACCTCATCCAAACCTCTGAATCCCATCGCCAAGCTCTCATGGAGGTTCTTCAGTCTATTGATGTTTTACCCAATGACCCTACACCCATAGCCTCCATTAAATACACCTCATCATAGCCTCTCTCACAAAATTACCACCTTTTTTACACCTCCACCTACTCACCAAGTAGCCACCCTCAGCTTCTCAGATGAAGAGATCACACCACACCACCTTCTGATGACCCTGATCCATAAGCCCTTTCATCCCACATATGGATAATATACATGTACAACGTGTTATGATAGATGGGGGCACTAGCATTAACATCATCTCTTCCCATACATTCCTTAAATGTGCATACCCTGAAAATTACATGCATGAACATCATAGGTCACCCCATTCATTTAATCGCTATCACTTCTACACTTGGCACCATCATCCTCCATGTTCGCGTGGACTTTATATTCCAAAGTGTATTTTACTGTTATGAAACCATAAACTGCTGAAGTGAAATCCAGATTCATGTTAGGTTGTGTAACATCCACTTTGCACACTTTACATCTGGCTTGTGTTCCTTCACACTCCCACTGAATGATGAGCCCATCACTTTCAAAATCAAGGTGCAACATGCTTTATGCTTGGTACACTGATGAGTGATTAACATGATACCAATTGAACCGTTACACCAAAATCTTGAGGAAGTGAACCCTCCACACTTTGAGGATCATAACCAAGAGTCTACCGCACCCATAACCTTTCTGAGACCTGCATCATGCTATCCACACTATTGACCCAATGATGTGTTCCATGTTATTCGAAGGGACAGGGGACTAGCATTAAATCATCTCCATCTCCATGCATTCACCTACTAAATTCAACTCACATACTCTACTGACAATATGCATGCCACTAAACATCCCATACATGTTGCCATTTAATGATGCTATCACATTCTACACTTGGCACCATTCCATCCAATCCATGTTCAGCCCCAAAGGATACTGTTCAATAGTATATTTTACATCTTGGAGGGGGAATTTCTATATAACATGTTTCTTGGTAGACCCTGGATTCACCCACACGTTCCTTCCACTTCTGCACCGATTGTGTGGAAGTTTGAGCATGAGAACGCCACACCTATACCATTCTGTATCTAACCATCACCATCAAAACCTACAACATGCTTTACTTACCCAATGACATGCTTTACCCATTGGACAGCATTTTCCACTTCCTCTTCACCTACACCAGCAATCCACTCACCTTTATTCCATGTATAGATGGTTAACCACTACCTCAACTTCAAGAGCTCCTCCATCCCTACCGTGCCATGACCTCCACGGCTGACTTCATAGCCATCCAATCTCGTCACCTTTGGGGGCTCTAACATTTCATCATCTTCCTATCTAACTGGATACACCTTAACCACATATGACCACCGATCCCTTTGAAGGCCATTTTTCAAACCTCCAGTCTACTCATTATCACCTATATAATGTCAACCATTCCTACTCCACAAGAGTATGGAACCTTGCCTTCACTCATTCTTAACACCATCACCGCTCACTGAATACTACACCAAATACGGTTGAATCCATACCTCTCATCTCCATGAAACCTGAGAAAATATGTGAGTTCATCAATCATCACATTATCTACCGCTTTGGTGTTCCCACATCACCTCATCACTGATAATGGAAAACAATTCAAAAATAAAACCTTGCAAAAAACTTTGTGATGCCTTTGGCTTTCAACTAAGTTTCTCATAAGTTATTCCATTATTACCCACAAACCAATGGCCAAGCTGAATCCACTAATAAAACCCTAAACAAAATTCTCATGAAAGTGGTTAATGATACTGGGAAGGACTGGCATATGCACATTCCTTTTTCCCTATGGGCGTACCATACTAGTATTCACACTTCCACTACTGCCACTCCTTTTTCTCTGGTCTATGGTACAGAGGCTTGTTCTACCTCTCAAAGTCCAGATTCCATCTCTTTGTATTTCTCTCCATGACATGCTCAATGATGATGACTTTCGTCAAGACCGTTTAGCACAACTTGAGTTATTAGATGAATGTCATCTTAATGCTCTTGACCATCTCCAAGTTTACCAAAAATGTATCAAACGTGCCTATGAAAATGTGTTCATGAATGAACCTTCCAAGTTGGTGATCTCATCCTGAAGGAAAATCAACATGTAACCAAATAGAAAAAAGTAAATGGGGAAAATTTTTGCTCCTAATTGGCTTGGACCATACATCGTGACTCATGCCTTATGGATCAGGTGCTTATCATTTATCTTCACTCGATGGTAAACCAAACCTGAGCCCCTTAATGCCTTGCATCTTCAACCATTCTACTATTGACTTTCAGTCCTACCTCACCTTCTACCTCTTTTCATGCTCATCCCTTGAGCGCTATTCACTTCCCTCCTTTCACTATGCCATCCCCAATGATTAAACAAGAATCATGTGCATTACCCATCACTCTTTTACCCTCTCTTAAATATGTGTACCATAGCTCTACACATGGCATGATTCTCATGGATACTTTTTGTCTTCTTTCAGATGAGATCCCATGGTCGTTTCACCTTGCTTTCTGAACAAGAATCTGATTCTTCACCTTAGTCTTGTCCATGACTTAAAATCCCTCACATGGGATCCACAATCTCCTTGAGTCAAACTTCCAATAAAAAGATGACTCCCTCAAAAAGGACATCTTTCTCTCTACATCGCTGCTATAAATAGACTTCTCCCTCAAAGGACAGCTATGTAAAGCCTGCTTCAAAAAAAAAAAACCAAAGCTTCCCGCATCGATCAGCTTCACGAAGACCTCAAGGAGATAATTTCCTCATCCCATATAGACTTCCCACATTGATCAGTCTATCTCAAATACAATTCAAAAGAAAAAAACTTTTTCATCATGGACTTGCTCATTGTGATCTTGGATCTCTTGCCAAAAGGCATGCTACCTCATACCATATAACCTAACCATTTTTCACCTTCTCACCATTTGCACCTTCATTTCCTACCACCTCAAGGGACCTACTGAAACTATGACATTTGGTGATCATGTGACTATTCTTCACCTTTAGAATAATCAATCATGCAATGTCTTTAGGGTCTTATGTTCACCAGCCTATCTAAGGTATGGTCCAACCGTTATGATCCTCACCAATCAGGTGGCTCTCTTGCCTCCTCTTATCTTTTAACTTCTTCATTACGTATTGATCATCCTATACAGGACTAGACCCTTGACGCTTATCTCTTGGAAATTTTCCTCTTTCACCACAATCAACTTAAAATCACCCATACCTATTTTCCCACAATTCAACCATACCTAAAAGACCTCGACTCAATCATGCCTATAACCTACCAACCCATTCTCATACCTCCTCACATTTTTCCCTAGCTTATGGGAGAACTACATCGGCCTGAGGTCCCTTTCACCGGGACTATGTAGGCAGCACTCTGAGGGCATGGGGCCCTTGGAGGTTAGCTCAGCCACTCTCTACCCTAACCAATTTCTCCCTATTTTCCTATTCACATTATACCTAGTTTTTCCTTTTGTATATCAACTGGAAGTAAGATCTCAAACACAATAAAAATACAATATCTACCATCCATGTTTCAAACATCATCATAACATTCATTATTCATCATTTCATATTTCATGCATACAACAAAAATTTGGAAATCTACATCATCATTATATCTACACCATTACCATTTGTTATCCATATCACCAATTACTTATCAATTAAACCAAAACTTAACTCAATCATGCCTATGACCAACTCCATCCATGCCTAAACCAAAACTTAACTCTAAACTCCATCCATGCCTAAACCAAAACCTGACTCAATCCATGCCTATGACCTGACTTCATCCATGCCTAAACCAACCTGACTCAATCCATGCCTATGACCTGACTCCATCCATGCCTAAACCAATAACCTGACTCAATCCATGCCTAAACCTAACTCCATCCATGCCTAAACCAACCTAACTCAATCCATACCTAACCTGACTCAATCCATGCCTATGACCTGGCTCTATCATGCCTACACTACTTGGTTTCCATCACATATACAAATCATAATAGCAAGTTACACACAACCATATATACATCATGCCATAATCACCATCATCTCTATAAATAAATCATCCAAACATGTGTATCCATATACATGACTCTCAAATATCTTCGGCACACAGGCCGGTGTATATAACAAAATCTCAAAAACTCTCATGTACATCCTCACTATCTTCGGCACGCAGGCTGGTATATATGTCAAAAATATGATGTCAAAAATAAACTAATCATACATGGAGCTCAATCATCTCCCCATCTGATATCCAAGCCTGTCTCATCTGTCTCCTCCTCCGCTCCTCTAGCCTAGTGTCTGGCTGACCTCTCTCCACCTCACCCTAGTCTGGCTCCTGATGGTCCTACCTCTAGAGCTGGCCTCCGTGCACTAGTGGCCTCACCCTGACCCAGCCCCTGGGCTTGCTGGCCCCCTGTACTCTCCACACTATGTGTGTGGGATCTGCTCCTCTCACTCGAGGCCTGTTGTGCTCTGTGCTTGGCATATGATAAGACATATATCCCTGCTGCCATCAAGTGATCCTGGTAGTATCTCACCTCACCCATGGTGTCTCTCAATCTAGCTGTAGGTACTATCTGTGGTGGTGCCATTGGCCTCTAACCCTACCCTACTCCTGCCTGAATAATGGGACCCTGTCCCTGCCCCTGTGGTGGTGCCATCGCCCCAGAACCTGCACCTGTACCTGGGCCTGAAGGGCCACTATCTATGCCTGTGCAGTGGCCAACTGGCCCTACAAACCTGTAACCTATCCCTACATCATGGCCAACTGGCCCTACAAACCTATCACCTATGCCTGTAGGGTGGCTACCTACACCCCATCTCCATCTCCACCCTCTCCCTCTCCCCCGGTGTGGGTACTGGTCCCTATACTCCCTGTGCCTGAAAAGTGGCCACCTGCGCCTACAGAGTCACAACCTGTGCCTCGGCCCCTATCAGATGTCCCTGTACTATGCCCAACTGGGTCACCAGGGTAGCCACCTGCCCCTATAGGGCATCTCTCTGAACCGTGATGGTGGCTAAATCAGCTGCCCCGGCCTTGGCGGTACTACTCGTAGCTATGTAGCCCACCACTGTCTATACCTGTCTGTCACCCTAACATCATCTATCTGTCAATCGACCGGCTCCTCCTACCCACTCGTCAGCACTGTAGGTCATGGTGGAGACATAGGCCTCTCCACATCATCTCTCCTATACTGTGGGAAGGGTGGGGGTATATCCTGTGGCAAACCTGAACTACCATCTGACCCGGTCTATGGGTATCATCTCATGCTCCCCTGCCCACTACCCCTCTATCCACCTGTAAATCTGTAACCCATCCAGCTCCACTGCCATCTACCTGTATGAAGGGAAGCCCACATATGGCCTCCAAATGATGTCCACCAGACAACCCCTCCAGTAATCACCTGTAATAGGCTACATCATGTGTAGCTCTCACCGCTCGGCACTCTCCCATAACTGACACCCATCGCCTGTAGCCCACTCAAACAAAACCTGGCTCGAATGCATCAGCCTGGGGCATACCAACTGGGTGCACACACACAATGTGCTCATAGGCCCAATAATGTAATAGGAATGTGTACACAAGCTGAATCGTCCGTAGTCACCCATAAGCCCACAACTCCCTGTATAGTTGTACCAAGAATGTAGGTGCCCATGCAAACCGAGTCCTGCTCTCCACCATGTCATGTAGGACCCCCATCAGTGACCATGGGAATCTCCCACCCTCTACATCTGGTAGTGCAAAACAACAGACTGCCTCCATCAGAAGCACTACCAGCCTCATCTCCTTGGGGTAGGCTTGGTACATCACCCCGTAGCTCATACTGGCACTGTGGAATCCTAACAATGCCAGCCCCTCTCCAAACACTAGTAATAGTAACTCCTCGGATGCCTCTGAGGAGATTGAGTAAACCTGTGTACCTACTATAGGTAGTCGCAGGATCCTGTAAACATCCTCTAGGGTGATCGTGATCTCACCCATTGGTAAATGGAATGTATTGGTCACGAATCCCATCTATCGATGAGGGAAACCATCAAACTCACCTCCTAGACTACGTGTCGGTAGCGTCTGACCCTAATCAGGCCCACATCTGCAACATGGCTCCACTCCTCACATTTCATCTCCCCCTGTATCTCCACGAGCAAGGGAGGTACCCTATCCCTCATCTGTAGCTGGTCCCTGGCCTGCATACAACCAATCATATTATTAACACTTGACCATACCTGCATGCAACCTTGCCACCCCCATTATACCACTTACCCTAACTAAATCAACCTTTCACCTATATCTATGCCCTAAATCAACACCACCTATCTACCCATCTACCCCTCAGACCCTCACCTATTTTCATTTTTCCCCTCTCACTGATCTTCCTTATTCACCCACCTACCCATACCCATAACTCTTCCCCCTACCTAACTCTCCCTACCCCTACCTATCTGTCTGTAACCCATCTATTTTAGCTCCTTGTGGGCCTACCTCTCTAGCCTACTGACTGGCATGGTCATCATTGACTGACCATGGTCCAACAATAACTAGCATTGGTCACCATATCTGTGACCGATACCGGTCCTCACCCACCGACGCTGGCTAAGAGTGGACCGACGTCGGTCACTGTTGTGGTGACAAACCCATGACGCCCTACCCTATTTCTACCCACACTTCTCCTTTCTACCCATTTCCCCCACCAATGCCTACCCAATACCTATTCCCACCCCTCATTTACCTAAATCTACCCTCCCTTGTTCCCCTTTTCTCATTACATTCCCCACATTCAAATTTTAATATTTCCCCCCCCCCAAAACCCACTTTCCTCCTACCCAATTTCTATCCTCCACCTACTCACAACAAACAACAATAGGAATGGGATCTTACCTCATCACGCTGCCATCTACGTGGTGGCACCTCAGGCCACTGCACAGGTCCACCTGATCCCTCTCCTACCTCTGCCATCACCGATTCCCGCTGGCTCAATCGAATCAAATCAATCACCCAATCAAATCACCATGCTCGTAGACCCACCTATCGACCAACGATCACTCACTCTGTGGCTTCGCCAACTCAACTCTCTATGTCATTTGGTCACTTTCCACCTCTTTATCTCTCTCTTGTCATTTTCTCCTATGTGGCAAATGATAAATGATTTTAAAAAACACGTGGCACTTTTTCTTTTTATAGCCTTCCTGACTTGACCGGTGACGGTTTCACCTTGATGACATCGGTCCTGTGCCCTAGCCTACCATGGTCAGTTCATGGTGACTGACATCAGTTAATTATGACCGTTTTGGTTATCCTGCTTAGTCTTATTACTACCCATTACCCCTAATTTGCTGGCCTGAATCCTTTCTACCTTACCCACACCTGACTTGGACATTTCCCTTTACCCTCCTGACCTCATCATTTACCACCTAACCTCTTCATCATTTGGGGACTCGTTATTTTACCCATACCTCAGCCCTACCTGTGCCGTGACCTAGCTACTTGGACCTGGAACATTGCTAGTGACCTATGACCTCATGTGCTCGTCTATACCTTGTGACACTGTTACCCATGTTGTTTGACCTAATGACCTTACCTTGCCTCTTGTCATGACCATTTATCCTGACCCAACCTTTGGTGTACCGGAACATACCTAAACGTTCCTACACCTGACCTGCGTTGTGTTTCCTGACCATATCCTATACCTTGGATACCAGAATCACCTCAACCTTGTTTGGATAAACCTATCGACCTTAGACAATGTAGAGTTTGCATGCTCTTCAACCTGGTACCATGTTACAGTTTATACGTGTGTGTGTGTTTGACTGTTACTACCTTTGACCCTGACCCATTACCTAGATTAACCAATTGGACCTTTACCCCTTTACCCCCGTTGCCCACCTTCCTCTTCATCACATTCACCTTTTATCAAACCACTCACCAATTCTTGCCTTCTGCCTCATCAGTTCCTAGTTTGAGGGGGATCACCTTCACCCACACATGGGGCAACCACATCTTATTTTTGTCAGCGTCGCTTACCAATACAAGCTACGCAACAAAAAGGGGCAAAATGTAGACACCAAAATTGGGTCACACTCCCCTCGATCCCTCGTCAAATAACCAACTCGAACACACTCACCTAACCATGGCCCCTTACACCCCACACTAATATTAATTTAATTAATTTAATTAAATTAATCCATGTCCTCACAATATTTATTATTTAATTATCCTAATTAAGATAATTCCCACACCACCACCTCACCTATACACCTCACCTAGCCACCTCACCCCAAATCTATTCTTAGTATGTTTCCATAACTAACTAAGACCTAACTAAATCCTAAAAATCAAAGCCTACATTCCCTCTAACCACATTCCCACCCATTAGAAAAGAAGCTTCCATTCTAATCCGTGAAAAGAAACTAACAAGATCCAAGAAATCAAGCAGATCTGCCCATTTTAGTAAACCTAGGAAATCCCACCCTAACCGACGTCGGTCACCCCTAAACTGATGCCGGTCAACCTGGAACCATCATCGGTTACCTTTTATTCCCTTTGGTAACCTTATTTTGAGGTTGGCACATTTCTGAGAGCAAGAGAGAATAATCACATCTGCATGCAATCAGAGCGAGCATCCATTCACACCCAGACATCCACAGCCATCCAACCATCAAGATCTGATTCAACCAAGCAAGGAGAAAAGCCCAGGCAGCTCAAGCAAGAGTCTCCCATCAACCGGTGGACCTTCACAAGAAGAAATCTCTCACCACCATCTCCACTCTTCACCCACAGTCGACTGGTAGAAAATTCCAAGTAAGTATACCTGCTCTATTCAGTCCAATTTTGTTTGAATACTTTCAGTATTTAGATTCTTCTATGAGCTATTGCTTTCCTAGCCACTCACAAGTCCTCTTTGGTAACTATCCCCCTATACTTCTCCCAAAACCCCTCAAAACCCCGTCCTAGCAATCCAACACTCCATTCTGACCTACCCAACCCTTTGTGCAATCACAAAGAAGATCCAAAATCCATTCTGCAACATCTCCCATCTTCCCACAGTCACCGACGTCAGTCTCCCTAAACCACCATTGGTCAAGCCTATACTGGCATTGGTTTACCTACCCGATACTGCCCCTTTACTACCATTCACCAACTTAACCCATAACTCCTCCCAGCTTCACCAAAACCCCACTAGACCTGCCCACTGACCTGCATCCCTACTCACACCTCCTAGATACCTCACTCAGTTCCCCATTAACTTGAAAAACAGACCCAGACCCCTGTTCTTGAACCCCTGTCATTTCTTCAGCAACCACCATCGGTCACAATTAACTGGCATCAGTCAGGACTAGACCAGCATCGGTCTCTATGTCTGTCAACATAGTATAGACCAACAACCTACCTACTTACTCCCAAGATACCTATAATCACCTGTGACCTTCATCAGATCTCTGTCAGACCTGTAGAAACCCAGAACCATTTACCCGACCTCCGGATCTGATCCTAACCTAGCCTGTTAGATTAGATTTTGCTTATTGTGTTTATATGAGATGCCTAAATCATATTGACTACAGTAGGACAATATTTACCTTATTTCTCACATTAATTTGTTTACAACAGTGGATTGACAGCCTTCTAGGGAGTATCACACTTCCCAGATCTAGCATACACTAGGCAGTCCACTGCATATACTGTTTAACTTTCATTTGGTGGTCTTGTTGTCTATTTCAGGTAGTTCCTCCTAGCCAAAAGGAAGCTCTCACAATCAGTTGTGGATCAAGAAGTCATACACACGCAACAACCTTCAACCAGCTTCAACAAGTATTCCTCCTAGCCCTTTTACCCTTATTAATTAAAATCCCACATTTCATCTATTTACACTAGTAAACAATTTTAAACTAATATATCAATTATTATCACTCAAATTTACATAAAATTTTGTTTTCAATATAAAAACGTGCCACTTCTCTATATTAAATTGTGTCACATCTTTTTTCACTCATTTAGGAGTGGATGTGTTAAAACAAGGGTAGCGAGCATCGTGATGATGGGAAATTATAGGTGTGACCCATGGATGCAAGAATATTTGAGAAAAGGGGGGTGAGAAGGTTAGCCAAGTGTGGAAAGGCTATACCAATGGAGAAACTAGGTTGATAGCGGGAATTTGTAGTGGTGGAAAGATAATGTTGTAGGGGATGCCTAATAGAAGTAATCTAGATGGTGGCTTTAGGACAAATCTGGGAGAGTATGAGTTGTTAAAATGACAAGGATAGGATTGTTCATTCTTGAGTGAGAAAGGAAGCAAGGAAAGGTCTAAGGCCTATTCACAACTGCAATTGGACCAAGGGTTTTTGCATGTGGGAAGATTCTAAGGCCAATGATAGCTATACCTAGAGATAAAATGATTTTGTGCCAACTAGTTGTGAGTTATCAAGAGGTTGCAGATATGGATAGGGAAGTCACTAGTGTATCTATAAATAGAGTCCAAAAGATCCAAAACGTAGGTGAAGCTTGTGAAGGAGGTGACTGACATGTTAAGGTAATTAATCTAAGTAAATTGGGATAAAAACTTGGGATATATAGAATCCATCCTAAAGATTCAATAATGTAGAAATGTCGGATCAAGTCAAAGATAGGCCAAAATGGGTTACATCAAGTCACAAGTGTGATCAAGTGGGTTATTAGTATGGTCAAGGGTGGAAGCTAGTTGGGTAGGAAATCATGTGTAGAGACATAGACTAGGGAGATTTATAAGAGGAAAGAGTGGGATCCAAACAAAGTGATTTGAAATAATTGATGAAATACATTAGGTTTAGAGTGGGTGCAGGGACACGTAGATAATATGGGTAGAGGATAAGCTTTAAGGCTAATCTTGGTGAAATTTTTGGATCGTAGTATAGCACATGTGGTAGGAATCTAGGTAGTGAGGACTGAAACTAAGAATATTCGTGATCAATCTTAGTGACATTAAGAGGAAATGTGACCATGATTAGTCAAGAAAGATTGTGTAGATGACAAAATTATGGTGGAGGAGATTGAGATCTCAAAACTGAGTAACCTCACTAAGTAGGGTGACTGAGGATAATAATAACCAACTAGGTCAAAATTCATAGTAGAGACTAGAAAATAAAAGGGGAACATGAAAGGTAGGAAGAGTGAGAAATGGAAGAAATGTGAGAGATTACATGTGAGATAGCCATTAGAGGTCGAACATAAGTAGGTGACAAAGTGTGGGTGCAGTGGTTGTGATGGTATATAGGAAAGTACCTCAAGAAGATCTACGATGTATTGTGTATTGGATACTAAATAGAGTTTGAAAATGACACAAGGTCAGTGGTCAATGAGTTGAGTAAACTTGTAATCCACTCTCATGACTAAGTGATTGAATTGGATAATGTTTTACACATTGGGGAGCTAGCCTAGGTTTGTGCCTATAACTATTGGGGTTGTTGTGCGATTGAGAAACTTGTTTGGTGGGATGAAATTATTTTCTTAGTGGAAAAATGTGAAGTCCAACTTGACTAAGAATATATATAAATTGAGGAAGCCCCAAGAAAACTCTGCAATGCAATCATCCACACAAAGAATCAGATAAGATGTATAGATTCACCAAAAAAGCACATTGTATTAAACTAAAAGTAAAAATACGATGTGTGTGTGTGTGTAACCAACAAGGGTTGCACTAGAATAAAATCTCCGTAAGAGACAACATCTTCACCAACTTTGGGGATGACTATAAGCTCTAATCTAACTTTCCACAAGGATACAAAGGTTATTTGTATATAAAAATTAATATGCGAGTGGGAGATTGGTATTAGTTGAGTGAAAGGTGTGATATGATCATTCCCCAAGTTACACCTCACCATTGTTAAACATGTTAGGATAAAATCCACTTAAATTTGCATTTACTATTGTTATGCATATAATAAATCTCACCTTGGTAACAAAACTACCTAAGGCAAAACTCAAATCAAGTGTGAATATTACACATAACAACATGAGAGGAGTGCATGTTCATTGGGCTGCACTAGTGACCCATAATGATGTCATGAGTCATTAGTGAGACTTAATGTGGTCGAGGTGAGCATATGAGGCATATAAGCCATAAGTCACTACAACATCCGATGATGCAATCCATTCAAAGATATTGGCACAACTAGATAAACTCTTGATTACAAATGTGAATATCCTAAGAGTCATATGATAAATGGGAGAGAACATTATTGAGCGACGAAAGTGGCAAGGTGTTTGCTAGGTCATGGGAGAAAAAATAATGAATAGGAAAATTGAGGAGTGAGATAAAGTAAGCATGAATAGTAATAAAAATGTGCACCAAGAATGAGACCAAAGGGGTGACGAGAGCCCTGAATAATGATGAATATGTAGGTAGAAAGATCTTATGGGTTAACTTGGTCAATGATTAATGTAGGATTAGTTGGAGTAGTATGAGTATAATGGAACAATGTGAAAATTTGAGCAATATGGGAAAGTTATAGGCTAGTCAAGGAGGTGGGGAGGGAAAGAAATGTAAAGATGAATAAAAGTGTGTAAAATAAGAGTTATGGTCAGATCATAGGGGAAAATGACATACGATTGGGGGTTTATAGGAGTAGGATGAACCAAGAAGGAAATGGGGAGCTAGAGTATGTAGGGTACATATTTGTGGATTAGTAAAAAAGTGGAGAGAAAAATTTGTAACCTTAAACATAAACATATGGGAATGTAAAAAGAGGTAATAAATTGTGAACAAAAACATAAAATAAAAAATTGTGCATGTGAATAAGAGGGATTTATTTGGATTTTCATGACACTCGTAATTGTAACTCTATATGGGATAAACTAGGATGTTCAGAAATGAGAAAATAAGGATAACTAGAAAATATAACCCATCTACACTTGTGGTTGAGGCTAGGGAAAAAATGTATGAGGTTCTATGGATTTTGGGATTTTTGAATAAGTTATGAACCCAGAAAAATAAAAAATTAGAATCCTAATATTATTAAAGAGGGTGTACAAATTACTTAGCAACCTATTGATATACACCAATGGGATATGGAAAGTATCTTGGGGAACGTTGTGTTCTTGACACTATGAAGAAAATCATGATAAATGTAGGATCCTAATACTAGGATAAAATTGCGTTCTTTAGGGGCGTCTTCAATGTACCTTGGGATATATGAGGCTAAACTCGTTGATACAAGGGTCATATCTAGGGACTCGGTTTTTGGTGGAAAAATCACCCTTACTTCATGGAAACTAGGTAAAACTAAATTTCCACTTAGTTTAAAAAGACAACTCCTCTGAGGAATATTTGTAGTCTCTCGGAACATAGAATCTTAAATAGGGACTTTATATGATGAAATATGAGTATCCCCCTAAGAGAATAAGATAATTTGTTATTCTCAAGGCCACCTTGTGGCATTAAGGAAGATCATATTCCAATATTATATGGGTAAATGATAGAAAATGAAGCATGGGAGAATAATATAAAATTTTAAATAAAAATTTAAAGTTAATTTTACGACAAAATTATGCAACAATCGTGCACATAATCATCCTACAACCATATTTGTTTTTCTTTTTTAATGAAAAATAAAAGGACAATGTGATATCTAGAATGAAGGAATGTTAGAAAATGATTTAATAAAATTTAAATCTATGTAAGGACATTACTGATCAAATAAATATAACATTATTCAAGAAATATTTGTCTATTGTCTAAAATAACCCCTAGGACATTTTGACAACTTGCAAAGTTGATTTTGTACATAGGTAATTTTTTGATGAAAAAAGATGCAAAACACTACATCTCAATGTTGCGTGAAATTCAGGAACACAGTGTTCGATAAAATCCCCAAGTCCTTAGATAAAAGGAGGAATTTTCAGTTTTTTGCAAACTCTCCACATCTGCAGAACAAAGGAGGAAGTTGAAGTGTTTCGTAGACTCCCCAATACTGCGAAGCAAATAATTGAGGTTTCGAGACATTGAATTTTAGTGTTGCAAGGAATTGTTCTGGAGTTGGAAGACATAATGCACATGGGAAAATTTAGAAGCACCGTAAGGTAAAGGAAATGCAATTTTGAATGCGGACAAAGTTTAAATTCGTGAAACACTAACTTAGTGTTTTGGAGGCTTCTTAAAGTGTTATCGTTCCACAAACTTCACAAATCCGTAGAACAAGGAAATTAAGTCGTAGGATTAGTCAAGCTGCCAAATGAGGGATTAGTCTTATGGGGAACAAGATTACATTAAAAATCCACATAATAAGGAAATTTCCCGGGGTAAGTGCATGGAGATGGGGGACAAAAGGGGGTCAAAAATGGACACCTTTTTCCTGAAATCAGTAAAACCTGAACTTCATAAAATAATTTGGTCATGCCTATGCTCAAAAATTGACAAAGTGATAAGAATAAGTACCTAGTATATCTCAGAATCTAGTTTCTAAAATTACTAATGTTTTTTGAAAATGGATGATATTAAGAGGGTCAAATGTGGTCCGCACACAATGTATGTCTATTTTTGTGTCAAAAAGATAAGAACCTATTATGTGTGTGCCCCCCATTTTTTCAGTTACACACACACACACACACACACACACACACACACACACACACACACACACACACACACACACACGTGTGTGTGTGTGTGTGTGTGTGTGTGTGTGTGTGTGTGTGTGTCTATGTGTGTGTGTGTGTGTGTGTATTCAAATCCATTTAGTATAAATTTACCTAAGACCATGTACATGAGATCTCATTAATTTTTCATAATTTTTGGATGAATGTGTTCTTTTTTTATTAATTTTAAAAGTGCACATATCCTGAAAATGAAATATTTGTGTGTGTACCCCCATAACTCTGAGAAAAAAAGTCATTTTTTTAGTTTTTTTTTTAGTGTGTGTAGAATGGAATTTATTAAAAACCACTTTTTATTTTTAATTTGGATGAAAAAAACGTAAATTGTGCACCAAAACATATGCATAGGTTTTGGCAAGAAAACAAGGCACTAGTAAAAGAAAATATGGATGAAATCCTTAAAATAATTAGAGTTTAGAAATAATTATATCGTAATCAAGGATAAAACTGAGCTTGACATCGTAGTAGAATTTATTTATGAATATTATGTTTTAATGCAAGAGATATTTGGGTGCACATGTGAAATTTTGATGTTTTTTTATCAAACACAATTTTAATCACGTTGAAATAGTCCAAACCTTTTGTTTGGTAATCCAAAGAAAATCCAAGCCTATGGATTTGGAATTTCAAACCCAAAAAAAGGTGAAACACAAGTGTGCTATAACGTGCTCGCACTATAACATTCTCACGTTTCAATGTGTTATGGGGTATATGTGTTTTTGGCATGCTTTTATGTACGAAAACTAAATGTTTAAGTATAAGTCTTTCTTTTATTATTATTTATATTTTAGAAAGACTTATACTTTAAATTTATTTTAGTAAATATAAGATGTTAGGGTCACTCTGTACCTTATGGAACTAGTATCATAGATCCATTTTTCATGGTTTATAAGATAGTGTTTTCAGATTATAATCTAGTCATTACATAGGTATCTTTTCAAGATTTCGACATTCAACATTCAAGATTTTAGGGTTTAGATTATACAATCAATATCTATTTTGTGAAATAATATAGTCATTATTTAGGTTTTGGGGCCTTTTGGATTGGTTATTGACATTTGTAGGAGTGTTTAGGAATATTTAGGAAAGTTTTACTCATTCAAGGGCATTCTTCTCAACAACGAGTTTTATAGGTGCAAAGAACAAACACTCTAATGGTGAAATGTAACTTCTTTGGATGATTTTGGGAGCTCCGTTAGGATTTAGGTGGAAAATAAATAGGAAATGGAAAGGTACATCGAATCCTATACATGTTGGTAACATTCATTTTTATGTAATACTTAAAGGTTTCATGAAGAATTTCAAGATATTGTAGCTAACCCTTTCTGTTCTAGACAAAAACTGGCCCTAAATTTGTAAGCACTAAAGATATGATCACCACATGGTAATAGGTTAGTATTTTAAAATGTATGATAAGTACCTCTGGGAATGGGTATTATCATAAATGGACTATTTTTTACCATGGGTAAAGATCTCGTGAGGATGAGGCCAATTTTTGGGAGTCGAAAACACCTTCATAACACCCTCATATTGTGTTTTTGAGTGAAAAAACTTATAAAATTAAACCATAAACCCTAAACCCTAAGCCCTAATCCATAAACCATAAAATTAAACCTGAAACCATGAAACTTATACCCTAAACCCTGAGATAGTATTTAGATTTTAGGGTTTAGGGTTTTAGGGATCACTTAGTTTAGAGTTTAGGGATTTAGGGTTTTGGGTTTTAGGATTTTCAGTTTAGGGTTTAGGGTTTAGTATTTAGGGTTTATTGTTTAGGGTTCATGGTGGTAGAAATTGGGATTAGGGCTTAAGGCTTAGGGTTTAGGTATCATGGTTTAAATTTAAGGGTTTAAGCTCTATGGTTGAGGGTTTAGGGTTTAGGGTTTTGGATTTTGGTTACAGTATTTAGGGTTTAGTGTTTAGTGTTTAAGGCTCATGGTTTAGGATTTTGGGATTTAGGGTTCAAGATTTATGATTTAGTGTTTATGGGTTTAGGGCACAAGATTTAGGGTTTAAGGTTTAAGGTTAATGATTTAGGGTTTAGGATTTAGAGGGTTTAGTGTTTAGGGTTTAGGGCTCGGGGTTTAAGGCTCCTGGTTTAGGTCTCGTGGTTTAGGCTTGATGGCTAAGGTTTTATGTTTTGAGGTTTACGAGTTTTTAGTTTTTGGTTTTGGGTTTAAGGTTTATGTCTTCTGGCTTAGGGTTTAGGGTTTAGGGTTCAAGGTGGTAAAAATAGGGTCTGGTATTTAGGGTTTAGGTTTTACGGTTCAAGGTTTATGATTTAGGTTTTAGGGATTATGACTTATGGTTTAGGTGTAGGATCAAACCATACCTTTCTAGGTGTGGCTCCCCTTTTGAGGATCATATTCATATTCAATTTATCACCATCGAAGAGGGAAGCTACCCCTGTAAAATTGGTTATTTAGTGTGACATGGAAGATGAGTAAATAAAATGAAAGCTGGAGAATTATATTTCATTGGTAATTAGTAATAAGTATTAAAAATATTAATATGGCTTCCGACTACTTGATTAGGAGGCCATGACAATATTAGGACCATATTTCCTAGTCTCACGTCTAGAATCATCACTGTGTCTGCTTGTGTAAAATAAACATAACAATAGTGGGAATGACTAATAACACAAAGGAATTATCAATTACCTAGTAAATATTTATTATTTAGTTCTTATTGGGATTTATTTGGCTTATGATTTAGTGACCTTCCATTCATTTATAATTCCTTCTATGATGAACCCATGGATGCTTTCAAAATTTCCTTCAAAAATATAGGGGTAGTCATCAAGCGTAATGAAGGATGTGATGTGATGTGTCAAAACTATCATATTCACAAAAACCTCTTCTTCCTTGAAAGTCCCGTGTTTGTCTTAGTAATGATGTCTCCTTGTATCCAAGGATCGAAGACTATTAGGGTCTGTGGCAGGATTAGACATTCAGGAATCATCGAGTGTCTGAATTAGAGTGTCATTGCATCTAGAGAAACATTCTCAAATGTTGGAGTAATGCATCTTGGAAAATAAAGTTGAACCTGAGAAAAATTCTCTCAAATTTCCAATATACATTATGTTCCTAGTTTTGTAGCGGGTATCAACAAAAAAATAAAACAAATTTGAGTAGAATTAATTACACAATGCATTCCTTTGCTTCAAGCTTATATTAATAAATGCAATCCGGATCTTTCCAATTTCTCCATATTTTCCAAATTTGGGGTGAATTGACATTATGGACTTCTAAAGGCATGAAGAAAATGGTGAGTTCATTTCCTCCAACCTTTCATGAAGTGAATTTAAAAAAAATGAAATTTGGAATTTGGAGGTGGCATGTGGAAGACATTGATTGTCTTGCCACCGATTTTCTAGTGAAAAAACTTCCAACATGAACTTTTAACCCTAAGCCCTAAACCATAAACCATACAACTTAAACCCTAAAACCTAAACCATGAATCCTAATACCTAAACCCTAAATCCTAAACCATTAACCCTTAACCCTGATCCCTAAAACCTAAACCATAAACCCAAAAATGCTAACCCTAAACCTTGAGCTATAAATCTAAACCCTAAACATTAAAACCTAAACTCTAATTACAAAAATTTGAGCCCTAAACTGTAAACCATGAACCCTGAACCTTGAAACCTATACACTAAACACTCAACCTTAATCCCTAATCCCTAAACCTTAAAGCTTAAACCTTAAATTGTAAACCTAATCCCTAAATCCTAAACCATAATCCCTAAACTGTAAACCCTAAACCCTAAACCTTAAACCCTAAACCCTAAATTTTAAACCTTGAACACTAAAAATACTTATTGGAAAGAATTATAAAAAAAGATACTAATGAGAAATATTGAAATTGGTACAAATTTTTTGGAGTGAAATTTTAGATATCCAAGATAAGTTTGGTACAACCCTTATCTAAGAAACCCCTTCCATGCAGGAAGCTTGCATAGTGAAATGTTACCCAAAAGAGCTATCTTCTTTTTGACATCTAATAGGAACTATTTCACTCACTATAATGTTTGGAACTTTCCCATTATTATTATTATTTATAGAGAGTATTTAATTGAAAAGGTTTCATCTACTTTTTAGGCATAATATTCAAAGAGAGTCATCAAAATTTGATGCCTTTCATCTGCTGTCATTTTGAAGGAGGGAAATTCTAGATATCCAAGATTAATTTAGTACAAAGAAATGTTACCCAATACATCTATCTCCTTTTTTATATAGCTTTTGAAACATTTGGAGGTCCATGAGTGTTATAAATAGAAAAATTATATGAAGAAGATTAAGAGACATTCAATAGTACAAGTGTATGTGAGGAGCAACATGTCTAGCAAAGATGTGTAATATATAAGGTTTGTCAATCCTTATAGTGTAGAAGATCAAGATAATTTTTCACTTTGTAATCACAATTGTAGATTAAATATCAAGTACAAAAGATCAATACCATTAGAGTTTTTATTCCCTAAACATTGAACCCTAAATCCTAAACCCTAAATAATTGACCCTAAACCTTGAACCGTAAAACCAAAACCTTAAACCCTATGCTCTAAACCCTAAAATGGAAACCCTAAACATTAATCACTTAACCCTAAACCCTAAACCATGAACAATAAACACTAAACACTAAACCCTAAACCCTAAACCTTAAACCTTAAACTAAACACTGAAACCTAAACCCTAAACCCTAAAAATTGATCACTGAGTTCCCCAAACCATAAACCTTAAACCTTAAACCCTTAACCCTAAAAAATCAACCCTTAACCATGAAACATTACCAAAAAATAATTTCATATTGGTATTAGGGTTAGATGAGGGTTGACTCTTGAGGATCATATTCATTTTCGTTGTATCATCATCGAAGAGGGAAACTCCCCTATCGAATCGGTTATTCAGTATGATGTGGAGGATGAGAAAAGTAAATGAAATATGGAGAATTATATTTCATGGGTAATTTTTAGTAAGTATCGACAAGACTAATATGGCTTTCGACTAGTTGACTAGGAGGGCATGAAAATGTTAGGACCATATTTCCTAGTCATGTTCCTAGAACCATCATTGAGTGTGCTTGTACAAAATAAACATAACAACATGGGAATGGATAAGATAAAATAAGACTTATTAATCACCTAGTAAATATTTCTTGATTAGTTCTGAATGGGATTCAACTGGCCTATGGATCAGTGGCCTTCTATACTATGATAATTCCTTTTATGATAAACTTATGTATGCTTTCAAAAGTGCCTTCAAAATGATAGGGGTAGTCATCAATCCTAGTGAAGGGAGTGATTTGATTTCCAAACAACTTGAAATGTAAATAGATTTAGTGGTCATAACATGAATTAAAAAATATTTATATCACTATAAATGGAAGCCAAGTAACGATGTCTCCATGTATCTAAATATCAAGGACTACTGGGGTCTGTGGCAGGATTGGACAATCAGGAATCATCGAGTGCCTAAATCATAATTTCATTGCATCTGGAGAAACATTCTCAAACATTGGATATATGCATCTTGGAAAATAAAATTGAACCTCAGAAATCCTCTTAAATTTCCAATCTAGGTCTTGGTCTAGTTCATGTTCCTGGTCCTATTTTTTTTTGAGTTCTTGTTCTGGTTGTGGTCATCAAATATGGAAGTTTCAGGAAAGGAATCCACACTTGAATGATTATTCCCATTTAGATTGTTGGAAATGCTAATGGTAGTTGCAGTTCCTTTGGAATTTGGTTAGTGGAAGGTGGTGTTGTACTCTTGTAGGTTTTTTCTCGTGGCGTCATTTGTTGCCTTTTTAGTATTATTAGAGAAATCCCAATGCTTACACGATAAGTTTAAAATCCCCCTTGGCTCCTGGGAACATTTTTTTATGAGGATGCAATAACAAGGCTAGTTTTAGTGGGTATTAATGGAAAAAAGAAAATAATTTTGATTGGAATTACTAATGAAATGCATTCCTTCGCTTCGAGCTTATATTTAAAAATGCAATTCATCTTTCCAAGTTCTCCATATTTGCTAAATTTGGGTCGAATTGACATTTCGGACCTCTAAAAGTGTGAAGAAAATAGTGAGTTCATTTCCCCCAACCTATCTTGAAGTGAATTTAAATGAAATGAAATTTGGAATTTGGAGGTGGCATGTGGTAGACATTGATTTTCCTACCACATATTTCTTAATCATGATTAATTGTTATTAGTTGGATTTATTTTCCATTATTATGATAAGTGTATTTTTGAGATTGCCAAATCATTGTCAAGTTTATTCATGAGAATACAACTATTATTAAGGCATAGTCAATGCGACTCCTTAAATCCTCCCATAATTATGAATACCTCTCATACGGAACCACATACAAGTGGATATATGCTAACCAAACTTTTCATACATCCTTGATATTGAGATGGGTGTTTAGGGATGGTTTTGGCTTGCTGGAAGAGTTTTTAGTGTATAAAACCAAGAAGTGACAAGTGAACCTTTCTCTTGTGCAATGTAAGGGAAATTTTGGTAAAGGAAAGTGAGAGGAGTCTTTGGATGAAATTTGAGAAACTAGATGAGTGTAATACGTCGTTTACTTGTCTGAGAACATGATGGAATCCTAAAACTCTTAGAAATATTAATAACCAATCAATAATACATCTAAAACTCCTACAAATATCAATAACCAATCCAAAAGGCCCCAAAACCTAAATAACTCCTATATTATTTCAAAAAAAAGATATCGATTGTATAATTTAAACCCTAAAATATTGAAGGCTGAATGCTGAAATCTTGGAAAATATCTATGTATTGACTAGATTAGAATCTAAAAAACTATCTTCTAAACTGTGATAGATGGAGTTGTGAGACTAGTTCCATAAGGTGCAGAGTGACCCTAACATCTTAAACATTTTTTTTTTCATAGAAGCATGCCTCAACCACATATACCACATAGCACATAAGAACACAATTACTTTATAACACACTCACATTTTAGGCTTGGTAATAACCAAACTTGATAATTCATAACACGCTCACGCTTTAACCAAATATGCTCATGTTTTTCTTAAAATCGGATTTGTGTCCACTTTTTGCACCCCATCTTTTTGCATAGGACCCTTGTGAAAAGAATAAAAACAAAAAGAATTTGTGGTGGTATTAAAAGCCAAAAACTAAATCCATGAATGAACGAAAAATTTAAAATCCGCAAGACAAAGGAAAAACACTCTAGAATCAGTGGAACAAGAGGCTTTTCACAGGAAGTCAGATTTTGTTTTTTGATGATACATTTCATTTCAGGGCTCCATTTCAACTTTGATACGTTAATAAAATCTTGGAGAGCCCTTTCAAAAGAATGAAACTTTGCAAATAATGATAAAGTATTTTGGGAAATAAAAGTTGTGAATTTTGGGGACATTTCACATCACTTTCAGAAGTCTGAAGATGCCATTTTCAGTTATGAGATGCTCATTTGATCCCCCCTCACCTTGATATCCTTCTGAATGCCTCCAAAATATCATATTATTCCATTCCTAACCAAAATAATGAAGAATTATGATCTGTGTAACAATTTTATACATTTGGAAATGTCTCATTCCATCCATCTTTCAGATTTTGGGGGCATCCATTGATCTTTAGGTTATGCTCATCCACACAGAAATATATAGATTTTTCTTGCATGGAAAGGAAGATCAAAAATCGTGGACCATCATGAGGCATGGAGGTTACTTGCTTGAAGTAGCTACAAGGTTATTTTTAAGGTTCAACATGTCAAGTATATCCTCAAGCATCTTTTGATCCCCTCTCCTCTCCTCCCTTCTATAAAACATATCATGTTTCTTCATTGAAACCATCCTCTCTTGCTTGGTAATGTTACCATGTCAAAATTGTGATAGATATAGGGAGTTACAGAACCATGATATGAATTTTATTTGTAATGCATTTTACCCTCCATTGATTGTATCAATATATGCATACTTACCACAATAATATGATGTCAATTGTGGCTTGAATCCACCCCTTGTGTTGCATTATTATTTCCTTTCCTTTTGTTCTTTCATTTTTGATGTGCATCCATCATGATTTACATATTTTCATGTCATTTGTGTTAAATATACAGGGTTTTGAGTTGATTTAGTTATAAATTTAGAAAGTGGCAAGCATATGCTCCTCTAACCTTTCATTATATCTTCTTTCTTCTCAGAGACTCAAAAGTGAGATTGGTCAACCCTTTTCTTAGTGTTATCAACTATGGTTTTACTTAGTTTGTCTATGTTTTACCCTCTCCCTCTCTCCCTCTCCTTGGTTACTTAGATGTGTTAGAATAATCTTATCTTAGAGGTAATTTTAGTGTTAGCATTAGAGATAGGTAGAAAAACCAGCCTTCTATGTAGGTTGATCTCAATTTGTAAGTCCCACATTGTTGAGATCATCTAGTGTTGTCCAGAATTCTTGATCTACCATGATCAAATCCTAGGGTGAAATTATAAGCCATGACACTAGATATAGAAATACAAGAAAGAATGATAATTAGGGTTTGTAGAATTACTCAACTTACCTCCATTGGTCTAAACTGATGAATAGGATGGAAAGAAAAATCTCAGACTATGTAAGTTATATTTTTGAACTTGGGAGTTGACAATCTCAAGGACAGAAGCACCTGGGAGACGACACGACCTCCTGGGCACTAGCATCTATTCTAGGTGTTAGTTTTTATGGAGTATCTTTAGTCATGGTTCTTTCTGTTCTGCTTCTTGTTACTTCTTGTTCATTGTAGGTCACATTAGGTTCATTGCACTTCTATTATGTCACACATGTACTTAAAAACCAAACCCTAAATACTTGCACAAGACTCAAGTGCACATTAGAATAAATAAAAATTCATATGAGAGATTCATACTGACCCTGGTAGCCACCCCAATGTGATGTTGTTTTTGAGTGTTGTACTAAATTTCAGACTTCATGTAGGTCTTATGGTATATGATTAAAATTGTGTCTCTTGAGCTAGGATACCCTAGTGTCAGTCACATCAAGAATTGCGGGATACAAGTACTTTGTCCTAATGCAAAAATGTGGGGTATAGAATTTAGAAGAGCCTCCCCCTATGTAGTGAGTAATGCAGCCTAAGATGTGGTCCCATGTGTTGTTCTTTTATATGTGGTAGATATAAAACTGATAACTCAACTTCCCCTTGGAATAATTGGTAGGTTGTGTGTGTGTGTGTGTGTGTGTGTGTGTGTGTGTGTGTGTGTGTGTGTGTGTGTGTGTGTGTGTGTGTGAATTCTTTTTTTGAATTTTGGAACATATTGACACCAAAAGTAGAAATAGGTCATGAAAAGGAGACAATAAAAAACCTGAAGCTGAAGGAAAACGATAAAGCAAAAAATAAGGCGAAGAGGACAGAACAATCCAGAAGGAAATTAACGCATAGGTTGTATTGTCCTATTTAAGCAGTATTATAATGTAACAAGTAAAAAGGAACAAAATGAACAAAAGAAACATGGATCCCTATGAATCGACCAAAAATATACAAATTTTAGATAAAAGATACAAGCAGAGCCAATCAAAGCAAGAAAAGGACGAAAGACGTGTCACTAATGCCTAATTTCCATACTTATAAATCATGCATATAATAACATACTAGAGGCATAATGTAATAGTAATAAGTACATATGTTAGTGACTACATTTCCCCCTTTTATGTTATTTGGATAAAATTCAAATAGTATAAAGGATACGAGAAGAGCATACTTGAAAAGGGCCAAAGGAGTTGTAGCTAGAGCATGCCAATAGTAAGAAACACAATGTGGTGACCCATGGATCAACATTATGATCCATGCATGGTGAACTTTATTTCCATAGAGGATATATTGAATAGTCACTTGCTAAGGATATATATGAGACTCTGAAACTTGGAGATTGAAGAAGGGGTCGATAGTGATTAGTTACCGAACAAGCGTATCTTCTAAGGATTTGACTATGCTATCACTAAAATAAGGATTTGATAATCCTAGCACTATAGAAAGAGAGTTGGAAGAGTAGACATTTTTTCTTTCCACCATGATGATTCCTCAAAAATAGGTTCTACCACTGCAAACGACAATATGAACCCATTTTGTAACTTGCCTACTAGGTCCTAAAAACCCCCGTAAAATAGTATAGGAAATGTAATGACGTCTCATTTCCCCCACTTTACAATGTAAGGGTGTATATTCTTAGTAAATTGAAACAAAAATACCTAATATATTGGATTGGCTCCCAAGTTAGGTCATCTGGGAGGAAAAATTTGTAGTTGAAATAGAATTTGAAACTGTTAGTATTTATTTAGAAAATAGTACTTGTTTGAACTTGATTGTATTTGAAAATACTTTCAATGATTTAATTTCCCCCATATTGTGTCATTTAAGGGAAAAATTGTGAGAATCTATGAAAATGTGGATTCATTGATACTTGGAATAGAAGTTGAGATGTACATTTTCAAAAATAACCTTCGCATGATTTGAATATTAGCTTTGATTTAGCTTGGAATACAAGATGATTATGTATCCTAATTGGAAAATTTGCATGGATTGTTGAAGGATGGGTAATAAGATACCCCAAATATTTTCCCCCTATTAGTGAAGAGGGGAGATGCTAGTAGTAGATCCAGGAGCCAACAAAAATGAGATAAAATGCCTCGGAGATGAATTCAAAGTCAATAAAGGAATATTATAGAAAGGATTCTAATATGATAATATCACATAACCAAACCTAAGGAGGAATTCCAAGGAACATTTAGTATAGAAGATATTTAAAATAAAAATCTGATACGTTGACGGTGCTAAAAATAGATAAACGATGCTCAAGATATGGAAGAAACAATAATGAGAAATTACTTGTCATGGATTATAATATAGGGACTATAGTAACTATGGGTAAGGGGATTTTACTATAGATAGTAAGGTGAAAAATTTAAAAGAAACTTCATTTATAAATTTGAAAAAAATTATTTGGAGCTTTGAGTTATAAAAATTCCACGTGCACAAGAAGCCATCCTGGTTAGGTTCGAGAGAGTGATATAGGATGTTTCTACACAGACTGTGGATTGGTTGGTAAGTGAGTTGTTTTACATATCAGATTAGGTTGATTTACGTATTTTTGCATTTTAGATATTTTTAGGAGTCTAGGTGTTTCTATTCAAGATGGTTTTGAATGGGTCAGTTATGTCCTTTGGACAAAAGCATATGGATTGGGGTACTAGCATCCTAGTTTTGGATGATAGTGTCTAGAGAGTTGGGTGGTTTTTTCCAAGTTATTTTAGAATCTTGTGTACTGGCTTTTTGTTGTATTGATATTACTAATGTTATGTTTGTTGTCTTATTTACGTTGTGTAGAGAGATATACACTTGAGGTAGTTTCTTGGAGGTAGACACTTGTCCACATTACTTACATTGGGCTTAGATAAGGAGGAGTGGGATATTTTGGACCGTGTTGGGCTACGAAACATTGCTAGATCACAGGAGATACCCCATAATATGCATTTGATGATCAGGTCAAAGCATATAAGTGTGTCCCACTCGGTGGCCAAAAATATTTTTAAATATGACTAATGAATAAATATTTTAAAATACTATAAAAACATTAAAAAATTAGGTAAATTATGGATGCCCTGCACCTTGGTATTTATAAGCTCTTAAAAATACATGTATGGTCATGTTTTGGTTGTCAGAAATATTTTTTTGAAAGTAAAAAAAATGTAAAAGCGTGGGACACAATTATATGCTTTGACCCAACCACATTGTGTGAGAGATGGTGTGTAGATACTTACACATTTTAGTTACCCATTGATGAGACAACAGTGACATTGGAGGACAACAATGACATTGGAGGATATATATATATTGGGAGAGAGGGTATTGGTGATGGACCCAGGAGATACATGGAGGTAGTAGAGGATGCGAGATAGTATTTTAAAGGGTTTCACACACATGCAGATTCATCGATCATAACAGATGGCATTGTTAGATCAGGTTTTATGTGATTATGGAAGTTTATTGCAATGATACTGGTATCTAGTGTGGAAGTGTATGGAGGTGGGTGTTTATTTCATATAGGATGCATGTCATTTTCTAGAGTATTGAGGAGCATGGTCTACGGTATGTGTGGAGTTAGTGTGTTGGCACACTTATACATGGATTTATATCTTTTCACACAAGAGGACCATAGTGGTGGTATAGGATCCACTTCGTTATTACATGTGTGGGAATACGAGCGCGTTGTTAGTGTGTGACTGTAGAGTGGGCCGAGGGCATATTGGGGTCATCCAAAGATCTTTGATGCTTGATGGGTGGGTCCAAGGAACAAATGGTTTGATACGATGACCTATAGGTCCATGTTGGATAGGATGGGGCCCAGAGACATTATTTGGAGACCTTATAGGGATTATGGAGGATGGGTAGAGGATGCTATAGAGTTATGGTGCATTTGATGCACCATGTGGTTGGAGGACAGGTTCCCTAGGGTTACAAATTTATTTCAGTATGAGTGAGTATCTAGATAGTTTGGCATTGGATAGGATGTGTCCACAAAGCCATATGTATGGCATAGATCGATACAGGTAACAAGGAGAGTAAGATCTAGGCCAAGGTCCATTGGCGCTCAGTTATTGTTACGTGGTGCCGAGGAGAGGGATGAAGAGATAATGATGAGTAGATTCGATTATGTCGGGTATACCCTGACTTATATACAAAGAGCACTGATGGGTTCTATTGTATCCAGTGGTTGTAGAGAGGGAAAATTTTAGTGGCGAATCTTCGTTAATTCACGAATATTTCAGTTTTTGAAATTTGAAATTGGAAAAGTTTTAGGGTAGGAATTAGGACTAGGTCGCCAAAATTTTCTGGGTACAATTTAATTTTAGGGGTCAATTCGTCATTCCTGCAAAATAGAAATTCATAAAATTCAACTTTTTGTTATCGGCTGATAGCATTTTTTTTATGCTACCAGTCGACAACATAATATATGTTGTCGTTCAGTAGCATTAAAAAATGCTACCGGTCGGTAGCATTTTTTAGGTTACCTATCGGTAGCATACAAAAAGATATTGTCTAGTAACATTTTATAGTGATGTCGTTAGACTTTCAAAAAAAATAGAGTATGGGATTTTTTTTGCTTGCACCATATTTTGGGAGGACAAATTTCTCATTGAGATGGTCATTTTAACTACTAACATAAAAAAAAAATTAAAAAAAATCCCATACAAACTTTAACGAAATCTATATTTTTTTCACAAAAAATCACTTTTTTATTTTTTTGTTTGCGTCATATTTTGTGAGGACAAATTTATCATCGAGCCGCTCATTTTAATTGTTATTGTCAAAAAATTACATATATTTTTTGCTGACATCATATACTATCATCCAACAACATAGTATATGTTGTTGGTTGATAGCATAAAAAATGCTACCTCCCAACAACATATTTGCATTTTCTTCATATTCACAATTAGGGTGAAGGTCAATTTTAATTGTTATTGTCAAAAAATTACACTCCTTAAGCACCCTTTCGTTCATTGAACCCTCTTCCTCTTCTTCTTTCTTCTCCTTTATTCCCTTTGGAGGCTCCTTTCTTCCTTCCTCAATCACTCTACTTAATCTAATCCTACTTGGAGTTGGGTTAGAGTTCCCTGTTATAACACTTAAACCTCGCCATCTATTATGATGCTTTGTTTCTCTTTGCAGTGATTTTATCCTTCTTTTTTCTTCTCTTAGATCCTTCACTGACCCTTCAAGGGTCTTTGGTTTTAGCCCTTTCCCCTTCATCCCCCTATTATTAAGACTACATCCCTTCAACGCGTACATGACTACTTCATGTCATGCAGAATGGACACCCTAGCCTTTTTCACATCTAGCATTGTTATCAACAAAGGAAGTTGTTTGACAAATTTTCCTTGTAATCCAGAAATGAAACAATCTTCAACAAAATCAAATGAACAAAAAATATACAACTATTTCAATAATGTACCCGTTAATGGTAGTTTACATCCAGTGGTCTATAGCTCGGGTCATTTCAGTATCTAATTTACATATAAATTTTTATCTTCTTATTTGTCCATTTGTACTTCTTTGTGATTTCGTGCCTCAAAACAGTAGTACTCCAGTCAAGATAACAATGGGAGCTCACACCAAAAGATCCATTGAATGTCTTTGTGTATATGTTCTACGTTTATTCTCTTTGCAATAATTCCTATCATGTCCTTTTCATCGTCTAAAGAATGGTTCATCTTCTCCTCTACCCATGTCTCCACATCTTATTGTCCTGACAACCATGTTAACATTTTTAGGTATTGATAACAAAACAATAGTAGTCCTTGGAAACTCATCGAAATGTGCCCACAAGTTGTAGTATAAGAGAAACATAAACTATTCCATGTATTGTCCTTAAAATAAGACACAATAACTACATATTAGAGACGATAAAAAAAACACACAAATAAGAGAAAAAGAGATGCAACAATATTCTGGAGGTAAATTATTGAATTAAGAACATAGACCTAAATTCATAGTAGAATCGGGATGAACCTTTTACACAATCCCCTTGTATTATTTTATACACGTCAAGGTGACTCTTGGCTTAATCTCCCGCTTTCTCCCAAATTTCTATTTAAAAAAAGACTCTTCACATTCTCCACATATACTTAGAGAGCATCATATTATCATCTAATTTATGGAAATTATACCACGCACATAACTTAAGAAACAAATATAAAATATATTAAAGTTGGCTTTTCGACCATATACACTTTCAGTCTTTCACCATCAAATGGTCAAGTTTTGCCAAACTTCCTCCCCAAGTCAAAATGAGAGCTTTAAAACACGTTACCTTACATATGTATACGTCAAAAGAAGATTTTTGTCAAATGTGCATGTAAGTACCTCTGCATGCAAAACATTAAAATAAATCCACGCGTACTTGGCTACTCATGTCCAATTGTCAGTATCATAGGGTGAGGGGACGCGTAACACATTCCGTGCGAAATTAAAATATACACAGCCGAGCATCTGACACGGCGATTCGGCCAAGTATCCCGCCGCCGAGACGCCTTTCAAATCGCGGCGGCGGGATTCAAAGCCGCCGTCCGTGCTCCCAACGTGCCGCTCTCTTTTCTTAACAAAAGTAAAAGTTGTCGGCGCAACTTCGCAACCCCGCGACTCGCGGCCGGAACTCGGAAACTCGGAAGTCGGAACCAGGGGTAAGTTACACGCGACTTGCACATTTAAAACGTGACTGTCAATTTTTATATAGATTTGCATATAAATTATAAAAATATATATTAAAAAGATATGATAAATATAGAAAAATTAGTAAAATATAATATTATTTTGTGTTTTTTGATTGGCAGAATTTAAAAATTACCGTCACCTGAAAATTGTTTGACCTGCATAAATAGCCGTCAAATTTAAACCCTGCTCGGAACCACCATCCTCCACTCGTTTTGCTGACGTCATCCTCCTCTGTGCTATAAATAAACAGCCAGAATTCCCTTCCGACACAGCTCCCTCCCCCGCAATAAAATTGTAGCAGCTGGTCTTTAAAATTTATGGCGGCGAGAAAGGAAGGGTCCCAAGTTCATTACAGGGGAGTGAGGAAGAGGCCCTGGGGTCGATACGCAGCGGAAATCAGAGATCCTGTTAAAAAGATTAGGGTTTGGCTCGGTACTTTCGATACCGCAGAGGAAGCCGCCAGGGCCTACGATGCCGCCGCCATTTCCTTCAAGGGTCACAGGGCCAAAAACTAATTTTCGCCTATTCTTCTTCCTCCGCTGACCAGAGCACAAGCCAAAATAGCACTCGACAATTCTTCGCCTGCACTAGAATGAAGCGCACCAGGAAGCCGAAGACTCTGTCCGTCGCTCCTGTCAATAAGCAGCATTTCTCGCTCGACCAGGGCAAAGAGGATCTGGCCTTTTCCGACAGTAGACAGAATTTTGTTAAGAGGAAAGAGGAAGCCGCGGAGACGAGAAACGTTCACAGCGATTGTGATTCGTCGTCAGTCGTTGTAGATGCGGAAGGAGAGGCGCCGGCGCCGGCGCCGGCGCCGGCGGATGCCCGACCTGTGAAAAAATTCCTGCTTTTAGATCTCAATCTTCTCCCGCCTCTGGAGGAGGAAGAAGAAGAAGAAGGGCAATTGTTCTTCGCCGTTAACGAAAACATTTCTCTGTGATCAGTAATTTATTCTTTGACTATTTGATTTGCTGTTTCTGACACGCGACGGAACTGATATTGAACCAGTAAATGTATATACAGTTCTCCAACAATGAAGAAGGGATTGTATTTTTTTCTGTAGAAAATAAAACGTTATTTCCACTGTGTTTAGAGTTAAATCTGGTAGCTATGTGATGGGCTATTTCAGATTTTTGTAGCGGGTTAGCTTACGTTCTCCTCTTACACTATTTCTGTTTATTGACGGGTACTGATAGTATTTAGGCCGACGGAAAACATCCACGTGGAATATTTGCATTTGCTTGTGTTCTTGTACGTGAGGGAAGTTGGAACGCCACAATTTTCGGTGTAACAACTGTGGAAATTTGACGTTCACGGTCGGCCATAAATTTCGAAGGCCGTTATTTCAACGATGGCGAGTATTTTACAAGTTTGTCACTTAAATATATTCAAAAAAAATAAATATGTTGTACGTTTGTAATTGGAAATCCTCACTATTTTTTTTATTGAAATCCCTCTTCTTTTCAGTACTCAAGTAAAAGAAAATCCTCTTCTTAAAATTACCTGCTACGCATTGGGATAAAACAAATTATACATATATATATATATATATATATATATATGTGCCATTTACACGTTCTTGGAACCTAATATTAGTAAGTGGAATATTTGGTGAAGGTTTAGTAAATATGGGTCAATAATGACAGGCTAGAAATTAGGCAACTTAATTTCTCAAAAAATCATATCATATTATTAAAACATCATTTGTATTTTTAGGAAGCTCCATAATAAATTATTTATACAGAAGAATCACATTTGTTCAAGGTTTTACGAATGGGGTGGTAAGTTTAGTGCGGTTGATCATGTAGGAAAATTTTATGACTAAGTGTGCTTACACAAGTATTGGAATGAGTGACCTTCAGGGAAATCTACATGTTCCAACCATGTGAGCAATACCTAGATGCAACAAGTTTCAAGGGTGTCATTCATGTTCATTAGAGATGACTTCTTATGAACCACAACTCATAAAATACATATGGGTGAATGTAGATTGGCTCAAAACTACATAGTTCAAGTTATTTTCATAATTTTGCACATAAGGGCATAAATGTAACAAAACAAAGAACTAATTGGAAAGCCTAAGTAAATGTAATAAATATAGTAAAATTATAATTTGAATTGAGTATATAATTACTTGAAATTTGAATCAAAGAGCGAACAAATCTTGAGAAGAGTCTCTACCATGACTAACGTACTTGATTGTTGACAACAGATTGTGGATTCTTGTAAATGGTTTGGAAATAGTTTGAAAACATACTCCAGGAATTTGATTGTGTTTTGATGTGCCTGGGGTACTAGTTGAATTGAGGAAACTAGTGACCACCATCGTGCATCGAGACACTATTGGTTATTGCCACCACACCCTACTTGTCGTTGTTATCTACTCACTGCACTAACCTAAAACTTAATTTGTCCATTTCTCTACCTTTAGTCTACGAAAACCTCTTTCTAATTTGTGCGATTTTGTATGAATGTTATATATGGCTTCTCCTTTCATCCAACTCCAAACCCTAGCAAGTCAAACAAACATGGAGGAAAAGTAATAGAATTGGCCCAAACTACATCCAATTAGGAATGTTGTATGACATTGTAGTGTGAAATTAGGGCTCATTAAGTTCTATGCAAAATAGTATCCCCATTTGAAAGAAGGATTATCATTCTCTTGCGTGTATGTTCAATTAGTGCAAACAAATGTATTCTTGTTTTGGCACAAGAACATGAAAAAAACAACAATTGGATTTCGGATAGGCTTGAAGGATTTTTTACTAGCCTTGGACTAATCTCTTGATAGCTCTTGTGTAGGGAAAATGATCTCCAAGGTGAGGGATGTGTGTTGTGTGATATATTTCTTCTTAGATGGCCTTTATGGTGTTTGTTTTATGTAGGTGTTTGTAGGATGATTTACTTGTGCAAGCCAACCCTAGATGCAATTATAGGTCAACCCACAAAATGCACCCAAATGATAAAAATGAGCATTGGATGAAGGAGGTCACTAGTGGTCATCACCAATTGTCCTTGGTCACTAGTATCACACTAGTGTATGCCATCGCTAGTGTTCATCTATCAATGTTGATGACTCGAGGGGTAAGAGGACCAAAACAAAAATGTATGAGTCCATAAAGTTATAATAGATGTCATTTGAAAACTAGAATTGGCGTCTTAAGGGCAATTGGTAATTATAGAAGTATGGAGAATTGACTAGAAGGGGGAAAGTTTGATAAAAAAGCCTTATATTGTGCATGGTGGTCCAAGTGAGCTAAAAGGAGCTAAGATTTTTGTTTCCACATGCGTTGCACCAAATTTAGGCATCTACATAATACACACTTTAATGTGTGTGCATGCATATTAAAGGAGAAATAAACAGACTGCTTACCTAAGAACATGCCTTAGAAAGATGAAAGGGTGAAAATGTAAATGTTCTAATGTGAATTTTTTATTGTCCAAACATTGTGTGTACTTACAAACAACATGAATACACATAATTAGTTCAATGTATCAATAATATGATAATAGCGTAACCAAGTGAGAGTTTTAAAAAAATGAGAAAAGGAATGAATACAGATATTGACATGAGAACTTTTCCACTTTTGAAATATTTGGAGATTGACACATGACTTGATTGCCCTTAATGGCAAAAATTATGAAACATTTTCTATTGATAAGAGATTATGTCATGGGTCCCTTGTAAAATAATCGAATGGAGAAATGATATCAACAGGTCATAATCTCCACTTCTTGGACACATAAGTAGATAATTTGATCCTTGGCTCCTTAGTTCATCGTGGGTCCAAACCTAACCCTTTACATGGGGGAAAGAAGGTGTTTCTTAGCTAAAGAAGCAACTCCAAATATGATCTCTCTATTCCTTGGTTTCAAAATGAAGAATAAGTTGACTATAATGCGCCCTTTCAAGGTGATGAATGTTCCTACATTTCACTCATCTCGAAATAAGTGTTACGCACATCATGTTTAACAAATAAAATAAATAAAGAGCTCTAATTATTGTGTAAGAATAATATACAATGTGTAAATGTAGAAAATATATAATCATAAAATGTAAATAATGATGTGTGTGTGTATGTATGTATGTACGTACATACGTACATATGTATGTATGTATGTACGTATGTATGTAAGAGATATCATCGTGGAGGATCCATGAATAAGAGGGACAAATGTTATGTCTCAATGTAACAGGAAAGGATACGTGGGGACAAATGATACATCCCCACTCATATCAAGCATGCCTCATTAGGACCAAATGTAATAATGAAGCATATAAACATAACATACCATAATAGATGCATGGTGAGGACCATGGAATTGTAAGCAACACAAGTAGTATATCATGAAGTAGTAGTGTGTGTGATGTATCATGACATCAAGCATATGATATCACATAATATAGTAAATCATAAGAAAACATGTATATGAATGTAACCACACAATAACAAGCAAAGTGATAAAAAAATATCAAAGTATCCAATTACATATAATTGGCATGGAAATGACAATGAGAAGATCACATAACATGAGGACAAGACATATTGCACAAACACAAAAAAGTAAAAAAATGTATGGATTATTATTCTAAGAAAATGGTAAGGTACCTAAGGAAACAAAAAATGTATCAATCAAGTAAGTCAAATCAATGTATACATCTAGTTATGAAAGTAATGTACAAGATAGAGAATGATATGTATGTAAGCAATTGTAATGGTTCAAGATGTCATAGGAACAAATAGAAAGATATAACTTGAAATATTGATTAGATTTCTCTAGTGTAGAAATATCTGGGCACGAGAGGTTGATTAGCAAGGCAATATCCTAACACGTGCATTCATATTGAAGTAATTAAAATTGATAAAAACAAAGTCAATATAACAGTAGACATTAGGAGCTCAAAGGGTTTAATTTATTAATATTTTAAATTAGGTATTGGGGGTAGGTTATAGAGGTGGGCTAGAGAAGAGGTGGGGTTAATTTTAATATAAACTAAAACATTTGAACTCTAGTTTTTAAAGATAAATACCTTAAAATTATAGAAGGTTTAATGTCATAAAGTTATATTATAACCTCTTTTTGAATAAAGAAATTTGAATTACGAGATTCTAAAGCAAGAAATAATAAGATGGTAGAAATCTAGGATTGAGTATGATTTTCAACACATGATATAATTTCACCGTATTAATTATTTGAAGAAATATTGATAAATGGTTCAAGGTTAACATTAAGGTAATTGGTAATATGTCTTGAATGACTTCAAATTCTCTTTCAAGAGAAAATACATATTAAGAAAATAATATTTGAGTAGGAAAAATAATATATTTTTTGTTTGATATATTAGGGTATAAATAAAAAGGGGTAAATAAAATTGTAATGGAAAAATGGGTAAGTAAGGTACATGGCAAAAATAGGGGGTATTTTTTATAATAATAATATAATGGGCAGGGGGTATTATCAATTGAATAATTAGAAGTAAAAACTAACATTAAGGGTATTCTTTAATACCCTTCGAATGAACGTGTTATACCATATTTTTACTAAGTGAACACCCTGTGTAGCTGGGTCAGTGTAGAAAGGTTTCCCCCATGTGTAAGCATGATGTAATTCTATGATCATATGTAGTTCATGTATATCCTGCATCTTGTATACACTTAATTTTTCACTTTTCATTTTTCATAGGACATGTTATTAACAATTTCCATTGTGCAGATAAGGGTTGTTGATGCATCTATTTCTCGAGTTGGTTCCTTAAAGGGCATGTTGAAAATGAGGAATGATTATTTATGTAATCATTATGGGTTAGAGACACTACACAGAGAGAGTATCACTATGCGGTCCTAGTCTTAGTTGTCCTTGCACTAGTTATCCTTGTCCCTTTATGTCTCATACACATGGCACTCCTCACACCTTGATAGCATTTTACCATTTGGCACTTTGTTCATCCATTTGCTTGATCCATGACACCTTATTTTCACTTTGCATGACACATGACCTTCCGTGGGCGATGATGGTGTTGATTTTATACAGTTTTTCAACAATGAAGAAGGGGTTGTATTTTTTTATGTAGAAAATAAAATGTTATTTCGACTCTAAATCTGGTACCTATGTGATGGCTATTTACAATTTTTGTAGCCGGTTACTTAGCTCACGTTCTTACACTATTTCTGTTTATTGAAGGGTGTTGATAGTATTTAGGCCGACGGAAAACATCCACGTGGAATATTTGCATTTGTTATGTGTTCTTGTACGGGAGAGAAGTTGGAACGCCACAATTTTCGGTGTAAAAATGTGGAAATTTGACGTTCACACTGCGGCCATAAATTTCGACGGCCGTTATTTCAACGATGGCGAGCTTTTTAAAAATTTGTCACTTGAATATACTTTCAAAAAAAATAAGTTCTAAATTTGTAATTGAAAATCCTCCCTATTTTTTATTGAAATTTATTTAAAAGAAAATCCTCTTCTTAAAATTAGCTGCTACACATGGGAAAACAAATTATACATATAAATTATTGTTATTTTATGGGGCATTTACACGTTCTTGGAACCCAATATTAGTAAGTAAAATATTTGGTAAGGTTTAGTAAATATGGGTCAATAAAGGCTAGAAATTAGACAACTTAATTTCTCAAAAAATCCTATCATATAAGTTGATTCGGTATTAAAAAATCATTTGTATCAATAAATAAATTAAGAAGTTCCATAATAAATTATTTATAAGGAAGACTTGCATTTGCTGAAGGTTTTACGAATGGAGTAGTAAGCTTAGTGGGCTTGATTGTGCAAGAAAAATTTATGGCCAAGTGTTCGTACGCTAGTATTGGAATGAATGACCTTCAGGAAAATCTACATGCTCCATCCACGTGAGGAACACCTAGATGCAACGAGTTTCAAGGGCATCATTCATGTTCATTAGAGATGGTTTCTTATGAAATGCATATGGGTGAATGTAGATTGGCTAAAAACTACATAGTTAAAGTTGTTTTCATAATTTTGCACATAGGGGAAAAAAATGTAGCTTCGAACAAAGAATTAATTAGAAGCCTGAGTAAATGTAATAAATATAGTAAAATAATAATTTGAATTGAGTATAGAATTGATTGAAATTTGAGTCAAAGAGCGAACACGTTTTGAGAAGAGTCTCTACCTTTAAGAATGTACTTGATTGTTGACAATGGATTGTTGATGTTCTTAAATGGTTTAGAAATAAGCTGGAAACATACTCTAGAATTTTGATTTTGTTTTGATGTGCCTGGGGCATTAGTTGAATCGAGGAAATTAGTGACCACCATCGTGCATCAAGACACTGGTGATTACTACTACCACAACCTACTCACCATTGTTGTCGTGTACTTATAGCACTGACCTAAAACTTAATTTGTGCATTTCTCTACATATAGTATGCAAAAACCTCTTTCCAATTTGTGTTATGATGTATGAATGTTGTTTATGGATTCTCCTTTGATCCAACTCCAAACCCTAGCAAGTCAAATAAACATGAAGGAAAAGTAATAGAATAGGCCCAAACTACATCCAATTGGAAATGTTCTATGACATAGTAGTGTGGAATTAGGGCTCATCTATTCCTATGCAAAATACTATCCTCATGTGAAATAAGAATTATCATTCTCTTGCATGTATGCTCAATCAGTGCAAACAAATGTATTCTTCCTTTGACACAAGAACATGAGAAAAACAATAATTGGATTTTGGATAGGCTTGAAGGAATTTTGACTAGCCTTGGACAAATCTCTTAAAAGCTCATATGTAGGGAAAATGATCTCCAAGGCGAGGGATGTGTGTTGTGTGATATCTTTCTTCTCAAGTTGTGGGACTTGCTACTTGAGTCAAACCTCCAGAGAAGGTTGGTTCCTCTACCTATTCCTAGTACTAAACTACTCCTAAGGAAGGAAATGCAACTATCTAATCCTACTCTAACAATCAAAGGGACCAATGAGAGAGGGAAATGCATAAAATGGAAAACATAAGCTAAGGGGAGGTGATATCAAAAAGAAGAGGGTGAAGACACTCTAATGAGGGAAAATGGAGAAGGAAAATGGAGAAGGGAGAGGCCAAACAGAGGTGACATAGACCCAAGAATTTATTCACCATCTATCTGCAAGTGAGAAATGCATGCACAAATACAACAACAAGAATGGAGAGGCCAGGAAATGCAACAAACTATAAGTTAGGCTTATGAAACACCAAAAAAAAAAGATTTTATTGCTTTGAAAGTATGCACAGACCATTACATGTGAAGAAGAAGGAAAAATAACACATTTCCAAGACCAAATGAAGGTCTACAACTCATAGCTTCTCATAAACAATTTTGATAGAGTTTCTTTACATTTTAGAACATCCTCCCCTCATAAAGAAGAAGATGAGAGAGAGAGAGAGAGAAAGAGAGACAACAAAAAATGGGTTTTCCCTTTCAACCACTAACAACATGCATTAAATTTATGAAAATAGGTGTAGTGACCCTTACAAATCCATTCCCCAATAATATTTTTCTTGTAGGAGAAGGAATGGGCTCCATACTTCATCAAATTTGGTTGTTGAGCTACCTGGAACTCTGTTCTTTAATGTTGGATATGTTTTCTTCTTTTTCACCCACCTACTCTCACTTAATTTAATATTTCCAATTTCTATGATGTAGAGGATGAAGAGACCTTTCCAAAGCTACCAATTTTGTGAAATTTGGAGCACTTGGGTGAAAGTTATGCCCATGCGGATTTTTAGGGGTTTAGGAGGAACACGAGGTTCTTAGCGCTTCTCCACATTTCACAATACATTGTTTTTCTTCCTTAGTGCGGGCGGATTGGGTTATTGGAGAACTAGAGGAAGTGAGGAAATGTTCCATTTGTGCCCAAGTTCCCCTCTTTATCTGCAATGGTCTTTGTTATCGTTTGGGGTAGAGAATCGGATCCTGGGTGGAACTGTGGAATAGTTCCTCCTGGGCCATTGGTTCCTGCTTCCATAATACCACCTTCTCCTTTGTTCGTTGACCCAAAAAATTCTGCAGGGAACCATTAGTCTCGTGGAACTTTCTTCCCACACTTAGTTCCTCTACATCCCCAGTTATCCATAATACTCTACTCTGACCCCTAAATCCCTTTATTACGATTGGAAGGCTTGTGCGGTGAACTAGTGGCCCAAAAGAACTTGCTTTGTTTGTTCTTGAAACACCCAAACCACCCGCATAACACTACCAAAATCCTTCAATGTGGTCAAAAGACCCTTGCAGAGAACTAAGGGCTGACGGGAAGTGTTCCCTTTATTCCACTTGAACCCGTATTATCCACAATACTCCAATTTTTCCCAAATTTTCTTCAATGTAGCCCAATTGGTAAATCAAGGAACCAAAGGAACTTGGGAACTTGTTCCATACAAGCTCAAAAAACCCACAATACACTACAAAAAACCAAAATTTTGAGTTTTCCTTGGTTTTTTGACGATGTATGGAACTAATGAGTTATCCAAAGGAGAGGGGAAGCCTTAAAACATTGAATTTCTCAATTTTTATTAGTTTTTTACCTATCCAAGTTCAAATGAATCATGTAAGTTATTAAAATCACCTTGGGGGCATTTTGGATAACATATCCCTATCACAGGATGTGCTTGTGAAGTATGTAGAGCTACAAGGTCGATTTACAGAGCATTCAGTCAAGTTGGCATTAATGCAGAGGTAGGTCAAGAAATATAGGAGCCGCGATCAGTGGTGTAGATTGAGCGGCAAAGCTTCTAGTTCTACAGCTCCTATAGTTGAATATAGTGATAGTGATGATTAGATATGATGTATATGTATGTAGGGGGTCATCCCCTAGTGATTGTATTTTTGTAACAATGATTTTCAATGATACACACACACACACAAAGGATTGACATTATTGTGTTGTGTTGATGTTTTTTTTATATGTGATGCAATGATTGTTGTTTTTATGTTGGTTGTTTGTTGATTGATTTATATTGTTTGAAGGATGATGTATAAATGATGATGTCAATGTGATGAGATAGACATGAAGTAGATGATGAATGTTTAAAAGTTGGTTTGTATGTATAAACGAGGATAAATAATATATGATAGTGATAGATGTAAGTAACTAAAAATGGATGATAATGTATGAGAGCATGTGTGAGTATGATGAAGAGAGGGTGGGGGAAGAATAACAATGCCCCCCAGTGTGTGTAGAAAATATGAGGTTCATTTATATAAGATCCCTTGGCAATTAAGAATGAACCATAGACCAAGAGTGTGTCATTAGGAAATGGTGTGATAATATACACTAAATAGATAGATTTATGAAGCTTATAGCGTAAAGATGGAGCGGGGTTTTTATTGTAACATATCCTTCAATAATCATGTAAGAACCGTAAGAACACGAGTGTGTCATTGGGTAGTGAGGTGAGAAAAATCACCTACAAAAGATGCAGAGGACGACGTGGAGTGGTGAAAGGATATGAAATGGTAGAAGCATGAGTGTATGAGACAAAATGAATGTCAGATGAGATGGTGTCAATGATGGGAGATGCGGTGGTATGAAGCATAAATGCCAACAACTTAGGAAGACAATGTGAAGTAGGAGTACTATGCGGTGGATGATGCAGTGGTGAATGAGCGAGGTGGAGATCATGCATGAATAATGATTTTAGGTTGTGGATGAGTGAAGACCTTAGAACTAGAGAAGGAGACAAGTGGACCGAAGCAGTAGCATGCTTGCGTGGCATAAAAAACAGACTGCTCACGAGAGTGAGAGCCAAAGGCAATGACACCCTTGTCTTCTAATTGTTGCAATTTGTCATGAAGGGCATAACATTCATTGTCATGATGGCCATTGATGTGGTGATAATTGCAATAAGGATGATCACGATGGTGATCCAAGTGATGAGGAGGATGATGCTGATTAGAAGGAAAGTGAATTAAGTTCTTATCAATCAAAGCACGAAGAACATCACAAGGCTTAGTTGAATGTGAGAAATGTAATGGGTCCCGAGTAGGAGATGGAAAAGACTTAGGTGGATAATGACGTGGTGGCGGGGATGGAGGATGATTATGCGATGGAGGAGATGGAACATGCTTGCGAGGTGGAGGAGATGAAGACCTTGGGGGATGTTTGACAGATGGAAGAGGTGAAGAAGTAGAAGATGTAATAGTAGAAGTATAAGGAGGATATATAACATGAGTAGTAATTAAATCATGTTCTAGATCGATGACCTTATAGCATAAAAGTGTAAATGATTCACATTTATCATATTGCAATCATTATTTTAAAGTAGGAATTAATCCACGATAAAAGATAAATTTCATTTTCTAGATCAATTAGTTGGAATACTAATTGATGACTGTAGGAATTGAAGTGTAAAATATACTCGAGAATAGGTTCTTTCTTTCCCTGATGCAAGCCAGGTAAGCGATCTTGTGTGACTTTAGGAACATTATTTAGAATAAAGAATCTAAGAAAAATTTCTTCCATTTCACAATAGGTACTAATATATCCAAAAGGAAAATGAGTGTACCAATTAAGAGTGTCATCAACTAGACTATGACATAAGGCTTTTAGCAACAATCGATCATTCAAATAGGAATCCATATCTAAACGATAATTCTTAATACGTAGATATGGATTGTTAGTGCCATCGAAACATGAAAATGTAGGCATGATGAAGTCCTTAGGAAATGTTGAATTGTGAATTTTCTTTAGAATAGGATTGTTGTGAAGAGAATTATTATCGATAGAAGCATAATAATCCTTTCTTTCAAGAGTGAGTGATTGAACTTGAGATTGCAATTGACCAATAACATGTATGAGTGATAAAATATCACTTGGAGGAATCATAAAAGATGTAAGAGTCATATTGAGAGGTTGAAGCTTGCCATTATGAGTGATCATAGGAATGTGAAAAGAATTTGCAGCAGATGAAAATGCTAGAGGCACACTAGATGTAGAGGTAGAAGAAATGAGAGGTGGTACATACTTGGAGAAATAGAAGAATAGACATGAACAAAATTAAGAGAAGAGGAAGAAAGACATAGAGAAGCACATGGAATATTAGTGGAAATACTAGTAGTAGAATCATAAGAAACCATAAGAGGTGAGCTAGTAGGAATGTAATAATCATCATGAACCCTATTAGAAACAACATTAGAAGTAGATGAAAGAGGAGTAGAAAATTCACATTCAACAGTCTTAAGAGAAGTAGAATCTTCACTAACATGCGCATGCTAAAAAATACAATCAGTATCAGACAAAGTTTCACATGCAAGTTATTCATCAAACACGTCATCCACATATAGTGAAGTAGGATAAGAACTATCATTACAATTATTAGAAACATTTTAAGAAATAGAAGAAGCATGCGATACAGGTTTACATTCATCATGACTAGTATGAGAAATAACATCATGCACATGTACAATTTTATCATGATTTTTTCCTATAGTAACACCATCAAGACCAAGCATATAATTGATAATAGCATCATCAAGAGTTTTAACAAAAATAGAAGAGGGTGGATTAGTCCTAGTGCCTATGGAATAACAAAGAAATACATCCAGAAAATCTTCGAGTATTAGGAACAATGTTGAGAGTAGAGTGTTCAAAACTAGTAGGAACTATGTGTTCATTAGTATCAAGCAATATTTGAACATTATCATCAAATTTTATATTGTGATAAAGACCAAGCAATTCAGCCTCAACAACATCATCAAGGATAATATTAACACTCACATGATGCATAACTTTCCTAGGAGGGGAAGAACTATTTTTATCCATTAGGGTTTAGTGGATCCTAGGGCAAGGAGTTCTAAGAAAAAGGTTCACCAAATTCTTTAATAAAATCTGAAACCTGATATATTAAATATAAATTCAAAAAGCACTACGATGATATACAGTAAGATACAATTGTTTATCCTTTTTAAATATGAAACTATGTAAGCAAATGAAAGAGATAGGGCACTTATCTAATTTTCACTTATCCCGAAGTACACCTGAACTGATGAAAAGGTTGGGCATGATGCTAGAAATGCTCGATAAGAATTTTGGAACTCACAGAATAATTGGGACATGGACACTTGGGCAGGGGTGAGGGTGCCTAGGGTGCCAAAGACCTATCCTAGGCGCTGGAGTCTGTAAAAAAGCTCAAAACCTGATTCCTTCAATATCGCTATGATTTCACTATCCTTCATTGTTGATCACCTATAGCTCACTGGAAGATCACTGAATCCGCTGATAACTTGCAAAACATATAATGTCCTACAAAACCCCCAAACTACATCAAATCCTAAAAAAATAAATATGCAAGTGGGGAGTCAGGCTATCCTCAGTGGTCACCTAATAGAGTGAACTTACAACCGAGCATTGCACTACATCTCAAACTCCATGTAATTTTATGTGCTTGTGTGTGCAATAGTTCTCTTAGGTTTCCCTCGCATCGATGATGCTAAGATAGTGGGTTATAGCTAGATAGAATGCAAATGTGTGGGATGGAATTCAAAAACTTCCCCTTTCTATGTAGTGTGTGCAGAGTAAAAAGCCCAAAATGCAGTCCCTTTGATAGTATGTAGATAGATAGACCTTGATAAAATTTCTTGCCATTATAATGGTATGTATGTTGTGTTTATATAGTGATCTCTTGTTTGAATCTCAGCACTAGTGACACGACATGCCGCCTAGGACCTCAGGATAGGGGTAAGAAAACCAAAAAGGCTGACCACGAATGTATTAAAATGTGAAAAATAATAAAAGAGGATAGGAGCACCTAGGTTGGACAGGAGCACCTGGGTGCTAGTGTCCAATCCTGGGCGCTAGTGTCCCGAGATAATTGATGACAAATGTGAAAACACTGACAGACAGGGATCCCTGTGACTTGACCAGAATAATGTACAACATTGATAGACATGAGAGATAAAATAATAAAAACAAACCAAACAAACAAATGGACTAGACTGTGTGTCACCAGCGAGTACTTTTCTTATGCAAGATCTATACATAAAACAACATACTTGGTGGTATAGTAAAATAATAGCATGTGTGTGATTTTATGTCTACATCCACACCTGAATTGAAGACAAAGGAGTGGTTCTCATTGGCCTAGATTCATTCCAAACTTCTCTAAATGATTATGCACCACTGATTCTAGTGATGGAAAGAAAACCCCCCAAAATAATTGGGTATCACATGCACTTGGTTTCAAACCTGAGACATCCCGACGATAAGGAAACCATAGCTTGATTTGATTTTTCGAAGGCCAAAAAAATGCAACTAGCTGATTTCACCTAGAAATTAGCAATTTTTCTAAAAAAAACTTTCCAAATATATATAAAGCGAAGAAAAAGAAAAAGAAAAACTTATTACAACTTTCATTACACTTTTTTTTAATTGAATTCAAACATAATTCAAATTTTAAGGGATCACATACTTTGGTGAAAAACATTGAATATGATATTTATATAAAACTTGCTCCCATTTTAAAATACTAATTAATTTTTTTTCTAAATATCACTTTTTAGATAATATATAAAGTGACAAAAAAGAAAAAAAAACTTATTACAACTTTCATTACACTTTTTTTATTGAATTAAAACATAATTCAAATGTTGTGGGAGCACATATTTTGGTGAAAAACATTGAATCCGATATTTATATAAAAGAATTGTCCCCTTTTGAAATATAGTCATTAACATATAAATAATCATAAATAAAAAGAGTGCCATAAGACCCAATCAAAGGGGGTTTAAATAAATTTGGTTTTATTTTTAGCTGTGAAGGATTTATTCCAATGTGAGGGCAATTTTATCAGCATAATGTTATTTTTGGAGGCAACTTTGCTCCACTAACATAGCCTATCAGGTAAAAAACAAGAGGTAATCAACAAAAACAAGGAGTATTCTTTTGCCTCAACTAACATCAAAATCAAAATCTTCTACCAATGGATATTTTTGGATCCTAGGATCTATGTTTCTATATGGATCTAAAAACTATAAACCAACATAAATGAATATTTTATCCAAAAAAACTTTCATTTATGTGCTCCTCAAAGCCACAATCCTAAGCCGAGCAGTTTTTACCATTTTCTATGCGATAATTACATATATTAAAAGGAACACAAAATTTTATACTCATAAAATCATTATCTAGCTAAATGACAAGGATACACACATAGACATAATGATCAATTGTAGGCGTAATACTATATGAGCCACTCATGCTCTTTAAGTATTTAAAACCCTCACCCACTAAACATATATCATTGCATGCTAATAAAACAAAAATGAATCTTACCTGGTAAGTGTATGTTCTACAGTTCTTCATTACTTGAAATAATTGTTATTTGAAATTTACCCCAATGTGAATTTCGATAACTTGCATAATTTCTTTAAACTTGAACACACAGAAATGGTGAAAACACAAAAAATTGGATTTTAGAGGCACCCCCTTGCTTTTCTCTAACTTCCCTATTCAAGAAAAATCTAAGGAGTTAGTGAAAATTTGCTAAATTTTTAGAGAAATGGGGAATAAGCCTATTTTATTGTATTGCGGGTTTGGGGGTTGCAGGTGGAAGCTGCGGATGGAACTAGGGTTCCTCATCCTCGACTTGGGTCCGAAATGATAAGGAAACAATGATTCGCAGATAAATCAAGTCTCAACGGCCCAGGAAGCACAAATTCCATTGGGCCACAAGTTCCCTGAAAAGATGATTTATCTGATTTGCAAAGGAATGGACGCAGATCCAATGTATTGTGGAAAAGGTGGAAGTTCGCAGCCTAAGCGGCACAAGTTCCATTGGGCCATGAGTTCCCCAAAAAGTTGATTTACCTAATTTACAAAGGAATGGAAGTGGATCCAATATATCGTGGAAAAGTTGGAAGTTCACAGCCCGGGCGACACAAGTTTCATCAGGCCATGAGTTCCCTAAAAAGCTGATTTATCCTATTTTCAAAGGAATGGAAGCAGATCCAATGTATTACAGAAAAGGTGAAAGTTCGCGGCTCAAGCAACACAAGTTCCATCAGGCCATGAGTTTCCCAAAAATATGATTTACCCAATTTGCAAAGGAATGGAAGCTGATCTAATGTATTGCTGAAAAGGTGGAAGTTCAGTTCCCGGGTGGTCCAAGTATTGTGGGGACATGAGTTCCCCGCGGAGGCAAAATTGCCGCACATCAAGGAGACAGAGCATTGCGAATGAAGTGGATTTTGGAGGCTAAAGCAGCCCTTGTACCCTAGTGCCATGAGTTCTCTGAAAACCCGCAATACCCTCATATCAAAGTGAATGGGGGTAAAAGGCCAGTATTGCGGACTATGAGAGCCTAAGTGGAACACCCCGACCCTGAACTTCAAACGGGCATAACTTTTGACCCGGAGCTCCGATTTTGACAAAATTGGACTTTTTGGAAAGCTCTCGACATCCTCTATGCCACATTATTTTAGTGAGGGTAGGTGGGTGAAAATAAAAGAAACATCTCCAGCTCAAAAAATTTAAATGTTCATTCCCGTTAAATGCAAGAAATCCCTAGCAAACTCAAAATAGCTACTCACACTCAGAGGGTCATAACTTCAGTAGTTTTCAACAGATTTTCGTAAAATTGGTCTCGTTGGAATTATGTTTCCAAGCCCAATGCATAGTAATCAAGAAATACATAAATTGATAAAGTTTTGATGGTGATTTTAAAGGAAAACGAGCCTAGTTTTGTTTGGCTGTTAAAAGTGGTTGGAGAAGCATTTAATAAGCATGAGCAATCATTCTTCGCTGCTGTAAGTTATGGGGAACCTTGAGATTGCTTCTGTAGTTCTGAAACCACCAACCACACTCATTTATCATGACTTGCAATTGATGGGAAAGGGAATTTTGGGAATTGCATCCTCTCTCTCTCTCTCCATCTCCTCTCAAAATTCTATAAATTGATGTGTTGGGTTCATTCTAGAGGGTAGCTTTTGAGTAACAAAACTCTATCATTTTGGTTTTGTGAAGCCAATGTGTTGCAGGCCTTTGCAGTGGACTCCTTGCATGGTGATCCAGGCCTTTATTTTGTAATAGCTTGAACGGTGCATATTAATGACGCAATAGATGCAAGTTTGTGGATGTATCTTCCCTTGTTGTGTTTGTTTGCATTCTTCTTGCCTCTTCAATCTCATCACAAATATATTGTGTTTATCTTATGCTCTTGCAGGGATTCATTGTTATTGTGTTTGCATGGAAAAGTGTTGTGAGTGTTGTTATTAGACTGTGGATAACTGTTATCACCCTCTCTAATCTACATTTTTCTCCTTGTTAGTGCAAAATCACAGCACCCCCAAATGAGTTATGGGCATGCTTTTCTAAGGCAAGGTCATTTGGTGTGATTGCATAACATTGAATCATTCCCCAAGCTGTGGGACTTGTAAATGGGAATGATCCTCCAGAGAAGGTTGGTTCCTCTTCCTAAACTACCTGCCACAAGCTATTCTAGTGTAGGAAAACTAATATAATCCTGATCTAACCAATCCAAGGGACCAAGGAGAAGGAAAACAAGGAAAAACAGAGCCTACACTAAAACGGTGATACACCAGAGAAGGAAAATGTTGATCATCTATCAAAATGGCCATGAAATGAAGGGAGGTGAAGTGAGAAATGGAGACCAAATGTCAAATTCACACATAACTCCATTTTCAATCCCCACGAACACAGCTCCCAGATATGCAAATGAAACATCCAAAACATGCACATAATACTCCAGAACGATGAGAGGCAAGAGGATGCAATGAAAACAAGCAAAGGATGGACAAATGCATCACAAAAACGAGTTTTATTGCTTCAGAAATTTACACAGAGCATCATACACGAGCAAGAGGTAAAAAATGCCATTTATAGAGCAAGGGAGGAGATTCAAAATCCATTTAGACCTTGGGGAAGAAAAGAAGGGGGAGACAGAGAAGAAAAATGAACAACCACTAATTATGTGCCTCTGTTTACATTTTATAGAAAAAACACGGGATCTACTCCAACCACTTTTCAAAATGTGTTTTAATTCTTCCTTTGTTTATGGGCTCGATGCAAAAGCTCATAATTCCATGTATCTACTTCACAGACCAAAGAAAATGACCCATACTTCATTAAATCTGGTGGTTGGAACTGGTTTTTGTCTTTTCCATGCCAAAACGTGTTTTGCAAATTTCTCCCCCAAATCTTCACCAAAATCCAAAATCGAAGACTCCATGATGAAGAGAATCTTCATATCTTTCCATTGGTACCAAGAACATCAAAATGGAGCTTTGGATCAAAAGATACGACCTTCTGAGTTTTTCCTTAACGTTTTCGGCAAAAAAACAGGTCGGGCAAATTTTGAACTTTTCTCCCGCAAATCCTCTGATGACGTGGCATCCATTGGGGTTGGCAGAGGCAGGGGCTCCTTTTTTTCCATTTTACAACTTTTGACAAAAAGTAAAAAAATCTCATTTGCCTTCGAAGGTCCGCTAACCCGTATTAGCCTTTTGATGTGCCAGCTCAACAATTATTTTTCGCCTTTTTGACAAAAGGGAAAATTTTCACTTTTTCCTTCGATTCCCTGCCAGTCTGAGATTCCTTGGCAAACATCTCTCCCAAGCCCCGCAGGTCCGCCTTGGGCGAATTTTCCCTTCTAACTCCGCCGAGCCATAACTCAAAAAATACAAGGAGTTAGAAAGAGCTCTTTACCTTTCTGGAAAGGGGAAGAAATTCTCTATCTGATGAAGTATTTTCCAGAAATCCTTGAGTGCCTAAACTTTTTGAAATTTAGACTGAGGCACAAAAAGGGAGTAAGTTAACCCAAAATAAGAGGGAGCTTATTTTGGTTAACACTCTCATTTTCACACATTGGAGATTATTCTCATACCCTCCTTTTCTAGCGTATCACCGTTGTTAGTGTAAGCTTTACTTTCATGCTCTCTCCCTCCCTGGTCCCTTGGAAAGTTAGAATAGTATTAAATAGTTTTTCCTGCATTAGGAGTATAGTGTGACATGTAGTTTAGGAGCAAGAACCAGCTTTCTCGGGAGGTCTATCTCAAGTAGCAAGTCCCACAACTTGGAAATAGTACCCATGTTATCTAGTCACACTGCGAGCTCAAGCACACACACTTGTGCAAATCGGAAGGTGTTGTGATTCGGTGATAATAATAATTTAATAACATCTTTACAAAACCCATTTTGTGTATATTGTGCAGTTATGACATTCCATGAGACCACATCTCTTTGAGGCATTTTGTCAAACAATTCAAATGCCTTGTGTATACTTCCACAATTTACATACATATCTACAAGGGCACCTGTAATTACATTTGAAAAAATTATCCACAAGTTTTATTATGCTTTGATGGATGTCCATATTCTACTGTAAAGCTCCCATTTCGACACAAGATGGGAGGATGTTGGCAAAGGTCGTGGAATCTAGATTTACAGTTGTCAACTGCATTCTCTTGAAAGTTTCCAAGGCATTTTCAACAAATCCATTTTGTGCATATCTTGCCATCATTGCAATCCATGAGACAACATTCTATTAACTATTTTGTTGACTTGTTCACATGTCTTGTGTATGCTTCCACCTTTTACATACATATCTACCAGGACAATTACAACTAAAATGTATGACAAAAGTCCCAACTTCATAATGCTTTGGTAAGTGTTCATGCCTTATTTCAAAGCCCCAAATTTGTCCCACCCTGGGAGTATGATAACAAAGGGGAAGTGATCAAGTTAGTTGCATTTAGAGAAATAATGTCAATACTTCATGAGGATGTTCATGTCTTCTATCAATCACAATTATGACATTCCACAATAAAACAAACATAAGAGAAAAACAAACTAAGCACAAATGAAGATACCCAAAAAAGAGATACACCTAAAAAGAAGGGGAGAACTAATATATACTTGAAATTGAAATAATAAAAATATTAAATAACATAAACACACATGAATTGAGACACATCATATATTTGGCTCTTAATAGCGACGAGCAAGGGATTCTTGGGATCTATTTGATCCTAGGCTTCATTAAATCTCTCCATATTAAAGTAGTTGAGGTAAAGGATCCATGGGCACAAAGTCCCTTGCATCGGTTTCAGTTGTTCCAAGCATGCCACCAACATAGCCAAGAACGTGAAAAACGTTACACGGGAAAGCCCTACATATGCAAGAATGGCTAATTCATAAAAGTTTCCCATATTCTTTATATTTATAGCTCTGAGGCGGCTTCAGATATTTGGCCAGATAAAAGTTTGAAAAGACCTTGAAAAAAAACCTACGAGACAATAAATTGATTATGATGGATACATTGAATTAAAGACGAATAATGTATCTATTAAAATTAAATACAAAAAATACGCTTTCAAAAAGACGAATGATTTTGGAATCTTCCAGTACCCATCCCCCATAAAGATACACGTATGGTGGTCCAAATACACGTGTACGTTAACTTACCCACTTCATACGCGGCGCACGTTTCTTTGTTTAAATGGGAAATAAAGCCAGCCACGTGGTCAAGAACTACCGAAAACTGCGGCCGCCAACTGACATAATTCTTAAACAAATGGAACGAGGACGGCTGGCATCATTTATAGCGTGATAAGTGACCGGCAGATGTAGGTTTGTCCACCGCCGCATCAAATTTCTTTGTGAGGGGTAGTTTCATGAATGGGTTTCCCTTTTTTTTTTTTTTTTTTAAAGTTGATTCCAATAGGTATTAGGTCTTCAAATACCGAACTGTACAACATTGTTTTGTGATGCTAAAGTTTGGAAAATGCAAAATTTTGCTTTAACATCTTGAACTGAAGCTAGAAACATTGTCTCCTAAGGGTAGAAGTGCAAAATTTCTCTTTTCTAGTAGGGAGAATATTGAAGGGAGATTTATTGAAAGACACACCATTATAAGTACTGTAAAAAAACACTTCACCTAAATTTCCTTTGTAAATGTTATTAGCTTATTGTGTTTTGTGTTTAGTTGTGCTAAAAAATCCACGACCTTAGTTTAACTCAAGTTCACTTGCAAATCATGACCTTTGTTTAATTCAAGTTCACTTGTAGACCATGTGTAATGGAATTACTTCAATATAAATTAAAAATAACAAAATGTGAATATATAGTCAAGCCACTTCAAGGGGAAGACATCCACAACACAACCTTGTAATAAGACTATATTCACAATATGACAATATGCGAGAGTTTTACCCATATGAATATATCAACTAATTTATGTAGGATCACATCCATTCATCTCGATTAGGTTGACCTAAAGAAAATAAAAATTAATGAATGAAAATATAAATGTGATGTGCGTCATATGTTGACCCAAACACATCTTAATAGATGTTATATGTTAATGGCTTAACATGCCCCCTTTAAACAACTGTTGTCCTCAACATTGATCATTTTTGAATTCTTCTATATAAATGTAACATCCTTCCATGTTACACCCTTTCACGACAAGTTCTTCCACTTTACAAGAGACACAATGATCTCCTTGATCTGCATCTTTTGGAATAGAGTTTGGATAATATCTACATATTTGAAGATGATTATATTGCCTTCACTTTAAGCTTGGGTAGCTTGGTCTCGATAGAAGTCTTCAAGCTAAATCCAGGAGCATAAAATACTAGAAGTATTATGGTTGACTAAGGTAACTCTTATTGGTATTAATTGTGTTCTTCGATTGCTCAATTTTTTGTTCTACCTTCAATGTAGAGGTTGTAATAATAAAAGGACCTCAATGTAGACCTTTTGGAAGACATGTCACTTTTAAGTGGCCACTTCGTTGGCATATCCTCAACAAGAACTAAATACTTTTCGACCCTATCTTGAAGATATGGTGGTATTTGAATGCTTGACCTTTTTTTTTCCTTTGAAAATAATTGTGTTATAGGTCCCTCAACAAAAATTGAATATTTTTCCACCCTATCTTGAAGATATGGTGGTGTTTGAACGCTTGACCATTTTTTTCCTTTGAAAATAATTATGTTATAGGCCCCATTGATCACATTTAGAGAATCATTCACATTTGATGGGAGGTTACCATTTGCGGAGACTTTTCACGTAACCCTCGCAACTCAATTGTATTTCCTTTTGATGCAGAGAAAATATAATATCATGCATATATTCAATCACTAAGAAGGTTTAAAACAAATATCTTCACTCTAGCTTTGCCTAAGAGGATCATGATGTCATGCATAAGCCCAAAAAGGCTTAAAACTTGCAAATTGAGTTATTGTCACCTAAATATCCTTACTAACTTAATGTCTTGTCTAACACAACTTCATATACCACATATAGCATCATTTCTTCCACCAAAGAATTCACTTTTCAAGAATTCTTCATTTGTACTTTACCTAGTCCCTCCTTCTCTTCAAGTTCCTTAGCTAGCTTTCCTTCCCCAAACATGCAAATTTTCCTTCTTTTCCTTGTCAGTGATAATATGGGACTCAAGATCTTCCTCCGTATGTCCCAACTGTTTAACCAACTTGAGAGTGCAAATGTTCAACCCAGATCCGTTATCCACAAGCACCCGTTTGATCTTCCTGCGGGTGACAACTACCTCAATGTATAAAGGAAGATTATGTGTTGGATTCTTAGTAGGGATCCCCCTATGGTTGAAAGCAAGATGTTCACTTGGTACAATGTTTTCCACTGCGGCTTGAAGGTGTGCAGGATCGACTTATAAAGGCACTCTTGAACCCTAAAGAGTTTGGTACAGAATGTCTTTATGCACATTGGATATCTTGAGAAGATCTAAGATCGAAATCTTAGTAGACGTCTTTTCAAGTTGTTCTAAAAGGTTATATTTACCAGTTTGCGGGGTCGACGAAGAAGGTTCCGGAATCATGAGGCGGGCATGCCTTGTTACTGCAGCGTAGTCCTTTCCCTTGATCCGAATGGTATTGACACGGTCAGCGGGAGAGCGAATACATCCAATAAGTGAATCATAATGATTGTTGTCTCTTTTGGTGTACAAGTAATTCACGACTTTATAAGTTTGGGATGACTCTCCCCGATCCAGCTTTGACTTTTCTGACTTATCATGCTTGGGGAATGGTTCTTTATATATCCTCATTTTCTCGTTAGGTGTCTGTGTTTTCCCTGGGTTATCCACCTCTATCTCCCTGTTGTCAATGAGGTCCTGAATATAATGACGAAACCGTAGACATTTTTTTGTCTTATGTCCTTTAATGCGATGCATTTCACAATATTCATGCTCCTTGTACCATGAAGGTTTTGGAGTGTTGTCATCAAATGGTTGCATTGTAGGATAGGTCATCATGTGGGCCGCATCCAATTGTTTTAGTATAACTAATAACGGTTCATTAAGAGAGGTGAACATTCTTCATTTTGGTGGTGGTTGAATTGGGCCCTTGGTCAGTTTAAAAGGTTGACCAATTTGGACCATTTGAACACGTTTGGAATCAGTGATTCCATCTCCCACCACATTTTTTTTGTTAAAGATCTTTGGCTTTTCCGTGGGTTTGACATTTTGGTTGTCTCTAGATTGAGTTTTGAGGGTGCCTTTGGCAATGAGAGCTTTTTCTATTTGAATCCCTTTCTCGATAACCTCCTCAGAAGTGTGAACACAATGCATTTGGAGTTGGAAAGCTATATCCGGGTTGAGATTGGGAACAAAAATACTAACCAGTTGTTTTTCAAGGAAAGCGCAAGGGAAGCGACTAGCTATCCCTCTCCACCGTTGGAGGAAGTTGGCAAAAGTCTCATTAGGACGTTGCTTGGCACCACATAAGTCTTCCATGGTGACATCACTCTCTATGTTATACGAGAAGTGACGCACGAATCTTTCTGCCAATTCTGGCAAGGTGAAAATTGATCCTCTTGGTAAGCATGTAAACCACTCCAAGGCTTGACCTTCAAGACTCTTGCGAAAAAGCCTGATGAGGTAATTGTCACTATAAGACACCTCTTGACATGCCATGTAGAAATCTTTAACATGATCCCGTGGATCTCCTTTCCCTTTATATTTTTCGAACTTTGGCATATCAAATTTCTTTGGAAAGGGTTGAAGGGTCATTGTCTTGTCAAAAGGATAGGGGCATAATTCTTCGTATTGATATTTCCTAATGCTCCCTATATTACTCTCTTGTAAGCTCACTAGCGTCACTTTCATAGACTACACTTCTTGTGCAAGCAATTGTTCTCTATTGGGAGAAGCGGGGATGTATACACGATGATACCCTATGTCTTATTCTCCTTGGTTTTCTCGATGGAGTTCATTGATCTTAACCTTAGGCCTCAACTTTTGAACGTTCTTGTTTGCGTCTTTCTGTACCTGGGAAGTAAGCAAAGCTAGTTGTTGGCTTAGGTTACTGATTTGTTGTTGGATTGTGGCTTCTTCTTCTAAAGGTTCCTCCTCCTCATATTGTGGAGTTTCTTCACCCATCTCATGTTCTATCTTGTTTCTTCGTGGCACTTTGATAAAGGGTATTCTATGCCCTACCGCTTTATCATTCCCCGCGTAAGAGGTAGAAGCATGTCCGTGCGTTAAAATGTCTTCCATATTGATAAGGGGATGTTCTTCCTCAGTAGCGTCATTCGCAAGCGGTATTGTTTCATTTTTGGTGGACAATTTAGCCCGTAATTCTACGACCCGTGCTAACACTCTATCTTTGTTTCTGAGAAGAAACTCATCTAGTAAAGTGGGGTTAAAATTTAATTCTACGAGTGGTGATTCTAATTCATTTCCACTATGATCGACCATCTCTTCTGTTTATTTTTCCACATAAAACAGTGGTCCTAGGTCATGTCCAATGAAGGGGTTTGACCCTTGTCTATTAGAGGTTTCCCAAGCTTGCGCTTGTTGTTCCTCGTATGTCTGTTTCTTTAATCCTAGTCGTGTTTTAGGAGCCATGTTTTCATGATAGTTTCACTAGGGTAAGTTGTAAATGTGTTCAAAGCTTAGTGACCACCCCTAAGTGAGATGCAAGATGTATTTGTTAAGAGTATGAATAATTCAACAATGTGAGAATACCAATGTGATAGAGTGAGAAATCACCAGTGACACAAGCGTTTGGTATCGAAACCTGTTTAAATGAAGTACCTCCTAGAATACGTTTCAAAAAGTAGTTTCGTGTCGTAAGATGATTAACAAGGTGTTTTCACTTATGTCAAGTTCAAGGGAATGAACAAAATGTAAGTAAATACAAGAAGTCAATGCGATCTCCCAATAAATATATACGATGAGCGAGCTCAAACTCGATTAAGACCTATATCTCAAAAAGTGCCAATTACAATCCGCGAATGACACAACAATATCACCAAGATATGTTGACCCACTTTAAGAGAAAGTAAGGTATTGATATCAAGGCGCTATTGATATAACACACACAAATGGTAACTCCTAACACTCTTCGAAATCGATGTAATAATAGAATTGAACTAAAAAGCTCAAAGTATAGCTAGGAATAGTTAAAAATGTGTGCAATGTAACCTTACAATATAGATATTTATGTCGAATTTACAAGAAACAAGACATAAATATTGAAATTATAGTGATACGATATAAACAAATTAACTCTTTTAAGGAAGTCCGCGGTGATGAACCATGCCTAGCTACAATGATGATCTTGACATGGGTATCAAGATCACAATGGCTACTTATGACGTGAATACGCCTCTGCACACTTTAGACGTTTAACTTACCCAGCCACAAACATGGATGGGCGTAAACGGACATAAAAGTGACAGAAACAATCAATTGGTAACACAAAGGTAGTCACCTTTCTTCTGATCAACAAAGTGTCAAAAGAATGTGAAGGAAGAAAATAAAAAAAAGGATGAAAAATGATGGCTTCACTTCGACAGAGTTTCGCCTCGCCCTAAGGCAAGTAAAAACTAGGTGAAAGTAACGCGTCACATGTTTCACAATGAAAATATGGTTCACAACCCAATGCTATTTTAGAATGGTCAAAGTGGGCTCCTAGCCAAAGTATATCTTCCTAGGTGGTTCTCTTGTCCTAGGTGCTATAAAGATTATCCATGAGCAGGACGATTTACCCAAAAAGTTGCATTGACTAGTTTGGGAGTATCTCGACTTTTCCCCCTTCAAGCACAGTGGGCATTAGATGCATCCATCGTGTACTTAAAAGGGTCACATAGGGATAACTTGTAGCTCTATCTCACAAAGGATTTACTAGTTAGATAGGTAGTGCGGAGCACTTCCCATTTTGTCCACAAGGTTCCCTCTTGCATGGACTACTTTGGGGTTCATGGAACCACCCCCATTGTTGTAGCTTAAGGTGTTATGCCAAAGGGGTTATGTTCCAGTTGAGTGGAGAGGGACGTACCCTTTTCGAAACCTGCAATATAGTACTTTGAATATGTTGCTCTTTTTATCTTGTTTAATTAGGTGTGGTTTGAACACCTTTTGGTAACCTGCATAATAACCGTATTAGTAGTTTTCTGACTTTTGTTTTGATTTCTCCGTTCTTTGACAAGCGATGGCATTTTGGTCCTGTATGATGATTTTTAGTAGTTTTCCATCAAAAGAGAAGGCATCATTTCTGATTCTCCAGATCATCCAAGGACGCAAGAGAAGAGCATACGTGATTGTCTTCAAAAATCCAAAAAGATATCAAATAGAAAAACACTTTAATTCAACTATGCCAAATTAACCAATTCCAACTCAAATACTCCTAACAACCTCAAAGCATCAAAAGGACTTAAGAATCGTTTCTGATTCCCAAGATCGTCCCAAGGGTCGTGCGGGAAGAGTATACACGATCCTTATTCCTATAAGTAAACAATGCAAAATATTACCTAATCAGATACAAACATGTAAAAATAGCCTACAAAGACAAATATATGATTAGATAAACCTGTAAGAATGTTAGTGCATCAACACCTTAATTTCAAAAAAAACACAAAAGGACACCTGCGCCCCTTTTTTAGCGCTTGTGCACGGGTTAGGGCGTATGCGCCACTTGACGTTGTTTCGGTTCATAGTGCACCTGCGCCACCGGAGAGGTGTGTGCGCCACGAAAACAACATATGCACCACTAAAATAACATATGCGCTACTTTACAGATTTGTTGATTTATCATGTGCCAACGCCACCAAAGAGTCGTGTGCGCCACAAAAACAATGTATGCGCCACTCCCGAGAAAAATAGACTAAATAATTGCGTTACCGAAAAAATGTGTCTGCGCCACTAAAAAAGCATGTGCGCTCTGGTTAGGGTGTGTGCGCCAATCTAACAGGTTTGAGAATGTAGTGAAGGTACAATACGAAATGATGTCTGCGCCTAGGTTAGTGCACCTGCGCACTGGTTAAGGTGTGTGCGCCGGGGTTAGCGCACATGTGCCGGGGGTCGGTAAATAGAGTAACAGGTTTTACCAGTGCACCTGTGCCACTAGAGAGATGTGTGTGCCACGAAAATCATGCCTTCGCCATGAAAACTGCACTTGCGCCCCTAAAAATGTACCTACGCCAGACCTGCAACTAAAATACGGCAACAAACACAAGAAAACTCACAATATCTCAAATTTTGACAAGTTAGCTTAAGAATGGCAATAACCCATTAAAATTATGGCTATGAACATGAGGTTACACATATCAAATGAGCAAAAATTCTAAGAAAATGGACATTAACTACTACATGTGTATATCAAAAGTTAGCCAAAACAATGAAACTTAAACTAAAATGCCATGGGACTAAGTGTCCCACTAGGCGTGCCAAATGTGTACAATTATTCTTTTTCCTAAGTTAGACTGAAAGCAAGAAACTACCACCTAAAATAGTTCCCTAACCTAGCTATAAACATGAAAGGAGTACCATCAAGATGAAGAAATGAACAAGGCCTACATTAGCATCATAACTTTGAAATAATTAAATCAAGCATAATGCAAATCAAGAACTCTATTCTTCTAATTGCCTAATTAAATCAAGTGGACCTATGCAATCCAATGGAAATCAACAATATTGCTTGCTTTGATCCTTCAAGGATGCTTAGGTGTGAGGCCTAGCTCTTCAAGATGGATCATGGAGGGGCTTGAGAATGGAAAAAGGCTTTTAGTGCAAGACCATGTGCTTTCCTTTGCTTTCTCAAGGGAATTAGGTGTAGGTATAAAGGTAGGAGGAGGGCTCCTTATATAGCCCAATGGATAGAGGAAGCACTTCATCCCTTTGCATGTGGGATAAAGGTAAAACATAATTAGGAATGGATAAGGTTGCTTTATTAAAGGTAACCTTACTTTAGAAGGGTTTAATTTATGTTTAGCAAGTCATGGGAGTTGGGGGTGCTTTAATTAGTCAAAGGTGATTAACTAATAGGTAGGTGTAAGCTTATAGAAGCCAATTAGAGGAATATTAGTACGATCTAGGCCATTAGGAAGGGATTTAAATCAATTATATATTGATTTATTAGTTAAATGAAGTGGAAAGCTAATTAATTAATAATAATTAATTAATCTAGAGAAAAGGGGGTAAATAATTAACGGAAGGTCGTTAATTAGGTTGTTAGTTGGATAGGTGGCTTAATCAATTAGCGTATTGTAATCAATTAATAACAACAAGAGGGAATATGAGCGCTTTTGACGATATGTCGTCGATTTGCGAGAAAGGGGATAATTAGCGCAATTTAAGTATTTAAATTGCTTGGGCGTAATTATGGGTGTCTACAATTGCATATAGAGACACGACCAAAAGGCATAGGAAAAGTGACATCAGTATGATTAGGATCAAGAATGTCACCAATATAATCGAGCCAAGATTGTCCGAGTGTGAGTGGAGAGGAATGGTGTGTACGTGTAAGGAAAACCGATAAATGGAAGTCGTGGAGGCCATATGCAGTGGTGATGGTGACATATCCATGATATAGATGAGGAGAGTGGGGTGGGGGGAGGATATCAACAAGTGTGAATCCTAACTTTCCTAAGTCATCTTGTGTATAAACAATATCAAATAAATTGGGGTCACATGGGATATGAGGCTAATAAGAATCATGTATGAAAAGAGTACTTATAAAGGAATCAAGCCCTGACACAAAGTTTACTGGGGGAGATGAAGTAGGTGGTATGATATTCATTACATGGATGGTACCCTAGAAAGGTATCATAGTAGTAGTGGAAGGGGAAGATTTCTTAAATTGATATTCACCAGGGCTGATAGAAACAAAAGTTTCTTGTAAGTAGGATTCATCTATTTTCATTAGTGAGCTCTATGGCATAAACTTCATCATCAGTGCTGGCATTATCTTGTTGGATAACATTGTCAAGGATATTAAGAGGAGTGGAGGTAGATGTAAGGTTGTAATTAGTGATAGGTGGAGTAGTAGTAATGCTGTAAGGAGATGAGATGGGTAAGATAATGTCGGTGGTATGCGTAGAGATGTAAGGGAGACTGGTGGAGGTAGTGGAAGTAGTGGGAGCACTACTTCCACTACTTATCCTTGTGGATTTTCATTGATGGATAATCATTTTTCATCTTATCCTTGTGGATTTTTCTTGAGAAAGGATTGTAGATAGAAGGATAGAAACCCATAAATCTTGTATTATCTTTATACTTTCTTTTAAATTAGAAGTAGTTATGTCATGGAAATTTTGTTTGGTAAAAGGGAAATAAATTTTGAGAACTTTCTCTTCTCGGAACACCTGAGGCAAAAAATCTATGTAGGAGGATTTTTTATTGATTGTTGAATGCCATATCCATATTGCCAAAATATTCTTGGTTAGTTTTAGTAATTAAAAATTCACAACATAGGAATATCTATACCTAGTTATTCTTTATTTAAGTTTATTTCCTATTTAAAAGAAGCAATTAGTTAATCTTCCATGTTTATTTATTTATTTCTTTAAGTTATTAGCTTTCCTTTCATTCTGAATAGTTGAAAAACATGAAAAACATTAGCTATCTTTTAGTTTGCTTTCATTCTTCTTTGCAGTTTAAATATATGAAAATACCAAAAAGAAAGATTTAAAGTAGCTTGTTTATTTTATTGAATAATTAATTAGAAGCGAATTTAACAATCAAAGAAGTTGTTTTCTTCCTTTTGATTTGTTTAAATTCCCTTCTTTCAAATTATTTGTTCATTTTTTATATCTTAAAATAGTATAGGAATCAAAATAAATATAACAAACACGACTATTAGGAACTCACACTACTTGTTTTTAGCCTTTGTATTCTCCCTTAACTCCTTGGTTCTCATTATTTCTTCTGAGTTGACTTCCACACCTGACAATTCTTGATCCAACTCAACCTCGTAGAAGAATCTTTGATCACATTATCAATGCACCAAACATTGACCTTTACTAGGGAGACATAGATTTAGGACTACATGCATTAGTCTTTCGCTCTACTCCCTTACCTCCACTGATTGTCGGCTAGTTTGAAGCTCTCAATGAACATTTATCTGTAACCAAGAAATGTTGGTCTGATAAATAAAATTGCTTCTGTAATACAAATACTTAGTCGTAATTATACATCATCCACATTGTTACATGACCCTCTCTGGAGAATAATACGTAGAGATGAATGCACATTTCTTAAGGATTTGTCAACATGATTGAAGCATTTTTGGATTAACTGATATAGATCATGAATTGTGTGTAACAATCAACTTGGATCAAAACATCTCACACATATAAATAAGGAGTGTCCATTTTTTTGTCCTTAATGAAGAAGTCTCGTTCTTACAAGTCCAACAATCAAGATTTTCTCGCCCACCACACATCGATCCCTAGCTATTCTTACCTTCATCATATTTCCATCTCTTATTATATCAATTTTCATAATCTATTTCCCATCCTTGTATCATCTTCCACATTTCGAATGTCTTGTCCCGACCCCAAGAATTCAAGTACATGGGTTCTAGTGTACAAACACTAATGTGGTTGATGGAATGTTTGTGTTTCATTGGGAATCATCACCATTGTCAATATGTGGTCGATTATACACGTACTACAGATTAGGAATTTCCCTGAGTAGTTTCAAGTAGTGAGGGGAATGTAGATACTAGGGGAAATGATGCGAGGCTTACCAACTATCTTGTGAGATGACATCTCCACTTTATGTTGTTCCCTTCATAACAATTTTACTCAACGCTACACTCTATTTTTCATTTGTTTTGTGATAGGGAAGAATATATATTTCTTTAATGCTTATGGGGCGATGAATATGTGTACACATGTTTTTCCTTTTAAACCTTTGAGTAATGCTGAAATTACGATTTTGTAAATATTGCTCTAGAATTTTCGCTTATGCAACCAAAACACTTTTTTATTTTTTATCGTGTTAACATTTTTAATTTTTGTTTAACACTTATATTATTAAAACACATAATAATGTAACTGCAATAATCCCAAAAAGTTACAAAACCACTAAAAAATAAGGTTTTTTAGGTTGGCATCTATTAAGACGGATTTAATATTCAACAAATATTGCATTCATAATCATATATATTAATTATTGATATGTAAGTTTGCAACGATGGAATTACGAATTAATTTCAATCTAAATATTAGTCTACACATGAGGCTAAGAATAGTGAACTAGAATGGAAATCAATTGGAATAGAAAATCTAAAGGGGAAATAAAGAGATGATGTTTTTCCCAATACAGATGTGTCTTTTATTTATTTTTTCTTTTTAAAATTATTAGGTTGTAGTTGATTTTTATGTTGCTTGTTTATATAATTTTCCAAAAATATTGGATTCTTTCAATTGTTAACGCTCATGCAAATAGTTGTGTGGCTATTAAATTAAAATTTATATGCAAGTGTATTATAAGATGACTAAAATGATATAATGATGGTAATGATTAAGACATTTTTGGTCCATTTTACGATTTAAGGTTTGTTGACAAATACATTAATTTATTATCCATATACTTCTTTTGATTTGATGTGTTTCTGTCTTCATTGTTTGTGTTTTAAAAGTTTGTATTTTTTCCGTAAAGTGAAAGAATTTAAAATAAATAAGATTACAATCATATTTTTCGTATGGAATTTGAAGATTTTTTTCCATTGTTGAGAGTACATATGTCTAAAAAGACTCACAACTCCTACATATATGTTTACACATTATTGTATTCTCTTAAGTATCATGTGTTTACTTGGTCTTCGAGAGATGGTCGCGAAGGGATTTGTTCTGCTAGGGATTTCAATTATGTTGACATCTCCCCTTGGATTTCCTATTGGTTCCCATTTGAATCCATTTGTGTTGTGCATGCTTCGTGCCACTTGTGAGGCTTCATTAGAAAGATAATCCAAGACACACATTTTCAAGGCTTTCGTTGACGAATTTGTTTCCACCAAATGACGAATACCTTGATAAGTTTCCTCTTCTTTCTTCATTGGGTTCAAAGAAATTATGTGTGGCCAAAGATGAGTCCTAAAGCTTATTATGTTCTCGCATAGCCAAAGAAGCTGATAAAACATTTCTCTTATTGAAATTGTTTGCAATTGGTATTAGTGTGAAAAAATTATGTCATACAAGTTAAGGTCCCACATTGGAGTGCTAACTCTATACAATTTCAATTCCTATATCAAAAACAACTCCATACTAGTACAAATATGTGTGTGTGGGGATCTTTGTCAATATATATCAATCTTAAAGCTCAGATCTTAGATTTTATGCATATGCCATTGATAAAAGTTTCATTACATTTTCTTAATATCTTTTACTGTTTAGTAACAAAATAAACTTTCTAGAAAAAGTGGCCCCAAGCTTTACCGCAAGATAAAGATATTATTATATTTTGATTGTCTTCTTAAAATTATTAAAAAAAACTGAAGTGATACTCAAATAGATGTTAAATTTAATGTATAAAAAACTATATATGGTACACAATTAAATCTATAAACATAAACATACATAAATATATTGAGTTAATCACACAAAATATAAATAATGTATATACAATATATTTTCTATAAAAATTAAAAGAATAATGTATGCATATATCACATTAAGTAATAATTTTATTACATTATCTTCATATTTTTTATTAGTGGGTGGCAAACAAATATTTCATGAATAAGTGACCCTTAAACTCTACCATACGGTCAAGATATTATTATTTTTTTTGGCTTGATTTACCAATGTTTAAAGCACAAAAATGATGGTCAAATGAATGTCAAATTTAATGTCTTTAAAATAAAACTTTCATGTCACACCATTAGATCCTACTCCTTGCTACCATTGTAGAATGTCTATCAACATAACAATTTTAGGCCTCATAATTGACTGATTATTGTTAACATGAATAACCATAATAATAATGAATCCATTATTGTCATTTATTGTTGGAAGGAAGAATAATGATCAACAATTTTTGCCATGTGTCCTTCATTGTAGATGTAATTTGTGCCATCTTTGCCATTTTATAGTGTATGTAATCCCTTGTTAAAACTGTACCGCGAGTATCTCATATGGTTGTCTAGTGAACAACCTGGCCTAATGTAAAGAATGAAGAATGGAGAATGCATATCCGCGCCCATATCTATAGAGCTAGTCTCTAGTAGTTTGGTGTAGTTTCTGTTGGTCGAGCCCTATCCCCATCCATATATTCTATGTAGTAGGCCGTTGCCTAGCTATTATCTATTACGTACCACATAAATGTGAGAAAGACAAGTAATGTGAAATTGAAGAATCATTTAAATCTTTCTTCTAAATCCTCTTATTCTTCCTTTTCACACAACAAACCATCTATCGGTGGTGGTTAAAGCACCTAGGGAAAGTACTCGATCGAGAGAAAGGTAAACAAATTTGTTTCACTAAGCATCGAGAAAATAATAAGAACAATGTCTGGTTGTATGTTCAAACCTTGGGCATAATAGCACTACCAGAAAAAAAAGTTGGCTTAAGTATTGGGAGTACTAAATGAGAAGGGCTTACTTTCGAAGTTATCTCTAGCGTACGTTACCTCAAAAATTTGTACGTTACCACAATTTCTTGCTATGTTGTTAATCCTTAACCCATCACTATCAACATATCTATTACACCACTCGTGTATGTAGTCATATTCATTACCAAACTTTAAAATTATAGTGTAAAAAAAAAAAAAACACTCCATGACACACAATTGTGACTAAGAGCCGTCTTGTGGGCTTCATGTGCCCAAGCTATGAGCGTAAAACCATGGGGAGTTATATAATTCCACTAAACACCCCACCGGTGCCGCCCTTCCACGTATTGTTTTCTTATTTTCTTCTCTTTTGTTGGGGACCTCTCATTGACGGCGGAACACGTGGCAATCCCACTCTAAATAGAAGGATTTCGTACCTACTTTGTTTTCATCCTATAAAGTCCAAAATCATCCACTTGGCTTAACTTAATTTAAGTTGCTAAGTCAGTAAATATTATATATTAAATATTAAACACGTCAGAACAGAATGGATTTGTACAGGCCAAATTTAATGGAACACAGACATAATTTATATACATTCATTCGTCTGAAAGAGCAAGCTTTTCCCGTCAGACGCGAATGAAAATCTAAGTAATCAGGGAGGCATGGTTATTATGAACCCAATTCTGTATCTTCAAGTGGCGGCGGAAGATTGAGATCCAGAAGCCGCAAAATCCTGGTCGAAGGAGCCTCTGTTTCCGTTTTTTTTTCGTCCACAACAGCCGACGAGGAATCGCAATCAATCTCCTCTTCTTCCGGATTTTTCTTACAGGAAGGAAAAATAAGATCCCCCTTGCCGCCGCCAAACCCTAAAAACTGCATCTTTGCGGAAGGATCTTGGCAGGAAAAGACGGCGCGAGGAATCAGTGCAGGGGAAGCGTTTAACTCGCCGGCGCTCTGTTTGGGCGAGGGAGAGGAATAATTGGCGAAATTAGTTTTAGCCGTGTGACCTCTGAAGGAAATAGCAGCGGCGTCGTAAGCCATGGCGGCATCCTCCGCGGTGTCGAATGTGCCGAGCCAAACCCTAAGTTTTTTGACAGGGTCTCTGATCTCTGCTGCGAATCGACCCCACGGCCTCTTCCTCACTCCCGTGTAATGAGCTTCCACCCCGTCCTTCCTCGGAGCCATTAACAGTGGAAAACAACGCGCTTTTAAAAAAACTGAATCGCATCAATGGAAAAAAAAAAGGGTCATGGAGGTTGGCGATATGTGCGGTTTTTATTTATACAGTGGGAAGAGATTCTTCCTGGCGCAAAGTCGCCGAAGTGTCGCGTTCGAGTTCGCGTTGCGTCGACACCCATTTATCTTAACGAAAGAAGCGGCTCATATGTAGGGAAATGGAGTTTGACTTCACTTTCCGTTGCCGTCATATTACTCCGGCAATTTCTTCCCATGATAGGATCATATGGAGAACAATTGAAAGAGAAGAATGAAACATGAGTTTAAAGCCTAAAAAAGCGTAAGGTTGGATACAAGCATAAAGTCTACATATTTTGGAAACGTGGAGGAAGACATTTCGAACACACTCTCATCTCTTTCTCCTTTCTTGTAGATGCATGTATAACGATTTTGAACATGTGGGTGTAATGTTCGAATGTAAATGTGAGTGAAATGTGCAAGTCTACCAATGAGCGCACTATTAAATTGTTGATAATATCTATTGTTTCCTTATCTAGTGTCATACCCTATGATTTATATATTGAAATTATTTGTGCCATTTTGGGTGTAATTTGTTGAGGATTTGTGCATGTAACTAGAGCTAGTGGTAAACATGTGTAGTTGTTGGGGTCCCATGCCGCCCCAATTTTTTTTCAAGGCAACTACAAAAATCGACAAGTCTAGGGTTTTGATTCTGGGTGGCAAATGATGTGAAAGCACTAGTTAAGGGTGTCATTAACCAACCCTTCGTACACCCATAGATTGGATCTCACCATAATTTCTTGTTCTTTGCACGAAAGTCCAATTGTCTCTAGGTTAGTGTCATTCCTATTTAGTGAGACTTCATTTGAGATTTATTCTACTTTGTTTATTGTAATAGGAACATGTGTTGATTTTAGCATGTTTATATTATGTAATGTTGCATAATTATTTGTTGCACATAGATGTTTGAATCCTTTAAAGCTTTCCTAATCTTCTGCTAACAGGTTTGACTCTATTATTTGACATGAGAAGATTACGATCCTTTATTATTAGTTATGCATTTCAAAGGTTAAAATGGAAAAGGGAAAGAGGTTAAAACTTCTCTTCGATTGGAAAGTTAATGCATTCATTATAGATGATGTGATAGCCAAAATACATGCCAAGCCGAAATGCCTTGATTGTTTATATATATATATATATATATATATATATATAGTATATATATATATATATATATATATATATATATATATATATATATATATATATATATATATATATATAACTATTCAACTTGTTTGTCTCATATAATGCTTTATTTAACCCAGAGTTGTTTTTGAATGTTGCATTCTCCTTTGCCTTTGGCAGGGCATTGTTAAAAAATGTATATAGGTAATTTAGTGCCCACCCATGTGGGACCCAAACACAAGACCAAATAAACCCGAATAATTTTTTTGACTTTCATTTATCGATACAACTATGTGACACCACATAGGCTCACAAGAAATTGCTCTATGTCACATAAGACGACTGCACCAACATGAAGAACATGGAAGCAATAGGACGACACCGTATGCACATCACAAACACACTATTATAACAAACAAGTACAAAACCACTACCCAACCATAACATGAACATCACTAGTATGTACCTTCCACATTACCACATTTTCATAGTTACAACTTTATTATATTCATATTTCATTATTTAGCCTTTGTGATTTGAAGAACACTTATCATGAAAACATACATTTTCCTATTTCTCTAGGCTACATTTCTTTTACTTCATTTAACACTTAAACTTGTATTGGTTCCATACAATTTAGTTTTTTATCTTATTGCAAAAAGATTAAATAATGGAATGGTTAATTTGAAGTAACTTAACATTTACACAACATAAGCTTTGATTCCCAACATGGAAACTATGTTTTCTTGATTACCTGCTTTCTCGTAGATAAATTCACATCCACTTTCACATCGTAAGAAGATCATTAAGATACAAGAGATATCCATGGCACTTAATTTATTGGATTGACATTACAAGGGTAAATTCTCCATAATTAATGATAAGTTACACATTTTCTTTACAATTAGAATTTTAATTGTGCATGAAAGCATATCCTAATTGTCTCAGTGATCCTAAGCACTATATATTATTTTCCCTTCTAATGGTGTGTAATTTCTAGGACAACCTCTTAAATGCATTATTACGACATTGCGTTATTCAAAACGTAGGGTGAAACAATACCTTGTAACCATTGGAATTAATACACCTCCACACAGCTGAACAACCTCCACTTGGTTTATGGGGAAGAATCATGATTACATTAACAATGTACCATTAAAATATTACGGACTACAAGAGAATGCTAGCTCGATCATCTTTTAATGTTGCAAACTTATATTCCCCAATTTCCCTAAGAATCAAGTAATTTCATTGCTTAGCCCTCTATGCTTAACCTCAAGACAACTATACGATTACATTTCTTAGACCTTACATCACATGTGTCACAAAAGTGACTCTAAGCCTTAAACTAAAACATCCCACACAACGTCAACACATGCATAAATATAATTCCTTGTGGGGACCCCTCATACTCTAAACAATGTTTAACCATTACCATTCCTAAAGGGTTGTTTTATGGCAATGTCGAAAAGCAGACAAGATTATACAAAATCCTAAAATTTGTGCTCTTATTTCCTCTAAGCTAGGAGGTGCTAAAGAAAGATAATAGAACTAGGTTCATCCTTTAATTTTCAGTTTTATAAACTAATGTGTCCACTCAAAACACTGTGTTAAACAAGAAGCTTACTCTAAGGTTGTCCTTTTTGCTTTGGTTCTTCTACGAATTCCCAAGTAATTAGTAAACACAAAGGAGTTCATTCATTTATAACACACAAAATCACACTATGAAAGATCATTTCATTTCCAGTTAAAATGTACATCTACACCATTAGTAAGATATATGTACCTACAATCAAAATCACTCCTAGAATAGAATGTTGATTTTCCCCAAGATACTAATATGCTACAATTTCTTACTCATCACAAAATAATCAATAAATAACATTCATGTTCATAACAAGAGTGACAATTTACCCATTTCATATTACATGTATTTCAAATATAATGTCGTTATTACAAAAGAATTTATAAGGCTACAATTTTCTTCATGTCTCGCGTACCTGCAACCACCACATGATCAACACAACTGCTGACATGACATCTACTACAATCTAGCACAATTTATGATTTCACAGTTTTCCAATATTGATGAAATAATACTTAACATACTTTTAGGGAGAGTAAGAAATATAAATGACATTTCATTTCATTTTTTTCATGCTACAGATAGAGCTACATAGAGGAAAGAGAAAAACATCATTTATTTTCACATTCAATGTCTTTTCAAACAAGCCTCATGATGGTTTCCTACAGTCATGTTTTTTGTTTGCAAGGTTTCTCGATCACTATTCTACTTGGATAAGGTCATATGCCAGATTTCTCCAGTTAGTTACAAGTTTCCATAAATATCAAAATTTAGGCAAGTTACTCAAAAATCAGCATTCAAAAAAAATCTTTGAGACTCAAAAACACACAGAAACCAATTCCTACCTACTCCCTTATATGTAGGTAAACATTCAGAGTTGACAGAACCCAAAGTTGGTGAACTGCGTTTAGATGGTACCCATCTTGTCGGAGCTACCGATCCTAAATGCACCCGAACAACCTCGTCGCCCAACGATCAGAGACCTATAGAACCCTCCAGGAAAACTAACTTGCAAGATAATTTTATTGGAACCGAGAATTTGTAGTGATTGACATAGAGAAATATTAGAGGTATGTTGAAGCCAAAAACCATTTCTACACCCAGGGCCAAAACTATGGGTCAAAACCAAACTGCCTCGAGAATGGTTAGCTTCCCTGAGAATCCAACCCTTAACTTGGTCACATTCTCTCCACTTGGTCATTTTCTTTGTTTTGGTTTGATATGTTCTTTGGGGGTTTCGAAGGAAGTGGAGCTTTTCTCCTCTATGGATGTTTTTTGGTCATAAATGCTAATATGGAAAAGGATATGGAGGAAATTTGCTTCAAAAAGGAATGTTTTGATGAATGCATTGTTGTTTTCAATTTCTGGAGAGGATTACAGGAGAAAGAAATCTTCAAGTTGAGAAAAAACTTGGAAGTTGCAGGCATGAACTTCTCCCTAATACTCTAAATCATAATTTTTATATTATGATAATAGCGATTTGGGGTGTTTTGTGTGTTTTATTTTTATGGAAGAATGCTTGTATTTGATTTTTACCCATTTAGTGGGTTGCATCTTGAACTTGTGAATAGATTTATGAGTTTTAAGAGTTTAAGTGTTTATGATAATTGGGTTCACGTATTCTTATGAATACATGGAACGAGTTTTGAGTTCCCATGTTGAGACTGCATTTTTAATAACTGAAACCATGCATTTTCTAGAAGTAGTTTTGAAATACCGATAATGGGTCTACATACCGTAGTTTTATTATGGCAGTGTGTGCGCATTTTCTCTCACTAGAGAAAAATGAATGTGTTGAGCATTGTAGATTGTGTAACATTCATATAAGTTCCTACAAATGCAGTAGCACATTCATTTCCTTCTTTACTCATTCCCTCAGGGATGAAGTCATATTAAGTCACTTCACTTGGATCCTTTCTGGTTAACTTGTTGCTTTTGGTGATTGAGTTGAGCAATTATCAATGCCTTCAGTTGACATAATATTGCAATTAACGTCCATTGATTTAAGGTAGGGAACATGAAGTTGTTGTTTTTGAATGCCTTATTATGAGCATTTGTCTTCCAATATTTGCGTATGCATAAATGATAATGTACATAGGTGTTGTGTTATATTTCCTCTTTTTGTACCTGAACATTTTGTAGGACAATATGAAGGTTTCAATCATACGCTCTTATAGTTAGATAAGTGTTGTATCTGTTATTGTGCTTGAATATAACATTTGAACTTTGTTAAATATTGAAGTTTTCAATAATTGTTGGAATATTTTCGTAATAAAAAAAAGTCATTGGTTTGTTAAAAATTGATGTTTTTATGAAATGAACTCTTAAGTGATGGAATTGTAGAACAAGTATTATTAGTCTTCATAAGTTTATTACTTGATGAATTTTTATGGGTTGTTGTGAATTACAAACCGAAGTTAATTATTTGTTGATTTATTACGATCTGATGCAAGTTGATGATGTTATACTTGCATATTTGATTTATTTATTTTAGTTTGAATTAACAAGTTAACTTGATCTAGTATGGGGTAAAACCTTGATTGTTATTCTCATTATATAATGATTATGATATAGAATATGAACGATTTGAATCATGTCAGTTCTCTCAAACTGACCCATGTATATTTCCTTCTCTCCTAGGAGATGTGTAGGTAAATAGGACAAACAATGAAGTGAATTGTTTGGACTAATTTAATAATGTTTTATTTGATTACAACCTCGCAGTCATATGTAAAAAGGAAAACTACAAGAGGTTCCTTATTCTTGTATTAAATAATTTCTTGAAGTAAAATTAGTTGTTTAAGATGGGCATATGACCCTAATGTATAATCCTAATATGGATTTTGTTTCTTGTATAATGAAGTAAGTTGGTTTCACAACCTTGAGTGATTCCATGTTGATTAAAAACCTCTTTGTTTTGATTAAATATAATTGGTTTATTTAATCAGGCATGGTATATAAGGGTAGATATTATTTATGTCCCTATTTTTTTATGGATGTATCTTTGTATAATCTGTTGTTGATCTAATTAATTAAGTACATTGAAAGTATTTAGATGTGTTATTATACTGTTACTTAATTTATTCCTTCACTTAAACTAGTCTTATGATTAATTAAGTAATAACATCGGAAAGTATGTTGTTGGATATGATGTTTATCATGGGAATAATGGTATTGATCATTAATTAAATATTGAGCAAAATGTATGTGGCTATGAATGATAATATAATCTATACTTCAAAATATGAAGGTATGATGATAATAAACGTGATTAATGAAAATCTATCTGAAAATAAAAAGGGGCATGAGTAACTTAAATTGATTATTCTTCATGAGATAATAAGTCAACCATCAAAAGCAAATGTTATTATCTCCTTTATTAAATATACTAGTGGATAATGAACAAAACCAACCTTTGACAAGGGAAACCTATAAAAAAACAAGATGATTTCACTAAAGGGAAACTAATAGTTAATCCATAACTCGAATAAGTTATTAAGGCCCACTTGGAACATAACGAATGACTTAGAGGAGTCTTACAAAAAAATATAACTTAGATAAATCATGAAATAAATTAAGTTTCGTAGGAATTTCTACACAAAGAAATTTGATTGCGGGTAGAAAAATTTGGTTATGATGTAGATTGGATATAATCTCATGTCATCATGCAAAACATCTAGGCATAGTGCTAACTAGGGGTAGTTAGGGAAAAGGGAAAGAGACATAATGGTGGTAACCCATTATGTGGTCTCTCCTCATTCCATAAAGACCTTGAGTGGGTTATGGTTATTTTCATTTATGGAGATGGTCCTGTAAATAACACACCTCCTCTTTCTTAACATGTTCACCTTCTTAAACAAAAAGATCTAAATAACTATGTCAAGATATTTGTTTGGTGGCAGAAGACTATGTCCCTAAGGATTATGTGCAGTCTCGGGATAAGTTTTTATGCACAGTTGGAAACTTTGGCAAAATTAATGCAAGTAGTTGATTGCATTATCTTTTTCACCATATCCTTACTTTATGTATGTCAGATATCAGAGTATGAAGTTAAGTAATTCAACTTTTGTGGTAGACATTTAAGGATGGAAACATAGTTATCTCAACCTAGAAAAAGGTAAACCAAAACATACTAAATATTGTATGATTGCTCACATAGAGTGGATTGAAGGGAGATATAGATGCACCCTTCTCAGCTGCACAAGTTTTATGCACGGAAGAGTTATCCTATGGATCAAACTTAACTTAATAAATATCTGTTTAAAATTGTTAATTGGTTTGTACTGGGTTAACTCTATTGTGTACTCTATTGTGTGGTTTTAGAAATCAAATAAAAAATTACTTTAGTTTTGGAAAATAAAATGAGGTGTTACATTTTGGTATTAGAGTGGAAATGTTCCATCTATTAGACTTAATGGGTTCATTAATAATAATACTAAGTTTATTCATATTTCAACATGATATAATGGTTAGAAGAAGAGTGAGAAATGATGCTGAAACCAGCTGAACAAATCATGATGGTTTAGCTAATGATTAAATTGGATGAGATCCTCTTGGTTCTCCAAGACAACCATAAGTAGATTGTTGCCTTGGAGTAGTAGGTTGGGGGTGAAAACGAAGAACATGAGGAAGAACATTCTGAGTAACATGACAATAAGAATGAGAGAGAAAATAAGAGAGCTTGCATGGCTATTGAACTAGCTAGGGATATAAAAAGAATCAACCCACCAAAATTTGATGGAACATCTTTAGGGGATGGTGCTGAAAAATTGGTTGAGTGAAATGGGAAAATATTTTCAAATTAGATATTTCTATAAAGGAAACTAAGGCTGCTTGGGGTTCTTTCCAACTCTCTCATGAAGCTTCCCCTTGGTGGGAAAACCATAAGATGGAACTAGGTATTGAGACATCAACTATAAATTGGGAACATTTTAAAGGGTACTTTTATCAATGTTGACTGACCCAAATGTATTTTGACCAAAGAATGACTAAATTTCAGAGTTTAGTTCAGGGGAAACTGTTAGTAACTGAGTTTCGGGAAAGTTTAACTAGACTTCTTAAATTATGTTCCCCAATAACAAAAATATAATAAGTTCCATATTTGTAAGTTCATTTTGGGTTTGAATCCTAGCACAGGGGGTGAGGTGGATGTTCATGGACCATCCACTATGGAGGCAGTTTTTGAAAAACCCATAAAGTAGGAACAAAAAATGCATGGGATCCTCACTCCGAGAGAGGAAAAACAACAAAGTAATATCTCCTCACCTCCCTTTTCTAAAAAGACATGGCGGAAGATATTTGGTCAAAAGGGAAGGCCTGAAAAGAAAAATAATGTAGATAAGCCTATTGCAAACAACAAAAAAGAGGGGTAAAATTTTGGCTTTTCATAACATATTTGAATGGAAAGGGCCTATTGGGGGCTATTTCAAATGTCAAGGTGATCATTTATGCTAGCTAACTACCCCCATAATAATAAGGGGAATAATCAGCAGGGGAAAAAAATGTTGGGTCTAAAGAACCATTCTAGTAAAGGATGCATGTTGACTGTAGGAAATTACCAAGTTGAGAAATATGCCACTCGCATATAAGTGTAGGGTAAGTTGTTTGGCTTACATGTTACCATTTTATTTAATATTGGAGTAACTTAATGTTTTGTTTCTTCTAAGTTAGCTTCTAAACTATCTAGAAAGGTGTATACATGGAAAATACATGGACTATTAAATATGTGAATAATGTTTTGCATAAAGTAACCCAATGTTTTTTTGAAGCAACCTTAGAACTACCTGAGTTTACCACAAATTGAACCTTTTTGTAACTCCCTTAGGATCTTATGATGTCTTCATATGCATAAATTGGTTGTCCCAACACAAGGCATCTGTATATTTCCTAAGAAAACAAATATTATACCTTAATGATCAACAAAAAACAACAATGATCTAAGGTGTAAAAAGAGATTTTGTTGTGAGAAAAACATCTTCCATGTTTAAAAAAGGCTAAGAGTAAAGGTTGTATGTTGTATGCAGTAAAAATATCTGATTACAATGAAGAAAGTGAGCCAAAAAATAGAGTATTTTCCTCTTCTGAGTGAATTCAAAGATGTCTTTCCTGAAGAACTACCTGGTTTACCACCTAGATGTGAGTTTGAATTTGTCATAGACCTATCAAACCGGGAAATGAGCCTATGTCAAAAGCACCATATATAATGACCACAACTGAGTTGGTAGAGCTGAAAGCTCAAATTCATGAGTTTTTGTCCAAAGGACTTATCCGCCCAAGTGTATCACCTTGGGAGGCACCAATAATCTTCGTAAAGAAGAAGGATACTTCCTTAAGATTGTGCATTGACTACCACATGCTAAACAAGGAAATAATCAAAAATAGATACCCCTTTCCTAGAATTGATGATATTTTTGATAAAATGAGGGGTGTTTCAGTTTATTCAAAGATCAATCTACGATTTGGTTACCATCAAGTCAAGAATTAGGGATGAATACATCCTTAAAACAATGTTTAGAACACACTGTACGGGCATTATGAAGTTCATTATTTTTCCTTTCAGACTCACTAATGCACCTGTAAACCTTCATGAATTCGATAAACAATGTGTTTTGGGAATACTTAGATCAGTTTGTGTTAGTGTTCCTTGATGATATTCTTATATATTCTAAAGATGTAGAGGAACATGATAAATATAAATTCTATTCTAAAGATTTTTTTTGTAGATTTTAAGAAAGCATAAAATGTATGGTAAGTTGTCCAAATGTACTTTTTATAAAAAAAAAGTACAATACTTGGGTCACATAATCAATCAAGAAGGAATCTTGGTTGACCCATCTAAGATAAAGGCTATCATGGAATGGCTAGCCCCTAAGGACGTACATGAAGTCAAAAGTTTCATGGGACTAGATGGTTATTATAGGAAGTTTGTTAAGGACTTCTCTAGAGTGGCAGGTCCAATCACTGCCTTACAAAGGAAAAATAATAAATTTTCTTGGAATGATAAGTGTGAAGAAGCCTTCAACTTATTAAAGGAGGAGATAACTTCAACTCCAATTTTAAAGGTTCCAGATCCAAATGGAAATTTCACAACAGTAACTAATGCTTCTGGTGAAGGATTGGGTGAATCCTTCTTCAAAATGAACATGTAGTGGATTTTGAGAGTAGAAAACTAAAAGTGCATGAACAGAACTATGCTCCCCATGACTTAGAGCTTTCTAATATTGTGCACGCATTGCAAGTTTGGAGGCACTATCTATTGGGAAAACCTTTTGAACTGAAAACATACCACTTAAGGTTGAAATACATCTTTTCACAAATCTAAATTTGAACGCAAGACAACACAGGTGGACTGGAATTTCTATTACAATATGATTTTGATATAAATTACATTAAGGGAAAGGAAAATCATGTAGCAGATGCCTTAAACCATAGGAAGCATATTTATGCTATTGTTGTTTTAAGAACCCAGTTTAAAGATGAAGTTAGAGAATAAATTCAGTTCTGATCCTTACTATCAACAAGTTAAAACAACACTAGTAAAAAATCCTAGTGATAAGAGGTATGATGGTTTCAAACTTGAACACAATGGAATTCTGCGTTATTTTAACATAGTATATGTGCCTTTGGGAAATGAATTAAGAACTAAAGTACTTAACGAATTTCATGATGCGCCTTATTCAGGTCATATGGGGTAAAAAAACTGTTGGTTGACACAAAAAGATGATATTTCTAGAAGGGAATGAAAAAGGATGTAACAAATTATGTAGCTCATTGCTTAGAATGCCAAAGGGTTAAGGAAAAACATTTACATCCTATGGGACTAATGTACCACATAATGTACCTCAATATAAATGGACAATAATTAGCATGGATTTTTGTCCAAGGACTACCCTTGTAAAAAAATAAACATGATGTAATTTGTTGTGGTGGGTAAGCTCATGAAAGTGGCATCTTTTATACCTAGGAATCTGAAAGATGATTCACTAGTACTTGACAAAAATATTTGTTCAAGAAACATTTAGATTGTATGGAATACCAGAGCTTATCATATCAGATAGAGATCCTAAGGATGACTTCCAGATTTTGGCAGACGCTTAATGATAACCTTAGGAACAAAACTGAATTTCAGCTTCAGCTTATCACCCAAAAACTGATGGACAGACAAATTGGGTAAATAAAGTCTTGGAGGATATGCTGAGGATGTATTACATGGATCATAAAGACAAATGGGAATAATACCTTCCACTGGTTGAGTTTACATACAATAATACATATCACTCATCACTGAAAATGGCTCCTTTCGAAGCCTTATATGGCATAAGGTGCATAACACCTATCTACTGGGATAACATTGAAGATATGGAAGTTGTAGGGCCTAAAATGTTAACAAAAACGAAAGGAAAAATGAAACTCATCCGTGAGCAGTTAAAGGAAGTAGCTGAATGAAAAAAGAGTTATGTTGATTTAAAAAGAGTGGACAAGAAATTTAATGTTGGTGATAAGGTATTTTTGTGGGTAAAACCCAAAAATATTTCCATTACCTTTGGCAAGGCTGCCAAGTTTTCACCTATATTTTTTGGACCATTTGAAATCTTAGAGGTTATATGTCATATAACATATAATATGGCTTTACCTCATGCATTTTCCAAAATGCACGATGTCTTCCATGTATCCCTACTAAAAAAGTATGTTGTTGAATTAACTCATATAATAAATTGGGATTCGTTGTAGGTGCATGATCCTGAGATCATCACAGTTGAGCCCATAAGGATTTTCAAAACACACAAGTTGTAGCTTAGAAATCATGATATTTCATAACGTAAGGTCCAATGGGACCAGTATTTGGAAGAAATATCAACTTGGGAAAATACTAATGACATGTTAGCTACTTTTCCTTTTCTGTTTGATCAAGTTTAAATAGAAAATAATACTCTTTATTACTGCTACTTAATTTTGGTTGACTGTATTAATGACCATCTGAATCTTGATTACTTATTATGTTATGAAATTAGTATCTTTACCAAATATTTTACAACTTGAAGAAATTATGGAAGTAAATTTTTTATGGAAAAGTTGGGTTACAATCATGGTTTTATGAATATATTGTTTGTTGTGCCTTATCGGTTAAGTGTTTTACATTCTTGAATGAATGAAATGTGTCATCAAGACGATGAATATTTTTTAGGGGGGAGTATGTAACATCGAGAGTCTTAGTTCACAATAACATTTTCTATCCTGCCCTTTCGAGTCCTGAAATTGACAAACATATATATGGAGAATAGACCGTTAGCTGGTCAAAATGAAATGTTAAGGGATAATTCTACATTACTGAAAAATAAGTCAATCTTTGTTTAAATGAAGTTAAATGTTAAGTTAACAATCGAGAGTCTTAGTTCACAATAACATTTTCTATCACATATATGTTTTATCACGTATCGAATAATGATTTTTTGGGTTGTTGACCACTTATAAGATCACTACGTGATCACAGCCAAAAAACAGCAGCACATCAGCCCGTTACTTGAGGGCTCTGTCATTATGTTGGAGTATCAAATTTAGTAACTTTTAACCTCCGAAGTAAAAATCGATTTCAGAAAGTATATGGAAGGCAATAATTATATTGTGTGTTTATTATCTTGTGTGGACTACTCACATTGGGGCTTCTAAGGACACGATGGGAGGTAGGGATTCATTTGTTAGGCCACTCAACATTAGCTGTGGCATGTTATGAGTTTGTAATTTGTCTATACAACGTATTGATTTATTAGAATACTGGGAATATGGGAATGGGTAAATACATTAAGTTTTGCATGGAGAATTAAATGCATGGAGGTTAAATGGATTTCATTAACTTAGAATATTAATCCACTTGATGATGAGTGCATGGCATGTATTAATGCCTTGCTGGATTATGCAGCATGTTCGTTGTGTGGGATTGGTGATTTGGGTAAGTTAGCAAATGTAATTCAACATGTGGGATTGGTGATTTGGGAAAATAAGTTAGCAAATGTAATTCAAAGCATGGTTGATTAATCTAATGTGAAGTTGGCATGGTTACATGACATGAGGAAATAACATTGATGGGATTTTGGGTTTTGATCAAAATTTAATTTGTGCAACATTAATGGATGGCCGAATCCTCATGAATGGTTATCTTCCCTAAGAATCCAACCCTAAACTTAGTCGCATTCTCTCCACTTGGTCATTTTGTTTTTTTTGGTTTGAGTTGTTGGAAAAGGATATGGAGGAACTCTATTTTAAAAAAGGAATTTTTTGATGAATGTGTATGGTGGGAAAAAATGTGTCTAGACAACATGTACTCTTATCATTCATTTAAACAGGGTATCGAAGCAACAAGTAAGAGACACACCAAGACTGACACACAACAAATATAAACGGATAGACCGCTAAATCACATACTCAAAGGGAAGTAACCCTTACACTAGGACAACCTAAGGTTTCCAAGGCCCTAGGTCAAGAAAGAGGAAGGAACCCTATTAGGGTATTGACACTATGGGAGGTGATTAAAGATAAAGTAAACATGTCAAGATCTATGCTAATCCAAAGTAAAGCATGCAACATAAAATAAGTATTTGAATAAAATATGCTAACCTAGCATGTGCATAAAATACTAGCTACATATAAAGTAACATAAGAAAAGATAGGATACTACTCTATACAAAATGAAAAGTCAAGTTAGAGCACTTACATGTTAGGGGGAAGTCGCTGATGCATCTATTTCCCAAAGGACCATACACCAAGAGAGAATATATTTTTAGGTGGAGAAGGGGAAACAATCTAGTCCTAACTCACTATAGGTGACCCAATAATGCAAGAAAACCAATCCAACAAGAAGAAGATCCAATCCAAGAGTCAATATGTAAGAAATCCAAGAGATGAGTGAGAAAATGCAAGTTGATGCAAAAGAGTAGAGCTAATGGAAAGTTGTTGTATGTATTATGTGTGTGTGAAATTTATTTTTTGGTCATTTATACCGATGCCATCACCTGCTTGAGAAGACATCGGTCAGGAGTTTGAAAATGCCGACCCAATCGCCTGTGGGTGATGGCATCAACTAGGGAGGGAAAATGATAAGTGGTGTGTGTAATGTGTCATGAAGAATGAAGGAAATGCAAAAAAATTATATGGTCATGGTCATGTAAGATGTCAGAAGGGTGTGAAGAAAAGAAAGGGGAAAAAAGAAAAAGAACTGCATAGATAGGAATAAAATTATTCTCTCTCCATGTATCATCCTTAACCCAATGGTTACATGAATAACCATACCCCTATCCCAAAATGAGCCCCTTAAGAAACCCGTTCCCTAGAAATAGATGCATTAGAGACCATAACCTTGGAAGATAAATTGTTAGTAACAAGTATGAAAATAGAAAGCATGAAAAATTAGGTGTATACATATGCCCCAGTTGTTGATTACCACATGTTGCAATATTGAAACATGGGGTAGTCAATGTAAAGAATGATACATAACATTGAAATCGAAATGTAGATGCTGAAATTAAATAAAGGACTAGCTAAAATGAAATATGTCCACCAATACGTACCTGATAGTGTCGGTCATCCTGTCATGTATGGGCACAATCCATGTTGCTAGAACTCTGGAGAAGAAAAAATGAAAGGAAACACTAGAGGATCATTAGTACAATAAGACATGAATCACCTAGCTAGGGGCCCATGGGATGGATATCGTGTCATAGGATCATAGAGATAAGGTGTCATAGTGTTAAAGCCAATGGTGGAAAAGGCCAAAACAAAAACCATAGGGTGTTAGAAGCTAATAAAGAGGTAAATAGATCCAAGAAACTGTCAAGAGCCTAAGTGAGGATGCACAAGACTATGGGATCCACTAGGAAAGGCCAGGGTGAATCAAATCCAAAATAGGAAGAATCAAGACTGCAAGACATTCCAATGGTAGGAAATGTCAGGGAAAAAGAGAGGTAATGATAAACCCAAGCAGGGCAGAGAGCCCAAGAAAGGATAAGATATTTGGAGATGTGAAAACCCAAGGAGAAATGAGATCCAAATAGAGGTGAGAGCCAAGCCAAAGAAAAAATATGTCAAGGTATTTATAAAGGATATATCTAGCCATAAGGGGTGAATGATTGTAGAGGATCCATAATAATATTGTCAACTTGATTCAGGATATGGCTTCAGACATGAGTCATGAGGTCATGTATGGTGTGTTGTGTAATAGTAACATGTCAATGAACCTCTGACCATGTGGAAAAAGTGTATTATCAATACAAATCTCTAGCTAGAGAAAGAGATGTCATTACATATGTCCTCTATAGTGTGATGAGATTCAAAATGGGGTGGTGGTTCATATGTAGGTTAAGGTCAAGGAGGTCAAGGGGAAGGTGGGTCCAAGAGGATCAGCCCTATACTTCTGAGTGTGTGAAAGGGTTTTGGGGATGAAATGCTTGTCTACGTAAAACTCAACAATCGACATTAGTATGCACATAATACCCATGATGAGAGTAGAAGAAAGAAGCTGAAGAAGAAGGTTGTGTAGCCTTTTATTTTGGTCACGTTTGACCTCAACTTCAAGATCTTCATATGACATCTGATAGGATCTAAAATCAGAAACATCATGCTCAGAGCCTCATGCCATGTGGAGTATGGCTTGGTCATAGAAGACTGAGGAGCCATAAGGGTAAGAGGTAAGGAATAGGTCTCATAGGTTGTAAAGGGATAGTGGGAGTGTGATTGTAGAGGTAGATGCAATGGGTGAGGATGATGTGCATTGGAGCATTTGTGTGTCACTTAGTCATCATGAGGTAAGATAAATATGATCATCACCCATGAGGTCATCGGTATTGTAGTCAAATTTGACAACTTGATCTTCTGTCAAGGAGAAGGGGTCGACTAAGTTGATGTTAGTATGTGAGAGTGTGACCAGTGGAGCAATTTGAGGCTCAGGCACTAGTGGGCATAAGTGCTAATAACATTCGAGGATTTGTTACTCTATTGACTATTCAAGGATTTATCTACCTATTGACTATGTTTGTGTTTTGACAGGGGCTGATATAGTATGTAGAGGCATTTCAGCTCTAGATGCCATCGGCCCTACAAAAGATATTCCACAGGGGCCAATGGTGTCTGGAAAAGGAGGATTTTTAGATCTTGGGAAGCATGTTCTTGAGGTACATAAGGGTACTAAGGTGTTCTTAGGACTACTATTGTAAGATATGTTCAATGGTATTGGTTTTGAGTCTAGAAGACCTCATTTGAGCCAAGGCATGTTGATAGTGTGAAGGTTCTACAATGCCCATGATATTTTTCATGGGGCTTGTATGACGTTTAACTTTGACAGTTGGAATGAGATATTTCTAAGGAATGATAACATTCATTTTGGACCTTTTGTGATATCTCACTTTAGATTGGTGGAGAAGGAATATGATTCCCATGCACACCTACCAGTGGGGGAGGTGTATGAGAAGGCATGCTAGGCACCACATTTCAAGATATTAATTGTAACATCTGATTATGTATCTGAATCATGCTAGTTGTGGTGGTAGCTTGGGATAAGGCCATTTGTTCTAGGAGTTTGATTATCACTACATTAAGGTCCATAGAAGAGGAGTGACCTTTAGAGGTGGGTGCTTGTTTGTGACTATTATGCTCATTAGTGGGAGTTTTAGTGGACTCACTCTGATTAGTTTCTACAGGGAGAAGCCTGATCATGAATGAGTGTTTCTTGATTAGAATGAGGCCTAGTTATTTCCATGGTGTTGACATGTATCCTTCGGAAACCTCCATCTTTGTTAGGAGTAAAACATTCATTGATTTTAAGGTTCTTAATGATGGATCTAGAGATCTATCTACCCAACCTCAACCATGTTACATTCTACTGAGTGACCCTATCTGACTGATCAGAGGGACATGGTTGGGACAAAAAAGTTTCATAAGGATAGGGCACGTGGGAATATTGGTGCTTGTAGGATGGGAATTATAGTATTTGGGAGCATGAAGAGGAGATGTAGGCACAAAGGAATATCCCCTAGAGAATTTCAGGTGATTCAACTATGCCTAGAAAATATCCTCAGAGATGACATTTTTGTTGTTTGGAAGCTGAAAATAGGATTATGGAAAAACTATAATTTAGATGCAATCAACCCTGTAGAGAATTTACAAAAGGGTCGATAGCATCAGGAAGGAAAATGAACTAAGACAAACACAATCAGCCTTGCACAAATTTTACACATGGGACCAATAGTGTCAGGAAGGAAAATGAATTAAGACAGACAGAGGTAATCAGACATAATAGACTACATGCAAAACTTTCACAAGGGCAATAATGTTAGGAAAAATTGTTTTTTTAGGGTTTTTTCTAAATTTTTAAGGGCTGAAATGAGATAAAACTGAAAATGGATGCTTTTAATGAGTTGTGCTTGATCAGAAGGTGCAAAAGGGAGGATTCACGTTGGGTTCACCAAGGATGTATGGTGGGAAAAATGTGTCTAAACAACATGCACTCCTATCATCCATTCAACTAGGGTATTGAGGCAATGAGTAAGAGACACACCAAGATCAACACACAACAGATAGAATTCAAAGGGGGTACAAGGACTGCTAAGATCACATACCCAAAGGGAAGTAACCCTTACACTAGGACAACCTAAGGTTTCCAAGGCCCTAGGTTGAGAAAGAGGAAGGAACCCTATTGGGGTATCGACACTATGGGGTGATTAAAATAAAATGAACATATTCAAGATCTATGCTAACCGAAGTAAAGCATATAACATAAAATAAAGAGTTGAATACAATATTCTAACCTAACATGTGCATAAAATGTTAAGCTAAATAAAGTAACAAGAAAATATATAGGATACTACTCTATAAAAATGACAAGTTGAGTTAGAACACTTACCTGTTAGGGGGTGGTCACTGATGCATCTATTTCCCAAAGGACCATACACCAAGAGAGAATAGATTTTGGGTGGAGAAGGGGAAACAATCCAGTCCTAACTCACTATAGGTGACCCAAGAGTGTAAGAAAACCAATCCAATAAAGAAGAAGATCCAATCCAAGAGTCAAGGTGCAAGAAATCCAAGAGCTGAGCAAGCAGATGCAAGTTGACACAAAAGAGAAGAGCTAATGGAAAGTTATTGTATATATTTGTGATGTGTCCTTATGTGGTGAAATGCCTTTTTGGTATTTATATGATGCCATCACCCACGGGTGCAAAGGCATCGGCTAGGAATTTGAAAATGCACCGACACAATCACCCGTGGGCGATGGATGTTGAGCTAGGGAGGGAAATTGATAAGTGGTGTGTGAAATGTGTCATGAAGAAAAAAAGAATGCAAGACAAAAATAATATGGTCATGGTCAAGTAAGGTTTCAGAAGGGTGCAAAAAAAATAAGAAGATAAGAAAAAGAGGTGCATAAATAGGACCAAAATCCATTCTCTCTCCATGTATCATCCCTAACCCAATGGTTACATGAATAACCATACCCCTATCCCGGAATGATCCCCTTAAGGAACCCATTCCTAGAAATAGATGCATTAGTGACCTCTAACCTGGAAGATAAATTGTTAATAACAGGTATGAAAATAGATAGCTTGAAAAATTAGGTGTATATAAAATGCATTGTTGTTTCAATTTCTAGAGAAGATTGGAGGAGAAAGAAAGCCGAGTTGAGAAAAAACATGGAAGTTGTAGGCATGATATTATCCTTGATACTCTAAATCATAATGTTAATATTTTGATAATAGCGATTTGGGGTGTTTTGTGTGTTTGGTATTTATGACAAAATGTTTGTATTTGATTTTTACTTGTCTACTGGGTTGCATGTCAAATTTGTGAATAGATTATGCATTTTAAGCATTTAAGATTTATGGGTTTGTGTATTCTTATGAGTGGAATGAGTTCTATGAGTTTAAATGTTTATGATTTTTGGGTTTGCATATTCTTTTGAATAGAACAAGTTTTGACTTCCCATGTTGAGACTACGTTTTTAATTACATAAACCATGCATTTTCTAGTAGTAGTTTTTAAATAAACATAATGGGTATGCTACTATAGTTTTATTATGGCAATTTGTGTGCATTTTTATCTCACCGGAAACAAATCAATGTGTTAATCATTGTAGATTTTGTAACATTCATATAAGTTCTTGCAAATGCAGCAGCACATGCATTTCTTGCTTTACTCATTCCCTCGCGAATGAAGTCATGTTTAGTAACTTCATTTGGATCCTTTCTAGTTAACCTTTTTCTTTTAGTGATTGAGTTGAGAAACTATCAATGCCTTCATTTGACATAATATTTCAATTAACACCCATTGATTTAAGGTAGGGAGCATGAAGTTGTTGTTTTTGAATGCCTTCCTATGATTATTTGTCTCACACTATTTTGGTATGCATAAATGATAATATACATAGGTGTTGTGTTATCTTTCCTCTTTAGACTTGAAAATTTTGTAGGATAATATGAAGGTTTTAGTTATACACTATTATAGTTAGATAAGTGTTGTATTTGGTATTATGCTTGGATATAATATTTGAACTTTGTTAAATGTTAAAGTTTTCAAAAATTGTTGGAATATTGTCGTAACATGAAAATAATATTGTCTTATTATATATTTACGTGTTTATGAAATGAAATCTTAACTGATGGAATTGTACAACAAGTATGATTAGTCTTCATAAGTTTATTACTTAATAAAAGTTTATTGTTTTTTGTGAATTACAAACTGAAGTTAATTATCTATTGATTTAGTACAATTCAATATGAATTACAAATAAAGTTAAATATTTGTTGATTTATTACGGTTTGATGCAAGTTGATGATGTTAAACTTGTTGATTTAATTTGGTTATTTCAAATTAGCAAGTTGATTTGATCTAGTATGGGGTCAAACCTCGATTGTTATTCTCATTATATAATGGTTATGATATAGAATATGAGTGATTTGACTCATGTCATTTCTCTCAAATTGAACCATGTATATTTCTCTCTCTCCTAGTAAATGTGTAGGTAAATAATAGAAACAATGAAGTGAATACTTTGGAATGATTTAATAATATTTTATTTGATTACAACCTCACAGTCATATGTAAAAAAAGAAAACCACAATGGGTTCCTTATTTCGTGTTAAATGATTTCTTGAAGTAAACTTAGCTATTTGAGATGGGCATATGACCCTAATGTATAATCCTGATACATATTTTGTTGCTTTTATAATGAATAAAGTTGGTTTCACAACGTTGAGTGATTATGTGTTGATTAAGAACCTCTCTATTTTGATTAAACATAATTGGTTTATTTAATCAAGCATGGTATATAAGGGAACATATTATCTACATACCTATTTTTGATGGTTATATCTTTGTATAGACTACTGCTGATCTAAGTAATTAAGCACATTTAACATCCTTTTAGTTGTGTTATTATAACATTAATTAATTTAATCCTTCACTTAAACTAGTCTTATGATCAATTAAGTAAGAACATCGGAAAGTATGTTATTGGATACAATTTTTATCATGGGAATAATGATATTAATCATTAATTAAATATTGAGTAAAATGTATTAGGTTGTGAATGCCAATATAATCTATACTTCAAAATATGAAGGTAGATAATACATGTGATTAATGAACATCTACTTGAAAATAAAAAAGGGGGATGTTTAACGTAAATTGATTAATCTTAATTGTTATTCTTCATGAGATAATAAGTCAACCATTGCAAGAAAATGGTATTATATCCTTTATTAAATATACTAAAATATAATGAACAAAACCAACCTTTGACACGGGAAACCTATAAAAAAAATAAGATGACTTCACTAAAGGGAAACTAAGAGTTAGTCCATAACTCAAATAAGATATTAACACCCGCTTGGAACATAACGAATGACTTAGAGGAGTCTTATGAAAATACATCTCGACTATAATTTAGATAAATAATGGAATAACTTAAGTTTCGTATGAATTTCTGCATGATGAAATTTGATTTTGGATAGACAAATTTGATTACGACATGGATAGGATATAATCTCACGCCATCACGCAAACATCTAGGCATAGTGCTAACTAAGGGTAGTTACGGAAAAATGTAATGGAGGTAACCTATTATGTGGTATCTCCTCATTTCGTAAATACATTGAGTGGGTTGTGGTTATTTTTGTTTAGGGAGATGGTCATGTAAAAAATAAACCCCCTCCCTCTTAACATTTTCACCTTCTTAAAAAAACATGTAGATAACCGTGCAGAGATATTTGTTTGGTGGCAGTAAGAATATCGTATATCAAATGAAATAAATGCGGTCTTACAATAAAGCTGTTTTTGTAAAGAATAGAAATTATTGTCACAATGTCCATTAATTCCATGATAATTGTAAAAAGTTTGACCTTTGATTCTATTCACCATAAGCCTTAATATAGATATGTCAAATACCAGTAGCTAACAAATTTGATTAAGTTAAATTATCGAGTAGTTTAAATATTATATAACGATGGTTTAGCATTAGTCATCTGTTAGGTTGTAAAAAGCTGAATTGATTCAAACCATACAACATGTTTTACATATTACTGGTTCTGACAGTAACCAGCGTCGATTGAAGGGATATACCGGCGTTGGTCACCTTCTCAGGTCAGGACAATTTAATCCACGCTAGATCAAGGCTAACCGACATTGGTCAGTCACAGGTCAAGAAAAGTTTTAAATCCACGCTGGAGATCACAGGCTAACCAGCATCAGTTCAGGAGCTACCCGACATTGGTCACCTATGTCAGTCATCGGTCAAGAAAGGAGTAATCCGAAAGCTGGATCAGGGTTAACCGGCGTCAGTTACCTGTGCAAGAAATGTTTTAATTAACTCTCACAAATTAAATCTATTTTTAGCAGTAAAGTAGATTTATTGGATTGTAATTGCATGTCTAAGTGCTCTAAGTTTATAAATGACTATATAAGCATAAAATCTAGGGTTTAGAAAGTGAATTAAGAGAAGGATTGAATTAGATCCTTAATTCTCATAGATTGAGAGGATGAAGACAATGAAGAAGAAGAAGAGAAAGAAAGAAAAGGTTACATGAAGACAGAGTCTTCCATGGAAAGTAGCTGGACAGAAGTAAATAACAGGTACATCCGAATGGTGAGAAGAGGGTAACATCTTCTACTATATTTCCTTTGTATAGTTATTATCTCATTGTAATGACTTGCATAGTATGCAAAACACATAGAGTTTCTTCTTGTAGATCCACATGTTGGTGAGATCTTGTATTGTAGATTATAGATCTAGTCTTGTATTGGAGATCCATGAGATCATATTGAATTATAGATCCATGGAGATCTAGATATTGTAGAGGAGGTTGTCTTCATGTTTGCACAAGTTATGTAGTGATGGAGAGACAAACTTACTTCTTGGTGCATAGTCATGGTTGCACATTGGAAGACCCATGCAAGAGGTCTTATTGCAAATCCATAGAGAACTTGGTAGCAGTGCAAAGATGCAGAAGTTCCGGGTTATGTGAGATATGCTAGTGGTGTTTGGAGGCACAGTTGTAGTGCACTCATGGAGATCTGTTTAGAGATCTGGAGGAGAGGAGATACTCTTGGAGAGATGCATTATACTCTTGTATTGAATAGTTGGTTTGTACTCTTGTTGTATTATATATATGAGATCTCTATTTTTAGTAGACGTAGCCCATATTGGGTGAACCACAGTATATGCTGTGTTATGTGTTTGTACTTTGTTTTGATTTGGATTATTCTAGTTTATACTTCTATTGCTGTGGATTGTGGGGAATTGTTTAGATCATGTGTGCATGATTTTATTTGTTATTAAATCATAGCACTATTCCACAGTCCCAAATTCCCAATAACTGGTATCAGAGCTTGTTTAACTTGGTTATTTCAGAGCAAGGTTTTGATTCAGTATATTGTTAGTGGTTTACTAACAAGTGTATGAGAGCAAGGTTTGTTTTTTCCTGATGTGAAGATCACAGGAAGAGATTTAATCTTAAGTAGGAGCTGGAAGAGTAAGGTTACTAGTTAATACAATGACCGGTATCAGTTAAGTGGCAACCGACATCGGTAGGGTAACCGTGGCTAGTTATAGGGTAGCCATGGTTGGTTACTGGGAAACCTAGTTTTAAATAGAAAATCATAGATATGAAGAATTAAGAAGATGCATGGAATGTATCTTGGTTTCTGAGGTGTCCCTGGTTCTTGGAGGTATAAACATGTTGGTCAGATTGTAGATTCAGTTATTGAGGTATGATTTTATCTTGGTATTGCAATGCTTATATTATTTTAGTTGCACATGCATGTTTGGGATTACAGATCTACATCTGAGAATGAGAGAAAAGTGGCAGTTATGCATCCTTTGGTGCAGTTATATGCATGGGATTCATTAGATAAGCTGAATATAGTAGCACAGAATGAAGATGGGGTTTCCATCATAGAAACATGTTCTTCAATTGAAGATGAGGTTGAGTATCTTGGTGCAGTTTTATTGCATGCATTATTGCTGTTAATTTTTTGTGTAAGATTTGGGTGCTTCTTGAAATGATTGGCTAAACATAATTATCGGATTTGGTCAAAGTAGGCACCTAGTTTGGTGACCTATGCCAATTTTTGGCATTCTGTTAGTTCCAGTAGCATTGATTTTGGGGAATTATTTAGATCATGTGTGCATGATTTTGTTTGTTATTAAATCATAGCACTATTCCACAGTCCCAAATTCCCAAGTTTACATACATTAAATTTATCAGATGGATCAAACTTAACTTAATAACTAGTTGTTTAAAATAGTTAACTAGTTCATATTGGGTTAACTCTATTGTGTACTTTGTTGATTGGCTTGTGGAAATAAAATAAAAAACTACTTTAGTTTTGGGAAATTAAAAGGAGGTGTTACAAAAAGGGTTTAATAAATATATGCTTTTCAAATGGTTATGTTGTTATTTTTTAGTCATGCTTGTAGTTGTCAACAAGTCACGTGTATTCGATGTTGTACAGCTGGGTACACACACCACAACTAACCCTAGTATGGAAGATAGTTCAAGTTCACGTCACCACAATTACATGATTCGATGGTAAGATTACGTTGTCTCTAAGTATGGAAATGATTGCATATTGCATTTTTTTTTCTAATTTTTTTTATTGTTACTCATTCTCAAGGGCACTTTTGTTGACCATGCATGTGCAGTCCATGTTATTACATCTATGGAAAGACACACATTAATTTTCCTAATCATAGGATATGGTTAGATTGCACCTCACTTTACATCCATGCTCAACTGTAAGAATATTGTGTCTCTAAGCATGAAATATTCTTGAAAAACATTGTCAATTTTGCATATTGCATTGTGGTAACTCTTTCTCATGTCCATTTATGTTGACATTGCATATGAAGTCGATGAATTTAGTTTATCATGGTTCAGGAAAAAAACCACGAGTGGGCCGAATAGGGGAGATGGTTTGGGTTCACCTCAACTACCATCAATGTTTGACCATAAGATTACAATGTCTCTTCCCATGAAAATTAGTTGAAAAACACAATGTCTTTTTCAAACTATAACGTTATTAATTATTTTAGCATCTACATTTAATGTTCCAAGTTGTAAGATGATTGTGTTTGAGTAGGAGAGATTATTACAAATCATCTCAACAACATATGATGGTAGAATTTAATACATTTTTTTATTGTTACTCGACGGAAAAAAACTTTTCTTAACTACATTTTGACATGTGAACTAATTGAAAAAACACAATATGTTTTTCAAATTGTAACATTATTAATCCTTTTAAAATATGTAATTAAATGTTCCAAATTGTGAGATGTTTGTGTTGAGTAGGAGATATGCTTACAAATCATCACAACAATCATTGATGGTATAATGTAAGACATTTTCTTGGTGTAACTCAAAGGATAAAAACTTTTCTTGACTATATTTTGACATGGGAACTAGTTGAAAAATACATTGTACTTATTAAATTGTAATGTTGTTAATATTTTTAGCATGTGTAGTTAATGTTCCAAGTTGTCATATGACATATTTGAGAAAGAGAGTTTCTTATGATTCATTTGATCATCTATTGACGGTAGAAGGTAAGACAATTATTTTGGTTACTTGAAGGATTAAAACTATTCTTAACTACATTGCATCAATGTGTTTTTTAACCTACATAGTTATTATAACAATTTTTTTTTTATATAAATGTCATACATAAACATCCATGTATCAATTCATGATGCATTTGGAGACAGGGGTTTTCAAAACTGGTTGGGAGAGGTCATAAATTGGTTGGAAGAGGTTAGACCTTAAATCCATCATCCATGCAGTTGTGAAATAAGTAGACATTATGGACCCATACAAAATTGTTGGAAAGATCAAAATGCATTTTTGAGGTCCTTGTTAGACATGCCCCACAAACATATAAGTGGATTTACTTGTGTACGGACATGTGTTGAGAAATTTATATAACATCTTCAAATAATTAAATGCAATACCATTTAATTGCATTACAAATTCGAATGAGGCCACCACAACTCATATCTGACCTTGGTTCAATATGAGTAGGAGACCACATCATCATTCTTCTCATAGGGAAGTGATTGTAATTTTTTAAAAAAATTACGTAACAATTTTCATCACGTATGATTTCCCCAAAAACAATTGTTCAAAGAGGAAAGAAAGGAAACATTCACATGCTTTTGGGAAATATATAGTGGCAATGTGTGAAATAATTATTGAAGATATGGGTAAGTGTGAATTCCAAAATAAATAATGTATTCTTACAAAAAATCATTTAAATATGGTATAAAATATACTAATGATGTGTGTTACATTTGTGTGTTATGCATGTATTTTCAGTCCTGAGACACTAATTCTTGACAAAGATTGACTTTCCTAACCAATTTCATGTGCCTACAAAGTGAATTTTGTTGTCCATATGCAATGTTGTGAATTTTTTTTAACTACATTAATATGTATTATTCACGTGTCTTATTGTTTAAATGTAGTTTAATCGCACTAACATGTACTTATTCATTTTTTGTTTCGCAGCCATGGAGAGGAACTTCGGAAACAAAAAACATATGTGAAGGAAATCTATAACATTGGTTATGAAATTGTGGGCTGTAAGATTCAAAAGGACATAATACATAGTAACATATTTTGTATGTAAATATTGGAGATGTAGATTTGTATTCTTGTAAATGAAAATTATAAAAATTGAACTTGTATTCAAGAGTTACGCAATATTGTATTGATAAGAAATATGAAATTTTAAGGAGCAATTTTTGTTGTTATTAATAGTAGTTTTCGTGAATCAGATTTGGTATATGACACTCACCTAACCATGGCCCCTTTCATCCCACTCTAATATTAATTTAATTAATTTAATTAAATTAATTCATGATCTCATAATATCTATTATTTAAATATCCTAATTGGGATAATGCCCACACCACCACCTCACCTATACACCTCATCTAGCCACCTCACCCTAAGACCTATTCTTAGTATGTTGCCATAACTAACTAAGACCTACCTAAACCCTAAAAATCAAAGCCTACATTCCCTCTAACCACATTCCCACCCATTAGAAGGGAAGCTTCTATTCTAATCCGTGGAGAAAGATGAACGAGATCCAAGAAAATCAAGGGGATCTACCCATTTTAGTAAACCTAGGAAATCCCACCCTAACCAACGTCGGTTACCCTAAACCACCACCGGTCAGACCGGAACCATCGTCGGTTACCATTTATACCCCAAAACAACCTTATTTCAAGGTTGGCACATTTTTTGAGAGCAAGGGACGAATCCAGAGCTGCATGCAAGCAGAACCAACATTCGTACATGCATCAGAGCATCCACAGCCAACATCAGAAGCAATCATAGAGTCATTTGCATTCACAGGAGCATCCGGGGGAAGCACCATCACCACATCAAACTCCATCCATTTGATCAACTCCATTTCCATCCAACCATCAAGCTCGTACAATAGTAAGTGTTTTATTAACCAACATTCATCCATTTTTCATTTTAATAGACTCTTTTACTTTTGTTATCAGTTCTACTTGTATTCCCATGCACCCATCATTTTCCTTCATACAAACTTGATCATTCCTTCACCCACACCATTAAATTTCCCATATCCTACTGATAACTACCCCTGAGCACACCTAAGACCTACACAGACCTTGCCATTGCCCTCTCCATTTCCATTTAGCCCCAGATCTGTCACCACACCAAGATTTCATTAAGTTTCCTCTACCCCGACCATACCGACGCCGGTTACCCACAACCAGCGCCGGTTCACTCAAACCGATGTCAGGTCTCTGTGTTTTACTCTCAGACCAAGAACAGAGCCTAAAATCTCCACCAAATACCCAAAACAACCCAGAACCAGACCTTGGCTAGTACCAGTACCTTGACAGAGACCTTGACCTTCAGATTTAATCATAGCCTAGCCTGTTGTGAACAAATCTACTTACTGTAGTCGAATGAGATACCTAAATCATTTTAATTGCAGTATGGTTTTATTTATTGTTAACATTGAATTGTTTTAAACAGTGGATTGACAGCCTTCTAGGGAGTATCATACTTCCCGGATCTAGCATACGCTAGGTAGTCCACTGCATATACTGTTTAACTTCTATTTGGTGGTCTTGTTTTCTATTTCAGGTAGTTCCTCCTAGCCAAAAGGAAGCTCTCATGATCAGCTGTGGATCAAGAAGTCATACGCGCGCAACAACCTTCAACCAACTTTAACAGGTATTCCTCCTAGCCCATTTACCCTTATCTGTTTCGTCAATATTCAAAGAAATGCTCTAAGAATCAGGTGAAACATTTTGGCACGCCTGGTGGGACCCATTCGGGGTTCCTTGCATTTCATCATTCCTAGGTGAAAATTTGCATGTTTGTTTCCTTTCTAAAAGGTTCTCACACTAAAATTTCTCCCCTGGAATCTTCTCTTCTTTCTATTTGTCTCAAAGCAATCATGTTTTGGTGCTATAAAAAGAACATTTCTTTCCTTTCATTAGTATCACATTAGTGAAAGAGCATCCCTTCTCCTGTTCACCTCTTTGTGTCATCGAATTCAACATTTCGATTTGGGCTTAAAATTAACTGCATTTCATTCTGCTTTACTGCATTAGCTCACATTAAATGAGGGCAACCTATATGCTGGAAGTCATGCCCAACTGATGGTTGACAAATGAATTGTAGAAAAGAACATTTCTTTCTCTTCTTCTCTCTCTTGAGTCTTACCAAACATCACAAATTGAAAAATATACACATTCTTAAACAACATCTCACCTGGAAGAAGTTGTAGGTGATCACATGATCACGACACAGTGGGCACCCAACTCGTTACTTCTGTCGAGTCATTATCTCAGAAGACAGCCCACCCTCACCATAACATACCTGAAACCTCTCCTTGTAGATCTCCTTCTTCATAGGAAGCCTTCCTCACCAAAAACTCTATTCTACAAGTTCATGAGTCAGTCCTTAATAGCATAAGTTGAACAAACATAATAGAAAAAGCACTCTTAGGATCGTATTTTTCTTAGTGTTTCTGCTTGGCTTGCGTTTTGAGGTGAGAGGACACGTTCTTCATTTTTTTCATTTCTCCTTGCATGCTCCTCATCATAGTTGGTGTATTCCAGCTTCATCTGAGTGTGCCTGGACCCCATTTTCATCATTCTCAGAATTTTGGGTTTGATTCCACATTTGATTTTAACTCACAACCACCTGTTCTTCATCTCTGTTTCAATTTCACAGTAACCGAGTGTTGGTCCAATGACCATCGTCGGTTACCCCAGACCGTCATCGGTTTTACCTGACCTGGCGTCAGTTTAATGTTCTTTTGGTTAACCTACCCAAAAGGACACCTGATTCACTTTCTTTGCTTTTCAGAGTCTCTGAAGCTCTCATCATCTTCTCTGTCCTGATAAATCCATCAACATCTTATCTACTTGGCAGATTATTAGCCTTCTGCCTTGTTTTGACAAACTGTCCATTTTTCATAGTGACCGACCACAGTTACCTGTGACCAGCATCGGTTTACCCTAACCGGCATCGGTTAGCCTGTTCAAATTTCTGGCTGACATTTCATACCTAATCCACCTACCACCACCTATTTTTCCTATATTTTTATATTTCTGTGTCATTTACAGAAAGCATCAGTCCTACCACATCAGTACTTGTTCACATGGTGCTGATGTGTAGCCAAGAAAATGCCCTCATATTCCATGCTAGTTGTCAACCACTCCCACCTAGTCCTTCACCACCTTCTATTTTGTCACCCATGGATCCTACCCAACCTATCACTATCACCACAGGGGACGAGGAGTTCACATGACTCCTTGACCAGAACCCTGCCACCTTACAGTTCTATCTTTCCCACTCATCTACTCGAGATGCCTTGGGTCAGTTGATATATGGTATGTCTGTATCTATCCCCCCGACACTCACTCCTACTTCTGTGCCAGCCTCTGCTAGCTCTGCGCTACCCACATCTACCTTGCCTCCAGTCGTTTCTCAGATAGGCCCTATACCTGCTATGACCACCACATCTGCTACATCCATTGCACCCGCAACATCCACTATACCTTTGTCCACCACCCAGAACATAACCTCATCTGTGCACCTATTGTCTCACATATACCCATAGCTACACAACCACCCCCAGTGTTGATGACCACTACCCCTTTTCAAAACATTGTCCTTTCTATTCCACAGTCCTTAGCCCCCATTGCTACTAGAGTCACCTTGACCCTTCCACCTCCATATACGTACTATCAGCAGCCTCCTGTTTCATCTATCAGTCATGCTGGGTACGTACCCCCTATCTCACTCCCTCCTTCTCAATCTACCTATATGGCATCACCATATACTGGAATGCCACCTCCATCATATGTCCAACACCAACCTCCTTATGCTACAGGAGGTACCCATCCATCCCAACCTACTGATGACCTAATCAAGTTAATGATGGACAAGATGTAGACACTGGAGGCATCAGTTTCTGGCACACACAACTCCCTCACCTACGATGAGATTTGTAATGAGCCCATCCACCCATCCATTCCTATTCATCCATATCCTGTACATTGGGAAATGCCTAAATTTAACCACTTCAATAGCAAAGAGGACCCGCAACAACACTTGGTCTTTCAAACATGGTTGTTATCTGATCACCCATGATGATGCTTTGCTTTTGAGGACCTTTCCCATGTCTCTGACCAAACCCGCATTAGATTGGTACAGTGGGTTACCTAGACATTCTATCTTCTCATTTAATCAGGTAGCCCAAGCCTTCTTGGATCACTTCTCCATCAACATTGTTAAGAAGGTTACCATGACTAACCTCTACTCTACGCGTCAATATGATGATGAGTCTATCATGGATTTTGTCACTCGTTGGCGTAGCCTAATCAATCAACTCACATTCCAATTACCACAAACCAAACTCATAGAACTCTTCACTCGGGCTTGTGCTAGACATATCTCACTGACCCTGCAAGTGCAGACTTTCCAAACCTTCGATGAGGCATTCACCATGGCATGAAAGCTAGAGATTCGGGCCATCAAAGAAAAGAAAATCCAACTATGCAATAAGAATGCATCATTTAAGTCAAATGATAACTCTTCTTCTTTGAAACCACAAAATAATTATTCAAAAGCCAAGGGAACTGCTAACGCAGTGGTACTCAAGGCCGGCCTAGCTCATCCATCAAATCAGCCTAACCCCTCATCTAATCTTTCTCCTGTCCAGACCTTTCAATTCAGATGAGAACAATGGAAATACACCCCAATTGGGGAGCCTTATTCTTCTATCTTGGAAAATCTCATTAAAGCCAGGTGCCATCACCCTTCCTCCCATAAAACCACACACTGGTTTTGATCCTACTCACCCCACACCCGCATGGTACAAAGAGCATGACTTCTACAACTATCATCAGGTAAAAGGTCATAGTGACGGAAATTACATCACTTTCAAGAACATTGTCTAGGAAATGCTTGAAAATGGTGAGTTAGTCTTGGATAATCCTAATGCACCTACCAACCAAAACCTACACATCTTCAAGAAACCATTTCCTAATCATGCCCCTTCTTCTGATCAAACTGGAGAGACCTCAAATAATGATAGCCATACCCGTGAGGTCCATGCTATTTTAGTGATGCACTAGTTGCTTCCCAATTACCTCATATTCCTTCCATAGAGGAAATCCTAGCCTGAAGTCCTCCACCTACACGTGAACCCACTTCACCTATTCCTCCACCCATAGAGGAACACCCTTTGTCTCCCCCCTCACCTGTGAAGGAGCCTTCTGTTAACATCGAGACCGCTTCACCTTTGGCTTCTCCACCTAGAGAGATGTCACCAGCAATACCTCTCTGACCAATGGGAGACACTTGTTTACCTCCTTCACCCACAGAGGAGCACCCGTCATCTCCTCCGCTTATCAAAGATCCAGTAGAAATGTCATTGCCTCTAGGTGACCATTCTCCATCAGCTACCCAAGATCCTGTGGACTTACTTTCAGCTCTCTTACCCACAGAGGCTGAGGCTAGCAAATTCCCCATTTCTAAGACACATTTTATGGGAATCACCATTGGATCCACATCAATCCCACCCACTGCAGTGTCATTCTCATGCTTAGTAGACACCTAGATTATGTGGATAGAGCCTTACTTTGGGGGCGCATCTTCTACTTCCTGTCTCAACACAAATGCAGATGTCACTCGCTGACACTTCCACTATCTATCCAAAAATATTTCAGCCGATCAAACCAAACACAACCACAACTATCACAAGTTCCCCATGATACCACTCATGGCTCAACTCACACCTTTACCCATAACTCAACATGCTTCTACATCCAAACCTACACCTACATCATCTTCCTTGCCTAAACCTATTACTACCTTAGGGGTCATCCCAACGGCCAGCCTTACTCATCCACCCATCAAATTAGATTTAGCTACATCCTCCAAAACTAACACCAAACTTAATCCGGCCCCCAAATAGAAGAACCCATCCCCTAGATCTCATACCCCAACCTCACCGATCACACCTTCATCACCTTCACCCCTTCCATCCATCTTAGGACCTAGCCCTTCTAACCTAGTTAAGAAACCTCCACCCAATGGTAAACTAAAAATGCAGCAGCCCATTCCTCCCTCGTGAACCTCTAACATACCCAAACACCCGACACAACTTCCACCTACACCTACAACATTTTTACCACCCATACCTCCTATACCATCAATGACTTCTTCACTACCCATGACACTTCAGTCTCTTTCCCTCACACCTCCTGCACGACCCATGCCATCTACCTTCACAGCACCTCAGTTATCCCCGTGGGTAACTCACCCTCTTCCACCATCCACTTTTCCCTCTAGATCTCATGTGCCCGTATCACCTTTACCCAAGAAGGTGCAACCTAAAGAAAAAAATCTGCTACCCTCCAATAAGGTAGTCAAACCAACCACACATTCTATTGCCAGTTCATCTACCATGCCCCTACCAAAGCAGACATGACCAACACCTAAGACCACACCAGCACCTAAAACCGTAGCTCGACCCACTCCCCCTCTTGCAAAGACCCTTCCTATACAGTCGTTGCACCTGCACCCAAACCCACATTCACTTCCCATTGTGATCCACTGGTGGGATCCTATGCCAAAATTTTAACCAACCTCCTTGAAACTTCTGTCATCACATTACCGCCTCTTAGACCTTATGACCCACTCAAGCCCAAACCAAAGGGGTTTGACGAAACCAAAATTTGTGCTTACCATCGTGTGCCAGGACACAATGTAGAGAAACTGTAAGGCTTTGAAAACTATTCTTATCTAGTTATGCCCTCCTGAAGAAAAATTTGACGATGATGACCTTCTCGATGAGGACCCCATTTTTCCAGCACCATTTCCACAGTTCTTCCTTCATTTCCTGACTCAGTGACCAAAACCTCCACCCCCACAACTCTTAGATCCATCCCCAAGATTTGAAATTAACATGGTTCGTATAAGAGAACTTGGCCAAACCACCACCCAAATTCCATTGTGTGCCCAACTCACTTCACAAGGATTTTCTCCCCGGTAGGTTTCTACCCCATCATGTCGTTATACCACTCATCCTACACCTTCTCCATTTACCCCCTCCCCTCAAATTAACATGATCAACATTGCCACCTGTGCTCAGAAAGACAAGGGCAAGGAAAAGGCAACTGACCCACCAACCAACCCTATACCCAACATACCATCTACACCCACACCTAAAGTCACTATCTGCAATCCCCACATATCCTATTTCTAATGGGGTTACACATCACACCATGCTCAAACAATTACACCAATCCTCCCTCAAAATGTCCCTCTATGACCTCATCCAAACCTCTGAATCCCATCGCCAAGCTCTCATGGAGGTCCTTCAATCTATTGAGGTTTTACCCAATGATCCTACACCCATAGCCTCCATCATCACACCTCATCATGTAGCCTCTCTTACCAAATTACCATCTTCTCCTACACCTCCACCTACTCACTGGCGCAAGTAGCCACCCTCAGCTTCTCAGATGAAGAGATTGCACCACACCAAACTGATGACCCAGATCTAGCTCTTTTCATCTTCATGTCCACATCGATGATATACATGTATGACATGTGTTATGATAAATGGGGGTGAACTCTAGCATTAATATCATCTCCTCCCATGCATTCGACCAAATGTGCATACCTGACAATTGCATGCATAAACATCCCGTCATGTTGCATTCATTTAATGACACTATCACCTCTACACTTGGCACCATCATCCTCCATGTTCCCATGGGCCCCCACACTATTCCAGAGTTATTTTAAGTCTTAGAGGGGGAATTTTAATATAACCTATTGCTTGGTAGACCCTTGGATTCATGTCATGGGTTGTGTTCCTTCCACTTTGCATCGTTGTGTAAAGTTTTGAGCATGAAGGACACACCTATACCATTCTGGCTCACAACCCATCACCTTCAAAACCTGTAACATGCTTTACAATTCAGGAAGAACCCTGAAATGACATTGCTCTATACCCATTAAAAGGATGTCTTCGTTGCTACTACTTTCATGACCAATCCCCTCTTCACCTACACCTCCACTCACCAGTGTCGCCGCTACCTCAACCGCACCTACATCCTCCATTCCTAGTTACGGCTGCCACAACTTCCACGGCTAACCTGTCAGCCTCCCAATCAGCTGGCTCCACCTCCAATCCAACCTCTAACACATCATCTATCCCAGCTACCCACATATCGTCTCCAACCACCAATCCCTTAGAAGGAATTTTTCAATGCCTCACTCTGGGGGAGTATCACCTATATAGTGTCAACACATTCCTTACTCCACAAGAGTATGGAAGTCTTCACCAACACCCTCTGCTTATGATCACCACATAGAGTGAGATAATGTCTCTATCTTATGGTCCTCCCCACCATTTCAGCACCAATCTCACCTATGGGGGACTTGATACTACCACTTATACACAGTTGAACCACCATCATCAAATGGAGAAACCCACCCATCACCCCCTTCCCTTGCCTTGAGACCTCTACTAGTCACTCACAGAGGTCAATTCGACCATTTCAACAACCATTGGTGCCACCTTCCTACACCGATGTGCAATGTGAAGGGTTTTGGTTTTGCCGATTTTAGCGAGAAAGCGATGAGTTCCACATATCATAATATTATTCCATGTACTACCCACAAACATAACATCATTGTAGTGGTATCAAATCTTTATCCTGAACCACCTATCTTCTATAAAAGAACTTGCCCGAACATTAGAACTAGAAGTGATTGAGGACTTTGATCAGCCCTTCTCCACCTTCTTCACTCCTGTTGGGATTTATCTACTTTCCTGTCATTTGCTCATCAGTATTGCTTTGTTTATTACGTGGTATAGTAGGTTTGACCTGTTTACTACCAAACCAAAAAGTAAATCTTTGATGGATCCAGAATCCATTCCTCCCCTAATTCCTTTTTTTTCATAAACACTCATTTCCTTAAGGGGTTCCTGCTAGTAGAAATACTATTATCAGTTTCGCTTTTGACTCAAAGAAGGGCAAGGCACACTGATTAGCTCGTCTAACCATTCTGTTCCAAATTTTCAGACCAAAAAGGATGTCTCCTAAAAATGATGATGATCCTACCATATTTACCTTTTATGAAACGTCATTCAATGTCAGAACAAATGACCTGACCCATACCAACCTGATACTCATCTTCCTCACACCTAAAGTCAGTATCCGTGGCCATCAGACCCTCTAATACACATATTACACCAATCTCAAGATGTCCCTCTATGACCTCGTTACCTTTGAATCACTCCTTGCCAAGGGATCAAGGTTCTTCAGTCTATTAATTTACGCGATGAACCTGTAACCTCCAATCACAGGGAGAATGTAGTCCAAATTACCATCTTCTCCTACATCCATACTCACCAAGAGCCGCCCTTGCTTCTCAGACAAAGATATACGAAACCTGCACCCAAATTGACAAAAAATCTCCGTCCACATCGATGATATCTTAGATGTCGTTATGATCCAACATGTCAACATCTACTGGGCCATTCGAACAAATGTTACCTGACAATTACCTCAACCACAATAATGTTGCCACGCTATCACCTCTACACTTGGCACCATCATCCTCCATGTTCGTGTGGGCCCCCACATTACTAGAGTTATTTTATGTAGGGGGACATGACCCTAGATTTATGTATTGTTCCTTCCACTTTGCACCGTTGTGTAAAGTTTGAGATTGTACCACAAATCAACTGTGTCAACATGCTTTTGGCTGATGCTTCATGAACTTCCTCTTCACCTCACCTCTATTGCCGCCACCAGGTCTGTCAAAATCCTCCATTCCTACTGGCTAGGACCTCCATTGCTGACCCTTGCCAATTAGCTGCACCTCTTCTGGTCAACCCTCTAACTTTGAATCTATCCAGATGATTCTTGGAAGGCATTGTTTCCAATGCCTCACTCTAGGGGAGTACCACCTATATAGTGTCAATGATTCCTTATACCCAAGAGTATGGAATCACCAGTTGATCAATAAGAGACACTCCTTTTTCGATGGTCACCTGTCACATAACCTCACATCATGGGGACTGGGATTGCCACTTTTACCACCATTTTTGTGACCCAATCACCCTTTGCCCACACCTTCAAAAGGGCTTTAGTTTTGATTTTACAAGCAAGGCCGTCACCGTTCTACTCACAAGCATAATGACTCGTATTGGGTATCGGCTTTACTGAAGCTGCCTACCAAGAAGGCTTGCCTTAGATGTTAAGACAATCAGCCCTTCTCCATCTCTTCACTGATTCTACCTTCACCAACAGAGTGGATGGATCTAGAATCCATTCCTCCTAATTTTTTTATTTTCACAAACACCATTTGCTTGGGGCCTCTGACTTAAACCAAAGGCTCCCTCTTCTCTTCCTTTCCTTTATCCCTAAAGTGATCGTAATGAGACTTCGATAAAAGTATTAATGTCATTCAATGTGAATGCATAATCTTTGACCTACTTAGTGCAGAAGACTTCTACTATCGATTCATGCCCTTTGGCCTTAAAAACCATCACAGATCACTATGACCATGTTCCAACATCATGCACCAATTTATGAATTAGACAATCTCCATGGTCTAAACTTGGACCCTTTCCCCTATTCTACCAACAAAAAGATACCATGGCCTGCCAATCTTCTCAGATACCCACCACCTGAACTCTAAAATATTTTTCACCATAAAAGACTCCAATCACCCTCTTATTTACCTCATGAATTTTATTAGTATCAGAACCATTCCGCGATTCTCAACCCGAGTGACCTTTGGTATAAGCAATACTCAGACTATCTTTCCCTCTCCATCATCTTACCTCCTGACCTCACTCTTGTAATGGACAACGATTTTTGTCACCTTTCCTAAAAAGGTCTCTTACTTTACATCATCATGGGTGGCCTCCTCTATAAGCATTAAGTGGCTTTCGATGGTATTCTCTTACGGTGCCTTACATAGATGATCTAGTTCTGAAATTCCTTATACCATTAAGGAAGTTCATGATGGCATATGTGGAGGTCACTTCAGTGGCCTTGTTGTTGCTAAGCGTATTCTTTTCCTAGGCTATTACTGGCCGACCCTTAACCATGATTGTTGTAGATTACGTTAAGCATTGTGTAAAATTCCAACAAACATGCCAACCTTCATCATACACCCAGTCATGCCTTACAGGTCACCCGTGACCTTTGGCCCTTCTCTCAATGGGGTTTGGATCTTGTCGGAGAGATCAATCCCCATTCTTCTCAGCGACATCAATGGATAATCACCACTACCAAATATTACACCAAATGGGTTGAAGCCATACCTCTCATCTCCATAAAAGATGAGAAAATATGTGAGTTCATCAATCATCACATCATTTGTCGCTTTGGTGTTCCACATCACCTCATCACTGATAATGGAAAACAATTCAAAAATAAAACCTTGCGGAAACTTTGCGACGCCTTCGGTATTCAGCTAAGTTTCTCATCACCTTATTACCCACAAACCAATGGCCAAGCCAAATCCACTAATAAAACCCTGAACAAAATTCTCATGAAAGTGGTTAACGATACTGGGAAGGACTGGCATACACACATTCCTTTCACCCTGTGGGCATACCGCACTAGTATTCACACTTCCACTACTACCACACCTTTTTCTCTGGTCTATGGTACAGAGGTTGTTCTACCTCTTGAAGTCCAGATTCCCTCACTTTGCATTTCTCTCCATGACATGCTCAATGATGATGACTTTTTCACCAGGACCTGTTTAGCACAACTTGAGTTATTAGATGAATGTCATCTTAATGCTCTTGACCATCTTCAAGTTTACCAAAAATGTATCAAACGTGCCTATGAAAAACATGTCCATGAACGAACCTTCCAAGTCAGTGACCTTGTCCTAAAAGAAAATCAACATGTAACCAAAGTAGAAAAAAGTAAACGGGGAAAATTTACTCCTAATTGGCTTGGACCATACATCATGACTCATACTTATGGATCAGGTGCTTATCGTTTATCTTCACTAGATGGTAAACCCGAACCTGAGCCCCTTAATGCCTTGCATCTTTGACCATTCTACTATTGACTTTCAGTCCTACCTCACCTTCTACCTCTTTTCATGCTCATCCCTTGAGTGCCTTTCACTTTCCTCCTTTCACTATGCCACCCCAATGATTAAACAAGAATCATGTGCATACCCATCACTCTTTTATCTTCTCTTAAATATGTGTACCATAGTGCTGCACATGGCATGATTCTCATGGATACTTTTCATCTGCTTTTAGATGAGATCCCATGGTCATTTCACCTTGACTTTCTAAACAAGAATCTGATTCTTCACCTTAGTATTGTCCATGACTTAAAATCCCTCACATGGGATTCAACTCCTTGAGTCAAACTTCCAATAAAAAGATGACTCCCTCAAAAAGGACATCTTTCTCTCTACATCACTATTATAAATAGACTACTCCCTCAAAGGACAGCTATGTAAAGCTTGCTTAAAAAAAAAGAAGAAGAGAATCTGAAGCTTCCCGCATCGATCAGCTTCGCGAAGACCTCAAGGAGTTAATTTCCTCATCCCATATAGACTTCCCGCATCGATCAGTCTATCTCAAATACAAGTCAAAAAAAAAACTTTTTTGTCATGGACTTGCTCATTGTGATCTTGGATCTCTTGCCAAAAAGGCATGCTACCTCATACCATATAAACTAACCACTTTTCACCCTCTCACCATTTTCACCTTCATTTCCTACTACCTCAAGGGACCTACTAGAACCTTGACATTTGGTGATCATGTGACTATTCTTCACCTTTAGAATAATCAATCATGCAATGTCTTTAGGGTCTTACGTTCATCAGCCTATCTAAGGTATGACCCACCCATTATGATCCTTACCAATTAGGTGGCTTTCTTGCTTCCTCTTATCTTTTCACCTTCTTCATTATGTCTTGATCATTTTATCCAGGACTAGATCCTCGACGCTTATCTTTGGGTAATTTTTTCTTTCACCACAATCAACTCAACATCACCCATACCAATATGCCCACAATTCACCCATACCTAAAATACCTAGACTCAATCATGCCTATAACCTACCAACTCATTCTCATCCTTCCTCGCATTTTTCCCTAGCTTATGGGAGAACTACATTGGCCTGAGGTCCCTTTTGCTGGGACTATGTAGGCAGCACCCTGAGGGCATGGGGCCCTTGGGGGTTAGCTCAGCCACTCTCTACCCTAACCAATCCCCTCTTTTCCTTTTCCTGATCACAATCTACCCTCGTTAGTTTCCTTTTTACATCAATAATTGGAAATTAAACCAAACAAACAACAAATTGCTTCACATATTTATCATCATCATTCATACATTCATTATGTCTACCATTTCTTTACCATTATCATGCATGTTACTATAAAACATCTCAACATGACTCATATCATCATTAATTACACAAATTAATGAATTACAAACTCAACCAAAAACCTAAACCAACTCTCAATCCATGCCTATGACCTGACTCAATCCACACCTACTTGACTCAATCCATGCCTATGACCTGACTCCATCCATACCATCCAATCCATGCCTAACTCAATCCATGCTTATGACCTGACTCAATCCATGCCTATAACCTGACTCCATCCATGCCTAAACATGACTCAATCCATGCCTATGACCTGACTTAATCCATGCCTATGACCTGACTCAATCCATGCCTATAACCTAACTCCATCCATGCTTAAACCAAAACCCTGAATCAATCCATGCCTATGAGTTGGATCTACCATACCTACGCTTCTTAGTTTCCATCACATATATAAATAAAAATAGCAAGATAACCTCAACCATATATACATCATACCAAATCATCCATCTCATCATATAAATCTGTATATCCATACAATATACACTGATACTAAATAATATACATCATACAAAAACTCTCATATACAGCTTCACCATCTTCTGTTGCAGGCTGGTATATGATCAAAAAAACAAAATCTCATATACAACCTCACCATCTTTGGCATGTAGGCCGGTATATGATCAAAAATACACAAACTCTCATAGGATGGTATATACATCCTCACTCTCTTTAGCACACAGGCCGGCACATAGGCATGCGACGGTATATATCAAAAATGAATAAATACATCAAAATGGAGGGACATGCATCAGGCATCATCCTGCCAGAAATCCTCCATATCAGTCTCTCTCATCTCCTCCTCCCCCTCGGCTCCTGTCTGGTGGCCTGATAACATCTCACCACCCGTCATGGGTCGTGGCTAGGTCCCTGATGGTACATCACCTGGGGCTGGTCTCTGTGAACTGGTGGCCTCACCCTGATCCTATCTCAGGGCTCGATGGCCCCCTATGCTCTCCACGCTGTGGGTACAGGATATGGTCCTCTCACTCGAGGCTTGTTGTGCCATGTACTCTCTGTAGGATAGAAAATATATCCCTACTACCATCAGCTGGTCCTGATAATACCTGGCCTCACCTAGGGCATCCACAATCTAGATATGGGTATTATCTGTGGTGGCCCCATCGACCTCTGACCCTGTACCTGTCATGTGGGACCCTGTCTTGCCCTTGGCTATGAACTGGGACCCTATCCAAGTGCATGTGGTGGTGCCATAGCCTCACACCCTATGCCTGTACCATGGCCTATAAGGCCTCAATATTTACCTGTGCAGTGGTTAACTGGCCTTGCAAACATGTAACCTGTGCCTGTAGGGTGGCCACCTGATCATCCTCACCATCTCCACCCTAGGCCATCTGGGCCTATAGACTAGCCACCTGTGCATGTAAAGTGGCCACCTCCACCTCTGACCTACCAACTGCCCCTGCACCATCCCCAACTATGTAATCAGGGTCACCACCTACCCCTGTAGGGTGTCTCTCTGCACAGTGATGGTGGCTAAATCTAGCTATCCCAGCCTGGGTGGTACTGCTTGTAAATGAGCCACCCACCACTGTCTATATCAGTCTATCACCCTGACATCATCAATCCTACCAGTCTATCACCTGCTCCTCCTACCCTGTAGGTACTATCGGCTGTGGTAGCGGCAGTGGTCTCTCCACATCATCTCTTTGGTACTGTGGGAAGGGTGGGGGTATGTCCTGTGGTAGCCCAAACTGTCGTCTGACCCTATCAACCAGGATCATCTCATGCTCCCCTGCATGATGCCCCTCAATCCACCTGAGTAGCTACAAGACGTCTAACTCATCATCCATCTGTCTGTATGAGGGATAACCCACATACGGTCTCCAAATAATGTCCACACTGGAAAATCCCTCCAGTAACCACCTGTAGTATGCTACATCATGAGTAGCCTTATCTGATTGATGCTCTCCAATCATAAGAACCCATCACCTGTAGCCTACCTGAACCAAACCTGGCTCGAATGCATCCACCTAGGGCATACCAATCAGACAAACACACACAATGTGCTCGTAGGCCCAATAGTGAAGAATAAATGTGTAACATAAGCTGAACCTGCGGAGCCACCCATACGCTCATAGCTCTTTATATAACTACACCAGGAATGCTAGCACCCATGAAAAGTAGGTCCCTTCCATCATCATATCATGTAGCACCCCCATTAGTGATCATGGGAATCTCCCACCCTCTGCATATGGTAGTGAAAAACAACATACTACCTCCATCAATAACACTACTAGCCTTCGTCTCCTCTGGACGGGCTAGGTACATCTCTCCATAACTCAAGTTGGCACTGTGAAATGTCATCTCTACCAGTCCCTCACTGAATACTATCAGCATCAACTCCTCAGATGCCTCTTAGGAGATCGAGTATACCTGAATCCCCAATATAGGTAACTATAGGATCCTGTACATGTCCTCCAGGGTGACTATCATCTCGCCAGTCAGTAGGTGGAACATGTTGGTCACAAAATCCCATCTATCGATGAGGGTGACCATAAAGCTCAGCTTTCAGAACTACATGATGGTAGCATCTGACCCCACTCAGGCCCACATCTGTGATATGCCTCCACTCCTCGACTATTCTAGCCCCACAAACTGTCACGAGCAAGGGTGGCACCCTGTCTCACATCCTCAGCTAATCTCTTGCCTGCATCAAACAAAACATCACATTACTACACCTTAATCATACCCACAATCACTCTCGACACCTCACCTATACTTACCACCCTACATCTCTTTCCCTAAGCCTCCTTACCTTCGTATCCCATCTTCTATCTACCCACATCAACCCTAACCCACTATCATTCACCCTTACCTATTTTTCCCCCTTTACCTATGTTCTGATTTTCCCCACAACATCTTCTCTTACCCCTACCTACCTCACCCACCCAACCTAGGGAACTTTTGACCCCTTTTTTCTATGAATCATGACCGGTCCCAGTTATCTCTAACCAACCTGGTCCCCCATAAACCAGGCATCGGTCACCCTTTTTTTGACCAATACTGGTTCACTACCACCGACGTTGGCTAACCCTCAATCGACACTGGTCACTGTCGCCACAAAAATCCATGACACCCAAGCCCCCCTCTTCCTAAAAACTTCCTTTCTCTCCCTTCTACCACCCATTTCCTACCTAACTCCCACCTCCACCTCCACATCCCCACCCCTCTCATTCACCCAACCACCTCCCTCCCATTCCTATTTTTACCCGATTTTCCCTCCCATAAATGCAAAATTCATTCCCCCCCAAACCTATTTTTCCCCACCTGACCTCTAAACCAATCTAACTCACAAAACAAAGAAAGGGATTGACTCTTACCTCATCACACTGCCGTTGCCATGGTGGCATGTCAGGCCACTACACTAGTGGTCCACCCAATCCCTCTCCTACATCTACCATCACCCAATCAACCTAATTAACTCCAAACCAACTGAATCGATCAATATGATCTTATGGACCCGCCTATCGACTGCCAATCACTCGCTACACCACTTGCCAACTTAGATCTTCATTCTACAAAGATGATTTTCTACCTTTCTCTCTCTCACCTGTCATTTTATCCTATTTGGAAAGTGACAAATGATTCTGTAAAAAGTGGAAATTTCCTTTTTATAACCTACCTGACTTGACTAGGTGGATAGTTTTACCTTGACCGACATCTGTCCTTTGCCCTAGTTTACCGTGGTCAGTCCATTGTTACCGGCATTGGTTCCTTCAAACCGTCATCAGTTATCTTGCTTATTCCTTTTCCTTCCCCCTACCCCTAATTTGGTGACCTAAATCCTTTTTGCCTCACCCATAGTTGACTTGGACCCTCCACTTTATCCTCCTGACCTCATCCTTTATTACCTCACCTTGTCCTCATTTGGGGACTCATTATTTTACCCATACCTCAACCCTACCCATGCCATGACCTATTTACTTAGACCTGGAACATTGCTAGTGACATGTGACCTCATGTGCTCACTATACCTTGCGGCATTGTTACCCATGTTGGTTGACATACTGACCTTACCTTGCCTCTTGCCATGACCATTTATCTTGACCCAACCTTTGGTGTACCGGAACATACCTAAACATTCCTGTCACCTGACCTGTGATGTGTTTCCTAACCATATTCTATACCTTGGATACTAGAATCACCTCAACCTTGTTTGGATAAACCTATCGACCTTAGACAATGTAGATTTTACCTTCTCTTCAACCTGGTACCATGTTATAGTTTATACATGTGTGTGCGTTTGACTGTTCCTACCTTTGACCTTGACCCATTACCCGGATTACCCGATTAGACCTTTACCCCTTTTCACCCCTGTTGCCCACTTTCCTCTTCATCACATTCACCTTTTATCAAACCACTTACTGATTCTACCTTCTACCTCATCAGTTCCTAGTTTGAGGGGGATCACCTTCACCCACACATGGGGCAACCACATCTTATTTTTGTCAGCGTCGCTTACCAATACAAGCTACGCAACAAAAAGGGGCAAAATGTAGACACCAAAATTGGGTCACACTCCCCTTGGTCCCTCGAAAAATAACCAACATGAACACACTCACCTAACCATGGCCCCTTTCATCCCACTCTAATATTAATTTAATTAATTAATTCATGATCTCATAATATCTATTATTTAAATATCCTAATTGGGATAATGCCCACACAACCACCTCACCTATACACCTCATCTAGCCACCTCACCCTAAGACATATTCTTAGTATGTTTCCATAACTAACTAAGACCTACCTAAACCCTAAAAATCAAAGCCTACATTCCCTCTAACCACATTCCTGACCGTTAGAAGGGAAGCTTCTATTCTAATCCGTGGAAAAAGATGAAAGAGATCCAAGAAAATCAAGGGGATCTGCCCATTTTAGTAAACATAGGAAATCCCACCCTAACCGATGCCAGTTACCCTAAACCACCACCAGTCAGATCAGAACCATCGTCAGTTACCATTTATACCCCAAAACAACCTTATTTCGAGGTTGGCACATTTTTTGAGAGCAAGGGATGAAACTAAAGCTACATGCAAGCAGAACCAACATTCATACATGCATCAGAGCATCCACATCTAGCATCAGAAGAAATCATAGAGTCATTTGCATTCATGGGAGCATACGGGGAAGCACCATCACCACATCAAAATCCATGCATCTGATCAACTACCATTTCCATCCATCCATCAAGCTTGTACAATAGTAAGTGTTTTATTAACTAGCATTCATCCATTTTTGTTTTAATAGACTCTTTTACTTTGGTTATTAGTTCTACTTGTATTCCCATTCACCCATCATTTACCTTCATACAAACTTGACCATTCCTTCACCCACACCATTAAATTTCCCATATCCTGACTGATAACTACCCCTGAGCACACCTAAGACCTACACAGACCTCGGCATTTCCCTCTCCATTTCCATTTAGCCCAGATCTATCATCACACCAAGATTTTATTAAGTTTCCTTTACCTTGACCATACCAACGCCGGTTACCAACAACCATCACCAGTTCACTTAAACTGACATTGGTCATACCAGACCAACATCGGTCTCTATGTTTTTACCCTCAGACCAAGAACAGAGCCTAAAATCTCCACCAAATACCCAAAACAGCCCAGAATCAGACCTTGACCAGTACCAGTACCCTAACAGAGACCTTGACCTTCAGATTTAATCATAGCCTAGCCTGTTGTGAGCAAATCTACTTAGTGTAGTCGAATGAGATACCTAAATCATTTTAATTGCAGTATGGTTTTATTTATTGTTAACATTGAATTGTTTTAAATAGTGGATTGACAGCCTTCTAGGGAGTATCATACTTCCTAGATCTAGCATATGCTAGGCAGTCCACTACATATACTGTTTAACTTCTATTTGGTGCTCTTGTTTTCTATTTCAGGTAGTTCCTCCTAGCCAAAAGGAAACTCTCACTATAATTTGTGGATCAAGAAGTCATACATGCACAACAACCTTCAACCATATTTAACAGGTATTCCTCCTAGCCCATTTACCCTTATCTGTTTCGTCAATATTCAAAGAAACACTCTAAATATAATAGAAAATTCAATCCATAGATGAATATATGAATTGACAATCTTTCCATGCACATATTGAATTTGTTAAAAAAAAATTGTAAAAGAGAGACCACTCAAGTCAACAACGGTATTGGTAGAATATTCAATATCGAGAACCAAATCAATCTAGTTAAACATGTTGGGGTTGTAACATTAAGTGAGAAATTGTCTTAATAAAAAACTTCCAAGGACTGTTGGTCATGGCATTTGAAATTAAAATGTAATGCATGGTGGATTCCCATAGGGGGTCAATATTTGAAATTAGAATATAAAGTGACTCAAATGGTCACCCACCATGTATAAAACATGGAGATCTCGTTAGAGATCATATATATAGGTGAATGCAAGTAAAAATCAACATGCCAAGACAATAACAAATAAGTGTGAATGCATGCATGAAATAGTGGGAATGCTGGATGAAACATATATTTTTATCAATAAAGATACATGATTTTTAGTGGTTTTTTTACCTTATGGTTTTCCCACTTATAGCTTGCTTCTTGTGCTCATTATTTCATGTTTATGCACTTAATCTAATCTTTAATGTATTATGTAATTTGTTCTATCATATCTTACTGTTAAAACATAAACTATAATCCTCAACTGTATATTTTTTGTCGATCTATAAATCTGTTGGATTTTATATCCCCACATTTTCCTAACATGGTATCAAAGCTTGGATTTATGCTTGTGTAGGATAGATATTTTATTTTCGATTTGCAGTTGTAAGGCATCTTTTAGATCTTAAGTTTTTGGAAAGTTTCAATGTATGTGACACCCTAACTAGTGATCTACGACTGTTTCAACCCTAAAAGGTGTACAATCCCTAATTCTTGTATTTTGAGATAAATGTAGAGTGCATAAATGATTTAAATCAATGTGAATGATCAAAATATAGGTTTTTTAAGACTTTGCATGGTTAGATTTTTATTTTTTTATCATTCGCGACCATTTTCTGCATTCCTAAGACCTTTGCAGATTTCTACTTTTCTTTGAGGGATTTTCCTTAGCTTTATGGGTTTTTTCAGTGTATTGCAGGTTTTTAAGTCCTTTGAAACTTTTTTGTTTGATATGTGTCCTTCTTTACTCATTTACAACTCTTTACAATCTATCACGGTTTTTTGTGACTTATGGGTTTTTTCTTGAGATCTACAACTTACTTTAGTGTATTGTGGATTTTTTGCATGTTCCACGAACTTCCTTACATTTTTTGATGCTTTCATGGATTTTTGAATGTTTAGGGACATATTTACTTGATATATGGATTTTTGGAATTGTGCATCTTTGTTTTAGTCTTATGTGGGATTCCTTTTTTCCACGACTTTCCTTTGTTTGTTATACAAACTCTTTACTTCGTAGATTATAAATTATTTGTTACATGGACTCCTTTGTTCCATGGCCTCATTTTTCTTGTTGCATGGATTATTTGTTCCACGGATTCAGTTTTTTTTCTCTTGGAATCCTTAGTCCTTACAATTTCAATCTATCACGGCCTATTTTTCTTACTTCGTAGGGTTCCCTATGTTCCACGGACTCTAGTATTTTGTGGCTTGAGCTTTCCTTTGTTCCATGGGCCTCATTTTTTTTCCCATGGAATTTGTATGTCCCATGAAATTTTATTATTCCATATCAATCCTTTTTTTTGTGGAAATCTAAAATTCAAAAACCCCGTGGAACATTGTTTATTTGTTCCGTGGATTTTACAAAATTTAGAAATTTTATGACTTGTTTTTATTGCCTTGCGACCTCTCACAGCTAATGTATAGTGTTTTATGGACTCCCTCCTTTTAATATATTTTTTTGAGTGTTTTTAATAAGTTGCAAGTGTTTACCAAGTGTGTTTATTGTTTTGAAAATCTGTAGAAGTTAATTTCTTCTAACCGCAAATATTTGCAACTAGTTAAAACCTGCATAACAATAGTTTTTTCAAATTTTTCTAAGTTTGATAAATATGGCTAGTTAATATAACTTTTCTTTGGATATATATCACATTTTAAATGGTTATAATTATAGTACTTGGAGATTAGGTTTAAAGTTATCTTCATGGCTAGAAAGTTGTGGGATTTAGTTAGTCATGTTTGAAAACGACCTACTCGGAGACAAGCTTCCCTTGAAAACTTGAGTATCTTCTCCCAAAAATACCAAGAGGATATGTCCATCTTATTGCAAAGTATAAAAGATTATTTTTTATTGCATATTGGACACATGGAGTCTCCTGCTTGTTAGAGTAGGTATTTACCTTAGATCATGTTCACCTAGGTGCATTATTTACCTTTATTGTATTTATCCTCACCCACTTATGTTTGTAGATATTTCTTTTTATTTATTTAGATATTAGGAGATATTATTTAGTTGTTAGGTATAGTTCTTTCCTTGATCTATGGTATTGACTAGTTCTTTCCTAGATTTATGGTATTGACTAGTTCTTTCCTAGATCTATGGTATTGACTAGATCCTTGATGTCTAGTTCTCTCATAAATCTATGGACTTGACTAGTTCTTTCCATGATTTATGGCTTGAGCTACGACCTTGACTGGTTCTTAGATTGTTATTCCTTGCCTATATAAGCAAGGCCCATTCTCATTGTATTTCATTGAGTTCCATAATAATATATGATATTGCTACTCATTTGTTTGTAAAGGTCTATGTAAATTTATTCTGGCGAATTACTTTCATCTATTGATCGTGGTGTTTGATTAGCATCTGTGTTCTTGGCTTGGTACGATCTGGTTATCTTTCCTTTTATGGTATCAGAGCAGGAGATTTCTATTGACATCTATCTATAAGTTTTATTTTGTAAATAATTTTTTTATATAGTCATATATTTCGAGATTTACTCGTATTTTCTTTCTGCATCATTTTTATGCAAAACAGAGGCTTTTGGTGGATTCGGAAGGCGAAAAAACCCTAAGATCACCATTTCAGGAGGTAGTTTTTTTTTTTGTTTTTTTGTTGTGTAGAGAATCGTGGTGGTTTGGCTCAGGATTTGTGTCAGCTATGAAGAAAAACCAACAAATCATTTTCTAGGTTTTTAAAGTTTTTCGAGATTGGATCTGGGTTTTTATTACTGCGGGTGTAGCATTCTTGGTTGGCATGCAATAGACGGTTTCGGAAAAGATGTTTCTTTCCTCTGTTGGTAAGGGTATGGTCATATGAGGGCTTAAAGCTTGTGATTCCTACTAGTAGGTGCTTAACTCCAGCCCCCTTTCATTTTATTTGTGTGGTGAAAGCAAGAGCATTTTATTTTGTTTTAGTGGCAACTAAAATAAATAACAGAGCATAATATTAAAAAGCTTGTAACTTTTGATCGGTAACTTAGTTTTGAGTACCGCTTTTTGTAAAAGTTCTTATTTTACATGCTCTTTCCATTGGAAATATTTATTTTGAGAATCACATTATAATTATAAAGTGCCATATTGCAACACACACTCATTATAAAGTGCCAAAATTTGGGGGGGTCTTGTTGCATTGCTTGGTTCTTACATTTCTTTTGGTGATTTTTTTAGGATGGCATATACTTCTACATTAGATCATGTTGAGCCATTAACAACACATAATTACCACACATGGAAACTAAGAATGGAAAAAATAATTAAGTGGAAAGGATTATAGGCTTTAACTTCTTTAGAATAACCAAAATTCACTAGAAAATATGAGAAATTTCAGTACCAGTGCAAATTTGATGAGTGTATGGGTTTGATAGGAACTTATGTAAGTGACAGTCTTTTGTTTCATTTGGAAAAGTATGACTCTCCTTTCAAAATATGGGAGAAATTGGAGGATTTATTTGGTAAGGTGGATCATATGAGAGCCATGTAACTTGACATTGAGATCACCTCTCTTAATCCTAAAGATTTGCCAACAATTATAGACTATCTTACCAAGTTCAAGCATTTGTTGACATAGTTGAAGGGGAGTGGAAGAGATAAGAAAGATGAAGAGCGTGTTTACTTGATTCCATCCAAGTTGAGAGGACCATTCCAAATTTTTTATTCTATCTTTTTCTCTAGCATGGATGCCTTAGGTGACACATTCAAAATGCCTAACTTAGAAACATTTTGTGAAAGACTTACTAGGGAAGAATCCAAATTGTCTCACCTTGAGTCTTCCACCTCTCAAAAGGAATTAGTTGCATCTAATCCTAAGGGCAAGGGAAAACCAAACAATAAAACTAAATCCACACCTACTCCATCTCAAAATGCTCTTAAACCCAAAGAAAACAACTCAAAACCCAAGCATTCATCTAAATCCAAGAATAAGTCTAGCCGTTCATGATCTTTTTTTGGGGATAGTAATCATGAAGAAAATAGGTGTTATAAGTGAATGCAAGCCTTAGAGGATGCAGTCAAGAAACAAAAAATTTCTATATCCACTCCAAATCCTTCTAATTAGCATGGAAAAGGACTTAATGTTGTTGGAAGATCTCAGTCACCACTTGCAGACAATTGGGTTATAGATTTCGGTGCTTCTCATCACATGACTTCTTCTAAGGAGTCTTTTGTTTCTCTAGGTTTGAGTTCTACTTCCAAAATTGAGGTTGGAGATTCTTCCTTTCTTTCTGTTGAGGGAAAAGGTGATATACAACTTGATGGTGGCAATATCCAAGATGCACTATATGTTCCTAACATCACTACAAATTTGCTTTATGTATATCAAATTTGTCATTTTGGTCAAGGGAAAACAATGAATTTTACACCACATGGGGCAAAAGTAAGAACTTTGTTGGAGCCTTATTCACTTGTTGCTCAGGGTATTGTTGATCATAGTTCTAGACTATATCACTTTGAGGGTTTTGATGACACTTCTTCTATAGGGACAGGATTTGATTCTCATTCATATTCAAAGAGAAAGCTTTGGCATGAAAGATTTGGACATCTCAATTATAGATATTTGAAGGAGTTGAGCACTCATGGTATGGTAGATGGTCTTCCTAGAGTTTCTTTTCTTGAGGGAGTTTGTCATGGTTGTGCACTAGGGAAACAACACCAAGATCCTTTTCCTTAGAATTTGTCTAAGAGAGCTTCTTCACCACTTGAGCTTGTGTATAATGACTTCATGGTTTTTCCTACCCCATCTTTCAATGGAGCTAAGTATGCACTTACATTTATTGATAATTTATCGAGGCGTACTTGGGTTTATTTTCTCAAGTACAAAAGTATTGTTTTTTCACACTTCAAAGTCTTAAAATTTTTGGTCGAGAAACAATATTATAGTAGCATAAAGAACCTTCATACTGATGATGGGGGGGAGTACTTCAGCAATGAGTTTTTTGACTTTTTAGCAACTCAAGGCATTATTCAACAACATTCTATTCCTCATACTCCACAACAGAATGGATTAGCATAAAGGAAGATATAACTTTGAAGGAAATGGCTAATTGTATGATGCATTCTAGAGATATACCTCCTATCTATTGGGTAGAAGTAGTTAATTGTGCTAATTATATTCAGAATCACACACCACTCAGAGCACTTGAGCATTTGACTCCAGAGGAATCTTGGTCCAACACTAAGCCAGATGTCTCATTTTTTCGAGTCTTTGGGAGCCATGCTTGGGCCTTCGTGCCAAAGAAGAAAAGGAAAGCTTTGGATAAGAAGAGTAAACCCTTGATCTTTGTAGGGTATTTTGAGGTCATGAGAGCTTATCATCTTTTAGATCCTAATACACATGATGTTCTTTTTCGAACACATGTTCAGTTTGATGAGTGTTTCACTCCTCATGATTCTTCATCTTCTTCGATTCCTTCTTCTTCATCTCATCTTCAAGATCCTTTCTTTGAGGAGATTGATGAGGAGGTTATAGATCCCATTGAGGATCCTATTCCCACTGATGTTGTCATTATGCCTAAGTGGGCTCATACTATAGTTTCTGAGGCAAAACCTTTCATAGAGGATCTTCCACCCACTAGGCATCATCACACACATTCTACAAGTTCTAGACTTTTTTTGTCAGGCAGTTTCTAAGGATCCACAGTATTTTTCAAAGGTTCATGGGATACAGGAGTGGGATGATGAGATGGTAGCTGAGTATTCTTCTTTGATGAAGAATCATACTTGGGATTTGGTATCTATTCATAAAGGAAGAAATATGGCTAGGTGTAAGTGGGTATACTGAACCAAATACACAACTGATGGGTCCATTGACAAGTATAAGGCTCGTCTTGTTGCAAATGGTTTTTCACAAGTTGAAGGTATTGATTACTCTGAGACTTTTTTTCCCATTGCCAAGATGGATTATGTACACCTATTACTTGCTATTGCTGCATCACAGGGGTGGCCCGTATACCATATGGACGTGAAGAGTGCCTTCTTACATGGAGATCTACAAGAGGAAATATATATGGAGAAGCCGGCTGGATTTTTTCAGGATCCTTCTCTTGTTTTTCAGCTCTGAAGGTCTCTCTACGGTCTCAAAAAGGCCCCTTGGGATTGGTATGAGAAGATGGATTTTTCTTCTATCTACTGGTTTTGTTCATTTCCACTCTAATCATACAGTGTATCTCCAACATCCAACATGTAACATGTTGGTGAGGATATTGTGATACTTGTCTTTTATGTTGATGATCTGTTACGTATTGGAAGCTTTTATTCCCACATTTAGACTCTTCGGAGGGCTCTTTCTACACAGTTTGACATGACATATCTTGGGTTATTCCATTATTTCCTTGGATTGCAGATTTCTCAGACAGATTGAGGGATTCATTTGAGTTAAGAAAAGTACACCCATGATCTTCTTCGGCACTTTAATATGGCTAATTACAAGCCAATTCCATCTCCTTTTCAGTCTAGGAGTTACTCTAACTTCCACATGTAGCACACCACTTTGTGATCCTACAGTTGTATAGGAAGTTGGTTAGGATTCTCATGTACTTGATCCATACTCACCCTAATATTTCATTTCCAGTAGGGCTTGTATCTCAATTTACATATTCTCCTCATAGTAGTCACTGATAGGCTGCTAAAAGGATTTTACACTATTTGTCAGGGCACTTCCCACTTTGGCTTACACTACACTAGGGGCCTATACTCAATTGGTTTGGTATACAAATTCAGATTGGGAAATTTATATTGATGACAGGAGTTCCAATTTTATCTATATTTTTTTTCTTTTTTCTTCTCCAGTTGCTTGGGCGTGCAAAAATGCACCATGGTAATTGCACTTTCATCTTTAAAGGTAGAATACAAGGCAGCAGTTACAGCGAGACAACAAATTCTTTGGCTTCGACGAGTTATTGACAGATTTTGGATTCCCACATGATTGACTGATTGTACTTTTGTTTGACAACCAAAGTGCGATTCACATTTCGTGTACCACCTAGTTGAACACTAGCAGACCAAGCATATTGAGATACACATCCACTTTATTCTTTCAGCACATTCAGGATGGAGTTCTTTACTTGGAGTACATTCTGACTCAGAAGCATGTTGCGGACATATTTATGAAGCCTTTTACATCACCTCGTTACCTTGAGTTGTGTGGAATGCTTGGGGTTTAAGAAGTTGTTCTTGGGGGGTGTTCGTGAGAACATCTTTCTTCTTCTTCTTCTTCTTCTTTCTCTTTCCTTCTAGCAGGATTCTTTCCTTCTTTTGGTTCAAGATTTCTTCATGGATATATTTTACATGAGTACCTCATTAGGCCTAGCTATCGGGACTCATATTATGGACATTCCACTTCTATTTTGGACCCTAGCTTCACTTGAGGGGGGGTGTTAGAGTAGGTATTTACCTTATCTCATGTTCACCTAGGTACATTATTTACCCTTATTGTATTTATCCTCACCCACTTATGTGTGTGGACATTTATTATTATTTATTTAGATATTATGGGGATATTATCTAGTTGTTAGGTATAATTCTTTCCTTGATATATGGTATTGACTAGATCCTTGATAGATCTATGGTATTGACTAGATCCTTGAAATCTATGGTCTCTGACTAGTTATATTGACTTGACTAGTTCTTTCCTTGATTTATGGCTTGATCTACGACCTTGACTGGTTCTTAGATTGTTATTCCTTGCCTATATAAGCAAGGCCCATTCTCATTGTATTTCATTGAGTTCCATAATAATATATGATATTGCTTCTCATTTGTTTGCAAAAATTTATGTAAAGTTATTCTGGAAAATTAATTTCATCTTATTGATTTTTGTGTTTGATTAGCATCTGAGTTCTTAGCTTGGTACGATCTAGTTATTGTTCCTTTTACTGACACATGTGTTGGAGTAATGTTAGCTTAAAATATAACATGAAGGTACATCGCCTATCCATGATAATTAAGTGTAATAAGTAAAAAGGAACTATAACTGAAATAATAGCACATGGGTAAAGTGTAGAATAAATTACTCCTAGATGTATAATAATTCTGAACATAAAGGCTAACTTTAGCAGGATGTACATTATGTATTGCTCTATATATGTATTGTTATCGAGCTTAATATAGTCACATGAACAGATGTCATGTAAAGATTTTAGGAACTAGATATGATACCATTTTCAATCCAAAGTGATCAAAAAATATGTATATGTTTATACCCTAATTAGATACTGTAAAATATAATATTAGTGAAATCAAGTACAAGAAAGAGTTATGGATAAAGGTTAGCAATCAAGAGGTATAATTCCTGATTAGACATTTAACTTCTAACATTAATTATCAACAATCATTCTAATCAATGAATTAATACTTGTGAATCTGATGTACTACAACAAGACACAAAATTGAAAACATTAAGGATATAAGTGAACTTAGATTGAACATGTATCAGATGGTTTTAGGAATTTGGTCATAAAGTAGCGTAGAGTGTTGTAACTCTAGAGATAATGAATATTGAGGGTTATTCTTTTCTTGAACTGATAAAAAGACTAGAAGATACTACCCTAGTATAGAAGCACATAGCTAAAAACCAAGACCATACCATAATGGTCTTGAGCAAACTTATGTACGGTCTTGGACTGACTTGAATTTCAGACTCTAATGACAATGAATGGATCCTGAGATAGTGTCACGTAACTATAATTATTTGTTATATATTCAGAACCCTAATTTATGATTTTGTAGAATCGTCATGAGAATATATATCTAGGTGAAATTTTTTGTCATGAGATCTTGAACCCTAACCATGTGGTAAAGTTACCCTACCAAGTGGAACTATGAGACATGTTTTACTTGTTCTTAGCTTAAAGAAGTACCCTCGTTCATCTTTTTCTCACACTATCTATTGTCTACCTAAACAGTTGTGATATATGAATGAATGCAACTAGTATTTGGAAACTCTCCTTGATAAAGTTCTTGTAGTTGAGTTGAAAGAAGAATGTATTACTAAAACACTTAGAGAAGGGATGTGTTGATGAATCTTGTCTCTCTTCTTATTCTTGATAATGATGACTCAATTGATGACAAGTAAGAGGATTCATACCTATAGTGAAATTTAAGATTCCCTATATGAAATGTGTGTCCTGTAACATTGTGATATTTAGGTCTCCCTAATAGGAATATTTTAAACCATGAATCTGTATAGTGATTTGTATCAATGTAGTAAGTCAATATGATTGAACTAGGTTCAGCAAACATGAGGTAGTGTTTACTCGATTATATAGCTTGAGTTTTATCCACAGTGATTTATTAGAGGTCCTTTGGAAGGTTGACCTCTGAGGGATTACAAGAACCAATAAATAATATGAAATCAAAATAAAACTTGGACATTGATGAATTGGCCAGAATGACTTGGTACTTAGTCATATTAAGAACCAGATATAACAGTCTCTGAACTAAATTGTACGACCATTCCTAAGGAGCCTTGGTTAAAAACAATGATAATTTTAAGTTTGCAACTTGAATCAGAACTAATGTTTTTCTATGGATTTTAATAATTGTCAATCTTAGAACTTGATGAGTTTTTCACATGTTGTACGGATAAAAATATAAAGGGAATTGAGAACTCCCTAATGTGCCTCAACAAGAATGGGAAGGTTTTATTTGTCTTAGAAAGAGTGCATTGTCAAGAACTAATCAGTGTAAAAGAGTAGGACCATGCTAAATTTGAGTTTTTAGTGCCTAAGATTCTCCCCCTTTAAGCTATGAAAATAAAATGTACATGCTCTAAATAGAATTCCATACCATGAGCTGTGCATCAGACTACACTACTATCTTCTCTTGCAGTTCTATAACTTATGTCAGAGTCATTTTATGCTGACTTGTGGCTTGTCATGCTCGTCAATTGAACATGCAACATAGAGTGTATTCAATGTCCATGATAAATAATATGAACTTTAACTCAAATGTAAAGCTGCAGTTTTGGAAATAAAATATTTACATTGGTTTATAAAAATGAAATGAAAGAGATAGTTAATCATCATAGGAAGAGTATGTGATGTCTTATTCTATGGTTTAGAGGTTTCCCCCTCAATGTGGCTTTGCTATTGTGCTTGAAGATTATGATCATTTATCTAGATTTTTTGGAGTTATTAGGTGTTTTATCAATCCCCATATTCACACTAAGGAGAAAATAGAGTGTTCAGTTACAAGTGCAACCCAGAGCATGGATATGACCATAGAGTTAAGTCAAGAACCCTAATAATGAAGTGTTCAAATACACCCCACTAAGGAAGAATACCAGGTATTCAATGTTATTCAACAAATTTTATATCTTCCCCTTTGAGTGTAAGAGGAAAGAAAAGGCTTCCTATGAAGTAACTTATCCATCTTCAATACCTTCCATAACCCCATTTTGGAAATGTTTTGCCAATGGATCTAGGTCCTATTATTACTTGATATTGCACACTTTACTCAACTACCTAGGCTCAAGACCTTAGTGAAACACAGTAAGTGACCTTTAAAGTGTAGGAAAATGGATCCAAAAATTAGCTAAGGTTTCAATATCTAGAGGAAATCATGACTCCTACTCATCCAATAATTTTATGAAACCTCAATCTTACTAGCACTCATAATGGTACTACTCAACTCGAGTTCTAATATAATATGTCCAAGGAATTCTTGGATTTACCCAAAGATAAGGAAGAAATTGAATGAGAAACTTTAGGTGATGCACCAAACTAAAATGAGGTGCACTAATCTAACTTAAAAAGAGAAAAAGATAACTCATCACATGAAGTTTTAAATAATGGATGACAAGAACTTATGATATTCACACAATCAAAACAAGACTAAAAGTTTTAGGAGTGAACTGTAGATGTATTTTGAATCAATTGAAGCAGGACTTGTTTCTCACTCTTTCAAAGGAAATAGATCCCCATTCTATTCAGATAGGTTCCTTTATGAATACACTTACATCAGGTTCATAATCCCACTAAAGTCAAGGAGCATGCTTGACAAATTTCAGGTAAAACTATGTTACCAAAGGTATGCAAATATTAGTTTGAGCACTCAAAAAGTAAGAGATGCTTCTAAAATTTTATGGAAAAGATCCGCATAATTAGATTACCCAACTGGAAAATTGTATAGAGAATCTTTATCATGACCCCAAAGGAGAGAAGAAGGTGACCATAGCATCCTTATATTTAGAACCTAACTTATTTAATGAGCATCGTTGAAAATGATATCTCAACTAACTACATTAGAATGGTCCCTCAGTCAACTCAACCCTCACCAAATCAGGCCCAAAATCCTCTTGGGTGGCGACTAAATAAGCTTCAATTGGTACTCTCCATTATTGAAAGTGGAAATGCATAAATTTTATGGAAAGGATCCGCTCAATTGGCCTACCATAAATGGAGAATTTATGTGATCTTCATCACCTTACATTAGGATAAGCAAGGTGACCACTGACATCCCAATATTTAGAACCTGTTTCCAATTTGTCTAAGAAAACATTTGAGTTTGACGTGCTCTACTTGGTATTTAATGAATTTTCCACTCCTAAATTTTTTCCACTTGGTCTAAAATTTCACTGAAGAACTCTCCATCCCTGCACTATGGTTAATTAGTGTTTACTTAGCATAATGGGGGGTCTTTATGTTTTACTTAGTCAAAATCATCATAAATCAGGTTAACCTTAAGGAGTCATGCTTCATGAATTTCATAATATCTCCTCTCTCTGAGCAGCACATATACCTAGAAGAGTTTCATTCTTGAATGACCTACTTCATAAAAAATATTCATGACCATATGGAGGTAATGGATGGATATGAAATGTCTTCATCCACTCATATTAGAGAGCTCTAAAAACCCAAAACAACCCCTGGGGGAAGAGGAACACCTTATTTTCTCATGGTAGTAGGTAGACCTTCTGCCAAGCGTTTGAGTTTGAAGATGAATGAGTATGAATACTTAAAACTAAGTAGATATCATCTTGGGGATATTGAATGAAACCTACCAAAAACTTGGAACAAAACTGGGTTATGTTCTAACTGTGAAGAATGAGACATTTATGGACTAGGTCCTAAATCTTTTCACAAGAAATTGAGATGTACATTCAAGTGACTGGTGATCTGTTCATGATTTTGATGCTCAAGATGACCTTATATGTAGTCCAAAAATTAGAGCATAAGACTTATTTAATGCCCCAAAATACTAATTTAGAAGAGTGCCATGATCCATATAGGTGACTAGAAGAGAAATAATCTCATGGCATTCCTCCTTGGTGCCTTGTTTGCATCTGTAACTAGTAGAAGGTGATAATGTTTTGCACTTCTCTTGCTTGAAGGAATGCCCACATATGATTGATTTATCAACCTAAAAAAATTTACGCATAGGCTAATATTGTAGGGTCATCTACCCAGACACCTAGATTAATTAAGTAATGATCCCACAAAAGGTTTGGCACAGAGTATAATTTTCAGGGAAATTCCATAAAATTGTCAAACTTTTCACATGGGTAAACTAAACCTTGGTCCTAGACTATGTCTTACTAATTCCCATGAATGTCCTGCTGGATGATTTGAAAAAGCATTGAATGGCACATAGATTTGGGCACTAATAGAAATTATATATTTACCTTTCAAGACACCATTTCTTCATGTGGTTTACCTTTTGAATGTAGTCATTTTGATCACTTTAGACGTGCACCTTTGAAAAAAATACTTATACCTGGTTATCTCTCACCAATATGCAGAAGACTCTTGCCAAAAGAGGGTTATCATGAAGGATCTTGTAGCAGGCATTGTTATCTATGGAACTTTCAAACATTTGAAACTATGGTAGTGAATCCTGATATTCAGAAAGGTTACCAGCACTACCCCATTCAATGTAGTATGTTTTTTATAGACCCCCTAGATGGATTTCCTCCTGAAAGTACGTATGATGAGCATGTCATTTAGTTAATGCTAAGAAAGTATCATAGACCTTATCATTAGGCCTTATAGAGGGCCAATTGGGATGCTGAAAAAGAGGGAGATCGAGACCATGCCTTTATCACAGATTGGAAATGGTTATTATTCACCATAGTCATAGTGCTTATTTTTCTCTAGTGGTGATGGTGCACCACAAGGATCGAATGTGGTGCATGTGTCTAGACTACATAGAAATTTACAAGTACATTATCAAAGACAAGTTTCCTATTCTTGTCATTGATGATGTTTTAGATGAGTTAAATGGTAAAATTTATTTTATAAAACAAGATCTGTGTCCTGGGTATCAACAAATTAGAGTAAAGAAAGAGGATATTCATAAGACATCCTTTAGAACTCATCAAGGGCATTATGAATTCATAGTTATGCCTTTTGGTCTTACTAATGCATCATCCATATTTCTTATTTTGATGAATTCAATATTTTTACCATTCCTACGGAAGTTTTTCTTGGTATTTTATGATGATATCCTCATCTATATCAAATCCTGAGAGAAACATTTACATCATGTAAATACCATCTTGAAATACCTAGAGAAACATCAACTATATGCAAAGCCTTCAAAGTGATATTTTGGGGTACATGAAGTGGAATACTTGGGCCATATTGTCTCTCATGAAGGTGTTAAGGTGGACCCTCACAAGATCCAAGCCATGGTAGAATGGGAAGTCCTAAGAAACACACAATATTTATGAGGTTTCTTAGGTATCATAGGGTACTATCGCATATTTGTAAAAACCTATGGCAATATAACAACACTACTTACAAAATTAGTGAATAAAAACTCCTTTCATTAGAATGAGGAAGCTTCTAGGGAATTTGAAAAGTTAAAGGTGGTAATGTGCACCACTCCAGTATTGGCAACCCCATATTTCTCCAAGACCTTCATACTTGAATGTGATGCTTCATGAAACAAGATTGGGGAAACTCATGCAAAATGGACATCCCATAGCATTTGAGAACGGGAAAATAAAAGGAAATAGTTTATTAAATCCCACCTATGAGAAGGAAATGATGGTAATATTACATACAGTCAAACAATGGAGACTGTACTTGATGGGTAGATACTTCAAGGTAAAAATTGGTCATGATAGTTTAAAATACTTTCTAGTGTAAAATTTCAGCACCCTCTGAATGCTTGCAAGTGAATTGTATGGGTAATCTGTGTAATTTCATAATATGGAGTTATCTCCAGGTGTGGGACCATGAACTTGAGACAAATCTCCAGAGTAGGTTGGTTCCCCTACCTATTCCTAATGTTAAAACTCCTCCTATAAAGGAAAACACAACTATTATAACACTAACCTAGAATTCCAAGGGACCAGGGAAGAGAGAGATGCATGAAATTAAATCCTACACTAACAGAAGTGATAACACCAAGAATAGGGGTTTGACATATTTTAAGTGAGTGAAAATAGAGAGAATGAGGTAGGAGATGGCAGACAGAAGTGCCAAAATCCAAAAACACATTGAAACATCCATTTTTGTGGAGCACAAAAAAATTTGAGTCCTGTAAGAAGAATAAAGTATGCACAATACACATGTAAATGCAATAGAAGGAGAAAAAATGCAATTTAACTCGAGCTAGGTTAGATAAAGCCACAAAACAAAAAATTGATTGCTAAGAAAGATGCACAACCCATTACAATATAGGTATAAGGAAAGAATCCTTTACAAAATGCTCAAATTTGAGGCCTGTAACTCACAAAAGCTCTAGAAATTTTTTGACAGAGTTTCTTTACATTACAAAATGTCTCCCCTTTCAAATGAGGGGTATTTTACATTATATAGGGAGAAATCCTCGAATTTTCTTCACCAATCGACATCCTGCATTAAATTTTCTAAAAAGAAGTATGGGCAGCCATAAAAATCCACTTCCCGAGGGTACTTTTATAGTAGATGAAGACATGGGTGCCATACTTCATTAAAACAAGTTATTGAGCTATATTTTCACCCACCTACCTCACCTAATCCAAGGCCTATCATTGATATTCTTGTGTTGTCGGCTGGTAACAATTGTAACTGGTGTCATCTAGTAACAACCATACCTGGTGTTGGCTGGTAACAACTATAACTGGTGTCACCCGATAACATTTGTAACTAGTGTTGGTCGGTAATAGTTATAACTGGTGTCAGCCGGTAACAACTGTAACCAGTGTTGGTCGGTAACAATTATAACCGGTGTCATCCGGTAATAGTTGTAACAAGTGTCATTCGGTAACAATTGTAACTGGTGTCGACCAATAACATTTGATTTGTCTACCCGGCTAACCTTAACAAAACTATTTTCTCTAGCTCCAAGGATTCATCATACAACCCAAATATGAACTTGCAAGTTATCCAATTTGCATGGGTGTAAAATTGGATAACAGTTTGGAGACTCATGGGGTAATCTACCTACTAGATTGAAGAGATTGGTTGCCTTGAAGCATCCATCTGGCATGGAGTCATCTTGAGAACTAAAACAAATATGAAAATTGAAACATTTCACCCCTAAAATCATATGAAGCACTGCATGGACTTGACTATGATCTTAAACTACTTGAGCTCGTTACTAATTTTTCCCATCACAAGAACTTGCCTGAAACTGGAAAGTACAACTATAAAAGAAGGTTCAACTATGTACAAACATGAAAATCATACATGACCAAGTGAAACATGCAGAGTGTGACAAACACTTATTACAAAAGTAGAACTACACTATTGGTAGAACAATTTTTTGCAAGCAATTAGAGAAATTATAAATATAATCTAATATGTACAAGAGAGACTCCACCTCAATAACAATGCTTTAGATAGATTGCATTTACTAGAATATGTAGCTCTTCTCTATCCAACTTTGATAGCTAGAAAGCATCGTTTGCTTTGCATCCTAAGATCATGTAGAGACCACTCCATATTGCATCAAATTTTGAGTGTTTACCTGGCTTAGCCCTGTCTACATCCCACTTTAGTACCAAGTCTCCTTCTTGAAAACTCTTGGCTTTATCTTTCTTATCAAAGTATCTCTTAATCAAGGCTCAATCCTTCTCTATGCTTTATAATGCTTAGTCCCTCAGATCCTCCATCTCCAGGAGCTCTGCATTTCTAGCTTCCATTGGCTCAAACTCAGATAGTTCTAGCTACCAAAGAAGCTCCAGTGCTAGTAACTAAAAAGATATGGGCATCCTTACTTCTCTTCCATATACTAGTCTATAAGGAGAGCTCTCAGTAGACCTCTTGGGTGTGATTCTACTAACCCATTAGGCTGATTTGAGCTTGGTATGCCATGTCCTATGATTCTCATCCATAGTTGTTCTGCTAATCGTCAAGAGATTTTTGTTGGTGGACATGGATTTCCCATTACCCTTGGGGTAATTATTAGAGGAAGTGCTTAGATAGATCCCATTTTTAACAACCCATTAAGATATTTTAGTTCCTAGGAAGGATAGATCATTCTTTGATATAATAGTGGCTAGGACACCAAACCTGATGACAATTACTTCATAGGAGTCCAATATACTAGAATAATTTAACTCCCTGAGTGACACTGCTTCAATCCACTTGGTGAAATAATTCATTGCTATGAGGATCCACTTATGGCCTTGGCTTGAGTTTGGATTGATAACCCCAATGAAATACAATCCCCACTGCATGAATGGTTGATCAAATGAGATTAGGTGGATTGGTAGTGCTGCGAGCTTCTCCTTACATGTGAAGAATGCACATTTCTTGCACTTCTTGATCCATGCATAACAATCACTAAATATTGTGCACCAATAGTGACCATCCTTCATAATATTGAGGGTTGTTACTTGTGGATAAAAATAACCCCCAACTTCTCCATCATGGATCTCATGTATCAATTTATCGATCTGATTTGTTGGAACGCATCTTAGGGAGCTCCATTCACACATTTCTTGAACAAGATGTTATCAATGAGAACATACAAAATGGAGTAGAGTACAAAATACCTTATTTTTTCTTTACTAAAATTTGGAGGGCATAAACCTGTTTGAAGAAAATGTATCATGTTCCAGGTTCGACAAGGAGTGGGAATATAATCTACAACTTGTTCTTGGTCATCTTGGAGCACTATAACAACTTCTTCCTCTTTATATTTCCTTACATACTAATCTAAAGACAACTTCTCACAAATACCATTACCCCTAACCAACTTAGTTATCTTAATAACAATGTCATATTCCATGACCTTGGTTATCCAACCAACTCTTTTTTCATTAAGGTCTTTGTTTAAAATAAATTCTTTTACACCAACATGTGTAACTACTAGATGAATTATGTTATTCAACACTAGATGCCTAAATTTCTGTAAACTTCTTATCACAGCAAAGACATGTTTCTCAATGAATGAATACATTACCTCATAATACTCAAGGCTTTAGCTAAAGAATGCAATAGGTTGTTCCATTCTTTCTTTATTTAGTTGTATTAGTATTGCAGATATTGCATTTATGCCACCAAAAGCATATAAAGTGAATTCCTTCAAAAAATCTGGATTTATGAGGGTTGGATCCTGTGTAATGGCCTACTTTATGGCTTCAAAAATTTCTTTTCCTTCAGTAGTCCATTTGAAATCCATGTTCTTCTTCAACATTAATGTAAGTGGCTTGACAATATTAACAAAGTTAGGAACAAACCTCCTAAAAAAATTGATTTTTCCCAAGAAAATTTGGAGAGGCTTCTTATGACTAGGCAATGGCAATGCCATAATGACACTAACCCTTTCAGGATATATAGTCATCCCTTCCTTTGAATCAATTCGACTGAGGATATTTCCCTCATGTGCCAAGAGTATACATTTCTTAGGATTCAAGGATACTCCAAATTGCCTACATCTCTTGAACACCTTCTTGAGGTGAGAAAGGTGATCTTGCTGCATTCTTAGAAAATGCGGTGATATCATCAAGATAAACAAGAACAATATTTTTAAGCAGCACCATGAACCCCATGTCCATAGCCTTCTACAATGTTTCTCTAGTATTTGATAACCCAAATGACATCTTTATATAAGCATATCTGCCCCATTTGGTGGTGAAGGCTATTTTGAATCGGTCTTCTTATTTGACCATGATTTGATTATAGCTTGAATAACCATCTAGCAATGAAAACCTCTCTAAAATAGATACTACTTGCAAAATTTTCTCCATGGAAGGAATTCGATAATGATCTTTGAGTGAGGCTCTATTCAAGTCCCATAAATCTACACACAACCTTATTTCCCCATTTCTTTTCCTAACCGACACTATATTTGCTACCCATGAAAAGTGCTTGATTGGAAATATGATACTTGTATCTATGAGCTTGTTCAATTCCTTCTTCATGAGAGGATCAATATGAGGGTTCACTGGCCTTTGATTTTACCTGATGGGATTAGATTTCAGATATAGCTCGATAGTATGCTATGCCAATCTTGGATCAAAACCTCTCAAATATTCATAATTCCAAGAAAATATATTTGAAAATTCTTGACAAAGTTTAATGAAATCAGATTTTTCTTTATGAGTACATACTTTTACAATCTGGAGCACCTTACCTTTACCCACTAAAATGGACTCTGAATCTTCTTCTTTGACTGTGATGTTCACTTTCTATTTCTGGAACTAGTCATTGGGATTGAAAATTGATTCAAGAGTTACTATACCTTTTTACAGCTTATTTGTTCACAATTGGACTACTTGATCACCATATTGTTGTTCCAATTTGTCTTGATTCCTTGTAGAGAACTCAGATTCTTCCTGAAGGAAATTGATGATCTGCTGGTCATTCTCAAACACCTGCTAACTAGTGTTGATATTTGGAATAGATGGTGTCACAACCACTTTGATATGAGGTTGAGTTTGATCTTTGTTGATACTATCAATGACATCAAATTCTGCTCCAATTATTTCCAGCATTTCTATAGCCTATATTTTATTCCTTGGGGTGGAATCAATGTTAAAATCTTCAAAGTATTGCATGAGATCCCATACTCGATGTTTTTATCTCTGTAGGAGATAATTCTTGGTAGTATTCAACCCTCTAATATGATTTACAACCAACTCATTGTCTCCAAAAACTTGCAAGTTATTGATATTTATTTTTCTTGCCCAATGTAGACCATGGATTAGAGATTCATATTCATCTGTGTTATTATAAAAAATGAACTGGAACCTAAAATCTGAGTCATACTTGTTACCTCTGGGAGATATAAACATTTCTCCTCCTCCTACACCTTGTTTATTCCTTGAGCCATCAAAGAATAGATGCCAAATTTCATTTTCGTCTTCTTCATTGGGCTTGGTAACACTAAGAAGAGGTGCATTTTCCTCATTTAGACAATAAACGCCTAATTCAGCTTCCTCCATCTCCTTGTATGAATCATAAGCATGCCTCTTGTGAGCCCATTCATTAAGTGTCAGATCCGAAATACCTCCAACTTGAGTATTTTTATCTAGAGTTCTTGGACAGTCTTCTTGGTCAAAAGTTTAGCAATTGGCATTTATTGGAATTGGAACATAAGGATAAATGCGATAATTTGTGATTAACTCTAATCTGATCATAGTTTTAGTTTCATACATAGTTCTAAAATACATGTGGGACCAATCAAATGACAAGTACCCACCAATTTTAGCAGTGAAATCCCTTGATAAGCACAAAGCAAAGAGTGGTGGTAAATCAATGAATGATATGTTTTTCTAGATTGTGACATTTAGGCATGCATGCAATGTAAGATTCAACCCTTTAACCACTCCAACAATCTTCACTATTGTCCCATCCAACTGTACCACTCTTTTAGAGATAGTTTTGTATTTCAGACCCAGTTGATCTACAATCTGCTTTGGCATCACTGAGTTTCTTACCCCTGAGTGAATAATACTGTTGTGTACCAGGTTGTTCCCAATAATCAAGGAAATATAAAATAGTGGAGGATTCATATTTCTGCTTGGTTGACCCTCCTTTTTTGCACAACATTGATGAGGACCTTCTCTTGATCGTTGGGTGAATCATTTGAGATGGGAAAGTTAACTATGGATGGTTGCAAAAGGTATTTTTTTCTTGGAATTGTCAAAGATTCCCACATAAAGATGCTTAAAATTTTTTTCTTCATGTGGTCAATGATGTTAAATGGAGATGGATTTTCCTTTTGCTTCCCTTTGCTTGTTACAACTTTCTCTTGAACATGAGCTGCTACAGTAGGTATTTTGGGCTGATTTTGTGAGCTTGGGATTGGATTTGAGATACTAACTCCTTAAAGCTTGATAGAAGGTTGAGTAGCACCTATATTTGATGATTATTACCCCTCTATATCACTTTCCTTATACCTTGTGTTGGTTGTTACCCCCTGAGAAGGATATTGGTTTATACCATAGAAATCCTTTTTTTCCAGTTCACTAGTGAAGTATCATTATGGGTTGCCTCTTGCATGTTTTATTGTTTTTGTTTTTCTTCTTCATTTGTCTCTTGAGACACACCAATAGTTTGTACCATAAAGGCTTGGTTGAACATACCATTGAAACATAGTGCTTGATTATGGGGTCAACCACAAGGAAAACACCATTCATATTCATGTGCAAGACTATTTTGGAATGGAACCAAGGCTCTGGATGTTTAAGGTGTGTTAGGATTGTACTGTTGTAATGGTCTAGTAGTTGGGGGTTGTCCTTGATTTCTGTTTGCAACTTGAACAAGAGGTCTAGTAGAATGATATGGAGGCCTATTTGGTTGGGCTTGATGCTTATAAGGTCTAAACGTTTGAGCTTGCTGCCTCTTGATGGTAACAAATCCTTCCCTAGGTTCTGTAATTATTTCATGAACTTTTGGAGTTCATCTTAGGTGCTAGAAGAAGAGGTAGAAGATTCGTTGGAACTCTGACTTCTAGGAGCAGGAATAGGGGCTAATGCAGAGATTTGACTAGAACTAGGATTCCCCATTTTTGGATAAACATGCATAGGTGGCCTAGGTGCAAGTTTAATAGCTTGAATTAGGTAATTCTCATCTCTAATGGTTATGACATAAGCTCCTGGTAAGGTTATCCATGCCATAAATTGTATAATAACAAATATATAAGAATTTAGAGCTTTAAGGAAATAGAGAAATGCACCTTCAGCAGCTGGTCTTATGGAAATTAGAATCTTGTCCCATGTTCTTTGGAATCTAAAATTTAAGTCAAACATTTGTTCATTTTGTGATCTTTAGATTGTAGGTAAATTCTCCAAAGGAGATCAATTATCTTCCCTTTCTCCAAAATGGTTACAAAGCCTTGAGCACAATTCATTCTAGTTGTTAATTTGATCTGGCTACTAGGATTCTGAACCACTGCAAATATTTTCCTATGAGAGAAGAAGTAAGGAGTTTGACTGCCACATTCATATCAAAAAATATCATGAATGGAAAAGACATTTACATTGTCTTGAATATGATCAATTGGTGTTGTATGATTTTCTCTAGTGAAATAAGGAATGTTATTTAATGTTGCCACTGGAATTGGGTTTTGTGCATTGATATTGGGTAGACCACTTCCCGTGAAGATGAAAAATGGATTTGGTTATGGCATGGCCATCCTAATTGGTCTAATCACTCTAGTTTATTGCAAAAAGGGACTACTAGGTGGAGGTGTTGAGAGAGTCCTGTTCGGTGGAGATGGAGATCTATGAACATGTCTTCCTCTTCTTCTTATACTTGGAGATAGCTGCAATGTATTTGAGTATTCCCTCTTCTCTTGTTCTAGACCTAGTTTGAATCCTTCTCGTGAATTTGAGAAACTGTGTTACTAAAAGCGTTGAATTATGATCCCGAGAGTCGCTAGATGTGCTGTTGCAGATCCTCCAAAGGCTATAAATTAACCTAGACACACATCCCAATCTTGATAAACATCAAATAATTGACCTTCTTGTCTCACCAAGAATGAAAAAGTTGTTAGTGAAAAATTATAGAACCCTCTGAATGCTTATAAGTGAAGTGTTTAGGAAATTAGTGTAATTTGCTAACATATAGTTATCTCCAGGTGTGGGACCATGAAATTGAGACAACTCTCCAGAGTAGGATGGTTCCTCTACCTATTCCTAATGCTAAAACTATTCATATAAATGGAAATAAAATTATTTTAGCACTAACCTAGAATGCCAAGGGACTAGGGGAAGCGAGAGATGCATGAATTTAAATCCTACACTAAGGGAGGTGATAACACTAAGAATAAGGGTTGGAGATATTCTAAGTGAGTGAAAATATAGAGAATTAGGTAGGAGAGGGAAGAAAGAAGTTCCAAAATTCAAAAACACATTCAAACCTCCATTTTCATGGAGCACAAATAATTTGAGTAATGCAAGAAGAATAAAGTATGCACAATACACCTGTAAAATGTAATAGAAGGTAAAGAATGTAATATAACTCGAGCTACTATAGGAAAAAGCAAAAAACATAAATTTTATTAATAAAAAATATGCACAACCCATTACAATATAGGCACAAGGAAAGAATCCTTTACAAAATGATCAAATTTGAGGCTTGCAACTCACAAAATATCTGGAAGAAATTTGACAGAGTTCCTTTACATTACAAAATGTCCCCCCCTTACAAATAAGGGGTATTTTGCATTATATAGGGAGAAATCCTCAAATTCGCTTCACCAAATGACAACCTACATTAAATTTTCTGAAAAGAGGTATGGGGAGCCATAAAAAATATGCCTCCTGAGGGTAATTTTCAAGTAGAAGAAGACATGGATGCCATACTTCCTTAAAACCAGTTGTTGAACTATCTTTTTGCCCCACCTACTTGACCTAATCCAAGGCTTGTCGTTGATATTCCTGTGTTGTCAATTGGTAAAATTTGTAACTAGTGTCGACTGGTAACAACCATACATGATGTTTTCTAGTAACTATAACTGGTGTCATCTGGAAACAACTGTAATTGGTGCCATTTGGTAACAAGTGTAACTGGTGTCAGCTAGTAATAGCTGTAACTAATATTGGTCAGTAACAGTTGTAACTGGTGTCGCGCTGATAACAATTGTAGCTAGTGTCAGCCGGTAACAAATGTAACTGGTGTCGGTAGGTAACAATTGTAACTGGTGTCAGTTGGTAACATTTACTTTGTCTACCTACCTAGCCTCCACAACACTATTTTCTCTATCTATTTCACTGAGTCTTCATTAAAAAATCCAAATCTAATCTTGCAAGTTAGCCAATTTATAGGGGTGCAAAACTGGATAACAATACTTCTTGGAGAATAAACTACCTTTAGAAGAGAAACAAAAAATGGGTCACAAAGATGTTGGGTTTTGAATTTAAGATTATTTATAAGAAAGGGAAGTAAAATGTGGTCAATGATGCTCTATCTAGGTGGGATGAAACCAAATAAGGATTTTTATTTGTCATGTATATACTAAATGAAGATTGGGTAGATCAAGAAAGAGAAGAATGGTAGAAATATGTATCAACCCAGAATCTCATTCAGAATCTCCAAAATCATCCAACCATATATGAACAATTTATATGGAAGGGGGATACATTGTGGTACAAAGACATGTTGTATTTTTGTAAGAACTCTACACTTAAACACCATCTTATTTTAGAGCTCCATTCTTCTCTAATAGGTGGGCATTATGGGTTCTTGAAAAATTATGATAGAGTTAAGAAAGATTTTATTTTAGGAGGGGTTGAAAGGATATTTTAAAAATTTTGTGGAAGAATTTTTGGTGTATCAATATAATACGAGCGAGACCATTAAGACACCAGGTCTCCTCTACACCCTTGTCTATTCCTAGCGAGAGATTGGGAAGAGGTGTTGATAGATTTCATCACTAAATTTCCTAAATCAGAAGGGAAAAGCCTCATCTTTATTGTGGTGTACAGACTTACCAAGTATGCTCATTTTTGTGCCCTAGCTCATCCTTTCATATGTAGTAAAATTCTTATCTCATATATGGACACAATTTTTTTGGGGAGAAAATTTATCGATAATAAAAATGGGTAGATTTGTGCCAATGCTATGGGATTGGGTCCCTCTGCTTGAATGGGGAAGCTCCATATATTGAACAAATGGAAATTATATATACTATTCTATCAACCGAGGGTGTTCTTTCGACCTAGCAGATCACACTCTAGTACTTCCCTACACATGTGGAAAAGTGCTTGTAGAAACTACAAGGGAGGAAAGAGATTAAAGGAAAGGTGTGAAGAGAATAGAAAAGAAGGGGTTTTGCATAGTAAATCGTATAACAAAGTTTATTGTTTCAAAACTAGAACATTTTCATTGAATTCAACCAGAAGGAAACCTATGAGAATCAAAAGGAACAAAAAAAAATGCACAAAGTATTAATGCATGACATACAACAAGTACATTACTCATGGATTATAGTTTATATGGAAAAGAAACTTAAGCAAGAATAATAGAGGAAATCTGGTCATTTATTTCTAGAGAGAATATGGGAGCTAGTAAACAAGATTAAACCATCCTTTGAAATGAGGAGCTTATCTCAATTTATAGCTTTATATTGCAACTCTTCGTCTACCCCCCCACATGGTTGTTCATGTAATTACTTAGCCTGTGACTATTTATATTTCTAGGAAATAAAAAATATGTACCCTTTTTATAATTACAAAAGGGACTTTTACATTGCACAAATATTTCATAGTCACTTTAATGAATAAGATAGAGAGTCATGATTTCTTACAATGAAGAATTAGAAAGGGGGTAGAGAAGAGGGAAAAGAATCAAGAGAGAAGAGAAGGAATACTAAAATACATGGATGAGGATGCCTCCCTTGATAAAGATCTTATCCAAAGAGGTTTAAGATGACAATATAACCCATGATGACCCTCATGTTGACATTTCTTGCAAATGTGCAAGAAAGCCAACTCAAAAATTTTGTTTCTCAACTTGGAGAGCTATAGGAAAAGCATACATGCCGTGAATGGAAGAATACAAAGCTTCTATGATCTTGAAAATAAATGTTATTCATTATAAATCATGAACCTAGCTAGAAGGAAAAAATTTCTACTTTAGCTCGATACAAGTCTTTTATAAAAAACATTGAGGTCAAAATGAGTATTTCGGGAAAGAACGAGTTCTTAAAAATGACTTATATAAATTGGCTGCAGGAACTAAGGACTATAATTGTGGAGGTTCTGTTTTAAAACATCTTCACTTAAAAAATCTTTTGACAAAGTAGATCATATGAGTTATATTCTGAATAACTTGAACTCAACCATTTAAAAGCAATCTAGGATGGTTAAACAACTATCAATATTCCCTTTCCAAATGCACTGGTTGTTGGCATTAAAAAAACCCCTGGTAAACTTAGTCAATTCAATGGTGGGTTCTAGTAAAGGTTGTGCAATGTTCATTTTTCTGTCAAATTCAATGCCAAACATCAGTAGGGATATGTGGTGTAAGCTACATGGTCAAATAAGGCACAAGTGTCACCATTTTCAGTGAATTTCAAGGTAGATCCATTCCACGGACCTCAAGTCCATAGAATAAACCTGTTTCATAAAGGCGTCAGGTCTAGGTAAAGTCACCAAGGTTAAAAGGGGACATGTGGCATCATTATAGATTTCCTCAAATATTTTAGCTTTGGAAGATATGAGGTCCATGGAATCAACCAAGGTTGATAATATTTTGGGTCCAGGTAGTCAAAGGAACTCAAAGCACCATACGTGACAACTTTCTATAAAGAAAAAAGTTTAAGTCCACTAGAGTTAAAATTTGTGACGTGAAGGAAATTTTTTTTAAGACTGACGACCCAAAGCTATGTGGAGCCTTCTTATTAGCTCACATTTTACATTCTGATATTGCAAAGGTTAAAGGCAGGTCTGACACAACGAATTGCGAAAAGGGTATAGAGATTCCTCATTGGTCAGTATTTTACAGAGGGAAAAGGAGCTAATCAAAAGGATTGACCTACAAATAGTGTGGAGCCACCTTATTGGCTCACACTTCATAGTGGTTAGTTAGGGGCTAGTTAAAAAATAAAATTTCAAAGAAGCATGAAATGATCCCATTGGATTATACTTCGTAGTGTCCAGTTCAAGTTCAAGGACATTCTAACACCATGAAGGAAGGTGGCAATTTTCTAGTGGCTTGTATTTCCTAATACAAACAGAACCGACCTTCATAAAGCCAAAGGAAAAAGGAAAAGGAAAGGAAGGAAGAAAATCCCAATCTTACGAGGCAACCAAAGGTAAAACCATAGTAAAAGTTTAGGGAAGCTTACACATGGGGCATACTCAATCTTCGAGCCAAGTAAAGGCCACCATGTGCAAGTTTCTTGTTCATACCCGACAGATGAATTTTCAAATGGCCATATCTTTCCATGTATAAATTTAAATTTAACAAAATTGGTCTTGTTGGAAATCTTTCATCCTACTCTTCATGTTTGCACCAAAAAAATAAGAAAATTATGGTTGTTGATAGAAGAAATAGGGACAAAACAAGCTTGACACTATTTTTGAAGATCATCAAACTCAGAGTCATGCCAAATCTGACGGAGAAGGCCAAAAATAGATAATTTTGCATGGAAAAAAAATACAGACTACATGGGTAAAGATATTCTTTTTATTCTTTTACAATTCTAATGTTAGAGTTTGATTATTTCTAATCGAAATTGTGCAAGATAATAGACTTGGACTGTTGCTCGAAGTTATCTTTTCTTTTTTGCATGTAAGCTTGCATTAGATTTATCTCCAAGTGGGTCTTGACTGATGTTGTAACTGAAGTTGATGAGAAATTCAGATCCACTTCATTTTCTTATATATACTAATGGTTTTGAAGCATTAAGAGAGTTCATTTGATGTAATAAATTGCTGTAAAATTTTTCCAACAAGTGCCCATTGTTAATAAGTGCTTTTTGTCTTCCCAAAAAAATATTTGCAATCTTGTGCATTCAACTAGTTTAAAATGGGGCCCCACCAAATTTAAATTCTTATCATTTAAAATATTTTTAAAAAACATAGGGAAAAGAAGAAAAATATTTAAAATGATGAATTCCAACTACCAAATTAATCCACAGTCCCGTGGAAAAGAAGAAATGTCTAGCAAACCAAAAATAGTTGCAGTCACTCAGTAACTCATATCCGGAGCATTTCTCAATGAAATTAAAAATAATTGGTCTTGTTGGAACAATGGTTTCGAGACCTTTTCACATTAATCAATAAATTCAATAATTTATGAATATTTAATTGGTTATTTTCATATAAAATGATTCCAGTTCAAAGAAGTAGTTGGATAGTGGTTGAAAGTGCAATTAATGGGTGTGAGCATCATTTTCTCCAACTACAGGTTATGGGAAAGCATGAGAGAGATTTTGCAAATCAATAACCATCATTTCACTTCATTTATTGTGATTTCTCAAGTGGTTGAAAAGAATATTTCTATATTTTTCTTCCTCTCTCTCTTTCTCATTCTATAAATTATAACATGGGGCTCATTTGTAAAAGAGTTAGTCATTTTTTCCTTTCTACCCCCCTCTCTCTTTCTTCTCTATTGGGTTGAATGTGGATTTTAAGCCTCCTCTCTATAAGTTTTGTAATGGTGTTTTCTTGCCTCTTTCCCACTAATGATGTACTGTGGGAATTTCATTGGAGCAATAAAATATGTTTTATGAAGTATTTTGTCCATCCTTTGCTTATGTGTTATTATCTCTGACTTGCCTCTCATCCATTGCAAGGTATACTGTGCATATCTCTGATGTCTAGTTGCAAGTTTTGGGATCTATGTTTAATGGGAAATGAAGTGGTGTTCTGTGTGAAATTTATCTTTTTTCTGTGATTCATCTTGTCCATCCTCTCCATTTCTCACCTCTCTCCATTTTAGGCAGTTGGATTTTTGATCAGACAACCTCCTTTTCTAGGTGTATCACAGCATTTAGCGTAGGATTTTTTTTTCATTCACTCGCTCTCCCTGGTCCCTTGGAAAGTTAGAATTAGGATTAGGCAGTTTTCTTACTTGCATTAGGAGTAGATTGTGGTAGGTAGTTTAGGAGCAAGATCCAACCTTCTCTATGGAGGACCATCTCAAGTCCCGCAAGTCCCATAACTTGAGAGATGGTCCCAATGTTATGCATAGGTTACATTAGATGGACCGGTCCATTCAAAACCATGGGCCATCCAGGGGATGCTATAATTTCATCTCATACAAGTATCCTTATAGAGAAGTGGACGATCATAATCCATCGAGAAGGATGTCCAACAACCAAAAATGAGTTCCTTTTTTACAATATATGGAAAAAATGAGAAAGTGAAGAGGGAACCCAAAATATTCGTCCAAACACCAACAAAAGTCATTAAATAACCTGTTAAAATGATGTTGAACCTTCCAAATCCCATGCTTCAATGTCCTCTAACTTGTAAAAGAATAAATTTGATCCCATGCCTCCATTAATGTTTCTTTTCCCACTTGGAAGTGTAATTTGAAATCGGGAGATTTTTTCTTGTTTTTTTTCCACCTACCCTCACAAAACCTCTGATTTCTTGATTTCATGATGAAGGGATCTGAAATATGAATCCAAAAAGTACAAAAATTGTCAATTTTTTTTGAGTGAGGGTCAAGTTATCTCACATGTAGGTCAGGGAGGTTGTAAAATTTTTTCCATTTCCAAATATTTTGGGCTTTGTTCCACTGACTCCTCCATAGTTCATATACTTAACTGTGGCCTTTTTCTTTTGGATTTATGTGTCTGTAGGGGTTTTTAGGCTCAATGCCACATCTTGGTTGTGTATACTTGGGCTCATGTTCTCCAAACCTCAAAACTCCCCAGCATATAATTGATCTTCATTGGCGCCTACTTTGTTTTGTGGGTTTACTTGTTTCGTGGGGAACTAGTTCCCTACGCATCCATATGTCCTTCGAAGGGTCCTCAATCCCCCACCACATACACCACAACCATCGACCTTTGTTAGTTGGTCCACTGGGCTTCGTGGGTCTTCTCCTTGAGTTCCCCGACACTGTTCTTTGTCCGCTTGGTACCCTAATGACGGGCCCCTCCACCCACAACTATAGGGGATGTCGTCCCCCTAATACAATGAGCCTCTATTAGGGTTTCAAGGAACCTCAGGTGTGACGGAAGAAGTACATGCACTTGAGTTCCATTGGTAGGACTCTAAAAACCTTGCACAATTACTATAATCTTATTCCCCTCCTACCAACATTTCAGGCCTTACAACGAGTACTAGTGCCCAACCTAAGTTCCATCCGACTTAGTTCCACCCGGCCCCCTATCATCGACATTACTCTAGAGAAACCCATTCTTCCCCACTATCGGCATCTCCAAATATGAGCCTCAACCTTATCACAGTGATTTTTTGGATCCTAGGAGCCATGGAAAATATAGTACGATCATCCCAAAACTATTTTCTCAAATTTTTCCCTGAATTAATCCATTTGCCTAGCACAAGTATGCACAAGAATACTACTGTGAATTCTAGGGAAATGCCCTAAAATGGATTCAAAATATCCCAAAAACTTGGGATTTACCTATTCCTGGAGACCATGTAGTCTTCTCCTTGAATCCTCAATTAACTAACCAAGTCTATAGTTCTCTAGTTGTCCATTTTTACTAAGGGGTAAAAGATGGATAACAATGTGTAACTTCCTCCATATCTCTTCCTTATGTGATAATCATATAGGTAAATGCATACTATGAATCATGAAGAATTAAGTTCCTATACATAAGTCACAAGGATGATGATTCAAAATCTTTGGAAAAATCATAAATAATAAATCCATAGGTCTTAAGAAAATACAAATTCTCAAGTGGACAAGGATTCCAGGACCTTCAAGCATCATTTTCAAAATAAAATCACACTACCTTAAAGAGTAAAATGAGGTTCAATCCTGTAAGCCTCTTGGAAAATGGTTCAACATACATAATTTCAGCTTAATCTTCACTTCTAACAATGAGAGGTATCATCCTTTGAAATCCTTGCTTATAGAGCTTAGAAACATCAAGTTCTACTATAATGGTACTAGATAAAGGAAAAAAAATCAAATTGCAACCCTCGTTCTAACCATGGTAACAACTAATAATATGGAATCTTCCTAATTTACAGTCTTAAAGAAGTAAAAGGATTGCTTCATTCTCATATGTGGGTCAATAGAACAACCATTACACTTCATTTTTGATCAATGGAAGTTAAAAGTACCACAATTGTTTCTACAACTTCAGTATTGGCATATTGAACTTGTCACCTGACACCACAACCATCAACCATATAGGTCATTGAACTTCCCCTTTTTATCTCATGCTAAGAGAAGTCTAGTGTCATCTCACAAATATCACTATGTATAAAAAATCAATTATTTTCAAGATTTAAAGTCCTTTGTGATGTAGCAGGTGTACAATCCGTATATGAGCTCCTGACATTTCTACACTATTATCCCCCAATGTGATGTGCTTACATACTTGTACATTGCCTCATACTAATGTTTTTCATTCACTTATAAATTACATGATGTTAACCATAGCTTAGGTCATGTCTAATCCCTTATGACTAATTTCTTGAACTCTACTATGTACATACCACATAGCTATGATTGAAGTCAACAATACATTGAAGTGAACTTGTGTTCTTTACATAGATGGTGTGATTGAAATCAACATGAAATGAATTCCATTTAATGCAAAAGGAAATGCAATAACAACAACACACAACAAGAAGGATAAAATGTATACTCAGAGATAACCCAACATTGGGAGTAAATCTTACTTGGAAATGAGTTAGTTTATTCTTCCTCTTTCATAAAAATCCAAGTTTACTCTTAAAAGTGACACTAACTAACTCAACAACCTGTATCACATGTTCTACATCCAATTCTATATATTCTTTGTAAATTTGACACAAAAGATTCTAAACTTGAGACACCTCAATAATTTAAATTCCATTGGTTCAATCCAAATTTGATTCTAAATAGTTGGTATGTCTTCATGTCTTACCTTTGTAACGAGTTCCCAAGCACCTAAGACAAAAACTAACTAATGTCTTAATGATGAGTTTGTGCCATCTTGGATCCATTTTTGCTTACTATTGGACCATCAAGGATACAGTTCTATGTGGACCATATGTCATTAGATGACACTGGTAGTGTCAGTTAGCATTGTCAAAAATGTCCCAATGAAGAGATGCCTTCCTTAGCTGGTTGCATTATTTTTTAGGGTCAAACTTCACTATTGTTTAGTAGATTCGAACACACAAGTCCTTATATTTATCTTATTTTGACATGTAAGGAATCAACCTTCACTATCATCCAGATGGATCATCCAAATCATACTTGAATGAAACTATATATCTAAATATAATTGATCAATTTATGATTACATACTATACAATAGAGGTTTGAAGGTTCTAATTCCCATACCGCTACTAAAATATAGAATCATAAGTAAAAGAAAAACATAAAATACCTATACTGCTTTTAAAATATCAAATCATAGGTAAAAGTATGTAACAAACAAAAACATAAAATGCCTAAGTAAAAACCACAAATATTTAGAAGTAATACGGAAAGAGAGGAAAACCTTATTTGGGTTAAAAAATTCCTCATGTATAAAGTAATAGTAACCTTTACATATAATCTTCACCAAAGTAGTATTACATTAGTAGTGAAGAGAGAAGTGTTGTAATATCTTAGAAACATAAAGGTGAGAGTATTGAAGATTGAGGGAGAGACCAAATAATAGAAAGAAGACAATATCAACATTTAAAAGTTTTTTGACAAGTGGAATCCTCATAGAGATAGTTACATTTCTTGTAACTCCTATATTCATTCATAATGAATATATTCACATAAAATATAAATATTTGTATGGAACAATTCATGATTAATACCTTTTGATGTGGGTTTAAAAGTAAATATTAAATAAGGAAACACTAATACAAATAATATAAATGCAAATTACAGAAAAATATATTTATCTAATAAGTTTGGAGGTGGATTCTCAATTCTCTAATTAGTAAGTGATATGAAAATGGTAAATTTTAACTGACTCAATTTGTATTGTGGGCCAAAAATGAGTCTCAATGGGTTGCACTCCTAAGTCTTCCATTATACTCCATAAATATGTTATTTATATTTTATAACTCTACAATTTGTCAGAAATACATTCTAAAATCCATCCATGTCTCTATAGTATCTCCACAGCACATTACCCATGTAAATGAGTCATCAAAACAATTAAAAAAGGAAAATTATTACACTATATGAAGAAATAATGACATCATTGTGTTCCTCTTAGAATTCTGAACAGTTCTCCTTTTTATATATCAAAGTCCAAAATTGCCCCTAGGTGTTTCAAAATTGAACTGACCATGCACAATCTATCATTCTAGTTACTCTTCCCTTCATCTCATGCCTGACCATCTCATACATTCCATGGGCCCAACTGTCACTAGCAACACTAGTAGTGTCACTTACCGAGTGCATAATTTCCCACTGAAGTATGCCTTCCTTGGATGGTTTCATAGTCTCAGGGTCCCTCACTGTGCGTGCATAAATTCTATTCAAATCTTATTCGCTCACCATCTCAGTTTAGGGAACAACCTTCACATCATCTAGAGGGATGATTACATGGTCATCCTTGTTTTTGGAACTGATATATCTCTTGTTGAAATATAGTTCATTATTGTTTGCGTAACACCAAGGATGCCCAAGTAATGCTAGAAAATTATCTTCTTCAGCCAACTCAAATACTTCAAAATTTCTAGTAAACTTGGCTCCTTGAATGATAATTAAAGCATTCTTCGAAACTCCAATAGGCATGGATCTTGTCTTGTTTTCCATATACAACACATTGGAAGATGGCTACATTGGTGGTCTTCCCATCTGATTCCATGCATCCAAAGTTAGGAAATTCACCTCCGCACATGTATCAATCAAAATTTTGTTCACTAGCCAACCATCAATCACTGTGTCCATTGTAATTTTCTTATCATACTTATGGTTTTGTGGTGACAAATTTGCATGAAGGATCTATCACTTGAGCTTAACTCTTGCACGTGGTAAATTCTCATGCATCCATTCTCCTAACATTGGGATGATATTCTCCTTCTGCAACATCTTACATACCTCCTTCAAATCAGCTGCATCCTTCTATGGGAGCTCAACGTTCCTTGTGTGTTCTCTCTCATGTGCCTACTCCTTCAAGCATCATATCTCACCTTGCAGATCTATGCTGACCCCCATAGTCTCTTGGCATACTTCATTCTAATTAGGAGCATTTGGATACTTGGCATGTATAAATTATTCTCTCTTGATGAGTGATTTTTCTTTAAGAGGCTCACATACATGTGCTGCTCCTGCACGTGTAGTAACCAACAAAGGTTGTGACTCAGGATCATGTATATTATTCACATTCCATTGTTCAATCTTCATGTGTTGTACCTTAATCATCCCCATGCCTTTGTCCTTCTTATTTTTCTTACACATGTTCTTATAAAGATCACGGAATTCCTCAACCTTATGATGTTTTCCTCAATACGCGTATACTAGATTCTATGAGCATTCACGCTGGTAATGATCTAGAGATCCACAAGTATAACAAGTTCCATGCATAAATATTCCTCTACAACCATGACCTCTGCTCTGATATCCACATCAAAATCCACCTTTGCCACTATGCCCTTAATTGGGCTGATATTCTTGTACCTAAGAACTACTCGCCATAGTTGTTTTCCATAACCTAGTCCCACGTGCCTCATGAATTTGATCTATCAACAAGAAATCCTTCGTAGCTCATGTGTGTGCATCATAAATCTTGCAGTATATGAATACATTCTTCATCATTGCATGCTGCAAGAGTGTATAGTTATAGACATTATGATTCTTGTGGAAATTTTCACAAGACTATAACAATGTGTATAAAGTCCTACGAGGGAAGCTATCATTCATATGTCCTTCAACTTCATAGTTAGTACACCATAACCCACTGTACATCTTTTGTGATGAATTGTTAGATATCTTCTCCAATTTCGTAGCCATCACTTCTATATGTGTCTTAAGGAAAAGAATCACTCCAGTCTTAGCACTCTCAGCTGCTTTTGTGCACAGAGTTACTTCTAGAGTATCGCGTGGATCTGTATGTCATATGCAATAGGGCTCTTCAAAAATGAGTCAACAATCCTCCAACAAACCATTGTGCATGTTGACTTGAATGGATATCATAAGATAATTTGGACAAGAGAGTTTTAAAGTGTGCATCATACTTCCTTACGCTTTCAGACAAACCTTGTTTAATATATTTCAATTCGCTGATACTTTGTTTTTAAAACTCTGGAATGTGGAACTCAACTAGAAATGTGGTGTGCAATGCATCATAATCCACCACAGTCTGGTGTGAATCATAATTTATACACCAACTATCTGCACGTCCTTGAAGTGTGGTGGAAAATTGGCTTTCCTTTCTATATGAGATTTTAATGCCCTTTTCTCTCCATAGTAACTCACACTTATGCACATGCTCAACAACATATTCCACATCTCTATACTCTTATAAGTGTAGAGAAATTTTAAAGAAAATTTGAGGTGTCTAATGTTGTGGTTGTTGAGGTGGTGTCTGCTGATATGGGTTTAGAGGTGGTGTCTATTGAGATTGGTTCAGAGGTGGTTGTTATGGGTGTGGAACCTACCCTATATTAGGACTAGGAACCACATCCTGAACCTCCACCAGGGTTTCCTTAATACGATGGCTAACCTGAACCTCCTGAGCCTCCCACGCCACCTGCTGCATCATGTGGTCCTGCAGACGAACTCCTTTGTGTCCCAGTTATTATATTGAATTAAACACCAAATGTTTGCATTGTAGCACCAACTATAGAACTACTTCTAATGGTTTGTATGTCAATACTTTATCCAGATGACACGCTAGTGAACAATCCTCCAAGTACACTTCCAAACACGGGTCCCTGTTATGCTTCCATGGGCACGTTCCTAGTCTGATGCACTTCGTGAGTTAACATGAAATTATATCTACTTGTATCCACCTCTCCATGTGGGGATACTATATGCATACCTTCACTACTGTGCCCTTCAAAAACTACCTCTAGATCTGGAACACCTTATGTAAGGGATAGGTAGGTAGGCTAGTTCAGATGCACACCTGTGATCCTTGTTCTCTCCTTTTGTTGCAATCTCACCAGAAGCTAATGGGGTCTCTCTACTACTACACTTTCCCAATTTCAAGAGGAAATGATGTTGCAGCTCTTTGTATTCCATGAGTATCTCAAAACCTTTGTGAGCCATCGTTATTCTCAATAGCAGCACTACTTTCATCTCCATCTCTCACGCTTCATAATACTTAATTCGTATTTCTTCTCTTCCTTTCTTTCGCTAGGTCCACCGCCATCCTTCTCTACACCTACTCTTTCCCCTGCGCGTGGTGGGGATTTAGCTAGCCATAGGTAATCTTTCCAATCACAATTCTATCTTTAAAATCTTATTGATAAAGGTATCACACATAAGTAAAGATCCTCTAGGCTCATGCAATAACTTGAACTCTACTTCCTTAGGGCATGGATACGTGGAAATTGTGTACTCCAAGGTATAATTTCACAGCAAGCCTTCCCGCCAACGATCCACAGCTATATTCCACGTCTCAGTCGAATCAAAAAGAGTCTGGTAGTCTTCTTGCATCAAAACTCTTGGCCTAGGGCAGTAAATTTTGTTTGATGTGTAAGCTGCCACCCACTGGTACAACTCTACCAGGGAAAATATGAAGAATGTCTCATACAGGTAGTCATAAAGATTATTTTCCACCCACTTTCATGTATTGAAGTCGGGTCCAGTGTTATACCTTTGTGCAAAATTATCTTGGTCTTTTTCTACTCAATTCTCAATACTCTCCAAATATAGTCGATATGTCATCTACATGCAACTGTAGACACCAAAACTGGGTCACACTCCCCTTGGTGTAACGTCCTCATTTTATACATTAGAACAAGTCAATTTTTTTTTTTTGATAAATGCATCCTGGTTCTAAATACGTAATTTAGAACTCACAAATAAAATAACCATTCTTATAACAGATAACCATATGCAGTTGTAATGACTCGGAGTACCTCTGATCTATTCATTCCATGACTCGGTAATCTACCGATCTATTCATGAGTAATAAGAGTTGGAGTTTTTATTTAACACTTCACTCTCACGGTTCTCTTCCCTATTTTGGGATTCAGAATGCTCTGTCCAAGGAACCTAACTGAATAATTGTTACCATTATTCATCGGCATCTCATCCCTTAGACCAGGTGACTCAGGACAACGCAATCAGCAGCTTGCGATACTTTGGCCAAAGATTTGAAACATACTGCTTATGTCTCGTATTCCTTAACGGCATACTCGTCAATCTGGAATACGTCCTTCACCCCATTCTTATGTTATATAGAATGTCTTATACCGACTTCTGTCAGTCCCCCCTTAACCCAAGTTATTCACTCAGAAACGGATTAGTAAGGTGACAACGTTATATGGATGCTCCCGAGGACTAGGGATAAGATGACATACTGGGTCAACCCTAGTTAAACCAGTGTGTCAAGATACCCCGAGTCTCCTAGGCAGCCTTATAATGTGACCACATTCCTAATCGGTCCCAGAGTAACTTGTTCGAGTTAAAGGTGTAAATCTTAACGATCAATGCAAAGGGTGTCGTCATAAGTCACCTGCATTGTTGTATCTTCGAGAAGATCCTAATCTTCTCGAAGGTACAACCCTGCAGTTGACTTGTGCCGTCAACCTTTAAATCCACCTCGAAAAGATCTACTTATTAATAAGCGTTACGCACATTGAGTTTAAATTATATTAAAAGACGTTCCCCTAAGGTTAGCCTTTCCCGATCCCTGGGTTCCTCACCTGAATGACCTTTCTTAATAAAACCCTTTACACAGAGAAGTTATTAAGGCTATGGTCCCATCAAGGAGTTCATAGAATTTACTTAATTCTAAATCAACGAAATTGGACAATAACCCAAAATCTTCACTTGTGATTGCCAACCGAACCCTTTTTAGGTTTATCTCAGTTCTCATAACTGAATTTATATCTTACTTATTAGTATCGAGACATAATGATTAAGAGTCCAATTAAACGTTGTCCTGGCTTAATCAAGACTAGGAATTGATAATTTAATCCAGCTTGTTTAGTGTCTTGCTTGGGTTTATTTTTACCCTAGCCTCTAGAAAGACAGTGATCTAAATTTCAATTTAGCTTTGGATAGAACATATAAGAACTGCTAAACAATCATGAATAATCAGTCACATATTCTTGCAAGCTTACATTGATAATCACAAAAGTCTCCAATATAAACAATAATAACAATGCTCTTTAGATCATTCAAACCAAAGAAGGTCAATCTATCAAGATACGATTGCAAACACATAAGTATCAAATATCTATTTCCATTCCCTTCAGAACTAATCAAATACATTTTATGCATTCATCATACTTGATACAATGCTCAACGGAAAAATAGAACATCTTTCCTCATATAGTACATTTAGAGAATCAAACTGTAATTCATCATAAACCAAGTTAAACAATCAGAACATCCTATCAGATCTGCGTGCTTTTACCACTTACGGCAACCATCTGCAAAATTGTCAACATGGGTCAGTTCGATGAACTGAGCAAGATAAGCACTAACTCTTAAAACAATTGCAATCCACCAACTGTTTTCATTAAACAACCTGTTTAAATGAGATCATTTCACCAAACAAGTATACATGTTTCAGACTATGCTTTTGTAATACAAAAATGACTACAAATGCGTAACTCTAATTATCGTTACAGAATAGTCCTAAATACTTCTCAAATATTTCATCAAAATATTAGGGATCAAGAAGAACGAAAGTATCCAAAACAACTATCCATCTGAATTCCAAGGACAAAAAACATCAGACAGATCATTACATTCAACAGTAAAAGGAATATCATAACAAATCATGATTCCATCAATATGTTAAAACAGTTCTAACGGTTAGATAAAAATATCAACATATACTCTACAACAGAAGAGAAAGAAAACAAGTCATTCATATTTCCCTTCAACAAGTTCATGACTGTACCATCTCTTCAAAAGGAAATCATTCACCTTAAATGCATACGAATAAGTCAGACGAGCCACAAGAAGAACCACAGTTTTGTTAAAATCAAATATAACAAAACTCCTGTAGCTTACTAACAGTACAATAGCTCTCATGCCAAAACAGTGATGAATATCAACCAAACAGACTCCACATGACCTTCCACACGAAGTGACAAACAAGAGGATATTCACTGACATCACCTGTCGAGGTGCAGTCAACAGCTCCTTAGTTCATTTAGGCTCAAGACTAGATATACATGCAACAGAAGACGTAATCATGTTTAAACTCGACAACTATCCCTCTCAGCAACATACAACTCATTCTAAACCCTACTAAACACTGTAAGGCTTAAGATTCAAGGTCGAATTCAAAGAACTTCTCTTTTATCGCAGTCAACAAGAGACTCCTTGACATCAAAGCAAATGATGCTTCCCTAAGACTATGCAGAGATACTCATACAAAATCCACGCACATGCACAGCTTCATTAAACTGGAATTATTCAGAAAGAAACATAACATACTGTATTCACATCTGAACTCATTCAAATTCTGAAAAGTATGGTAATCACGACCCACTTTACAGAAGCCAAGATACATGATAACTATCTAACTTAAGGAACCCAACAGAGCCAAAAGCAACAAGCATCAAAAGAGGCTTATAAAGAGGCAGATACACTGGTTACCTATCAAGGATTTCAACTGAATCCGAACAACAGTATACACAATAAATCTCCAACAGAAGCCGATATACAAGAATAATTATCAATTAATAATTCCAACCGAGCCAACAATGGTAAATTACAAAATCAGGCTTATACAAAGGCTAAATGCTGATTTCATAGCAAGGAATCCAACTGAGCCTCTAAAACATTATATGCTCAAGCTTAACATATAGGAAACCTAAAAAGTACAACAACTGAGTATGTACCAAAATTTCATTACTTAAACGAAGGTATACATTACAAGATAACAGAAGTCGTATTACCATTTACCCCTCCAGGACTCCGACAGAATCAAGCTAACAGTATACACATACGTAACTTATATAGTAATCCAATATACAAACCAATCCAAGGACTCCACAAAGTCATCTTGTAAGTAAAATAAATATAATGCAAACTATCAACGATTTAAATTCCGTATTTGCAACACAAGGAGGGAAAAACAACTTCTACAGGGTCGCATCAAATACTGAAACACAGTGAGTTATCCGTTCTACATAACCTAAGTATCATAGCGAACCGAACAATATTCAGTAACCACCACCTATGCTAACCATGACGGAGCTTACAAAGAAGTCCAATAAAACTGAACATTCAAACAAAAGTCCATCAGTATCCTTTCTAACAAGTATCAACAACAAGCATCAATCAACAAGTATCAATTGTGGCCTGAACCCAACAAGGGAACAATTCATGGGCTATCACATAGCACATCTAATATTATTTCTTGCATACATTTCACAGACTTAAGCCGGAATGCAAAACACAACAAAATAGAGCAACAATTCGAAACACAATACACACCCATCAAGGGCTAAACTTGAAAATTCGAACCAGCAAGAAAATACAGTAACAAAATCACACGAAACTACAAAAAAAAAACCATCTAAACCCATAAATCATCTTAACAGAGTTGTTCTAATGAAATCACTTGAAAGAAAGCAAGATTTTTAAAGGTTAGGGCCTAACATGCCTAGTTATTTGATTAAAAATCCGAAGAAGACCACTGAAAGAGCTCGAGCCTTCTCCTCTTTTTCCAAGTTAGATTCACCAACAAGAATTTGTTATTTCCATGACTTATAAATTTTCCTTGCCAGAGAAAGAGCTAGTTACGCTCATACTTTCCATGCAACACCAAGAAGACTGGTGCGAAGAACCGGTGATCAGACAGAGGGAAAACCGGAGCGCATGAAAACCAACAAACTACTAACTTTCCATTTTTGCATGCCTTCCTGTGAAACCCGAGCTCGAAGACCGAGTTCATAATGGAATTTACTCCAAATTTCCCACTAAATTTCTATTGCCACCGACCGCCATAGTTGGCGATGGATAAAACCAGTTCGAAGACCATTTCCAACTTTGGCGACCTGCCACGTCAGCTCTAGCTAGCCGTTTAAAAAATTCTACCAAATTACCTGTCCTTCACACTTATCCCTTTATTTAATGCCATAGAAACTACCGCCCATGGTTCGCACCCTTCCATAGGTCCCCTTCTTCCTTGTTCAATAGTTAGGTTAGTAACTTAGGTTAGGATTTAGGATAACACTTAGTCTAACCTCTTAACACATAGATACTAACTTAGAACATTAGCTTATAGCCTAGGTCTAGGTTAGATTAACACTAATCTAACCCCTAGGTTATAGTTTAGTTTTAGGTTACTAACCTTAATAAATCCAGTTAGGTCTAACATTTCAATGCTCAGAAAAATAATCTACAACATACATTCATGAACAGGGTTCACTCCTGTACTGCCAATAGGCTAGTGAATTAAATGTAACTGAATTATTACCTGGTCCACGATCAAGACCTTCCTGATATTACGATATCGGAAACCAATTCATTTAACACGATTAGCCTGAGCTATACTCCGTACTAGCTTATTCAATGCATCCAGACCTTGCAACCTGCGTAAGGTCTATAATTTTAATTCATCATGAATAAACTTAAAGCATCACTTGGATCAATACCACTGATCCAAGGCTAGGTCTTATAGATGGATAACTCCATAATTCATTCCGAGATCAGATTAAACTCAGGTGTAAAATGAAAGAAATAAAAGAGTCCAATCATATTCTGACTTAGTCAAAGATTTGCAATCTCAAAGAAGATACAGTCCATATCAAGCATGACTTCTCAAAGGAACACATCCTTTTTACAAAAGAAATCATGTATCAACACTTGTATGCTCAGGAGGAAGTAACAACAGTTCAAGGTGTTACACTTGGTGCCTTGTCAAATAACCAGCTCAAGCATACTCATCTAACCATGTCCCCTTCCACCCCAAATTAATATTAATTTAATTAACTTAATTGAATTAGTACCCATCCTCACAATATTCATTACTTAATTATTTTAATTAAGCTAATTTCCACCTTACCTAGACATCTCACCAAGCCACCTCACCCTAGACCTATTCTTAGCATGTTTCCATAACTAACAATAACTAAGTCTACTTGCCTTAATGAGCTAAGATTTGGTCTAAACCTAAAATCAATTCCTAAAATATCTCTAACCACATTCCCGCTCATTAGAAGGGAAGTTTCCATTCTAATCCATGAGACTAAACTAATTGGGCCCAAGAAATTAGAAAGATCTACCCATTTAGTAAACCTAGAGATCCCACCTTAACCGATGCTAGTCACCCCTAAAACGAAACCAATCAACCCAGAACCATCATTGGTTACCATTTATTCAGCCAAACAGCCTTGTTTTTGGGTTGACACATTCTGAGAGCAAGGAAGGAGATCAGAGTACATGCAAGCAAAACAAGCATCCTTTTACGCATCTAGACATCCAAAGCCATTACCAGGATCAATCATAGAGCCATTGCATTCACGAGAGCACTCCAGGAAATCACCACTATAGGACCATACATGTATTTTCTGATCAACCACCTCTACCACTGAGCCATCAGATCCTTAACACAGTAAGTATGGCCATAACTTGTAGGGTTTATTTCAGTTAGTAATCTTTATTACTCATGTTATTAATTTGTTCTTTGCATGCTTATTACTTCATCACCCACTTTCCTGTGAACTCAGAAATCCCTTCACCCATATCACCAAATCACCTATCCTCACCTGTTGTATACTTCTAAGCATACCTAAGACCTCTACAGACCTCCCCATTCATTCTCCTAAACTTTATTTGACCTCAAATCGCCCCTGTCATTTAATCTATTTGAGTTTCTTGTATCTTAACCATACTGATGCCAGTTATCCACAACCGCCATCAGTTCTACCTAAACCAGCATCGGTCACATTTAGTCGACGTTGGTCTCTGTGTTTTACACCTTAACCAAGAACAAACCCAACAATCACCCTACCAGTTGACCTAAATAACCCAGAATCAGACCCTGACCAATCCCAGTACCTTGACAGACACCTCACCTCTCAGCTAACTATAGCCTAACCTTTTGTGATTGGATTTTCTTATTGTACTCGAATGAGATACCTAAATCATATCAACTATAGTAGGAATGTATTTATTTATTTTTGAAATAGTGGATTGATCAACCATCTAGGAAGTATCACACTTCTTAGAACTAGCATACGCTAGGTAGTCCACTGTCATATATCATTTAACTATTTCTTTTGGTCTTGTTTTCTATTACAAGTAGTTCCTCCTAGCCAAAAGGAAGCTCTCACATTCAGTTTTGGATCAAGAAGTCAGGACACACGCAACAACCATCAACTGACCAACATTTAACAGGTATTCCTCCTTGGCCCTTACCCTTATCTATTTTGTCACTTTGAAAACGTAAAGAAAACAGTGAAACATTTTGGCACACCCAATGGGACCCATCAAGGGTTCTTTTACATTTATTCATTCCTAGGTGAAAGTCGTGTGTTTTTTCCCTTCGAAAATCTTCCACATTAATTTTCTTCTTTGGAATATTTATCCTTCTTTCTATTGTCTAAAAACAATCATATTTTTGGTGCTTTAAAAAGAACACATCTTCCTTTATTTTGCATTGCATTAGTGAAAGAGCATCCCTCTTCCTGTTCATCACTTGCTACATCAAATATCACACTTTGATTTGGGTTTAAAACACTTGCATTGCATTCTGATTTTTTGCATTATTAGCTCACATTAAAACTGAGGGCAACCTATATGCTGGAAGTCATGCCCAGCTGATGGTTAACACAAAGAATCATAGAAAGCACATTTTTATCTCTCTTTGTGTCTTACCAAACTTGCACAAAATCAAAATATACACATCTTTCTTAAATAACATCTTACCTGGGAACATTTGTCAGTGATCACATGATCCGATTGGCAGGTACTCCCCATCTTGTTGCCTCTTTCAAGTCATCATCTCATAGGATGGCCCGCCCCCGCCATAACATACCTGAAACCTCTCCTTTTAGATATCCTTCTTCGTAGGACTGCCTTCCTAACCAAACATATTTCATTCTAAATACACATAGTCGGTCCTAAATAGCATAAGCTAAACAAACATAAGAAAATCATGGTTAGGATCATGCTTTTTCTTAGTGTTCTTCTTTTACTTGTGTTTTAAGGTGTGAGACTATGAATCTCCATTTTTCTTCTTCCTTGCACACTCCACCATCCTACTTGGAGTATTCTGACTTTTTCTAAGTGTTTCAGGGCCCCATCTCCTCATTCTTAGGTTTCTGAGTTTGATTCTTCACTTAATTTAATTCACAAAACCCATTTTCTTCATTTCTTTCTAATTTCACAATCACCGACGTCAATCCAACGACTGTCGCCGGTTCACATCTGATTGTCGTCAGTTAAACCCTAACTAGTGTATGGCTTGTGGCTTTCTAGTTACTTTACCCAGAATAGCCTTCATCACTTGCTTCTGTTCTATTTATGGCCCTCAAGGCATCATCATATTTTTCCACTGTTGATACCTATTGTCATACGCATAGTTTTTCTCAGATACATATCCAACATTCCTGTTTCATTTCTTTAAGACTGGTTTTCTTCCACAATGACCGTTATTAGTTTCAGAAACTGTTATCGGTCTTTCTCTCAACCATCATTGGTCAACCTGATCATCATCGGTTTTCCCTCAACTGTCATTGGTCAACCTGACTGTCATCGGTTGCCTATGTTTGATTTTTTAAAATCCAGATATTGACTAGATTCACATCCCAGACCCCATTATTCTTTGTTTCTACTATTTTTTGTGTCATCTACAGAATACAGTCTTACCAGATCAGCACTTATTCAGATGGTGCTGACTCGCAGCTAGACTAACGCCCTCATATTCTACGCTATCGTCAACCACTCCCACCTAGTCCCTCCACCACCTTCTGTCCTGTCACCCATGGATCCAACCTTACCTACCACCATTGTTGCAGGCGACGAAGAGTTTGCATGACTCCTTGATTAGAATCCTGTGGCCTTACAGTTATACCTTTCCCACTCTTCCACCTGAGACTCCTCATGGTCAGTTGATATACGACATGCCTGTATCAATCTCTCCTTCCCTTATTCATTGCTGTTGCATCAGCCCCTAATAATGTGGCATGTTACCCTCACCTGCTTCACCCCTAGTAGTTTCGTACAGTTAGGCCCCATACCCACCATGACCATTGCGTCTGCAGTTTCACTCGCACTTGTCGTATCTATTGTCCCCTCGTCGACCACCTCATATCTATAACAAAGTTTGCACCCATTAGTCTCACAAATACCCATTGCAACACAACCACTTGTGGTGTCGGTAACCCATACTCCATTCCAGAATCTATCCTCTCCATCCCACAAACACTACCCCCAATCACTACCAGAGTCACGACGACCATCCCACCTACATACACCTACTATCAACAACCCCCTATCTCGTCTATCACCCATTCTGGGATATGTTCCTTCTATGTCGGTGCCCTATTCTTAACCTCCCTATTAGGTTCAATATCTGCCCCCTTATGCCATAGGAGTTGTCCCTCCATCACAACCTACCAATGACCTCATCAAGTTGATGATGGAAAAGATGTAGACACTGGAAGCATCGGTTTCCGGCTCATGCAATTCCCTCACCTATGATGAAATTTGTAATGAGCCTATTCACCCATCCATTCCTATTTGACCATACCCCATCCATTGGGAAATATCCAAAGTTCAACCACTTCAATAGCAAAGAGGATCCACAAAAACATTTTTGGTCCTTTAAACATGGGTGTTACCTGATTGCCCATGATGACACTTTACTTTTGAGGAATTTCCCAATGTCCTCTAGTATGGACCTGACATTAGACTGGTATAGTGGAGCTACCAAATACATTCCATCTACTTTTTCAATCAAGTAGCCCAGGCCTTCTTAGATCACTTCTCCATTAATATTGTCAAGAAGGTTACCATGACATGATCTTTATTCCACATGACAGTATGATGATGAGTCTATCGCTAACTTTGTCGCTTGTTGTGCACATCCTCACCAATTAACTCACATTTCAACTACCTCAAACTAAACTCATAGAGTTATTTACTCGAGCCTGTGCAAGACACATCTCACCAACCCTATAGGTGCAAACCTTCTGTACTTTTGATGAGGCATTCACTATGGCACAGAAATTAGAAATCTATGCTATCAAAGAGAAGAAAATTCAACTTTGTAACAAGAACATCACGTTCAAATCAAACGATGCTTCTTCATCTTCGAAACCCCAAAAAAACTATTCAAAACCCAAAGGGTCTTGCCAATGTCATAGTTCTCAAAGTTGGTCCCCCTCATCAATCAAACTCAGCCAAACCCCCTTCTAATCTCTCTCCTGTCCAAGCTTTCCAATTCAGACTGGGAAGCAATGAAAATACACTTCCATAGGAGAATCTTATTCTTCTGTGTTGGAAAAGCTTGTTAAGGCTAGTGCTATTACCCTCCCACCTATAAAACCACATACTGGTTTTGACCCTGAGTGACCCATGCCCTCATGGTATAAGGAACATGATTTTGTAACTATCATCATGTCAAAGGTCATAGCGACAATAACTGCATCACCTTCAAGAACATTGTCCAAGAAATGTTAGATAACAGAGATCTAGTCTTGGATAGCCCGAACGCACCCGCTAACCAAAACCTACACATCTTCAAGAAGACCATTCCCTAATCATGCCCCATCTTCCAACCAAGCTGGTGACACTTCAAACAGTGATGGAAATGTTCGCGAGGTCCATGCTATTTTCGATGACATACCAGTTGCTTCCCAATTACCTCATGTTCCTTCCATAGATGAGATCTTAGCCTGAGCTCCCCTACCTACACAAGAACCAATGTCATCTACTCCCCCACCCACAGAGACACGCCCTTCATTTTCTTCTTCACCTGTGGAAGAGCCTATAATTAGCATGCCGCCTTTGACACCTCAAAATTCTGATCAGTCATAAGTGATACCTCTCCTACTCATAGAAGATGCAGGTCCACTGCCTACACCAACACAAGGAGAGTCCACTTTGCCTGGTCCATCCTCCCCTCTACCCATGGAGGATCCTATAGAAATACCACTACCTTTATATGACCAGTCACCATCAGAATTTCAATATCCCGCTGATTTGCTTTCGGCTCTCTTACCCACAGAGTCTGAGGCTAGCCATTTCCCTGTATCTCAAACACATTTTACGAGGATTTCCACTACTATCTATGTCGACCCCACCTACATCAGTACCATTCTCACGCTTGGATGATCATCTGGACTATGTCGATAGAGCCTTGCTTTGGGGACGCATCTTCTACTTCCTGTTTCAACACAAATGTAGTTGTCGCTCGCTGACACCTCCACTATCTATCCAAAAGTGTTTCGAGCAACCAAACCAAACACAAACATGACTATTGCAACACCTTCCACGATCACCACCCATGGCCCAACTCACACCTCTACCCATATCCCAACATACAGCTACACCCAAATAGCTACCCACACCTATATCATCTCCCTTACCTAAACCTATCACTACCTTAGGGGTCATACCAACAACTAGCCTTACTCACCCACCCATCAAATTAGATTTAGATACATATTCCAAAACTATTAACACTAAAATCACCTCGGCCCCTAAAAAGAAGATCCAATCTCCTAGAATCTCATACCCCAACCTCTCCTACCACCCTTATCACCTTCACCCCTATCATCCATCCTAGGACCTCACCCCTCGACCCTGGAAAAACAACCCCCATCCATCAGGTAAACCAAGAATGCAGCAACCCACCTCCTCATCATGAACCTCTAATGTATCCAAGAGACTCACACAACCTCCGCCATCACCCGTAACCTTCTTACCACCCATACCACCACTACCGTCTATAACTACCTCACTACCCATGACACTTTCCTTCTCTTTCACTCATGCCTCCTACCCAACCTACACCACCTACACCCACAACACCTCAATTACCCCCATGGGTAACCTGTCCTCTTCCACCATGTTATTTTCCCTCTACATCTCATACACACATGTCACCTTTGTCCCAAAAAGATGCAACCTAAAGCTAAAAATCTGCTACCCTCCAATAAGGTAGTTAAACCAACCAAGCTTTCCATTGTCCAGTTCATCTACCATGCCCCTACCCAAGCAGATGCATGACCAAAACCTAAGACCACACCACACACCAAACTAGTAGCCCAACCTACTCCCCCGATTGTAAAGCCTCTTCCTCCACAATCAGCCATACCTGTACCCAAACCCACATTCACCTCCCATTGTGATCCACTAGCAGGGATCCTACGCCAAAATCTTAACCAATCTCCTTGAAACTTTCTATCATCACATTACCGCCTCCTAGACCTTACGACCCACTCAAACCCAAACCAAAAGGGTTTGATGAAACCAAAATTTGTGCCTACCATCATGTGCTCAGGACATGATGTAGAGAACTGTAAGGCTTTAAAAATTTCTCTAGTCCAATTGTGTCCTCCCAAAGAAAATTTTGATGATGATGATCTTCTTAATGAGGATCCCATTTCACCTTCACAAATTTCCACAGATATTCTCCCATCACCTACTCAGCAACCAAGATCTCCACCCCCACAACTCTTTGATCCATCCCCGAGATTCAAAATTAACATGGTTTGTATAAGAGAATTGGCCAAACCACCACCAAAATTTCAATGTGCCCTGCTCATTTCACAAGAATCATATCCCCCACTAGGGTTTTTCCCCTCATGCCACTATACCTTCCATGACACACCCTCTTCATCCACCTCTCCTTAGATTAACATGATCAACATTTGCCACCTGTGCTCAGAAAGACAAAGGAAAGGAGAAAGCAAGTGGCCCATCAACCAACCCCGTACCCAATATACCATCCACACCCACACCCAAAGTCATCATTCGAGGTCCTGCATATCCCATTTCCGATGGGGTCACACATCGCACAATGCTAAAACAACTACACCAATCCCCCCTCAAAATGTCTTTATATGACCTCATCCAAACCTCAGAGTCACATTGCTAAGCCCTCATGGAGGTCCTTCAATCTATCAAAGTCTTACCAAATGACCCCACACCTGTAGCCTCCATCATTACCCCTCACCACGCAGTCCTCTCTCACTAGGTCTTTGCCTTCCTCTACACCTCCACCCACTCGCCAAGTGGCCACCCTTAACTTTTAGATGAAGAGATTGCTCCCTTCCAGTCCGATGACCCCGACCCCACTCTTTTCATCTTTGTCTTTCATTGATAATATACACATACGACGTGTTATGATCGATGGTGGTGCTAGCATTAACATCATCTCCTCCCATGTATACGACCAAATACAAATACCTGCCCAATTGCATGCATGGTAACCCCATTATGCTGTGTTCCTTTAATGATGCCATGACCTCTACCCTAGGTACCATTGTTCTCCATGTCCGTGTGGGTCCCCTGCACCATCCCTAGAACTTTTCTATGTCCTAGAAGGGGAGTTCCAGTATAACTTGTTGCTTGGTCGACCTTGGATCCATGCTATGGGTTGTGTCCCTTCGATGTTACATCGATGCCTCAAATTTGAACACGAGGGACATAATTACACCATCCCTGCCAACCCCTCACCTTTCAAGACCTGTAACATGCTATATCAACCCAATGATGTACTTATACCGGTCAAGGCATCCGCCACCACAACCACTTCACCTCCACCCACGAGCCCATCCACCAAAATTTCCACTACTTCTGTTGCATCTAACCTTGTTATCCCCACTGCAGCTGTAGCCTCTACCGCTTGTGCCCCTTCATCTAGTGAACCATCCATACTTGCTACCCACATACCAACTACTGATCCCTTAGAAGGTTTTTTTCAATGCCTCACTCTGGGGGAATACCACCTATACAATATTGATACCTTCCTCACCCCACAAGAGTATGGGAATCTGTGTCAACACCCCAGTTATGACATTCACATTGGTGACGTTTTCCCTTATGGCCCTCCCCACCTTCGCACCAACCTAACGTATGGGGGACTTGATATGGCCACCTATAAACCCGAACCTCCATCCCAAACCCAACCATTTTCATTCGACCTACACTCCCTCACTAACCACCATTTCACTCACACTTTCCTCCACCGGTGCGGGTGGAAAGGGATTTGGCTTCGGTTTTTATGAACAAGGCCACCACACTATCATCTCCTATACCTCTCGTAAACACAATGACCGTAGTGGCATTGGTTTTGACGCTCCATCCTCCAAGAAGGTTCGCATCGACCTTATCCAGGATGAGAAATCTTCCCCCTCTCATTCACCCACATTACCATCTTCACCCATGGAGTCCATAGATCCTGAATCTATACCTCCTAATTTTTTTTTTCATAAACACCATTTCCTTGGGATTGCTGACCTATCAACGACGATGGTCGAGGCTCCCTCTTCTCTCCCATTCCTGTATCCTAACATGATCAATGACGATACACCTTCAATTAACGTCATTCAATGTCAGGATGATGAGTCCATCCTCACCTACCTTGGTGTAGAAGACTCTTATATTCACCAGTCGTTACCCTCTGAGACGCAAACCATGTTGAATGAATCGACCATTGAAATCAACATTAATACTCAGGACGACCCGCACATTCTAAAGATCATGGCCAATCCTTAGACGCTACTGAACAGGAAGCCTTCACCTCTTTCCTTGGGACCATAGCAATGCATTTTCCTGGTCCTATGCCGATATGCCTGGTATCGACCCAAAAATCATGGTTCACAATATCATAACCATTCCTGATGCCAAACCCATCAAACAAAAGCTGTGGAAAATGCATCCTCACATTACTCTTCTAGTCAAAGAAGAGCTTCAACGCCTTCTCTCGATTTCCTTCATTCTACCCATTGATTATCCCCAATGGATTTCTAACATCGTTCCTGTCATGAAAGTGATAGGGGGACTCCACATTTGCATGGATTTCCATGACCTCAACCTCACCTATCCCAAAGATGATTTCCCACTACCAGGCATTGACCAACTAGTTGATCTCACCGCTGGCCATGAAATGTTATCACTCATGGATGGTTTCTCGGGCTACAATCAAATATTACTAGCCCAGAGGATCAACACAAGACTACCTTCATCACCCCTTGGGGGACTTTCTGTTATTGAGTCATGCCTTTTGGCCTCAAAAATGCTGGTGCTACATATTAGCGAGCCATGACTTACATCTTCCATGACATCATGCATCACATATTAGAGGATTACGTAGATGATCTGCTTACCAAATCCAAGCATCGAACTGAACACCTGCCCATTCTTAAAGTCATCTTTGACCACCTCATCAAATATTGTGTTTGTCTTCAACCGAAAAAGTGCGTCTTTGTGGTACTTTCCAGAAAACTCCTAGGTTTCATTGTTTCTTTGCATGGCATAGAAGTCGATCCTGCTAAAGTCAAGGCTATTCTTGAAATTCCGCCACCCACTAATCTCCATCAATTTCACAGCCTACAAGGAAAGTTGCAATCAATTCATCATTTTATCTCGCAGCTTTCTGACCGCTGTCAACCATTCCATCATCTTCTCAAGAAAGATGTTTCATTCAAATGGGATGATGAATGCCATAAAGCCTTCGAAGCCTTGAAACAATACCTACTTCAACCACCAGTGCTCATTCCTCGTAAGGATGACCATCCCTTCTACCTATATATTTCCACCACGACCATTCTCTAGGTGCCATGCTCGCTCATCGCGATGACCAACACCGAGAGCAAGTGGTTTATTACATAAGCCATACCCTTCTTGACTATGAAACTAGATATACCCAGCTGAAATTTTTTTACCTAGCCTTAGTTTTCATCGCCACCAAACTCTGCCATTACCTACTCAACCACAAAACCTTTGTCATTACTAATACTGACCCATTACACTACATGTATGCCAAACCTTATCAAAATCAACATGCCGCACACTGGCTTATGCTTCTGGCCAACCTCGAACTCGAATTCATCCATCAAAAGTCCATCAAAGGCCAAACTATCACCGACCAATTGGCTGACGCACCCATTTCTGGGGATCAACCCTCTAACTTCGACTTTCTCAGATGAGTCTATTACTACCCTTTCCCTAGACGAACCCACTTACCAAATGACACTCTTCTTCGATGGCTCCAAGTGTCAGCATGGGGGTGGGGCTGGTGTTATCCTCATTCCGCTTGATGGTGAACCTATGCCTTTGTCTTTCAAACTTGATTTTGATTGTACAAACAATATTTCTGAAATACAAAGCACTTGTATTGGGTCTCCAGGCTACTTATGCCTTAGATGTTAAGTCAATCAACATCTTTGGTGATTCTCAGTTGGTCATAAACCAAGTCAATGGTATATACCAGTGTCATAATGAGATACTTCAAAAGTATAAGCATCATGTGGACATACTTTTGACCACCTTTGACCGTTACGCACTTCAAACCACCCCACGTTCTACCAATAAATTTGTAGATACTATGGCCTACTTGGCTTCTCAGATACCTGCTTCACCCACTGACTCTAAAATCTTTGTCACCATACAAAGACTACAATCACCCTCTTATTTTCCTCGTGAAGTCTACTCTATCAGAACTACTGCTCCTGACCCAAGTGACCTTTGGTATAAGCAATATACAGACTATCTTTCCCTTTCCATTTTACCCACCGATCTCACTCGTAATGGACAACGTGCCTTTCTTAAAAGTGTCTCCCATTATGTCATCATGGGTGGTCTTCTATACAAATGTGGTTTCGACAACATTCTCTTGCGATGCCTTACCAGTTTTGAAATTCCTTACACCATTAAGGAAGTCCACGATGGAATTTGTGGAGGCCACTTTAGTGGTCTTGCTGTCACAAAATGCATTCTTCACCTAGGCTATTACTGGCCAACCCTAAACCATGACTATTGTGATTATGTCAAATTGCTGCATAAAATTCCAGCAACATGCTAATCTCCATCACACCCCTAGTCATGCCTTACAGGTCGTGCGAGACCTTTGGCCTTTCTCTCAATGGGGTTTGGATCTTGTCAGTGAGATCAACCCCCATTCTTCACAATGTCACCAATGGATCATAATTGCTACTGAATATTACACTAAATGGGTAGAAGCCATTCCCCTCATTTCCACCAAAGTTGAGAAAATATGTGAATTCATCAACCATCACATCATTTGTCACTTTGGTGTCCCTCACCGTATTATCACGGATAACGGAAAACAATTCAAAAACAAAACCTTATGCAAACTATGCGATGCTTTTGGCATCCAACTTAGTTTCTCATCACCTTATTACCCATAAACCAATGGTCAAGCTGAATCAACCAATAAAACCTTGAACAAAATCCTTATGAAGGTGGTCAATGATACTAGGAAGGATTGGCATACGCACATTCCTTTCGCCTTGTGGGCTTAGTGCACTAGTATTCGCACTTCGACTACTGCCACCCCCCCTTTTCTCTGGTCTATGGTACTGAGGCTATCTTACCTCTCGAAGTCCAGATTCCATCCCTCCACATCTCACTACAAGACATGCTCAACGATGATGAATTTTCACTAGGATTGTTTGGCCCAACTTGAATTATTAGATGAACGTCATCTCAACGCTCTTGACCATCTCCAAATCTACCAAAAATGTATCAAACATGCCTATGAGAAACATGTTCACGAACAAACCTTTCAAGTTGGTGACCTCGTCCTGAAGGAAAATCAACATGTAACCAAAGAGGAGAAAAGTAAACAGGGAAAATTTGCTCCTAATTGGCTTGGACCCTATATTGTCACCCATGCCTATGGATCAGGTGCTTATCGTTTGTCTTCACTCGAAGGTAAACCCAAACCTGAGCCCCTTAATGCCTTACATCTTTGACCATTTTATTGTTGATATCAAGTCCTATATCACTTTCTGTCAATTGATCACTCATCCCTTGAGCACTGTTCACCTTCCATAATTACCCATTTTGAGGATCCACGACTAAACAAGAATCATGTGATTACCCGTCACCTTTTAGCCTTGTCTTCAATATGAGTACCACGGCTCTGCTCAGTAGCATGATTCTCATGGATACTTTTCATCTTCTTCAATATGGAATCCCATGGTCATTCATCACTCAAAACCACCTCTTTCACAGTTAACCTTTGTGTACTACAATCTTGTCTTCTAAATCAGGAACCTAATCATCCTCTATAATCTTGTCCATGACTTAAACGTCTAAAAAAAAAGGGATACAACTCCTTGAGTCAAACTTCCAGTAAAAGATGACTCCCTCAAAAGGGACATCTCTTCTTTATATTATGCCACTATCAATAGACTGCTCCCTCGAAGGACAACTATATATGGTCATTATCAAAATATAATAAATATTTAGAAGCTTCCCACATCGATTAGCTTCACGAAGACCTCAAGGAGATAATATATTCATCCCATATAGACTTCCCACATCGATCAGTCTATTAAAAACAAACAAATCAAGAAAAAGATGAAATTTTCGTCATGAACTTGCCTATTTTGGATTCTGGGTTTCTTGTTCCGAAATACACGTCATCGTACACTAAGTTATGCTAAACCTCTCATTCTCACCTCCTTGCCTTTTTCACCTAAATTCCTCGTTACTCAAGGGAATTGCCACAAACATGACATTTCGTGATCATGTGACTTTTCTTCACCCTTAAAATAGTCCATTATGCAAGGCCTATAGGGTCTTGCGTTCATAGGCCCATCTAGGGTATGGTAGACTCATTAGGGTTCTTATCAATTAAGCAGCTCTTTTACCACCTCTTACCATTCACCTTCCTCATTACCTATTGATTATCCTATACAGGACCAGATCCTTGCCCATGTATTTAAAAATCAATCAACCATACCTACAACCTAAACTCAATCATGCCTATGACCTACATCACCCATGCCTAACACCTATCAGACCATTCCACTATTTCACCCTAATCTTCCCTAGCTTATGGGAGAACTACATTGGCCTGAGGTCCCTTTTCACCGGGACTATGTAGGCAACACTCCAAGGGCATGGGGCCCTTGGAGGATAGCTCAGCCACTCTCTACCCTAACCAATTCCCTCTTCCCCTTTCCTATTCACATTTTACCCTAGTTAGTTTCCTTTTTATATCAATAATTGGAAATTAAACCAAACAAACAACAATTGCTTAACATCTTTACCATTCATTTTGTCTACCATTTCTTTACCATTATCATGCATTTTACTACAAAACATCTTAACATGATCCAAATCATCATTAATTACACAAATTAATGAATTAAAAACTCAACCAACCACCTAAACCAACCTAAACTCAACCATACCTTAACCAACCTAAACTCAACCATGCCTAGGTCAACCTGACTAATCCATGCCTATGACCTGACTCAGCCATGCCTAAACCAACCTAAACTCAATCCATGACCTGACTCCATGCCTATGACCTGAACATGCCTAAACTAACCTAACTCCACCATGCCTACATGACCCTGACTCCATCATACTTAATTCACCTAGTTTCCATCACATACACAAATAATAATGGAAATTAAAACAAGTACACCATCCATAGTATAAATATCATCATCTATAAATCATGACGTCTGTGTATGCATACATATGTACACAAATACAAATGAATACAAAAATCTCAAAAACCCTCATGTACATCATCTTGGCACACATCAAATTATAAAAAAATCTCAAATACATGCCTATCTTTGTTACAACAGGCCTGGTATATGATCAAAATCAACTCTCATATACTCTCACCATCTTTCGGCATAGGCCGGTATATGATCAAAATCAATCAACTCTCGTATACATCCTCACTCTCTTTGGCAGGTAGGCTGGTGTATATCAAAAATAAAACAACTACATCAAAATGGAGGTTCACATGGCTATCAGGCATCATCCCACCGGATATCCTCCATCTCTATCTCCCTGGTCTCCTCCTCCTCCTCGGCTCCTGTACGGTGGCCTGCTAACATCTCACCACCCATCATGGGTCGTGGCTAGGTCCCGGCTGGTACATCACCTGGGACTGGCCTCCGTGAACTAGTGGCCTCACCCTGACCCTATCTCGGGGCTCGCTGGCCCCCTGTGCTCTCCACACTGTGGGTGTGTGACTTGGTCCTCTCACTTGAGGCCTGATGTACCCTGTAATCTCCATAGGATAGAAAATCTATCCCTGCGGCCATCAAAATATCCTTGATAATACCTAGCCTCACCTAGGGCATCCCGTAATCTGGCTACAGGTACTGTCTGTGGTGGCCCCATTGGCCTCTGACCCTGTCCTATGCCTGTGCCTATCCTGAGGGACCTTGTCCCTATCTCCTGCCTGTATCTGTGGTCTGAAGAGTCATAACCTAGGGCCTGTGCAGTGGCCAACTGGCCTTGCAAACATGTAACCTGTGCCTGTAGGGTGGCCACCTGTATCCCATCACCATCACCACCCTGTGCGGGTGCCTGTCCCTATGCTATCTAGGCCTGTAAACTGGCCACCTGTGCCTGTAAAGTGGCCACCTGTGCCTCTGCACCTATCAACTACCCCTGCACCATCCCCAGCTGTGTAATCAAGGTAGCCACCTGCCCCTGTAGGGCATCCCTCTGAACAGTGATGGTGGCTAAATCTGGCTGCCCAGGCCTCGATGGTACTGCTCATAGGTGTGTAGCCCACCACCTATATTTTTTAGTCACCCCGGCATCATCGATCTACTCGGTCTCTCACCTGCTCCTCCTTCCCTGTAGGCACTGTCGGCTGGGGTAGAGGTAATGACCTCTCCATGTCATCCCTCCTGTACTGTGGGAAGGGTGGAGGTATATCCTATGGTATCCCAAACTATCATCTAACCCTGTCTATGGGTATCATCTTGTGCTCTCTGGCACGTCGCCCTCTATCCATCTGAGTAGCTGTAATCCATCTAGCTCCTCGGCCATCTACCTGTATGATGGAAAACCAACATATGGTCTCCAAATGATGTCTATGCTAGACAACCCCTCCAGTAAATGCCTGTAGTAGGTGACATCATGCGTCACCCTGCCCACTTGACGCTCTCCCATAATAGGAAACCATCACCTATAACCCACTCGAACCAAACCTGGCTCGAATGCATCAGCTCGAGGGCATACCAACTAGATGCACACACACAATGTGCTCGTATGCCCAACAATGAAGTAGAAAGGTGCAACACAAGTTAAACCTCTGAAGCCACCCATATGCCCATAACTCCCTGTATAGCTGCACTAGGAATGTTGGTGCCCATGCAAAATGGGTTTGTCTATCACCATATCATGCAGGACCCCCATCAATGATCACGAGAATCTCCCACCCTCTGCATCTAGAAGTGCAAAGCAGTAGACTACCTCCATCAACAACACAACTAGCCTAGTCTCCTCTAGACAAGCCAAGTACATCTCCCCATAGCTCATGCTGGCACTGTGAAACCTCATCTCCACCAACCCCTTGCCAAAGACTGTCAGCATCAACTCCTCAGACGCCTCTGAGGAGATCAAATATACCTGCACCCCCACTATCGGCAACCACAGGATCTTGTACACATCCTCCAGGGTGACCGTGATCTCACCCATTGGTAGATGGAATGTGTTGGTCATTCCGAATCCCATCTGTCGATGAGGGAAACCATCAAGCTCAGATTACCGGACTACATGCTGGTAGCGTCTGACCCCAATCAGGCCAACCTCTGCAACATGCCACAATCCTCAGCTGTCGCACCTCCTCGAACAATCACGAGTAGGGGTGGCACCCTATCTCACATCCGCAGCTGGTCTCTCACCTGCATCCAACAAAACATCACATTAATACACCTTGATCATACCCACAATCACTCTTGACACTTCACCTACACCTATTACCCTCCCTCTTTTTCCCCTTGCAACTTACCTTCTTATCACATATTCTATCTACCCACCCCAACCCTCACCCACTATCGATCATACCATACCTCTTTCAACCTCTTACCCATGCTCTATTTTTCATCACCACAATCTTTTTTTACCCACTATCTATCTCACCCAACCACCCTAGGGCTCTTTTGGCCCCTTTTTCTTCACATGATGACTGGTACCGGTTACTCCTAACTGACCACAGTCTCTCCCAAACTGACATCAGTCACCTTATCTGTGACCGGTACCAGCTCGACACCACCAAGGTCGACCACCCCTTGACTGACGCCGGTCACTGTTGTGTAGAAATCCGTGACACCCAAAACCCCCTTTTTCCTAAAACACTCCCTTCTTCTCACCCATTCCTACCTAACTCTACCCTCAACTCCTCCCCACCCCTCGTACACCTAACCACACCTCTCCCCATTCCTATTTTACCCAATTTTCCTTCCCAAATTCAAATCCCCTTTTCCCCCCCAAAATTTTGTATTCCTTCCCTAACCTATATACCCAATCTACCTCCCAAACCAATGCAAGAGATTGAATCTTACCTCATTGCGCTGCCATCTCCATGGTGGCATGTTGGGCCACTGCTACCAGTGGTCCACCCGATCCCTCTCACACCTCTGCCATGTCCAATCACCAAATCCAATCCTCCTGACCTCCACCCAATCACAATCAATCCCCCTGTGCTCGTGAACCCATCTACCTGGCTCCTCTAACCAACTGGATCCCTCCACCTCAACAGGATATCGTCCCTCATCTTTTCCTCCTTAACAAAGCACAACTCATTCAACACTCTGTCATTTTCACAAAAGCCAAACTGTATAAATGAATCCATCTTATATGGATTTTTTTCTTTTTATATACCCACGTCGACCTGACCGACGTCGGTTATACCTAAATGACATCGGTCCTGTGCCCTAGAACACCGTGGTTGGTTATACCGAAACTAACATTGGTCATCTTTCCCTAATAAACCATGATTGGCTTACCTCAGACCATCACCAGTTACGTATGACCGGCATCGGTTACCTGTCATACTCTTGCCCCTACCCTTTCCCCATTTTTGACCTAACTTAACCAACCTAGCTACCGATTTGACCTTACCCACCCTTATTGCAACCAACCTCCATGCCTACCTTACCTATACTTGTCCTTAATTGTGTTTTGGGACTTGTTATTTTACCCATACCTCGGCCCTACCCATGTCGTGACCTAGCTACTTGGACCCAGAACATTGTTAGTAACCTATGAACTCATGTGCTGACTATACCTTGTAACACTGTTACCCGTGTTGTTTGACCTAATGACCTTACTTTGCCTATTGATGTGACCATTTATCCTAACCCAACCTTTGGTGTACTAGAACATACCTAAACATTCCTGCACCTAACCTACGAAGTGCTTCTTCACCATATCCTATACCTTGGATACTGGAATCACCTCAACCTTGTTTGGATAAACCTATCAACATTTAGACAATGTAGAGTTTGCATGCTCTTCAACTTGGTACCGTGCTATAATTTATACGTGTGTGTGCATTTGACTGTTACTACCTTTGACCCTGACCCATTACCTGGATTACCTGATTGGACCTTTACCTCATTACCCCCATTGTCCACCTTCCTCTTCATCACATTCACCTTTTATCAAACCACTCACTGATTTTGTCTTCTGCCACATCAGTTCCTAGTTTGAGGGGGATCACCTTCACCCACACATGGGGCAACAACATCTTATTTTTGTCAGTGTCGCTTACCAATACAAGCTACGCAACAAAAAGGGAAAAAATGTAGACACCAAAATTGGGTCACACTCCCCTTGGTCCCTTGTCAAATAACCAGCTCAAGCATACTCATCTAACCATGGCCCCTTCCACCCCACATTAATATTAATTTAATTAACTTAATTTAATTAAATTAATACCCATCCTCACAATATTCATTACTTAATTATTTTAATTAAGCTAATTTCCACCTCACCTAGACACCTCACCTAGCCACCTCACCCTAGACCTATTCTTGGCATGTTTCCATAACTAACAATAACTAATTCTTACTTGCCTTAATGAGCTAAGATTTGGTCTAACCCTAGAATAAATCCTTGAAATCTCTCTAACCACATTCCTGCTCATTAGAAGGGAAGTTTTCATTCTAATCCACGAGAATAAACTAACTGGGCCCAAGAAATTAGAAAGATCTACCCATTTTAGTAAACCTAGGGAATCCCGCCTTAACCGATGCCTCGGTCACCCCTAAACTGATGTCGGTCAACCCGGAACCATCGTCAGTTACCATTTATTCACCCAAATAGCCTTGTTTTTAGGTTGGCACATTCTGAGAGAAAGGAAGGAGATCAGAACTGCATGCAAGTGAAACAAGCATCCTTTTACGCATCCAGACATCCAGAGCCATCACCAGGATCAATCATAGAGCCATTGCATTCACAGGAGAGCACTCTGGGAAATCACCACTATAAGACCATACACGTATTCTTTGATCAACCACCTCCACCACTCAGCCATCAGATCCTTAACACAGTAAGTATGGCCCTAACCTGTAGGGTTTATTTCAGTTAGTAATCTTTATTACTCCTGTTATTAATCTATTCTTTGCATGCTTATTGCTTCATCACCCACTTTCCTGTGAACTCAAATATCCCTTCACCCATATCACCAAATCACCTATCCTCACATGCTGTATACTTCTAAGCATACCTAAGACCTCTACAGACCTCCCCATTCACTCTCCCAAACTTTATTTGACCTCAGATCACCCCTGCCATTTAATCTATTTGAGTTTCTTTACCTCGACCATACTGACGCCGGTTATCCACAACTGCCGTCAGTTCTACCTAAAATGGCATCGGTCACATTTATCCGACATGGGTCTATATGTTTTATACCTTGACCAAGAACAGACCCAACAATCACCCTTCCAGTTGACGTAAATAACCCATAATCATACCCTAACTAGTCCTGGTACCTTGATAGACGCCTCACCTCTCAGATCCAACTATAGTCTAGCTTGTTGTGATTAGATTTGCTTATTGTACTTGAATGAGATACCTAAATCATATCAAATACAATAGGAATTTGTTTATTTCTTGCATTAACTTGTTTTAAACAGTGGATTGACATTCGTCTAGGAAGTATCACACTTCCTGGAACTAGCATATGCTAGGCAATCCAATGTCATATATCATTTAACTATCTTTTTGTGGTCTTGTTTTCTATTATAGGTAGTTCCTCCTAGCCAAAAGGAAGCTCTCACATTCAGCTATGGATCAAGAAGTTAGAATGCGCACAACAACCATCAACCGACCAACATTTAACAGGTATTCCTCCTTGGCCCTTACCCTTTGCTCGCCCGAAGCGCACGCAACTACTAGGTCCTTCCTTTATTATGCTTGTCAGGAAGTTAGCATGCATAATCATCATAGTAATAACCAAGAACACCATGCATTCACAAAGAATCATCATAACAATAGCAATTTGCAAACACATATAATAAGGAACATAATCAATTTAAACAAGAACCAAGATCAAATGCATTATTATAACACCACCTTCAGATACATCAACTACCTTTATCCAACTACAATTATCGATTAGAAACCAAAATTCATTACATAACAGAAGATGAATACATATAATCAGTCATCCCAACAGTACGCAAGACCATGCACGTAAACATTAGAACTTGATTTTGTAACAAACATCATACTCTATTCTTGCACACATGGTCTGTACTTTCTAGAAATGTCACATATCCCCCTCTCTCTTTACAAATACATACATCACATACATATAGGGGTGGGGTCTTGCCCTTCCTTGCCCATGGACTTTCCTAATAATAGGTGTGTACTCAAAATATCCTGCATGCTTTACATTCTTAAAAATAGCCATGTGTATAAAGCTCGCATGCTTTTGTACATCCTCTGCTAATAATATATTAGCCTAATTAAAAATACTTGCTTTAATCATATAATTAGCTTGGCCTGTGCATGATCTTCTTTTGTCTCTGCATGTACTTTTCCCAAATTTGGCTTCCTTTGTGTGTGTCCCATGTTATCCTTCTTTTGTCTAATTATAAACCTTACTTGGACCTCACTCCTCCTCTGCTTCCTTTTTTTTAGCCACACCTTCGGAAAATCGGCTAAGTCATTAGCTTTGCTTTCCCACATGTGAACCTTTTCCCAATGTTCCATCCTATATGCGACTGCCCCTTCGTGTACCTCTTGTGTGTGGATCCACACCTTTGCACATGGTTAATACTTAGCTAATTTTCTCTCTCAAAATCTACAACATGAAAAAATTATCTATTATTATGTAGAATGACATGTGATAAACATAACACTACATCGATTCGTGATGTGACTCCCTCCTATGTCCAATGACGATGGCTTTCCTTATTAGTTCAATAGCTCTCCTTGCTTCCTTACTACCATTCCAAACTAACACGATAATAAGTTGTTCCCAAAAGGGAATGGGCGAAACCGCAGTTGTTTTAGGTTAACCATGTTTGGAAAAATCATTAAACATCGTGTCCCATGCTACTAACAAAGATGGACATGCGTGCCAATATTTATGGGTTACGTGTGATGTGTCTCTGCCGACATTGAGTCATCATATCAGATCCTTTGGCCATTTTGATGGGTATGCATATTCAATGCATAGATATTATGTGGGTTCCATTAAGCTAAGATGGTGCATTTTGTATAGAGTATAGCCAGTGGGCATAAATAATGGGGTGTCTGTTTCCTACTTATCATAATGTTCCATATCCTAACTTACACCAAAATTCCTGGCCCCTAATTAAGTGTATCTTCATCAAATTATTCTTTCCTCCAATGCAATCCTATCTCCATGCTCATAGAGCGACCGCCTCCCCCAGGATGGGTAGACCCCATCCGAGCTAGGGTAGTGCACGAGGTGTTATCCAGGGAGCCAGAGGGACTCCTGACCGAGGCAAACGGTTGGCAAGGCATGGGTTGGGGTTGACGACCTCACATGCATGGGCCCTTGAAAGAGCTGGGAAAATACAATTGGGCGAGTTAAGCGTGCTCAGGCTAGAGTAGCTTGGGATGGGTGACTTCCTGGGAAGTTCCCGGTATTGCGCACTGGTGCAACTCTTGAGGGCTATGCTGAGAAAGAGCATATTGAATGGACCATATTATGAGCCCAAGGATGTCCCAAAACTATGTAGTGCCGAGGCGGGTTGGTGAGCAAAGTTGGTTGCACTTAGGAACAGTGCAGGGTGTCTTGGAGCAAAGAACTTACCCAATGTACGCGGAGCGAGTTGGGCAACTCATGAGAGCAATGCAGAGGCAGAGCGAGTTGGTTTGAGCATGAAGACCTTGCATGATAGAGGCCTTGCGTTGAGAGTGCAGCACAACCCTAATGAGCCAGATGAGCATGGCAGACATTAAGACCAACATGGTGAACTCACAACCCACACCAAGTGGAGCGTGGAACACTTAGTGCACTTGGACATTTAGAGGATGGGGTGTTCAGGAGACCTTGGAGATATACTCTACCCTTGCAGAGTATGTCCATGTAGAGATGTGCATCGTGGATCAGCAGTGGGACTCCAGTGCTAAGTGACAGTGGACTTGGGGAGACCTTTGAGGTGGCAATGTCCTTAGAAGCAGAGTTCATGTGGGAAAGCAGCCAAGAGGCGTGATGGAGTGAGACTGGGATTCGGAGGTCAAAACGGAGGAGAAGTAACTCGGATGCGAGTGAGCCAAGTGTGGCGAGCTCCTCAACCTTGTAGAGGTTAAACATCGCAGATGAGTTGAGTGCTCACATAGATGTATCGGATGCGCAGTGGAAGCGTGGATGCGGAGTGGGTGCAGAAGCAGTGGCTGAGACTCGAAGTGGACAGAGGATGGTTCACATGGTGATGTGCGACATGGTGGGCTGAGTCAAGGACATCATGTTTACGGTTGCAGTGTGGTGAGATGACAACTAAGGCAGAAGACTTGAGTAGGAGTCAATGCGGTCTGGACATGCAGACAGGTGTCTTGAAGAGTAGGCACGACGATGTCGGTGGCCATGGCATCAGGGTGAGATCAGAGGTTGGATCGAGCTGAGGGAAGAAGAGTACCTCATCCACATGTGATGCGGTCTACAAAGATGGCGAGCTTGCAGTGCTCCCCACAAGGATCTTTGGTGGTGTTGGACTTGGGTGACAGAACAGTTAGCAGGTCGGGGTGAGTAGAGGCTCACACCCGGGAAGGACTCACGAGGAGTACTTATCCCGTTGGTGCGCACGTAGGTGACCAGTGAGGAACCTTAGGCAGACTCATGGATGGATGACAGAATGGTGCATGTGATGTTCCTTAGCGGCGTTGTGCAGAACAGTTGGATGTTCGACAGTGAGCCGGCCAACGGCGTCAGAGAGCTGGTTCAGTGATGAGTCGTGGAGGCATGAGTTGTGCATTCCCTCAGGTGAACTAAGAAGGCATATTAAGAGCTCCCAACGGTTGTATGGGCAGCCATGGTATTCGGTGAGTAGTCTTCTGGAGTAGTTGTATGGGCAGCTGTGAAAGGTGTTGGAAGGGTTCACTTGTGCATATGTTGGAGATGCGTTGGGAATGGGAGGTGGATGAAGGTGAATGAAGGCATAGTCTGGGACTACTGGAGTAGCTTGATCCTCTAAGGTGAGTGAAAAAAGTAGTGTCTCAGTGCCACACGTTGGCTAGTGAAATATGCTGTGTAGCTGAGCCCTGTGACAATTGGTATCAGAGCTGGTGAGTTAATGTTGAGCTTGATACTCAGCGTGACAACTGATATCAGAGCATTTGAGGTGATGCTCTCTCTGGTACGTAGAGCACAACGAGCATCGGTGCTGGAGTTGGGAACAAAGTGTAAACTAGCATGAGTAGTTGGTGAAAGAGCTCTCAACTTCAGGCGTGTGGGATGTTGATTGAAGAACGAGTTGGCAGACTAGGGAGCCAATGCAATCAACATCATTGGTGATCGGATGGGCGGGACCAACGGTTGGCCTGAGTAGAAGTAGACTGGTGTGTGCTTGTGAAGCAGCGTCAGATTGAAGTGCCCAACGTAATGTGTGGCTGAGCAGAGTCGGTGCATGTTTGCGGGAGTTGGTTGTTGGACGAATTGGATCAGGAGTTGAGTCTTGTGAAGATTGGCAATCAATGGTGTTGGCGATCGGAAGGCGGGACACCAACACAACTGGATCAAGAGGAGCACTTATGTTCCATGTAAGAAGCAGACTGGTGCGGGCCAGAGGGTAGTGTCAGATCAGAGTGATCCAGTGGAGTATCAGGGCTAAGTTGAGCCTTATTGATGTCACAGTGGAATGAATGAAGCCAGTGAACTTTCTCAGTGGTAGACCAGTGGGTTGATGAGGAAGGAGTCATGTAGTTGCGACGTGGTCGGCATGGCGTTCGGTGATAAGGGTATTTTAGACCCATGCAGGTGTCAAGAGTTGGCACTTGTGCAATGCAAGTAAGCCAGTGTAGGTTGCTAGAGACTTTGTGGGAGAAGAAGGCCAGTGTTGATCAGAACTCAGATGTGGAGGAGGCGGCAGGGATGCATACAGTGTGGGCTGGGTAACGTCACTGAGGTGGAAAGTTCATGTGAAGGCTGGTGTAGAACTAACTCCAAGCAGCGAAGAGTGAAGGGATAACACTTGGTAGAGTTCAGGTGCAGAGGCAGAGTAACTTGAAAACTTGGTAGGTGCGTAAGCACTGAGTAGCGCGACGACTCCCCAGAAGTTGTTGACAGAACTTGTACATTGAGAATGGCTGAATTACAGTGTTTGTGATGTGATATCAAGTTGATACTCGAGCCATGAAGTGGAAAAAGTGGCTCTCCCTTGGCAGAATCAGTGTGGTGATTTTGTGAAACCTCGGAATTTCAGGTTGGCAACAGTGGTAGTGGCTACGTTTCTAGAGTGAAAGCAAGCGTTGCGTTTTCAGAAGTGTTGGTTGGTTGAAAACGGTGGTGAGTAGATCAGTCAGGTTGCAGTGAAATGAGGTATTCCTGGTGAAGAGTTTGCCAGAAGATCAGCATCAGAGGCACAGTGGTGGTATGGTGTTGGTAGAAGTGTTGAACAAGGGCAGCATTGTGGTGAAATTGTGGTGAAGTAGGCCCCAGATCAGGTGGAGAATTTCATGTTGCGTGTGGAAGCATGGTGTGACCAGTTCCAGTGGCAGTGAAACCTTGCAGTGGTTTGTCAATCAGCGTGGAGTTGTTGGCGGTTCTCCAGTTATGCAGTGATTGTTGTGCAAGAAGGGCTCAGAGCTTAGCAGGGCAGCTTGTACATCATGCAAAATTCCTAAGAGGTTGTAGGAATTGCAGAAGGGGTATCCCATCAAGCATTGTGTTGGATGTTTGGTGAAGTGTAGTTCAGTGGAAGGGAGCTACAGTGACAGAAGTGTTGAGTGATTTGACACTTTTTGTCCCAAGCACAGGGAGTTAGCGCAGCGAGATGTTGAAGAGACTGAGTTGTGTTATGTCAGTAGTGACCGATGTGTTCCTTGTGTATTTGCATGTGAGTAGTGCATTTACATTTTGTCCCAGTGTTGCAAACACTGGTATCCTTTGCGCAGGCTTGCGAAGTCTAGCATCGGCGCCGTGGGCGTCGCCACTTTGAGTGGGGGAGAATATAAGGGGGGCGCGTCTCCATGCTCATAGAGCGACTGCCTCCCCCAGGATGGGCAGACCCCATCCGAGCTAGGGTAGTGCACGAGGTGCTATCCAGGGAGCCAGAGGGACTCCTGACCGAGGCAAACGGTTGCCCAGGCATGGGTTGGGGTTGACAACCTCACATGCATGGGCCCTACAGAAGATCTGGGAAAATACAGTTGGGCGAGTTAAGCGCACTCAGGCTAGAGTAGCCTGGGATGGGTGACTTCCCGGGAAGTTCCCGGTATGGCGCACCAATGCAACTCTTGAGGGCTATGTAGTGAGAAAGAGTTGTACATGGATATTGAATGGACCATATTATGAGCCCAAGGAGGTCCCAGAAACTAGGTAGTGCCGAGGCGGGTTGGTGAGCAAAGTTGGTTGCACTTAGGAACAGTGCAGTGTGTCTTGGAGCGAAGAACTTACCCAATGTACGTGAAGCGAGTTGGGCAACTCATGAGAGCAATGCAGAGGCAGAGCGAGTTGGTTTGAGCATGAAGACCTTGCATGATAGAGGCCTTGCGTTGAGAGTGCAAGCGCAAGCCTAATGAGCCAGATGAGCATGGCAGACATTAAGACCAACGTGGTGAACTCACAACCCACACCAAGTGGAGCGTGGAACACTTGGTGCACTTGGACATTCAGAGGATGGGGTGTTTAGGAGACCTTGGAGATATACTCTACCCTTGCGGAGTATGTCCATGCAGAGATGTGCATCGTGGATCAGCAGTGGGACTCCAGTGTTAAGTGACAGTGGACTTGGGGAGACCTTTAAGGTGGCAACGTCCTTAGAAGCAGAGTTCATGTGGGAAACAGCCAAGAGGCGTGATGGAGTGAGACTGGGATGCGGAGGTCGAAACGGAGGAGAAGTAACTCGGATGCGAGCGAGCCAAGTGTGGCGAGCTCCTCAACCTTGCAGAGGTTAAACAACGCAGATGAGTTGAGTGCTCACATAGATGTATCAGAGGCGCAGTGGAAGTGTGGATGCAGAGTGGGTGCAGAAGCAGTGGCTGAGACTCATTGAAGTGGACAGAGGATGGTTCACATGGTGATGCGCGACATGGTGGGCTGAGTCAAGGACATCATGGTTACGGTTGCAGTGTGGTGAGCTGACAACTAAGGCAGAAGACTTGAGTAGGAGTCAATGCGGTCTGGACACGGACGGGTGTCTCGAAGAGTAGGCACGGCGATGTTAGTGGCCATGGCATCGGGGCGAGATCAGAGGTTGGATCGAGCCGAGGGAAGAAGAGTACCTCACCCGCATGTGATGCGGTCTACAAAGATGGCGAGCTTGCAGTGCTCTCCGCAGGGATCTTTGGTGGTGTTGGACTTGGGTGACAGAACAGTCAGCAGGTCGGGGTGAGTAGAGGCTCACACCCGGGAAGGACTCACGAGGAGGACTTCCCCCACTGGTGCACGTGTAGGTGACCAGTGCGGCAACTTAGGCAGACTCATGGATGGATGACAGAAAGGTGCATGTGATGTTCCTTAGCGGCGTTGTGCAGAACAGTTGGATGTTCGACAGTGAGCCGGCCAATGGCATCAGAGAGCTGGGTCAGTGATGAGTCGTGGAGGCATGAGTTGTGCATTCCCTCAGGTGAACTAAGAAGGCATATTAAGAGCTCCCGGCGGTTGTATGGGCAGCCGTGGTATTCAACGAGTGGTCTTCTGGAGCAATTGTATGGGCAGCTGTGAAAGGTGTTGGAAGGGTTCACTTGTGCATAAGTTGGAGATGCAGTTGGGAATGGGTGGTGGATGAAGGTGAATGAAGGCGTAGTCTGGGACTGCTGGAGTAGCTTGATCCTCTAAGGCGAATGAAAAAAGTAGTGTCTCAGTGCCGCACGTTGGCTAGTGAAACCCGCTGCGTAGCTAGCCCCGTGACAGTCTACTATAAGCTAAACTGTAGATTAAATGGAACATAGGATGGTGGTTATGAAAAATGGAGATGACAACCACGTGGTTGTAGCATGCCTAGGTAAATGAAAACCTATGAAATTCCTTCCATTTTTTTGTTTTTAGTTTGTGCTTTCATATTCTTGATCATTTTCCTATAAATTTGTTAACCCCAAGTTTTAGATAATATGTATTTCACTGATTAATTTATTTAAGTAGATGATTTTAACATAATGAACATACCATATAATTACTATTCATAACTAGAAGTTGTAATGATATATAATACTAACTTTGGAAATGTAAATTTGTAGTAGGCCCAGGGAGTGCACATAACCTCGAATATGGATGGGAAGAGAAGGCTATGAAAAGGCAACGACTATGTTTTATACAAAATGCACCAACTCCCATCCAAATTACATAGGAAACACATTTGAAGATATCAAAGCTCAATAAAACAAAGAATTACACAACAGAACATTTGTGCAAGAAGGTGTGGATTGAAAACAAAACCACTTTGGATGTCGTGCAAATGTTTGCAAAAAAAAAATCCACAAATATTTTTAAAACTACCCAAATAGGGGTTTGTTTTTCATCCAAAATCTGTAATATGAAAAAAAATAGCCATTTTAGTAGAAATAGGATGGGAGAAACAAAGCCTTACCTCGTATGATGACGTGACTCCTTCCTCCATCCTCTGTCCAATGGCGATGGCTTTCCAAAATGGTGTTATAGATTTCCTCACTTACTACCTTCCTCGTGATCTTTCGTAATTGGCACAGCAAGAAGATGTTCGCAAAAAGGAATGGATGAAATTGTGGCTGTTTTGGGTTAAACAGGGTTCAAATTATCATTAAACGACATGCCCATATTGCCAGCGACGTCGGACGTACGTGCCAATATTTATGGATTGTATGCAACGTGTCACTACCAACATTGAATCATCATGCCAAAGTCTTTTGTCGTGATGATGGATATGCATGTTCTATGCATATTTATTATAACGATGTTATGAGGGTTCCATCATACTTGTATGGCACATTTTGTATAGAATATAATTGATTTTAAATGTCAAATCTAACATTAAAGACTATACACATGTAATTTTATGAATTTAGATTTTTAAAAATTAAATAAAACAATACTACAATAAGGTCTCTAATATGTCAAATCGATATTGACAAAACATGGATATATAATTAATAATTTTTCCCAACTTTTGAGATTAGAATAGTAAGTGTTTAAATTAAAGAAAGACATTAACCAACCATGAAAAGATAACAAAATAAATTCTTCCAAAATTTTGAAATAAAAAAATTATTTAATAAAATAACATTAAAAAATTTAAGATTTGAGTAAAAAATCAGTAGTTTACTAATGATTGCTGGGTTGGAATTGTGTTGGGTGAGAGCTATGGTATTCGCGCCGGAGGGAGGAACTACTAATGTGACGTGTTACCAATATTTCGTGAATAAATAATACCAGACACCTTGTTTAAAAAAAAAATCAATGATAGGGACTGACAGCATAATACTTTCCCTGCAAAGTGTTTAGACGTTTTTAGTCATTTTAGATGTCAAAATATGACAGTCATGACTGAGAGTTAAATATATAATCTAAATCTCAAAACTACAAATATATTCAAAATGTGACTAGATAAATATAACATAAATGAAAACAAAATTTTTGGAATTTAAATAGAATAAAAATAATAGAATTATCTTGATATATATTTTATTGATAAAATAAAACATCTAGTAATGTTGATTTTTAATTAGTTTTATTTGATTTTTTTTTTTTAGATTTATTCGATTTCTTGTTCAGCTGTATTTTATTAATTTTGATTTGTAATTGGTTTTTTTTATTTTTTTATTTGTTTGATTTTTTACAAATAAAGATTGGATATTAAGACTATATGTATTTGATTTGGGATTTTGCAAGAAAGAAGATACAAGTCTCGAAGTTGAAAGTTGGAAATGGAACTCATTTTCTACACAATTGCAAGTTTAGACTAAATCAGTCATTTCTATCATTTTCTTCAAATTTACTTGTAAATTGTAAATTGTTTTCTTCAAATTTACTTTTATATTATAATTTGAAATTCTCTTTTAATTCTCTCCTAAACTTTAATGATATTTATGGATCTTTAAATTGATTAGTAGAACACTACTTTTTTGGGAAAAAAAATGAATATTTGAAAAACTATGAAATTAATCAATCCAATCTATTCTTCCAAATTACATAAAAGTCACATAACAATAAAAGAAAATTAAAGAGAACACCAACATCCATATAAAATTTAACTCAATTTATGTATTTTATAATAGTTTTATTAAAAAAAAAATTGATATGCATATTAATTTTTTAATGATATAATTTTCTAGACCGCCAAACAATTTTACTGCGACATTTAAGATTGAACGTCAAAATCCAGCACAAGCGAGGGACACCCTTCCGTGTCGACTGTGAACGAGTCTTTGGACCGTGACAGGCTCTCCCAAAATAAAAAAGGAGGTGGACCACATAAAATCACATTACAGGCTTTGATTCCGCGTATTTTCCATCAACTACCATAGGAGACTCCGCATTGCGGACCGTCAAATTCCACGCCTGTCTAGAATTTTTGACCGTCGATTCGCAGGCCTTTCATACAAAAAACTGATACCCCGTGCCCCGGCCGTTTTTTTAATTTTTATTTTTTGGGGATCTACAGTCGGTTTTTACCCGAAATAAAGAAATGAATACTGTCGAATGATTTCGGCGAGAATTTAGAAAGAAAGAATGATCTCGCAGCTACGTCAGACAATCGTTACACGGTTTTATCCGTGCAGGTCACGGATTTAAGCTTTTTCTGGGGGAATCGATTTGGCGTCCAATCGATATTGATTTACCGTTTTTTGCTTAGCACACCTTGCAACAACATCGCAGATAAAGACAAGCCCTAAATATTTACTATCCGTCAATAAACTGAACAATCTTTACCGACGCAACTTCGACCGTTAAACGACGGAAAACGTTTATGCCTACCAAGCTTAAACCAGATTAAATGCTAAGACTTCGAACCAGAAAAAATATGTGAGAATAAAATAGAATTAATCTTTTTGGATTCTCCAATTGGAAGCTCTTCGAGATTTGTATTTACATTCAATCTTTACTGAACGCAATTTCGGAAACAAATGAGGCAAAAAAATCTAACAAATTGCAGAAAAATTGGCATTCTATGAGCAGATCTGAGACAATTGCCAGTGATCTTCGCCATCGAAAGGCGGGGGAAGATTGAGATCGAAGAGATGAAACCTCGCCGCAGAAGGCGGCTCTGCCTCCTCCTCGGTTTCGGCGTCTACGACAACTGACGAAGAATCACAATCGCTGTGAGCCTGAGGCTTCTGGACTTCTTCCACTTTCTTGTCACAAGACGTCTGTCTACCGCCAGAAAAAACAAGATCCTCCTTCGCGAATCCAAACAAGAAAAGCTGTTTTTCGGCAGGAATGTGAGAAGAAGAAAGGGAAACGCCGGTCTCCATTGCAGGCAAGTGTAGGGCGCTTCTTTGGCTGGTAACTGCCGAGGAGAAAGAGGAGGCGAAATTAAGTTTAGCCTTTGAACCTTTGAAAGAAATGGCAGCAGAATCGTAAGCCCTGGCGGCGTCCTCAGCGGTGTTGAAGGTGCCGAGCCAGAGTCTTTGTTTCTTGACAGGGTCTCTGATCTCTGCGGCGTATCGACCCCAGGGCCTCTTCCTCACTCCCCTGTAATGAACTTGTAACCCGTTCGTCCTGGAAGCCATTACTTAGCACTTGCAGAAGTGAATCAAGAAAAAACAGAGAAATGGAAGGGTGGAGGTCGGTTTGGAGAGGGGGCGAGACATTTATAGGAAAGAGAGAAGGAAGACGTCACGAAAACGAGAAGCAGTTCAAAAGCGGCCGTTGGTTTGACTGGTGGACTCCCGCCTTTGGGCGGCAGTGGACACGGCGGCTGTGTGTTAAGCGCGTCTCGGCGTTAATTTCACGGGTTTTTTTTTTATTGAGGCGACCGAGTACGAGCTACGGAAGAGAATGTTTCGCTTGTTACTACTTAAGGGGTTCCCTATTTTCACGCGTACTAATAAAAATATAAATAGAATAAAATAATGGAGGAGTATTTGGGCTTTACCTATAATCCTGTACCAATTAAAAATATTTCATGTCTCTCTCCCCATAAAGAACCACTTCTTCTATGCGAAGTACCACAATAATTATTTTCATAGGATCATGTTATTAGCAAAGATTCATCTTAACGGTGCAACTGCAAATCTACCTTTAAACTACAATGCCATCTAAGTTCATTTGAGTACATGTGCCACAATTCGCTTGGAAGGCTTGTGCGTGAGGGCGTAGCTTGTGCGTGACCTTTGAAAGCAAAAGAATTCAAACTCATATTGTTTGTCCGATAGAAATAGAGAAAGATTCACCTAACCCGTAGTTGAAAGTGTAAAGACAACTCAATTGTATCGAGTTGTGTTATGATTGTGAATGTGTTTAAGAACATTTGCACTTTATCTTGCATAGAGGGTTGGGACACATTGGATGCCATATAGGTAGCTTGTGGCCTTGAGACAATATTTGAAGTAGGTGGGCCTTGTGACTATATAAGATTTCTCCTACATTTATGCCACATGAGGTAAACTAGTTGGAAAACGACACTTATACTTGAGAGAGTTAACAATCTAAGATATGTGGATATAATGGTATAACATATCTCATTTGTGAGATTGTCGATTTAATATAAATTGAATTAAATCTTTAATTTCAAAGTAACTACTGTAACAAATGATATTATGGTAATTATGTACATTATGCACAAGCAATAAGCATTCAACAATGTAAAACCCTAAGCAAATGAAGGGGGGAGATGACTTAGTTGATTATGCACAACATGGGAGTGACTTGGACTGAGGATCTGCTAGAACAGACTAGAAACAATGTCATCAAGACTCAATGAGGATTCAGAACCCTATAAATGTGTAGGACAAGAGAGCCCACGAGAGGACAAGAGCGTCCCTGGTGCTAGTGAATGATTTAGGCGCATGTGTTCGCTCAGATGCTTGGAATCTGGTCTTTTTTGGGTTGGAGGAGCTTCATTGTTAGTCTCTCTTTATTGCTCTAGTTTTTCTCTTAGATCGTCGGTCCTACTTGTAACCTGCAAAATAAATGTCTACCTGTACATGCCCACAAACCACATCAAATCTAATAAAAAAGATGTAGAATGTGGAGTCGGACTGACCCCAATGGTCACCCGAAGAGTGAACTTACAGTTGAGTGTTGCACTACATCTTAGACTTTATGTAGTTCTTTGTGCTTGTGAGTGTAATGTTGCTCTAGGTTGTCCTTGTGCAAGTCACATGATGATAGCGAGCTAGATGTGGATTGTACCAAGTATGTAGAATGTGTGTGATGGGATAGAATGAACTCCTCTCCTATGTTGTGTACATGTAGAATAATGCAGCGCTTGTGCCTTATATGGATGTGTTAGATGTATGCCTTGTAATGCTCTTGCACCTTTGTGCAAGCTTAGGTGATAACAAATAATGCTTATAGTGGTTGGCCTCTTATTTGAGAGCAATAAGTATATATATGATTCCCTTGTTTGAATTTCATAATTGACAACTGAATGGCTGACCCACAGTTTTAAAAGGTGATCAAAAGGTGAAAAGGACCCAAAAGAGTATAGAAGAAGATAAAGAAATACTAGAGTACCCATGAGGGACAGGAGTGCCTAGACGCTTCCATCTTGACTAGGCGCTAGTGTCTGAGGTCTCAAAAGATAAATTAGTTAAGTGTCGACAGAGTTGTAAAATGTGTAAATCCAGTAAATTTTAAAAGACAGTAATCAAAAGACCCAAAAGAGTTGTCAACCACTAGTTTTCTTGCTTAGGAAACATGTATACATTAGTACACTTTATGACCTAGAAATGTACGCAAGTGCATAGATTTTGTGTCTACATTTTCCCCCCACTTTATGTTATTGAGTGAATACTCGATAGTATATAGTAGATATAAGATGTGTACCTTGTGATTCAGAGAAGAGTGTATCCGATAGCGTGCCAAGTGGACAACTAGCAATGTGAAGCATGAAGTGATCACAATGTGAAGTGTGGGAACTAGGAAAGGGAGGTAGACTCTAGGGGTGAAGTGTATGAGTTAGTAGTGTGTTGTTGGAGTTTGTGCTTGTAGATGTGAGTTGTTTCTTGTAAGGACATACCTACAAAAGAAGAGCGGAAGAGTAGTCAAATTCTCATATGTGAAAAATCGGAGTATTCAAAAGTAGTGTGTAAAAGTAGTAGTTAAGGAAAGAGTGCACTTGATGTATAAGAGAGTATAGGATAGAATCCTATTTGTTTTGGAGGCATTGTTGGATTTGAGTGTCTTATTGTCGAAGGTTAGGTTTTTAGGCGATCTCATGCCAAGAGTGAGTTTTTTAGGTGATCTCACAAAGAACAAGTTTTTTGGGCGATCTCACGCCAACATAATAGTGTTGGGGAGAGAGGTCTATTTTTCTCTCCTTTTATGACGCTTCTCAAAGTGCCACTGCAGATTGGCACGTCCTGATTTGTAACCAAATTGAAAGCGTATTGTAACCAAATTACAATTGATTGAATGAATTATGTAACCAAAGCTAAGTGACTAATATTGTAGATCCGTACTATGAACTGTCGGACTATGTGCTAAATTAAGAAACTGTCTATTTTTTCCCCCAAGACACAAGCACCTCGGTGGGAAATAGGCACCCACCGCACCTTTCTGCTACTGGAAGATAGTGTCTGCTATGATCCAAATTTGATTCTAGACCACTCTGTAACTTTGTGCCTTTTCCAATTCTATAGTGTAATTTTCTATTCTGGAGCTTTGTGTTGTTAGGAGGGTGATTTGTTCACCCAATAGTTTCCTCCCTCATTTAGGGTTTGTGTGAATATTGTAGGAGGAAGCAACCCAAATGAGAGGACCTGAAACTAATATGCGTATATAAGATTGGATACCTGTTGGGGGTATGGGATTGTAGACACAAAATCACACACTTGGGTACATTTCTAGGTCCTAAAAGCATACCAACATTAAAATGGTTCATAAGTAAGAAAACTAGTAATTGATAACTATCTTTCACCTCTTTTCTTTATTTCTTGCTCTCTTTGGTCTTGCACACCCTATAGCCAAGTCAAAATTTTATTGATTTATCTTTTATGGATTCAGACACCAATGCCCAGCCAGGATAGAAATGCATAGGCGCCCATGTCCCCTTTGGGAGCTCCTAATCCTTTCTCACCTTACTCGCTTCTTTTGGGTCTCTTTTATCTTTTAGACATCTTTTTCACTTATGGGTCGGCCTTTCAATTGTCAATTATGAAATTCAAACAAAGGAATTATATAAACACATAGTTATGTGTTCAAAATGAGGGACCAAGCACTAAGCATCACTATCATCACCTAACCTTGCATTCAAAATACACCTAAAGCACTCAAAAACATCCATCTAACATCCATTCAAGGGACAAAGGATTGCATACTCTGCATACACAACATAGGAAGGGGAAGTTCATTCTATTCCATCCACACATTCTGTTGCATTTCTCCATTTTAGCTACAGCCCGCTATCAAGTGCAACTTGCACAAGGGCATCCTAGGGCACCATTATTACACACACACACACACACACACACACACACACACACACACACACACAAACACACACACACACAAGAACTACATGGAGTTTGAGATGCAGTGTAGTGTTCGATCATAAGCTCACTCTCAAGGTGACTATTGGGGTAAGTGCGACTCCCGATTTACATCTTTATTTTTAGGTTTGATGTGGTTTTTGGGCTTATGCAGGTGAAATCTTCTTTTGTAGATTATAGGTTCCTTCGGTGATCATAGTGCGACTATCAAGTGATTAAGAGAGAACAATAGCGAAGACCTTACGACACACCATAAATTAGATCTGGAGCTTTTTCATAGTCATGGGCACCCAAATCCGATCATCAATGCCGAGATGCCCCTGTCCTTCCATGGGTGCCCCTGCCCATCCTTGTTCGTAAGTTGTAAAATTTACAGAGATCAATAACAATGCTATGTGCATATTGTTCACCACTTCTCCCTGCCCAGATCAGTTCCAAATTGTGAGAAAATCAGCTAAGTCCTCTCTCCTTCTATGCTAAGGGTTTCATAGTTTAAATCTTAGTGTGTTTGTGTCATTTTTATATTTCAATATTTATACATCATTTATTTCCGTAGTGACTCTTCAATATTATATTTAATTTAGCTTAAATTAAATCATTTGGTGAAACCATCGCTCGCACCCAACCTAGCTTCTAGGCATTTTATCATATTTTTAACACGGCTGAAACTTATCCCCCCTTTACTGATGAAGATCTCCATGATTTGCAAGCTCATCTTGTCAAACATCTGCATGACCTAGATCTTATTTTATTTTCTTCTCATGAGGAGGCCACTAATCTAGCCGAGCTTAACCCTCTCACCTTTAATATTGTTTCCATTCCTATTTCAAAACAACCTCCCTCTTCTACCCTTCCACTTACTTCTATCGTTCCCATGTTCATTCCTACTCTTACCAACCATTTCACTGCACCTCTTATTTCTCACACTTGGAAAGTCACTTCTTCTGCACTCAAGACATAGCTTCTTTATATCAGGATCTGCAAATTCAAATCTATCAACTACAACAGGCTACTTCACACTCCTCTTCATCTCTTGATTCCTCTTTACTACTTCACACCCCTTTTGCATCCTCCATTTCTTCTTATCCACTTCCTCCAAAATTTTTCACCCTTAAGATGCCCACCCTCAATGGCCATGGTGACCCTCGAGAGCATATCATATATTTCCATGTGGCATGTCTTGATTATGTGGATGATCATACATTGCTAGTTAATTTATTTCCTAGGAGTCTTCAATATTATGCCATGTGTTGGTTTTATGATCTACCTATTCATTCGGTAACTTATTTTACACATCTAGCCAATGCTTTTCTTGCTCACTTTTCCATCAATATTGGCACAAAGATATCTTATGCACAACTAGCTCAAATCAAACAAAGATCTAATGAACATCTAGCTGACTATGTTTTAAGTTACAAAAATAATCTAGCTAAGATGATCAATGTACTTGCTGATTCTGAATTGCAACATCTTTTGTTTAAAGCCTCTTACCACCAATTCAGGAGAGTGTTATCTTTGAGACCTCTCCTTCCTTTGATCTATTTTTTCATATGCTCAAAATGCGTGAAGTCAAAATCCTCTCTATGGGAAAATTAAATTATCATGATTCTCCTCAATCTTCTTCTAATAAATTTCAAGCTAAATCAACATTCAAGCCATCTCTTAATCCTACCGAAGCAAAGGTAACCATTAATGTCGTCTCTCCACCTGAAAATATTCAATGACAACCTCCAAAGTTTACTTTCACCAAATTACCTTATGCACCTCAATTTCTATTGCCTTAACTTCTTGAAATCAATTTAATCACTCTTCCACTGCCACTCAATCTTTCACCAAGATTACCTTATGATCCATCTCGATCCATTTCCCCCCGTGACCACAATTATGATGAAAATGCTAAATATGACTACCATCAAGGCATTGGGAATTCTAAGGATCAATGTTTTGAACTCAGGAATCTCATTCAAGATCTTATTGACTATAATTCACTTGAGCTCCTTGCACCATTTTCTTCTAATCCAGTCAATGATAACAAAAATCTAAAAATCTTTAATGACCCTTTGCCTAAGAATGACACACAAGCTCATGGTTCTTTTGTTAATCATACATATCGATTTGTGCCCCCTCCTTCATCAATGCCCCTTGATTTCCTTGTATCTTCTTCTAATGCATAACCACCAACCATTTCATTCTCAGATCATGATTATCATGCTACATTCACTTCTGATTCTTTACACATCAATGCTTATATTGGTTCATATACTATCAATAACACCATGATCTATCCATTGTCTCATATTAGTGTGTGCTCTATTATACTTCTCATAGCTATCAAATGTCTAATATATAATATCACATATCCATTTCCTAACTCTTTTAGGCTACATCAAATTTCCCATTACTATTGGGCCTCTTACCATGTTTATGCCATTTGTTGTGGCATATTCAATCAAAGGTTATGACACACTCTTAGCTCTTCCTTGGCTCCGCGTTGCTCAAGCTATTCCCTCCATGAATCATTTGTTTTATAATTTCATTCACAATAAAAAAATTATGACTATTAAAGGTGTTCCACCATGTACACCATTTCCTAAACCTAGTATTGACGACACCCTTCCACCAGTTACAACATCCAGGCCTCCAAGACCTCTCAAATCTAAGCCACATTCAGTACCTAGTTCTCCTATTCACACATGTCCTACTTCACAAATTTGTCATGGTCATTAGTCCACTAGCCCATCTAGTTAGTTTAGGTACCCTTCTTGGGAAGCCCCTTCACATAGGTGTTCACCACCTCCTTCACCACATAGGTCTCCTTTACATGTACGTCATTAATCTCATACTCCATCAATCTTAGAGCATCGTTACAGGCCTTTCTCTCCTCAGATATTGGGTGGAGGGACATTTCCCTTCACTATCATGGGATAGCCTTCTATCCTTCTCAGACTTGGGGAGCATCATGATTTCTTCCCCCTCTCCTAGCATCATTAGTTTTCTATGGTATGTATTATCACACTCTGTGCTTCACACTTAATATTTCTCCATATTCTTATGCATCTTGATACACACCATTGTATTTTCATTACCCTATGATGCACTCTAGTTCCATGGTTCATACATGAGTGTTGAGGGTCTAAATCTGAAATGAACCTCATATCACTCACACTTTTCACACTCTATGCTTCATGATCTATCTTTCTAGCACACATTCTCAAACCAGTTCCCGATGATGCACACTTGTTATATGGTTCATTATTTATTATTGAGGGGTATTTTATAAATGAAACTCATCCCATACTCATCCACATATGTTAGGGGCATGTTACACCTATTAAATTCACATTGCATACCATTCCATCACACTCATACACTACACATTGGATATCTTCATTGCACTTACTCTTGCTTACTTATACTTACATGATGCACTTTATTTACTATGCTAGTCAAATACTCACTATGTCATTATATTTATCATATGCACATGTGCATTCACTTGGTCTCTATTTGTGAATGCAGATCTCTTACAAATTTTCACATGCTGCAATGATGCTCAACATTGTATCCAATCCAATCCCACAGAGGCTCTGGGGGCATCTACCATTACTACTCTCACACATTATAGGTGTTATTGCTTCATTATAGACTACTTATTATCCTTACTATTACATTAATTTCCATTGGTACATACATGCTTTGACATACTTTTTATCTTTCTAACATGCTAACAAGTGCTTCATGTACAAATTTTTCCTTGCAAGACTATATACCACCATGATTTTATGATACATTATTGCTTGTCATTTTTTGTTATTGTTTACTATTGTTTGTGGGATATGCCCCATGTCTTACTTGATCACTATTTTATTACTTTTGGCTACTCCGGCCCTAATTGTCTTATGACATTGTGAGTGATGTCCCATATTTGAAACATGATAAATTCACTGTCCACTTTGTTTACATACTTACTTGATTACATTGTCTTCTATTGCGTGTTTGTTACTTTTTCTACTAATGCATGTTCCTAGCCACTTTGTTTGCATGTGCCTTGTTTTCTACTATGTACATCTCCTACCCCTTACAAAGATACAATACAACAAAGCATCAGGTCCTCTCTTTTGGACCACACACTCCTACAGTTGTTGCATGCACCAGAAATGAGGGGGGGATATATTGGGTGAACAAATCATCCCTATAACAACTCAGAGCTACAGTTAAATTCATCACAGTACATAATCAACACAGAAAAATAGTCACAGAATGCCCCAAAATCAGATATGAGACAAAATCACAACACAAACACCAATGCCTAGACTCAGACAGTAACGCATGGGCACATGTGTCCTCCCTTGGGCACTAATGTGCTAGGGGCATACATCGTCAACTTATCAGATCAACACAGTTCATAGAAGCCTCCAGATCAGTTCTATAGGTACAAGCACCATCCTTTAGTTACAACATGCATGTAATCTCCTACAATCAATTTCAATAAGAATAATTAGTACAATCAGATCTAATTTGGAAAAATATAGGACAACAAGAACAAAGAAGGAACATACCATCTGCAATGGTGCTTGTCGAGAAGATTCATAGAAGGAGAGTAACACTAGACCTCTCTCCCAAACACTTACTCTTTGGCATGAGATCGCCCAAAAAACTTGCTTTTGGTGTGAGATCACCCAAAAAACTCGTGGTTCACAACATTTTTAGGACACTTTTATATCATATTACACTCTTTTACATCAGGTGCACACTTTCCTTTACACACTTTTACATAATTTTACATACTTATGCACATTTTTCTCTGAGTTATCATACATAGGACTTTGATTACATTCTTTCTCTTCTTTTTTGGAAGTCCATCCTTACAAGAAGATTCAACCACAAGCTACAACAACATGGTACAATACCTACGCTTCACCCCTAGGGTCATTTTCCTTTCCTAGTCTCCACACTTCACTTGTCTACTTGGCACACATTTCTTCGCATGCTCTACAAAATCATAAGGTACACATCTCTTATCTTCTTTATATTATGAAGTATTCACTCAACAACATAAATTGGGGGAAATGTAGACACAAAATCACACACTTGGGTACATTTATAGGCCCTAAAAGCATACTAGCATTCATATGATTCCTAAGCAAGAAAACTAGTAATTGATGACTATTTTTGACTTCTTTTCTTTTTTTCTTGCTTTCTCTTTGGTCTTGCACACCCTACAGTCAAATCATAATTTTACTAATTGATATTTTATGGCTTCAGAAACCAACTCCTAGCTAAGACAGAAGCACATAGGTGCCCCTAACCCTTTTTTACATTACACACTTCTTTTGGGTATCTTTTATCTTTTGGGCATCATTTTTAGTTATGGTTTATCCTTCCAGTTGTCAATTATGAAATTCAAACAAGGGAATCATATAAATATATATTTATGTGTTCAAATTTAGGGACCTAAGACTAAGCATTATTACTATCACCTAAGCTTGCATTCAAAAGACACCTAAATCACTCAAAAGAATCCATCTATCATTCATTCAAGGGGTGAGGGACTACATTATTTGCATACACACCATAGGAAGGGGAAGTTCATTATATTCCATCCACATATTCTATTACCTTGCTACATTCTAGATACAAACCGCTATCAAGTGCAACTTGCACAAGAGCATCATTCTCACACACACTCACAAGAACTACATGGAGTTTGAGATGTAGTGCACTGCTCAGTCATAAGTTCACTCTCGGGGTGATCTTCGAGGTTAGTCTGACTCCCCACTATGCATCTTTATTTTTGGGTTTGATGTGGTTTGTGGGCTCATATAGGTGGACTCTTCTTTTGCAGGTTATAGGTACCTTCGGCGATCATAATGTGACTATCATGTGATTAAAAAAGAATAATAGTGAAGACCTTGCAACAATCCATAAAGTAGATCTGGAGATTTTTCACAGTCACAGGCCCTTAGATCTGGTCGTTAGTTCCCAGACGCCCCTTTCCTGTTATGGGCACCCCAACCTTGTTCGTAAGTTGCAAAATTTACATAGATCAATAAAATGGTTACTTCCATCCTATTCATGACTTCTCCCTACCCAAATTAGCTCTAGATTGTGCGGGAATCTGCTAATTCCTCTTTCCTTCTTCTTTTCTAAGGTTTTTTTATATTTGAAATATTAGCTTGCTTTTTTCATTTCTATATTTCTGTATTTATACATAATTTATTTTAGTATCGAATCTTCAATATTATATTTAATTCAACTTAAATTAAATCAGGGATGTGCATGGTAGAAACCAAGGAACTTGCAATAGAAGATAATGTAAAAAATAACTATGAAGACAAGAGGGACCGCAAAAAGTGGGTTTCAGACATGATACAATACTCACAATGCCACAAGACAATCAGGGTCGTAGCGGCCTTAAGAAAATAATGATCAAGGAAGAAAAACGACATATCCCGTAAATAATAGCATACAATAACAAGTAAAAAGTGACAGATAATCATGGTTATATAGAGTCAAGTGCAAGGAAAATGCTACACATGAAGCACCTATTAGCATGTTATAAAGATAAGTAGTACGAAAAAGCATGTGTAGATCAGAAAAAGGTAAGTGCTAGTGCCCAAAATTTGTGAAAATTGTAAAAATAGGACCTATGATGTGTAGAGTAGGAGAGTAGTAAAGGTAGCTACCCCTAGGAGCCTTAATGAGACTGGTAAGGAATAGTGTCCAGAATCATACATCATGTAAGAATATGTAAAATTCATGCATTCAATTCAAGATACCACGTGAACGTGCGTGTGTGTATAGAAAAAGATAATGACATACTAAGTATCTGATGCAGGTGCATCAGTAGTGGTCATATAAGTGTCATGTCTTGGGATGAGGTCTAGGGTGTTTAGGAACAAGTATTATCATTTTACTTCCAAAATATTGTCTTTCAAATATTCAAACTTCACATTATGTGTAAAATTTGAAATAAGGCCTATTAGTGCATATAGGGCCAAAATTGTGTAAATAAGCTCAGGAGGGCTTATCCTCATGTGTGACCAAGTTTAGTAGATGATTTTTGTGCTATTAAAGTCTTTTTTAAATCTAGAAATGGTTGAAATATCATAGGAAGTAGTTGAGTAAAGCTAGGGGTAGCTTGTTATTATGTGTCTAAGATAGATTTTTTATTTTAATATGTAATTCTCTCAAAAATATGAGTGTGAAAAAGGTAATGGATCATGAATAAAGAAATGAAGAAGGTTTTAATTGAAGTTATACTATAATTTTGCAATAATTTCCATATTTCCCCCATACAAACAGTGTAAGCTCTATTCAATTTGAGAGCATGTATGAAGACAGTAAGCTTAGGATAAGTTTCAAGTATCTGTGAAGGATGAAAAATGTGAGTAGGGGTCCATGGAGTATCACCAATTTTTTATAGCCCTTGAAGTCCATTATGGTTACCTGTAGATTGAGATTTTCCCTTTTGGGCCTAGACTAGAGCAAGGAATATCCACAGTTCAATCCATCAAAAATAGATGAAAATTTAGGGACCTCTCTGTCTAAGTGGGAGTTAGAATCTTGTCAAGTCTCAATTCATAACTCACACGTTTGAAATAGTTATACCTCTTTTACCAATCCTGAATATACAGGAATAATGGAAAGGAAGAATTGGATGCATGCATGAGTAAACAAGTGGATAAATCTCTAAATTTCTTCATGGATCATGTTTGAGGTATGGATAATGTGTTTTAATCATCTTCTAGGTGAAATTAAGACCTAGGAGACTCACTATTATACCTACAAGATTGCAAGAGACCTAATTAGGCCTAAATAAGCCCTAGGACAGTTAAAGAAGTACCATTCTGTACAAGGAGTAGTGGTTGATCTTCATACATGAGAGAGGTCTTCACAAAGGGTCTTATAATCAGTCATAAGAAAGTGAAGTTGTTTCAAGAATATTAGAGATACACTGGCATTTGGGTTTAAGAAGGGCTACTAGGATATTAAGCTTGTTTGAAGGAACCCAGTACAAATTCAAGGACAAGGGCAGAGTCAGAGGTATAGATATATCATAGCAAGTTAGAGTAAGTGCTTCATGGATGTTGGGAGTGAGACCAAGCCCTCAACACAATATTGTACTATACAACCATTTCTAGTCTATTAGGCTAGTCAAGAGAAGAATGTTGATGAAGAAAAACTCAGAGGTGAATTATGAACCAAGAGTGTGAACAATATTGCAGGGATAGTAGATTGTTTAGGAGTAAGAGGTTTGACTTATTGGATTCATGAAGTAACATAATTGGTCCTAGATATAATCATGATGGTAAATTATATGCATTGACAGTGGAGTATGGAGATGGAGCATATGTATGGACAAGGTGACGTGTGTGATGGGATTAACAAGTGAATGAATGAAGTTTGAGGTGGCACAGTGGATGTGGTGCATATTGAAAACAAGGTGTGAAGTTATAGGGTAGGCTAGAGGGGTGATGATCTCATAAGTACATGAGACTTTCTCAGAGGAAACTACACCAAGATGTATAGTGTTAAAAGAGTTGATAAGAAGACAAGGCTTGAGTAGAGTATAGTGTCCATAAAAGTGACTGATACAAAAAAGAATAGGAGGAAAAATAAAGCCAAGGTATGAATCTCATGTTCTTGTTCACATATGCTTGAATGAGTCTATATAGTGGAATGCACCTATAACATATACTATGTGCAAACAAATATATTACATCAAATAAGTGCCTTTAGATAGATCCTCAAGAAAGGGAATGGAGAAGAGACATGCATGTTAAGGTGATGGTGAATTAAGCACAAACAAATTCAAATAAAGATAGACCCTTACACCATTTTGCTATCAAAGCCCGATTTAAAGGCTATAAATGATATTAGAATAATAATGGCACAATTACACTCAGGGATGTAGAACAAGTAGGAAAAATATTCTTCAAGAGATGATGGGGCAATTTGATCATATGAAGATACAAATGGAGGAAAGAATGGGTACTTTGGAGCACCTTTTTAGAGAGAGAATGCCATTATTAGAGTGCAAAAACAAGGAAGAGTCTACAAGCCATTTAAGGGAAGAATGCAAGTCTTTTGGATAAATTCAAGAAGGTATGCTTATGTTTAATGATGTGAATGCAAATAGAGATAGTTGTGTAATTACTAGAGATGTGAATGCAAGTTTTAATGATGTAAAATGCCCTAAGAAAACTAAAAATGGGAAATTATTTAGACCAAATTAGTTATATAGGAGAAATGAGAGAATGAAGAGTGAATATCTTATGATGAAGAGAGTCTTGGAGTAGCCAAGAGGTATAAAGACATATTTAAGAAGATAGGAAACAAATATGAGTTAGAAGAGGAACTTATTCAGAACTAGATGCAAGTCAGAAGGAAAGTTATAAAATATCATCATAGATGGAGGAAGCACTTACAATGTTGTGTCAGAATACATGGTGAAGAAGTTAGGATTGAGAATACTTTCACATCCAAATCCTTACTAAATTTCATGGGTACAACAGAGTCATAACATCCTGGTAAGTGAGCAAAGCATAGTTGATTTTCAAATTGGATCATATAGAGATACAACATTATGTGATGTTCTACCTATAGATGTTTTCCATTTGCTCTTAGGTATACCTTGGCAATTTGACAAGCAAGCCAAGCATGATGGAAAAAAAATGTTTACAAATTCTGTAAAGGTGGAGTTAAGCATAGTCTTATACCCTTGAAGGGTGAAGCAGGTGATGAAAGAGGAAGTGTCATGTTAATTACCATTAGGAAGTATTTGCATGAAATAATGTAGCAGGTGGAAGAGATAAAGACAATGAAAGAATTTTCTCCTTGTGATGAGTTTGAGGAGAGAAGCACCAAGAAAGGTTTTTGGTGACCAATAAGCTGGTCACATTAAGAATATGGCATTAGAGAGAGGTTATGAGAAAGGAAAAGAAATGGTGGATCAGAAATAACACCCTGAAAGAGCATTAAATTTCTTAAATGAAGAAAAAACAAGGGCAAGAAGCTATGAAAGAAGAAGCTATGAAGGTCAAGAGACCATTGAGTTTACTAACTAACAATATGTAGGCATGTTTATATTTAGGTAGAACTCATAAAATGTTGAGTTTTAGTGAACATGTAGGTAAAAAAAGTGATGAATTTGATGACATTGTAAGGAAATAAGACCAACTTGGTCCTAAGTATGATGAAGATGAAGGATTTGATACCTTAGCCTTGAAAGAAGAGTTACAAAAGCTAGAATAAATGTTTGAGTTCATGAAATACCATCATGTAGGTGAAGGACAATCAAGTGAACATGAAGAACTTATGAAGAAGATCCATGAGGAAGACCAAGCCAAAAAGATGAAGACTACCATACAAACTAAGGAGTTTAAGAAATATTGTAACAAAAGTAGTAGAGGGATGCCTTTAAAGGCATATAAAGATAAAGAAGCACCTCCACAGGAGGTCAAACAAGCATGGGAGAAAGAAAATTATTGTCAGCCCATCATCAAGCAAGAATAAGAAGTAACGGTTATGTGCAAAGAGCAAGACAAACAATGCATAGTGAAGAAAGAAGGTCAAGAACAAACAAAGGTTGAAGCAACTCAAGAAGAAGCGAGTGACCAAAATTAAGGAAATAGAGGAGCCATAAATGAATAGGAAAATACTTTTGAAAGAATTGTACTTCTTTAATTATGGATGAAGATTAATGTACTAGTGGAGTGGAGAATTCATCTACAGTCAACCAAACAACAAGTAGAGTTACTTCTTGAGGAAGAAGACCAAGGTTTCAGTATATGTAGGTTTTCAACCATAGAGCATGGATCAGAGGTGAGTCATAATAAGACAATTCACGTTACTCATTCTTAGAATGAGACTATGCCCAAGTAATTATTCAAAAATAGTTACGTAGGAACTAAGCTACTATGGAAAAAGGACACAAGTATGGAATGGAAAGCATAATCTCAGGTTGCAATGAACAATGCTTTGGTTTAACGAGTAATTATTGTGAAGATTTGAGTGGAGAGAGGTCTGTAAGAAGATATGAGAGAAACACATAGAGGAGGAAAAGTCAAAAGGTGGAAATAGAACATGATTCCAAGGAAGGATTGGAACATGGATTTGAAGTTGGACCCTAAGGTAAGGAAATGCCTTTTAACAAGAAACAATATGACACCTCCACCTTAAGGCAAAGAATAACTTTTATATAGTCACTATCAGGTGTCCATATGCAAATATTGAGGAAGAAAGCAAAGGTGAGGTATAAATGTGGAGCTCAAGAGTATACTCACATGCATGAGTGGGTAGTAGAAACATCTATTGAAGTTAGAAAGACTAAGAAGGAAAAAAAAATGAGTTGGCACAAGAAGGATATAAAATACCAAAAAGGAAGAAAAGTGAAGATGAAAAAAATTCAATCACTTGGAAAAACTAAAGGTAATACAATCAAGAAAGTGAAATGAGGGATTAAATCATGCAAGCTAGATAACAATCAGTCAAGTAAGAACCTATGTGACAAGAGAATCATAGAAAGCAAGAAAAGAACATACAAATCAAGCAAGTACAAGAGAAAGAAGACCTAAAGCATGAATAAAAGGAGCATAAGCAAGCTTGAAGAAGACATGTACAACTATACAAGCAAGAAAGAAACAAGAAAAAAGTGACGAACAAGCATGATTTGAACTAGAAGCTCAATTTTCTTCTTAAGGGTAGAATGATGCAGGTACAACATTAGTGGTCATATAAGTATCATGTTTTGGGATGAGGTCTAGGGTGTTTAGGGACAAGTATTATCATTTTCCCTCCAAAATATTGTCTTTCAAATATTCAAACTTGGCATTTTGTGTAAAATCCTAAATAGCACCTATTAGTACATATAGGGCCAAAATTGTGTAAATAAAGTTTGGAGGGCTTATCCTCACGTGTGACCAAGTTTAATAGATGGGTTTTGAGTTGTTAAAGTCTTTTCTAAAGATAGAAATGGTTGAGATATCATAGAAATTATTGGAGTAAGGCTAGGGGTAGTTTGATCTAATGTGTTTATGATAGATTTTTAATCTTAAAGATGAGTGTGACAAAGTTAATGGAGCATGAATAAAGAAATGAATAAGGTTTTAATCTAAGCTATAGTGTATTTTTTCAAGAATTTCCATGTTTTCCCCATACAAACAATGTAAGCTTTGTTCACGCTGAGAGCATGTATGAAGACAATAAGCTTAAGAGAAGTTTCAAGGATTTGTGAAGGATGCAAAAGGTGAGTAGGGGTCCATGGAGTATCACCAAATTTTTACAACCCTTGAAGTCCATTATGGTTACATATAGACTGATTTTTTCCCTCAAGGGCCTAGACTAGGGAAAAGGATATCTAGAGTTCAAGCCATCGAAAATAGATGAAACTTTAGGGACCTCTCTGTCTAAATGTGATTTATAATATTGTCAAGTATCAATTCATAACTCATACGTGTGAAATAGTTATACCTTTTTTACCAGTCCTGGTTGTATAGGAACAATGGAAAGGAAGAATTGGATGCATGCATGAGTAAATAAGTGGATCAAGCTCTAAGTTTCATCATGGAGCATATTGGAGGTATGCAAAAGGTGTTTCAATCATCTTTCAACTAGAAAATAAACCTAGGAGACTCACTGTTATACCTACAGGATTGCAAGAGACCTAATTAGGCCTAAATGAGCCCTATGATAGTTGAGGATGTACTATTCCTGTACAAATGAGTAGTGGGTGATCTCCATACATGAGAGAGGTCTCCATAAAGGGTCTTATAATCAGTAATAATAAATTGAAGTTGTTTCAGGAATATTGGAAATACACTGGAATTTGGGTTTAAGAAGGGCTACTAAGATATTAAGCTTGTTTGAAGGAACCCAGTACAAATTCAAGGACAAGGGAAGAGTTAGAGATCTAGACACGTCATAGCAAGTCAAAATAAGTGCTTCATGGATGTTGGGAGTGAAACCAAGACCTTAACACAATATTGGACTATACAACCATTTATAGTCTATTAGGCTAGTCAAGAGAAAAATGTTGATGAAGAAGAACTCAAAGGTGAAGTATGAACCAAGAGTGTGAACAATATTGCAGGGATTGTAGAATGTTTAGGAGCATAAGTTTAACTTATTGGAGTCATGAAGTGATAAAATTGGTCCTAGATATAATCATGATGGTAAAGTATATGCATTGATAGTGGATTATGGAGATGGAGCATGTGTATGGACAAGGTGAAGCGTGTGATGGGATTAGCAAGTGAATGAATGAAGTCTAAGGTGGTACAGAGGATGTAGTGCATATTGAAAATAGGGCGTGAAGTTATAGGGTAGGATAGAGGGGTGATGATCTTATAAGTACATGAGAATCACTTAGAGGAAACTAAACTAAGAAGTATAGTGTTAAACGAGTTGATAAATAAGTCAGACTAAGTGCTTCATGGATGTTGGGAGTGAAACCAAGCCCCTAGCACAATATTGGACTATACAACCATTTCTAGTCTATTAGGCTAGTCAAGAAAAGAATGTTGATGAATAAAAAATCAGAGGTGAAGCATGAACAAAGAGTTTGAATAATATTACAAGGATAGCAGAATGTTTAGGAGCAGAGGTTTGACTTATTGGAGTCATGATGTGATAACATTGGTCCTAGATATAATCATGATGGTATATGCATTGATAGTGGAGTATGGAGATGGAGCATATGTATGGACAAGGTGAAGTGTGTAATGGGATTAACAAGTGAATGAATGAAGTTTGAGGCGGTACAGAGGATGGAGTGCATATTTAAAACTAGGTGTGAAGTTCTAGGGTAGGATAGAGGGGTGATGATATCATAAATACATGAGACTTACTCAGAGGAAACTACGCTAAGAATTATAGTGTTAAAAGAGTTGATAAGAAGACAAGGCTTGAGCAGAGTATAGTGTCCATAAAAGGGACTGATACAAAATAGAGTAGGAGAGAAACTAAAGCCAAGGTATGAATTTCATGTTCTTATTCACATATGCTTGAATGATTCTATATGGTGGAATGCACCTATAACATATACTATGTGCAAACAAATATGTACATAAAATAATTTCCTTTCGATAGATCCTCAAGAAAGGGAATGAAGAAGAGACATGCATGCTAAGATGATGGTGAATTAAGCACAAACAAAGTCAAATAAAGAAGACCCTTGCACTAGTATGCAACTGGAATTGGAAATAAAGTGTAACATATAAGTAGTATGAGTTAACAAGAGTAAAGACAACTAAGATGTGTAGATGGTGTGTGCATGTGATGGTGTGCTATGATATGTAAAATGTGTAGATTAGAGGAGCCTTGTTTCCCCCCATCATAATGTGTGTGAGATGAGGTTCATTTATGAATGATCCCTCAATGGAAAAAGTATGAACCATAGAACAACAACATGTCATCAGGTAATAAAGATAAAGTATGTGTACCAAAGATTTGGTAATGCTAATAAATATAGGCATGAAGCACATAACATGAGAGATAGAGAGAGAGTATTCATGATATGACAAGTGAGGTTCATTTATGAATTATGACCTCATAATTCAAGTATGAACCATAGAATAAGAGTGTGTCATTGCGTAATGATGGTAAAGTATGTTTAACAGAGATGTGGTGATGTTCAGAAAGATATACATGAAGCACAAAGTGCGAGAGATAGATAGAGAGTATCCATAATGTGACCATTGGGGCTCATTTATGAATTATGCCCTTAATAGTCAAGTATGATCCATAGAACAAGAGTGTTTCATCAGGTAATGAAGATCAAATATGTGTACCATAGATGTGATAGTGCTCAGAAAGGTAGTCATGAAACACGGAGCGTGGAGTGTATTAAATAGAGACAAAAAATATTGATGGAGGGAGGTATGTAAAATGCCCCCAAGTGTATGAGGGATAAAAGGCTATCCGACAATAGTGAAGAGGAAGGGCCCTTTATCTAGTACCAAAGAAAGAGAGGGCATGTGACCTGGTCTAGGACTTGTGGTGTAGGAGAGTATTTATGTATATGTGAGGGAGACCGATGTGGTAAATGAGGTGGCGAATGCCTATGGGAAAATGCTTCCAGGGAAGGTAACTTAGGCTGATGGGGTGGAATCATAGATTGGTGAGGATGGAGGGGTCATGATGTAGGTTGTGTAAAATGGGAAAGGTAGGTGCATTGATGGTTTTAGACTTGAGAGAAGTAGGAGGCCTAGATGTTATGACTGGTGTTAAAATAGAGGAAAGAGTGGGTTGAAGTAATAGTGTACATGGTGGAATAAATTTGATTGTAAAAACTTGTTTTTTATGAATGAACTTAAGGCATAAGTGGAGCATGGAGGGGATAGCCTCGATAGCGCGGAGCCAAGGAAGACCTAGGACCATGTCACAACCCTTGATTTAAGATGTAACAAAGAATGATGTGGGTATAGTAAGGGATCCAACAGTAATGGGAAGGATGACGTGCCCCTAATAATTAGAGAATGGAAATTCTATTTTAGAGGTTGGAAAGTTGAGAGCTAGCAAGAGTTTCATAGAGCATGCATTGGAAAGGGCTGAGAGATGGACCCTATTATTATTAACTATATGAGTACCAATGGAAGCATTAATATGAAATAAATTAGATCAAAATGTATCATTGTAATAATGATCCAAGAATGTAATAACTAGAGGTGGCATGTTCGCAGTAGCAATGAGAAAATCAAGCGGCCCCGATGAAGGGGGAGGCACATCATGATATGTATGATTGGCAGATGAATCAGTAGATGGTTTGTCATATTTTTATAGTGGGTTATGAAGACTTTAAGATTTTGATTATCATTGACCAATTTAGAATTAGAGGGATTTGGGAGCTCAATTGAATTGTTATATATGAGATCTTGAATGATATGTTTAAGCTTGAAACAATGATCAATGGAAGGACTAGTGCATTGGTGGTAATCACAGTATGTATTTTCATCATATTTACGACCATGTGGTCAATAAGGATCCAAATTGAGTGGTAGAGGAAGAGTAATCATATTTTTTTCAATGATTTGTAATAATATGAAGCGAGGTTCGCAAAGTAGCTTAGTAAAGGCGTGTCTCGATTTTAGGCTATAACATTAAAATATAAAAGATGTTAGGGGGGATACACTTTAGCACCTACTAGTAGAAATACCAAATTTAGTCCCACATATGACCATACCATATGACCAAGGGGATAAGGATTCATAGGATAATCTAACCTATAGTCTACCATAACAAGCTTAATACAACTTAAATGTAATCATGACAAAAAATTATAGAGTTGGTAGCCAACTTACTAGTGATGAATTATGTGTACTCTCAGAGTTAATCAATGATGTCATATTTTATTTCTCAAGGAAACCCAAAACCTTGAGGGTTTGAGGAAGGATAATACCTGATAATGCATGACATTATATTGTAGGTTAGCTATCTTCAAATTTCTACTATTTATTTTCCACACCCTTACCAAAGGCATCATCATCTTCTTCACCTTAAATGGCTCCTTTAATACAGATCAATACTTCTCAACACATTTATGTCATTTTCTCCACTTCCTATCATAAGATAAACATAACCTTTTTGCGTGTTATTCTTAAAATTAGTGAGAGGTCAAATTGGTAGGCTAAGGAAATGGTTCTTAGAAATTGTGCTATAGACCAATAGTAAAGCCCTTCATTCAACCAAATATCTTCCATCTTCTCTATGTGTGAGTATCGTGTATTCAGACACTAAAGTTGAATTAAACATGTAAACAACAAGTTAGATGTTATCATTGGGCCCATCTAACAGCAAGTCATTAAGTTTTCCATCATTGACATCATCTATGTAAAATAATAGATAATAGATTTGTTGAATATAATCCATGATAGTCCATATTTGTCTCAAGTTTTCTAATTAACTAAATTATTTTTATGTGACATTATTTTGATAGTATAGGTGTAACTCATCAATTGTAGACACAAAATCAGGCACTCGGGAACATTTCTAGGTCCTAAAAGCATACTAGAATTCATATGATTCCTAAGAAAGAAAACTAGTAATTAACGACTATCTTTGGCCTCTTTTCTCTTTTTTTTTTTTTCTATTTTCTCTTGCACACCCTACAACCCAGTCAAAATTTTATAGATTTATCTTTTATGACTCCATGCACCAGTTCCCAGCTAGGAGAGTAGCGCCTAGATGTTTGTGTCCCATTTGGGTTCCCTTGACCCCTATTCACCTTACTTCTTTTAGGAATCCTTCTCACTTATGGGTCGACCTTCAAGTTGTCAATTATGAAATTCAAACAAGGGAATCATATAAATACATAGTTATGTGTTCAAAATCAGGGACAAAGCACTAAGAATTATTACTATCACCTAAACTGTTGGGGTTAGCACAAGGTTGTATAGATAATATATCAGATCTAAGCATACATGCAATAACAGTGGATATTCTATCAAGAAAAATATATATAAACAAAAGATATAAATCAACACCAGATTTAACGTGGTTCACCCAGTGTGGGCTACATCCACCAAGAAACAAGCCAATCTATTATCCAAAACTTTCAAAAGATTTACAATCTTCTTCACCTCTCACGATGTATAGTACTTTCTTTCCCTCAAGCTTCCCCTTCTTCTTCAAGAATTATCTCTCTCACAATTATTTTCACAATAAACATTAACTCTCTCAGTCCTTTCTTCTAAACCCTAGCTTTCATGCTTATATAGGCATATACAAACTTATGGCACTTAGCCATGCAATTACAATCAATAGATTTGCTTTAATACTAAAATTAGATCTAATTCCTATGAGTTAAATAAAACACCCATGCAAAGGTAACCAATGCTAGTTAGCCCTAACTAATGTCAGTTCCTACTTGCCTAACTGATGTCGGTCCCTTCATAACCGATGTCATTTACTATGTTTTTTATAAAGTTTAATATAACATGCTAAACAGAAGTAATTGAGCTCCACAACTCAATAATCTCCCACTTGGAGATAAATTACTGCACTATACCTGTACAACATCATTCTTGGATCCTTTCCTTAGCTTTGTTTCTTCCTCTTCAAATCTCAAACTTGAAGACTAACAAAAGTGGAGTGTAGCTCCAACTTCACTTTTGCTAATGACTTCGTTAACATATCTGCAGGGTTTTCACTCGTATGAATCTTCTCCAATTTTAGCTGCCCATATTTCAATACCTATCATATGAAGTGATACCTCAACTAAATGTAATTCATTCTACAATGAAACGTTGAGTTATTTTCCAAATGAATTGCAATCTGACTTTCACTGAACAATTTACAACCATCTTTCTCCTTTCCCAACTCTTCCATGAACCTGCCCATTCATATCATCTCTTTGCTTGCCTCTGTAGCTGTAACATACTCTACCTCTGTGGTAGACAAAGCCACAACCTTCTGCAATCTTGATATCAATCTAACTTTCATCCCACCTAGTGTGAAAATATATCCAATAGCATTTCTTCTACCATCCAAATCTCTAGTCATATTTGAATCAACATAGCCACATAAAAAAATATCCGAACCTCCATAGCATAACCATATGTTAGATGTCCCTCTCAAATACTTGAGTATCCATTGGATTGCTTTCCAATGCTCTTTACCTAGATTGGCCATAAATCTACTCACAACTCCCACTGCCTATGTAATGTCTAGTCTGGTACAAACCATAGCATTCATGAGAATCCCAACTACTAAAGCATATGTTACTCGTGTCATGTATTTGACCTCCTCATGTGATGAAGGACACTGATAATTTCTCAATTTGAAGTGTCCAGCCATAGGTGTACTTACAGGCTTTGAATTCTGCATTTTTAACCTTTCTAACACATTATAGATATAATCCTCTTGAGAAAAATAAATTTCTTATTCTTCCTATCTCTATTTATTTGCATGCAAAGGATTATTTTTGCAGTTCCTAAATCCTTCATAGCAAATGTGTGAGATAGATTTCCCTTGAGCTCATCAATGTCCTGTATATTAGATCATTCAATAAGCATATCATCCACATACAATAACAAAATAATATAGATCCCATTTTCAAGTTTCTTGAAATAAACACAATGATCAAAGTCACATCTCAAGTAAACATGCTCATGCATGAAACTATCAAACTTCATGTATCATTTTATCAGAGCCTTCTTGAGCCCATATAGGCTCTTTGTCAACCTGCATGCTAATTTCTCTTTACCTTTAACTTCATACCCAAGTAACTGTTGCATATAAATCTCTTCATCTAAATCACCATGAAGGAAATCCATCTTCACATCTAGTTATAATAAATGTAAATCATCTACTGCAGATATACTTAATACAATACGAATGGAAGTCATTTTAACAACAGGAGAAAATATTTCACCAAAGTCAATACCTACTTTCTGTGCAAATCCTTTTACTACAAGCCTTGCCTTGTACCTTTTTTGTGCACCCTCTTCTTCCTTGATCCTGTAAACCCATTTATTCTGCAATGTCCTCTTACTTGCTCGAAACTTAACCAAATCCCAAGTCCAATTTTTTTCCAAGGATTCCATCTCCTCATCTATGCCATGCTCCCATTGAACATGGGTCTCAACCTACATTACCTCTTCAAACATTTCTAGTTCACCATTATCAGTCAATAATAAATAAGATAGAGAAGGTGTAAATCTTTCTGGAGGTTTACTTACCCTTTGAGACCTTATCACATAAGCTTGGGGTACCAAAGGCTCATTTTGTATCTCCTAGACATTTGTTTCCAATTTTGAAAGTCACCGATGTCGATCACATGTAACCAACGTTGGTTCTACTAACCAATGCCGGTTTGGCTCTTCTGTAACCAATACCGGTTCAACTGACCAATGTCGGTTAGGGGTCAACCGACACCAGTTATTGTGTAACCATGTAGGTATGAATTTTAAATTCAAGAGTTCATTTTCATTCAAAAAATTCTCAACCAGTTCATCCTTGGGTACCAAAATTTGATCCATGTACATTCTATTTTCATTCCATTCAATATCATGACTCCTAACAATTTTAGAATTCTCTAAATCCCAAAAATGGAATCTGAAATCACCAGATCCATAACCAATGAAAGTTCATCTCTTGGATTTTGCATCCAACTTTTTTCTATTTTCCTTATCACTATACATAAAAGCTTCTGAACCAAAAACTTAAAGAAAAGAAAGATATACCTCTTTTCTGGTCCAAGCTTCCTCTGGTGTTCCTCCATCTAGTTAACTTGAAGACCCATGATTAATCAAATAAAATGTTGTATCAACTACTTCTACCCAAAAATGCAAGGGCAATACAACATGTATCTTTATACTTCTAGCACATTCCATGATTGTCCTATTCATTCTTTCTACAACACCATTCTCTTGTGGTGTTCTTAGAGCTGCCCTTTCTCTACGTTATTCCATTAATTGAACAACAACCATTGAAATCCTTACTACAATATTCACCACCATTGTTAGATCTAAGGCACTTTAACTTTGAATTTGATTCATTCTCAACAAGGTCTTTCCATCTTTTAAGAGTCTCAAAAACATCATATTTATGTTTAATACAATAAACCCATATCTTTCTTGTAGCATCATCAATAAAAGTAACGTAATACTGGGATCCTCCATAAGAACCTACCTGAGCTGGTCCCCACACATCTGAGTGTAAAAGCTTCAATTTGTGATCCTTCTTAGTTGCCACAACTTTGAGAAATATCACTCTCTTTTTCTTTCCAAAGACACAATGCTCACAAAAATCAAGATCTAAATCTTCCAAATATGATAACGTACCCTTAGCCATTAAGATATGTATTCCTTTTTTACTCATATGGCCTAACCGATTATGCCACATGCATGCATCTGAATCTGAAGTAGATAACACAAAAAGAATTAGTAACACAAGTAGATAAATATAACATTCCTACCTTCTTACCTCTTGCCACAACAAAGACAACCTTGGTGACTTTCCAAGAGTCTGCTTTGAATGTAACCATGCAACTAGCTTCACCTAGTTACCTTATAGAAATGTGATTCCTCTTGAGACTTGCATATACCTCACATCTTTCCATACCCATGTATTTCCATTTTGCAAATTTAGATGAACTTCTCCTTTACCAGTAATACTATAAGGTTCATCATCACCCAAATAAACATGCACAAAATTTCCCTAGACATAATTTGTAAAATAACCCTTATTATCAGTTGCATGGAAATAAGCTCTTGAATCTAAAACCCATGATTCTATTCTATTATCCAAAGAAAGAATAAGAGAATCTTACATTACCTCTGCTGCAATTTTTTCATCTTTACCTTTGTTTGGGTGTTGGTTCACTTTATCCTTTAACCAATAATCTTTCTTTGCATGCCCTTTCTTTCCACCATTCCAATAGGTAGTTCCCTTACCTATGGATTTAGATATGTCATTTCGTGACTTTGATTTCCCATTATTCCTACTCTTGGATCTCTCCTTCTCTTTGGCTTTGCTTTCTACATTCAAAACATTCCTAGATGATGATTCCTCTGTAATTTTCCTATGAATTTCTTCATTCAAGATTATACTAACCACATCATCAAACTTCAAAATATTATTATCAGATGTATTACATACAGACATTACCAAGTTATCCCAACTATCAGGAAAATAACATAATAATAAGAGTTATTTTACTTTATCATCAAACAGAATATCAACCGATTTTAATTGATTTACAATAGATCAGAAATAATTCAACTGACTAGATGCAGATTCACCTTCAAGCATCTTAGAACTAAATAGTTTCTTCATCAAATAATCTTTATTTGAAGTACTAGGTTTTGCATATAAATTATCAAGAGATTTCATTAACTCTACCATAGATGTCACTTCTATAATATTGGAAGCCAAAGATGCGATCAAGCTCAATCTTATAGATCCCAAAGTCTTTTTGTCAAGAATATTTTATTCTTCATCATTCATCTTCGTAGGTCTAGAATTTTCATCCAATGGTAAGTAAAAATCTCTTTGATACAAATAATCCTTAATCTGCATCTTCCATAATTGATAATTTCGGCCGTCAAACTTCTCTAACTTGTATTTTTTTCTTTTGCCATTGTTGTAGCTCCCATTCAATCAGAAAACCCTCTATGAGTAAATATGTCAACACATAAAACCCTCAAACAAATCTCTGATACAAGTTGTTAGGGTTAGCACAAGGTTGTACAGATAATATATCAGATCTAAGAATACATGCAATAAAATTAGATATTCTACCATAAGAAATATACAAAACAAGAGATATAAATCAAAACAAGATTTAACGTGGTTCACCTAGTGTGGGATACATACACCAAAAAACAAACCAATCTATTATCCAAAGATTTCAGAAGATATATAATGAAGATTTACAATCTTCCACACCTCTCACGATGTACAATACTTTCTTTCCATCAAGCTTCTCCTTCTTCAAGAATTCTCTCTCTCATAATTATTTTTAAAATAATCATTAACTCTCTCAATCAATGCTTCTAAACCCTATCTTTCATGCTTATATAGGCATATACAAACTTAGGGCACTTAGCCATGTAATTATAATCAATAGATCTGCTTTAATACTAAAATTATATCTAATTCCCGTGAGTTAAATGAAACACCCACACACAAGTAACCAACAATGGTTAGCTGTAACTAATGTCAGTTCCTACTTTCCTGACCGATGTCGATCATAGGTGACTGATGTCACTCCCTTCATAACTGATGTTGGTTACTATGTTTTCCAGCAAGTTTAATATAGCATGCTAAACAAAAGTAATTGAGATCCACAAATCAGCATAAAATTACATTCAAAAGGAACCTAAAGCACTCCAAAAAATCTATTAAACATCCATTCAAGGGACAATGGACTTCATACTCTTCATACATAACATAGGAATGGGAAGTTCATTCTACTCCATCCACACATTCTCCTACATTGCTACATTATAACTACAACCTGCTATAAAGTGCAACTTGCACAAGGGCATCCTAGGGCATCATTCTCACACAAACTCATAAGAACAACATGGAGTATAAGATATAGCGCAACACTCAGTCATAGGTTCATTCTCGAGGTAATCATCAAGGTCTGTCTAACTCCCCATTTTGCATCATTCTTTTTTAGGTTTGATTTGGTTTGTGGGCTTATGCAGTAGAACTCTTTTTTTATAGGTTACGAGAATCTCTGGTGATCTAAGAGTGACTACCACATGATCAACATATAATATTTGTGACACCCTTGTAACACATCAAAAACCATATTCAAGGATTTTACACAGTCACGAGTGCCTAGATCTAGTCACCAGTGCCCTTTTCTTGCCATGGGATCCCCTGTCCAATTTTGTTTATGAGTTGTAGGATTTATAGAGATCAATAACGACACTACTTGCATCATGTTCATCACTTCTTCCAACTTGATCCGTTTCAGATTGTGGAAAACAACTAACTCTTCTCTCCTTATTCTTTGTTTAGGGTTTCATATTTTAAATCTTAGCTTGTTTTTTTCATTTCTATATTGTCATTATTTATACATCATTTATTTCAATAGTAACTCTGCAATATTAGATTTAATTCAAATTAAATTAAATCATTTGGTGAACCCTTCTCTTGATCATACACTTGGATCCCCATTTTTCTTATTTTATCCAATATTCTTTCATGGATCCTCAAATTCCTCAAATCTCTCTACATGACCTACTTCAAATGCATCCACCTTGCAATGTTGCTCTCCAAAAATCCATAGACACTATGTATCTCCCTTGAAATACACCACTCACTCAAGTAAGTTTCATTTTTGGTCATCTATCTGATGACTCTATCACTTATACTCCATCCACTCAACCCATCTTAGAGTCAATTCAAGATTTACCTTGTTTATTTCAAGACAAAAATCAAGCTATGAAAAAAATGATTACATGCTAAAATCCAACATCTCAAGGATGCTTCTCAAACACATGCTAGTTCTCTTTCTACATCTACTTCTATGTCTTCTACATGTGCCTATGTCAGTGAACTTCGGGTCTTATCATTTCTGGCACCTCTTAAGTTTGATCTCAATGTTAAGCAACTTGATATTCTTCCTCAACTTCTCACTCGCCAGTTAATTAACTTTCCAAATGCTCATTCCTACTCTCCTTATCGACTTTCAAAATACTAAGGTCTACCCTTTTGCAATTATCACATACTCAATACACATCATGAAAATGATTGTTATGCTTTAAAACGAATAATTAAGCACCTTGAGCATCAAGGTTTTATATTATTTTCTTCAAAAATTATGTTGGGGTTAGCACACCGGTTGTACAGATAATATATCAAATCTAATAATACATGCAAATAAAAGCAAATATTCTACCAGAAGAAATATACAAAACAAGAGACATAAATCAAAACCAGATTTAATGTGGTTCACCCAGTGTAGGCTACGTCCATCAAGAAACAAGCCAATTTATTATCCAAAGCTTTGACAAGATATACAATGAAGATTTAAAATCTTCCACACCTCTCAGATGTATAGTACTTTCTTTTTCTCAAGCTTTTTCTTCATCACCAAGAATTCTCTTTCTCACAAACTTTTGTAAATTCTTGTTAATTATTTTTAATACTTACTTCTAAACCCTAGCTTTCATGCTTATATAGTTGTTTATAGACTTAGGGAACTTAGCCATGTAATTACAATCAATATATATAATTTTATGCTAAAAATAGATCTAATTCCCAAGATTTAATTAAAACAACCTCACACAAGTGATCGACGTCGGTTCTACCTAACCGATGTCAGTTCCTCCTTTCCTAACTGATGTCGGTCCTAGGTGACCGATGTCAGTCCCTTCTAACCAATGATGGTTATTGTGTTTTCCAAAAAAATTTACATTGCAAGCTAAACTGAAGTAATTGAGCTCCACAACTAAACAAAATATTACTACATCTCCAATTGTTAAATCCCAATGGGATCCTAAATCTGGTACTTCCATCTCTAATGAGCATAATTCCATCATTATTAATGTTCCTCCTTCATTTAGTCAAGTGTCAACTATCTAACCTAGTGTCAGACCATATTCAAAAATATCAACCCCACTATCTCCTCCTACTAATTCATCTATATCATTACCAATTCCAACTAAATAACCTACTCTTAAAATTGGTCTATCCCCTCCTCCTCTCAAGTCTTCTATGGTGTTACCAAACCTTGTACAATGTCATTCTTGGATCCTTCCTTAACTTTGTTTCTTCCTCTTCAAGTCTCAAACTTGAAGACCAACAGAAGTGGAGTGTAGCTCTAACTTCTCTTTTGTTAATGGCTTCATTAGCATATCCACATGGTTCTCGCTCATATAAATCTTTTCCAGATTCAATTGTCCATCCTCCAATACCTACCATATGAAGTGGTACCTAAATTGAATGTGTTTAGTTCTCGAATGAAATGTTCTTTTCTTTTCCAAATGAATTTCACTCTGACTGTCACTGAACAATTTATAACCACCTTGCTCATTTCCCAAATCTTCCACAAACCTACTCAATGATATCATCTCCTTGCTTACCTCTATAGTTGCAACATACTCTGCCTCTATAGTAGACAAAGCCACGGCCTTCTATAATCTTGAAATCTAGCTAACTGTTGTCCCACCTAATGTGAAAATATATCCAGTAGTGTTGCTTCTACCATCTAGATCTCCAGCCATATCTAAATCAACATAGCCACATAAAGAAATATATGAACCTCCATCACATAACTACATGCTAGATGTTCCTTTCAAATACCTGAGTATTCATTGGAATAATTTCCAATGCTATTTACAAGGATTGTCCATATATATACTCATAACTCCTATTACCTGTGTAATGTATGGTCTGGTACAAACCATAACATACATGAGACTCCCAACTACTGAAGCATATGACACTCGTGTCATATATTTGGCCTCCTCATGTGATGATGGAAACTAATCTTTGCTCAATTTGAAGTGTCCAGCCGTAGGTGTACTAACAAGTTTTGTATTATGCATCTTGAACCTTTATAACACCTTGTAGATATAATCCTCCTGAGACAAATACAATTTCTTTTTTTCCCGTCTCTGTGTATTTGCATACCAAGGATTCTTTTTGTAGCTCCTAAATCCTTCATAGAAAGTGTGTGAGCTAGCTTTCCCTTAAGCTCACCAATGTCCTGCATACTAGATCCTGTAATAACCATATCATCCACATACAATAACAAAATAATATAGCTCCCATTTTCAAGTTTCTTGAAATAAACACAATGGTCAGATTCACATCTCAAGTAACCATGCTCATGTATAAAACTATCAAAGCTCATGTACCATTGACTTGGAGCTTTCTTGAGCCCATATAGGCTCTTTTTCAACCTACACACTAATTTCTCTTTACCCTTGACTTCATACCCAAGCGGCTGTTGCATATAAATCTCTTCATTCAAATCACCATGAAGGAAATCCATCTTCACATCTAGTTGTTCTAAATGTAAATCTTCTACTGTAACTTATCTCAATACAGTACGAGTAGAAGTCATCTTAACAACAGGAGAAAATATTTCACTAAAGTTAATACCTGCTTTCTTTGAAAATCCTTTTACTACAAGCCTTTCCTTATATCTTTTTTGTCCACCCTCTTCTTCCTTAATCTTGTAAATCCACTTGTTCTGCAATGTCCTCTTACATGCTAACACCTTAACCAAATACCAAGTTTGGTTTTGTTCCAAGGAGTCCATCTCCTTATAGACACAAAAATTGGGTCACACTCCCTTTGGTCCTTTGTAAAATAACTAACCCAAACATATTCATTTAACCATGACCCCCTCCACACCACATTAATATTAATTTAATTAAATTAATACCCATCCTCATAATATTCATCATTTAATAACATTAATTGACCTAATTTCCACCTCACCTAGACACCTCATCCAACCACCTCACCCTAGACCTATTCTTGGCATGTTTCCATAACTAACTAAGACCTAATATTACTTGCCTTAATGAGCTAAGATTTGGTCCAGCCCTAAAATCAATGCCTAAGATTTCTCTAACCACATTCTTGCTTATTAGAAGGGAAGCTTCCGTTCTAATCCGCGACAACAAACCAACTTGGTCCAAGAAATTAGAAAGATCTGCCCATTTTAGTAAACCTAGGGAATCCCACCTTAACCGACATTGTTCAACCCAGAACCATTGTCGGTTACCATTTATTCACCTTAACAACCTTGTTTTTGGGTTGGCACATTCTGAGAGAAAGAGGAGGAGAAGAGATCTACATGCAAGTAGAATGAGCATCCTTCCACACATCCAGACATCCAAAGCCATCACCAGGAAAAATTTTAGAAGCATTGCACTCATAGAATCATTTTGGGAGCCACTGTTATGATATCCAACACTATTCTTCTGATCAACAACCACCGTCATTAAGCCAAAAAAATTTGCATCACAGTAAGTACATATCTACCAACATTGTCTATTTCAGCATAGTTAACTTTTTTCATTCATGTCATTAGTTTTTACTTTGCATGTTCATTCCTACATTGCTTATTAGCTTGTAATTCAACCATTTCCCTTACTCACACCACCAAATCACCATTCTAATCTAATATCCATTTCTAAGCATACCTGAAATCTTCACAGACCTTCTCATTCACTCTTCCAACTACTCATTTGATCTATTCAAGTTTCTTTTACCTCGACCATACTGACGCCGGTTATCCACAACCGTTGTCGGTTCTACCTCGACCAAATCGACGCATCGGTCATACCCGACCTACCGTTGTCGGTTCTGCGTAAAATCAGCATCGGTCATACCCGACCTACGTCGGTCTTTGCGTTTTATACCTTGACCAAGAAAAAACTCAACAATCATCTCACTAGTTGACCTAAACAACCCAGAATTAGACCTTGACTAGTCCAAACACCTTGACAACCACCTACCTTTTTGATCTGACCATAACCTAGCATGTTACGTTAAGATTTTCTTATAGTACTTGAATGAGAAACCTAAATCATATCACCTATAGTAGGATTTTTTTTATTTCTAGCATTAAATTGTTTTAAACAGTGGATTGAAAACCATCTAGGAAGTATCACACTTCCCAGAACTAGTATACGTTAGGCAGTCCACTGTCATATATCATTTAACTATTTTTTTGTGGTCTTGTTTTCTATTAAAAGTAGTTACTACTAGACAGAAGGAAGCTCTTGTAATTGGAATTGGATCAAGAAGTCAGAACGCGTGTAATAACCATCTACCAACCATCATAAACATGTATTCCTCCTAGCCCTTACCCTTACCCGTTTCATCATTTCGTAAATGTAAAGAAAAAAGTGAAACATTTTGACATGCTTGGTGGGACACATCAAGGGTTCTATTGGATTTTCTTTATTCCTAGAAAAAATTTGTGTGTTATTTTTCCTTCAAAAGTCTTACACACTAATCTTCTTCCTTGGTAATCTTCTCTTGTTTCTAATTTCTCTAAAGGATACATTTTTTTTTTGGTGCATTTAAAAAGAACCATTATTCTTACTTTTTACATGTAGTGAAAGAGCATACCCTCTCCTATTCATCTTTTTGTGTCATTGAACATAATCTTTCAATTTGTTCTTAAAATTGGTTGCATTACATTTTGATTTGCTACATTTAGCTCACATTAAAATGAGGGCAACCTATATGCTTGAAGTCATGCCCAACTGATGGTTGACACAAAGAATCGTAGAAAGGACGTTCTCTCTCTCTATGTGTCTTACAAAACTTTCAAAATTAAAATATAAACATCTTTCTTAAACAAAATCTTACATGTGAACACTTATATGTGATTACACAATCAGATTGGTAGGTACTCCCCAGATCATTGCCTTTGTCAAGTCATCATCTCAGAGGATGACATGCCCCTGTCATAACATACCTAAATCCTCTCCTTTTAGATATCATTCTTCATAGGAAGCTTTCCTCACAAAAAACTCTATTCTATTCACGAGTCAGTCTTATAAATAACATAAGCTCAATACATTAAAAATCACTTGTTAGGAGCGTGTTTTTAGTGTTTTATTGACATGCATTTTGAGGTGTGAGGATATGCTTGTCCATTTTTATTCTATTGCTCTACACACTCCACAATCATAGTTGGAGTATTATGACTTCCTTTGAGTGTGTTATGACTTCATTACATCATCTCCAAACCTCTGTGTTGGTGGTTTATCTCATTAAAAACTCATAACAATCCATATTTCTACATGTTTCTAGTTTTCACAGTAACTGGCATCAGTTAACCCTAACCGACATTGGTTTTATCTTAACTGACATCAGTTTTCTGTTCTTTTGGGTTAAATTGCCTAAAAGAGCCCTTATTTCATTTTCTTTGCTGTGAGAGTTCCTGTGAGTCCCTATACTCTCTCTGCTCTGGTCAACCATAAAAAAATATTTACTTCAGTTGATGAAATTATACCTATTTCATAGTAACCGACCTTGGTTACCTCTTAACCGGCATCGGTCAACCTTAACTGGTGTCGGTTACCCTATATTGAACATCAACTGATATATTACCCAAATCTACTTATAGACACCTATTTTCTTCATTCTTTTTTGTCGTGTTGCTTTCTATGTCATCTATAGAACATAGTCTCACTAGGTCAGTGCTTGTTCATATGGTGCTGACTCGCAGCCAGACCAATGCCCTCATATTCCACGCTAGTCGTCAACCACTCCTACCTAGTCCCTCACCTCCTTCCATCCTGTCACCCATGGATCCAACTTTATCTACCACCATTGTTGTAGGTGGAGAAGAATTTACATGACTCCTTGATTAGAATCCCGTGACCTTACAGTTCTACTTTTCCCACTCTTCCACCCAAGACTCCTCAAGTCAGTTGATATACGACATGCCTGTATGCATCTCTCTTGCCCTTATTCTTACTTCTGTATCAACCCCTAATAATGTGGAGTTACCCTCACCTGCTTCACCCCTAGTAGTTTCGCAGCTAGGACCCATACCCACCATGACCACTGTGTGTGTAGTATCACTCGCGCGTATTGTATCTGTTGTCCCCCCGTCAACAACCCAGGCCATAGCCCAGTCTACACCCATTGTCTCACAAATACCCATCACAACACAACCACCCGTGGTGTCGGTGACCCCTACTCCATTCCAAAATATTTTCCTCTTCATCCCACAAACACTACCCCCCATTGCTACTAGAGTCACCACGACCATCCTATTGGTGTTTGTGACTGTCCAGTCATCGTCCACATCACCTAGGTGAGTCATCTCGCCTTGCGAGAGTCATAGGTCTTAGGAAGTCAAATGACAAGTGTCATATTTTGTCATAGAATCTAACATTGTCATTTGCGTCAATGCGTCATAGGAGTTTACATTCCTTATTTGGAATTGTAACTCCTCTTCTAGTGGCGTCATATGCATCAGTCAACGTCATATGCATTAGTGGCATCATTGAGTTCTTTCCCTATTTAGGCATGGGGGTTACACAGCAACCCTATTTGTACTTCCATTTTTTGATCTATGAGAATGAGCAGACCCATTCTTCTTACTTGCAATCTTCTTTCCATTGTTTCGAATCTTGCGTATTACATTGGCTTGATGTTACCATCAGACTGCAACTTCATTGTGGTGCATTACTTTTCGACATCGGTTCTTGCAAATCCCTCTTTCATAGTATCAGAGCTGGTTTCGGTAAACGTGAACTCTTCGTTTCTCAGTTGTTTATTACTTCTGGTTTCTTCTCATTTCCTTGTGTGCAAGTTTTTTTTCCATTATCATTTTGGAATTATTGCTCACCTCGTATTGAGGTTTCAGCAGTTGCAAGTAAAGGTATTTGGTTGGTTTGCTTATCAGTTGAGTTCATATTTGGATATTTCTAGATGTTTGTGGCTGTTGTTTTTGGGTTGTTTGTGTGTTTCTTGCTGGCTATGTTCAGATTCAGCGCCTGTGGGGTAAAAGAAGAGCTCATTTTTTGGCGTGGACCTATGATTAATGGTTGGGATCTTTGTTTTTTCTTCATCGGTGTATACTCAGACTATTCTGAGCTTTTTCCTCATTGTTGTGGTTGCTTACTGTCTCGAAGTTACCTCTGCCTAGTCTCAAAACGTTTTTGCTAGCCTGCTGGAAACCCCTCACGTTTTTTGCAAAATACTTATGTTTTTACCTTGTCTCTCACGTTTTTTTGCAAAACCTCTCATGTTTTTGCCTGGTTTCTCACATTTTTTGCAAAACTACTCACGTTTTTCCTCTGTTCTGAGCATTTTCAATTGTTCCAGATGTTTTTTTGGGCCTTTCTGAGTGTTTTCTCCCTTCCAGGCATTTTTTTACCTGTCCTCAAGTGTTTTTCTCCCCTGGCTACATTTTCTCCTTTGTTCCAGGCCTTTAAACCTGTTCCAGGCATTTTTCTATCCCCTGGCTGCATTTTCAACTGTTCCAGGCGTTTTGAACTATCCTAAGGCATTTTTCTCTCATTTCCTATTTTTTTTGCTCGCTATTCTGGCTTTTTTGAACTGTTGAGGCATTTTTTTGGACTGGTAAGGTGTTTTCTCCTTCTGCTGGCATTTTTTGGCTATTCAGGGCGTTTTCTTACAGTGGACAGTCACTGCATTATCTATTTTTACCTGCCTTTCATCCCCACGTGGCCTTCTCATCCGCTTCCAGGTAATATCTCTCTAAAAATATGTTTTTTTATTCACTTTTCTTAAAAAAAACGTGTTTGCATTCTTTTTATCTTATCACTCTTCTAAAAAACGTGTTGTTCCATTACTTTTAAAAGGTATAAGGTAAAAAACATTACATTTTATTGGCATTGTAAGTTTTTTGGCTTGTTTTATTAACCTTCCGTCGAGTGCCGAAGACGAAGGGTGAGGTCCGGGATTGGCAGGTGGCTAATCCCCCCTTACAATACAAACAAACCCTATCTCAAATTCTATGCCATTTCCAATGGGCATACATACGACACCTTTTGCATGCGTTTAGGGCACTTTTTTAATCCGTTTATAGGCTTATTGGCTTTTTTCTCATCAGTTGCGGGAATTGGTTTTTGCTATAACTTTTGACTCGTTGCTCCATTTTGAGCACTTCTTTAGTCAAAGTTGCATGTTTTTTCACACTCTAGATGATGGGATCATTATTTTTGTAAACACACTAATTTTATAAAGTGCCGCATTCTGGGGGGTGTCTTTGTATTGCTTAATTCAGCTCATTTTTTCTTGAGCTTTGTTCTATTACTTTTTTTGTGGACTTGTGAGCGCGTCCGCCACAGTCTTAGGACAAAGGGATTATTTCATGTGACGTGAGATGTTGTTTCTCACAAAGCTCTTTCTTCCCCCTCTTGCTTCTCTCTTTTTGTGCTTGCTTGCAGTGTCGATCTGTTGCGCCCTATGAACCTTGATTGTTGTCTCCACCATTGCGCATTATTACGCTAATTGCAAGGTGAGTGAAAAAATGGTTCTCGGAACACAGTCACATCTAGTTGTAATCAACACACTGAATTATAAAGTGCCTAACTCGGGGGGGTGTAATTTTTTCTTGGTGGGTTATTATTGTCCTGGGTGTTGTATTACATGCAGATGCATTATCAGCCGAGTCCGACGTCTTGCATTTGTGCATCTTGCACTTTTTGATTCTGCATCATGGAGGGTGCTCTTTCCAGAATTGAGTGTCATAGGATCACCTTACAGCCTTCGCCAATTCTTACTGGGAGAGAGAACTATTCAGCTTGGCGTGCTTCTATGGAACATTACTTCGCCTACAAGGGTCTTTCTCACTTCTTGGTTGGGCCTGTTCCTGCACCCACTGATCATCGTCATCTTAATGATTTGATCAACAATTGTGACCGTGTCTTTGGTCACATGATGATGCATGTCTCTACATCTCAATGGGTTCACGTGGTAGACTCAGATCCACCCCACCATGTCTGGAGCATTCTTTAGTCCCTCTATGGAGACCCTTCACATACTGTCACAGTTGTTGCAACTGATTCAGTTGTCTCCTCTATTTTTTTGTGTGATGAAATTTCCGCTGACATAGACTCACTTGGTTCTACTTTTGATGACGAGGATTGTGCACCCAGTTCTGATGACGAGAGTACTACATAGGAATCTTCTCCTCCTTCTCTCACTATTCCAGAGTGTGTTGACACATCCCACATCTCATCATATATTGAGTAGTCTCTTATACAATATCATACAGTCATCACACCCACCTCTTTTCCAACTTCAGTGTTTGAGGCCCATTTCACTCCTCAACCTTCCTTGGATGACTCATACATATCTGACATCGCTCTTCTATTTGTTGAGCCCCCTCATTGGGATGAGTATCTGCCTGACCTTAGTTGTCTTTTCACAGAGCACACTTGTGATGTACTATAGGTTCATCATCCATCTATAAGTATTTCAGAGGAGTTCATCATCTCTGTTGTTAGGAGTGCCCCTTCTGGGACTCTTGCCACTTCCACTTTTTCAGAGACCTTCATTGATCCAACCTTGCTTGTGGATCCCTTTTCTGTTGTGGGGGATGTTTTGTTACTTTCACATTAGTTAGACATCCTTTCTACAAGTGTTCACCCTTGATACTCTAACAGTTCTGCACTCATGACAATACCCTCGGCTCCTTTGCACTCACTTGCTAGACCTATGTCACACTTTCGTGGACCAGACTCAGAGTTCTTCATGCTACTGCATTCAGTTTCCTTCGTGGAGTGGGCATATTTCCAACACATCTTTTCTATCCTTCCTCAGGGCAGACACACAATACGGTGTAGATGACTCTTCTTCAGTCCAGAGGCAGAGGATCTCATCATCGACATAAAATATGTTTAGACAGCTAATCAGGTTGCAGACATTTTCACCAAGCCCTTCACTGAGGTGAAGTTTCTTCACTTGCGGTCTCTTCTTGGGGTGAGTTTTGTTGTAGCCACCCATCTTCTTCGGGCTATATAGTCCTCCTTCTTCTCCTCTTCTTCTTTCCAGAAAGATGTTTGTACATGGGCACCTTATCAGGCCTTTAGTTTCCGGGGCCCATTGACACATCTTTCTTAGTTGTCTAGGGGAGTTTTCCTTTTCTATTTTGTCTTACCTTGACCTCTTCCTCAACTTTGATGAAGGGGGGGGTGTTGGTGTGTGTGACTATCCAGTCATCATCCACATCACCTAGGTGAGTCATCTCACCTTGTGAGAGTCATAGGTCTTAGGAAGTCAAATGACAAGTGTCAGATTCTTTCATAGAATCTGACATTGTCATTTGTGTCAATGCATCATAGGAGTTACATTCCTTATTTGGAATTGTAACTCCTCTTCTAGTGTCATATGCATCAGTGTCATTGAGTTCTTTCCCTGTTTAGGCACGGGGGTTACACAGCACCCCTATTTGTACTTCCATTTTTCGATCTATGAGAATGAGCAGACCCATTCTTTTTACTTGCAATATTCTTTCCATTGTTTCGAATCTTGCGTATTGCGTTGGCTTGAAGTTACAATCAGAGTGCAACTTCGTTGTGGTGCATCGCTTTTCGACATCGGTTCTCATGAATCCCTCTTTCACATCCCACCTACATACACATACTATCAACCACCCCCTATCTCATTTGTCACCCACTCGGGATATGTGCCTTCTATGTCGGTGCCCTATTCTCAACCTCCCTATTAGGTTCAATATTTTCCCCCTTATGCCATAGGAGGTGTCTCTCCATCACATCCGACCAATGACCTCATCAAGTTGATGATGGAAAAGATGCCGACACTAGAAGCATCGGTTTCTATCTCATGTAATTCCCTCACCAATGCTGAAATTTGTAATGAGCCTATTCACTCGTCCATTCCTATTCGACCGTACCTCATATATTGGGAAATTCCAAAATTCAACCACTTCAATAGAAAAGAGGACCCACAACAACATTTGTGGTCCTTTAAACATGGGTGTTACCTAATCACCCACGATGACGCTTTACTTTTGAGGAGTTTCCCCATTGTCCCTGACAGGACTTGCATTAGACTGGTACAAAGGGATACCAAGACATTCCATCTAAACATTCAATCAAGTAGCCCAGGCCTTCTTAGACCACTTCTTGATTAATATTGTGAAGAAGGTTACCATGACTAATCTTTATTCCACTTGACAGTACGACGATGAGTCTATCGCTAATTTTTTCGCTCATTGGCACAACCTAATCAATCAATTCACATTTCAACTACCTCAAACTGAACTCATAGAGTTGTTTACTCGAGCTTGTGCTAGACACATCTTACCAAACCTATAGGTGTAAACCTTCCATAATTTTGATGAGGCATTAACCATGGCATGGAAATTGGAAATTCATGCTATCGAAGAGAAGAAAATTCAGCTTCGTAACAAGAACATCACGTTCAAATCAAATGAGGCTTCTTCATCTTCAAAACCCCAAAATAACTATGTGAAACACAAAGGATCTGCTAAGGCCATAATTCTCAAAGATGCCCCCCTTATCAATCAAGCCTAGCCAAACCTCCTTCTAATCTCTCCCCCGTCCAAGATTTCTAGTTTAGATGAGAGCAACAAAAGTACACTTCAATAGGAGAATCTTACTCTTCTATTTTGGAAAAGCTTGTTAAGGCTGGTGTCATTACCCTTCCACCTATAAAACCACATACCAGTTTTGACCCTGAGTGACCCACACCCACATGGTATAAAGAACATGACTTTTGCAACTATCATCGTGTCAAAGGTCATAGCGACAATAACTGCATCACCTTCAAGAATATTGTCCAAGAAATGTTAGACAATGGAGATCTAGTCTTGGATAGCCCAAATACACCCGCTAACCAAAACCTACATATCTTCAAGAAGCCATTCCCTAATCATGCCCCATCTTCCATCCAAGCTGGTGACACCTCAAACAATGATAGTAATGTTTGCGAACTCCATACTATTTTTGATGAAATACTAGTTGCTTCCCAATTGCCTCATGTGCCTTCCATAGATGAAATCTTAGCTCGAGCTCCCTTACCTGCACAATTCATATTTCATCTACTCCTCCAACCACAAAGGCACCCCCTTCATTTTATTCTTCATCCATGGAAGATCCCATAATTATCATGCCACCTTTGACCCCCTCAAAATTCTGAGCAGTTGTCAGTGGCACCTCTCCTACTCATAGAAGATGCAAGTCCACTGCCTACACCAACATAAGAAGAGTCTACTTTGGCTGACCCATCCTCTCCTCTACCCATGGGAGGATACTATAGAAGTACCACTACCTTTAGATGACCATTCACCATCAGAATTTCAAGATCCTGCTAATATGCTTTCAGATCTCTTACCCATAGAGTTCGAGGGCTAGCCATTTCCCTGTATCTCAAACACATTTTACAGGGATTGCCACTCGATCCACATCAGCCCCACCTATGTCAGTACCATTGTCACACTTGGAAGATCACCTTGACTATGTCGATAGAGCCTTACTTTGGGGATGCCTTCTACTTCCTGTTTCAACATAAATGCAGTTGTCGCTCACTGACACCTCCATTATCTATCCAAAAGTGTTTCGAGTGACCAAACCAAACACAACTACAACTATGACAATACCTTCCATGTCACCACTCATGGCCCAACTCACACCTCTTCCCATAGCCCAACATACATCTACACCCAAACACCTACCCACGCCTATTTCATCTTCCTTACCTAAACCTATCACTACCTTAGGGGTCATACCGACATCTAGCCTTACTCACCCACCTATCAAATTAGATTTAGCCACATCCTCGAAAACTAACACTAAACTCACCCCCCGCCCCGAAAAAGAAGACCCAATCTCCTAGACTTCATACACTGACCTCTCCTACCACACCATTATTACCTTCACCCTTGGTGTCCATCTTAGGACTTCACCCCTCTACCCTGGCAAAATAACCCTCGTCCACCAGTAAACCAAGAACGTAGCAACCCACCTCCTCATCACAAACCTCTAATGTACCTAAGAGACCCACACAACCTCCTTCATCACCCATAACCTTCTTACCACCCATACCACCGCTACCCATAACATTTCCCTCTCTTTCACTCACAGCTTCTTCCCGACCTTTACCAACCACCTCCACAGCAACTCAGTTACCCCCATGGGTAACCCATCCTCTTCCACCATCCACTTTTCCCTCTACATCTCATACCCCTGTGTCATTGTTTCCCAAAAAGATGCAACCTAAAGCTAATAATTTGCTACCTTCCAATAAGGTAGTTAAACCAACCAAGCCTTCTATCACTAGCTCTTCTACCGTGCCCCTACCCAAGTAGATACGACCAACACCAAAGACCACAACACACACCAAACTAGTGGACCAAACCATTCCCCTACCTGTAAAGTCTCTTCCTCTACAATCAGCCACACCTCTACCCAAACCCACATTCACCTCCCATTGTGATCCACTAGTAGGGTCCTACGCCAAAATCTTAACCAATCTCCTCGAATCTTCTATCATTATGTTACCGCATCTTAGACCTTACGACACACTCAAACCTAAACCAAAAGGGTTAGAGGAAACCAAAATTTGTGCCTACCATCATGTGCCATGACAAGATGTAGAGAACTGTAAGGCCTTAAAAAATTTCCTAGTCCAATTATGTCCTCCCGAAGAAAATTTGGATGATGACGATCTTCTTAATGAGGACCCCATTTTTCCTCCACCAATTTCCACAGATCCTCCCCCATTGCCTACTCTGTGACCAAAATATCCACCCCTACAACTCTTTGATCCACACCCGAGATTCAGGATCAACATGGTTCGTATAAGAGAGTTGGCCAAATCAACACCCAAATGTCGTTGCGCCTAGCTCACTTCATAAGGATTTTCTCCCTCGGTAGGTTTCTACCCATCATGTCGTTATACCACTCATCCTACACATTCTCCATTTACCTCCTCCCCTCATATTAACATGATCAACATTACCACTCGTGCTAAAAAAGACAAGGGTAAGGAAAAAACAACTTGCCCATCGACCAACCTTGTACCCAAAATACCATCCACACCCATACCTAAAGTCATCATTCGAGGTCCTGTATATCCTATTTCCTACGGGGTCACACATCGCACAATGCTAAAACAATTACACCAAACCACCATCAAAATGTCTTTATATGACCTCATCCAAACCTCATAATCACATCGCCAATCCCTCATGGAATTCCTTTAATCTATTGAAGTCTTACCAAATGACCCCACACCCGTAGTCTCCATCATTACCCCTCACCATGTAACCTCTCTCACTAGGTCTTCGCCTTCCTCTACACCTCCAACTACTCACCAAGTGGTTTCCCTTAGCTTTTTAGATGAAGAGATTGCTCCCTTCCAATCCGATGACCCGACCCCGCTCTTTTCATCTCTATCTTTATCGATAATATACACATATGATGTGTTATGATCGATGGTGGTACTAGCATTAACATCATCTCCTCCCATGCATACGAACAAATGTAAATACCTTCCAATTACATGCATGGTAATCTTGTTATGCTACGTTCCTTAAATGGTGGCATGACCTCTACCTTGGGTACCATTGTTCTCCATGTCCACATGGGCCCCTGCACTATCCCAGTACTTTACTATGTTCTAGAAGGGGAGTTCCAATATAACTTGTTGCTCAGCCAACCTTGGATCCGTACTATGGGTTATGTCCCTTCGAATTTACATCAATGCCTCAAATTTGAACATAAGGCATATAATTACACCATCCTTGTTGACCCATCACCTTTCAAGACCTGTAACATGCTAGATTGGCCCAATGATATGCTGTCTGTCAAGGACTTCCATTTCCACTTCACCTTCACCCACGAGCACATACACCAAAATTGCCACTACTTCTACTGCATCTAACCTTGTTATTCCCACTACGTTGTAGCCTCTACCACTGGCATCCCTGTTTCTGCATCATCTAGCGATCCATCTATACCCGCTACCCACATACCAACTACTGATCCCTTAGAAGGTGTTTTTCAATGCCTCACTTAGGGGGAATACCGCCAATACAATATCGACACCTTCCTCACCCCACAAGACTATGGGAATCTACATCAACACCCTAGCTACGACATCTGCATAGGTGACATTTTCCCTTTTGGCCCTCCCCACCTTCACACAAACCTAATGTATGGGGGAATTGATATGGCCACCTATAAACCTTAACCTCCATCCTAAACCCAACCATTTTCATCCGACCTATACTCCCTCACTAACTGCTGCTTCGCTCACATTCCTCCACTGGTGTGCGTGGAAAGGATTCAAATTCGGTTTTTATGAACAAGGCTGCCATACTATCATTTCATATACCTCTCGTAAACACAATGACCGTAGTGGCATTGGTTTTGATGCTCCACCCTTCAGAAGGTTCCACATCGACCTTATCCAGATGAGAAAATTCCCCTCTCATTCACCCACGATTACCATTGTTCACCCCGGAGTCCATAGATCCTGAATCTATTCCTTCTAGCTTTTTTTTCGTAAATACCATTTCCCTGGGACCCAACTGAACGCTATCAACAACGATGGTGGTACTAGGATAACATCATCTCCTCCCATGCATACGAACAAATGTAAATACCTCCAAATAATGCATGGTAATCTTGTTATGCTAGTTCCTAAATGGTGGCATGACAGACTCTACTTGGTACCATTGTTCTCCAGGTCCACATGGGCCCCGCACTATCCAGTACTTTACTATGGTTCTAGAAGGGGAGTTCCAATATACTTGTTGCTCAGCCACCTTGGATTCCGTACTATGGGTTAGTCCCTTAGAATTTACATCAAATGCCTCAAATTTGAACATAAGGATATATTCCACCATCCTGTTGACCTAACCTTTCAAGACCGTTGTAACATGCTAGATTGGGCCCAATGATATGCTTGTACTGGTCAAGGGAATTTCCATGTCACCCAATTCACCTTCACCCACAGCACATTACACCAAAATTGCCATACTTTCTACTGCATCTAACCTTGTTATTCCCACACGTTGTAGCCTTACATGGCATCCTGTTCTGCATCATCTAGCGATCCATCTATTACCCGCTCCACATACAACTACTGATCCTGAGAAGGTGTTTGTTATGCTTCACGTAGGGGGAATACCGCCAATTACAATTATCGACACCTTACTCCACCCCACAGACTATGGGAATCTACATCAACACCTAGCGCCGACATCTGCATAGGTGAACATTTTCCCTTTTGGCCCTCCCCACCCATTCACACAAACCTAAGTATGGGGGAATGATATGGCCACCTATAACCTTAACCTCCATCCTAAACCCAACCATTTTCATCCGACCTTATACTCCCTCACTAACTGCTGCTTCGCTCAACATTTTCCTCCACTGGTTGTGCGTGGAGGAAAGGATTTCAAATTCGGTTTTTTATGAACAGGGCTGCCATACTATCATTTTCATAATCACCTCTCGCTTAAACCACAATGACCGTAGTTGCGCATTGGTTTTGATGCTCCAACCCTTCAAGAAGGATTCACATCGACCTTATCCAAGGATGAGAAAAAATTCCCCTCTCATTCACCCACATTACCATTTTTCACCCACGGAAGTCCATAGATCCTGAATCTATTCCTTCTAGCATTTTTTTCGTAAATACCATTTCCCTGACCACTGAACCTATCAACACGATGCGTGAGGCTCCCTCTTCGTCTCCCATTCAGGTAATCCTAACATGAATCAATGATAATTGCACCCTTTAATTAACATCATTCAATGTCTAGGATGATGAGTCCATCCTCACCCTAACCTTGTTGCAAAACTCTTATATTCATTGGTCGTTACCCTCTGAGATGCAAAACTATTGTTGACATGAATCAACCATCGAAATCAACATTAATACCTAGGATGACCCACACATTTTAAAGATTGGCCAATCCTTAGACACTATTGAACATGAAGCCTTCACCTCTTTCCTTCAGGACCATAGCAACACATTTTCCTAGTCATATGTCAATATGCTCAGTATTGACGCAAAAATTGTGGTTCACATTATTATAACCATTCCTGATGCCAAACCCATCAAACAAAAGCTGAAGAAAATGCATCCTCGCATTGCACTTTTGGTTAAAGAAGAGCTTCAACGCCTTCTCTCATTTTCCTTCATTCTACCCATTGATTATCCCCAATGGATTTATAACATTGTTCCTATCACGAAAGTGACAGGGGGACTCCACATTTACACGGATTTCCATGACCTCAACCTTGCCTATCCTAAAGATGATTTCCCACTACCAGGAATTGACCAACTAGTTGAGCTCACCACCGACCATGAAATGTTAACGTCCATGGATAGTTTCTTGGGATACAATGAAATATTACTAGCTCCCGAGGATCAACACAAGACTACCTTCATCACCCCTTGGGGGAATTTTTGCTATCGAGTCATACCCTTCAGCATAAAAAATGATAGTGCTACATATCAATGGGCCATGACTTACATATTCCATGACATCATGCATTGCATATTGGAGGATTATGTAGATGATCTACTTTCCAAATCCAAGCATCAAACCAAACACTTTCCTATTTTTAAAGTCATATTTGATCGCCTCATCAAGTATTGTGTTCATCTTCAACCAAAAAAGTGCGTCTTTGCGGTACTTTCCATAAAAATCATAGGTTTCATTGTTTCTTTGCGTGGCATAGAAGTCGATCCTGCTAAAGTCAAGGCTATTCTTGAAATGCTGCCACCCACTAATCTCTGTCAACTTCACAGCCTACAAGGAAAGTTACAATCAATTCGTCATTTTATCTCGCTGCTTTTTGACCGCTGTTAACAATTCGATCATCTTCTCAAGAAATACGTGTCCTTCGAATGGGATGTTAAATGCCATAAATCCTTCGAAGCCTTGAAACAATACCTCCTTCAACCACTTGTTCTCATTCTTCCTAAGGTGCCAATACCAACCCTTATACCTATATATTTCCACCACTGACCATTCTCTAGGTGCCATACTCACTCATCGCAATGACCAACACCAAGAGAAAGTGGTGTATTATATAAGCCGTACCCTTCTTGATTATGAAACTAGATATACCCACACTGAATTTTTTTTCCTAGCCTTAGTTTTCGTCGCCACAAAAGGCTCCGCCATTACCTACTCAACCAAAAAACCTTCAGTCATTACTAATACTAACCCACTACACTATATGTATGCCAAACCTTATCAAAATCACCGTGTTACACATTGGCTTATGATTATAGTCCAACCTCGACCTTCACATTCATTCATCAAAATTTCATCAAGGGCTAGGCTATTGCTGACCAATTAGATGACACACCTATTTCTTGGGAGTCAACCCTCTAACTTTGACTTCCCAGATGAGTCTATAGCTACCCTTTCCCTTGGAAGAACCTACTTCCCAAATGACACTCTTCTTTGATGGCTCCGAGTGTCAGCGTGGGAGTGGAGCTAGTATTATCCTCATTCTGCTTGATGGTGAACCTATGCCTTCATATTTTAAACTTGATTTTGATTGTACAAACAATATTATCTGAATATGAAGCACTCATATTGGGTCTCTAGGCTACTTATGTCTTAGATGTTAAGTCAATCAACATCTTTGGTGATTCTTAGTTGGTCATAAACCAAGTCAATAGTATATACCAATGTCGTAATGAGATACTTCAAAAGTATAAGAATCATGTAGACATACTTTTGACCACCTTTGATCATTACGTAGTTCAAACCACCCCACGTTCTACCAATAAATTTACAAATACCATGGTCTTCTTGGCTTCTCAGATACATGATTCACCCGCTGACTCTATAATATTTGTCACTATATAAAGGCTACAATCACCCTCTTATTTAACTCATGAAGTTTACTCCATCGGAACCATTTCCCCTAACCCACGTGACCTTTGGTATAAGTAATATGCAAACTATCTTTCCCTTTCCATTCTACCCACTGATCTCACTCGTAATGGACAACGCTGCCTTTCTTAAAAGTGTCTCTCGTTATGTCCTCATGGGTGGTCTTCTTTACAAGCGTGGCTTTGACAACATTCTCTTATGATGCCTTACGAGTTCTGAAATTCCCTACACCATTAAGGAAGTCCATGTGATGGAATTTGTGGAGGTCACTTTAGTGGTTTAGCTATCACAAAGTGCATTCTTCACTTAGGTTATTATTGGCCAACCTTAAACCATGACTTTTGTCATTATGTCAAGCATTGCGTAAAATGCCAACAACATGCTAATCTTCATCACACACCTAGTCATGCCTTACAAGGTCGTAGCGAGACCTTTGGCCTTTCTCTCAATGGGGTTTGGATCTTGTCGGTGAGATCAATCCCCATTCTTCACAATGCCACCAATGGATCATAACCACTACCGAATACTACACTAAATGGGTAGAAGCCATTCCCCTCATTTCTGCAAAAGCTGAGAAGATATTTGAATTCATCAACCATCACATCATATGTTGCTTTGGTGTCCCTCACCACATTATCACTAATAACAAAAAATAATTCAAAAAAAAAACCCTCTTCAAACTATGTGATGCTTTTGGCATCCAACTCAGTTTCTCATCACCTTATTACCCACAAACCAATGGCCAAGCCAAATCCACCAATAAAACCTTGAACAAAATTCTTATGAAGGTAGTCAATGATACTGGGAAAGATTGGCATATACACATTCCTTTCGCCTTGTGGGATTATCGCACTAGTATTCACACTTTGACTGTTGCTCCACCCCCTTTTCTCTAGTCTATGGTATTGAGGTTGTCTTACCTCTCGAAGTCCAGATTCCACCTCTTTGCATCTCACTACAAGACATGCTCAACGATGATGACTTTATCCAGGATCGTATTAACGCACAACTTGAATTATTAGATGAGCATCATCTCAATGCTCTTGACCATCTCCAAATCTACCAAAAATGTATCAAATGTGCCTATGAAAAACATGTTCATAAACGAACCTTTCAGGTTAGTGACCTCGTCCTGAAGGAAAATCAACATGTAACCAAAGAGGATAAAAGTAAACGGGGAAAATTTTCTCCTAATTGGTTCAGACCCTATATCGTTACCCATGCCTATGGATCAGAGTGCTTATCATTTGTCTTCACTCGAAGGTAAACCCAAACCTAAGCCCCTTAATGCCTTGCATCTTCGACCATTATATTGTTGATATCAAGTCCTATATCACTTTCTGTTAGGTTGATCGACTCATCCCTTGAGTGTTGTTCACCTTCCATATTACCCATTTTGAGGATCCATGACTAAACAAGAATCATGTGATTACCCATCACCTTTTAGCCTTGTCTTCAATATGAGTACCACGGCTCTACTCATAGCACGATTCTCATGGATACTTTTTTTCTTCTTCAAGATGGAATTCCATGGTTGTTTATCACTCAAAACCACCTCTTCCATAGTTAATCTTTGTGTGCTACAGTCTTTTCTTCTAAACAAGAACCTAATCTTCCTTTATAGTCTTGTCCATGGCTTAAACGTCTAAAGAAAAAAAAGGATACAACTCCTTGAGTCAAACTTCCAACAAAAGATAACTCCCTCAAAAGGGACATCTCTTCTTTCTATTCTACCACTATAAATATACTTCTCCCTTGAAGGACAAGTATATAAAGTCATTACAAAAATATAATAAATATCCAGAAGCTTCCTACATCGATCAACTTCACGAAGACCTCAAGGAGATAATATACCCATCCCATATAGACTTCCCCCATCGATCAGTCTATTAAAAACAAATAAATAAAGAAAAAGATGAAATTTTCATCATGGAATTTCCTATTTTGGATTCTGGGTTTCTTGTTCCAAAAAACACATCCTGTTGTACACTAAGTTATGCTAAACCACCCATTCTCACCGTCATTTACCTTCTTATCCTAACTCCCTCTCTACTCAAGGGACTCGCTGCAACCATAACATTTCATGATCATGTGACTTTTCTTCACCCTTAGAATAGCCCATTATGCAAGGCCTATAGGGTCTTACGTTCATAAGTCCCATCTGGGGTATGGTAGACTCATTAGGGTTCTTATCAATTAGGTATGGTTCTTTTTCCACCTCTTACCTTTCTACCTTATTTTATCACCTATTGATTATCCTATAACAGGACCAGCTCATTGACAATTATATTTAAAACAACTCAATCATGCCTATGACCTGAACTCAACCATGCCCATGACCTACATTCACCCATGCCTAACACCTATCAATCTATTCCTCTACTTCATCATAATCTTCCCTAGCTTATGGGAGAACTACATCAACCTGAGGTCCCTTTTTGTTGAGACTATGTAGGCAGCACTTCGAGGGCATGGGGCCCTTGGAGGTTAGCTCGGCCACTCTCTACCCTAACCAATTCCCTCTTCCCCTTTCCTATTCACATTCTACCCTAGTTAGTTTCCTTTTTATATCAATAATTGGAAATTAAACCAAACAAACAACAATTTTTTAACATCTTTACCATCATCACTCATACATTCATTTCATCTGGTCTACAATTTCTTTACCATAATCATACATTTTCCTACAAATCATCTTAACACGATCCACATCATCATTAATTGCAAAAATTAATGAATTAGAAACTCAACCATACCTAACCAACTCTGACACGATCCATGCCTAAATAGACCCGACTCGATCCATGCCTATGACTTGACTCCATCCATGCCTATGACCTGACTCCATCCATGCCTAAACCGACCTAACTCCATCCATGCCTAAACTCGACCTGACTCCACCATGCCTACACGAACTTGAATCTATCATGCCTAATCCACTTGATTTCCACACACACACACACATATACACACTTGAATGCACACACACAACATAACATGACAATTAACACTTGTACCATCCATACTATAAACACCATCATCTATAAATAAGATAGTTTGTATAAAAATACATGTGAACATATATCCCAATAATAATCACAATCATCTCAAATTGCTCAGATACATCCTCACCATCTTTGGTCTGCAGGCCGGTATATCATCAAAAATCTCAAAAAATCTCATATACATCCTCACTCTCTTCAGTATGCTGGTATATATCAAAAATAGATGACTATACAAAACAAGACTTACATATGGCTATCCAACATCACCCTAACTGGATATCCTCCATATCTGTCTCACTTGTCTCCTCCTCCTGTGCCCCCGCATAATGTCCAACTATATCTCCCCACCCATCATCGGTCCTGGCCAGATCTCTGCTGGTACCTCACCTGGGGCTGGGCCTGTGAAGAGTGGCCTCACCCTTACCTGGTCTTGTAGGCTAATGGCCCCCTGTGCTCTCTACACTATGGGTACCTGACCTGGTCCTCTCACTCGAGGCTTATTGTGCTCTATACTCCCAATAGGAAAAAAATCTATCCCTGCGGCCATCAAAATATCCTAATAATATCATACCTTTCCTAAGGCATGTCTCAACTGGCCTATCAGTACTGTCTGATGGTGGCTGCCAATGGCCTCAACCCCTGTACTTGTCTCTCAGGACCCTATCCCAGCTGGTACTTGTAAAGAGGGATAATGTCCTTGTGCTTGTACTGCCCTGAGGGACCACTATCCTGCCTGTATCTATCTAGTTAACCTCAGCATCATGAATCCGTCCAGTCTATCACCTGCTCCTCCCACCCTGTCGGCACTGTCAGTTATGGTAGAGGTAGTGGCCTCTCCACATCATCCCTCCTATACTATGGGAAAGGTGGTGGTATATCCTGAAGTAGCTTGAACTATCATCTAACCCTGTCCACAGGTATCATCTCGTGCTCTCCTACACGTTGCCCCTCTATCCATAGAGCAGCTGTAGCTCCTGTAGCTCCTCTGCCATCCACCCATATGATGGAAAATCCACATAGGGCCTCCAAATGATGTCCATGTTGGACAACCCCTCTAGGAATCACCTGTAATATGCTACATCATGTGTAGCTCTAGCAGCTCGACGCTCCCCAATCATAGGCACCCATCTCCTCAATCCCACCTCAAACAAATCCCGGCTCGAATGCATCATCCCAAGGGCATACCAACTAGGATGCACACACACAATGTGCTCATATTCCCAATAGTTAAGTAGGAAAGTACAACACAGGCTAAACCTCCATAGCCACCCATAAGCCCATAACTTTCTATATAACTGAACCAGAAATGTGCATGCCCAGGAAAAATGGGTCCTGTCCTCCACCATGTCATGCAGAACCCCCATCAAGGATCATGGGTATCTCCCACCCTCTACATCTGGTAGTGTAAAGTAAGTAGACTGCCTCCATCAGCAACACTACTAGCCTCATCTCCTTCAGATGGGCCTAGTACATATCACCATAGCTCATACTGGCACTATGGAACCTCAACTCTTCAGCCTCTCACCAAAAACGATCAACATCAAATCCTCAAAGGCCTATGAGGAGATAGAATACACCTGGGTCCCCACTATCGGTAGACGCAGGATCCTATACACATCCTCCAGGGTGACTGTGATCTCACTCATTAGCAAATGGAAGGTATTGGTCGTTGAGTCCCATCTGTTGATGAGAGTGACCATCAAACTCGGCTCCCAGACCATGTGCCGGTAGCATCTGACCACAATCAGGCCAACCTCTACAACATGGCACCAGTCCTCAGCTGTCACACCCCCTCACACCTCCACGAGCAAGGGAGGTACCCTATCCTGCATCCGTAACTGGTCCCTCAGCCTGCACCCAACAAAACACACTATTGTCAAAACCTTACCATACCGAACACACCCCTTACCTCATAAACCTCGTATCCAACCCTCACTTTTTATCATACCCACCCAACCACTTACCCCTTGCTAGACCAATATATTCATGCCATTTATACCTACTCCCCTATTTTTCTCTCATAAAACCTACCCTTACATTTCCTGATCATATCCTTACCTCTTACCCTTTCTCTCTACTTCCCTATTTTCCCATAAATCCCAGCCGACACCAGTCAAAAATGACTGTTATCGGTAATGTGTAGTTGGCATCGGTCACCCATTACTTGACCTGATGTCGTCTAAATACCACCGATGTCGGCCAACACTTGACTGGCGTCGGTCACTTTCGTGATGTCAACAACCACAAACCCCTGCCCTACTTTTCAAAAATTCCCAAACTCTACCATAATCCTCCACTCTAACCTACCCAAACCTAGCCTAGCTTTATTCCCAATCCTATTTAACCTACATTGGACCTTCCCACCCCTCATTTCCTTCGTTCTTACCCATACATTCCCAATAATAAACTTACACCCAAATTTTCACCCAACCCCATTTAAATAGCCTATTTCAATCACAAATATTAGATCAGATAGAATCCTACCTCATCTCGGTGTCATTTCGGTGGCATGCACTAGTTGCTGTGCCAGTGGACCACCCAAACCTTCTCTAGCCTCTTCCATGTCTAATCACCAAATCCAATCCTCCGGACCTCCACCCAATCACAATCGATACCCCTGTGCTCGTGGACCCATCTACCTGGCTCCTCTAACCAACCGGATCTCCCCACCTCAGCAGTATATCATCCCTCATCCTTTCCTCCTAACAAAGCACAACTTGTTCAACGCTCTGTCGTTTTCACAAAATCCAAAACATACAAATGAATCCATATTATACAGCTTTTTTCTTTTTATATACCCACGTCGACCTGACCAACGTCAGTTATAGCTAAACTGACATCGGTCCTGTGCCCTAGCACATCATGGTTGGTTATACCCAAACCAACATCAGTCATCTGCCCTAATAAACCATGACCGGCTTACCTAGACCATCACCGATTACGTATGACTGGCATCGGTTACCCATCATACTCTTTCCCATATCCTTTCCCCATTTCCAACCAGCACTTAACCAAATCGGCCACCGTTTGACCTTACCCACCCTTATTCCAACCAACCTCCATGCCTACCTTACCTATACCTATCCTTAATTGCATTTTGGGACTTGTTATTTTACCCATACCTCGGCCTTACCCATGTCGTGACCTTGCTACCTGAACCTGGAACATTATTAATGACCTATGAACTCATGTGCTCATTATACCTTGAGACACTGTTACCCATGTTGTTTGACCTAATGACCTTACCTTGCCTATTGTCCGTGCCATTTATCCAGACCCAACCTTTAGTGTAATGGAACATACCTAAATGTTCCCACACATGACTTGTGATGTGTTTCCACACCATATCCTACACCTTGGATACTGGAATCACCTCAACCTTGTTTGGATAAACCTATCGACCTTGGATGATGTAGATTTTGCATGCTCTTCAACCTGGTACCATGACGCATCTTATACGTGTGCGTGCGTTTGACTATCACTACCTTTGACCCTAGCCCATTTACCTTGATTACCTGATTGGACCTTTACCCCATTACCCTTGTTGCCCACCTTCCTCTTCATCACATCCAACTTTATCAAACCACTCACCAACTATGTCTTCTACCTCATCAGTTCCTAGTTTGAGGGGGGTCACCTTTACCCACACATGGGGCAACCACATCTTATTTTTGTCAGTGTCGCTTACCAATACAAGCTACGCAACAAAAAGGGACAAAATGTAGACACCAAAATTGGGTCACACTCCCCTTGGTCCTTTGTCAAATAACCAACCCAAACATATTCACTTAACCATGGCCCCCTCCACACCACATTAATATTAATTTAATTTAATTAACACCCATCCTCACAATATTCATCATTTAATTACATTAATTGACCTAATTTCCACCTCACTTAGACACCTCATCTAGCCACCTCACCCTAAACCTATTCTTGACATGTTTCCATAACTAACTAAGACCTAATCTTACTTGCCTTAATGAGCTAAGATTTGTTCCAGCCCTAAAATCAATGCCTAAGATTTCTCTAACCACATTCCCACTTATTAGAAGGGAAACTTCCATTTTAATCCATGACAACAAACCAACTTGGTCCAAGAAATTAGAAAGATCTGCCCATTTTATTAAACCTAGGGAATCCCACCTTAACCGACACCGGTCACCCTTAAACCGATGTTAGTCAATCCAAAACCATCATTGGTTACCATCTATTCACCTTAGCAACCTTTTTTTTGGGTTGGCACATTCAAGAGAAAGAGAAGAAGAAGAGAGTCTGTATACAAGCAGAACGAGCATCCTTCCATGCATCCAAACATCTAGAGCCATCACCAGGATAGATTTTGGAAGCATTGCACTCACAGAATCATTCTGGGAGCCACTGCTATGATATCCAACACTATTCTTCAAATAAACAACCACCTTCATTCATCCATCAAAACTTGCATCACAGTAAGTACATCTCTACCATCATTGTCTATTTCAGCATAGTTAACTTTTGTCATTCTTGTTATTAGTTTGTACTTTACATGTTCATTCCTCCATTGCTTATTAGCTTGTAATTCAACCATTTCCCTTACCCACACCACAAAATCACCATTCTGACCTAATATCCATTTCTGAGCATACCTGAGATCTCCACAGACCTTCTCATCCACTCTCCCAACCTCATTTAACCTCAGATCAGCCCCTTGCCATTTGATCTATTCGAGTTTCTTTTACCTCGACCATATCGATGCCGGTTATCCACAACCATCATTCGTTCTACCTAAAACCAGCATCAGTCATACCTGACTGATGTCGATCTCTGCGTTTTATACCTTGACCAAGAATAGACCCAACAATCATCTCACTAGTTGACCTAAACAACCCAGAATTAGACCCTGACTAGTCCCAACACCTTGACAACCACCTACCTTTCTGATCTGACCATAGCCTAGCCTGTTATGTTAAGATTTTCTTATAGTACTTGAATGAGAAACCTAAATCATATCATCTACTAGTAGGATTTATTTTATTTCTAGAATTAAATTGTTTTAAACAGTGGATTGATAGCCATCAAGGAAGTATCACACTTCTCGGAACTAGCATACGCTAGGCAGTCCACTGTCATATATCATTTAACTATCTTTTCGTGGTCTTGTTTTCTATTACAGGTAGTACCTCCTAGCCAAAAGGAAGATCTTGTAATTGGCATTGGATCAATAAGTCAAAACACACACAACAACCATCTACCAACCAACATAAATAGGTATTCCTCCTACCCCTTACCCTTATCTGTTTCATCATTTTGAAAATGTAAAGAAAACAGTGAAACACTCCTCATCCATGTCATACTCCCACTGTACATGTGTCTTATTATGCATTACTTCTTCAAATCTCTTTGGTTCACCATTATCAACCAATAGTAAATAAAATGGAGAAGGTGTAATTTTATTTTTAGAGGTTTATATACCCTTTGTGACCTTTTCACAGGAGTTTAGGGTACCGAAGGCTCAATCTGGATCTCTTGTACATTTGTATCCAAATCTGACAGTGACTGACGTCGGTCACCTATAACCGATGTCATTTATGATAACCAATGTTGGTTTGGATCTTCTATAACTAATACCGGTTCAGCTAACCAATGCCGGTCAGGGGTCAACCGACACCAGTTACTGTGTAACCTTGTAGGTATGAATTTTAAATTCAAGAGTTCATTTTAATTCTAGAACTTCTCAACTAGTTCATCCTTGGGTACCAAAAATTTGATCCCTATATATTATCTTTTCATTCTATTCAATATCATGACTCCTAACAATTTTAGAATTCTCTAAATCCCAAAAACGGAATCTGAAATCACTAGATCCATAACCAATGAAAGTGCATCTCTTAGATTTTGCATCCAACTTTTTTCTATTTTCCTTATCAATATGCACAAAAGCTATTGAACCAAAAACTTTAAGAAAATAAATATGTACCCTCTTTTCTAGTCCAAGCTTCCTTTAGTACTCCTCCATCTAATTAACTTGAAGGCCCATGATTAATCAAATAAACTATTGTATTAACTACTTTTACCCAAAACTGCAAGGGAAATCCAACATGTATCTTCATACTTCTAACAAATTCCATGATTTTCCTATTCATTCTATTTGTAACACCATTCTCTTGCGGTGTTCTTGGAACCTCCCTTTCTCTACGTATTCCATTCACTAAAAAATAATCATTGAAAGCGTTACTACAATATTCACTACCATTGTTAGATCTAAGGCACTTTAACTTTGAATTTGATTCATTCTCAACAAGGGCTTTCCATATTTTAAAATTCTCAAAAACATCATAGTTATGTTTAATACAATAAACCCATACCTTTCTTGTAGCATCATCAATGAAAGTAACATAATACTAGGATCCACCGTGAGAAGCTACTTGATTTAGTCCCCACACATATGAGTGTACAAGCTTCCAATTTCTGGTCCTTCTTAGTTGCCCCAACTTTGAGAAATCTCATTCTCTTTTTCTTTCCAAAGACACTTGATGCTCATAGAAATCAAGATCTAAATCTTTTAAATATGATAAATTACCCTTAGCCTTTAAGATCTACATTCATTTTCAACACATATAGCCCATCTGGTTATGCCACATGCATACATCCGAATCTGAAGTAGATAATTTAGAAAAAGAATCAGTAATATAGGTAGATAAATATAACGTTCCTACCTTCTTACTTCTTGCCACAACAAAAGCATCCTTGGTGACTTTCCAAGATTCTTTTGTAAAAGTAATCTTGCAACTAGATTCACCTAGTTGCCACGCAGAAATAAGATTCCTCCTGAGGCTTGGAACATGCCTCACATATTTCAATACCCATGTATTTCTATTCTCCAATTTTAGATTAACTTCCCCTTTACCTGTAATATTACAAGGTTTATCATCACCTAAATAAACATGCCCAGAATTGCCCTAGACATAATTTCTGAAATAACCCTTATTAGGGGTTATATGGAAAGAAGTTGTTGAATAAAAAACCCATGATTCAATTCTATTATCTAAATAAAGAATAAGAGTATCTTGCATTACCTCTGATGTAGTAAGATTTTCTTCTTTACCTTTTTTTGGTAGTTGGTTCTCTTTGTCATTTGACCAATAATCTTTCTTTGTATGTCATTTCTTTCCAGATTTCCAACAAGTAATTCCCTTACTTCTGGATTTAGATCTGCTATCCCTTGACTTTGATTTCTCGTTACTCTTTCTCTTGGATCTCTCCTTCTTCCTACCCCTACTTTCTATATTCAAAGCATTCCCAGATGATGATTCCTCTGTACTCTTCCTATGAATTTCTTCTTTCAATATTATACTAACCACGTCATGAAACTTCAAAATATTATTAGCAGATGTTATATTACTAACAACTACTACCAAGTTATCCCAACTATTAGGAAAAAGAACATAAGAATAAAATATTTTCACTTCATCATCAAATGGTATATCAACTGATTTTAACTGATTTACAATAGATTGCAAATAATTCAAATGACTAGATGCAGATCCACCTTCATGCATCTTAGAACTAAATAATTTCTTCATCAAATAAACTTTATTTGAAGCACTAGGTTTTTTATATAAATTAGTAAGAGATTTCATTAACCCTACCATAGAAATCGCTTCTATAATATTGGAAGCCATGGATGCTTCTAGGCTCAATATTATAGATCCCAAAACCTTTTTGTCAAGAATCTTCCATTCTTCATCAGTCATCTTCGTAGGTCTAGACTTCTCATCCAACAATAAATACAAATATCTTTGATACAGCTAATCCTCAATATGCATCTTCCATAATTGATGATTTTTTCTGTCAAATTTCTCTACCTTGTATTTGTTTTCTTTTACCATTGTTGTAGCTCCCACTCAATCAGAAAACCCTCTGCGAGTAAATCTATTAACACACAAAACCCTCAAACAAAGCTCTGATACAAGTTATTGGGGTTAGCACACCATTTATACAGACAACATATCATATATAAGCATACATGCAAATAAAAGTAAATATTCTACCAAAAGAAATATACAAAACAAGAGACATAAATCAAAACCAGATTTAACGTGGTTCACCCAGTGTGGGCTACGTCCACCAAGAAACAAGACAATCTATTATCCAAAGCTTTGATAAGATATACAATGAATACTATTAATCCTTCCACACCTCTCAGATGTACAGTACTTTCTTTTTCTCAAGCTTTTGCTTCATCACCGAGAATTCTCTTTTTCACCAAGTTTTGTAAATTCTTCTTAATTCTTGCTAATACTTACTTCTAAACCCTAGCTTTCATGTTTATATAGTTGTTTATAGGCTTAGGGCACTTAGCCATGTAATTACAATCAATATATATACTTTAATGCTAAAAATAGATCTAATTCCTGATAATTAATTAAAACATCCTCTCACAGGTGACCGACGTTAGTTCTACCTAACCGATGATGGTTTGTTTTCCAGCTAGTTTTACATTGCAAGCTACACTGAATTAATTGAGCTCCATAACTCAATAAAATATTGCTACATCTCCAATTGTTAAATCCCAATGGGATCTTAAATCTGGTCCTTCCATCTCTAATGAGCATAATTCCATCATTACTAATGTTCCTCCTTCTGTCAGTCAAGTTTTGACTATCTAACATAGTGTCAGACCATATTCAAAAATATCTACCCTGTTATCCCCTCCTACTAATTCATCTACACCATTACCAATTCCAATTAAATAACCTACTCTAAAAATTGGTCTATCCCCTCCTCTCAAGTCTTCTAAGGTGTTACCAATCCCACATAAGCCACCACCATTTAAGATCCCTTCACAACCTCCAATAATTCAACATCCAATTCTTTTTTGTAGACAAGCTAATCCTTACATTAATGGTCGGGAAAAATTTCAAACTCCCCTACCATGACATGGTACTTCTCATATCACCACATAAATCTCCATCACACACTCGGGGGCATCATGATTTCTCCCCCCTTCTAACACTATCGATTGCCCTCTAATGTCTACTACCTCACTTTGCACTTTGTGCCTCATTACTAATCCTTTTACTCCACTCTCATACCCTTTGATACACATCTTGTGATGAGGGTCTTCAATCCTCGCCATTAAAAATGTCAATCCAGGTTGGTGTCCAAAGGTTGTATGCATTAAGAGAAGGAGATCTTGGAAAACAAATCCTTTAAACACAATCCAAACTTGCATAAAATAAATCACACGTGCAAAAATTTAAAAGCACACTTGAAAAAATGTAAACACACTTGCATAAAGGAAATCACACTTTTAGGAATATAAAGACACGCTTGCATAAAGGAAATCACACTTTCATAAATTGAAATTGTTGAATTAAAAGTAAACATAATTGAACGAAACACTTGCATGTTTACAACAGACCAAAATTTTCACAATATAAAGATAAAAACAATACAACAAAATGAATAAACATAAGCATAAAAACACATATCCATCTTCCTTGGAATGAGTGTCCAGCTCATTCCTTGGAAGAGGATTTAAATCATACTTCTGAGATCTCAAAAACTACATAATATTTGAGAGGAAAGACTAGATTTTTATTTCTTTAGAGAAAAACATTACATATCTAAGTGTGGAAGGTTGCATTTATAATTCATGCATCCAACCAATTCCTTATTTTAGGAAATAAAATATTATCTTATCTTTATTCCAATCCTAACAACTAAGATCTCCATCTCCACAAAATATGGAGAGAGATATATTATTGAAGTCAAATCTTATCGCACTTATTCTACGAAGATTTACTCTCAAATCTTCTCCTTGCTTTTCGGTAACAAGAATCATAATGAGTTTATTCCTATACATTATTGGAAGGAGGATTTTCTTCAAAATATGATTTTTACCAAATACCTTTCTCAGATTTTCCATTTGACTTTGTTGTTTTTGATTGTGGAACTTTTGACGCTTTTCAAATATGCTTTTTCCTCAGACTGTAGTTCACTAAAAGTTAGATTTCTATTGATTGGTAAAACCTATATAAAATATGAATGAGGTTTTTATTAAATACATTGCTATGAACAAAAACCTTTTTGATATTTTCCATTTGAATTTTTTGTTTCGATTTATGGAACTTTTAGTGCTCATCTGATACACATTTCCTCGAACTGCATCTCAGTAAAAGTTAGATATATCTTCATTGATAAAACATGTAACAAATATAAATAAGTTTTTTGTTAAACACATTGCTATGAACAAAAACCTCTCTCAGATTTTCCATTTGACTTTTCTATTTTTGTTTTTGGAACTTTTAGTGCTTGTCTGATACACATTTCCTCGAACTATAGCTCACTAAAAGTTATATCTCTCTTCATTGGTAAAATCTGTAGGAAATATGAATGATGTTTTTGTTAAACACATTTCTATGAACAAAAAAATCTCTCATATTTCCCATTGCAATATTTGAGTTTTCACAATCCTCAAAAATTGTCATTCTGTTGATGCAAGTTCTGGAACTAAAGCTCTCATTCATTTTATGCAAGTTCCGGAACTAAATCTACAAGTTTCGGAATTAAATCTGATTTTTCCACGAATTGAATGTTCTGGAACTAACTATCATTCAATTGATACAATTTCTAGAACTAAATTTGTGAGTTCTAGAACTAAACCATCAAGTTCCGGAACTAACTTTGTGAGTTCCGCAACTAACTTAAAACAACTATAACTTTTGCATGCGACCTCAAATTGAGATGATTCTTTCTTTGAACTTACATAATTTTTCAAGAGAAATCTGAATATAAAATTAGATATGATTTTAAATGTAATTTTCATGATCAATTCAGTTTTCCCAATACTAGCATTATCTTTCCTTTATGACCTGCATACATAAGACTTTGCATCTTTTCTCAAATAATCAATAGGATTAGTAAAAAAATAGATAACAAAAGATTTATAAAGAGTAAACAAGATATATATATCCTATATTATATCTAAATCAAACTGTATGTTCCTAGATTACATTTAAATCCACTTTCAAAGGTAACTTTGAAGGACAAAATAATGGTAATTTATGACCAATTTATGGCCTCATCACCTTGTATCGTCAATACCCTATGACGCACTCTAGTACCATGGTTCATACTCTATTGAGGGTATAAATTTGAAATGAACCTCACATTAGTTATACTTTTCAAGCATTGTGCTTCATGATCTATCTTTCTAGCATGCATTTTCAAACCATTTCCCGATGACACACTCTTTTTGTATGGTTCATTATTGATTGTTGAGGGGTATTTTGTAAATGAACCTCATCTCATAACACATCCAATGAGGGGCACGCTACTCCTATGAGATTCACGCATTGGATATCTTTCCATCACACTCATACACTACATATTTTATATCTTGGGTGCACTTACTCTTGCTTTCTTAAACTACTTACATGGTGTACTTTTCTTAATGTTCTAGTCAGATACTCAATATTTCATTATTTTTCTATATATACACACATGTGCGCTCACTTGGTCTGTTAGAGTGAATGAAGATCTCTTATAGATTTTAATATGCTGCAATGATGCTCGTTATAATATTCTTTGTCAATCCCATCGAGGCTCCTGTGAGCATCTACCATTTTTACTCTCACACGTTACAAGTGTTATTATCTCATTATGCACCACTTTCTATTATTACTAGCACATTACTTTCCATTTGTACATACTTGCTTTAACATAATTTTTATCTTTCTAACATGCTAATGGGTGCTTCATATGTACTTGATTTAATAAAAATATAAATTATGTTAAACCATAATTATAGAGTAATTGAATGTACACTATGATATATAATTGCTATGATGCACTATGAAATAAGAAATAAACAAATAAACATGAAACCCTAAGTGCAAGAGAGAGATAGGGAAGGACTTATTTGATTTACACGTGATCATGGAATTGATTTGGAATAGAAAATTGATGAATAGGAAGGGTGAATTGTCGCAACTGAGAACAAAAAATTGTATAACTATTAGATAAGCCTAGATTAGGGTTCCTAGACTGGGTCAATGGCGCCTAGGTGCCAAAGTGTACTATTGGGTGCCTATGACTGTGAAAATGGTCAGAAATTGATTTTTATGGTGTTGAAAAAATGTCGTTGATATTCACTTTTGGTTTCCTGTATGTCACACATTGATAATTGGATATACATGTAACCTGCAAAGATATGTTCACTGAAAAAATCCTCAAACTACATAAAATACCAAAAATAAAAGATGAAATATGTGGATTAAGACTGACCCCAATGGTCACCTAACTGAGTGAAATTATAACCAATCCCTACACTATATCTTAAAATCCATGTAGTTCTTGTGTTGTGTGATAGAATCATGCCCTAGGAAGACCTTGTGAAAGTACACTTGATATTGAGTGATCACTAGATGTGTCAATGTAAATATATGTGTGGATGGAAAATTAAACTTCCCCTCCTATGCATGTATGCATAAAATGCAATGTCCATTATCCCTTGAATTAAAGGTAGATGGATGATGTTGATGCTCTTAAAATTCCTCTGGATGCAATCTTAGGTGATGATAATAGATGCTTAGAGCTTAGTCCTTTATTACGATCACATATCTTTGTATTTATATGATTCCCTTGGTTGAATTTCATAATTGAAAATTGGAAGGCCAACACATAAGAAAATAAGATGCCAAAAAGATAAAAGAAGCCCAAAAAGAGAGAGTAAAGTAGAAATAGGTTGGGGGCACCCAGAGGGGATGAGGGTGCATGGGTGTTTGGCATCCTGACTGGGTGTTGGTGTCCAGAGTCATGAAATATAACTAAGTGATATACCAACTAGGCTATAGGGTGTAAAATACCAAAACAAAGATGAGAAACAAAGTAGAGAGGCCAAAGATAGTTGTCAATTACTAGTTTTCTCACTTAGGAATAATAGGAATGAAATTATGTTGTTAAGACATAGAAATACTCAAATGTGTGATTTTTGTGTCTACATTTTCCCCCAATTTATGTTGTTGAGTGAATAATAAATAACATAATGTAGATAAGAGATGCGTACTTGATAACCATGTAGAATGTAATGGTGATAACATGCCGAGGAGACAAGTGAAAGTGTGGAGTGATAAAATGAAGCATGAAAGATAAGAAAGAGGAAGTGACCCTAGGGGTGAAGTGTATAGTGTTGTAGCATTTTGTAACTATTTTTGTGCTTGATGTAAGGCTTATTCTTATTTTGTATTAAGGGTATACCTACAAAAGAAGAGTGAAAGAGTAGTCAAAGTCATGTATTATGAATAATCTTGCAAAACTGTGTAAATGTGGGTAAAAATTAGTAAAAGGAAAGTGTGCACCTGATCCATAAAGAGTGAAAAGGATAGAAAATTTCCTGAACTACTGTAGAAGAGTGAGTTTTTGGGAAATATCATGCCATGAAAGAAGATTTTTGGGCAGAGATGTCAAGTGTTACTCTCCTTCCATGACTACTTCCCAATTTATACACTAGCCTAGATGGTGTGATCTGTGTTTAGTTCTGAGTTGTACTGTATTAGTTATGTATTTTTTCCATAAAGAAATGGAGAAATAATGCATTCTGGTTGTTGGAGGAATGTGCGTGTATTATGAAAATTACTTTGTGGACTATTGTGAACTATGATGATATGAGAAAGGAAATGTATTTGTCCCCAAGACATAGGCTCCCATAAGAGGTTAGGAATGCCTAGATGCCAGTGTCTATAGCTGGGCGCTGGTGTTTGTGGCGACCTGATGACCCAAGTCATATTCTGGGTCATTTTTGAAACTCTATATTGTGATAATTCTGTAATGAATGGTGTTGTACTGTTGTATGGGGTGACTGATTCATCCAATGTATTCCCCCCTCATTTTTGGTGCATGTGATGTTGCTAGGATAATGCGGCCCAAAGAGAGGACATGATGCTGAACTGAAGCATGTTCCCTGTAAGGGGGATTTGCATGGCAGAAACTAAGGCACATGCAAACAATATGGTTAATAACATGTGTTAGTGTAATCAAAGCAAGTATGAAAGTAGAAGACAATGTGAAATCAAGCAAGCAAGAAGATAGTGTAGACTGCAAAAAGTGGGTTTCAAACATGGGACACCACTCATAATGTCACAAGAAAATAAAGACCGAAGTGTCCAAAATCATACAATGTGCATACAAGATAAAGGACATAGCCCGTAAACAATAGCATATAATGGAAAATAATAGAAAACAATAACAAGAAAAGTATTAGAAAACCATGGTGGCAAATAGTCTTGCAAAGTAAATGTTTCACATGAAACACCCATTAGCATGTTAGAAAGATAAAGAGTATATCAAAGTGTGTATGTATCAATGGAAATTATTATTCTAGTAAGAATATGAAGTATTGAATAATATAACAATAAAACCTGTGATGTAGAAGAATGTAGATGCCCCCAAGAGCCACGGTGAGAATGGTAAGAGGTATAATGCCAAGTATCATTACTACATGTAAAGATATATAGGAATTCTATATCCACTACTAAAGAACAAGTGAATATCCATGTGTATATAGAAAAGATAATGACACACTTGATATCCATCTAACATAGTAATCAAGGTGTAACATGTAATTATAAATAGGTAGGAACAATTGCAACTAAGATATGTAATATGCATTGTATGAGTGAGATGGAATTATATAAAATATGAATGTGATAGGGGCAGTGTGTCCCCCTAACAAATGTGTATGGATGTGTATGAGATGAGGTTAATTTATAAAAGACCCTTCAATAATCAATAATGAACCATAGAACAAGATTGCATCATCGGGAAATGGTTTGAAAGAGATGATAGAAATATAGATCATGATATGCAGAGTGTAGAGTGTAGAAGAGGTGATGTTCATGGATGATGTATTCCCTCAACATTCAAGTGTGAAACTTAGCACAAGAGTGTGTCATATGGTGGTGATGATACAAAGTGTATCAATTTTTGTAATGATGTTTAGAAAGATGGAGTATGAAGTAAAGAGCGTAATAATTGAAATAAGAGACACCTGATATTGTTGAGAAGGGAAGGGAAGTAAGCATGATGTCCCCAAGTGTATGATGTAGAGAATAATCAAGTAACATCTTCTAAGATATCGTCATTGTCATGTTCAAAGATAAACAGAGAAGCGTTAGAGACATAATAAGCAATAATATGGGGTTGATCATACACATAGCCATTGCGGAGTAAAATTTACATGCCCATTGCATATTCTTCATCAGTGAAAGGTGGTAGTGGAAAACCATGTGTGTACCAGTGAGTAATATTTTGTGTATAGCTGAGAAATGAATCATTGCAAAAATAAATGTGGCTAAGGTTTCATGGGAAATGTGATATCAATATGATTAGGATCCAAAGTACCACCAATGTAGTCAATACAAGATTTCCCAAGTGTAAGTGGAGAAGTACAAGAAGTTTGTGAAAACAATGTCATATCAAGTGGGATTGAATGGATTTTGTGGCCAATAATAATTATGTATGAAAAGTGTGCATGTAAAAGGAAACATTGGTGACTCAGAGTGTTTGATTCACGTTGGGTTCACCAAATGGTTTAACAACATTAGAATCTATGATAAACCCTAATTGCAAAGTAACTAAATGTACATTATGATAGACAACTACTATGATGTACTATGACACAAGTAATAAGAAAATAAACATAAAACCCTAAGTGAAAGAGAAAGAGAGAGAGAGTAAAGGAATTAGCTGATTTACGCGTGATCCTGGAACTGATTTGGACTAGGAAAATTATGAATAAGAAGGATGAAATGTTGCAATTGAGCACAAAAAATTCTGGAACTATCAGATAAGCTTGGATTAGGGCACCTAGACTAGGTCAGGGGAGCTTGAGCGTCAAAGTATTCTCCTGGGCACCCATGAATTCAAAATTTGTTGAAACTTAATTTTTTTGGTGTTACACAAGTTTTGGTGATATTTAATTTTGGTCACTTGTATGTCGCACCTTTATCACTAAATATACCTATATCCTGCAAAGATATGTTCACCTACAAAACCCTCAAACTACATCAAGTCCCAAAAAATAAAGATGCAATATGGGGAGTTGGACTAAACCCGACGGTCACCTGACTGAGTGAACTTATGACCAAGTGTTGTACTACATCTCAGACTCTATGTAGTTCTTGTGCATGTGTGATAGAATTGTGCCCTAGGAAGCCCTTGTCCAAATGCACTTGATAACAAGCAATAACTATATGTACCAATGTAAATAGATGTGTGGAAAAATAAACTTCCCCTATTACTCGTGTATGCATAAAATGCAGTCCCTTATCCCTTGAATGAAAGCTAGATGGATTCCTTTGATGCTCTTAGAATGCCTTTGGATGCAACCTTAGCTCATGATAATAGATGCTTAAAGCTTGGTCCTTTATTGTGGTCACATATGTTTGAATTTATATGATTCCCTTCGTTGAATTTCATAATTGATAACTAGAAGGCCGAACCATATGAAAATAAGATGCCCAAATGATAAAGAATCCCAAAAGGAGTGATTAAAGTAGAAATAGTCTGGGGCACCCAGAGGGGAAGAGATCACCTGGGTGCTACCAACCTGGCTGGGCGTTGGTGTTCAGATTCATGAAAAATATGTAAGTGAAATACCGACTCAGCTATAGGGTGTAAAAGACCAAAAATATGACCATAAACAAAGTAAAGAGGCCAAAGATAGTTGTCAATTACTAGTTTTCTCACTTAGGAATCATATGAATGCAAGTATGTTGTTAAGACCTAGAAATATACCCAAGTACATGATTTTATGTTTACAACAAAAATTTCCTTGCATGACTATATGCCACCATGGTTGTCTAATATACTTTTCTATACATTTTTTTCTATTGTATGTTATTGTCTACGCGATTTTCCATATGTCTTATTTGATCATTGGATGTATTGGTTTGGATCTTTCGACCCTGATTGTCTTGTGACATTGTGAGTGATGTCCCATGTTTGAAACCAAATTTTTACGGTCCACTTTGTTTACACACTTTCTTATTACATTGTCTGCTACTACATTCTTGTTACTTTTTCTACTAACACATGTTTCTAGCCTTTTTTTGTATGTGCCTCGGTTTCTACCATGCACATGCCCTACCACCTACAAGGACACAATACAACACAACATTGGGTCCTCTCTTTTTGGCTGCATGCTCTTATAGTCGTCACATGTACCCAAAATGAGGGGGTCATACATTAGGTGAACAAATCACCCCTACATCAACTCAAAGCTACAATACAAAATTTCATAATACAAGAACAACACAGAAATACAGTCACAAAATGGCCCATAATGTGACTTAGGTCCCCAACACAACATAGACGCCAACACCTAGACTCAGATAGTAACATCTAGGAACCTATGTCCTCCCATGGGTGCTAATATTCTAGGGGCACACACAGTCAGCTTATCATATCAGCATAGTTCACACAAGCCTTAAGAACAACTTCAAAATTATAGGCACGGTCTTTTAGTTACAACATGTGTGCAATCTCCTACAATCAATTTCAATCAGATCAATTGGTACATTAAGAACTAATTCAGTATAGTAGGAAAAAATCAATGATGCACCATCTATAGTGGTGCTTAAGGGGTAAGGTTCATGAGGGGAGAGTAACACTATACCTCTCTCCTCAACACTCGCTCTTGGCATGAGATCACCCAAAAAACTCATACTCGACATGATACCACCCAAAAAACTCTCTCTTCACAACATTTTTAGGACACTTATGTATCTTTTACATACTCTTTTACATCATGTGCACACTTTCCTTTACACACTTTTATACTTATGCACAGTTTTCTCTAAGATATCATACGTAGGACTTTGACCACATTCTTTCTCTTTTTTACAGGTTCCTCCTTACAAGAAGAAACAATCACAAGCACAACAATAGGTAGCACGTAACACATACACTTCACCCCTAAGGTCACTTTCCTTTCCTATTCTCCACATTTCACTTGTCCACTTGACACACATTTCATCGCATACTTAATAGAACCATAAGGTATACATCTCTTATCTACTTTATGTTATCGAGTATTCACTCAACAATATAAAGTGGGGGAAAATGCAAACACAAAATTATGCACTGCTAGACTAGAAGAAATAGTTAAGTATGGAAAGTGTGTGGATGAGTAAGGTGCATAGGTGGGGCACATGTGCACACGTGAAGGTATAGCTGATTAGGTGTGCGACCAGTAAGATAGGATTCAAGACTTAGCCAATTTTTCAGTCACAGGCTATAAAGCGAAAAAGCATTCTAAAGTGCAGATCACACAAAGGATAAAAGTAGGATTACTTGGTGACTAAGAAAGGGCTATTTTTGGGTAAAGCAGAGATGAAGATTCATGCATATATTGAGATATTAATAGGATAAAATAAAGTCTTATTTATTAAAATGTCCATTATTAGTAGTCTTGTAAGGCACACATGTAATGTACACATGGATATTTTGAGCATGCACTCTATTTTGAGAGTACAAATATAGTGAAGGGAAATTCACCACCCCTATATATATCTATTGTATGTATTTATTTTGAGACCACTATGTACTATTGTTCATATCTGAGCACTGAGAGTATTTATGGCTTAGGGTTTGATGTTGTGCATGCTCCAACACCTAGTCATGGTGATGTATTCAACTTTTGTTATGTAATAATTTGATATAATGGATTATGGAGGATGAAGTCTGGTAATTGATGTGTCCGAATATGGTGAGCACATCATGCATATGTTTTTTTTTTTTTTTGATATATGTTTCTTATTACATGTGTTTCTGATTGAATGTATGTAATGGTTAGTGTGATTGAATGAGTAATTGGTCATTTATCATCATGTATCTACATACTAACATCTTTAAAACACACACACACAAAGGAGGGACCTAGTAGCTTCTTGCACTTTGGGTGAATGGTTCAGATATATCTTAATGAGGTGCTAGTATGCATAAGAATTTGAGGGAAATAAAAGACTACATTTTGGTTCCATTGTCGAGACCTCTTTTCAAGAAGTTTTCCAGGATGTTGCTTGCAGATGACATATCAGTTGACTCTGGAGAGCATTAAAATTTGGGTAGAGGATAGTCAGGATAATTTTACGTAGAGATATAACACTAGACCTGATTTCAATGCACGATGGTGGGTGGAAGATAATCTTTATCATGAGCTCTATGACACATTCTTCAACTTCTTTCTAGTAGAATTGAATGAGTGGCTGATAGCATATGCATGAGGGAAGCATTGGGGTTATAGGCTGAGACTCTAGACGCAAAAATACTACAAGACTCTTGTTGATGCAGATGTGGAGTGGATTAGAGTTGTAGATCATTGGTGGGCTGGAGTCTTACACAATTATACATTGGAGTATGTTCTTTCTACATACTTTTGTCATGGGGAGAGTGAGTTCAGATTCTTGCACATGCCCAAAGGATCTTACCTGCATGTTATACCTTTATCAATCAAGATTTTGATAATAGAGATGGTTTTAGAGAACCTTCCTATGGCTTGCTAAATCCCATGCCACCTGCAGGGGCTAGAGCAAGTGTGTAGAAAGATGGTGGACTTGGCAAAAAAAATGTAGAGAGAGCAAAGAAGGCTCAAGTTTAATGATGCATGAGAGAGGGAAAAGATGAAACAAAGGGATATTGAGGAGTCAATGGAGTTGACGAGGATGATGGATTGCAAAGGTTTTGAAGCTCTTGTGGGAGATGAGGAGCCGCATCATCAGGCTCTCCCAAATCTAGGCAAGCATTGTAGAGAATCCCCTTCAGCTTCAGATGAGATCACGTTAAAGGAAATAATGAGGACCGTAGGCATGCATCTGAACCCATCTAGCCACCTATCCCTTGCACATGGTGTTTCAAATCCAAAACTGGTCATTAAGAAGAAAGCTATTACAGGTAGGCAAGTAGAGATGAGTAGATATCTCTTTGTGTTAAATACAATAGATAAAGTTAATATTGTTCCCATGGCATCACAGTGAGCATCGTTTGTTAGAATTTTGATTTAGGGTTGTTTTCAAGCACATTATCAGGAAGGAACACTATCACACAGAACATTGGGAACACTTCTGTGGTTTCTACGACCACACAAATCATGGGTGTACAGTTCAGTACTAAAATTGGGACACAAGGAAGTATGTCAATCAGATCGTGGCTCACCGTAGGATGATCAAGCGGATCAAGTGGGTTACAGGGAGGAAATATTGGTGGAGGTTTTGGTTCTAGATCTGGTAGACAAGAACCACACCACCTTCGAATAAACCATTGCATTAGCAACCATTTCACCCAACACCTTAGGTTTACTATGAGATGTCTCTCTATTTACCAGAGTATAGAGGTATTGAATATGCAACAAAACATGTGCATAAGTGTGAGTTACTTTGGCGGGCTAAAGGAGTTACAACATTAGATAGGAAGGCTAGTTAGTTTGTTACTACGCTATATGGGCACGTACATAGTTGGTATAGAAATTATGACTCACACCAGACCATGGTGGATTACGATTCTTTATATTCTACATTTCTGGCAATTTTTATATTCCAGAATTTGAGCAACATAGCATAAGTGCACTCAAGGATATCAAGTAGGGCTTAGGTGAAAGCGGTGTGGGAGTATGACATGCATTTTAATACTTTGTTTTCTAATTTTTCTTATGACATTCATCCTAGTTAGCATATACAATGGTTATATGGAGGATAGTTGACTTCATTCCAAAGATCAATCTCTCATAAGACATATGGGGATCCGTGTGAGGCCTTGGAATCATATCTACACCATGATGCTATTGGAAGTGTTGACACTAGAGTAAGCCCATTCTTAGAGGTGTAGATTGAAGCTATGAAAAAATAGTTGGAGAAGCTATTTTACCCACTCACCACATGAGACACGTAGTGGTATTTGGTGTATGGATTGTGAAGTTGAGGGACATACTAAGGATAGTTTTCCATGTAAGTCTATTGCAAATGATGTTGTTGGATTGTGAAGTTTTCCATTTGGATCATGATATTTAGAACTATCCTCTATTGAAGTGCACAATTCAAAATAAGGTGTCCATGTATTGTAATATTTGCAACACCCACACTCATGAAACTATTGATTATAGATTGATTGATCATATCCACGAAGCTATTGAGACAATAATGCACCATACCAGTGTGGCAAGTAGATCGAAGGAACGTGAAGGTAATAATCATGAAGGGCACAAAAATGGGGAAAATAGGAATGGAATATTCTAAGGTGGATATTGAGGATGAGGTCACAGTGATGAAAGAGGCAGGTTTTCTAGAGGAACTTGTCATGTTTGTGGATCAACTGATCATTACCAGTGGGATTTCCCTAGAATGCAGCTTTCTCATGTTGTGGAAAGCTACACAAGTTAGAGGAATTCTTGAACTTATATGAGCACATGAGTCAAAACAAGAATAAGGAAAAGGGTGTGGGGATGATCAAGGTGCAACACGTGAATCTTGATCAATGGATACCTAAGAAGACAGATATAGAACTGCAACTCGTGATGGTTATAATGTGTGGTGAGGCAACATGCATGCATGAACCTTTGAAGGCTAAGCCTCTCATTACATGGGAGGAAGTGATACATGCTATGTATCCAGACATGACGCATCAAAAGGAAGTCTACTAAGAGACAATGAGAGTCATTAGAGATCTACATGGTGAGATACAAATTCTAAAAGAACATGCATGTGAAAGGGAATGTACAAATAATGTTGAGTTTCCCCAGAAGGATGTAAATGATCTGAAGGAGGTGTGTAAGATGTTGCAAGTAGAAAATATTATTCCACTGTTAGGGGAATGGCTTTGAGAGAAGGTGTCATGGGCAAGAGTTGAGCACTAGAGATAGATACTTCATGCAAATATACCACCTCAAGACCATGAGTTTGATAAAGATATCACAGTAGATGCAATAATTGATGGTTGGCTAGTGAGTAACATATTAATATATACAAGTGTTAAGGTAAACATACTCACTCTAGAGGCATTGAATCAAATGGGGAGACCCACTTTACAACCATCATCAAATGTGTTGTATATGGAAAATAATACTAAGGCAATGCCTATTAGGGTACTAAAGGATGAATCTATTATCTTTTAGGGAGCCATGTTTACTAGGGAATTTGAGCTATTTGAGCTTACTAAAGTAGAAAATTTTCTAGCCTTACTTGGGTGGCCCTGATGCTATCTAAACAATACTGATTTATGTTTTAATAAAAGGTACATCAATTTCAAGAACAAAGAGGAGTAGATGATTATACCCTTGTTTAAAAAGAAGGTAGAGCCTTATGTTGAGCCTTTGACTAAGGAAGAGTATTAATTGAATATATGCACACTGAGTTCGTGATCCAAAAAATATAGACCCATCAAAGAAAGGCATCCTTCAATGGGAAGAGGTGTAGTCTGTGAGTGACACTACTAGTGTTTCTTATGATAACTGGGTGCAAGGCACATATGAAATGGTCAGACACAAAGTTAAAGGAAAGTCAAGGATGATTAGGCCACGTATGGTGAGGCATTTGGGCTTAACTCAGGTGCCAAGATATACTAGTGAAGAGAATCCTGATACATTCTTATGTGATATGGAGACTCAGTGGCTGAATGAAGGGGATAGAAGGAATAATGGTCAATACCTTACGTGGGACACCAACACACTAGTGGGAAACATGTAGAGATAATCTCTTAGAGTTGCGAGAAGTGAAAATCTCCTTTTCCACTAGGTTCACTTAGAGCAAATGTACCTACGTGTGTTTGTGAATTTCATGGTAAGGATTTTACTTCACATCACATTCATTAGTGTGAGAGATCACAAGCACAAGGTCAGGGGGCCTTTCCAACATCACTATGGGTACATAAGTTGTACTCCACATTGTGCGGATACACACATACCTGGTATGTTGATGCAAAAGTTAAGAAGATAAAAAACATATTGGCAAGAAATGAATGCATGTATGATTCAAACTTTTGATTACTTTTCTACTAAGCCTCTAGTGCATGAATCATTATAGATAATGAAACACATCACATTGGGGGATAATAGGAAAGTAAAAGAGCTCATGCTAGATTTGTTTAGAGAACTTGATCTCAAGGCATGCGCCTTGATCTTGAGGAGACAATAAGAAGTACATATGGGTTTCTCCTGGAGAATAAAAAGAGAAAGGAAAACTAGTGTATTATGATTGATGATGAAGAGGTTGACAAATTAGATGTTAGACACATTGAAGGTGCACAAGAGTTAATGGATTTTGCAGATGAGAAGGCATGCATGTACCATTTTCCTATGAAGCCAAATAAATTTAACATAGGTACAGAGGCCAAGCCTAAGGAATAAATCATTGGAGATTATTGGTCAAAATACAGAAGTGGCTAAGATCATAAAACTCTTGCGTGACTTTCAGGACCTATTGCCATGAGGCTATCATGAATTATAAAGTGTACATCCTTATTTAGGTGAGATGAAGATCAAGCTGAAAGAAGGCATGCACCTAGATAGGAAGAGGATTTACAAGATGAATCCTAATCTGCATGTCAAGGTTAAGGAGGAAATTGACAAGATGCTCAAGTCTAGAATTATTGATCCTATTGAAGAATCTGAATGGGTCAACCCCATGGTCATAAAAATTAAGAAGAATGGGAGGATAAGGATTTGTGTAGACTATACATAACTCAATGCTTCATGTGTCATAGACCCCTTTCCTACCCCTCTTACAGAATAAATCCTTGAAGGAGTAGCTAGGCATGAGATACATTATTTTATACATAGTTTTTCAAGCTATCACCAAATGCACATTGTGAAAGAAGATCAGGAGAAGAAAAATTTCACCACCGAGTGGGGAATCTTTGCATATTGATTTGTAAAATTCTACTTTGGAACTCTACGAAATCACACAATTATGTTGTTCTACTTTTAACTTTGGAAAATGACAGATTCATTGAAGATTAGAGCTTTAGTGATTGATTATCTAGTCATATAGAAAGGAAATTACAGAGAATAGGAAATAATTCAAACTCCAAACACCAACAATTTTATCCTGGAAACCCCCAATGGAGGAAAAATAGTTTGAGAAGGGAAAAACACTCTTGCTTCCCACTTTTATTGGTTAATTATAGACAATTACAGATTACAAGAAGTAGAAAATGGAGAACATAATGTAAACCTCTCCCTTCCTATGTTTGCTTACTCTGTCTCTACATCTTTCTCCTACAGTGTAAATATAACCTGTTGTGCTCCTCCTGCTGTCTACTGTAGACACCAAATTCGTGTCTCACGACCCCTTGTGACCCGCATCCCCATTTCGCAACCTAACCACATTACCTAAACTTCACACAATTATTTATTAATTACTTTGTAATTGATAAATCCACATCGCCTTACCTACCACCTCACTTGGCCACCTCACCATGACCTAGCCCTAACCCTAAACTAACCTAATTAGGACCCATGACTTGGTCTAGACTCACATCCATAACTAATGCCTCCTTACTCGCACCCAAAGCCGACCTTCCTAGCCACTTGACCAAGCCCGCAACTGATCTCTCGGGAGAAAAGCAGGGAAGGTGGGGCTATTTTACTAAAAATAGCCTACTTTTTCCTAACCGATGCCGGTTCCTACTCGACCGCCGTTGGTTACGCAACCGCCATCGGTTCCCTGTAAATGGGCTTCCCAAACCAAAACAACGGATCGGAATTTCATTTTTGGAAATCAGTCGAAGGATTTTTAATCAAAGGAGAGTCCAAAGCGATCAGCAGAGTCCAGAACTTCACTTGACCAAGCAGAGACGAGTAAAGAAACCAGAAGAGTTGGCAGCAAAGGAGATCAACTTGCACCTTCATCAAAAAAACCAGTAAGTTATATCTTGCATGTCCTCCATTATAACATTTCTTGTGCTTTTGGAATTGTAATCTTCCCAAATCCGTTCCTGAACCCATTATCTAACGTACCATTGCCTCTAACCATCATTCCTTAGCTTCTAACCATCCCCATTTCTCAATACTATCCAAAAACCAGCCATTACAAACACCACAACCAGCCCAGAAGATCCTAGAACCAACCGGTATCGGTTATCAGTGACCGCCATCGGTTATAGATAACCGGCATCGGTTCCTTTGATCAAAACCAAGAAAAACATCCTTTTCCCTACCCAGTTCCACGAAACAATTTAATTGGTACTCTACAGTATTTTGTGTTAATTCATATTAGCAGGGGAACTGACCACCTTCGAAAGGAAGTTTCATACTTCCTGGGCCCAAGGCAGTTCCCTCATTTATTATCTAATCAAAATCTTGTGGTCTTGTGTTCTTATTTGCAGGTAGTCCTTCCAAGACAAAAAGGAGTTCTTCGCAGTCAGCCTGATCTTTCTCTACGGTATGCGCACATCATCTCGACATTCTACAGGTATTCCTCCTAACCCTAACCTTATCTGTTTCTATAAGGAACGAAAGCATTTCCGAGTGAAACATTTTGGCACGCACGGTGGGACCCATTTTGGGTTTTTCTTTATTTCTTGCTTGCTTTTATTATAGGGAGCATACTTGCTGTTTTCTTCTTCTAGAGATATTCACAGGGTATTTTATTATTCTGGTAAAAAGAACTTGCTTTGTTTTTGCATCTTGCATTAGTAAAAGTCATCTCTTTTGCTTCATCGAATATCACTTTCGATTTGGGTTTTAAAACACATGCATTACATTCATGCCTGTTGTTTTTCAATTCTAGTGAACATAGATTAAGTAACAGGTCGTACACGTGGGGGTGATATCCACGGTATTGACAGGAAATTAACCTTAGTTTCACTGCACAACACATACTGAATCACTTCACAATTAACACAACATCTCAAACATCCCCCCCTTTTCCGCGGTATTCCTCCGCCCGATTGAGGTAACCTTATAAGCCAAAACAAACTTGACATTTCCCCCTAAGTCTTGTTGTTTAGGATTCTGACATCATTCTACATCTAAAGGCATAAGCCCACAATAATTAAAATTAACCCTAAGGTTAATCTCTGCATTTGCGTGTGCCTCTTGCTTGTTTTCAAATCCTGTTTTCTCTGTCATACTTTATCTTCTGTGATCAATAAGTTGCTAAACTACTCAACGTTGCTAAAAATCAAATTAGCAACCCCTTTGTATCTTCTTATTCTAGATTTTTGACACCGGCATCGGTTAAGGGACCGACGTCGTTTGCCCTGTGACCGACACCGGTTACCAAACCGATATCGGTTACTGTCTCTCTCAGCCCCTGACAAACCAGCAACTTGCTAAATTCACCATTCTGAGGTTGTTTTTGTCCTTGATAGATTGAAACTTTCCTGTGTGTTCTGGTCTATGGTTGTCATCACTCGGAAGCAAGCCGCCGCCATGGTTTCACACGCTTGCTCTGTTTCTTTGCCTGAATCACCCCCCTTCACATTCTATAGGAAACCCTACGGACACCAGTGAGATCCCCCAAATTCCTGTAGGAGACAAGGACTTTTGCCAAATTTTTTGGATGCTAATCCCAGCGCTGTACAATACTATTTGTCTCATACCCCTGACCGAGTGCGCCTGATGGTCAGCTCCTTATGGGCATGCCTATTAGTATAGCTGCTCATTTAGCTCCTACTCCTCCTGATAACAATACCTTACTTCCCGCATCACTAGCCCCGTCTCCCAATCCGACAGCGGCAGAGGTTCATACGACCCCGATTAGATTTTCTTTTGTTAATCTTGGACCCCCACGTATCGCCACCACACAACTGCCCCTATCTCGTCTCTCTTTCAGACCACTCCATTCATGACTTACTCTCTGCCACCTATTCAAACGAGCTTTCCTTCTCAAGCTCCGCCTACCTTTTCATTCCCATACACGTATCCAGTAACCTCAACACCTTATATGGGACATCCCTATTCTGTGGCACCATCAGCTCATCCATACCACAGTGGTTTAGTCCTTCTTTCTTCAAGCAAATGATGGACAAAATGCAAAACCTGGAGGCTTCCGTTTCAGGAAGTCGTAGCGCCTTGACATACGAGCAAGTTTGTCGGGAGCCCATTCACCCTTCTGTCCCCCCTTCATTCATATCCTCCTCAATGGGAGTTGCCAAAGTTTACTCGTTTTAACAGTAAAGAGGATCCTCAACAACACTTGCGATCATTTAGACATGCTTGTTATTTGATTGCCCATGATGATGACTTGTTACTCCCGCACCTTTCCCATGTCCTTATCAGGGCCTGCCTTGGAGTGGTACAGTGCTTTAACCCAGCACTCAATCTTCTCTTTTAACCAACTAGCCCAATCTTTCTTGGATCATTTCTCCATTAACATTGCCAAGAAAGTATCTATCACTGACCTCTATGCCATCCGACAATTCGAAGATGAATCTATCGCAGATTTCGTTGGACGATGGCGGGACCTTATCAACCAACTTACGTATGCCTTGCCTCAAACCGAACTTATCGAAATCTTTACGCGGGCATGCGCTAAGCACATCTCCCCTACCCTCCAAATTCAAACTTTCCGTATATTCGACGAGGCCTTTACTATGGCTCGAAAATTAGAAATTCGAGCCTTAGAGGAAGAGAAATTGCGGTTGCGCAACAAGAACTCCACTTTCCGAACTCCTGATTCTACCAATAAACCAAATACCCACCACTCCTCACGCGTCAACCTCTTCTAAATCAAAAGGAGCTGTCCACGCGGTGATGGTCAAATCCCAACCACCGTCCAATACTCCACCAAAAACCACCTATAAATACAAAGCTGAGCCCACCAATTACACTCCCTTGGGAGAAACTTATGGCATCATCCTAGAGAAATTGCTCAAAAGCTGGGGCTATCACCTTGCCCCCTGTAAAACCTCACTCTGGGTTTGACTCCACCCGCGCAATACCTTCCTGGTACAAAGAAAATGACTTTTGTAACTTTCACCGCGTAAAAGGACATAGTCATGAAAACTGCAAGATGTTGAAAAAACATAGTGCAGGAAATGGTTGATGCAGGGGATATAACACTCGATAATCCTAACGCCCCTGCTAACCAAAATCTGAAAATTTTCAACAAGCCATTCCCGAATCACTCGTCCAGCAGCAACGTAAACCAAGATATCTTAGCTGAGGAGAGTGTTCATGAGATCCATGCAGTATTCGATACCCAGCCAAAAGCCTCTATCGAGAAAATTTTGAATCAAGCCTCTTCACTAACACAGGAGCCCGAACCTCCTTTACCACCATCAAGCCAAAGCGAAATCATTCCTTTACCCATAGAAGAGTTAGCTGCCCAGGCTTCCCTTCCCATTAATGAGTCTTCTTACACCACATCCCTACAAGACTGCGAGCGGATGTTGTCTAATCTATCCATTTCCCAGACGTCTCCTTCTACCACTCTTGCCCGCACAAGAGGAGGGTACGCCCACTCCTTTTGACATCCTTAGATGAGAAATCTCTCGCACCGACATCATTAAATTCTTTAGCCATGACAGACCCCCTCCAACATGCCCTTCTGCCTATTAGTCCCTCATCACCTAAATCTTTTCAACAACCCGTCGACCTCTTAGCATCTACTGATACAGTGCCTCATCCGCCTCCTGTGTCACACCCGCAATGGATTAGAATTACAACTCACTTTTCCTCTGTACCAAAATTACAAATTACACCTGGAGGACTGTCATTCCACAGAAGATAGACAGGCCCTATGGGAACGTTTGAGTACTCCTGTTTCTACTCAAATGCAAATGACTGATCCCGATGTCTCCACCATCTACCCCGAAGTGCTTACAGAAGCTTAAAATGCCCCTGTTCTCGCCTTCACCCCCCTCACCTCTACCAAATTCCCCGTCCACTTCTATCAACTTAACCAGATCTTCCCCTACGCTTGGGACCCTCACCAATGCCCAGTCTAACACACCCGCCTAAGCGACTCGATTTATCCCAAAATAAACCCGCCCCGCCACCTAGGAGATGAAACGCAATCCGGGCCTCTATCAAAACCCTCATCTTCACACCCACCTTCCATATTGGGACCTCATCCCTCCACCTTACATCAATATATCATACCTCCTTTGTTTTCTGCAAAACGACCTACGCCTTTTACACCTATACAGAGATCAAAGGGTATCACAACATCGTTACCCCCGCGTATCCGGTCCACCTATCAACCCTAAACCAATCCCATCATCAAGGGATTTATTTTCTGTCACTCCCCTTTCTCCGCGGTTGTTTCCCGCTACCATGCCATCTGTAGCCTCATCATCTAACCAGCTGAACGTAACTTCTGTGTCCAAGAAACCACGTTTAGTGAAAAAACATGTGTCAGTACCCCTCGACTAAACCACCACCCATACGAACTAAACACGCCCAAACATTACCACAACCCACACAATCAATACCCTCATCTTCTTCTGATTTTGACCCACTCAAAGGATCCTACGCCAAAATCCTTGCTATGTTGGTGGAGAATGCGACCATCTCCTTACCCCCACTTAGACCTTATGACCCGTCTAAGCCCCGACCTGTGGATTATGATGAGTCTAAAATCTGCGCCTATCACCGCACACCTGGACATGATGTAGAAGGATGCAAAGCTCTAAAAACCATCCTTCGCCAGTCACCTCTTCCGGATCGAAAGATTAAGAAAAACAACTTACCGAAGGGAGAGACCTCTAGCGTCAATTCCCTCTACTATACCATCTGTCCCCCGCCTCAAAAAGATCGATCATTATTACAACCCCACCTCTTGAAGACCATGAATTATCCCAACCATCTTCTTCATCTCAGGTCTACGAGATTAATATGATTAGTGTCGCTACTCGAGGACAGAAAAACAATGGGAAAGCGAAAGAAAACACACCTGCGGCATCTCTTTCTCCTTCAACCACCCCGATTACACCACCACCTAAAGTGGTTATTCGTGGACCCGCCTATCCCGTCTCTAATGGAGTTGCCCACCGAACCATGATCAAACAGCTTCATCAATCGCCCGTAAAAATGACACTATATGATCTCATTCAGACCTCTGAATCTCATCGACAAGGCTCTCGTTGAGATCCTTCAAGGGATAGAGGTTTTACCCAACGAAACCCTGCCTGTTACCTCCATTCTAACACCCAATCACGTTGCCTCTCTCACCAAACAATCCATCTCCCCCACCACTTCTGTCTCAAAACAACAAGCCGCTGCGGTTAGTTTCTCGGAAGATGAAATTATCGACTTTGGTACAGAAGACCCTGACCCTGCCCTTTTCATTTCCGCTTACGTCCGAGACATTCGAGTACGTCGGGTTATGATTGACGGGGGCGCTAGCACCTATAACATCATCTCTTCAAAAGCCTTCCAACAAATGAACATCCCTTCCAGTTGCATGTGTGCCAACCCCATCATGTTGCGGTCATTCAATGATGCTATTACTTCTACCTTAGGCACCGTGATCCTCAACATTCGCGTAGGCCCACGTACTTTGCCCGAACTCTTCTATGTCCTTGAAGGAGAGTTCCAATATAATATATTGCTAGGTCGTCCTTGGATCCGGGCCATGGGATGCGTTCCCTCAACATTACATCGATGTATAAAATTTGAGTACGAGGGGAAGTCCTACACTGTAAAAGCTGATCCTCCCCCCTTCAAAACTTGCAATATGTTATACCGCCCAAACGATGTGCTTATACCAATTAAGACACCCATACATTCAACCCAACCATCCTCTTCCAATATACCTCAACCGTCCACCTCAACTGCACCTACAACTGATGAAACCACCGTCGCACAAACCACTTCTCTTCCCGCAGCTAACATCCCAACCTCCGACCCCTTAGTAGACGTTTTTCATCGCCTTACGCTGGGGGAGTATCGCCTATATAACGTTAGTTCTTTCCCTACCCCGCAGGAGTACGGACAATTACATGCACATCCCACCTACGACCGTCGCGTGGGGGAGATAATCTCTTATGGACCACCCCATTGTCGCACTAACCTAACATATGGGGGTGTTGACGCATCCTCCATTACCCCTGAACCTCCTCTTGGTGTGGTTCCCTTCCAATCCGATTTTCAATACTTGACAAATCGTCGTTTCGCCCTCACCTTCTTGACTCGCTGTGCGTGGAAAGGCTTTGGTTTTGGCCTTTACGAACAAGGCCGACATACTCTCATCCCCATCACCACACGCAAACATAATGATCGCAGTGGTCTTGGTTTTTCCGAAACACCTACGCAGGAGACACCTCCTGTCAGCTGTATCCTGGAAGAAGAGGACGTCGCCCCTACCGAACCATCATCACCCACTTTGCCATCATCTCCCACAGAATCGATGGACCCTGAATCTATCCCTCCTAACTTTTTTTTTTCATAAATGCTATCTTCATAGGTCCTCTCACTTATCAACGCGATAATGAGGACCCATCTTCTCTTCCCCTTCTGTATCCCAGACATGATCGAAGAGGATTCACCTTTGATTAATGTTGTTGAATGCCAGGATGACGACTCCATCCTCACTTACCTAAGCGCGGATGATTCTTATATTCAACGTGCCTTACCATCTGAAACTCAAACCATGCTGAACGAATCTACTATAGAAATCAACATCCACACGGAGGAAGATCCTCACATAGTGAAGATCGGACAATCACTTGACACATCAGAACGAGCCGCCTTTACCACCTTTCTCCGTGCTCGCAACCAAGCTTTCGCATGGTCTTACGCTGACATGCCAGGAATTGATCCTACCATTGCCGTCCATAACATCACTCTAAACCCCGATTCCAAACCAGTCAAGCAGAAATTGAGAAAAATGCATCCACGCATTACTCTCTTGGTCAAAGAGGAGCTCCAACGACTCCTTTCTGTTTCCTTCATTCTGCCTATTGACTATCCTCAATGGATTTCTAACATCGTACCTGTCACGAAAGCGACGGGGGGACTTCGGATATGCACGGATTTCCGGGATCTTAACCTCGCTTGCCCTAAGGATGACTTCCCCCTCCCAAGTATTGATCAACTTGTTGATCTCACTGTGGGTCATGAAATGCTTTCTCTCATGGATGGCTTTTCAGGTTACAAACCAAATTTTGGTTGCCCCATGCCGATCAACACAAAACTGCCTTCATAACTCCTTGGGGAACTTTCTGTTACCGTGTAATGCCGTTTGGCCTTAAGAATGCTGGTGCGACCTATCAGCGGGCTATGACCTACATTTTCCATGACATTATGCACACTATCCTCGAAGATTACGTTGATGAATCTTCTTGGCAAGTCAAGTGGTTAGATGGGTTTCCCACCAAACCAGAGCATGAAAA